>CM049927.1:24405925-25779675 GCA_027405835.1 Asclepias syriaca
TGATTCTCCTCACCTGACGCCTTTTCATTAACCTTATTTATATATATATATATATATATATATTTATTTATTTATTTATTAATTGATTACGAAGACTCATGAATTTGAAATATTATAGAGATAAAATGGTATATTGACTATATTTGATTCCAGCGTATGTTTATGGACAAATTATTAAGGTACAAGAAGAAGACAAGGTTTTAACAGCTTTATATATATATTGGTTCCAATTAATGAGAGATTTTTTAAAAAGTTAATTGTTGCACCACTGGTAGATGTGGGGATTCCTATATAAGCAGGTTTTTAAATCCAGAAAAAAAAAAGGTTGTTTTCTTGGTTTTTACTTCAAATTAAGAACCTTTTAACAATTTTGACGGCTGAAGAAGAAGAAGAAGAAGAAGAAGAAGAAGAAGAAGAAGAAGAAGAAGAAGGAATAGACGATGAAAGAGATGCATTGTTCTTTCCCGTCTGTTATATAATTAATTAGTTAATTTTTGCAGATATAATTTTAATTACTTCATCTTTCGAACTTATTCCATCCCATTGTGAAATCCATATCCTTTCTTTTTTCCTCCAAACACGTCTTCGATCTTGGAATCTCAATTAAAAAAAATTCTATTTTTTTTTTTTACCTCATGTGATCCATATATATATATAATATTTTTTTGTTCATGAATATATAACAAGAATAATAACAAATCTTTAATTATCTACTGAAATTAAGTCGTGAATATATTCCTGTTCCTTTTTAACAATATTCTCCAGTAATATAATATATATATATAATATATATATATTAGATTTCTAAATGAAAAGGAAAAAAAAAATGACAAATTTCTATTACATTAAAATAACAAACGTATTTCACCTAGGAAAGGTTGTTTTTCTTTAAATATATATTTCTTTGGTTTTGTCAAGAGGTCATTGTTGGTTGGTTCCTTATCCACTGCAAGAAGGAATATTAATTAATTAATTAATGAATGAATGAATGAACATGAAAAAAAAGAAAAAAAAGAAAAAAAGGGTTTGTATTATTGATCAATCCTTCAAGTTTTTAGCTACCATTAGTATTATTATTATTATTATATATTGTCTTCCATGGTCCCTGAATTTTTTGCTGTTGTTCATTTCTGCATTCTGCAATTTTCCTTTCTTTTATGTCCTTTTCTTCATCTTCCACACAGCTGATGATAATAATACTCTTGTGGGATTCGTCAATTAAATTATGGAACATATTACATGCAATTCTCCCCATCTAAATTAAGTTTTTACTCTTGTGTTTTAGCTATACATATATATAGATGAATATACAACAGATCAGTGAACAACAAGGAATGGTGCAGAATTTTGGATTTCGAAATACTAATGAGTTTGGTTACAATATGTTTCCTCAGTGTTTTCAAGAATCACCTTCTGTTAGAGATGAAGAAGAAAGAAGACAGCAGCAGAATTTCTGGTCTGATACAACCATGATCAGTCATATTGGATCACCTTCTACTGCTTTCTTTGCTACAGAACGTTGTATGGGATTAGCACAGTATGATTCAATCCAAAAAAATCCCAACTACGATATGCATATGCATATTCAGGAGCAGCAAACACCTGGAAATGCCTTTTTTCCGGATTCTTCTTCTCCTCCTCCTCCTCTTCCTCTTCCTCTTCCTACTACTAATGTTCCCACTCCTTCGAGTTCCAGTAGAAGTACATATAGTAATCCTTTCAGCAATCTTTCAGAGAAGGAGAGAATTTTGCATCTTAAGAATAAATTGTTAGGGGAATATGATAATGCAGTTATGAGAAGACATCTTCCTTCTTCTTCTTCTTTGCCTTTTAATGGAAATCAGGATGCTGGAGTAAGTCTCACATGATTTTATTTATTTTTTATGTTTTGGAAACTTATATAAATATTTGCTGAGAATATATATTTGTTGCAGGTTTCTTGTAATTTATTATATGGATCTGATTTTTCACAAGTGAAGCTGTCAGCTGGAAGATCTTCAGGATGTGTTTCACATGTTTCTTCTTCTTCTTCTTCCGGAGGAGGAGGAAGAGGAGCTGCTCTGTCGAGTAAGACACGAATCAGATGGACTCAAGAACTTCATGATCGATTTGTTGAGTGTGTAAATCGTCTTGGTGGAGCTGAGAGTATGTCATGGATGATGGATCCATATTTTCCTTCTTTTCTGTTCTTCAAAAAAACCATGAATCTTGACTTTATGTTTTTTTTGGTTGATCATTTAGAAGCTACACCCAAAGCAATTCTAAGGCTAATGGATTGGGAAGGATTAACCATCTTCCATGTCAAAAGTCATCTGCAGGTACTGATGTGCAAATAAAAAGAGAAAAGGTTCAAATCTTTAACATGTACTAAACAATTTTCTCCTTTTTGCAGAAATATAGAAATGCAAAGTACATACCAGATTCTTCAGAAGGTACATATACCTAATACATACATATATATATATATATATATATAATATAATATATATATATATATATATATATATATATATATATATGGATTTATCCTTCCCATAATAATCTTTAAGACAGACAACATGATCCTAGACTTTCTATGGCCATTGCAGGAAAATATGATAAGAGTCTTGGTACCAATGCTCCACCAGTTGACATCAAAAAGTAATTTCTGCATAATTTTTCTTCAGTAAAAAGAGTATTGTTTATTTCTTACTGGCTCTATCTTTGCAGTGGTATGCAACTAAAAGAAGCATTACAACTACAACTAGATGTACAGAGGCGTCTTCACGAACAATTAGAGGTATCCTAAGTCCTTGTTCAGATGTGTATATATATATATATATACATACATGATTGGAGTACAAATAAATCCAGATTTTGTATTTTCAGATTCAGAGAAAACTACAGTTGAGTATTGAAGAACAAGGGAGACAACTCAAAATGATGATTGATCAGCAGCAAAAAACTACCAGAAGCCTCATGGAAAATCAAACTTCAAGCATCACATCTTCTCCCATTTAATGATTCCTTAAAGTTCCTAACAATATGTACAAGAACCCCTGAATTACTGGAAAGAAAGAAATGATCAAAGGTTTTTCCATGGCAGACTTTGGTAGAAAAAGAATTGTAGAGTTCAGCAAATCATAGACTGCATGATTAGAATTTGTTTTTTTTCCTTTTCTTTTAGGTTGTTTGATACAACAAATTTCAATGGTTAAGGTCACACCACATATTATAAATTCTTGTTAAACTTATTACAGTTTTGTGTACAGTTCCTTAGCCAATGTGAAAGATTAATGTAAGTATGGGAAAAACAAATTAAGGATTTTTTTTCAAAAATTAAAAATCTTTTCAAATTAATTTTAAAAGGAAAAAAGAAAAAAAGGGTGAAATTATGATATAAAGGGATGGATTGCGGTGGTTTGTTTTATAACTATAGTGAGGTGATTAAAATGGGAAGAAGCGGCATACCCACGAAAGAAGGAAAAGAGGGAAAAGAAAGGAATTGGAAGGAGGATGGAGGAGATAAAGAAGAGGAAAATGGAGGAAACGGGTAATGGTCAAGTTCAGTTCAATTCATCACTGCCTTCTTCTTTTTCTTCAGAGCTATCGTCTTCGTCTTCTTCTTCATCAATGGACGAGTTACGCTTCCTGCTTGACCCTTTATCCAAACCTCAACTCGTTGATCTCCTTGCTAAATTGTACGTTTCAAACCTCTTCCTAGAAGGAAAAAAAAAAGAAAAAAGAAAAAAAGCCCTTGTTTTTCTTTTAATTTCTTGCGTTTTTTTGACAAATTCTTTTACTTTCTTGAACTTTTTGTGTGGGGTTATTGTTTTTATGTACTTTAATCAACTGTTAGTTCGTATGTTTCGTTAATGTGTGGTCTCTGTGTGATTTCTTCAAGCAACTGGAGCGCAAACTAACTGCTGAATAATTTGGGCTTCAAGTTTAGTTCTTGGATTGGCGGGAGTTTCTGTTTGACGACTCTTTATGTGTTTATAAGTTTTGAATAGGTTTCTGTTAAATACACGAACGACATATCAGATTGCTTCTCCTCAGAATGACGTGATTTTTGCCTTTTTTTTTTTTTTTTTATGTCTTATTTTAGTCCTTTAGCCTGAAACTGGACAAGAAAGAACTAGTTTACAGGTTTACAAGCACCAAGGACTGTTTATTCTATAAAATTTATGTGAATAAAATACAAAGCCTTGATTTATTTATCTGGCAATAAATAAAAGATGCAGAAAGAACAAGAAAAGAGAAGAAAAGTAGGTCCTAAACCTAGAGCCAATGGCATTGCACCAGGGCCTTGGTCACGACTAAAACTAAAAGTTTCTGAACCTTCTAAGCCCTTCTTTCTCTTGAATTGATGAAAAAGCTTTTATTTCTGCATGTATTTTCTGGAGTGCTTGGAAGTAGTTTTTGACAAATCTTCTCAAGGAATGAGCATTTCAGTTACTTGGGAAGAGGTTCAGGTTCTATATGAACTACTAACATTCCTGAATTGATTGAAATTATTTGTAACTTTTATGCTTGGATTAATTTTTTCTTAGTTTTGTTCACCTTGAGCTTTTTGTTATTTAGGTAAGCAACTTCTTTAAATTGCATGCTCTGCACTGATGTCATTTTTATATGTGAAATTTTATGAAATTTAGGGAGCAAAATTTACTTAATTTTCTATTCATTTCCTTCTCTACTTTCCAAATGGAAAATGGTGCATATAGCAGATCAGGCATTGTGAAAGTTATATGTTGTTGTTTTTGAGAGTTACCATCACCCTTCTTCCAGGGGATTTATTTCGATGTACCTAAAGCAGGTGAAGAGGCATATAATATATCTTCTGAAATGCAACCAAGAATGTTTATGCAGAATCAATTATTGGTTGGCAGGAAGAAGCCAATTATGTTGATAATAATGTTTGTATGTCCTCATAGAGGAGGGTTGTTCGGTAGTGAGAGAATAGAATGTTCATTTTTCTAAATTGATTTACATGATTGAGCGACCTTTTCTTTTGTTGTCATATCTGGTCTGTTCCCTCTGACAGCATGCTGTGTGCTTGTTTGCATGTTGTGGCTTGAAGAGGGTTCCAATACCCTCATATTGCTGAAGCAATTAGAAGTGTTGCAAGTGCAGATCCAGCTCTTCGAAAGCTTTTTGTTCGTGGTTTAGCTTGGAATACTACCTCAGAGACCTTGTGTGCTGTGAGTGCCTTGTTATATGCAGATTGTTGGTTCCCGTAGTGAACTAAATGATCACTAACATCAGCGACTTCATATATGAATTAATATTTTTCTCCCTCTAGTCTTTTCTTTTCAGATGAATAGAAGTTCCTTAACTGGAACGGTCGTCAATTTATTTCTGTGTGTAGGCTTTTGAGGTCCATGGTGAAATTGAAGAGGGTGCTGTAATCACGGATAAAGTAACTGGAAAGTCCCGTGGATATGGCTTCATCACATACAAAAACATGGAATCAGCTCAGAAAGCTCTTAAAGCTCCCAGCAAAATGATTGATGTAAGCATATCAGTCATTTCCTTGAGCCCCTTTTAACATTGACATGCTTGATTCAAATAAATACAAACCTATTGTTCTATCAACTAACTAAGTTAGTGGTATTGGATTAATGAAATATTTCTTTTGATAGATTAATTACGAGGATAGATAAAGCCCACAATTTCTTCATATGTACTTCTAGTACAGAGGGAGTGCAAATATTAACATTTATCTTTTTATACTGGTTGCAGGGTCGTATGGCTGCTTGTAACCTAGCCTCTGAGGGCTTAAACGGCAACACTACCACACCTGATCAAGCCCAGAGAAAGCTCTATATTGGTGGGTTGTCACCAGAAACAACCAGTGAATTGCTTCTAAGCTTTTTTGAAAGGCACGGTGAGATTGAAGAGGGTTCAGTCGCATATGACAAAGATTCAAATAAATCTCGGTGAGAAAAGAAAATCATTTGAAAATGCCTATTTTGCAACTAATAGAAGCATTTTTGCTACAACATCTTATCCATTTGTGTTTAAACGTAGTGGTTTTGGCTTTGTGACTTACAAGACTGTGGAGGCTGCAAAGAAAGCTTTAGATGATCCACAAAAGATGCTTGCAGTGAGTATAACCTAACCTTCTATAGCTGATAAAAGTAGATGATATAGTTGCTTGTGGCCTTCAATATCTTCTGAACATCAAAAACCTTTTGAATGATTACAATTGATTGAAGGTCTTAATCATCCAGTAATGATCTCCATATTCTGGTTGCAGGGGAGAAATGTAACCGTAAAACTTGCTGATAATCACAAAAGCAAAGTTATGCAGACACCAGTGGTTCCAGTTCCCATGGCAATGGCAGCTACATACCCTCATGGTCATAACAGCTACAATTATCCGCCACAAATGCCAACTTATCCTGGTGCCCCATACTCCAGTCCTCCTATAGGTGGTGCAGCATACCCTCCTGCCCAGCCACAACCTACATATCCCCAATATGTTGCTCTCAAGAAAGACCCTCCACCATATTACATGCCAAAGCAATAAAAAACTGAACCTTTTTTTATAAGTAAGGAGTTCTCAATTTACTTTATGATATCTATGAATCAGACATTATTATGATTACCCTAAACTGTTAATTTTATTTTTTTTTCTTGTTCTGATCACACAGGTGCTTGTGCTCTTGGGAAAGAATAGCTGACTGCCCATGTATATATATATATATATATATATATATATATAGCGTAGGATTCCATTTGGTGTTTCATTTGAAGAATACTAATTTTGTAGGACATAGATTTAACTAAAAGTGGCTATGTTTCTATTTACTTCAAACATTCTCCTTTACCTATATTTGCTTCATAAACTCAAACCGACTATTTCTCTCTTTCATGTTTTGCTATATATATATATATATATATATATATATATATAAAATATAAATTTCATATATATTTTAAAAAATAATAATAATCTGTCAAGAAGTTAGAATTTATGATTTTAAGAAACTCGTGAGTTTGAAACAAAAAAAAAAAAATATATATATATATATATAAAATAAAAATAATAATAACTTATAGAAAAATATATTAAATATAGATAATTTTATAAGAAAAAGATTAAAAATTTGCAATTTAATAATTTTTTTAAAAAATTACTTTGTTTGACAAAGGTCATGAAATTAGGAAATTGACAAAAGTACCCCGTCGTTTGTGAATGGGTGGATTTCCCTCTAATATGAGAAACCCTTCTCCGCTGCAAAAACCCTTTCTTAATCCCCCATTTTCCTTCCTATGTCAGCCCTTGTAGTATCTCCGTTCAGCGAACCATGGTCAAAGCTAAGGAATCGACCAGTAGCTAACAGCCTCAAGAAAAGTTACGAGGTAATGACTTGTTAATTTGAATTTGAACTAGCTTTCAGATTGTAGCTTGACCTTTAGATTATTCTTGTTTACTCTTCTGTTATTTATCTATTGCTCTGCATGTGATAACAGAATCGCCATGAATAACTTGCAGAAACTTAGAAAACCGTTTATTCTCAGATGGGTTTCCTCATATTCCTTCTGTAACAATTTTAAACCATCAAGAATTAATCTTTGCCCTGCTGAATCCCACCACCATCACATTGCCCAAAACCTTAGGCTTTATGGAACTGGAGGTGCTCAAGTATCTGAAACTTCAGATAAACAATCGCACGTCAGTCGTTCTGCAAGAAAAGAGGCCCAAGTTGCTTTGCTCGAGTATTTGTATTGCACTAGAAGTTTGCAATTCACGGATGCAGAAAATATGAGTAAAAATTCACCGCGGTTTCTTGAGAATCTTTTGAGGAAAGTGGATAGTAATAGTAATGGGGGGATTGGTCGGTCTCTTACTAGGTTTCTAAGGTATCATCCTATTAATGAGTTTGAGCCTTTCTTTGAGAGTATGGGTCTTAAACCTTCAGAGTACAGTTCATTCCTTCCACGGGAATTGATGTTTTTGAACGATGATCCTTTGTTGATGGAGAACTATCATGTCTTAAGTAATTATGGTGTTCCACGAAACCAGATAGGGAAAATCTACCGGGTTGCTCCAGAGATTTTTGGATACGGCAATGCGGTTCTGCACTCAAAGTTCAAGTCTATTGAACATGCAGGGTTGGACCAGAATACGGTCATTAAGCTTGTGATTTCTAGTCCTAATGTTTTGGTTGGCGATGTGAGGAAGGATTTCTTCAAAATTCTAGAGAAATTAAAGAGCATTGGAATTGGACAGGATTGGATCGAAAGGGGATTGTTGAAAGGGGATTGTTGTCATTGGAGCTCTATGCTTGAGCTTTTATCCATATTCGGCAAGGTTGGTTGCACTGAGGATCAAATAAGTGGCTTGATCCAGCAGCAGCCGGATCTTTTATTGGCAGGTTCAGGACGTTTTAGTATTTCCATAGTTGTGTTCTTGATGAAATTTGGATACTCACCGAGTGAAATATGCGCTATATTTATGCAGTTTCCAGAAGTTCCAGTGGAGAAATTTCTAGCAAATTTGTGCAACTGCTATGAGTTTCTCTGTGAAATTGAGATGGATGTCCCAGATATTCAAAGTATTGTCTGTGCACATGCTTTGTTGCTTGGATCTTGTTCTATAAAGAGGGCAAAAAGTTTACTGGTTAATTTAGCCATTGGGAAGAAACGGATGTGTAAAATTGTCAAGGAAAACCCTACAGTATTGAAGAACTGGGTCCTTGGGAAGAAAGTTAAACGCTTACCAATCCCAGAGGAGGAGCGCCAATCACGAATGATGAAAACCAAATTCTTATTGGACCTCGGATTTGTTGAGAACTCAAAAGAAATGAATAGAGCTGTGAAGGTATTTCGGGGCAAAGGAAATGAACTTCAAGAAAGATTTGACTGTATAGTAGCAGCTGGTTTAGACCCAAAGGAAGTTTCAGAGATGGTCAAATTATCTCCCCAGATTCTTAATCAGTCTAAGAATGTTATTGAAACAAAGATTAGTTATCTTGTAAATGATGTGGGTTGTCCTATCTCTGCCCTTAGAAAATTCCCATCATTTCTCAACTACAATGTTCAAAGAGTCAATCTTAGGCTTTCAATGTACAATTGGCTCAAAAATATGGGAGCAGTAGATCCAGATTTAGCTTTAATCACCCTGGTGGCATCCTCAGAAACACTATTTAAGAAGACTTACGTAAATTTACATCCCGAAGGCCCTCAAATTTGGGATAGTTTAAAGCAAAAGATACAGGATCCTGTTTGAAACATAATCTTCTCCACTTTTATCTTGCAGACTGTGTTAGTGTTTATTCTGTAAATTAGATGGACAGGGGCATAATGTTCGCCTGAAAACTCCAATCTTGACTCTCTACTGACTGAATTGAATGTAGCATTAGCTCATTTTCTTTCCCTCTTCTCTCGGGTGTCAAACCACAGGTTAACTCCAGTTTTCTTTTTTGCTCTATGGCAAATGATTTGTGCCCTTGACCATGTTGGAAGGAAATACACTGAATTCTTTTTCTCAACTAGGTGGCCTCATATATATATTGTGTATTCTTTCTACTGATGATTTTTACTGGATAATCTGCTATGAGAAGAAACTATTAGGACAGTAGATTTCCAACTGAAAAAGAGATGGAAAGATGGTGTCTTGTTCACATTGTATCTCAGAATTATGACTTTGTGTGGAACTGAACATACTGAAATTGCACAGGCTTATAGAGCCAAAATAATATGTTACAGGAATTGTTTGTCATTATAAGGTACCCCAAAGTCATATGCTGTGGGTTCAATTCAAATTATGCCTTCTGTTTTCCACAGGAAGGAAGGCAGAAAGGCAGAAAGAAAAAAAGCAAAGTAAGGAGTTCTCAATTTACTTTATGATATCTATGAAACAGACATTATTATGATTACCCTAAACTGTTTTTTTTTTTTTTTCTTGTTCTGATCACACACGTGCTTGTGCTCTTGGGAAAGAATAGCTGACTGCCCCTTTATATATATATATATATATATATATATATATATATATATATATATATATAGCATAGGATTCCATTTGGTGTTTCATTTGAAGAATACTAATTTTGTAGGACATAGATTTAACTAAAAGTGGCTATGTTTCTATTTACTTCAGACATTCTCCTTTACCTACTTCTCTCTTTCATGTTTTGCTATATATATATATATATATTTGAAGCATTTTGCCTTTGGGATGTCTCACTACTATAATTTTACAATTCCTTTTTGCAAATTATTTTTTTATTTTGATTTGTTTATATTGTACATAAATTTTAAATTTGTTAAAATCTATATAATATGTAGGGGTACAGAGTGTGGAAGCGTGATAAATTTAACTAAATATTATGAGAAATTAATAAGCGTGATAAATTCAACCAAAGATTACGAGAAATTAATAAAATCAGTAAAATTGACACCAAGGTTTTTTGTGGAAAAATCATCTTTAAATAGAGGTAAAAAAAGAGATGGAAAAATCCTCTTTAAATAGAGGTAAAAAAAGAGGTAAAAAACCACCGGCGAGAAAGCCAAAAATTCCACTAATATTGACGAGAGTACAAAATATTTTCTCTGGACTAACAAGACAAAATAGCCCGTTACAAATTCTCTACGAGTATAGAAATACTCAACCAAGAAGTAGAGAAAATAAGAAAATATAAGGGAGAGATTGACTATGCTGTGGAGGTGTTACTAGGATTAGAAGGAATATAATTCATTTGGCAAATGAGGGAAACGAAGTAAAACATGGACAAAAATATAGATATATCATGTATATATATATACATAAACCACCTACTTAAAGAAGGAGAATAGTTGATATATATATATAGCCACTGATGTTGACAAAAGGAGAGCAACCACAGATGTTGACAAAAAGGAGAGCAGACAAAAAGGAGAGCAGCCACTGATATTGAATCCAACCTTAGTTTACCAAGTCAATTTTCTGCCAAAGAATAGTTGATATATATATATATATATATATATATATATATATATGAATGTAGCCACTGATCTTGAATCTTGAATGCAGCAGTTGTTGACAAGAATGCAGCCACTGATGTTGAAAATGAGTAGCAGTTGTTGACAAAATGAGAGCAGCCAACAAATCTCCACCTTGATCTCCTTTTGACCGGAAATACTCTCTCGCCATGAAATCCTGTTAACAATGAATGATACCAGCTAAGTCTAAGCAATGATCGAACTTAGCGGTTGAAAGTGGTTTGGTTAACATATCTGCAGGATTTTCAGTTGTATGGATTTTTTCCACAATAATTTCTCATGCATCAACAATATCTCGGATAAAGTGGCCTTTAATATCAATATGTTTGGTCTTTGAGTGATGCTTGCTATTCCTGGCCAAGTGGACAACACTCTGACTGTCGCAGAACATAACAAGAATGTTTTGTTGTAAACCAATTTCAGCAACCAAGCCTCGGAGCCAGATAGCCTCTTTCACTCCTTCAGTAGCAGCAATATATTCTGCTTCAGTGGTGGACAAAGCCGCAACGGCTTGAAGTGATGAATACCAACTAATAGCAGAGCCGCAGAGTGTAAAGATATAGGCTGAAAGTGATCTTCTCCGGTCTAAATCACCATCGTAGTCGGCGTCAACATAACCAACTACGCCTCCTGGATCAGACTTTTGTCTATCAAATACCAAACCAATATCAGGAGAACCCTTCAAGTAACGAAGGATCCATTTGACAGATTCCCAATGTTTTTTTCCTGGGTTGTGCATGAATCTGCTAACAACAATAACCGCATAAGCCAAATCAGGCCTAGTACATACCATAGCGTACATAAGGCTTCCGACTGTATTAGAATACGGGACATGTGACATGCGCCTTTGTTCCTCTTCTGATTGTGGACACTGATCTGATGACAACTTGAAGTTGGCAGCAAGTGGAGTATTAACAGCTTTGCAATCTCACATTCCAAATCTGTCAAGCATCTTCATTACATATTTTTTCTGTGATAGAAAAAGTTTTCCAGCTTGACAATCTCTGTTAATCTCCATTCCAAGAATCTTCTTAGCAGGACCTAGATCTTTCATATCAAATTCACTATTGAGCTGCACCTTTAACTTGTCAACAAGAGTTTTATCTCTTGTAGCAATTAACATATCATCAACATATAACAACAAGTATACTAGTGATCCATCATATATTTTTTTGAAAATAGACGCAGTTATCATAACTACTTCTAGAATAGCCATGTCCAGTCATGAAGGAATCAAACCTTTTATACCATTGTCTTGGTGACTGCTTCAAACCATAAAGAGATTTCTTCAGACGACATACATGGTTCTCCTTTCCAGGAACAACGAACCCCTCCGGCTGCTGGATATAAATTTCTTCCTCAAGATTACCATGAAGAAAAGCAGTTTTCACATCTAACTGTTTCAGCTCCAAATCATACAAGGTAACTAGAGCAAGTAATACACGAATTGAAGAATGACGAAGAACGGGAGAAAATACTTCGTTAAAGTCAATACCTTCCTGTTGATCAAAACCTCTTACTACAAATCTTGCTTTGTACCTTACATTTTCAACACCGAGGATGCCTTCTTTTCTCTTAAAAATTCATTTGCAACTAATGACTCGCTTGCCTTCCGGTAACATCACCAAATCCCATGTTTCATTTTTGAGAAGACTCTCGACTTCTTCTTGCATAGCAGCAATCCACTTTGCTGAGTCGTCACTAAAGATAGCTTCAGAATAATTCTTGGGTTCACCATCTTCACCCATCTCTTGTGCAACAGTCAATGCATAAGCAATGTTGTCAGATTCTGTGATTAGTCTTTGAGTCGGTTTTCTTGGCCTTTGTTGTGGAAGTTCTTGAGCCATAGACCACGGTTGTGGTAAACCTCGACGTTGAGGTGGATGTTGTCGTGGACTCATTTGTTCAGTAGTGACTTCATCTTCTTGAGTGGTGGAAGAATTAGGGATATTCGCTTCCAGAATGGGAGCTTCAGTCTCAAACTCCACCTTCTCTCGAACATCCTCCTGATCACCTGTATTAGTGGAGAGAACAACAATATCTTTTCCAGAAGATAGCATAACATTTTCATTAAAGGTTACATTCCGACTATGAAATATTTTGTGAGATTCAGGGTCATACAAACGATAGCCTTTAACCCCTAGGCCATAACCTAAGAAAATGCATTTCTTAGCACGAGTTCCAATTTTCCCTCGTTCACATGAGAATAAGAAAGGCAACCAAATATTCTAAAATTAGAATAATCAACAGGGTTACCTGACCAAACTTCTTATGGAATTTTGCAGTCGAGTGATCGATTTGGTGAGCGGTTTATCAAGTAGCATGATGTTGAAGCTGCTTTCGCCCAAAATTCTTTCTCTATAGTAGAATGGGAGAGCATACAACGAACTTTCTCCAAGATAGTTATGTTCATCATTTCAGCAACTCCATTTTGTTGTGGAGATCTTGGAACAGTGAAATGTCTGGCGATACCTTCTTTCTTGCAGAAATCATTAAACTCATTAGAACAAAACTCGAGGCCATTGTCTGTCCTTAGCCTCTTGATCTTCTTGCCAGTCTGGTTCTCAATTAATAATTTTCACTCTTTAAAGGTGGAAAAAGCTTCATTCTTTTGCTTGAGAAAATATACCCAGAGTTTACGTGAAAAATTATCAATAAATGTCAGCATATAATGACATTTACCTCTTGAGGGAACTCTCGATGGACCCCAAAGATCTGAATGGATGTAATCCAAAGTACCTTTGGTCTTGTGAATGACTTTTGAAAAGCTAACCTTTCTCTGTTTACCAAAAATGCAATGCTCGCAGAAATCTACCTTACCGGTACAATGGTTGCCAAGATAGCCTTTCTTTTTGAGAATTTGGATTCCCATCTCACTCATGTGGCCCAACCTCAAATGCCACAACTTCGTGTTGTCTTTGTTGGATGAGGCGACGGCTGCAGAACCTGTAACAGTTGAACCCTGCAGCAAATACAAACTACCAGATCGAACTGCCTTTAGTAACACAAGAGCTTCTTTTGGACACTTTTAAAACTCCACATTCAGATGAGTATCTACACCTTGAGATTCAAGAGTGCCTAGGGAAATGAGATTCCGTTTCAATTCAGGGACATGTCTGACACCGGTCAAAGTTCTAACGACTCCATCATGTGTCTTGATTTTGATTGTGCCTTTGCCGACAACTTTGCATTGAGCATCGTTGCCCATTAAGACAAGACCACCATTAAAAGATTCATAAGTGGTAAATCAGTCTCTATTAGAAGACATATGAAATGTACAACCAGAATCAAGAACCCACTCAGTTTTTGACCTTTGTTCAGTACCAGAAGCAATAAAACACTCTCCATCAGATTCGGTTTTTACAAAACTAGTTTCGGCAGATTTTTCGGGTTGCTTACCCTTATCTTCTCTGTTTTGCTTATTTTTCAATTTATAGCACTCAGAGATTTCATGATTTTTTTTCTTGCAATAACGGCAATACTTAGAGTTTTTACCTCTATGTTTGGATCTGGATCGGTTTTTACCGCTAGTACCTACTTCGTGGTTTCTCCCTCTAACTACTAGTCCATCACCCGAACTTTCAGAATAAATTTGGGTATCAAATTTTTCTTTGGACAATAGGTTAGACTTGACATCATCAAAGCTCACGGTAACATTATTACCATATAGCATAATTTCTTTGAAATGTCTATATGAGGGTGGCAAAGAAACAATAAGTAGTACGGCTTTATCCTCATCATCAACTTTGACATCCAAATTTTCCAAATCAATTATGATGAAATTAAATTCACCAAGATGAGATTGAATGGGAGTACCTTCAGACATACGGAGTGTGAAAAGTCACTCCTTTAACCGAAGTTTATTTGCAAGACTTTTGATCATGTACAGGGACTCCAATTTACTCCATATGCCGGCTGCAGTTTTCTCATTGATGACTTCACGTACCACCTCACGGGACAAACATAGTTAGATTGTGGATAACGCCTTTTCATCTATCTCTTCCCACTGCTCCTCCGTTGTAGTGGCTGGCTTCGCTGATTTGCCGGACAGAACTTTCTTTAGGCCATTCTAGGTAAGAACAGCCAGCATCTGGACTTGCCAGATAGCAAAACTAATTTTACCATCAAATTTCTCAATATCGAACTTCGTCGACATTTTTAATAAAAATCCCGATTAAATTATTGTGGCTCTGATACCAATTTGTAGGGGTACAGAGTGTGGAAGCGTGATAAATTTAACCAAATATTACGAGAAATTAATAAAAATAGTAAAATTGACACCAAGGTTTTAGGTGGAAAACCTCTCTTTAAATAGAGGTAAAAAACCACCGGCGAGAGAGTCAAAAATTCCACTAATAAAACAAAATAACTTGTTACAAATTCTCTACGAGTATAGAAATACTCAACCAATAAGTAGAGAAAAAAAGAAAATATAAGGGAGAGATTGGTTATGTTGTGGAGGTGTTACTAGGATTAGAATGAATAGAATTCATTTGGCAAAGGAGGGAAACAAGTAAAACATGGACAAAAATATAGATATATCATGTATATATATATATATAAACCACCTACTTAAAGAAGGAGAATAGTTGATATATATATATATATATATAGCCACTGATGTTGAATCCAACCTTAGTTTACCGAGTCAATTTTCTGCCAAAGAATAGTTGATATATATATATATATATATATGTGTGTGTGTGTGAATGTAGCCACTGATCTTGAATCTTGAATGCAGCAGTTATTGACAAGAATGCAGCCACTGATGTTAAAAATGAACAGCAGTTGTTGACAAAAGGAGAACAGCCAACATAATATATATATATATTTTTAAAAATAATAATAATATGTCAAGAAATTAGAATTTATGATTTTAAGAAACTCATGAGTTTGAAACAAAAAAAAATAAAATAATAATAATAATATTAACTTATAGAAAAATATATTAAATATAGATAATTATATAAGAAAAAAATTAAAAAATTGCAATTTAATAATTTTTTAAAAAATTACTTAGTTTGACAAAGGTCATGAAATTACGAAATTGACAAAAGTACCCCTTCGTTTGTGAATGGGTGGATTTCCCTCTAATATGAGAAACCCTTCTCCGCTGCAAAAACCCTTTCTTAATCCCCCATTTTCCTCCAATGTCAGCCCTGGTAGTATCTTCGTTCAACGAACGATGGTCAAAGCTAAGGAATCGACCAGTAGCTAACAGGCTCAAGAAAAGTTACGAGGTAATGACTTGTTAATTTGAATTTGAACTAGCTTTCAGATTGTAGCTTGACCTTTAGATTATTCTTGTTTACTCTTCTGTTATTTATCTATTGCTCTGCATATGATAACAGAATCGCCATGAATAACTTGCAGAAACTTAGAAAACCGTTTATTCTCAGATGGGTTTCCTCATATTCCTTCTGTAACAATTTTAAACCATCAAGAATTAATCTTTGCCCTGCTGAATCCCACCACCATCACATTGCCCAAAACCTTAGGCTTTATGGAACTGGAGGTGCTCAAGTATCTGAAACTTCAGATAAACAATCGCACGTCAGTCGTTCTGCAAGAAAAGAGGCCCAAGTTGCTTTGCTCGAGTATTTGCATTGCACTAGAAGTTTGCAATTCACGGATGCAGAAAATATGAGTAAAAATTCACCGCGGTTTCTTGAGAATCTTTTGAGGAAAGTGGATAGTAATAGTAATGGGGGGATTGGTCGGTCTCTTGCTAGGTTTCTAAGGTATCATCCTATTAATGAGTTTGAGCCTTTCTTTGAGAGTATGGGTCTTAAACCTTCAGAGTACAGTTCATTCCTTCCACGGGAATTGATGTTTTTGAACGATGATCCTTTGTTGATGGAGAACTATCATGTCTTAAGTAATTATGGTGTTCCACGAAACCAGATAGGGAAAATCTACCGGGTTGCTCCAGAGATTTTTGGATACGGCAATGCGGTTCTGCACTCAAAGTTCAAGTCTATTGAACATGCAGGGTTGGACCAGAATACGGTCATTAAGCTTGTGATTTCTAGTCCTAATGTTTTGGTTGGCGATGTGAGGAAGGATTTCTTCAAAATTCTAGAGAAATTAAAGAGCGTTGGAATTGGACAGGATTGGATCGAAAGGGGATTGTTGAAAGGGGATTGTTGTCATTGGAGCTCTATGCTTGAGCTTTTATCCATATTCAGCAAGATTGGTTGCACTGAGGATCAAATAAGTGGCTTGATCCAGCAGCATCCGGATCTTTTATTGGCAGGCTCAGGACGTTTTAGTATTTCCATAGTTGTGTTCTTGATGAAATTTGGATACACACCGAGTGAAATATGCGCTATATTTATGCAGTTTCCAGAAATTCCAGTGGAGAAATTTCTAGCAAATTTGTGCAACTGCTATGAGTTTCTCTGTGAAATTGAGATGGATGTCCCAGATATTCAAAGTATTGTCTGTGCACATGCTTTGTTGCTTGGATCTTGTTCTATAAAGAGGGCAAAAAGTTTACTGGTTAATTTAGCCATTGGGAAGAAACGGATGTGTAAAATTGTCAAGGAAAACCCTACAGTATTGAAGAACTGGGTCCTTGGGAAGAAAGTTAAACGCTTACCAATCCCAGAGGAGGAGCGCCAATCACGAATGATGAAAACCAAATTCTTATTGGACCTTGGATTTGTTGAGAACTCAAAAGAAATGAATAGAGCTGTGAAGGTATTTCGGGGCAAAGGAAAGGAACTTCAAGAAAGATTTGACTGTATAGTAGCAGCTGGTTTAGACCCAAAGGAAGTTTCAGAGATGGTCAAATTATCTCCCCAGATTCTTAATCAGTCTAAGAATGTTATTGAAACAAAGATTAGTTATCTTGTAAATGATATGGGTTATCCTATCTCTGCCCTTAGAAAATTCCCATCATTTCTCAACTACAATGTTCAAAGAGTCAATCTTAGGCTTTCAATGTACAATTGGCTCAAAAATATGGGAGCAGTAGATCCAGATTTAGCTTTAAGCACCCTGCTGGCATGCTCAGAAGCACTATTTAAGAAGACTTACGTAAATTTACATCCCGAAGGCCCTCAAATTTGGGATAGTTTAAAGCAAAAGATACAGGATCCTGTTTGAAACATAATCTTCTCCACTTTTATCTTGCAGACTGTGTTAGTGTTTATTCTGTAAATTATAGGGACAGGGGCATAATGTTCGCCTGAAAACTCCAATCTTGACTCTCTACTGACTGAATTGAATGTAGCATTCCCTCTTCTCTCGGGTGTCAAACCACAGGTTAACTCCAGTTTTCTTTTTTGCTCTATTGCAAATGATTTGTGCCCTTGACCATGTTGGAAGGAAATACACTGAATTCTTTTTCTCAACTAGGTGGCCTCATATATATGTGTGGAACTGAACATACTGAAATTGCACAGGCTTATAGAGCCAAAATAATATGTTACAGGAATTGTTTGTCATTATAAGGTACCCCAAAGTCATATGCTGTGGGTTCAATTCAAATTATGCCTTCTGTTTTCCACAGGAAGGAAGGCAGAAAGGCAGAAAGAAAAAAAGCAAAGTTTTTAAGTAAAAGTCAGAAGTACAAAAGACAGCAAAAGGGGGGGAAGAGGGGTTGCCTAAGATGCACTTCTTCCAGCCGCATGTGCGCTTCTTCTTCTTTCTTTCTCTTCCTTACAGCTGGTTTCTGGAAACCATGTACTCTTTAGTCTGTGCGGACGCTGATTTGGTCATAAAAGTCAGTCTACTCCACAGAATTTAAAGACTTTCTGTCTCATATATATATATATATATATATTCTTAATATGTCATACTACTTTGAACATTAGTTATTTTTAGATTCAATTAAATTTTACTAGAATTTAGTAGCTTGAAAATTTGACCAAAAAGTAGGATATCACACAGCTTCAAGTGGATGATAAGATATATATATATATATATATTATATTTGATTTGATTGGGCCTAAAGGCCTTTTTGGATATTGGGTGAGGGAAATAGAGGGATGGATGGATCCAATGAAATTTGAAAGTTAATTATATATTTATATATATATATATATATAATTAAGAGAGTCCAATCATCACATCAACATTGAGGTTGCCAGCTAAATGCGTGGTCCCCATGCCAGATGGGAAATAGACAGCCCAACAATGGAAGGACCCTCTCGTCATTTTACCTTTCATTTTGTCTACTACCCCAACTGTAATTTTTCAAATTTACTTTTACTTTCAAATATAAATTTTCATATTTCTCAAAAAAAAAAAAAAATACAAAATACAAAATTATAATTTGAATTTGAAATAACTTTATTTATAATGGAAAAATTCACGCGAATGACAGAGCACGTGAAGATAGTCAATAACCATAGGACAATCTTCTAATATCAAAATCACGTGAAATTTTATTTTTAAGCTTCGAAATATATATATATACAGAATCAGTGTTTTTTTTTTCTTTTTATAATAATAGTAAAACAAAACAAAAAAAAATGAAAATATAATATAATAATAATCAGAAGATGATGTAATAAAATTAATAATTAATATTGTTTGTCGTAATGCAGAATGAATGCTTGTATAAAAAAAAGTTTGGTTTGATGAGATTTGCTCAACTCCCACTCCCAACTCCTATCATACTTTTATAATTAACAACTAACTATATAATAATAATAATAATAATAATAATAATAATAAAATAAATAAATATAAACAAAAACAGTTTTTTTTTGTCCGATATTTATTTCCATTCTTCAATTGAATCTCCTCTTACATACTTTTTTTTTTTTTGTTTTGTTTTAATCTTAGTAAATGTTCAAATATGACAAAAAAAATCTTATTACAATAAGATTCATGATATTTTTTTTAACTTCTTTTTAAAACTTTTTTTTTATTATTATTATAAAGCAATAAGATTTAGTAGTGCTAAAGAATTGTATTTTTGTTGTAAGAAAGAAGAAATAAACAGAGTTAGGCAGGCTAGGGAGAAGGAGAAGGAGAAGGACCAAAAACTTTCCTCAGCATTAAGGGAGGACACACAAGTCTTCCTCAACAAGTGTCATATTTGTGTCAGTGTTTCAACATTACTTAATAAACTTTCCTCCATTTTCTCTTTCTTTTTCTCTTCTTGTCCAAAGTATTTTTCTTCACCTTTTTCCTTAAAATATTATTTTGAAAAATAGTAATTTGTTTTACCTTGTTTACACTCTACCCTAATTTCCCCAAAAGAGCCCATCAAAAATTGTAATAGGAGTAATATATTTTTACCACTTTGCTATACTTCTTTCTCTACTACTATCTCTTTTTTTTTTTCTTTTTTTTTTTTTCATTACTTCTTTGCAGTCTTCTCTACCTTTGCCTCCTCTCTACCTCAGCTTCTTCTTGCCTTAGCTCTTTGAAACCTCCAATGTCAAAGACTAATCCCAATCCATTAGTTTAAGGCCTGTCTACCTCTGGATTGATTCTTTTGATCTGAGCTTCAAGTATATATATATACATATACATATATCTCAGATCAATCTTTTTTCTCTAATCTTTTTAGCTTGAGGAGAAACATATAAAAATTTGAATAGAAAAGAAAAAAAAAAGTTTTTTTGCTATTCTTTCTTTGTGTTTGTTTCTGTTAAAACCATTCGTATAAAGAAAAACCCCATCTGTTTTATTGGGTCCGATTGCTTTCTTGATTTGAAAAGTTGGGATGCTCTGAGAAATGGGTTTTTGTTTGAAGATGCAAATGGTGGCTGTTTCTATTTCTTATGAGGTTTACTTCGTTTGGTATGTATCTATCTCTTAAGCCGTATAAGATGTGGGTTTAGCGGAAAGATTTGATCTTTTCTTGTTTCAATGCTTTATTCTGTTTTAAAAGGTTTTATTTGGGCTGTTTTAGAGGTTTTCTTTCTTCTGATAAAGCTGCCTTCAGTTCTTTAGTCGTGTTGTTGACAAATAGATCTGGTTTTCATACAGATACGTTTTCCTGCGAAAGGATTCATTATTGCTTTATTTCTATGTTATTGAAGAAGCTTGATTACGTTATTTTGATTCTTTTTCCCCTGATTTTTTCTCTTCCATCTCTTCCTATGCGTGAAAACAGTATTGTAGATCATTAAAGTATGAATCTTTAGTCTTATTCCAGTTCTTAGATTGAGTTTGTCTTCTGGGGGTGAGTACAACACAAATCTATTCGTGTGTGTATATATATATATATATGTATATATATTCGTGTATATATATTGAGTTTAAAGATTATCATTTTCTTTTCTTTTAAACTGATTTGTTCTTGTTGCTTTTCCATATGATCTTCTTCTTAATTTGTTAATATTTTCTTCCTGATCTTTAGTGTCAATCTTTCTTCATAGCTCATTTCAGTTGTGAAATAATTTATCTTTAATTGCTGATATTGTGTTCAGGATTCAAATTCTTTGTAATTTTTTGTCCAGATAACCACTGTATTCTGCTAAAGTTTATAACTTAACAATGGGTAGAGGGAGAGGAAAGGGTAAGAAACAATCAAGTATTTCAGCTCGAGAAGACACTGGAAGTGGTGAGGAGGAGAAAATACCGGTGAGGAGAAGAGGAAGGCCACAGAAGCCACTGAAGGATGATATTGAAGAGGAAGAGGAAGTCGAGAAGATAGACGAAGAAGAAGACAGTGAAAGTGCAAAAAGCTCCGTTTTAAACAAAGATACTAAGAGTCAAGGTGCTGCAGAGAATGGTAGGAAGAGAAAAAGGTCTTCACAAGTCAAGGAAAATTCAGACTCTGTGAAAGAAGAAAATGGAGTTGGGAACAAAACGAATGCTAATGACACAATCAAATCTGTTGGATTCAGACAAAATGGCAGTAGAAGAAAGAACAAGCCTCGCCGAGCTGCTGAAGTTGGTGTAGAGTGCAAGTGAAAGTGAAAGTATGATCTGCTGTTCGAGAGCTGAGGTTTTTTTTTTTTTAGTTTATATGTTGTTTCTCCATTTTTCGTTGCAATTTCTTGTGTTTGTCTTGTCAAGTGAAAATTTTTCTTATAATTATTAATGTTCTCATTATGAACTGGAGAGGTCTTTTGATCTTCTTACGAATGAATAGGTAATGGCGAGCCAATATTCTCTTATGCTTTTGGTCCTGACTGACTTTAAACATAGGTTTAAAATAGCAGAGTAACTTATTTCATTGTGTAAAGTAGTTTCTTTTAGTTTCGGCATTCCTTTTCTTATATGTGCTCAGAGTCCACTAATTACTGTGGCTGGTAGATGAATTCAAATTCTAAGGAGTTTTGGTAGCAGTTGGATGCGCATACAAACGCAGCAGATTATGTATCTCCTCGGAGATATCAGGTAAATGGGATCTCTAGATTGTGTTACGTTAAACCATTTCAATCACTAGATTTCCCCTCTGTTGTCTTTAATATGAAATGCGTACTTTGTTTGCTTATAAACATATGCACATTGAGTCTTTGCCTTCTTTTTTTATATATTTGTGCTTCAGAAATCGAATCATTTGGCCAAGCAATCATCTTGATGCTGCAATTATGTATATATATATATATATCCTATCTGTTCAAATGAGTATTTGGATTCTGGAGTTAAATATAGTTCATATTGGTGCGTGTGTATGTGTTTTTTCCTTTAGTTCACATTCAACCATTGGCTTTGGAAACTATAATACTGATAATGTAGGTTATCAAAGCCTCGTCTTTTGGTTCATAACTATCTGCTCCACTTGCTTTGGCAATTCCCTTTTCCGTCCTTAGCCATAGCTTTGAGTGTGTTACTGAATCTTGTTGACTGGTAAGTTTGGTTTGTTTCTTTGGTGAATGATGTTTTCACTTATTTATGGTAAGTGCCAAGAAAAAGTGGCAAGTGTATTTGTCTTTGGCCTATATGATTCATTTTTCTACCATAGATATGAAGTTTCTTGATTCTTGACCTTTTCCCCCATGTAATAAAAGTGCATCCTAATTCTTTAAAGAATTAGTTTTGGAGTAGCAGCATGCATTTTCAAGTACAACTTCTTTCTGATGTCAAGCTTTGAAGCCTTATGGAGTCTGCCCTTTTTCTGCTCATTGGTTGACCACCAAATTTACTACTCGGGCCATGATTCTGAATGTGTGAGCATTCTTCCTTTTTTTTTTTTATATGCTCAAATACGCATTTTGAATCAAACTTTATTATATACATATTCTTTTTGGACCATCAAAATTTTAAGGAGAAGAAAATTGTCTTTATCAAAATTACACTCCACTTTCTCATCAAATTGAATTTGAAAATTCGATGGCGGGCTTCAATTTTTTATTTTTTATGAAAATAATTATCACTAAGAAATTTAAGTAAAAGTAGAGGGCAGACTCGGAAATTTTTTCTGCTAAGATTAGTGGATCTCTCCATCAATACGATGTACATACTGATAAGGAAATTTCATTGTAAATTAATTAATAATAATCCTCGGAAATTATTATATTTTCCAGAAAAAAACGTGCGTTTATTTATGTTCATGATTAAGAAATATCATTTGGGAGATTCTCTTTTAATATGTATATATTTTTCTAAATATTTCGTTTTTGTGCCTTCTATTTTATATAAAATTATTAAAATATATTTTAAGGTATGAAAAACGGATGAAGTAGTTTAATAATTGTCGGCCAAGCACGTACCAAGTTTCATTAAGCGCAGCAAATCAAAAATCAGAAAGACAAAAACACCCACGCGCTTTTCCTTACGCGTTGAAATCCGCTCTTTTTTTCAGTTGTCCCCACCACCATCCATAGCTTCCTCATTCCTTCCCTTCTTACACGTGGCATCACTTAACAGCCGTATCACCCTATCCCTTCTCTTTTTGACCTCTCTCTCTCTCTCTCATTCCCACCCTTTTTTTTTCTTATCCTATTTTTTAAAATAATTTTAAATACAAAAAATTATATGTATATATATATATTGGTAGATTTTATGTTTTTTGTTTGATAAAATAAGAAATATATTAATCGAAGCAGTAAATCGGTTATATTATTTTCTTCCAGGTATGGAAGATTACAGTCGTTAATTTATCTTTGGTACACAGTACCAATCAAATCATTATTGAAAGAAGTAACAATGAAACTAGGGGGGTGATAGTACATTTTAAAACTAATATTAGCTGGTAGTCTGTATTTAGCTAGTAGGTCAGCTACCGCATTTGATTCACGATATATGTGCTTAATTTGGAAGTTCTTCAGTTGTTTCAGGAGTTGCAATCATGAATCATGTTACTCAGATTAGGTGTTGATGTTCCTTCAGTTATGCCTTTGATTAATATCTGAGAATCGGTTTGTATTTCAAGCATTTGTATGTTCTCAGATAATGCAATATCCACTGCATACTTAAGTGCCCAAACTTCAGCTTGATTGCTCAATGAGCAATAAAAATTTGTTGTAAAACCTGTTAACCATTTTCCTTTGTGGTCTCAGAAGATTCCACCACTACCACCTTGATTGGTTAACGATGAGTAAGAACCATCAATGTTGGCCGAAATAAAAGGATCTCTGGGTGGGTGCCATTTGATATAAATGGATTCTTTGTGCTTCCAATAAGGAATGACTAAGGTTGTAATATTGATGAACTCAGTTGCTAGACTAAGGATACTGTGAAGGGAAGGCGTGAGTGCTGATTCATTACGTATTTGTCTACGGGTTCTATTCTTCCATAATATCCAACATGAGAAAGCAAATAGTGTGTTCCAAGGGATGTTGATGAAGAAGTTTGTTTTATTGGTGAGGTTCTTATAAAGCCAAGTCTTAAGAGGTGAATCATTGAACAAGATCTCATAAGTGTTCTTGTTTAAATGGGGACAGAAAAGACTCCAAACTTCTGTGGCTTGAATACAATGTTTGAGGATATGGAATGTATTTTCTTCAGAATTGGGACAAAGGAGATAATGAGGGTCGATGTTCATGCCTCAATGATTCAGAAGTGAATTGGTTTTAATTTTGTTGGGAACTTTTGTTAACCAGATCCATTTAAAGTTGGTTGAGTTATCAATAGATAAGGAAGAATTGTTGAGATTGGTTAGGGCTTGGTAGCATGAAAAAATAGTAAAAGAGGTATTAGAGTTAGTGTTCCAACAAATTTTATCTTGTTGTTTTTGATTACTTGGAAAATAAGTGTCAGTGATTACTTGGAAAATAAGTGTCAGTAATTTGAGATTTGATATGCTTTGATATTGGGTACGAGATTTTATCGAAGTTCCATCGATTGAAATCAGTTTTGTTTAATGGACAAGCTAAAAAATTAATTAGTGGTTGGAGTAGTGTATTGATCCAGGGGTCAAAAACCAGAATCTTATGGTTGATCCATCTCCTATTAGCCATTTAGTAAATTTGGTAGATTTTATGTTTCCATATTCAAGTGGAGTGGGATTTTTGTTAAAAAAAGATTTTTCTTACAATCAACGGGTTTGGTCATAATAGTTTGCATAGAACTAATCTCACCCCAACCAAAATTAATTTATACCATAAATTAGTTTAAAAAATGTATTTTTCACAATTTGGACCATTAATAATAAAAAGAAAAAGAACAATAAAAAAAAAGGGAGAGGCCCATATTATGTGAAATTGGATTAAAATGTATTGGGTAGAGAGTGGGCCTGCTTTAATAAGACTAAGACAAAGATTTATCTTAATGGGCCCACACCGCAGTTAAAAAAACTTTAAATTTTGTACTTTTCGACCCACATGAATGGAAGGCCCGCTATCTGTAAGTTGTTGAATTCACATAAATATCTTAGTCATTCACAATATTTTTATTTTCAAAACAAAACCCAAAAAAGAAAATAATAATAAAAAATAAAGCGAGTAATGTAACATGTCAGTAAATATTTAATTGAACTGGGTTCAGTTTCTTCTTCTTCATCATCTTCCGGCTCTTCTGAACCGCTTAATGGTTTGAAGTTTGGCAAGAAAATTTACTTTGAGGATGCTGCTGCTTGAGGTTTGCCTAAACAAGCCCCTGCCGAAACTGGTTCGACTCCGGCCGAGTCTGGTCGCCCTCCGCCGGCACCGTCCGGGTCCACTACCAAGAAAGGAAGGGGTGAGGTTGTACCAGGCGGACAGCCTCCTAGATGCCAGGTTGAAGGTTGTAAGGTAGATCTGAGTGATGCTAAGGTTTACTATTCCAGGCACAAAGTCTGTGGTATGCATTCCAAGTCTCCTAAGGTCATTGTTGCTGGCCTTGAACAGAGGTTCTGCCAGCAGTGCAGCAGGTCAACTTGTTTTCTCCTCTTTCTCTCTCTCCTTCATTTTTTTTTTTTTTAAATTACTTTCAGACTTGTGGGTAGTGCGGACTGAATATATTAATATTCTTCTGGTGTTTCAGACATTTATTTTATTTATTTTAAAATCCCCTGATTATATTCGGCAAGTTCTTCCACATTTTATTATATCTGGATGTTAGGTGGATAATTGCGATCATTCAATTTATTTGATGGTTAAATTATTATTTGGGGGTGGAATGTTGTGTTCGTCTTTTTTTGAGCCTCCTCCTCTTTTCTTTGAGTACTTCGGTGACTTTTATACTGTAAATTTGTTTATTTAAGAGCATTTTTTGTTTGTTGGACTCTGTTTTTCTCATGTATTAAGAATTTAGGAGAGAATAAGCTAAAAATGGAGAGTTGGATTTTACCAAAATGGGGAAGGAAATTGAGGAGAAAAGAAACTCATGAGCAATGTGTTTCCCTTTATATCGATTTTGATCTCTTTTGTTCCTTTGTGAACTTCCTTCTCATCATGGTGCATCCAAAGAAATAACCTAATTTGTTGCTTTCTGATGGATATGGAATATGAGTTCTTTCTATGCCTGAATACATATATATATATGTACATGTTATTGGTGGGATAGAAATTCCATAACAAAACTTTCATTATTTGGATATTATTAATTCAACTTATGTTTTTGAGAGTGTTTCAAAATTTTAAATCGTTTTTTATAAAAATTTCAACATCAATTATAATTAATAATATTTTTAATTTTTAAATTTGTCATAAATTATTATTTTTTAAAAAATAATATATATTTATCATAAAATTTTAATTTACAAAAGAAAAAAAAATATATATATATATTTTTGTATGTGTAATAATTAAAATAAATGAAGGAATAATACAAATAAATTACAAGGGTACGAGTGGCGTTTGTTGCATTGGCAGGAAGAAAAGAGGTACGTACGATTGCAGAATCATGGGGGGGAACAAAGCTGTGTCGTTTTACACACTCTCTCTCTCCTCGTCCTTCCCTGCAAAGTCCCCTCCTCCTCTTCCTCGTCAACAATTCATTATTTCCTTTGCTCCTCTGTCACTGTTCGTGTTCTCGTATATAATACGTATATATATATATAAATAGAGAGAGAGAGAGAGAGAAAGAAATGGAGGAGATGGAAGTTTTGCGTGAAATTGGAAGAAAAATGGAGGAATGAATGAATGAACAGAGTTTTGTTATTTTATTTTAAAACAATAACAATAACAACAACAGTAGAGTTAGTATTGTGTGTGTGACCCATAAAAGAGTGTGTTGTTGTAAAGCTGCTGAGAACTACATAAAGTAAGCAGCTCCCAATTTCTCTCTCTTTCTCTTTCTCTTTCTCTTTCTCATCTATTATTAATTTTTTTTTTTTTTTGCTTCTGTGTTTTTTCACAGTCAATTCAGCAATGTTTACAGAGATGTTGCACAACTCCCGAGTTGGCATGATGGCCCAGTCTCAGCTGTCTCCTTTTCACAATACCACCACCGTTCTTGAGGTCTAACGCCAGGCCAGGTTCCCATCCATCTCTCTCCTAGAAAACCAAACACACGCACAAAATACAAACACTACTCTACTCCGTATCCAAAAGTACACTCGCCAAGATTTTTTTCTTCTTTTTTGGTAAAGATATCAACATTTTTTTGTACGCTCTCTCTCTCTCCCTCCCTCCCTCTTTCTCTGTTCTCTGTGTTTTGTCTATATAGTGTTTTATGTGTATGAAACAAACTGGGCGTGTTGTTTGTTACCTTTGATTTGACCATCCCATCCAAGCCTAGACATGGTGAATGGGTTCTAGGAATCAGAAATGGAACTGGGTTCAGGTTCTTCTTCTTCATCATCTTCCAGCTCTTCTGATTCTCTTAATGGTTTGAAGTTTGGCAAGAAAATTTACTTTGAGGATGCTGCTGCTGCTGGAGGTTTGCCTAAACAAACCCCTGCCGGAACTGGTTCGACTCCGGCCGAGTCTGGTCGCCCTCCGCCGGCACCGTCCGGGTCCACTACCAAGAAAGGAAGGGGTGGGGTTGTACCAGGCGGACAGCCGCCTAGATGCCAGGTTGAAGGTTGTAAGGTAGATCTGAGTGATGCTAAGGCTTACTATTCCAGGCACAAAGTCTGTGGTATGCATTCCAAGTCTTCTAAGGTCATTGTTGCTGGCCTTGAACAGAGGTTCTGCCAGCAGTGCAGCAGGTCAACTTGTTTTCTCCTCTTTCTCTCTCTCCTTCATTCTTTTTTTTAAATTACTTTCAGACGTGTGGGTAGTGCGGACTGAATATATTAATATTCTTCTGGTGTTTCAGACATTTATGTTATTTATTTTAAAATCCCCTGATTATCTTCGGCAAGTTCTTCCACTTTTTATTAAATCTGGATGTTAGGTCGATAATTGCGATCATTCAATTCAATTTGATGGTTAAATTATTATTTGGGGGTGGAATGTTGTGTTCGTCTTTTTTTGAGCCTCTTCCTCTTTTCTTGGAGTATTTCGGTGGCTTTTATACTGTAAATTTGTTTATTTAAGAGCATTTTTTGTTTGTTGGACTCTGTTTTTCTCATGTATTAAGAATTTAGGAGAGAATAAGCTAAAAATGGAGAGTTGGATTTTACCAAAATGGGGAAAGAAATTGAGGAGAAAAGAAACTCATGAGCAATGTGTTTCCCTTTATATCGGTTTTGATCTCTTTTGTTCCTTTGTGAACTTCCTTCTCATCATGGTGCATCCAAAGAAATAACCTAATTTGTTGCTTTCTGATGGATATGGAATATGAGTTCTTTCTATGTCTGAATACATATGTACATGTTATTGGTGGTATAGAAATTCCAAATATTGAAAGTGTGGGGTTTCTCCACATGGGGCATTGGCATAAGTCAAATTCTTGACATTCCATGAGATAATAGTATCTTAAAAGGAAGTGGTTTTTTCAGCTGAAATTAATGTTCATGGTGCTCAAACTGTCTTAATAGTTGGAGGGAGTTTGTCTCATATTGGGTGAAAGCTTGGTTTCTGGTGTATATGCTGTTTTGGGTAACTTGTCTGATGATTGATGCTAACATTTTTTACCAACATCATCATTATTATACTTGCTAGCTTATTGTAATTCTTAAACTATTGGAGAGTTGGATTTGTATATTTAAACACTTTTAACACCGCCACTGTGTGTTCCGAGTGCTTTTAATTTACTGTAAATCATTTACTGAAACCTTGTATCGTGAGGAGTCAATACGAAGCGGCTCCTGAAAGGAAGCCTATGCTAGGGCAGTAAAATTTCTTCAAAGACATATGGTTCCTGCTTCAACTCCTGTGTTTATCACTTTTGCTGGAGCATGAGATATTCTATTGGCCCAGTTACTATGCCAATTTTTGTAACTTTATAGTCTTATTAGAACCTGGATTGTTCTTGGATGGATAACTAGTGCACAGTTAAATGGTTTTGTTTGGTTATCTTACATTTTTCATGTGAAATAGAATGGAGGATGTTTGAGCACAAGTCTCTCTGTTTGTTTCCCTTCTCACTTCTTAATGGGATATGCTTACTTGATTCAATATATAGTTATTGTGATGTTACTTGATATTAATATCTTTGGCAATGCCATGTGATCTTAAAGACAATGAACTTAATTTTGTCTGAAAGCAACTTGATTAGGTCTCAATAGTTCTCTACTTAATATCCTTGTTGGAAAATCTACTCGTAGGTTCCATCTACTGCCTGAATTTGATCAGGGGAAAAGGAGTTGTCGTAGACGCCTGGCAGGTCACAATGAACGCCGGAGGAAGCCACCACCTGGAACTTTGCTGTCAAGTCGCTTCGGAAGTCTATCTTCGCCTTACTTTGGTTAGACTGCTGTAGATTGTTTATCCTATTAGATTCAAAATGGTTCTTTCTGTGTAAAACTTACATGCAATTCTTTTTGATGACAGAAAACAATAGCAGAGGAGGAAGCTTCCTCATGGACTTCTCTATGTACCCAACTCTGACTGGGAGGGATTCATGGCCAAATACAAGATCAACCGAGCGAGCGTTAGGCAATCCACAAAGTGCTGCAGGGAAGTTTTCTCCACATGGCTTGCAGAGCAACCCTGATAATAATCCTACAACTGGGCTTTTACTGCAGGGTTCAGCAGCTAGGACTCCTTACTTAGATTCCAGCATTCCTTCAGGAGAATGCTTTGCTGGAGTGTCGGACTGCAGTCGTGCTCTCTCTCTTCTGTCAACGCAGCCCTGGGGCTCAAGAAACCACCGTTCCTCGAGTCTTGGGGTGAATGGCTTCATCAACTCCAGTGGGATACCAATGGTTCACTCATCTGGAGAAGCCATCAATCACTTTTCCAGCTCCTTATGGGGTTTCAAAGGTGATGAAAGTAGTAGCACTTCTCATGAGATACCTCCTGATTTGGGGTTAGGTCAAATTTCTCATCCTGACAACAGCAGTCACTATGCTGGAGATCTCGATTTGGCTCAACAGAATGGAAGAGAATACCTCGCTCTGGATCACACGAGGGCTTATGATTCTTCTGTTCAGAATATGCACTGGTCACTTTGAGTGTCTTGATTTCAGTTTCCCCAAACTTCTTTTCTGAACTACTTGTTTAAACCAAACTGTGTCTGTTTTAAGTTGATTATCAACTATGTGGAAATAATGTGGTGTCTGTTTCACTGCTCTTTGGTGATCTAAGCAAAGAGTTAAAACCGATCACCTTTGTTTTCTTTTGAATAACTGAGCTAAGAATCTGCAGCTCTGTGCAATTTGTAAGGTTTACAAACATTGTGCAAGTATTGTGTTCTGTTGTCTATATAGTTTGGTCTCTATTTAAATTAGCATAATTCTGAAAACAAAATACAGCCATTTTGTAGCTCAAATGTTCAAATATCCACACAAATTGATTTCATCGTCAACTGCGATGGCAGTATGAGATGCTTCCTTCCAGTGTACCCCAGCAGCATTCACAACTAACAACATTCGAGCACAAGCATTTACATGGTCAAACCACTGGTCAACAGTGTATTTATTTCTCCAATGATATTCACGGGTCTCCCATCAAACATCTGGGAAAGTGTATCTTCACAAAGTTTCTTTAATTCCCGTGTCTTTATAAGAGCAGCTTCCTGCACTCACAAAGCAAACAAATATCAAATACACAAAACAAGAAACAGTAACTGGAATTCGGATAACTTTCAATTTTTGCTTCTTGAGAACTCGTATAGCATTAACTGCAAATTTCAATAGTCGGTGAAGGATAATTTTCTAAAACCAACTAAAGCTACTGATGTAATTACAGACTAGCATGCCTGTTATCATGATACAATATATTCCAAGCAGAAGAATATAGAGTTGACACTTTCTTTTGCCTTATTCTCTCTTGTTCAGTTTTATAATTCAACTGTGAGGTGAAAAAATGCAGGATTCTCAGAACTTCTTACCCCTTTGTAAAAATTAATACACGATATCTCTTTTCATAAACACAAACAAAAAAAGGGGGAAAAAAGAAGAAGAGAAATATGGACTCACTTGCTTTGGCCATGATGAAGATAATGAATTTTGAAGTTCCATGCGTCTATTTGACAAGTCCTTTAATCCCTCCTTTAGCTTTACTTCATGGTGTTTCTTTTCTTCCAAACTGCTTACCACTCTATCCAAAAATCTGAAATTTGAATAATACTATTGTCATAACTTAGCTTAAAAGCATCTTAGCGAGTAATAAAGCTATAAAATGGTCTAGCAACTTCAAGAGAGATCTATATACAATTGGCATTTCTTGATGATCATAAAAGCTAAAGCTGCCATTCACCTCTTTGAATTGAGTATCATAATCAGATCCCTTGTTTTCCTATTTGTCAACATGGAAATCACAAAGGTAACATCAGAGAGCATGGTCTGAATTACATCAGAAGAATACTGTTGCAGTACAAATGGAGCAACTGACTGCACTTGATGTTGTAATGACAGAGTTTCTTGATTCGTTAATTCAATCAACCTTTGATTCAAAAATGCTTTGACCTGGTAAGAAATAATATCAAATAATATGAATACTAGTTAAAAGTGGACAACAAGATTACTATATAATCTTCCCAATTTAAGTTTCACATTAACCTCAAATAGATCATCAAGAATCTTGTTTCTGAATTCAGTCTCCAGAAGAGGACTTCTCTCGTGCAAGTGTGGTGCTCCAGAAGAAGTGTTTGGGCTCACTAATTGAGGGTCCATAGTAGCACAAGATAAACCTGATTCATCAATTATATTTACTTCAGGATTTTCAACACTGATATCCCAAGAGATACCTGGCTCAGAAACTCCAGAAACTATAGTTTCCTCTTTGGCTAAGGAAGGCTGATCAGATTTCACATCTTCATCAGGAAGTGGATTGGGCAAATCACTAGCATTAACCATTTCATAAGGACCGAGGCCATGACCATTCTCTTCCGTTTCTTCCACAGTGCCAATATCCCAATCAATTTGAGAGCTATCTAAGGTAATATCCCAATCAATACTATCAGCTGCCATGTCTGCTTCTCTTTCCATTTGCTCTGGGTCATTTGGGTATGATTGAGAATTACCAGGATCATTACATTCAGGATTCAGGAAAACATTAAGAGGAGGTGGGTTTTCACGAACTTCTCTTAAATTTGATAAAACGGTCCTGGAAGGTTTCTGCAACTGGAATGAGCAACTACAGTTAGTGAACAATAAATCAGACCGTATCATCGCCATTCGCTGATTACAATAAAACTAGCCCATTTCTCAACTCAATTTCATTTTACGCTGCTATCCAGAATCAAAAGGTGAAAACTGTTCTTCAGACAAATAAAAGCTAGGAGACCTACTGGCCATTGGCCTCCTCTAAACAACTTTTCTGAACATTTTGTTTTCTAATTAAAGCACTATAAAGAAGTATCTCCAGCAAAAAAGTAGTTAACATTTTCAGCCATCTCAAGTCAAAAAGTGTACCAAAATGGTGGAAACAAATATCAGAAGTTTAGGAACCAGATACAACTAAAAAATGAAGTTTTTCTGAGATGCCATACCGGACTTGAAATTTTCAGTAGGCCAATGACAATAGAGAAAATCCATATATCAATCAAACCCAAACACCATTTCAGATTGTTCAACCAAACATGGATGCTAACTATATCTTGTGGTACTTACATCCTCTTCAGTATGAGCATCCTTGACAAAAGTTGAATAGAAGTCAATGGCACGTGACACAGAATCACCATTTAGAACTTCTAATATCTGGACAAATGTGCTTGGAAGAGAAACTTTTGCAGTTTCTAACAGCTCTAACTTGACATTTACTCCCTGTAAACACAAAAAATAAAAAATAAAAAATAAAAAATTTAAAAATTACACATTTCGACTAATGCATCATTTAGAATGTTAATATAGAAGAAAACCTCCTTGAAGACTAACCTGCAATCCCATCTCTTGACAAGCTTCTGCATATTTAGATGCCGAAAGAGATATATTTCTTTTGATATCAGCTTCCTTGCGTTCCAATTCAGCGAGTTGCTGCTGGATCTTCTGAACTTGCTTCTTCTGATATGGGCTAGAAACAAGAACAAAATGAATCAATAAATAATGTCACAAATGTACTGAAATAATGCAGAGCAGATTAACATTGCCCAGAAGTCTAAACTGGCTTACATTTCATAATTAACATATTGGACCATTATCTGTGCAGCTTCTCCAAGGAAAATATGATCCTTTTCCAAAGTACGCATTATGGCCTCCCAAACACCCTGGTGAAATAAAACAAAATTCATAAAAGGGAAAAGGAATAGCCATGAGCTACACATGAATAAAAGCAGCAACAACACTTGCACATCAATACTATAGAAAGAGAGATAGATGATAATGTTTTTGTAGATCTTACAGCAGCACCTGAAAGCCGGCCAAAAATATTACGGCTTTCTGGAGTTGACTTCAGAAGAATTTCATATACTCTTTTAGCTTCTAAGTACCCAACTCCTGAAGCAAAAATCTCAATGAAATAATCAAATGAAGGAAACACAATAAAGAATTTAAGAAAACAAATGAAAGTAGGAAAACCGACTTTTTACAAGCTTAAATTTGTAAGTAGAGGTAAAACTAACACCTAAAGAGAAAGCTAATTGCAGTGAGTCCAAACCAAAGCCAGAAATTACACAACTTCTGGATTTGTGAAATTTATAATCTAAAATCGTAAATTGAAGGAAATAAATGCATGTTCATTGACAGACAAATAGAGTGTGTATAATGTTAAATGACAATAAACACATTCTGGACTATTCATATCCTTTCTCCACATGATCAAACAAAGGCAGTGCTTGTTGTTGTTTTTTTTTTTTTTTTTTAATTTTTTTTTATTATTCACCTCAATTTAATGCATACCTGAGCAGGACGAGCGTAGGATTTGACAAATTTAACAAAGTAATATCAATTTGGAAGAATTTCATTATTCAGAAAAGACATTCCTACTTAGAAAAAACTCCATCTCCCTCCTTACAAGAGTCAAACAACAAGAAACAATTCTTTTTCTTTCATATCTCTGCCAAAATGAAAGCTTTTATATTTAGTTAGTGTCTTAGATGCTTATTTGTGCGGGTGCAAGAATGCATTAGTTTCAGCGTGTATCCGCATACATGCACAGAATTAAAGAAATGAAACACCTGGCGGCACCATATTAACGACGACTAATCCCAAGCCAATAAAACAAGAAGTAGAATTTATCAGGGAAAGAACCTTGGGGATCAAGGGTTTGGAAGTAAGGATCAATATCCTTCGGCAGTGAGGCAAAAGCCGCCAAAATCTTTGCCCTCACTGCTGCTAACCGCTTCCGCCAATCCGCTGGTATCCTCTTTCGATCCATCAGCCATTCTTAACTCAAAATAAATTAAACTCAATTCAGTTCCCACCTAATTTAGCATAAGCTGATGATCCAAATATCAAAGGAAATTTCATTTCAAATTTTAAGAAATTTTACCTCCAAGGCGAGGGAAAGCGATGTCGATTGGTAAGTTACGGATATCGTCTTGATTTTGCATTTCCCCAATTTGATTTTTTTCCTTAAGAAAAATTCATTAAAGAAAATGATCAGAAGTGGGATTCTGAACTGTGTTTTCTGTCCTCAATTGTGCTCACGGGAGACGAGGAAGACGATCTCTTGATTGGGCTGTTTGGGCCATATTTTAACTCTTGAATCTGCTAGTACTAACCCAAGCCCATTCCACGAAAAGCCCAATCTTAAAACCCGATGAAAAGTATTCTTCTCCTCTCTCTCCCCTTGCCCGGAATAGGTCTCCATCTCTCTCTCTACACCGATACAGATCACTACTACTCTGGTAAGCTCTCACTTGTTTTCTTTTCTTGTTTTTTTTTGTGTTGGATTTTACACTGTTTTATATGGAATCAATCGATGTGTGAAAATTGATCAAGTCTATTTTTCTTTTTCCTTCTTTTTTCTTTTCTAATTTACATTGAAAAAAAAATGGAAGAATTTTAGGTTTTGAAGATGGGGATTGGAATTTTATGCGCAGTTAAAACCCTAAGTAGAGATTGTGGCTCTTTTCGATGTGCAAACTTTTGGCTGATATTAATTTGAATCATATATATGTATTTTGGGCTTAGGAATTCATGATTACCTTTTGCCACGTGATTGCTTCTTAGTATTTTCTTGAGTAACTATTCAATTAATAATGTAGTTTTAATCTAATTCCTCCCATTATGATTATATCAGCTTTATTTTCTGAGTAAACTTTTGCTGTAACTTACCTTGAAATGTGGGTTGGACATTAAAATTTTGTACTAAACTCGCAATTTTCGGACCATTGACTTGTGTACATATATCTGTTGTTGGTATCTTGGTTTTCTACTTATCATCTATTCCTTGATTCTATTCTGGAAAATGCTCACAATCTAATAAGTATTCTTATTCAGAGATGGTATTCATATCATTAAAATGTTGGAGCGACTTAGATTTTTTCTCATTTAGGTATCTTTCCATTTCCTAATTGCAAGTTAATTTTTTTTTTTTTAAATAGTAATAATAAATTTGATAAATCAAGTGGGGAAAATAAAAATTCAAATAGATCCATTTTAGTTTTGTTCTTAAAGATTTTATTAGCTGTTAGTGGCTCTTTGTTCAAGTTCCTGTTTTTTTCCTGCAATAAATTTAGTTTAGATGCATCGTTTGTGTGGTGTAGAGAAGTCTTGCTCCTACTCATATCTGGTTTGAGTTTTGATAATTTTAGTGGTCCATTGTTTCGTCTTTTTTTTCTCCTAGTTGGAACAAAGCTATGGACCCTGCAGAGGTCAGATATTTGGAAGATGAAGATACTCCGATAATGAAAACAATCAAGGGGGCAACCTCAGGATTTGTTGCTGGAACCATTTGGGGAACCATTGTTGCTACCTGGCATGATGTGCCCCGTGTTGAAAGAAGAGTAGCACTTCCTGGCCTGATTCGTACTTTGAAGATGATGGGTAACTATGGAGTGACATTTGCTGCCATTGGTGGTGTATATATTGGGGTAGAACAGTTGGTGCAGAATTATCGAATGAAAAGAGATTTTATAAATGGGGCTGTCGGTGGATTTACTGCAGGTGCTACTGTTCTTGGTTATAAAGGTGATGTTATCTATCTTTTTGATAATATGGGATAGCCAATACAAAATATGATGCAAATTTCCCATTTTTGCATGCACTGATTTAAGGAATGAGACTGACATCTTTCAACTTAATTTATGTATAGGAATCTTTTGTAGCCTCAAAGATGCAACGAGAAAAATGAAAACAATTGTATCCAGTACTTATTTCACTATAATTTATAACTTTGTTTCTAGTCTCAGAGTGCTTTTCTGTTGCTAGCAAAACAGGCCCTCGTTGAACTTGATGTTTGAATGGTGTCTCATTTATACTTATTATTTTAGGCATACATTTTAAATTTGTTGCTGTGATAATACATTATTACTTCTGTTTTTGCCATGCACTATTTCATAAACTGGATCATTGCAAAAAAGTAAACATGTAGCAGGATATGTTTTCTGTTCTTGCATGGGACAATGTGTACATTTGCCAATTAGGACTCATAAGCTACTGAATTTTGACCAACTAGGTTTTTGTTGCGCTCCAACAAGTCAATTGACTATCAGAGCCATGCTTAATTGCAATAGGTGTCAATTCAAATTGGGAATGGAGTGTTGGTTTGTTAGAGCTAGGCTGATGAGTTAAAGTAACCAAGTTAGTCATACAAGCCAGTGAGCTAGCAGCAGGTTGTAGTTGCTATGGTAACCTTGATTTCTCAGAGGTGTGAGCTAAATCAGCAGCATGTTTTAACTTTTAGACAAGTGCTGGTTCATAAATTGAGTGGCCAGTTTTACTATCACCAATGATTCACTTTTCAAACCTAGAATAATTAAGGAGTTTAACACCTAAATTCTCTATAAAATATGATTCACCCTGTCTCTAACCAGTTCCTTATCTTATCAGTGGTTAAAATTTGACATTTTTCACTTGCATAGTATAGATTCTTTTGGCTGATGTCCTTATCAACTCTTCCAGGAAAGAGCATATCTACAGCAATCTCGGCAGGTGCAGCTCTCGCAGTTACATCTGGCATCATTGATATTGGAGGTCAAACAACTAGAGTTGATACTGGCAAGGAGTACTATCCATATACCAAAAAGAAGAGGGCAAATACAGAATGAGTTTTCTCCTCATCGTGTTGGTTAAAAGCCAGGATATGGAAGAGGTCCAAACCATTTCCTCAAACTTCCTGTTTTTTGTGTATCTGTGCTGGAGTTGACTATGTTTTGTGATTGATTTCTTCTTTTCCCTGTTTATCTTCTGCAAATGAAGATTCAAATAAACATGCTCTTGCAATTAATTTAGCCTGTTGAAAGTTTAGGGTCTGTTTTCATTATTACTTGAAAATGCTTAGACATTTGAACAGGAAAAATGGGTATGGTTGATGTTAATACTTTTAGTTTATTAGGATTATGAACCCTTTCTTCCTCTAGATATCAATAACAGAACTAATGTGAATGCATTTGATTTTGTTAATGATTGATTCTTAACACCGACATGAAAATGGCCTATTACCATCTGAACTCTTGTTCATACTTGGTCGGTATACTTGTGATCAAGCTTGAGGGATGGCTGATTCTGGAGTTTGGACTCATATATTTCATCACATTCATGAAGTTGAAAGTTTTCTTTAGCAAATAACAAAATGTGGAGATGTCCAATTTTCTCCTAATATTATGGCCTTCTCTCATATAACTTTTGCGGAGTTCTGCCATATCTCATTTCAGGTGTTTTGCTAAGGTTTTGGCCACAGATTTCATAACAGGGAGGGATGAATGGTATGGACTTGGACATCAAATAATCCGCAGAAATTGGAAGTTGTCACAAAATCCCTTTTTCCCTAACCTTTGCCAGTAGCGGTTGATGACAATTAAATTAAAACAAACTCTTTTTTCTCAGAAAATACAAAAAATGTATTTGCAAATTGCTCCATCTTTACCACAAAATTTGGACAAAAATTCAAACATGTCGGAAGGATAAAGATGGGCTAAAGTATAAGACTTAGCCCAATATAAATTAAGACGAGGCAGTCAATGAAAGCCCTATTTAATTCCAGATCAGCAGTTTGGCATTGTGTCCACGTTGAAAGGGGGCTTTTCGAGAAACAATATAAAATGATCTGGATATCCCCAATCCACTCTGTTGTATCCTCTCTGCCACGTGGCAGAAACCCATTTATTGTTTAGAATTTCTTGGGCCATTCGTTCATGGCTACTGGCAAAGAAACCAACAGCGGTGGAGGGTGACGAAGAAAGAAGAAGGTTCTAGTTGTCAAGCTCAACCTCTCCGGAAATGGCAGGGATTGGTTCCTTATGTTTCTCTTTCCGAAGGTAATCTGTTCTTACTTCTTCTAAGGTTTAGGTAAAACTCATTGAATCTAAGTAACTTTATTTTTTATTTTTAGAAAAGCATTTGATATTTTGATTGACAAACTGAATGCAAGAAATGTTGGGTTTTTGCAAGTATTATAATTGAGAAGCAGTAAACATGAAAAATGCAAAAATCCCAAATGTCAATTTTGGGCACTATTTGTTTCTGTCTTAAATTTTTTTGTAATTCAGATTTCTGTTCGAGTGGAGGTGGTATATATAATAATCTCATATGAGAAATGTAATTTCAGCAATTTGGCAGCATCTTCGTTTGTTGTTGGGATTCATCCAGGAGCAACCTTACCTGGTAGAAGAAGAAGATTTTTGAGTATCAAAGCAGAAGTAAATTATGTGAATGCTGAAGAAGCAAAGAAACTCATTACAGTTGAGGGATTTGCAGTATTAGATGTTAGAGATAACACTCAATTTAAGCGAGCACATATAAAGGATTGCTTTCATGTTCCCCTATTCATTGAGAACAATGACAAAGATTTAGGTAAAAAATATTCCTGTTTTCCTATCTACTTTTGCTCCCAATTGTATTCATTGTCAGAAATTTAGTGCAGGGACAATAATAAAGAGAACTGTACACAACAATTTTTCTGGTTTGTTCTTTGGATTGCCATTTACAAAGCCCAACCCCGATTTTGTTCCATCTGTTAAGGCTCGATTTTCACCAGAAAGCAAGCTCTTGCTTGTTTGTCAGGAAGGGCTGAGGTAATAGTTTGGAGGTATTATTAGTCCTTTCTAATTTCAAGTAGTTTGTTTCTATACATAAGTCTTTTTAGCTTGAGTAACAGAGAAAATTTGTATATATACATGGTATTAAGGTCTGCCGGAGCTGCCAGTAAATTAGAGCAAGCTGGCTACCAAAACATAGCATGCATCACATCCGGGCTTCAATCTGTTAAACCAGGTAGCCTTAATTCCATCCTAATAAAAAAAGGATCGCATCCTTTACATTACTAGTGACCAACCAAAGTTGTCTGTGATATCTGCAGGAATGTTTGATTCTGTCGGTGCAACTGAGCTGCAAAATGCAGGGAAAGCTGGTTTGGTTACAGTGCAAGGGAAGATCTCAGCTGTTTTAGGAACAGTACTGATCTGTAAGTGGGAATTTTTTTGTGGGAACTTTGTTCTTTTTTATTTTCTTTCTTTACATTTAGTAAGCTTTTGGTTACATACACAAATTTGCAGGTGCATTTCTTTTCATAACTTTCTTTCCTGACCAAGCGGAAAAGCTCCTTCAGTTAGCTCCATCAAGCTAATTAATGGCTATCCTCCTAGTAGTACCTGAGAAAAACCGAGGATGTTAGAATGAAAGTTAAGGCTCAGCATACCCATATTGAGAGGTGAGGAAGTGTATGAAGAAGATCTGCAAAAAAAAAGATTGTGAGAATCCGTAGTGTGATTAGTCAGTTTGTTTTGTTTAATTGTAGTGCATGATTTAATTTTGGAAAGTTTGTTCTGCTTATTATTCTAAACATTTGGAGTACAGAGTCTCAATGTCACTGTTATAACAATACAATGCTAGAGAACATTTTGAGGAAAGGAAAGGGCCAGGTTGAGGATGATGATGTCTTTCCTGACATAAGTTAGTCTCAAACAACTCAAGTAATTCTTGTTCTACAAAAGAATAAATATAAAAAGAAATAATACATACACATATACCAGAACTAATCCTGCGATCGTATGTTTCTGTTAAAGAACTTTCATGAACACAGAAGAAACCCTTCATTTATTTATCATCCATGTAAAAATATGTTTTTAAGAAAGAGAGAATTGGAGATAGAGCATACACTGAACAGAAGATCAGCTGTTTTGTAATCACAACGACACAAGCTATCAAGATACTGCAAAACATGTCAATTCAAAGAGAAACAATTACAAGTTAGAGAATCTCTCCTGCAAACTGCAATCTAGCACAGGCAAAGCACGGGTCAGGTTCATTACTACTGATCAATGGCATCAAAATCCCAGCCTTTTAAGCGCTCAAAAACCAAGAGCATGTATGTGGCAAGCAGGACTTCAAAGCTATTGGGAATAGGAAATTACAACTTATGCTCTATCTTCACTTCGTCTCTAGACATGTCCCAGAACCAGAATTCAGTCACCTTGTAAGCAGTAAAGTTGTCTCACATTGCCAGAAGCTGCAGAATACAATAAAGAGGGGTTGACTACGCATTTTCATTTGCAGCAACTGGTGTATAACAAAATTATCAACACGTGAATCACTGAACAAGAATAGATAGATAACTCCTTTACCGTATAGCCAGTCCTTGAAACATGCATGAAGAGCACTCGATAGCTCTCGCTTCTTGTTCTCCTCAAGCTGTGTTTCCCTCAAAAGCTCCTTGACCTCCCCCAAGTTCTTTTGCTGAAAAAAATGAAAATGATAGAATCATTTACATAAGAAATTACTATACACAGACCAAAGATTCTGAGGCATTGCTGCCACACCTGAAATACATAATACTATATATATATGTTAGAATACATTAGACAGAAACACACATCATTTACATACATTTCTCTGTTGAGATGCCATATAAGAATCCGGTAGAGGGAATGGGTTATCTGTAGTACACTCTGGTTGTTCACTTCCAAACCAATTTGGCATCTGTAGAGGATAAAGATATGTTAGATCATGGTTCAGTAGGGGATCAAGATAACCACCTAAATTGCATTTATGCAGAAATACCAATTTTGAACGTTATCCAACAGAGTGGCCAGTTTGAAAAGTAAAAAATTAGGTGTAAAAATTAGGCACTAGAAAATAAACAAAATAAATTTACAGAAAAAGCTTGAAAAGTAAAAAATTACCAAAAAATTGGTGAATTGATCTGGCTCTATACGACTAGCAGACTCAGCTTGGACATCAGAGACACCTGCTGGATGAGAGTGTGAATCATGTGGATCAACCAGACCAAGTGCCACAGGGTCATCCCATCTGTTGATATTGGGGACAACTCCTACTTGATTCATGTGTTCCAATAGTTGAGGATAACACGTATTATAAGGAGCAACCTAAGTAAATGACCAGAAAGAGGAAGCTTAGGTGAAAAATATAGAATAATAACCGTATAACATAGATTTCAACAAGATTAGCACGAGAAGGAATTCTTCCTCCAGGCCCTACTAATTAACTTCAAATGCAGATCTACTCCTTTATTTTACTAGAGGCCACAAAATAGGCCTTTCATGAAAATATAAACCCTACATATCCAACTTGTTTGGAAGTATATGAACATAGTTGGCATTAGCATATGAAACTCAAAGCTACATATAAAGGATCTGACCACCATAATCTTTGATTAGGAAAGTAAATGCGCACCTGCAATTTGTGGTTATCACCAACAATAAGAGGTCGTTGGTTGACCCCCAAGAAGAATACACATTCACGACAATTAGAAATGCAGATACGTTTTGCTGCTGCAATGATATGGACACGTTCACAATGTTCAACTCTAACAGCCTATAAAATACAATTAAAAGAGAATAAAAAATCCAACAAAAATTTCATTTTCCAAGATAATAAGAAAAGCTTGCAGATCTACTTCTTCATTTGCATAGCCAAAGGTATTTCTGTAGAAAAACTAATCAAACAGACATGTTTGGATAATAATAATAATAATACAAAAGTAATATGATCTCCCAAAATAATCAGAGACTACCTTGCCAACTGCACCAAGTATAACAGTTGCATCAGAGCATCCGTAGACCGTTGCATAACTCAAAGGTGCTAGGATATAGATTACAGATTCGTGGCAATTTATAACCTGAAAATGAAAATAAATAAAACAACCAAATAACATTATATCCCAAGATATAGATAAGATAGATTGATATCCAACATAATAACTTATGAATGGCCTTCACATCTTCAACTAATATTGCTGCTGCTTCTTGACACAACACAATAAACAAAAATTAACTAAGCAATCTCTCACCAAAATACAGGGCCTAGACGAGAGTAACTTTATATATTACAATTTTAGTATTCATCCAAATTATTTTACATAGAGAAAGTGAAAGAAATGTGGCTGAATTTGGATTTTCAAGAGAATTTATTTTGTTTTTTTGAGACTGAAGTTAGAGAAGGGTTAATATTGAGTTTCGATTATAATGTTTTAATATTGATTTGATATTAATTTAGCCCCACAAACTGTATATGATTAAAATACAATATTGATTGTTTAAAGAAATTCAATGTGATCCACGTGTAAGGCTAAAAATATTATAATTGAATTGAGTTTCAGCAGTAAATGTCTTCTTAAGTTAGACAATGAACAGTAGACAAATTTTGGAGTGCAAGATGGCAAGAGTAAAATCATATGAAACTATGACATGTTCGAGAAATGCCACCTTTATCACACTTTAAGCAAAGTTATGTAACCTCTCCTACCGGGGATGACAAATTTAAGTCATACCAGTCATAATATCCAAAAGATGCAACTAAACATAAAACTTGCCTTTATGGATGAACCTTTAAGGTCAGATGCATGCTTCACAAAAGATGACTTAGAGATCCCCTCAATAAAACTAGGACCTCTAGCACTAGTTGAAGCCTTTGTCGAACTTGCACAAGCATCAGCCATTGGAACATCCTGATCAGAAGCAACAGAAGTGCCATTTTCTTTTGCAGAAGCTCTTTCAGAAATCCACTCGAATGTGGAGGCTATACTTTGCAGAAGCCAGATATGAACTTGTGCAACAGGTACAGGAACAGCAGGCATGTCAGGATCTGAATTTGCAAAGAATGGAGCATACTGGCTCAAGGGCATTCTCTCAGATCCCTTTTCCCCAAAGTAAACCAGAAAGCCAAGATGTTCAAGTTTATCCATTGACAAAACCTGGGATACAGAGAAATGCACAATTTAACTTAGCGCAGACACAACTGTAATACAATAAACAAAGAGATATGTTAAAGATATCACTTGATAATTTATTATCATTTGTATCTAAGGCATGACCATGAGGAATTATCTTACAGCCTGCACTATGTCACCCATGGAAACATTAGGCAACACTTTTCCTTCAAGAGATATCCATTACACTCACACAGAGAGTATGAGATTTGCCTAACATAAAGTATCACATCAAGTTGAGCAGAATTCACTCTCACCAAATTTCCTACATAAACCACCCTCATATCTTACACTAGAGAATGCAGCCCCAATCCAGTCATCAGAAACTTATGCCAAAGAAGAAAGGAAGTTCACCAAACCACAATCAGCTTTTGGTAAGATCTAGAGAAGTAGTTTTATAAGCAACCTCTAAATTAGTAGAATCAAGTACAATAGAATTTTACAAAAACAAAAAAACAAAAAAATTGTAAGCATATCCCCTTATAACAAGGTTATTAGATCATGGACTAAAACCAATGCAGCCTGTCCAAAGAAGTATCACACTAAAACAAATTACTCAAAAGACATCAAACACGAGATAGAATCACAAGACCACATTCTTGGAATCACCTAAAACTTATCATTTACCAAGAACTAGAATATCCATAACAAAACTATGTTGGATGTCGCTATTGGTTAACTCAGTCTCTACTCAAGTAAAAAAGTCAACTTGTTTTAATAAATCAACTTGGAACCAAAAAGAAGAGAGGGAGTGGGTGAAAGACAAAACAGTATCCTCAAACTCAGGTAAAGAATAACAAAACTAGGTGATAGGAACACAATTTCAAAAACAGGTAAACTAGAAACAAACATGCATGGATATTACACTTTGAGTATATGTTTCAAATCACTATTTACCACAAAATTGAAATTTGAAATGACAACAACTACTTTATGAATTGAATGATATAAATTTAATATAACTTTGTAAAATCAGTATAAATGGTAATCCAGAGTATGTTCAGATTTCAAATTATAATGCAATATGGATAACATTCCATATATGATTTGGGCCATAATCTTAACAAGTGTAGGAAGATATATTTCAGATTTTCTTCTCGAGCTGCATGTTAAGTTGTATACCCATCTTTACTTTTACACGTAAATATTCCCAAACAGCCCCAGTATGTCAAGAAAAATGGGTATGAAAAACAAACAAAATGCAAAATGGTGAGAATACCGTAGATTCATCTCCTTCCCCTTCTTCTGAGTCAGCCAAAAGAGAGAGAATGTTGGCTAAGTGCTTCTGTAAATAGGATAATTGATGAGCCTCTTCGTCAGCTTGTGATGGCATAAACCGTCTACTATTGCTCCGCACAAGCTGCATCGAAGAAAATGAATTATTTAGGTAACCACTTACAATGTAGTGAACACCAAACTTGCAGAGTGAAAATTAAATATCTTTCTACATGTATGCATACTAGATATGCATGTCTGATTGTGTGCCTAATAATAATTAAGAGGAATTTAGCATCTAAAGGAATCTATCCCATTGAACGAAAGGATTTGATGCCTTAAGAGGGCCAACTATTTCCAGACACATTAGAGGAAATAAGCAATCCATACATATTAATGGGTTACAGAAATAAACGAATAATCCCACAGCTACGGCTCTTCAAAACCATTTCTTAGATTCCAGCTTCCAACAAATTAAGGCCAACCTACATCTCATTTTAGATAACCAACTTAAAAACAACCCATACATGATCCGGCATTAGCATTAAATATTTTCATCCCGAAAATTGAATTTGATTCTTTACCTGCAACGGGGAGAGGGCAGACAAGAACCCATCAAAGGCGGAAGTAGAGGGCCAGACGTCAGCAACTGCAGCAGAGTCTCTATGTCCTTTAGGTAACAACCTTTTGTAACTCTGTATATACAAAAAGATAACCAAATCAAATACATTAACACCAACTGCATCAATCTCGGTGGGCAAGGAAGTAACGAGAGGATCAGCATTATGAAGGACAGAAGCGATGGTTTCGAGGACAAGGCGAGCATGGTCAGGCGAGATCTGAAGAGTTTCGGCAATAATATTCAAATTAACCCGGTTAGAGGACTCAGGTGAAGAAGAAACAAGAGACAAAAGTTTGTTCTTGATTGGACCTAACGTTTGAGTACCATCGGTGAAAATGAGTTTAGGGATTGGAAGGAGGCCATGCTCAAAAGGCTCCCTCCTTGGATGCATATAAATTTGAGGTGGTGAAGAGCTCGAAGTAGAGGCTGAGGCTGGTGTTGGTTCAGTATTCGAAGTAGCTGTTGGAGAATCCGCCATGGCTGTGAACGGGAAAGAAGTCCGCAGGGAAGGAGAGTGAAATGGATCTTTACAGAAGAAGAAGCAGAAGAAGGTGGTGAATGATGGAGATAGAAAGACGGAGAAGGATTCAGGGACTAAGGAGGGAGGATCAGGTGCTGTGAGGTATAGCTTTTTTACGGAAGGTTGGTTATCGTGGAAGAATTTCATTGGAAGAGATTCTCTCCCCGTGCAGGCGGCTGATTTTACACGTGCTAATCACTGATTAATCATGTCTCTTTATGGATAAATGTGATTGTTAAGGTAAAAACCAAAAAAATAGTCCTTAATATTGTCATAATAATAATAATAATACTAAAAATATAAAATTTGCTATTACTACCATAATTTTTCTATCAACATTTTAACAGCAACTACAAAATAAAATAATTACATCTTTCAAAAAGAAAAAATAATAAAAATAAAATAGCTGGAGTGGAGGCCCAAATAATCGGCCCAAATAATGAGCCCAACAATATATACTGAGGCCCAGTTTGTTATTGGTAATTGGGTTTAACTTGCCTTATTAGGAAACGACACCGTTGCGTGGACTGACACAGCATAACTTTGGATCCTGACATTGAAGGGCAGAGATTGCAGGAGTGAATTGGGGTCCAATTAACAAAAAAAATAAATATAAATATAAATATAAAAATAAAGAAAGAGGATCTGAAGATTGACAGGGACACCTGTAAAAGGACACTACCTGACAAAACCAATTTGTCTTGTTTAGGGTTTATATATTCTACGGTCACATTTGGTCACCTTCACCATTTCTAACGACACATTCATTAATCCAACGGCTACCGTCAATTTCACTTTTTCTTTCTTAACTAAATTCTATTTTTATATAAATAATTAATACTTATTTGGATAATTATTATTTTTTAGATTTTACTTTTAATTACAAATAATACAATTTCATAATTTAATTTTATTCGCTTATATAGAAAAATTTATAGCTTCCAAAAAGCAGAAAATAAATAAAAAAGTGAAGAGTGAGAAACAAGTTACCTTAGATATAAATAAATAATGAATATGTCTTTTTTTTTTTCTTGTTCTGTTTGTAGGTTCAATACGATGGTAACGAATCATATTTTCACAAACTTTTGGTGGGGACTGCGGCCCTCTCACGTGCCTTTAGTTCCGACCCTGGTCCAGTGGTCTGTGGTCAACCAACACACAGACAACAATACTCCTTTTTCCTTTCTCCTAAATGTGCCATATTTATATTTTATAATATAATTTATTTTCACTCATAAATAAAAAAAATATAATTTAATTGGTAACCCTTTATTTATAAATTTATAATTTTAAGGTTGAGAGTTTAAAATTTAATTTCGGATAAATAAAAGGGAAAAGAATATAAAAAAAAAAAGGAAAAGGAAAAGAAAGAGGCAGAGGATATCTAAGGAGGACAAACGGTGTATCCTGGGAGAGATTCAGCAGATCATTCACCCACACAGAGAACCCTCCGCTAAAACTAAAATATACTACTCAGATGCGCACACCTTACCCAACAAACCCATTCCTCTCTCTCTCTCTGATTTTTTTCTCTCTCTCTGATTTTTTTCTCTCTCTAGACCCTACTACCATTCTTGCTTGCTTCACTTTGATCTTCAAAAAGCAACAACAAAAAAAACCCCACTACTTCTCTCTCCTTCTTTCTCTGTTGGGTTATTCGCCTTCTTCAGAACCTTATCAACAATTCCTTCACTCGTCTTCTTCTTCTTTCATGAACCCTTCAGGTATATTCACTTTCTCTCTCTCTCTCTCTTTTGTATATGCGTATATTTCTCTCTGTTATTTTTTTTTTATTTTTTTTTAAAAGATATATTTTATTAGTGTGTTCAGACACAAATTCTTTCACTCTCTTGAATGTGCTGGCTGGTTCTGGGTTTTACACGCATTCCCAGGTGAAATATATTTTGGGTTTTGTTCGAGTCTAATAGGCTACTTACAATTGCATCCAAAAAAAGTTCTTGTATGTTTGTGAATTTGTTGCTCTTGTTATCTAGTTTATAAGTATTCCGATGTTTCTGTGTTTCATTTATTTTTTGAAATGCTGTTTAGGCTGCTGAGTGTTTCTGACAGTTTTTGCTCTTCTCTATTTTAGGCGATTACTTGTTTATTCTTGAATTTCTTTTTTATTTTGCTGTCTTGCAGGTTTGAAGGATTCAGATCTGAAGCTTTGCTTGAAGGGTTTGGGGTTTTATGTGTATCTTGTTAATAAGGTTTTCTGTCCATTTTAAAAACCATCTTGGATTTTTTTTTTTTTTTTTTTTGTGGCGGAGAGATCTGAGGGTCTAGATTAATCCTGCATTTTTCTAGCTCAAGCTTTCTTCGTTTAATGTGTCACCCCTCTCTCTTTACTATTCTGTTTTAGCATTCTGTTGGGTTTTTAGTTTATCTTATAACCCTGCTTCTAAAGTTGTTTCCTTTACCCGGGACGATTACTTGGTTTCTGGCCCTGCCATCTGCTAGGGTTTTTTTTTTTTACAAAAAAATTCCTCGTTTTGTAGTAGGAGGAAAGGAAAGCCTTTGGATTTTTGGTTTCCCATTGTAACTAGGGACAGTATATAGAGGGAACAAAATGCAGAGGCCTCCGCATGATGATTTTCAGCTCAAGGAGACCAAACCCCATCTTGGGGGAATGAAGGTCACTGGTGATAAGCTGACTAGCACCTATGATCTTGTTGAGCAAATGCAGTACCTTTATGTTCGGGTGGTGAAGGCAAAGGATTTACCTGGGAAGGATGTTACTGGTAGTTGTGATCCTTATGTTGAGGTTAAGCTCGGGAACTATAAGGGTACAACTCGCCATTTCGAAAAGAAATCAAATCCCGAATGGAGTCAGGTGTTTGCCTTTTCAAAGGAACGAATTCAAGCTTCAGTGCTTGAGGTCACTGTGAAAGACAAGGACTTTGTGAAGGATGATTTCATGGGTCGAGTTTTGTTCGATTTGAATGAGATTCCGAAAAGGGTGCCTCCAGATAGTCCTTTGGCACCACAGTGGTATAGGCTGGAGGACAGGAAAGGAGATAAGCTTAAAGGTGAGCTGATGTTAGCTGTCTGGATGGGTACTCAGGCAGATGAAGCATTTCCAGAGGCATGGCATTCGGATGCTGCAGCTGTTAGTGGGGCTGATGGGCTTGCAAATATGAGGTCGAAGGTTTACTTGTCACCTAAGCTTTGGTATCTGAGGGTTAATGTGATTGAAGCTCAGGACTTGATACCTAATGACAAGAGTAGGTTTCCTGAAGTGTATGTCAAGGCCATTCTTGGGAATCAGGCTTTGAGGACAAGAGTATCGATGAACAAAACAATTAATCCCATGTGGAATGAAGATTTGATGTTTGTGGCAGCAGAATCTTTTGAGGAGCCCCTGATTTTGAGCGTGGAGGATAGAGTTGCGCCTAATAAAGATGAAGTATTGGGAAGGTGTGCCATTCCACTACATATGGTGGACAGAAGATTAGACCACAAACCTATAAACTCAAGGTGGTATAACCTTGAGAAACATGTCATTATTGAGGGCGAAAAGAAGAAGGATATCAAATTTGCCAGCAGGATTCACATGAGAATCTGTCTAGAAGGAGGTTACCATGTTCTGGATGAATCAACCCATTACAGTAGCGATCTCCGACCAACAGCCAAACAGTTGTGGAAATCAAGCATTGGGGTTCTTGAATTAGGTATTCTGAATGCTCAAGGGCTGTCACCTATGAAAACCAAGGATGGGAGAGCAACAACTGATGCTTATTGTGTGGCTAAATATGGGCAGAAGTGGGTCCGTACGAGGACAATAATCGATAGCTTCACTCCCAAGTGGAATGAGCAATACACTTGGGAGGTTTTTGATCCCTGCACTGTCATAACCATTGGTGTTTTTGATAATTGTCATCTCCAAGGCGGTGACAAATCTGGAGGTGCTAGGGACTCGAGAATTGGCAAAGTCAGGATTCGCCTTTCTACTTTGGAGACTGATCGTGTCTATACACATTCTTACCCTCTTTTGGTCTTGCATCCTTCTGGGGTGAAGAAGATGGGTGAAATTCATTTGGCTGTCCGATTTACTTGCTCGTCATTGTTGAATATGATGCATATGTACTCACAACCTCTGCTGCCAAAGATGCACTACATTCATCCATTAACTGTTAGCCAGCTTGATAACTTGAGACATCAAGCTACTCAGATTGTGTCTATGAGGCTTAGTCGTGCCGAGCCTCCTTTGAGGAAAGAGATTGTGGAATACATGCTAGATGTTGGTTCGCACATGTGGAGCATGAGGAGAAGTAAAGCTAACTTTTTCAGAATAATGGGGGTTCTAAGTGGAATAATTGCCATTGGGAAATGGTTTGATCAGATCTGCAACTGGAAGAATCCAATTACAACTGTGTTAATTCACATTTTATTCCTCATACTGGTTCTGTATCCCGAGCTGATTCTGCCGACCATTTTCCTGTACCTTTTCTTGATTGGGGTGTGGTACTACAGATGGAGGCCAAGGAATCCACCCCATATGGACACTCGGATCTCCTGTGCTGATAGTGCCCACCCTGATGAACTGGACGAAGAGTTCGACACATTTCCAACTTCGCGCCCTCCTGATATTGTCAGGATGAGGTATGACCGCTTGAGAAGCATTGCTGGAAGGATCCAGACTGTGGTTGGTGACTTGGCAACACAAGGGGAAAGGCTCCAATCTTTGTTGAGTTGGAGAGACCCAAGAGCAACAGCACTGTTTGTGATTTTTTGTCTGGTTGCTGCAGTTGTTCTCTACGTTACACCATTTCAAGTGGTGGCCCTTCTTGCTGGTTTTTATGTCTTGAGACATCCGAGATTCCGGCACAAGCTTCCATCAGTGCCCCTCAATTTCTTCAGGAGGTTACCGGCAAGAACAGACAGCATGTTGTGAGCAGTGCATGTTTTCCATTGCCTTTTGCTGCGGAGGGACTTGGATGTAGTAGAATCATCAAGTTGAGGTTGCTGTTGGTCGCTTTCTTTTCACCAGGGGGTGAAAATTTCTTTGTGCTATAACGTGTAAGATCCCATCTGATGTAATAACTTTTATTGTCTTCTTTCTTTTCTTTTTTTGGTTTATTTATTGGGATCTTTGTCATGATTTCTGATACCTATGTTGATTCATAGTCCTTAAGGTTGTGATTTTATCTAATTTTCTCTCAGATATCTTTCCTTAAAATCTGTACTAGGAAGTACCTTTTTTGTCATTTTTCCACCCCCTTTTAATATCTAAATCAACCATGAATATTCTCTTTGGATATGACTAAAATTCTCAGTTTTGTTTAGGATTTATGAACATGCATGCGTCATTCAAGATTCAGCTGATGATAATAAATATTCCTGCTTTTTTCAGACATCTCTGTGGAGAAGAAGGGGGGGATATCTTAGGCTTCTTCTTAAATCTTAATAATAATAATAATAATAACTTCTGGGATTGTGGTGTTTGACTCTTTTAAGATTTCACTTTACCTATGTAATGTTTATAAGTTGGTCAAAAATTATCACTTGTATATGTGGGTGGAGTATTTATTCGTTTAAATTAAGGATTAAAATATGGATTGAGACAGGGTACCTGTAAATTATACAACACACAAATTGATTTAACAAGAGTAGGAGGAAAACTTGATGTAATGGGAAGTAGAAAAGCAGTTGTACTAAACTTATTTAGAAATCCGATAGGGACTCATGCTTTTTGCCAATATGTATTTCCAATCAAGACTCCATTTTTCTATTTACCATTAATCCCATATTTTTACCTCTTCTTTAGAAGAAGAAAAACTTATTGTTTTCTTTGACCTCAGAATTGGAATTTAGTGTACATGGTCAAATACATTGAACATAAATAAAGTTTGAGAAATTCTTAATTGAAATAAAAAAGAATATTTTGAGGTGGAAATAGTAATATATACCTTATGCTGGCTGGGGAAAAGATGAATGAGGGACTCAAATTCTGCACATTTATAATACGAAGAAAACGGTGCACCTGCATTACTTCAAATTTATAGATTTATCAAAAAATTTAAATCTCCAAATAGAAACGTCGGTGGTGGGCCGGTGGCTGCGGTGGTGGTCAAGAAAGGGGATCCAATTCATTTGACGTGGAGGTGGAAACATAAGCTCAGAAAGCACTTCTAACAAGATCAGTATTTACTATAAATAGAAACTAATAAAAATAAAAATAAAAATGTTACTCTTCCCCCGACCCCATTTGATGTGGTGGGGAGTGCTGCGGAAATTATTAAAGGCCCATATATATTGGTCCCTCCCTCAACCCAAGAATCCAAAGACCCATACAACACCATTCTCTCTCTCTCTCTCTCTCTCTCTATATATATATATATATATACACACATACTATATTTAGCCTAAGCTTTTGTCTTCATTTCATTATTCATCGCAAATATAAAACCTCTCAATTAAAAACACAATATTGGTTCAGACAATTTATAAAATTTATAAACAATTTATAAGACATAGGGCGGTGATGCATGGAAAATAATTCCGTACGATTCCTAAATAAATATAGGTACAGATATTATTTTCCAACTTTTTTAGAAAAAAATAAAAATAAAAATTATATATATATATGGTTTCCCATGCCTGTTGCAAATCCTGAGTCTTTTGCTTTTAAGACTCCCAAGTCGTTTTGCATAACAAAATTTGACCATTTGTGGAAAAGAACATGGGGAATGGAGGTTGCTTTTATTACCTCTCTCTCTCTCTCTCTCACTTTCTCTCTCATCTTATACTACCTAACTCTGCAAGTCCACCACATGTCTACATAAAATTTATACAATTACCATTCATTAGAAACCTTTACATTTATATTCACACACATAAGCTTATGACGATATGTACACACCTGGATGTACATTATCACATCTATATATATATATATATAAATATATATATATATAATATATAGAACATACTATATACATTGGTAACTAATAATATTATATATACATACATACTATATATTTATATTTATATATATAATATATATATATATATATAATATATATATATACACACATAATTAATACTGTTCCAGGGAGTTTGGATATCAATATATCTCTATATGTCTATGTTAATTAATTAGCCTATACATATATGTATGTATTGCATGAAGTGTAAAAGAACCAACCATAGACAAATGAAATCTTCCTTGTGTTCTGGAATTGAATTTTCATGCTTTACACGCAACAATATTCTTTTGAACATTATCTAGTAATTTCCTTTTTCTCCCACGTTACACGAGTAATATAATCAACTTGGCAACTATGTGTATATATATATATATATATATATATATATATATATGTATGGTGGTTTCAACTTGCTGGTAAATTAATTAGTGTCCAGATAGTTTGGACGGCACGGAAAAGTAAGGTCTTGGATTTTATTTTACTAAATCTAACACAGATAGAACCAGGGTTCTCTCTATATGTAAATATATATATATATATATATATATATATATATATATATATATATATATATATGTATGTATGTATTATATAATTAATTTCATGATGAGGGAAAGATAGCAGACACTGAAATGGAGAGCTAGGATATGTTAAGCATGCGAAAAATAGAGCCCTTATATCCCCAGTATTATTAGCTATGTAGGTTGACTTCAAGAGTGATTGTGATGGTCAGACAATGTTCTTTCCTTTGGTTAGAGTTCTTCTGTGGTTTATTATAAAACTTAAAACCATATGCTAATATAATATAATATATATATATATATATATATATAAAGTCAAATATAGTAACTTTTGAGCAGCCATAATTAATATACATATATATATATATATATTTGTGTGTGTCTTTTTTAAATTTTTCTTCTTCATTTTCAATTTTACTGCCCAATTGCTCCGTCAACTTCTACAGCACTTAGAACATTTCGTATTTCAGAGTTGAGTTAATTAGCAGACCTTATAATTATATCCAAATTAAGAAATTAACTCTAGTAGGTTTGTTATGAAATTCACCAGGGATGGAGTGGACAAAGGTTCAATATTTTGTAACATTTTACGTAAGATCCTCTACGACACATTCATAAAACAGTGTTAGAATAATGTTGTTACAGAGATAATTCTAATAAAATAATCACAACTCAGTGTTATAACTAATTATTTATTACCAAAAAAAAAATTCTTTAAGAAGAAAGAAGTTCCAAAGTCACCATAAAAATGATGAATTAAACAAGTGGTATTAATGGTTGACCTTGGAATCAATCATAGAACAATTAAGGTATAGCTAATCTTTTGAATTTTTAATTTTCTTTTTAAAAAATTTATTTTGAATATTCTCCAAAGTCTGGGTACATTGAACCTGGAACATAATTAAATCTGTTCAAGAATGATAGTATTCTGTCACCACTTGCTCTAAAAACACATTTAACCCTATGTTTTCTTTTATTATATATATCCAAGAAAAATATTTCAAAATTCAGTAGTTTATAATCTTCAACCTCTTTATAACTTCAATTTGGTTATTTATTTATATATATATATTGTAAAGAAATAAAAAATAATATTAACCCAGAAATGATATCATGGTTGGATCATGTATTCAATAATATTCAAGAGGAGAATTTGAAGTAAAAATATATGGAGGTATTCCTCAATTTACTTCTGGTAAAAATCAAAATCTATGGTTATGGATCTTTCTTTAGATCCAAAAAAGAAGATGAATTTCCTGTGGATAATATATATTTGTTGGTGGGGGGTTATAGACATGACAAAGAAGAAGGGAAAGAGTTGGTGGAAAGTTAGCTGCTTTATGTGCTTTTACAAGACCTAAAACATCTCAATTTTTTTTAAAAACTAATTTTATATATATATATATATATATATATAACGTTTTGGGAGCACGCTAATATACCTAATCCAAAATAATATAATATTATATATATATATTAATATATATATATATATATATGAATGTATGTATGTATTTCCATGGTGGTCTCTTTTTCTTTCTTTTCCTCTGAAATAATTTTATCCAATATTTTATGCCTCAAACTTCTTTGATAATGATTGTTCTAATAGGAAAATGCATATAGGGTTTACTTTTCATCTTGATACGAATTGTGATTTGGTCAATGGATTCTGTAAATTAAATTCGATTATAATTAATTAATTAATTTGGTTCTTTAAGAATTGCTTATGCACATTGTTTATTATTATTTTTACAATTTTAAATTTTTTACATCTTCTCATAAATAAAAGTAAATATGAAACCATAATTATGACATCATTAATTTTTGCTAATTCTATCCTTAATTAATTCCGTACCAGAATTCACTAATTCCACATGAAACTAATTACTATAATCACATGTAATGGTGGTAAGATTTTTTTTTTCCCTTTGAAATTACTTATAAGTATATATACATATTATTATTTCGAGAAAATTAATGTAAAAAGAAATAAATTAACCTTAATCACAATTAAAAATCTTATTATTATTATTTAATCAGAATCTTAATTTTATTTAAAATCAAAATCAAAAAAATAAAAAAACCTACTAATTTTTGTATAAAATTAAAATATTGACGGGAAAGGTGGGAACCGTTGTAATGTGGTCCCCACGTCTAATTTGGAATTCAAGATGAAGAAGAACTCCGAGCCGTTGGATTATCAATTTTTCTACTCTCTTTATGGGTCCCATTCCTCAACGTCCTTGTTCAGCTTATTCCGACACGTGTTACACTTTTTTTGTCAACATTTTAATATGTCTTAATGTATGCTTTTGGTCAACCTTTTAAGACTCTTCATTACAACACTACACCTGACCATTATCCCTATTTAAAATGAAACAAAAAAAATAATTATACCTCAATAAATATTTTTATATATATATAAATTAATTAACCTTATTTACTTTTCACCGCCATAGATGAGAAAAACAAAAGAAAAAAGTCAATTAAGTTGTTAGCATATTTTCTTTCTTTTTTAACTTTTTACAAGAATATATATATTTAACATATTACAATTATAATTAATTTATATATATATTGCTTTGAAGTAAGGTGAAGTAGATTACACATTTGAGGCCATACCTTTATATGTACTCATATACTTAAATGAATGGTTGTGAGTTCTTAATCTAATACTACAATTATGTATATTTTCTTGTAAATTAATTAATAAAAAATCAATGTAATTTTTTCATTCGATATAACCGTGTTTCTTATATAGAGAAAAATAGAAAATAGAAAATATATAGGAAAATAAATTAGAGGAAGAGGCAATGTATGTATTGTATCTGGACATAGAAAAATAATTGTCCATATGTTGTTTGACTTATGTTTTCTTGTCTACCTTAAATCGTGAGTAATCACATTCACATTACCTCAACTTTCCAAATATAATTGCAAGCGAGTTTTCCTTTCTTTCTTTAATTTTTAATTAAAGAAAAAAAAAGTGTACAAATTGTAGTACTTCGTCATCATGTTGGAGAGATTACTAATTATTTTGATTCACATTACATAGTATTTAGTGTATTAAAAATGTTCCACTTTTTAGAGAAAAATAGAAATTAATTTTCATTTTCTTGGATAGAAAAATGGCATCATCTATAAGAAATTTCTTACCACAACAACAAAAAGTGAAGACTTTGGTTTAATTAATTATTTCAACTTCTTGCAAATAATATACATATATATATATATATATATATATATATTAGTATATGTTGAATTATATAGGTATATGTAGAGGATGAATCTCGTATGGATTATATATATATATAACATACATTGACAATGTATATGTTTTTGAATTAAGATAAGGATTTTGATTCCTATATAACTTTAGAATCAAATTATTTGATACATAGTCAACCAAACAAATAATATGATTTCCTTTCTAAATTCTCTGTGTATTACTCAAATTTTCGATCCAACTATATAAACATAAATATGTATATATATATATATATGTTGGAGAAGGAAGAGAAGGCGGGAAATCTGGTGTTGACGTACTATGGTGTAAAAAAGAAAAGAAAGGAGAAAGAAAAGGGTAGTAGTAGTAGTAGAAGTAGTAGGTCGGGGGGCTGAATGAAATTGTCAATGGTAAATTAAAAGAAAGTAAAAGGGCTAGATTGTAATTTCAAGAAGAAGCAATGAATAAGATGATCGGACAAGGAAACTCTCTCTCTCTCTCTCTCTCTGAAAGCGGTATCCTTCGACCATCATTAGCAGTTTTTCTCCAAAGTCTTCCTTGGTTTCGCCGAGTGGAACGGTTTTGGAGAGAGAAAATAAATATTTATTTTTTTGAGAGGGATATCCTCAAGACCGCTTTTTTATTAAAAAAATTTCTTTTTTCTTTTTTGTTTGTTCGGTTTGCAGTATAGAAAGTCGTCTTGTTCATCTCAGATATAGAGAGATAATAATATCATAAAAGAGAGAGTTGAGAGCTGGGAATTTCTTTGTCTTTTGCTTCTCTTGCATTCAATTCTCTCTTTCTCTCTCTCTCTCTCTCTCTCTCTCTCTCTTTCATTTCTATCATTTCTTCAACCTCTAGCTCTTCAATTCATAACCGACTCAAAAGAAAAGAAAAAAAAAAAGACTTCTTTTTTTCTTTCCTCTCTTCCTTCCCTTTTTTCCTCACTCTCTCTCTCTCTCTCTCTCTCTTCATAGCAAGGTAGCTAGAAAAACTAGCCTCTGTCATATCTCTGTATCTACACACACACACACACACACATATATATATATATAACGTTTCTGAAAAGTGGGGTGGGGGTGGGGAGGGGGCATGAGGAAATGATGAAGATAAAGTAAAGAGAAAGAGTGGTATATAGCATTTATGGGTTTTGCAACAATTGTAGAGACTTCATCCGAACGAGAATTTGAAAGCAAGAAGATTAATTTTGTTGGAGTTCCTTCTTCTTCTTCTTCTTCTTCTTCTTCTTTTTTCATGGCTTCAAATAAAAGCAATAATAATAATAATAATAATAATATGATTCATCACAATAGTGTCACTGCTACACATCTAGTGTTAGACCAACAACAACAGATGAATCAAAGTCATCAGCATCTTCAAGATCTCCATCATCATAATCATCATCATCATCATCATCATCATCAGAATTCTAGTAGTAATCAGATATCTTTTGGGATGATGCAATCATCTTCCTCTTCCTCAACTATTCCTGGAAATTTCATGTAATTATTATTATTATTATTATTATTATATGTATGTATATATATATTATTATTTCCTGGTGTTAATTTCTTTTGGGCTGAACAGAGGCAAAGATGCTGGTGCTTATGATTTGGGTGAGTTGGATCAAGCACTTTTTCTTTACCTTGATGGACAAGAATCATCAGCAATTCAAGAACAAAGACGTGAGCTTTTTTTTTTTTTCTTTCTCTCTCTCTCTCCAGAAGTCTTTCTGTTTTTTGTGTCGGACGAAATTTTACTCAATCTTTTTTTTTTTTTTTTTTTTGGTTTGTTGGGATTTTAATTATGTCCATCCCTTGTGAGATTCTTTTTTTTTTTTTTTCTCTTGGGGAATTGTGGGTTTTGGGGGTCATGAGAAAGTTGTTTTTAACAGAGGTTAATTCTGACAGTACTTTCTTTGACCAGATCCTTTTAATTTTAATTTTTATAAAATAAAATTTCTGGTTTTTCGATCGGGGAAAAAATCGTTTTTGTTGTCCTTTTTGATTTTAATTGATTCTTGTTTTCTGGAGATTGGATCACGACATGTGGTAAACTCTCTCTGATCATCAATCTCCCACCAGTTTCTGTTTGCACTGAAAAGGATACGAATAAAAGATTTTCCCTTTTTTTTTCTTTAATTTTTACTTCATCCGACTCTCTCTTCTTCCTTCTTCTTCTTCTTCTTCTTTCTTTTTTAACTATTTCTGCTTTTTGATCAGAGAGCTGATCAAATGCATGACCAATTCGAACACCCTCTCTCTCTCTCTCTCTCTCTCTCTCTCTCTCTCTCCATTTTCATGACTGAATTTATATATATATAAAGAAAGTAAAAAATTGAATGGTCGTGAAATGTGACTGCAGAGAATTCTGGAATGAGACCACCAACTCTGAACATTTTCCCTTCTCAGCCTATGCATGTAGTAGAACCATCATCAGTAAAGGTATGGACAATACCGTTAAATTATTTATAAAAAAAAATATATTGTACAAATTCTATTACTATATATTTATATATTTAAAGGGGTTTGGTTTTTTTTTTTTCTCGATAATATTATGCTTTTGGTTAGGCAAGTGGTGGTGGATTAGTTTCGAGTTCGCCATCTACCAGCGGATCCAAGAGATCATCTGAACCGTCCATGGAGTTGGCTAATTCCAAACCAAGAAATGATGTTCCTTCTGGATCCACTGAACCTGCCAAAACTGTTAAGGTATTATACACTCACTCAACTAATATATATATATAAACAGAAGAATATTTGCCGGCAGAAAAGGTAATGATTAATTAATTAGGTATATATAGTTTCTTGCATACTGAGATTTTCTATATAATATTAATTTGGCAGCGGGAGGGAAACAGGAAAGGTCCAACTTCAAGTTCTGAACAGGAAGGTCCAAAAACACCAGATCCTAAGGTGTTTTCTTTAGTGTTTATGGAAAAAGATGAATTTGTTATTGTCTAACTTCTTTTATGAAATCCTAATTTATTTTTCTTGCACTTTTGTACTCCAAAGACACTGAGGAGACTTGCTCAGAATAGAGAGGCAGCAAGGAAAAGCAGGCTCAGGAAAAAGGTTATGGTCCCCCGATCCATTCTATCTTTCCCCCCTCCTACACACACACCATTTCATTATTAATTAATTAATTAATTAATTAAATCTTGTTACAGGCTTATGTTCAGCAGCTAGAGTCAAGTAGAATCAAGCTCACTCAATTGGAACAAGAAATACAAAGAGCTAGGGCTCAAGTAATATATATTTATTTTTTATTGTAATAATAATAATAATAATAATAATAATAATAATAATAATGTAGAATGTTTTTTGATTTTGGACAGGGAATTTATTTTGGTGGGAGTGGTGTTCTAGGGGGAGAACAAGGCATGACGGTTCCAATGGGTAACATAAGTTCTGGTACGTGTATATATATGTATGTATAATTATATAATAATGGGAATGGGAATGGGATTGATGAATGAATTGTAGATGCGGCGGTATTCGACATGGAATACTCGAGATGGCTAGAAGAGCATCATCGACTGATGTGCGAGCTAAGGAATGCGGTGCAAGAGCATCTACCGGAGAACGAACTCCGACTGTTTGTGGAAAACTGCTTGGCACATTTGGATGAGATTATGAATCTCAAAAGCATGATAGCCAAGACTGATGTTTTCCATTTGGTTTCCGGGATGTGGAAAACTCCGGCGGAGAGATGTTTCATGTGGATGGGCGGTTTCCGTGCTTCAGAACTCATCAAGGTATCCATTTAATTTTGGTGCACTAAAGAACATAAAGAATATTGGCAGGGCACTAGAAGTTAATAAACATTCTGGCAAGAAAAGGACAAGTTGGAAAAACATATAACGTTAAAACCCTAGAAACAACATATTACATTCTTTGAAAAGAGATGTCACACGAACCCGACAAGGATGAGAAAGAAAAAAGGGTGTATTTTTTTTTGTTAAAATAAATAAATAAATAAATAATGGGTGAGATGATCTTGATCTTGATCTTGATCTTGATGTTGAGGAGGTATGGGAAGAAACATGTTGTTTGCACGGTGCAATAAAATGGATGACGAAAAGATATCGTGAAATTTTCCATTGTAAGGTGTTGTTAGGTATTATTCCCTACTGTGCTATAAAGCTATCTCTGATACTTGCCTCAATTTCATTTCTTTTATAGAGAGAGAGAGAGAGAGAGAGAGAGAGAGTGACATAATAAAACCCTTCCTTCCTTCTTATACTTGCACGTCTCTTTACTCTTTACTACCTTTTGCAGTCTCTCTTCTCTACTTTCTCTTTTTTTTTAATTTTAATTTTGGACCAATTGTAGATTGTTATGAATCAAATTGAGCCATTAACGGAACAACAACTACTGGGAATATGCGGATTACAACAATCAACGCAAGAAGCAGAAGAAGCTTTATCTCAAGGACTCGATGCTCTCAACCAATCACTATCCGACACCATTACTTCTGATGCTCTCAGTTGCCCTTCCAATATGGCTAACTACATGAGCCAAATGGCTCTCGCCATGAACAAACTCTCCACTCTCGAAGGCTTTGTTCGACAGGTACATTTTACCATCTCTTTCTTTTTTCTTTATTCCTTTATATATTGCATGCATATATATATATATATATATATATATCATAGAAAACCCTAGATGACAATAAATGTAGCGAGAGAGATCGATACCCGTTAGATTCGAACAAGATTCACATGTGGGCCAGTCTTGTCTAAAAATACTCAGCCCATGGGCCCATTTTTAAAATTTTTCTCTTTCCTATATATACCACCATTCTACAAAAGTTACACTAACCTGGCCAAGCATAAAGGGTAAATAATTAGGAGTTTTTTTTTTGGAAATAGGAGAAAGTTTAGGGGGCTACAGATAAATATATGCGTTGTTGGGAGGGATACGGAAATGATGTCACTTCATAACCGTTTGGTCTGGAAGTAGACAATCTGAAACAGTCCATGGATCACTCTCTTCCACTCTATTCTAAAAAGGAAAAAAGGAATACTATGGAAAACCTTCTTTTTAAGATTTTTAAATTAATTACACTTTTCCTACTTATTTTTTCATATATGCTTTTTGGGTCTTATTATTTATGACTCTATTTATTTTGGAATACAAATAATAAATAAATATATTTAACATCGTACCTACTTAGATCAATATGGTATTTTCTATGTTCTTTATTTATTTATTTATTTTACTTATTTTATATATCATAAGAAATGAAAAAAAAATTATAAATATTAACATTTGACTTTTACTATCATTTTGGGGAAAAGAATTTCTTTGTGCAATGACAAAATTGTACAAATAATTAAAACATTGGTCAAAAGAATAAATTATATGAAGCGGGGGTTTGAAATTAATATATATTGTATGTATATGTGTAAGAAATTGTTGTTACCAACCAAAGATGCCTTCAACTTTATTATTATCAAAGTCAAACATACATGCATGAGTTGTAACATCTTTTTATTATTATTATTATTATTATTTTGACAAATGTAACCTCAAAAATAAATAAATATATATATATAATTGATTGAGTTACTTACAGGCTGATAATCTGAGGCATCAAACAATCCACCGGCTGCATCAGATCTTGACTACCCGGCAAGCTGCCCGCTGTTTTCTGGCAATGGCTGAGTATTTCCACCGCCTCCGCGCTCTCAGTTCTCTCTGGTTGGCAAGGCCTAGGCAGGAATAAATAAATAAAAAAAAACAGAAAAACCCTAGTTATAATTTCCCAGATCTTTGATTTTATGATAAAGGATATAATATATAATATATTTAGACTCTTTTTTAACTTTCATGTCTTTTCAAGTTATATCCCATAGAGATGTATAAAATATATATAATATATATATATATAGACAAGAAGTAACCAGTTTAAGATCACGATATTAGAATCAAACCTTTCTTTTCTTTTTCTCTCTCTTGATTCTTTTCATTTCTTTCTTTCTGGTGATGAGAGAGAAGAATGCAGCCATTTCTCAAAAAAAAAAAAAAAATGAGGATCAGGAAGATAGAGTTCTGTGTATGATAAAAAGAATTGGCTAGAGAGAGAGAGAGAGAGAGAGAGAGAGAGAGAGAGAGTTTGTTGGTGTATAACTCAGAGTAAGAAAAGACAAAGAAGAATTGGCGTTTATGCAGGCAGCAGCAACTGCATGCACAAATGTTTAGGTGACGAACTCTTCTTCTTCCTCAACATTTTCCTTTTCACATTTTTTTTTTTAGTTTTTTCTTTCAGAAATTGTAATATTATTTTTGACTATCACAAAAATATAATTCTTATAATGACAAAAGTATATTAAACAATATATATAATGGGTTAGTTAAAATGTGTAGTGAAACTAATGCATACAAAAATGTTCAAAAGCTAGGTGTGGTTGGTAGTTGGTAAGGATACACTATCCATCTCATAGAAAGAAACACTATATCTACTTTTATATGTATATAATTTTCCTCTAAAAAGTCCCTACGAGTAACGTTATTTTACCTAGCTTCTTACATTTTTGTAGGTATGTTTAATTTGGACCAGTACGTAGAACAAACGTCAAGGACAACTTACATATATATATATATATATATATATATATATTGTCAGAAAAAAACATAGTTATTATTAGAAAAATATTTTATAATTTTACAAATTATTAATTGAATGAGTATGGAAAATGAAAAATATCAATAAAAAAAAAAATAATAATAAGGAAGGAAGAGGTTGAAGAAGATTTACCAGTGATAGGAAGATTTCTGACCCAATACTATTAAACCAAACGAAGATTCTTGGGCCCAGTGGCCCATTTGAGTACCAAACTACGTCGTTTGGTTAGGTTGATTGATCCCCCTGTTCTTGTCCCTCGACGTCACTTACGGTGCCGGTGCCGGTGCCGGTTCGAATTTCAATCCCGCTTAGCTGGATATGCATTTTTCTCAGTCGATGCTGGAGGTGCAAGTACAGGGATTTGGGTATGACGCCGTCTGGCGAACGAGAACTGGTTAGATGAGCGTTAATTTAATGGAATAATGTAGAAATTTTATGGAATAGCTTTACGGTTTGAGTCTGAATTCGAGCAAATATTTTACATGGTTGTTTGTAATTGGATGGATTCTGTTCTGTTTTTTTTCATCAAAGTATCTCACCTATCTTCATAAATAATGTCTGATTTTTATGTCCATTACAACAGTGTCACCCTAATATCCTTTGTTGTTACTTTGTTATGGCTATACTACCTCATTGGTTTTCTTATAACTTCCGTAGGTTAGGTTATGTTCAAAACATCCAGCCTCATTTTTCACCAAAAAAGAAGAAATAGAAAAAATGAAGAAGAGGAATTAAATTGAAAACTTTGGAGTGTGGTTTTTTCTCTTGCAATCATATATTGTTTTTCCTTGTTTGTCTACAGGGACAAACATGTTTTCCCCTTGTTCCTGGACACTTCTAAGAGTTTGTTCTGGTAAGTAAAATTGTCTAGTAAAATGTTTCTTGGAGCTGTCGAAAAATTAAATGAGGCCTTTTTCCTCTCTTTCTCTGAATATTCCTTGCAGTACATTAAATTGGAAACTGATATAAAGCGTACAAGTATCAATTCATGTAAACGTACAACACTAAATGTGGAAGGAGAGAAAGACTGTTTAGTTATTGCCTTCTATTTTCTATTCTATAGCAGAGTATCAGCTTTGGATGGCAGTCTTCTGAAAAAATTGCTCGGTACTGAAGGCATCTTGCTCCTGAACCGTGGGTGCCTCATTAAGTATAAGCCTGCTATCAGAGCCACCATTTTAAAAGGCGTAACATACAGAATTACTGCAGCACAAAGGCAGAAAACTATGAAGAGACTTGTTGCTCTTATATCTCTCCAACTTAAAAGAGCTTGAAATCTCTCTCCCTGGGTTGCCATATCTCCAACCACTGTTTGGATTCTTCCTGCCACACTGCGGAGTCTGTCGTACCTCATTCGTATAATATCTTGAGACTTGGATGTAGGGAAGGTATCAAACTCCTCATCTAATTCATCTGGATGAACTGCTTCTGCCCATGAAATTTTAGTGTCCATGTGGAGGGGATGTCTTGGCCTGAATCTGAAATTCCATATCCCAATGAGGAACATGTAAAGAAAAATGGTAGGGAGTATCAACTCTGGGTAGCATATCAATATGCAAAAGAGGACATGTGCTAGAATTGAAGTTACTGGGTTCTTCCACTGACAAACTTCACCGAGCCATTTACTCATGGATATCATGCCTGAGAACAGAGAAACTACTCTGAAGAAGTTAGCTTTACTTCTTCTCATGCTCCACATATGGGAATCAACATCCAGCATGTATTCCACAACCTCTTTCCGCAGTGGTGGTTCGGCTCGACCAAGCCTGGATGCTACTATATTCATGGCCTGATATCTCAGACTGTCTAATTGGGTTACTGTGAATGGATGCAGATAATGCATTTTCGGCAGTAGAGGACGGCCATAAAGGTATACCATATGTGTTAGTGATAAACAAGTAAATCTAAAGGCTAGTTGAAGTTCACCCATCTTCTTGACTCCAGATGGCTGCAGGACTAGAAGCGGGTAAGATTGAGTATAAATCCGGTCTGTCTCTAGTGTTGATAGTCTGATTCGCACTTTCCCAAATCTGGAATCCTTTCCAGGCCCAGCTGTTGGCTTCTCACTGCCTCCTAAGTGGCAATTGTCAAAGACTCCCAATGTGATTACTGTACAGGGGTCATAAACTTCCCAAGTGTATTGTTCATTCCATTTAGGATTGGAGCTCTCAAGGATTGTTCTGGTCCTTACCCATTTCAATCCATATTTAGCCACACAGTAAGCATCAGTCGTCCCTCGACTATCCTTTGGCTTCATCGATGGTAGTCCTTGTGCACTTAATATGCCTACTTCTAGGATCCCAATTGGCTGCTTCCATAACTGCCGGGCAGTTGGGCGCTGGTCACTGATATACATAGTTGATTCATCTAATACATGGTATCCCCCTTCAAGACAGGCTCGGATGTGCACTCTTGTTGAAAATTTGAGTTCCTTTCTCCTTTCTCCTTCTATGACTCCAAACCCAAATCTTTCAAGATTGAACCAGCGAGAATGAACTGCGCGGTGATCTAATCTTTTCTCAAAGATGTGCAGTGGTAAGTTTATCCTTCCCACTAGTTCATCTTTCGAAGCACTTGCTTTGTTTCCAATAGTGAGCACCAACTGCTCCTCAAAAGGCTCTGCTGCTACAAAAACCAAGTCTTCATTCCAGAATGGATTAGTTGTTTTGGTTGGGCTCAGTTTTGTCTTAAGTATCTGATTTCCCACTTGAGCCTTTACGAAAACCTGCGGGAGTTGGCTCTTGTCATGGGATTCCACATCCTGTGCCTCGATAATATTAACTCTGAGGTACCATAATTTAGGAGAGACATAAACCTTTGATCTCACGCTGTATACGCCTTCTCCTTGGACTGAAGCTGCATCTGAGTGCCATGACTCTGGAAATGCTTCATCAGCCTGAGTTCCCATCCAAACTGCAAGCATAATCTCCCCCTTCAACTTGGTTTGTCCTTGACGGTCCTCTAGCCTATACCACTGAGGGGCCAATGGACTATCTGGTGGAACCCTTGTAGGCACTTCATTCATGTCAAAGATTACCTTCCCTAGATATTCATCTCTTGTCACCATCTCTCGGTCTCTGACAAACACTTCAAGAACTGTGGATTGCATCTTCTCTTTTGAGAATGCAAAGACTTGGTGCCACTCTGGGTTTGTTCTCTTCTCAAAACGCTGTGTTTTGCCTTTATAATTCCCTAGTTTCACTTCCACATATGGATCACAACTTCCAGTCACTGGGTTTGGTGGCAAGTCTCTTGCTTTAACAACTCGTACATAAAGATAGTACATCTGTTCAACAAGATCATACGTGCTTGTGACTCTCTCGCTACTAATCCACCCTCCTCCACCTCGGAATCCTCCATGTGGCCAACGCTCCCCAAGTTGAGGTTTTGTGTCCTTGATCTTGTAGTCATCTGGCTGAGCTGAAGATGGTTGATTACTCATTAATCTTGAATGGTATTCTCCTCTGCAGTTACAGATGAAAAATGTTTAGTGGATTTAAAAGTGTCAGCTTATTTCACTCAAACTTGTTGCACCATATCTAGGAAAAGCAGTAAGTTGAGGATGATGGACTTACAAGTTTGGTTTTCTGATGGAACGAGGACCTAAACTGAGGCTCAATCTTCACAATGCAAACAGATGTCCTTTAGCAGCAGTAAATGTTTAAAGATGAACCATGTGGCCGACAGGGGTTGATAGTTCTGTCCTCTGATTGCAAACAAAGACGGACAATGCTTACAACTTTCTTAAGAATTTTGATATTGGAGAGTTCTATCAGTTTGACAAGGAACACTGATTTTTCAGTATCCGAAGAGTGCTGGTGCGCGACTAGTGTAGTTGGCGGCTTCACTTAACTATGTAGATTTTCCTTGTGGCTTGGTAAATTAATCTTGTTGGCATCAGCCTGCTCTTCTTTCAGCTTTCAATTTTGGTTGCTTTATGCCTATAAAACCAGAGGAATTTGTGCTTTTGTTTGAAAGTTTATTTTGCAATCAAGTGGAGACATGAAAAGGTAAAATACGTTTTGACATTTGATAATTGCTAGTATGATTGCTGCATTCACTTGAAAGCATGATGTGTGTTGGACATAGAATAACTCTAAATGAATTGCTTTAGTTAAACGCAGGTTTTGGAGATGGCCAGCTTTTGCGCTATTAGTTTAAGATATGAATATTTCAAGGTTGATAGTTTAGGCTTTTTGGCAAAAGATGTTTTCTGCCTTATTCGTAATGACAACTGCACCCTTTTTACTATATTCTTTTTCTTTGTTAATTGGTAATGCTTCATTCCATCTGCAGCTCGTGATATTACAATATTGCCCTTCCTGTTCAAATTAATGCTTAGCAGATTTTCATTGAAAACTGGTCATTCTAGTATTGTTTCTATGAAGCAAGGCATCTTAGTGGTGTAAAAATGGGCTCTAGATATTCCGGCAATAAAAGTAGCAGTCATGGCATATGAAAGTGTGTTTTTCAGAGCTAAAGAAGTGTAGTAGTGGAGCTTAAAGAAAAAGTAAAAGTAATACAGAAAGCTTATGGAAAGAGGACCATCCGTGCCTATAAATAAAGATGCTTTTATACCCTTTATTCTCCATCTTTATTCTCCTTTAATCCATTTTCTTTGCTCTTATCACTGCTTTCTTAATTCATTCAATTGAAGTCAAAAGATTCTTGTGTACTATTTATGTTTGTTAAATCTTGTGATTAACGGGAGAGTGCCCATATTCAGTGTTTTATTTCATTGTTGGATCAGGATTAGTTAAAAGGGCTGAATGAATCCAAAGGTTCATTCATGACAGATGCAATCATTTCAATCCAGTTATATGGTTGAGGTATGAGCCCAACTATTTTTGCAGCAAATGGCCCTAAACTCTTTCTCTTTATATTATTTATTCTATTTCTTAAATCTTATTACTTCACCCTTTCATTTCTCGTGATTTATTCTATTATATGCCTAAATCTTACTACCAAAAAGAATCTTCTCAAGAATATTCAATACTATGTTTGCCTTGGCAACATTTTGGTTGAGTACACAAGTGATTTGTGTGAATAATCAACCATTTATAAGAAAGCTGCTACATCATTCAAAGATGAATTTTATTTAAGTGAAGGACCACCTCCCTCAAATTCATGTGCCTGTACCAACCGATCACTGCTTGCAAGAAGGCAAAGGAGCACCACACAAACATCTGTTGTGGAAGTAGGCAGTGGAATCGAAGCTCTGGAGCGTTCCCCCTGTTGGAATCTGACCACAGAGCCTGTTGTAACTCACATTCAAGAACTGCAGATTGCTCAATTGAGTCAATCCTTGTGGAAGACTCCCGTAGATCTTGTTATGGTTTAAGTCTAAATTTTGCAGGTTATCATTAAACTCCACCTTGGAAAGATCAAACTCGAACAAGTTTCTGGACAAGTCAATTATTGGAAGCGTCTTGTTCTTGCCAAACAAGAATGATACATCGCCTTCAAGCTTGTTGCGGGAGAAGTCCAGCTGATATGTGAAGTTCAAGTTCCCTAGAGATCTGGGAACAGGTCCGCTGAGCTGGTTATGAGAAAGATAAAGATCTGGAGTTTTTCCCTTGAAGTTCCCGAAGGATTCAGGGATAGTTCCAGTAAGTTTGTTGCGATCCAGGTGAATAGCATCCAGGTTTTGAAGCTGGGATAGTTCAGGAGGGATTGAACCGGTGAGTTCATTGAAAGACAAGTCCAAGAAAGTAAGGTTCTTAAGCTCAGAAAGAAATGCAGGGACAGGTCCGGAAAGATTAGTCCAGCTGAGTGTAAGCATTTTGAGATGAGTGAGCTTGGTAATTGCACGTGGGATTTGGCCAGTGAGGTTAGTAAGTTTCCGGAAGACTAAGTTCTGGAGATAGGGCAAGTCACCCACAGCATCCGGGATCTGGCCGGAGATGTTGCCGGAGAAGATGGTGAGTTCAATGACTCTATAAGGAGGTTTAAAGTCACAATTGAGAGTATACCAATCACAGCAATCCATATCCGGATTCCATGATGCCAAATGGTAGGGATTGTTGAGAGCTGCTTTGATCCGCAACAACACCTTTTTATCTTGGGGGTTGCACTTTTCTTTTTTAGTAGCACAGAGACAAGGGCATAGCAAAGAAAAGAGAAGAAGAGAGATGAAAAATATGAACAGAGAAGAAATCTTCTTCATTTTGATTTCTCTAACTTGTTTTTATTAATCATGGAGTATATCAGCCTACTGCCGCATATATATACACATATAAAGTAAGTAATCCACCCCACTTGGCCACCGCAATTTGGTACGGATAACGAATCCAATGTACACGTTGTATTATATTTATTGGTTGGTGAATGGCAAGGGCAGATCTTTTGCTATTTGACTAATGATTTCGTAACACTTTCTGTAACACCGACGAAATTCTTTTTCCCCCAAACAAATTCATTTGAAGTCAAAGTTTGAAAATGAAGTCACTTTTAATTTTGTCTCAATCTTCATATTTATTTAAAATTTTCAATTAAAGTTGATGAATCAGATCTGTTTGATTTAATACTAGGTGTAAAAAATAATTTTTAAATATAAAAAAAAAAAAAAAAAAAAACGTAACTTTCAAACCTCCACCACATAAGAGCTTCACTGAGTAAGAGCAAAATGAAAAGCAGAGTGGTGCGAGCTCTTTTAAATGATTAAAGTTTAGTTTAATTTATTTATTGGATAAACATGGGTTTGTAAAATTGTTTTTTGTTTTCACTGTAATCTGTGAAGCGCATCCACAATTGCCTTACGAAATTCACCTGTATGTAGAAGTATGGAAGAAACATGTCCACCGTTAACCCACCTGACTTCTGAACCAGGCCAAGCTTTTTCCAGTTCCACCACTGAATGTCTTGGTATATAACCATCATCCTGTGATCATCAACATCAATAACATCATGATTCAAGAAACCCCCCCTTTGTTTTGTTTTGTTTTGTTAAAATGATCATAGTACTGTACTTACAGTGGCTGCAACAAATATAACAGCATTAGGATTTTTTGGGATTGGAAAACGAGTGACATCTGTTAGAGAGAGTACATTTCTCATTCTTTCTCTCACTTCCTCAGGTGTCAAACATACTTTCTGCAAAGCAAGGTCTTCTCTCAGTGCATCCCATGCCGTGGCATACTTGAGCACCCCTTCGCAGAATGCCACCACAGCAGAATGCGGTGACAGAAATGGAAGAGTAGCAACAGGTTTAGGGTATAAAGATCCAACCATGGCTGCATGCACTCCTCCTAGTAGATGTAGATATCATGGAAGGAAACATTCAAAATCAATTAGAAATGTGCTGCCCCCCTTTTCTTTTCTTGCAAATCTTTAAAAAAAAAAAACTCCATTCTTACCCATGCTGATTCCACAAACACCCAATTTTCCGAACCCTGCTTCCGAGTCTAACCAATACAACAGACTTCGAGCTTCCTCGATAGTGACTCTTCCAAGCAAAAGTAAATCACTCACACACAAGAGTTTTGCACCACGCTGCAGCAGTGGCCGTCTTTTTCCATAGAAAGGGCTATAAATAAATATGTGACTCACTTACTATATAAGCAAACAAAACCAAGAAGCATTACCAATGAAAATCTTAGATAGATTCTATTTTGAACAGAACAATCACCTCTCGAGGACCATAGTTGCTATATTTTCCTTCAATAAGGGTCCTCCAAGACGCAATCTTCGCTCAAAAGTATGGTCTCCAGTGCCTGGAATACAAATGATTCTCATGTTTACACAATGCATGCCCCAAATTTCTTGCATAAATAACAAATGCCATTTAGTCATGGAGAAAGAAGTGATAATATTCGGTCCAGATGAAGGATATCTATAATAATCACAAGCTAAGTTGTGGTACTACTAATGCAGGAAAATTTCAGATTCCTTCAGACCATTCCAAGTACTAAAGAGTGTGGTAAGATCCCAACCAGGGAACTACATATCACAGGCAACAAAATTGAATACCTAAAGTTATACACACTACTTTAGGGTTCTAGCAGCCTGGTGGATGATGATCCTCTTAGTTCCTTCATCATATGGGATGATGAGGACCAACAGAATTCATGCAATAAAATACATATTTTCATCAGAATTGCTTAAATTTCATGAGAATAAGCACAAAAGTGAAGAGAGAAAAACAAATAAATTCTTTATCAATGCAATGCAAAAGGGAACATCTATCTATCAAGAAACTGAATAATAATTCAATAAAGAACAAGTTATAAATATATATATATATATATATACCGTGTTACCTGCAAGGTGAACCACACAGGCCATACTTTGTGGAGGCACAGATTTAGGAGCAAGAAAAGCAACCCTTGCGGTGTGGCTCTCAGGGGGCAAAGCATTGAGAAGCTGTTCATCGCAAGGAGTTCTGAAGACCCCTTCTTTCAAAGAAGCAGTCTTGGATTCCCAAACTGTTTTCCAAATGGGTTCAACTAAAACTGGAGGCCAATTTTCGCCTTCAAGATTTGGGAATAATTGATTTATCATTCTTTCTAAAAGCTCAAGCTTATTGCCACCCCATCCTCTGGAAAAGAATGGAGGATGTAGCTTTGTTCTGTGCACAAATGCACCATAAACATGGTCTAATACATAATGCAGCATCCCCAGATTTACAGAAACCATTTTTACAAACAAACCCACCAAATTCAAACAACCAAAAACAAAAAAAGTTCAAATCTTTCAAGAATCCCAGGTCAAATTAAACGAAATCCACCAGAAAAAAAAAGTGTCTAATTTGAGTTCAAAAGCCAAATCAAATTCAAACAAATTTCACATATATTTCCTTACATCGGAGGCTTCAGAAATAGAATTCGATCTGATAAAAATTGCAAGTCAGTAAGGTTAACTACAAACAAACAGATACAAACAAATGAAATTAGATAATGAATTAATCTACAAAGAAGAAAATGAAAAAAGAAAAAGAAAACAGAATATCGCTATAGAAATCTCATTGTATTATCCCCATAGAAAAATAAATAAATAAATAAATAAAAGCCGTAGTAAACAAAGAGTAGAAGAAGAACTGCGCTCCATTTCCTCTTAACCTCAAACAAATGGTTTCAGAAACGGAAAACTGTGGGCTGGAAAACGGAAATGCTACTCCTGCTAAGTGCCACGTCAGTAAATCCATATTTCTTAATGTAATAAAAGAAATGGTGACAACATTATTACTTGTACGTGACAGGTAGGACGCACTGTCTTTTTTTTCCGTATAATTTTAAGGATAAGATCTGTCAATATTATTGACCTCCTCAAACCTACTAGCCAGATGTAAGCATTTTAATGGAGTACACTGTACATACATATCAAGATTAAATTTTTATTTCATATCAAGAAAAAAGATTACATTTTTATCTTTTCTTCCTCTTTATGAAAGGACTTCGGTAATTACTAATTACTGTAAAAAGAAAAAGAAAAAAGAAAGTTTGAAGGAGAAAATTCTACAGTTTAGCACTTTGTAACTAGTCCATGTTTTTTTTTTTTTTTTTTTTTACATTGATTTATGGGAAAAGAGAAAGAAAAAGGAAACACTTTTCTTGGTCATATTTCTGGTGGCTATTAAATTACTGGAAATGGATTGAGTCTGACAACTGGTACACAAACCAAAGGATTAGCCCTAGGAAGAGTTAAACCAAGACCTTCTTCCATGTCCACTTTACCATTTTCCTGCACCTTATTATTTCCGAGTTTCCATTCAAAACACTGAATCATTGTCGCAAGGCTTGTCTGAACAACTTGTAATGCTAATGAAGTTCCTGGGCACCCTCTTCTGCCACTACCAAATGGCAAGAACTCAAAATATTGTCCCCTTACATCCATTTGACTCTTTATTCCATTTCCAAGAAACCTTTCTGGATAAAACTCCAATGGGTTTTCCCAGTGATTTGGATCCCTACCAATAGCCCAAACATTTACTAAAAGCCTAGTTTTTGCAGGTATGTAGTAGCCATTTACAGTGCAGTCTTCATTTGATTCCCTTACTATAATTGGTCCTGTTGGATGAAGCCTTAGTGTTTCTTTAACAATGGATTGAAGGTATGGAAGGTTTGAGATGTCTGATTCTTCTACGAGTCTTGTTTTTCCTGTCACTGAATCAATCTCTTCAATGGCTTTCTGCATTATGTTTGGATGATTGATTAGCTCTGCTAGAGCCCATTCTACTGTTATGGCTGATGTATCTGTTCCTGCTGCAAATATATCCTGTTCACAGATATTAATTAGGGCTAATTCCAATTTCCCATAAAAAAACTTCATTAATAATTCAAGAAGACAAATTTAGGTACATTACCAAGAGGAAAGCTTTTATGTTCTGTCTTGTCAATTTGATGTTGTCTGAATTTTCATCTTCAGATATATCCAGCAATATATGGAGTAAATCTTTCATTTCTTGATTTTCATTGCCATGTTTTTGCATCCGCCTAGTTTCTTGATGCTTCTCTATGATTCTCTCCATTAATTCATCAAATCTGATACGAACATCTTTAAGTCTCTTGTTTAGTCCCTGAAGATCTAAATTTTTGCAGAACCATAAATAGTCAGACAGATTAAATGTCCCTGTGAGTTCAGCAATTTCTTGAATTAATTTCCTGATGTTTCCAGAAGCTTCATCACTATTCTCTGAACACCTTGTGCTCATAAGCATTCTTGATACGACATTGTTGGTCAACCTGATGAGTTCAGCTTCAACATTGATTTCTTCACTGGCTTTTGCCTTTTGAAGAAGGAATTCAATGAAATAATTCATCTCTTCCCGTCTGACTGGATACATGATGTCCAGTATCCGACCACCAAGAAGTTCAGACATGCAGAGTTTCTTCATGAATTTCCAGTAAGGTCCATAAGGTGCAAAAGAGAAATCTTGAGAACCATATGTAAGAAAATCAACAGCAACTGAATTAGGTCTGTTTAGGAAAGAAGCTTCGTGGGTTTTAAGGAATTCTTTGGCAGTTTCAGGGGAAGATGCCACCACACAAGGAACAGAGCCAAGGTATAAGTGAATTAAACTTCCATATCTAACAGAGAGCTTGTGTAGAGCTTGATGGGGTATTGGAAGAAGAAGATGAAGATGACGGATGACCGGAAAAGCAGGTGGGCTTGGAGGAAGAAGACGACGTGAATCTGTTCTATTCCTCAATAACCATTTCCATACAAGAACAGGGGAGATTATCCCAATAAGCAAGAAAAGCAAAAAATGGATGTCTACCATGTTTGAATCTACAGGATAATAAATCTTCTCCCAGAACAAAAAAAAAAAATCTAATCTTTATCAACTATTTAAAACAGATGATTACCAACAAATTACTATCAACCATTCCTTATAATTTCCAAAATTCCACGACCTGGTAAAATCAGATTATATCAGTATTCATTTGGCCTAATTTCTTTGTCCTTATTGTGGCCGGCACAATTTTTCTTCATCTTAAATATCTGCCGGCAAAGTACTTCTTCAACCTATATATATATATATATATATATATATATATATATATATTTGATCAAATTATAAAATATTAGAAAAGAAAAAAAAAAAAAAAAAACAGAAAGAAGATGTCTCAAATAACAAGCCCACGTTTTGCATTGGGCCGTTGGACCGAAGAGATGGGATCCAAAATGATTGGAAAGGATAAAATAGTAATTTCGCTATAACACTAACGGCTATTTCGGAATGGCGGTCAACCGGGTAAATTTACACAAAAGCCAAATATTTTGAAATCTTCGAAATTTTTTTTCATATTTTAAAAAAATCCAAAATGTTCAATTTGGAGGACCGCCCAAATTTTCATTTTGAAATTTTGCCAATTCTCTCTCCATCTCCTTCTTTACTCTTTCCCTCCACTCTCCTCTGCATCCCCCAATCTCTATAGAGAGAATAAAGCTGGATGTCGGAACCGCTAATCCCATTCTTCTGGTTATCTTCTTAAAACCATTCAAGAAGCCCACACTAAACCTTAAAAGTGTTGTAGGTAATTTAATCTTTTGATCTTTTTTCTCTGCTATTTGCTGTAGGTATGGCGTTTTCCTTTTATCTGTATTTTCTTTTTCTTTCTTAGGATCTTGAAATTGATCTGAGGTACTGGAATTTGAGTTTCGTGTCTGAGTTTGTCTGAGAGGATTGGTCATGTTCTGGTAATAATTGACCGATACATTCAGGAGGTAATCTTCTTTTTCTGTTCAAATTTCAGTTCTAGCCATTACCGGATTCTAATGAGGATGCGGAGTCTTTAAAATTCCATGTACATTGTTCATATACGGTATTGTACTAGTCGGTGTTAATCGTTTTTGGGTAAGATGCCGGAGGGGAGAGACAGATTGTCCAGGGCTGAGGATGTGGCAACTGTATACGCTCTTTGGCGGAGGGCAATTAACGAGGGTGGCAATGGGGGTACAAGAATCACGATTAGGACCGATGAGCCAGAGGAGGTAAGAACAATGACTCCCTTTCGTTGGGGAGCTATGGAAATGAGAGGAGCAGGTTTAGAATTGCGAACGGCGGGTACCTCTGTAGCTAGTGGTGGTGGTAGTGCGACAGGCATATTGGAAAGATCAAGATATAGGCGTCCGCGGTACTCCCTGAGATCGCCAGGTTCAATGATGGGTCGTGAGAATACTTCTCCAGCTGTCCTAAGTGTCCGAGGCCGAGGAATAGGTCGAGGCAGAGGACGAGCTGGTAGTATTTTGCCTTCTTGGTACCCAAGAAGAACGCCACTTCAAGACATCACTTCTATTACTAGGGTAATGCTTTTCAATTTTACTTCCTTTGGGGCATTTAACTATTCTCAATTAGTCTGATAATATGTTCTTCATAACGTTTTCAGACCATAGTTAGTTTGGAAAATGCTTGCTTTGCATAATGTATTTTCCTGCGAATGCCTACTTATCTTCTTTCTGATCTCTTGTTTCTGGATTAGCATTACCACGAGCAAAGAAAAAGAGTTTTGTGATTTTCTTTCATTATGTTTTGCATGGTTATATGTTGCCTTTGGTATCTGCAGTTTCTCCTACAGTTGATTATTATTATTATTGTTTATTTCCTATTGCTGATTATGAAACAAATAAATACCCATTTATTTGGAGTTAAATGGGTATATAGAACCAAGCTTAATGCTGATGACTCAATCAACAAGCATAAAGCTAGGCTTGTGGTTAAAGGTTATGGTCAAGTGTTTGGTGTAGATTATTCTGATACATTTTGTACTAGTAGTAAGACTTGACATTATCAGACTTTTGCTTGCTGTTGCAGCATTAAGCTGATTACTCCAAATAAATACTCATTTATTTCCTACGGTTGAGTATGTTTTTTGGTTCTATCCAGTTCTAAATACCCTTCCAAATTATATTCACTGATTCTTTGGATTTAATCCCCTGGCAATTGGAATTGTAGTAATTGCTTTAAGACAGAAAGGGAATATATATGTACACTTTTATGCATACAAGTGATGTAACTATCATAAACTGTAGCTAGTTTACTTTGCCATTACTTAAAGTATACAACATTCTGTAATGTAGTTATTGCTCATAAAAATAATTCTTCTAATAGGGGTGCAACATTTTAATCAAATTGAATTGATATAATTGATCTGGATATTCAATGAGTGGTTCTGATTTTATTGTGATTTTTATCTAGAGTTTCAAGTGATAGGAATTTGTCATCTCTACTTTGTTTTGTTAATAATGTTTATTTGCTTCATCTTAAGTTCTTCATGAGTCATCATTTTGTTTTAATTGTCTAATCTCAGTTGCCCAAACTGGTTCTTCTATCAGTTTGATATGTTTTTGATTCATAATATAGCTACTGAGTTCTTTTTAGAGCAAAAGGTTTGTAGTCATATAATGTGTCCTATATTATGCCTTTTAATGTTTCACATTTCCGTTCTGCTCTAGCATTGCAGAATAGTTAGAGTTGAATTCTTAATTACCTGCATCTCTACTTCTTTTGCTTCTGAGATGGATATTTATTCTTTTGTCTATTTATGTAATTTATATTTCTTATTTAACAGAAAGTTTTGGTGCCTGCCATGTACACTAGTGCTGTATTTGGTATTCATTTTAGGCGTAGTATTTTTTGTTTTTTCCCCCACTCAACTGATTTGTCCAAGGTGCAAAGAACAAGTTTTATTGAAGGCCTTATCTTGGAGGAAAATTTGAACATCTCTAGGCCTACCTGTGATTGCAAGTTTAGACAAATCAGCTTGGGGTTTGCTCCAAGTCTAGGAGGCTATTATGAATTAACTTAGTTAGTAGTTGTAAATTAATCTACAGGCCATTGGAAGAAGAAGAGCAAGCTTGAGGCAAGACCAAGCCAGCCAACTTGAAAGTCCTTTATCCATAGACCATATCAGTAGTGATCAGAATTTGTTGTCTACATCAGATACTGAACTCGAGCATGACATTTCAATGGTATCTCCTTTTTCTACAGTTGGAGATAGGCATCCTAGTGCTTCGTTTCATGGAAAATCGCTAAAGACTCCTTTTGCAACAGTTGGAAAGCAGCATCACCCTGGTGTGTCTGTTGGTAAAGTGCCAAAGATATTGCTTGATATTACTAATCAGAATGCTGGAGATTCAGAAATCCTCACTCCACAAAAGAAGCTACTGAATTCAATTGACACAGTTGAGAAAGTAGTGATGGATGAGCTACAAAAATTGAAGAGGACTCCCACAGCTAGGAAGGCAGAAAGAGAAAAGAAGGTTCGGACATTGATGTCAATGCGCTGATTGACTGTTCTTTTCCTTTTAACCTCACTTTAAAAGTAGAAAGCTCGCTAGCATGGTTGTTCGATCATCTCTTGCTGATCAATCTCTCAGTTTAGACATACATTTTGCATGGTCGATCACAACCCTTGCTGATCAAGTTCCTAGTTTGAGAATTTTTGCATAGTTTGATCAGTGCGGTATGATTGATCACATCTCTTGCTGATCAAGCTGTAAATGCAATCTGTGATATGATTGATCACCTCTTGCTGATCAGCTGTAAATGCAATCTGTGATATGATTGATCACCTCTTGTTGATCAGCTCTGAGTTTCAATTTGGATTATTCTTGATATCTTCCTTTTTTTTGCTAGTATAAGACATAGTTATAGTTGCCCTGACATTTAGCTGATTGATAGGCACTAGTACTTTCATTTATTGATGATTTAGATATAGGACCAGATTACAGAGATTTTGCCTCAAATTTGTCTTCTACCACAGGCACATTTGCAAATATCTTTGTATTGATGTACATACATGTGAAACCTTTATTGATAGTTTTGTATGTTGTAATAATATCCTATAGTACATGCACAAAGGAGCAGCAGTTTTTGTTATCCATGTGCATTTTTGTTTGCATCGTCATAGTTGCAGTAGAAAAACTAACACCTCATTCGTTTAAAAAATAGTGTCAATTTAAATAGCAAAACAAATTATGCAAATCTGTGAGAAAACAACAATTCGTGCAACTGTGTTATATTCCTGAAGAATGATGGATATTCAGCTTCTAGTATCTATGTATGCTTGCTTGTTTACCCTAAAATTTCATCAACATTCAATTTGTCACCCTGTGAGATCCTGTCAAGTTAGGCAACACCCACTATTTCTCCCACCATCTGCTTCCTGACCAGGAACAATAATTCTTCTTCCCTCTAAAGATGACTCTGGATATTCAATTCTTTCATCTGCAGCAAGAGGTTTCTTGCTCACGGTTTCATAAATTGCCAGAAGGATCCTTGTAAATGCATTTTCAACATTGGTGGTTTCAAGTGCTGACGTCTCCATGAAGTATAAGTTTTCCCTTTCAGCAAATTCCTGTGCATCCTCAGTCGGTACAGCTCGAAGGCTTCCCAGATCACACTTGTTCCCAATAAGGATTATGACTATGTTCTTATCAGCAAGGCCTCTGAGTTCCTCTAGCCATCTAGCCATGTGATCAAATGATTGGCGTTTTGAAATGTCATATACCAACATTGCACCAGCTGCACCACGGTAATAGGCACTTGTCACTGCTCTATATCTGAAGACAAGTAATTGTAGAATACATCAACAAGGTTAAATTCTCAAAATACAATTTGAGAAATTAAATCTTCTTAGTTACGTGATATGCAAGGTCAACAATCACCCCTGCTTTTGCTCAACTTAATTCAACAATGTCAAGGCATGAATGCAGAGGTGTTTCTGTACGTATGAACCATAAAATCAGTCAAATGAATTTTGGTTTAGACTTTAAAATCTAAATTACTGATTACTAAATAGAACATTTTTTTCTATTACTTGATGTTTTCTCTTCTCTCTGAGATTCTCTTTAAATTGTAATCATCAAGTAATGTAATGTATAAATATTATCTTGATAATTAAAAAATAAATGTGTCTGTGATATATAATACAAAGTGCATATATGATCCAAAAACTCTATCATCTGGAAAAAAGGAAAACTACAAGTCAATAATTTAACCATAAAAGGTTGGCATTTAGTTCGAATTCATGTATAAATTGTTATCTAACCATTTAAAATCAGCTCCATAACAAAGGAGAATCAAGAAAATATCACATATTACTCCTGCGGTCAAATAATACCTTCCCAAACTCTATTGTTTCGCCCTGTTTCAGAGAGGCATATTTCTTGAAGGCTGGAAATCTTATTGCCCCACGGTGAATAGACCACAATGATACATTTATTTGGAATTTTAGAAGGCAGCTTTATCTGCTTGGGTTCTCAAGAGAAAGGAAGGATAATTCTATAAATTAGATAGCAATAATTGATGAATTCTTGATTTTATTTTTCAAGACAATATGGAATTCATTGTTCTCTTAATTAATCAAGACTATCAGAAGAAAAAAGGGGAAAGAAAAAGAAAATGCTTACTGGTTAAGAGCATATAAACATCCATGAAACAGTAATGTGAAACTGATAGAAAGAGGATGAGAATGAATACCTTTCCTGGCCAGCAGTGTCCCAAATCTGTGCCTTGACAGTTTTACTATCTATAATAAGAGTCTTCGTCTGAAATTCAACACCAAGTGTGGCCTTCGAATCCGCATTAAATTCATTTTTGGCAAAACGAGCCAGGAGTTGAGATTTTCCAACAGCAGAATCTCCAATCATTACTACTTTAAACACGCAATCAATCTTCTGATTAAAATCACCGCCACGCCTCGACATTTTTATCCAAAGAACACCAAAATCCAATATTTCCCTCCCAAAAACCCTTTATTAAACAAACAAAAACAAACAGGGTAGATATATCGATATATCCACATACGATGAAACTATTTCAAACGAGATCACGAAGAAAATGAATACAATCCAAATGCCGATTCGTCTTGCATGGATGAATGAAACCTGCCAGTATCCTTTGATTTGATTATTAATTTTAAATCATTGAAGATCAGAATCAGACAGAGAGAGGGTTTCTCAGAATAAAGAAGGTGAACTTACGTTTTTTCATGGGAAATTACTTTCTCTGGCAGTTAAGGAAAGATGACCATGCCTACTGCGTGACCCCTTAAATTAATTATTTTTAAAAAAATTAATTTTTTTTTATTTTATATCCAATAATAACTTTAGGCCCAAATTAAATTTTTAATAAAACTCTAAAAATCATAATAAAAACATACGACAAGGAATTGTACAATTGGTTTAGTATTAGATTGGGAACTTTGTTAGTTTAGTATACATCAATCAAAATCTTACATTTATAATCCTTTCTGTTTCCTTAATCCCTCCAAAAAAAAAATAATGTAAAAAAAGAAAGGCTAGTAAACATTAGTCCCTTATCCTTCTACTTCTAATTCTAATTCAGCAGCAAAAAGTGTCAAAACATTTGGTCTGAAACTGAGTTTTGTGTGCTTGAACATTTGCAGTTTGCCCGAATATCAGTTAATGTCTGCCAGATGACAAAACCAAAAAAAAAAAAGAAAAGAAAGAAACAGTTAGGATCTTGGACTTTGATTATGTATATATATGTATGTATACCTTGTACTGATTTTGGAGGTCCTTAATGTATTCCACAGCCAAGTCTAACATATCTGCTGTGTTGGTTTGCTGCCAACCAAAGAAACAATGTATGTATATAATTTTAGGAAACAAAAAGGGTTGGGCAAGAATTAAGACAAAAAAGTTTTTACTTTTTCCATGTTTGGGACAAGCTCCTGCAATTTCCTCATTCTTTCACTGATCCTTGTTCTTCTCACCTGGAGCAGTTCCAACATAACCAAAACTTTATGGATGTGTTGTTTTTCTTTAAATTGGAAGGAATCAAAAAAAAGGAAAGAGATTTATTTACCCTTTCAGCTATACTTCTGGGATGAGTAGCACAACCTCGTTTTGCACGGATTTTGCAAGGGACAGTATCTTGAAATTGCACTAGTTTTTCCATGGCAGCAATTTCAGATGAAGTTTTTGGCAAACTCATGTAATGAGATAACACAGGTGGTGGTTGACTTATTGTCTCTTCACCGCCCTGCACAGGTCAACGGGTTTCTGAATAAATTACAATCAAGGTAATACAAATTAAAATTGTTCAACTTTACCTGATTATCTGAGAAGAAGCTCTGATCAGTATCTATTTCTCTCTTGAGTCCAGAAAAGTTACCAGAATAATTTGAAGAACCATTATTTCCATAAAGAGGGAAATTTGAACGGTAGAATTGGGATTCTTCTCTGGTTCCAATTTTTTCATCATTTTCAATCTCTGAAATCCTTGACAACATACCAAAACTAGAAGGAATTCCATTCCCAGAAGATGAACAACCTAAATCTCTAATACTATTACAACTACCATTACTACTTGCACCATTTGAAAATGCATAGCTTGGAATACCTCTCATTTTGGCATAGCCTGCAGATTGCTGATACAAAATTCAAACCAGAAACAGAATATGTGTATATATATAATTCCCAAGAATTGAAGAGAAGAAACAGTACAGTACCATTTTGAGAGAACAATCCAGCAGGGGAACTGTTCTGTCTCATAAGACTTGAAGAACCCACAATCCCTCCTTGGGAATTAAGTCCATAACCGCCATTAACAGAGCCCAGTTGAGAGTCTTGAGACAGAGGAATTACAGATGTTGTTGGCCTAGGAATGGGATTGGGATATTGAGGCGGCAGCAGCAATTGTGATGAAACAGAAGCATAATTATTAGCCGTAGCCTTCTTCTTGTTATTGTTATCCTTATCTTCAAGAAACTGTAAACCGCCATGACAAAACTGATTATGATTACCGTATCCCACCCCAAAAGAAGTAAATCTTGAAATTTCATCGCTAATTTTCCCAGATTTCTCTGCAACCCCATCAAGGAAAAATGAACTTGGAGCAGAACGAAACCTCAGCAGCCCAGAATTGTTTTGATTAGTATTATACTCACTGCTATAACTGCTATCAGAATCCATGAATATAACTCTTTCCAATTAAAAAGTCTTGTTCTTTAGACTAAGCACCCACCACCCCCAAATGATATATATATATATATATATGTATGTATAGAAATAGAGGAAACAGGACCTGCAGCATCAGAAGAAGAAGATAAAAATGAATGCTTGGGAATCACCATACATTCTCTTTCAAGAAAGAAAACAGCTTGTTTGTTAAGCAGTATTGAAGTTCAAGCTTGTAGCACAAGGAACCAATACCAAGAATGGTTCTTTTATCATCTATTCTTCAGAAAAAGAGAGAGAGAGAGACAGAGGGAATTGAAGAAGAAGGAACAGTAATTATTTGCAAGTTTGAGGGCTCTAAATTGGAGGGGGCAGCAAAAATAAAAAGTGACCTCATGTTTTCAAGAGATAACGACACAAAAGAAGTTTGTAGAACAGACATGTGTTTTCACTGCTCCATTAATTATTAATTTAATTACTTTTTCTTCCTTCCCAATAACAAATTAATTAACCTTCATTAATTCATCTCTTTTTATATATATAACCCATTCAAATCTGACCATTTTTTCTTTAATTCTGGAAAACAAAAGGAAAAACCATGGATTCAGCCGTTTCTTCTACAAGGTTTTTATTTACCTATAAATTTTCTTTAATTTGGATAACTATATACTTTATCCGGAAGTTAATTTAATCGGCAAGTTTAATGAAAGTGATGTTTGGTCAGAAAACTTAGCGCCATGGTATTCCTCACCACATATATATATAAATAAAGGGAGGGAAAAAAGTCTGCTGCTTTTGTCGATAGTGGATTAGGCTTATTTGGAAAGTTTTTTTGTTTCTTTGTTTTTGTTAAAGATTCAAATAAAATTCATTTATTATTACTAAGAAATCATGATAGATATTTTTTTTAAATAAAAATATTTATATCCAAAAATTAAAATTAAAATTAAAAAAAAAAAAAGGAAAGAAGATAAACCTATCTATCCTAGGAGAGGAATATCTGTAGATTCTTTACATCAGATTCGATTCATCATATGGTATCGGATCTTATAAAGTAAAAGGATTTTTTCACTTTACTATAAAGTATAAGTTTTTATTTTCTTATTTCACGAGAATAACAAAACAAAATATTTTAATAAGATTGTTATCATATAATTAATTAATTATTATTATTCATATTTTATAAAAAAAATAAATATTTTCGAATTAATCTTAAGTTTATTATTATATATAACTTTCAATGTCAAAAACAAATTATAACACATATAATTTAGTTGATAGATTTTATTAACAGATAAGGAATAAGGAACATGGGAAAAAAGAAAAAGAAATAAAGAGAGGTAATAATTATAAGAGATAGATTCTTATATTCCAATTATGTAGTATTATTACTAGCCATGTCCAAGGATATGCTATTTTCAGAGTTGACGCATTAAATATTTTTTAAAAATAAATAAATTATGAATTTAAAATTAAAATAAAATTAAAGTATAAAACGATAAAGAATCGTAGTGGTCCCGGCATTGAAAAGAAGAAAGCAAAAAGGGGGAAAAAGATAAAAAGAAATAAAAGAGGAAGAAAGTCGGAGAACCCGTGGAGTCAATTTCATAATTTATGCCTAAAAATTGATAGTGAAAGATACAACACAACCCCATTCACATTCATCCCTAATTTAATTTAAACTAACACTGTGTTTCTATGGCACCCAACAACTACACGTGACCTTTTATATATATATATATTTTTTTTTTAACTTTAACATTCATAATATATTTTTTATTATTTTTATATTTATAAATTTATTTTAAAAAATTATTTATACGATAATTTTTATCTTTATTATATCTTAAATTTATGATCTCTTTATTATGTGTTAAATTTATGATCCTTTCATTATAAATACTAGTAAGAACTTTTTTTTTAGTGTGGTTGTGAATTTTGGCAAGGGAACAACCCCAAAAAGTAGGAAGGCAAGTTGAGGATGTAACTTTTGTCCCTCCCTTTTGTTGTGCTTGTCTTTTGGTATCTATATAAATCTTGGGGGATAGTGGGGTGGGATGGGGTGGGGTATCTACAGATTTGCCTTTCAAGATGTTATAGCAAATTTTATTTCTTTTCCCTTGTCTTTTAATCTCGTCTCACATCTCCTTCCATGTTTATTTTTCCATATATATATATATATATTAAAGATTTAAGACAAGAAACTATTTTCTCAATGACTAAACTAAATTTCCGACCAATAGGTATTGAAGAAAGTTCAAGTTTCATATGTTAACTTTGAAAAGTTGAACCAACTTACAAAATTTGTACCCAGAAAGGTCTACGGGGGAGAGAAAATCAAAGGGTACAACAACGGTTATAATCAAGATGATTACAACATACATTTCTCATAATTTACCAAAAACTAATCCTAAACAAAGTAACAACATTCCGACCGCGTTTCAGTTAAAAAAGATCTACTTTCCCCACTTCTTTTTGTTGTTCTTCTTCTTCTTCTTCTTCATTGCAACTTAATGCAATCAAGACTTTCTGAAACCATTCTCATCCTAGGTCGAAATTCTGGATCAAGCTCGGTACAGTTGAGAGCGATATGAAATGCAGATACTACTTGTTTTTTGGCATGAACCTCATGCAACAGAGCAGGATCAATGATCTCAGACAACGGACGTTCTTCGCGAAATACTTTCCTCACATGGCTCTCGAGTCCCTTACCATCATTGTTGTTATCCACCACCCCAGGTAACCGCCCTGTTAAAATCTCCAGAAGCACAATTCCGAATGAATAAACATCACATTTCTGTGTGTACTTGCTACCTGCAATTCCAACTTCTGGAGCTACGTAGTACATTGTGGCAGCAGCTAGGGATGAGGATGAGGAGGACGGCTTTGGACTAACTATTACTTGCCTTGAATTCTGTCTCCGGAATGCAGCTTCTAGCCGAGTTAAACCAAAACCGGAAAGATAAGGGTGCAGATCATCATCAAGAAGGATTTTTGATGCTTTTATGTTCCCATGAACGTATTTTCTCGGGTTGCATTCATGAATGTATGTCAGAGCCCTTGCAATACCCTGTGCAATTTTCAATCTTGAAGCCCAAGATAATGGTGGCAGTGTATTTGCAGGGCCTCCTAAGAGACACACAAAGGATTCTTGGTCTCAAAATTGTTAACTTTGAAGTAAATCAGACTGTAAATTAAATTAATCAAAGAAAGCATATTTACCATGAAGGGCGTTGTGCAAGCTTCCATTAGCTATGAAATCAGAGATGAGTAATTTCTCATCACTAGCATAGTAATAAGCCCTTAATCGCACAATATTGGGATGTTGAACCCTTCCCACGGCCTCCACCTCCGATTCATACTCCTTAAATTTCCAGGTCGTGTCTCCGTCGCTCAACCGCCTTACCGCAACCACTGCTGAACCACCGGCAGCAGAGCTTCTCCCGCCGCTACCCGCCACCACTTTATAAACTATTCCGCTCCGACTCTTCCCCACTACATAAGCCGATGCCCTCAATAGATCTTCTAATTCCAGAGAAAACCCTTCATCAACCACTACGAATTTACCCTTTTGACCCTCTTCGCTGGCGACCTCGTTCTCCGCCTTTTCCCCTTCTGCTTTCCCCTCCTCCTCCTCCTCCTCGAACTTCCATCTTTTCCTCAAGACCCACACAGAAACAAAAACTACCCCAATCACCGCCGAAATCCCTGAAATTAAGGAAACGGTTACCGGCCCGTATTTTGTTTTCTGCCTTTCTACAGTCCCGTCTGATGAAATTTCAGGCTTCTGAGGATTTTTTAGGACTCTGGGATTTTCAGCTTCAGGCTCTGTACTACACGGGGTCTCCAGAGGAAATCCGCAAAGATATGGATTCCCTGTGAAAGCAGTAGGACCTTGGTTCAACAATGAACCCACCTGAGGTACTTTTCCGGTCAAGTTATTCTGTCGAAGGTCTAAACTTAATATGACCGGAAACAGTCCAAAACTCGTGGGTATCTGACCGGAAAATCTGTTGCAGGAAAGATTTAAGGTTCCGGAGAGGTGAGTTAAGTTGCTTAAGGTCTCAGGGAGAGAGCCATTGAGCTGGTTTGAGGAGAGGTCAAGATGAGTAAGGTTCTTGAGGGAAGTGATCTGGTGTGGCAAGGGTCCAGTGAGGGAGTTGTGGCAGAGTTCAAGAGAGGTAAGAGATGTAGCGTTGAAGAGATGGGGAGGGATTGTTTTGGAGAAATTGTTGAAGGACAGAGAGAGAGAAGTAAGGGCGGAGAGTGCGCCAAGCTCTGAAGGAATGTAGCCAGTAAGACTTCTGTTTGAGAGTGAAATGGAGATGACTTTTTCTTGATTTCGATCACAAGTTATTCCATCCCAGTTACATGGGGTTGAGTCTGAGTCTGAGTCAGAGTCAGTCCAGCTAGTTAGAACTCGCATTGGATCAGTGGTTATGGCTGCTTTCAGTGCTAAGAGAGAGAGACCATCTGAATTGAGCGAAGAAGTTAAAGAAACAGAGAATGTGAAAATGCAAAGAATAAGAATACCACCATTAACAACATACTCCATGCTTTTAGAATCTTCCAAAATATGCATTAAGGGACAAATTAGCACTGAAATTTCGTTAAAGCATCAATCTTTTCTATTGGAAGATAGTAAGTATTTTGGAAGATTTTCAGCTGGGGTATAGGAGGATACAAAAACAGGGTTCTTCGGCAACCAGGAGTTGCAGAAGGAGAATTATGTGTGTGGGATGCGGAAGAAGAAGAAGAAGAAGACGAAAATATTTGTTTGATTTGATTTGATTTGAACGGATGGATTATCGAGGCCAAAATACTGTATTACTATTATTATAATAATAGAGGCCAAAATACTGTATTACTATTATTATAATAATAATAATACTATATAACGGACATATTCCTATATGCTATGAAGTTTGAATTTTTCTGGCTAAAAAAGGTAGCTTTTTGCAGGTCTGTAATAATAAATTGTTTAAAATTAAGTGTTTAAACTAGGCGTATGCCGGTCATTACCATTTATTACTACTTACCATTTTTCAAGATCTCATTTAACCAATGGAGATTACATGGGGATGTGAGACAAAAGAAACAAGTTTTAGTATTTTGATTTTATTTGAATCCTTGTTTGAACATGCTTTAAAGATAAACCCTGTCTGTCGTACATAAACACTGTTTACAACAACAAAATCAAACTTTTTTTCCTTTTTTTTTTGGGACAAAAATTAAGTTGTGCTTAAATTAGTTCTGTGGTGGTTAGCTACTTACCATTATCCTTTGTGCAAATTACATTATCCTTGTATATATATATATATATATATATGTGTGTGTGTGTGTGTATTTTTCCTTCTTCACTATTTCTACTCTCAGTAGAAATGCATGCCACTATCTGGTACTGAAACAGATACGGAGCAATTATTATTGAGCAAGAAAAAGAAAAGAAAAGATTTAGAAGTGGGTGGCAGGGCAGAGGGAGTAGTTTGTCATTTTTAGACAATGCTACCCCCTTTTGAATAAAGTAATGTCAGAAAATCATTCAACAACAACACATATGCAGATCCCTCCTCTCTCTCTGCGCCTGTCTCCAGAATGCAGAAGAAGAAGAAGAAGAAGAAGGGTGTTTCAGTAAATCTACAGACGTCTGAAGATTCAAAAAAATTACGCCAATAACGACAACAAAAGTAAAGAAAAGTAATCCAGTTCCACCACAATGCGTTTGAGCAAACTAGGCTCAGGCAACTTTGCTCTGCTCTCCCACTGAATTTTACCGTTTCTTTTCTTGAGTAAAAGACAAATCAGAAGGTTGTTTAAAGAAAGAAAACGCGGGTCTTACACTTTTAAACTTACTCACATTCCAAACTAATTAAATTTGTAATCTTTAAATTAAAGTTTGAATCTTTATCTCATTTAAATTTGAAAAGTTTCTTATTACCTGGGATTTTTTTTTTATTATTATCATTATTTAAGGAAAGTGGGAATCTGGGCCCATATGTTCTTACCAAAATCAATGAAGGGTTGGGCTGTACGCTGTTGTTTATTATTATTATAATTATAATTATGATGATGATGGGTCAATGGTCAGGCTATAATTCTTTCCGGGTCCAATCTCGTACTATTTGTGGGGCCTATTAAGCCCTTTTAAACTAAATGACTTCTGCTTGGCCCAAATTTGATATTGGGAGGAGAAAAAGAAATATATATATATATATGTATGTATGTATATTATAGAGTTGAATTTGCTTCAAGTTTAGAGAAAAGAGTACAAGGGAAAAAAATAAAAGAAAGAAGGAAAATTATGTTAAAGTCTTGATTTTTTATTGATCTTCTTCCCAGGAATCAGCAAAGCATCATAATGAGCAACACCGTCATATAGAACTTTGATAGGATTATCTTTTCCATACTCTTGTCCATATTCAGCAATTGATATAAGACCACCGGCATCTTTATCGTGCATGAACACTGTAATTGGCATCCTTGTGTAACAAACAAACAACATTATCATGAATACAATCAATTCCCATGAAAGCTTTTCAAGAAGTAAAAAGAACCACATGTTTCAAAATCAAACTGCAGGCCAGACCAGAAAGTACTACAATGGAGTATGCATGCACAGGTGAGATTAGGATACCTAAAATTTGTGCTCATTGCTTGTTTGTGCATGTATTTTCATGCATTAAAAAGGGAGTATCTCTGGAGAGAATGCTTACTGTAAGACATGAGAAGCCATCAATAGTTCAGGTTCACCACCCCATACTTGAGGTCTCCTAATTTGCGAGACGTATGTGTCAAAATCGCCTTCTATAAACCTGAAAGTGGTTTGCAAACAGTTATTACTATTGCTACTAAAAGTGAATAACACATAAAAGTTCCGAGCTACCGGATCATAATTGCCTGGGAAAATATTTGTATCAAAACACATTATCTACTCTTTGCTTGTAAACTTCCATAGTATCTAATCAATATAGCTTAGAATCATTAATTCCTCCCCATAATAACACAAAAGGAATATATATATTGTGAAGGAGCACAAATATTGCATTAAGGAAAGACTCACCATTCTGTTTCCTCTCGTCTCTTGACAAACTCATCAGCAACCTAGGATTATGAGTAGATCCACAATCATTGCCCACATGGTATTAAGTATATGATCAAGACATAGAAAAAGCACTTTGCAAATAAGAATTCAAAACTTTTAAAGTTCATGTCTTTATATATTAACAACTATTGGACTGTTAGAAAGTACAAGAAAAGAACTATCCAATAACAAAACATAAAATCATGGCCAAACTTAGGGAACAAAGAATTTTAGAGAAAGCCACAATTCTAGATATCCCAAAAGGGAAAGCTATAATTACCCCAATGAGCTGCTAAAGTTACAAGACAGCAGTGCCTTAATGTACCCATTAAGTATTTACAAGATAAGGAGGTTCTTCCACTCTGATCCTATATGTAAACCATCTTTTCCCATCCTCCCTCTATGCCCCATCTGTTCAAGTGAAAATTAAATTTCTACGTATACCGTTATAAGCAGGACAAAGGGGAAAACATACTTTACTCCGTAATGCATCAGCTAGATGTCCCTGAAGTATCTCATCTCGAGCAGGTTTACCTGTTCGTAAGCAAGCTCCATATGCGATGGAACGAAACAAGCACCTTCCATCTCCAGGAATGCCTGCAGAAGGTTGAGTTGAGTAATTAACTACCTCCAGAACATCATATCCAGTCAAAATTATGTTATTGAGTAAGTTTAGACATGTGATACAGGTATATTTTCCCTTCTGAGAAGCATAATTTACATAGCTCCCTTACATGCATAACTTGAGATTTGGAGTTCTTCATGTCATTCTAGTGGCCCATCAAAGCTCAAAAGAAGAATATAATAGTTAAATACCAGGAATTTGCAGCTCACCAATTACAGAATAGTCAGTGTAGACTTTCTTCTTATGTGAACCACTGAAAGATAAGGAATCAGGATTCTCCCCATTGTCCCCCATTCCATCAGGTGCTTCAGAGTAAACTGGATTAGAACTTGAATAGCATATCAACAATCCAACAGATAATGTAGCAGCTATTATACATTGTGGCCAACAAATTCTCACTTGTCTATGAGCCCCAAGCCTCGAATTCAATCTCTTGGAACCCAGAAAAAAATCAAGGTGTGTCTTTGAAGAACTTCGGTTATGTATGCTTCTAACTGTTAAAAAATTGCCTTTACTGTTCTTAGAGAAACTTGAACCAAAACAACTCTCTTGTAATGCTTGTGAGCCAACTAAAGATGCATAAGAATTTCTCCTTGATGCAGGCATGATACTACAGTTTAGCTGTGGATGCCTGTTAGAGATACTCAAGAAACATAAATCAGATGGTGCTTGGAAGTTAACATTGAAAATACGGTTGATCATCTGTCCGTGAAGACTAACACGACGGACCACGTTTTTCACACACACAGTAACAGAAGAACAAATCATTGCATTGGCATGAGAGAAAAGATAGTACACAAGTCAAGGGGAGCTCAATCAGGCGAACAACATTACATTATCTGCATTTACCCTGAGGAAAACATACCTTTAATGGTCATTAATCTGATTTGACTTGAAAATAATTTGAGACAGTATCTACTTTTAAAGCAGCAAATTGAGCACACTAGTTCTTTTATGAAACAATCTGAAGAAAGCTCTCTCCTTTAAGACATCTTCCTATATTAAGACTAAAATACAGCTAAAATTACAAAACCTGCGAAAATCAAATATGGTGACATATACAATGTAAGAGATAATGTCAAATATATGCTGCTAAATATGTACAATGATTTGTTAATAATCAAAACCTTCGCACATTTTGAAGCATAATTGAAACAGTAGTTGTAACTATACTTTCAGTAAAATAATGTTAATCCAAGGACAATTTAAAGACAATTACAAGCTAATTTTCCATAAAAAATGAATATTTCATCAAATGTGAACGACAAAAAACATAAGCAAAAAAAAAAATCTCAAACCTGTTGAGAATTAGAAAAGGTATGAGTTTGGAAATGACCAGAATGAGGAAATACATTTAAAATAAAATAAATAATAAAAAAACAAAGAACAAGAACAACCTCTGAAACTGCTAATCCCTTCGAGTAAAACAATAAATGGAATGGAGTTGAAAGATTCAAGATTCAAGAAAAGAATATGAGAAAACAAAGATAATCAAGTAAAGAATTTTTACCACTGATTCTTCTGAAGATGCTGATGGAGGAAAAGTAAAAACAGATGGATTTATATAAATCTTATTTGGGTTTCTAAACACGTTTCTCGAACCTTCTTCTTCTTCTTCTTCTTCTTCCTCAGGTGATTAAGCTTAGAAACTAATAGAGGGATTTTCTGTGTGTATTAAGGAGGTAACATTATGTGTACAATTGCGAACCATTGTTTTTGCTGATCTAATCCCTTAACTTATATTTATTATCAATATAGTCCCTTTTTAGTTTTTAATACACAAGACAAAACCCATATTAAAGAAAATATTTTAAATATAAAAGAAAAAAGAGGATTTGGTTAATTTTGTGTTAATGATATAATTTTTTTATACATATTAATCCTTAATTTTTTATTATAATAAAAATGATTGTCGGACGAACGACGTTTCTGCATTTCTAAAAGGAGGAAAGGGTGACAAATGAAATAATCCAAAAGTTTCCAAATCCAAAAGCGGAATTTCACCAATTCTTGTTCTTCCCTCTGACTCCAAATCGTACAATATATATATTTCTTCAGTAGAACTTAAAAGACTACGAAAGATCGTAGAACTAAACAATGGTATGGGAACCCATATTCTGGGTATTCAGTTTCTTTGCGAATATGGTCCTAATCGCTTTGAATATATATCAGGTATTTTTCTCTCTTTTTTTTTTTTTTTTTCCATTTTACTGATAATCTTCAATTTAGACTGTCCGGGCAGTTTCTCGAACTGTATAGTTTCTGCTGACTAGAAGAATCAACTCGGCACTGGATTAGATTTCTGTTTCGAATTAGGGTTTACTGCCAAGTCAGTAGGTTTTGCAATCTTTTGTACAAAGTCTTACTTGAACTGAAATAGTATTTGTAATGCAGCAGCCTAATCTCTATTACACTGAAATTTTGTGATATTAGAGTTTTTCCGTCTTATTTCATGAACTATGAGCATGTGAAATTTTTTGTGTTTCACTTTTTTTTTTGAGTGGGTGGATATATGATATTAGATTGAATTTTCAGTTCTGTTATACCTGCATGTACTTGATTTGTTTTTTTGGTGCTTGTATTGTTGTAGGTCGTGTGTCTATCAGATCTGGAGGCTGATTACTTGAATCCATATGAATCATCGGCTCGGATCAACTCGGTGGTTATTCCTGAGTTTCTATTGCACGGTGCATTTTGCTTTTTGTTCCTTGTTACTGGGCATTGGCTTTTCTTTGCAATTACATGTGTTCCAGCTTACTTCAATGCTAGAAGGTTGGTTAGTAAAATTATGCACTTTTATGAAGATAAATTTTAATTCTTGCAGAGCTAACTAACTATACTACTTCACTTGATGAACTGCTATGTGATGTTGTTCCTTGGATGCTTTAGGGGTTCACATTAATCAAGAAATGATATTGAACATAGAATCCCCAAGCACATGTAAATGGTGCATGTGAAGTGTGTCAAAATTTTCTACCCGAGCATTTCTGAAGGAAGATAAAATGTGGGTTTTATGGTTTGGTGGGAGTCAGTGTATTTACTTTGCTAGTTGCAACTTTGTGTCAATTATGCTATTTGGTCCTTGTAGTATTGAAATTATCTGGATATAAGATGATTCATTGATGTTTTATTTTAATACGAATCATCTTAATATATATAATTTTTTTCTTTTTCTTTTTTCTTTTTTTTTTAGATTCATGAAACGACAACATCTTATGGATGTGACTGAAGCTTTTAGATTCATTGATGCTGAGAAGAGGATCCGTATTTTCAAGCTGGGTTTCTATTTAATTCTCTTTGTTTTTGTTCTCATCAGGTTTGCTCAAATTCTCTCACTTTATAGATTGTGATATTGCACTTTTTTTGTTCTGTTGTCATGCTAATAGAAGTTTACTTGTTGTTTGGAATTAGATGTTTTGTTGCAGGGACTTTTTCTGTTCTACTGCCTCTCTTCCATGACAATAATGAAGAATTAGATATCCGCTCCTCTGTGCTTGAATATTAGGAAGAGAAATTATGTTTAGTTTTTTTTCTTTTTCTTCTTCTTTGTAAGTACAATCTTATTGATCTATACAGTGTTCACAAATACATTGTGCAATAGAATCACCATACATCCTTGATTTTGATCCTTCCATCTTCTGCAATCACCAAACAGCACCCTACATTACATCTATAAATTCAACCTGAAGTAAGATACATGGGTCAAATTGAGTTGTTGTGAAGATAACTAATTTTGACAGGTTTTAGTTCTTCATGAGAAAGAAGCCTCCTCAGCATCACTTTTTCATGCCTTGAAACAAAGTATTTTATTCCTTTTGAACATTATGAAATGCCTTCAGGTCCAGACCCTTAGTAGATGCAATACTGCACAAACATATAAGAGTCATTTTGCCAAGATTTATGTGGAAATGTTGACCTTCAGGTCCAGACCCTTAGTCCTACACCATTTATAAGCCAATAAAAACTACTGGATGGTTCTAAATTATAGATCATGAAGCCAAGGTGTAAGAGGATTTTATATTTTTAATGAGTTAAGTGATTAACTTAGCCTTAGAGAATTAATGAATTGAGCCTGTGAGAACCTAGAGCCTTCATGTAATTTTTCTTAAAGTGGTGTTGGAAAAATGTACTGACTAACTTTAGGTATGAAGGAAGTATTAGACATCATCTGTTTTAAAAGAGTAAGAAACCATGTTTTGCATTAATGAGTAATCCCTTTACAGATAACAAACTACTGTCATTTATGAATGATTTATTTTCTCTCATATATTAGCAAGCTCAAACTTGTCTAAAGAAGTTTGTGCACTATTAGAATATTATTAGAATCTACAAGAGAATACTGTCTGTAGTTATTGCAATGTGGTTACCTAACTTTGATGGCAAGGACTAAAACTCTAGATTGTGCAAGTTCATTTACTTTGCTGGCTGATCTCACTTTGTAACCATAATTGCAAATATGTTGAGATGGTGTGACATTCTTCCATGGGTTTCTGAGACCGCTTGTTACAAATATGGCATTTTATGATTTGACATTTTTGTTGAAAGTCTCATGTACTGAACTAAGCTTAAGTTTTAAACTCTCTCCCTTGATGGTGATGAATGATCTAAATTGCAGGCTTGTCTTTTCTGTTATCAATGCTGTAGCTGATGAAGATGAAGCTATTCACCTTTATGGCTTATTTTGAATTTCCACTTGCTCTATCAGTGTGTTTTTTCCAACTTGTGCTATTCTTTGTATTATTATGCTGGGAATTAAATCAGAAGAAATAGAATGATGATGAGTGCTCTTTTTTCTCTCTCTATTTTATTTTTACAGAAGGAAAATGAGTCCTCTTTTGTAATCTTCATTGTTTTCCTCTTCTCCCCCAATTTTCTTTTTATTTTATTTTATATTTGCATCTTAACTCTAGAAGCGTTTTGATTTAAGTTTACTAAAGCCCAATGGGCCATTTTGGCTACACATTTTTGTTTGCCGGGTTGTTAGTAATCATGCCCTTATATTATTTCTCCAATAATTCAAAAAAAATATATATATATATATATATATATATATATATATATGTGTCAAGACAACTGGCAGATGTGGAAATAGGGTGGACGGGGAACAAGTGGGGGCCCACGAAACGATCAAGTTGATAAAAGATTTTTAGGTAATGAGGCTGAAGCTCAACTGCAAGGAGAAGTTGGGTCCTTGAGACTGGACTGGAGTTGTCTTTCTGTGGGACCCAATATCATTAAAATTTGTTCCGTCACTCTCTCCTTGGGCCCACCGTGCCACTTACTACATATTTCTTAATTTTGAATAAAAATATTATTTACTACTTATGTTTTATTGGATTTTTTTTTATTTTCTTATTTTACAAATTAAATTTATAAATAAAAAAAAGAAAAGAAAAGGCGTGTGGTGTACTAAAGTTAATCTCCGTTGAAAAGTTGGTAATTGATCCAGCTGTACGGTTGGGAGATGTGCTGGCTAGTCATATATTGTCCCCTTCCTGTATTGTACTTGTATTTTGAGAGGAGGAGCCACACGTCATTCTTGTTTCCCACTATTATTATATTTAGTTTAATTGCTATTATTGTCAATTATACAATCCTAATTATTTATTTTTTCTCAGATCCTATTTACTATAATAGCCTTGTGTTCATTCATCACTTTTTTTAATTATAAGCCACCATCTCCCACACGTCTTTTATTATTATTATTATTATTTATTTCATAACTTTTCTTTTTTTTTTAAGATAACAAAATAATATTTTTAAATTAATTTGTATTCGAAAAAAAATAAATTTATTAGGCATCATAGAAGTGTTTTGGTTTGTGGGAAGAGTTGATAGAACTAAAAAGGGAATTGATATTTGAATAGATTAACGTATTTCTAACTTTGAACTAATTATATTGAAAATCAAAGGTATATAATGTTAATTTATTTCGTGCACTTAATCCTTTAAAAATTAGTTATTGATTTTCACAATTCATTATATCACTTTTCTTGCCGTAACCCAAAATTTCAGTAAATATTATTATACATATAATGTCAATAATATTCCTTTAAAATTTGACAAATATATTTGTTTGACAGATTTAGTAATTTTAAAATATAAGTAGATATACTTTTCTAATCTCATATCCACAAAACTAAATAGCAAGAATTTTGGCCAAACTCAATGGATTAAACACGACATTTTTTTTTAAACTTTCTCGTGGCAACAAGGAAAAATCTTCCAAAAATAGAAATAATAAGAAGCTTTTGCACTGGAACCTCTATTTTTACATTCATAATAATAACAATAATTTAAAATTTAATATTATATTCACAAAAATATGTTATGTTATATATATATATATATATATTGTAGAAATAAATGAATAAATTATATGTATGTCAAATTATAGGGGGCCATTTTTCACGTGAAGGTCACGAGGGGTGGTAATAGGTTTACTTCTAAATCTCTTCATCTTAATATCTATATTATATATATATATATATATATATATATTTTGTTCACAAAATTTTCTTGTGGTCCATTCCATTTATTATATACATAACTGAATATTATAAATATATAAAATTTATAATATTCCATTTACTAAGGAAATATATATAAGCAAAAGAAAAGACAATTAATTTGGGTTTTTGAGTAACGTGTACTATCACGGGTCTTCCTTTTCCTACCATTGTTTTTTTCTTTAAAACAAATAATAATAATAATGAAATTGAGCTTTAAATCATAATAGCAATGGGACTAACATTTTTTTTTCCTTATTTATTTATTTCTGGTACGAAATGCAATAATATTCAATTCGCCATGTTTCTGCTCCCGCTGCCTCCTTGTTCCCTCTTTATTATTTTTTTAAAAAAATTATGACGGTCCAATTTTTATTTTTATTTTTTAAAAATAAAATTAAATAAAATCCAAGAATGTACAAAATGGTTTCTTTGTATTCTAATGACACAACCTATACATTATAGAGCTTTGTTTCCAAAAGGAAAATTCCTTCCTTTTCAGCAAACCACCACACCCAAAAAGACAACTTGGTGATTTCTTTTGTAATTTCTATTATTTTTTGGGGTGCCTTCTGTCTTTTCCACACCTATATATATATAAAAATTGATTCTTTAGTAAAAAGTTTTCTTTTTTCTAATATATATATATATATATATTTCCTTTGAATGAGAAAAGGAAAATAAATGAAAGGAAAATGACACATCATCTTAATCGATGAAAAAAACAGTGGTCGGGCTGCTTCGTAAAAACGGTCCCCTCTATCCCCAAATCCTATTCCTATTCCTATTCCCATTCCCACACAAGCAGCTTAGTTTCCTTAGTTTCTTCAAGATTGAATTTTGTGAAAAGATTTTGAAGAAATAGGGTTTAAAAGAGCTTGATTTAGATTTAGTTGGAGTCTTTTATACTAAATACCTAACAAACATTGTTTCTTTTTTTATGTGTCTTTCTTTAAATTATTAAGAATGGATAGAAGGGGGAGAAGAGGGGCATTTACCAAAAAATACCTTATAATTAATAGCGTACAGAGACAGTGAGAGAGAGAGAGAGTGTGTGGGTGGGGAAGATGAGTGAATGGTAAACAAACAGGGACCAGACCAAGAAACGTTGCTTTCTTTGTACTATTACTCCCTGCTTCATTTTGGGTTCTCTTCTTCCCCATTTCCCCCACCTTTTTTCTTTTTTTCCCCCAATAAATACTGAATATAATTTATAAAAAGGGACGAAAGAAAGAAGGATAAGGGTACTACTATAGATTGGAGGATAGAGCTGAGAGCTAACTAGCCAGCACTTGTTTAAAGTAAAGAAAACAAGAAACAAAAGATTGACCGCCATTGAAGATCTTGCTTGCTTTCTTCATATCTTTAAAAAATATAAAAAGAGAGGGAGGGAGGAAGGAGGGAAGGGAAGGGGTGGGGGATGGGGAGAAAAGGAAAGGGGGAAGGCTTTTTTCTTTTCTAAATTTTGTTTCTGTTTGTATTTCTTTTGCTCTGGGTTATTCTCTCTGCCAACTGGAAAAGTTTTTTTTTTTTTTTTTTTTTCAAGCAGCTTCTGTTTGCTTTGGCTCTTTTCGTTCGGTTCTGGTTTTGGGTTTCTGTTTCTAAAACTGTACTTTCTCTCTGAATGTGTTTCCTTTCTCTTAAGGGGGCACTGAAACTTTTGTTATTCTTCGTCAAGCTTTAATCCTTTATTATCCGTTTCTCAATTCTTATTCTCTTCACCCCCAATCTTTTGCTTTTCGGGTCATATTGGGCTGCTCAAATTTTAAGCTTCGTTCCAGTATAAAAAAAAAAATTGGGGGAATTTTGTTGGATTCAGAGCTCAAAAATGGAGTCAATTACAGCTAGTCAAGCTAGATCCGCGACTTGCGGAGGGATCGGAACTGAATTTCAACTTCAACTCGGTGATGAACTTCGCAGTCTAATGTCGGTGCCGACGGACACTGGCAGCTCTTTCACTGCACTCCTCGAACTACCACCGAATCAAGCGGTGGAGCTTCTAGTTCATTCGCCCGATAGAGCAGCCACCGTTAATGCTGCAAATCGTCCCAGAACACTCTCTGCCGTACCTTTCCCTCCTTGTCCGGCTCCGCAGCTAATTTTCCCATCAGACGCCGCTCTCGTTGATCGAGCCTCTAAGTTCTCACCCATCGTAAATTCTGAAGATAATTGCCGGGGAAATTTGGATACCGTAAAGCAAGAGCCGATGGATTCATATTCTAACCCGAATTCGAGCTCGTCTCCCGCCGTTTCCAATCCCACCGTCGATCAGAACCCAAAGTCTACGAAGCGAAAGGAAAGGGAGAAAAAGGTAGTTTCAGTTAAGCAAAGCTCGCTTCTGCATCACTTGTCAATGTAAATTACTTCCTAATTGCTTTATTCTTTTGAAAATTAGGGCAAAGAATCCAGCAAAAAGAGCAAAAAAGCTGCGAACGAGGCCTCAGAAGAAGGCGGCGAGAAACTTCCTTACGTTCACGTCCGTGCCCGTCGCGGTCAAGCCACCGATAGCCATAGCTTGGCTGAAAGGGTAATTAATAATCAATCTAAATCCCATCGTAATTATTAATTATGTTCCATTAATTATGGCAATTATTTGACTAATTATTAACTAGGAAACTCGATGTGTACACTGTGCTCTAAAGATTGTACGTTGACGTAAGATTATATTTGCTTTTGGTGATTAGGCAAGGAGAGAGAAGATTAATGCGAGAATGAAGCTATTACAAGAACTGGTCCCGGGTTGTAACAAGGTTAGCAGATGTCGTTTTCTTAACAGATCAGTGTCGTATTGTCATTTCAATAATGGTTCGTCTCAATGATGATTAGTTTTTGGATTACTTGATGAGAAAATCAAGATTCTAGCTCTTATGTTTGATTATGCTTTTTGTAATCCATTGCTTTCTTTATCCTCTAATTAAAACGGGTTATGTCTTTGTCACCTTTTTAACGATAAAAAGCTGATGTCTTTTTTACCAAGAAAAGTGCCCCCTCTGCCCACCAGTCTTGGTCTTGAAGTGTCCCTCTCTTAATGCTGTATTTTTCTCTCTCTACATAGATATATCTAATATATATTTCTTTTTCCCTTTGGTCATTTCTTTAATAGACTTTTTCCTTCTTTTTTTAACCGTTTTAAGAGTTGGATTTCTTCCTGTGTTCTTGTATGTGTGTGAGAGGCGAGTTTTTTTGCCCTTTTATCTTAAGGAACCCGTTTATCCTTAATCTTGAAAGTTATGAACCTTTCATTTTAGGCTGTGGAAGTATTATTTGGATTTGCTAAAAGGGGGTGGGGGGAGGGGACTGCACAGTGTGTAAGAGGGTTTTTAATGGAGAGATTAGATACGGGATCTTTATGGATATCTACTAAAAAAAAGGGTGTTTCCTGTGATGACCATTTAATACCTTTTTGTAGTATTTCTTGGGCTAACATGGTTTAGTAGTGTTAGACCCCTTGTATCATTGAAGCAAATCAAGAATTTCATAAGGAGGTCTATTCCTATTTCCTACCCAATATTTGAAAGGAATGGAGATTTTTCACCTATCCTCATCCTTTGTTTTGTGTGGAAATGATAGGGGAGGGTCATACAAATCCATAAGCTACCAGTGTCAGGAACTGGGAGAAGATATTAATCTTTAATGCTTTCTGGACCACCAATAATGTTATCTTCTTTGCCAGGATTTTCACTACTGAAAATATGCTGTGGCTATAAATGCTGTTGGTAACCAAACTCAAAAAAGAAAGGAAGAAAGGTTTGACTGGCGGCCCTCTTTAGTTCTCGTTCACATGCTAGTACTTCCTTTTGTAAACCAACGGGATGGGATGTGTATAGTACAAGAATTCTCTTTATAGGAATGTTCATATTTGGATTTCAGTTAGTTTGTACTCTTCTTTCTCATTTCTATTCTGGCAATTATTGGATGTCTACTGACTGTTATCTTCCCTAGTTTGGGGGGTCATGTCCTTGTGGACACTCTTCCTTAACATTCATTACATGAATTTTGTTACCAATATTGTGTTCTTCTCTTCTTTTTTTCTCCTCGCAGTTATTAGATCAATTAAAGGGACTGCTGCCTATTGGCTGACCATCAGCCCCTTCATAGATATTAATAGACATTGGCTTAAAAAAATCATGCATTCTTGAGGAACAATGGAAGATTTTATTCATGTTTCTTCTTTTGCAGATTTCAGGCACAGCAATGGTCTTGGATGAGATCATTAATCATGTTCAATCCTTACAACGTCAAGTAGAGGTAAGTCTTAGCACATAATTTGTTTAACTCTGAAAATATCATAATTGTTACTTACAAAGTGAAGCTTTTTGTTTTTTCCCCCCACTGGGATATGGAGAAATACAACTTGTCTTGTTTATCCATGCTGGGAAGTGGAGTGGTAGGGCTGTTGTTAGGATTATAGACAGTAGATATAGTGCAGGGCTAGGGCTATTACAGTAAGGACTAAAGAATCTTCTACTTTAGGGATCATTTTTTTTAACTCTTTTCTTCTTTTAACTTTTCCTTTAGTGATTGTACATTTTTATACCTTTAGCTATCATGAGAAAAAGAGAATGATTCCATTATGATTGTTTCTTACTGTTTCTTATCATTCATTACCAGTATTGTGATCTTTTCCTGATTGTTATCTGTTTTTCTTTCTTTGGTTCCAGTTCTTATCAATGAGACTGGCAGCAGTTAACCCAAGAATTGATTTCAATTTTGACTCACTTCTAGCAGCTGAGGTAAATATTTTGAGTCTTGTTTTGGCTACCTAGTCTGTCTTGTTCAATGTAGTAATGCCAGTGACATATTTCTCCGTACTTCACATGTGCTTCCACATAAATACAGTCTTTCTTTCCTGTGGAGTGGCCATTTATGGCTGATCAGATATTGCCTTATTCTTGAACAGAGGTTGCTTATTTGACAACCATAAATGACTATGAGCTTCTTCAGCATTGCATTCTTGCTCTTTAATCTGTTGTTTTAACTTTTAAGCCCTGTTTATGGTACTGAATACTGAAAAAAGAAAATAATCGCAGAGTGGATCCGCCATGGAAAGTAATTACCCAAGCATGGTTATGCCGTCATCAATTTGGCCGGAAGGAGGACAACCAATAAATGGAAGCAGACAACAATACCAACAACAGCCATGGCAATTAGACGGACTTCATCCCCCAGTCTGGGGTAGAGAAGAAGATAATTCCAACTTCATTACTCCAGAGAACTCTCTATTAAGCTACGATTCTTCAGCAAATTCAGGTAAAAATCAAAACTTTACCCGAAATCACCCATCACTCTGCATAGTTGATTTACATAATAAAATTTAACTTATTTATATATGTAATTTCTTAAATGCAGCTTCCTTGCAGCACTCAAATCAGCTGAAGATGGAGCTTTGAAGAAGAAGTCCCAGAACAGATAAAGTAGCTAGTTGTGTATATATACTACGTAGATAATAGCAAGAAATTAGTAGAGAAAGACTAGAATTTGTTCCTAAACCCCCCCGCAGGCAGAATCATGACTACTAAGCTAGAGAGCTTTAGGCATTTTATTTTCTGCCATTTCCCATATATAATATAATATATATATATATATAATTTTAAATGTTAATACTAACTTAATATCATTGATTCCCGAAAAACATAATTATCGGAGATGAAAATGATCCATTGATTCTTATTGTAAACTATATATATTTATATATTTATTATGGAAGATTTTTATTACTTATGGTTGTTTGCCTTTCCATTAATATCGCTACTTTTTTGGATTTATTAAAATTAATTAATGGAAATGTTTCTATGTTTATCCAAGTTTGTATTTTGGAACTGTCATTTAATTCTTAGTTAAAATCAATAGAAATGTTATGTTTATCCTAAGTTTTTTCTTTTTTTTAAGGAACTATCATTATCATTATATTTAATAATTATTTAACGCATTGGAGCTCATTTGCGTAATGCGTTAGAACTTTTTGGAGCACAAAAGCTAAGCCAATCCGAGGTGTGAAAATCCCAAAGAGAAGGAAAGGAAGAAGAAAAAAGAGGATGATGAGGCCTTTCCCGTCAAACCTTTTCCTCATCCTCATCCTAATTACTGTGGGTCCGACTTTCTTGGCCCAATCCCACTTAGCCACGTCGCCACTTTCCATCATCCAAAAGCCGGCAAAACCAGCTCCACATTCCCTCTCCGTGAAACACTTCGGCGCCACCGGAAACGGCGTAGATTACGACACTCACTCAATCCAATGTGCAATAGACGCCTGCGGTGCTTCTTCCTCCGACGGTTCACCTTGCCATGTCATATTCCCGCCGGGGAAGTATCTGACAGCCACCGTATACCTAAAATCCCACGTCATCCTAGACGTTCGTGAGAACGCTACCATTCTTGGGGGGACTAAGATCCAAGACTTCCCAAAGGAGCAGGAGAAGTGGTACGTCGTGTTGGCGGATGGAGCAGTGGATGTGGGCATCACCGGCGGCGGAGAGATTAATGGGCAGGGATTAGAATTCGTGGAGAAATTTGATGAGAAGAAAAATGTGATGGTGAGTTGGAACAAAACTGGGGCATGCTTGGGGGATGAGTGTCGGCCCAGACTGGTGGGATTCATCGACAGCAAGAATGTCAGGCTGTGGAATGTCAAACTCGTGGAACCGGCTTATTGGTGGTAAGTCCATTTCTTTACTATTTTCTATCTACTTCTTCAATTATTAATTTGATTAATAGAGATTATCAGTATGATAATTTCAATTTCAATTGCAGTCTGCACATAGTACGGTGCCAAAACACAACAGTTGAAGATGTTTCAATATATGGGAATTTCAATTCTCCGAACAATGATGGAATAGACATAGAGGATTCAAACAATACATTCATCACAAGATGCACAATTGACACTGGAGACGATGCCATCTGTCCCAAGACTTACAACGGCCCTCTCTACAATCTCACTGCCACTAACAGTTGGATCCGAACTAAGTCTTCTGCCATCAAATTTGGCAGTGCTAGTTGGTTTGATTTCAAGGGTTTGGTTTTTGATAACATTACTATCTACCAATCCCATCGTGGCCTCGGTTTCCAGATCAGGGATGGAGGTGAGGAATGATGATCATCCTTTTTTCTTTAAAAAAATTGTATTTCAGATTAATTTCTTTCTCTGATGATGATGGTGGGGAGTTCTTGATTAAAAATTTAATCTTTTGCAGGAAATGTTAGTGATGTTACATTTTCAAACATTCGAATCAGTACTAGGTATTATGATCCATCATGGTGGGGAAGAGCAGAGCCGATCTATGTTACAGCCTGTCCAAGGCATCCAGATTCGAAACAGGGTTCAATCTCAAACCTAAGATTCATCAACATAACATCAACTTCTGAAAATGGCGTATTTTTATCAGGTTCAAAAGGTGGAGTCTTGAGCAGTTTGAAGTTCAAGAACGTGAACTTTACTTACAGAAGGTGGACTAATTATTCAGGCGGGTTGCTTGACTATAGACCCGGATGCCAGGGACTCATCAACCGTAGCAGTGCTGGGATTTTGATGGAACACATAAATGGTTTGGATGTGGAAAATGTACACATGTTTTGGTCTGAAGATAACTCCGGCCTGAAGTGGAATAATCCTCTCCAGTTCAAGCCTTCCACTGTGAATAACATTAGTTTGCTCAACTTTTCTTCTTCATCTTTAGTTTCTTCAGAAGAAAAATGAAAATTGATCAGTAACTCTATAATCATTATTTGGGGAAATAAATTTACAGATTCTGCTGATCTTCCTTCTATGGTTAATAAAGGAGTAATATGACTTCAATTATGTTGTAAAGGGTAAAATTGTCAATTAAATATCTGTAAAATTTAAATATCTAAAAGAAAGGTTATACTATCTCTCATGGTATCTATGGGAAAAAGATTTTTCTGTTCTTTGTCAAATAAACAGTTGTTATTGTTGAAGCAATCATCAATTTTCCGGCCGCCAAATGCAACTGACCTAACGATGCTATGTTCCAGTGGTGATTTGAATCAGGCGTTGTTAGAGATGGCCGAACAAGGTTTTAATATGAAATTCAAAGGGTATAACACTTTGTTAGATGAATGTGTGAGGCAAAGGGCTTTGAGAGAAGGCCAAAGAATACAATCCCACATGATAAAAACCCTCTATCGTCCATGTATGTACTTGAGGACGAGATTAATGGGTTTATATTTGAAATCTGAGTGTTTAGAAGATGCTAGACAAGTGTTTGATGAAATGCCTAAAAGAACTGTTGTTCCTTGGACTGCAATGATCTCTGGGTATGCTCAAAGAGGATATGCGATTGACGCTCTTGATCTTTTTGTCCGTATGTTAAGATCAGGTAATTAATTCTTTTAGAGAAATCCGTTGCGCCATTTTGTTTCTTTGTTTAGAAATGGCCATTTGTTGAATTGTTGTTAATCAAACTACATGTTTTCTTTTGTCTTGTTTAATGAATTAATAATGCTGTGGTAAGATAAGATGCAGGTGTTGTACCAAACGAGTTCACTTTTACAGCAGTGCTGACTTCTTGCATGGGTGCTTTTGGCTTTTTCCATGGGAGGCAAATCCATTGTTTGATAGTAAAGAGGCTCTTTGAATCGGACAAATTTATTGGAAGTTCACTCATTGACATGTATGCCAAAGCTGGTAGAATGCTTGAAGCTCAAGATGTTTTCAAGGGCTTGCCAGAGAAAGATGTTGTTTTGTGTACTGCAATCATATCAGGTTTTGCTCAAAAGGGTTTTGATGAAGAAGCATTGGAATTGTTCCGTAAAATGCAGGTTGAAGGATTGAATTTTAACTATGTAACCTATGCTAGTATTTTAACTGCATTATCTGGGCTTGCAGCATTAGAACTTGGGAAACAAGTCCATGGCCACATTCTTCGACTGGAACTACCATTCTACTTAGTGCTTCAGAATTCTCTCATTGATATGTACTCAAAATGTGGAAATCTTACTTACTCAAGGAGGGTTTTTGATAACATATCTGAGAGGAGTACTGTATCCTGGAATGCAATGCTTGCAGGATATGGTAAACATGGGATGGGAAAAGAGGTTATTGAAGTTTTTAATCTGATGAAAGAAGATAATGGAGTGAAGCCTGACAGCATTACTATTCTGACTGTCTTATCTGGTTGCAGCCATGGTGGTATAGAACAAAGAGGACTGGAGATTTTTGAGGAGCTGCTGAAAGAGAAAGATGGGGTTAGTCTTGGCATTGAGCATTATGGTTGTGTTGTTGATATGCTTGGTCGTTCTGGCCAACTAGAAAAAGCCCTTCATTTTATCAAGCAGATGCCATTGGAACCTAATGCTGCACTATGGGGTTCACTTTTAGGTGCTTGTAAGTTCCACCAAAATGCTGTCATTGGCGAAATTGCAGGAAATCAGCTTTTGGAATTGGAGCCTGAAAATGTGGGGAATTATGTGGATCTTTCACATATTTATGCTTCTACAGGAAGTTGGGAGAAGTTAACAAGGTTAAGGGAGGTGATGAAGAGAAGGGGCATGGTAAAGGGACCTGGAAAAAGCTGGATTGAGGTTGACTGAAGCTTTCAGTGGTCATTATTTCCATTGATAAAGGAAGAGACAGATAAGAGAATTCCTAGCCATGACAGCAGAATCTTGTTCTATTCCTGATGTCAATTGTGCTCTACAAGTTTTTTGAACCAGGCTCAGAAGAACTTTTGTCCAGATGTATGTCAAAGTGGACTCATTTGCACTGTTCCTGAGCAGTATAGAATCATCCATCCACATCAGAGATACTTTGGAATTCACTGATCACTGTGAACAGAAGTGGACAATATGGCCGGATTACAAGATCAAAGAAACCCCTTTTTATTTTCATTTTTTGAAGCAGAAGAAGGGTGAATATGAGATTGCTTGAATTTCCATGAAGTAGTATTAAAGCACTCAGCTGCAACAGCAGAAAGTAATGGTTTCAGGTGCCTGCGACGTCACGACTATGAGTTTGAATTCAACCATTCAATTCAAATTGGTTATTTCATTTTCTTTGGAGAAATTTTTTTAAATTTTTTTAATTTAAGATATATTTATTTTTATCATATTTTAAAATTATATTTGAATATTTAAAAGTAGAATATTATTAGTGATTGAGCTATATCTTTGATATAGAATTTGTTATATATAATTGATATTTAATACTTATAATCATTAAATTATTTTTATTTGATTTTTTTTAAAAATTTATTCTTATTTATTTATTTAATTTATTTAATTTTTTTTATTTTATAAAGATTCGACCTAATTCTTTAATTGGTGAAGAAAAATAAAAATCAATGATTCGTTTTTGCCGTTCCTAGTGGAAATCGTAACGCTTTTGACCTGAAGTCGTAAGCTGAACCTATTTCCATATTCGGGTTTTCTTCAGAAGAAAACGGGCAAGGGCTAAAGAAGCTACAAAAAGCCGATCGATCAGTCTCAGTTTTCCTCTTCCTCTTCATCTAACAATGCCGTCACCGAAACCCTTGGCGACCGCTGCCGGTATGTTACGAGCACGGTTGAGCTCGTCCCTTCGTACAAGAGGTGGTGGGGAAGGTTTGAGCAGGTGGTCTACACCGGGACACCAAGAGAAGCCCAATGGATACTTGTTCAACCGGACACCGCCGCCGCCGGGGGAGTCTCGCAAATGGGAAGACTGGGAGCTTCCCTTTTACGTCACCAGTTTCCTTACAGTCGTCATTCTTGGTGTTGGGCTTAATGCCAAGCCCGATCTCACTATTGAAACTTGGGCGCATCAGAAAGCCCTCGAGCGTCTGGAGCTTGAATCTGCTGCTTCCGAGGATTCTGAGTGATGACGATGACGATGAAATTTCTGTGTTGGGTATGGTCCTTCCTGGATAATCAACCGAATTAGGGTTTCTGTTTATAGTTTATTTCATGTCCAATTACTGGTTTAGTTGAAAATAAAGGTTTTTGCTTGACTCTCGAGATGGGCCTCGGATGTGCCTTTTTCACCCCGTTATTGCTTTTAATTACTGGAATTTTGACTATGTTACTGCAAAAATTTCAACCATAAGTTCTTATTCTCTGTAAATTGAATGAGATATCAATGTTTTGCTCTTCAGAGTTACTTTTGGGGATTCCAATTATTTGTTATTTGGCCTATAATTTTTTCGTTTTTCTATAAAATATTGTTGGCTCTCCAAGTTTTGGAAAGGTTAGATATGTGGATCATCACATTTCTGTTTTGTTCAATTTGTCTACTGTATGATGGGACATCTGTTAAATAGAATACTTATATGTGAATGCTGTGTGTGGACTTTATGCATAGTGTCATGATATAGGCTGATTCTTTTATTATTATTTATTCTGAAAAATTAGGACTTAGTAAAGATGTAATGGATTGAAATAATCGTATACATTGTATTTGAAATTTTGTGGATAATATGTAGTGTTATTGAATGGGTGAGTTTGGTTTTACCTCTAAATTCAACTATTATTATACTGATTGTTTAATTGTCGATCAGTATATGTATCTCAATGCTGGGGAAATGTATTGGTATGACCAGTTTGAAATGTTGCATTTGTTAGTATACTATACCATGCACTAGTAAAGATAAATAAAGTTGAAATTGAACTTATGATTTCTATGGAAAGACAATATGCCTCTGGAATCTGCTTCGAGGGGTAATTAGTTATCTACTGGTCGCACGATAACTTATGGACTATAAGTGGCATGTTTAATTTTAGTTGTACTGTGTTTGAATCAAATTATTTCTACAAAAATAATTTAGAGTGTTTAGTGTTTTCACCATGAGAATCTATTTACTAGCCTTTTCCCCTTTCCAGCATTTCTTACAAATTTGGATGTGTTTATTAAATCTTCCTTTTAATTCTAGTCAGCTCTGTCTCTAACTTGTGTTGAGGTTTGTGCTAGGTGTTTTGCAAGTTTATTGGAATTTAAACTCTAGGATGTATATCTCTTCCCTTATAAGGAATAAGAACATGCCCTAAGTTTGTGAGAAAATGTGATACATGGTAAAGCAAGAATCTCTGAGCACGACCCTACTAGCTTTATTCCCAAATCACTTTGCAAGTCTGACTCTTTAGAAACATTCTTGATTTAGTAACTTGGTTTGTCAGTGAGAAATATTGATATTTTTTTCGTGTATGTCTCTTCTGTTATTTGAATAAAATGGTCTGAAGGATCCTATTTTGATGCTTATCCTAAAATGAGAAGCCTAAATGACTGTTTCCTAATGCTCTGCATCAATAATTGCTTGTGTTATAAGTTACAGTTTCATAACATTTGACCTAATGTAGATTATATGCAACAAGAATTCCATTAATACTCTTCAAGGTTGGTATAGCATCATTCGAATCAATAATGATCTTGATTCAGTTTTGTAATAAGGTTTTCTTTCATTTCACACGCATCTCTTAATACATTGGTCCCTTTTATGCTTACTGAAATCAGCAAGCATGGTTGTATCTTAAGAACTGTTGTTGATGGGTTTTCTCTTGTCTAATTGGAAGGAGGCAAGCATAAATTCTTTTTTGTTCGTGCTTTCCTTCTTTAACTGTATTTATAGGCACTGCATCTTTGTTTAGTTTATTTGTCTTATTGATCCAAAGTTGTCATGGTGTGGGTGAAAAACAAGAAAGGTAGTGTTTTAAGAGATGAAATAAGTGCTAGATACTCTTAGATAACCTATATGTACATATGGTATAGGTTTCCCTATATTGTGTAACAAGGATCTGGATAAAATTCTTATTTTCAGAAACTTTGATGGGAGCATCGTTGATAGGTTCTATTTGATACAGGCTAGAGTTGGTAACTGGTATACATATACCAGTTACTATATACATATTTACTATTAAAGATATTTAATTGCTTAGTAACTGAGGAATTTTCGAAAAGATAACAATTCTAGGAGATTCGAATGATTCTGAAGTACTCAAAACAGGTCATATGGATTGAAATCTTTTAACCTAAAGGCAAACCCTTAGATGAGGAGAGGATAGGTTAAATATGTAAAAATTCTAAACTTAGCATCGATGATTCAGGTATGCTTCAAAGGCAAAGATAGGTGTAAAAATTCTAAACTTAGTACTGCTCATTTAGGTATATTTTTGTAAATTATTTAGTTGATTAATTCATATTTATTATATAAAGTGACGTTTTTACTGTATAAAAACTTCATTTTTTTACACAAGAAAAAGCTTTGTGCTTTGATACAAACAATAATATTATGTGCTTTGGTACTCCGCATTCCTACAAAAAAGAAAAAAAGTTGTGTTGTCGTACAAATAAAGAAGCTCTTTTGTGTTGTCTTACAAATTAAAAAGCTCATTTATGTTGTCGTACAAATTAAAAAGTCCCTTTGTGTTGTCGTACAAACTAAAAAGTTGTATTTTTTTACAAATTAACTATTTATATAATTGATAGATTTTATTCTCTTCATTTTTTACAGCAAATCTTTTTATTATTAATAATATATTTCTCATAATTTTTATTATTAATAATATATTTCTCATAATTTTCACGTCTTAGCTAGTAATAAGCGCTTCCGTTCAAATAAAAAAAAGCTTTGCATTTTCTTATAGATTAAACGTCGCATCCCAATCAACTTCCATTGGATTTAAAAAAAAAAAAAAAACTTATGGCATATGTATAACCCCTCATTTAAATTATATTTTTAATTATTAATATGTTTATATTATATCTAAATATTATATTTTATCTAGATATGATTAAAAGTTGATATTATTATTTCTAAAAATCTAAAAAATATTTAAATGAATCATTAATTTAGAAAACCTATAAAATCCTCTTTAATGACAAAGAGGGAGAGGGAGAGAATGTTTAATTGCTTAGAAACAATTTTAATAAAAATAATATGAAAAATCTCGAGAACAAAATCTAAATAGGTTTTTCATGTCAGAAGGGTACATTGGGGGGTTTATGTTGACAATTATACCTCTCAGATGCCTAATTGAATGACTCTGGCAATAGAGTGAAAGAGGTAGAGAAATGTGTTATTTTTCGTAAATATTGTGGGGAAGATTTAATATGGAATTAAAGAACGCAGGTACAGATGATCTCACCAATTGAGGCTATGATGAGCTGGAGTGAAGTGGGGAAATGGGCTCTATAATCTCATTGGGCCACGTGTTTAGATCTAAAACTAAAATGTATGTCTTTTTATATATAGAAAAGTAGTTTTCATATGATGTTTTTTGTCAGCCAGCGTTTAAGTCTTTCCCAGCAAAAAGACTTGTATATTGGGCTTGCCCGTCTTGATTTGTGGGTTTTATTAAAACAAAGCTTTTGAGATGTTACGTAGTCTTATACGGGGAATGTAGCTTTGAGATTTCTATTCTCAAACAAATACATTTAATTCTTTGTAGTATCGGCCCTTCAATTCAGTAAAGCTTGTTGCTTCCTTTTTCCTCTTTTCATCATCTGGTATGGCTGTCTCTAATTTATAACTATGATTAAGTGTGCAGTTTGTTATAGTGGTACCACTGATTTGTTATGACGGAAAAAGTAATACTAAGGATGAGTAGGCGATTAGTGAGGAAGAAAAGACAACCAAATATATGATTAATAACATTCTTTGGTTTGGATGCTAATTAGAAACATAAATGCCAAATGATGTGACACAAGAAGACTTAAAACATGTTATTATTCCATGCCTTCTTTACCCAAGTAAGTTCAGTTTACTCAAAAACCTTTCATAAATTATTAGTCAATGTTCACGCATCAAAATCTCCTCTCCTTTTTTTCCCACTATGTCACATGGGATTGTAGATATAGATTGAGTTGTCTCCAAATGCTTCCCTTCTTGAGTACATACAATATCTTCCAAATTTCATTCTACAGCCTAAAAAAATATGTTAATTTTATAGTTGGAACAAAATTTTCCCCTAAAATAATTTGGAGTAATAACAGAGAAGAAAAAAAGGAATATGTACTGATGATGATCACATGGGTAAGGAACAAAAGTTGTTGTCTCCATCCAAATTGGGTACTATAAGGAGGAGAGTCACTGTCGGTGAGCCTCGCTCCATTTGACTAACATATGAGGAGATTTTAAAATATGAATAATGGAAAGAAGGTGGAATGTCAAAATCAAGATATTAGAGTTAATGCACCCCTGTGAGGCTGTGATCTTGATTCTGGTGGGCGGAGCTCAACAAGGACAAAATCTACATTAAAAATTTAACACTGTTATTACCATATAAAAAACCCCATCACTTTTTTCTTAAAAAAACGCGTAACGTTACCGGTAATCTCCGCTCTCTTTCTCTCCCACCGACACCCTATTACCGGTCACCCTTCCAGTCCTAGCTCTTTCTTTCACTTTATAGAAAATAGCCTTTTCCTTCTTCGATCTTCATCCTCAGTCAGTAACAGTACACACACTCTTTCTCTCTCTCTCTCTCTCCTCTTCTCTGTTGAGTATAGAGTACATTTTCTGCTCCATTATTATTGTGTCTGTTTTTCTCATCGAATTTCGTGATATTATTTTTTTACCTTTTCCTGATCTTGCCTTGGAATTTGAGCTCTGTAGGATTCAGAACCAAAATCGTTGGTAAGTTCATACTATATAATACTAGTACATTTTTCTTTTTTTTTTGGTAATCCTTGTTGGCGTCGGCGTCGGCGTCAGATTATATATGATGAATGTGAACTCATGGCTACACATTATACGTGAATGTGAGATTGGCTTTCAAGTTTTCTTGTTTGATCTTCGGCTTTTGGAGAATTAGGCTCGGATGTTTGTTGTTTTTTCCGGCTTTGATGCCGGAAATAAATATATACTATGCGACGTTTATTCGATTCTTTTATTATCATGTGTAGCAGATCTTTTAGCGCTTCGGATCATGTAATTTTATTTTTAGTATTTTTTTAATTTTAATTTCACACTGGCATTTATTGATTATCTGCTAAGTTTTAATTGTGAAAGCGGAAGTTTCCTTATGTCAGTTATCGTCCAGTAGCTCCAGAGCTCTGTAACCGTTCATACACGTCCCCTGAATTTCGCCTCTCTTCATATATATATATATATATATATATATATATATATATATATATATATATATATTCTCTTATCAAGTCTTTTTGGAATCGAATCATTTTAAGTATGGTAAAAATGATGCGGTTTGCTATGGTGGAGGCGAGAGAAGAACATGTGAATTCTATTTATTCTCACATAAATTGAAATTTGTTCATGTGATGCAGAGTTGTGTAAGGATTTTTTAACTGTCTCGCATATAAGTAATGATCACAATGGCGTTTTGTTTTGGATTCATTCTTTAGTACAGTTGATGTATTTTTTCCAGTGAAAACCAATCTCTTCTATTAGTACCGTGAATTATTTGAAGTATTCGTTTTACGTAATCTTCGGATGGATGGATATATTGGTATTTGTTTTTCTAATGTTTGAGAAACCCTTTTGTTTTTATCTGTTCTTATACTGATTGAATAGTACCCAGATTCTTGACAAAAATGAGTGACAAAACCTGACTCAACTTTTTCAAGAGATTAGTTGCCACTGTGTAGGGATGTCTCTTCAGATTTTGCTGTAAAAATGTATATAGAAAATTTTCTAAAATTTCTGCACATATGTTAATATGAAAACAACTTATATTTAGTTATCTCATTTCTTATATTTTCGGAGTTAGTAACTTGGTATAATTACAGGATTCACTCTTTCATGTTCTGTTTTCCTCTGTTCTCTTTGTTCTAAATGACTTACTGCATTTTCCTTTCTTGCATTTGGTTCAGGAAATAACTAAAAATTTTCTGCTGTGTCATTGATCTATGTAACAAAATTAGTAAAACTATTAATATAATGTCTATTGTTAGTACAGTTGTAGTCTCTTAGTTATTTTCTGCTAATATATTCTTGCTGATTAGTGGCTGTTGAACACATTCTTAATTGGAATTTTGCTGATGGTGCTGTTTTCCATCATAAAGCAGCGAATTTGTAACATATAGAGCATGAAGGAGGTAGACAAGAAGAGGATTGCAAACAATAACCAAAAAAAGATTTCTGCAAAGTCTGAAAAAAGAGATGGCAGACTACAAGAGAAGAATGAAGTGAAACCTCTAAGGGCGAAAGAAACCAATAAGGCTTCTGGTGTTAAGGTTGGCCGAACCACATTAGTAAGTGATTCAAACACGGCCACAGAACCCTCTGAAGTTTATGAAAATGTTGTTATAGATTACGTGGATGATATGTTCAGGTCTGAAGAAGCATCTTCACATCCAAGAACAAATCAAATGGCTGAAAAAGAAAGCAAAGACACAGTTAATGATCATTCAAGTGATCTGGAGAATGAGCCCAAAGAAGAAATGGAAGAAGAATCTGAGCCTGAAACCATTAATGATTCAGTATCATCTCAAGGAGATCCTCTAGCGGCTGAAGAGGAAAAGGTAGATAGAAATTCTAAGGTTCGCAGATCTCCAGGAAAAAATGATTCTTCTGATAGTAGTGATAGGTCAGAAAAAGGTAAATCTAATAGAAAAACAAATAGTGTGAATGCAAAATCATCAAAAAATACAGCAAAGAAATCTATTAAGACAGGCAAGGATTCTTCTAAAGGTACATCTAGAACTATATCTGAAAACTTGAAGAGTGTGAAAATCCATCCAAAACCTCCATCAGATTCCTCGGAAGGCATTGATGACAAACCTTCTGAAGAGAGGAAGGAAGCTGATTTCCTTTATGAGTCTTCACATGGTACTAACAGTGTTGAAAGTGATGATGAAGTGGTTAATGCTGAAGGAAATGGTGAACGTGATGACGATGTAGCTTTAAATTTGAAGATTAAGGAAATGGAATCCAGGATCGAGAAACTTGAGGCAGAGCTGAGAGAAGTAGCTGCTTTAGAAATTGCACTTTATTCTGTGGTTCCTGAGCATGGAAGTTCTGCACATAAGGTGCATACTCCTGCTAGACGCCTTTGCAGACTATACATTCATGCTTGCAAATATTGGTCTCCTAAAAAGCGAGTCACAGTTGCTAGAAATACCGTATCAGGACTGGTTTTGATTGCCAAATCTTGCGGCAGTGACATCCCAAGGTGCATAAGAACTTTGGCCCAAATTTGGGATGTCATTAGCACATGGAGATGTTCTCTTCTGTCCTTTCAAATACATTTTTATTGTAAGCTAACAATTTTCTCTTTTCCTTTGTCATTGAAGGTTAACCTTTTGGCTTTCAAACACTGTTGTTTTGAGGGAGATCCTTTCTCAAACATTTGGAAATTCATCTCATCCAAGTCCCACAAAAAGTGATTCAAATGGTGGAGGAACAATTATCTCTTCACTTAAGATGAAGAATAATTTGAGGAGAAAACAGCCAGATATTCAAGGTTTCACTCATATGGTTGAGGATTGGCAAGAAACAGGAACCTTTATTGCTAATTTAGGGAAAGTAGAATCATGGATTTTCTCACGGATAGTTGAATCTATATGGTGGCAGGTATTCATTTGAATAAATTCATTATTGACAATAATAGGAAACCAAATTGACAAAGCTTCCTGCTTATTTTATATTCAACCCTGGTAAAATAACATTGTGGCGAATGCTAAGGAGTTTGTGTTCTATGCACGATGCATGTTTGAGTTATTGAATGTCAGGATGTTTAGCTCATTCAGAGCAAGAACTTATTACCATCAGTGCACATTGTAATTTTCCATTTATGTTATCATAATTAGATTTCTCAGCTGTTTTTGGTAGTTTTTCCTAGGTGCTTATGAGTTTTCATTTTCAGTGCTTGACTCCTAACATGCAATCTCCCACTGGTGATCCTACGACTGGAAAAGTTCATATAAGATTATTAGGCCCTTCCCTGGGTGACCAGCAGCAAGGGAGCTTTTCCATTAACTTGTGGAAAAATGCTTTCCAAGATGCTTTAAGGAGACTTTGTCCTGTTAGGGAAGGTGGCCACGAATGTGGTTGCTTACCTGTGCTAGCAAGAAAGGTACTACTATGGCGTGCAACTGCACTTCTATTTGCTAGACTACCTCTTTCCCCTCGTCATGGCATTCTCACTCCCCTTGAAGTTTTACTTTTACTTCTACTTTTATATTCTGTTGCTTGCTATATTTCAGGTCCTTATATAGATTGGATCTAATTTATCTTTTACCTAAATTAGCCTTCCATGTCCTTATATTTTATCTATCTGGCATTTGTTATTAGGTAATGGAGCAATGCCTTGCCAGACTAGATGTAGCCATGTTCAATGCAATTCTCCGTGAATCGGCGCATCAGATCCCAACTGATCCTGTCTCGGATCCTATAGTTGACTCAAAGGTTTTGCCCATTCCTGCCGGTGATCTAAGTTTTGGGTCTGGTGCACAGCTTAAGAATTCTGTAAGTTCCATTTACTGTTGTTAGAGTAATTTTCTCATCATATCAGGCTTGTAATTTTTATAAAAATTACGGAATTGGAGTCAGTTCAATATCTCAAGTCATTTGAGTTTTGGAGCAAACACTTATTGCTCAGTGATAGTTATTGTGCTTCTAATCTGGGAAATTTCCAAAAATGATTCACATAAATGTGGCCAAATGAAGAACATTCTAGATCGTAAAGCTTAGATTGTTTTTGTTTTGCATGTCTTGACACAACAATGTACTTTGCAGATTGGCAATTGGTCTAGATGGCTAGCAGATTTCTTTGGTAAGGGGCCTGAGCAATCTGCAAAAGATGACGAGAACGGTGTTGAGGATGATTACAGGCAGGGTCTAGATGAAACAAATTCCTTTCAGCTCCTAAATGCCTTAAGTGATCTTTTGATGCTTCCAAAAGATATGTTGATGGACAGAATAGTCAGAATAGAGGTAACCTTAGTACCAGTTTAATCTTTAGACTGATTACTTAAGATACCTATATTACGAACTTATTCTACATCTACTCTCTGCAGGTATGTCCACAAATCAGCCTTCCATTGGTTAAGCGCATACTTTGCAATTTCACCCCAGATGAGTTTTGTCCTGATTCTGTTCCTGGCGCTGTATTAGAAGCAGTTAATGCTGAGGTACAGATTAAATCTTTAACCAAAAGAATAAAAGAAAATAGCCCCTTAGGTATATGTGAACAGTAATATCTTTAGGGGTTTAACTTGTCACATTTATTAGTTAACTAAACGGACAATCCTGTCTGCATTTAATACACACAGATCTTGTATGCACAAACACACTTGATTATGTAATGACTGTTAAGTTGAAGTTATGTGTTTTAGTAATTCAAAGTGGCATTTCCTAACATTTCTGTAGAGGCAAGTTGAAATAGCTTAACCAGTACATGTTTGACATCTGACTATTGAAACTACTTGCTAAATTACATTACGATCAGTTCAATTTCAGCTTATAGAATTCTACAGTAACCAAAAGCTTGTGTGGTTCTCCATAATTGATTCCTAGACGTTTCAACCTTCAGTCATTACATAATCTCCCCCAGTTTCCCAGCTTAACATATTATAAGTGATATACCCCAGACTGTTTTGTGCTTGCTGCTTGTAGTATGTTCAATTACGGAGAGTTGGTACAATGGGGAATATAAACTTGAATTGAATACTGTAATTCCTTTTACTCATTTTCTCATTTCTGGATGGTGCAGTGCATTGTAGAACGTAGATTATCTGGAGACTCAGCCAGCAGCTTCCCATATCTAGCTGCTCCAGCAGTATATACACCTCCATCCTCGGCAGATATAGCCGAAAAAGTTGCTGAGGCAGGTGGTAAATCAGAATTGTCGCGGAGTGCATCTGCAATACAGAGGAAAGGGTATACGAGCGATGAGGACCTAGAAGAATTGGATTGTCCTCTTGCATCTATTCTGGACAAATTCCCATCTTCTCTAACAAGTGGAGCAAATGGAACTAATACTAGAAAACCTGAACAGACAGGCAGTAGTATAGCTAATGAAAGATTTGAACTCCTTCGTGAGGTTTGGCTAGCTACTTGAGGTATATCCTTGCCGTGAACGAATAAGTAGGTCTACTTACTATGAGACTGTCACTTCCAGGTGAAAGACACTGAGAGAGCCTACAGATTTTCCCCAAGCATTTTTCTGTGTATATGTTGGCTTGTTTATATCAGAACCACCCAATATAATTTTATTTTTTTCATAAAAACTGATAAAAAAAAAAGTTAATAAAATTTCATAATTTCATGTCTCAGCGCTTAATTTTTAATCCAAGTATTATAATAATCTTTAATTTTTTTTTTCCGGAAACCCTCTTGCATGCATATTAACACCAAAGCTAGGAATAATAATTTAATTAGCATTCCTTTTTATATCGAAAATTCTATATATATATATATGCGAGTACGTACCTTCTTTAGAAAATTCTAAAGACATGCATACATATAAGTTATAGTACGTATCTGCTTTAGAAACTTGTAAAGACATGCATGCATATACGTTAAGTTTGGGAAAACCAAGAAAAAAAAAGAAACCACTTTGCATGAAGTAAAATAATGTTAAAGGGAAGTATCTTCTTCAAAATTAATATGTAAATAAAAAAACATATGTAAAAAAAAAAAAAAAATAGATTATATGTTTTTATTGTAATACACCAATTATCATGTTAAACTCTTGCAACCATTTATGGTCAGGTTCTCCGGCCATCACATTATCATTATCAGGAGCACCGCTAGTCTGTCCACCAGTGGATCCACTAGTCCACTGTTGTTGTTGTTGTATCTGAAGGACATTATGAACCGAGATATTGTTTGTGTTGGAACTCCTTGTATTTTCCGTCCAAGTAATTTGATTTGACGGAGGATGATTAAGTGCCCCAGAGAAATTAAGAGGCTGGAAATTGTTTCCGCCAGTGCTGCTCTGTCCCCGTTCCCTACCCTTAGAATTTTTACTACCTGGAGGCCGTCCTCTTCGTCCTCGTACTCGTCCCCTCCCTGGTCCTGGAGACGAATTCTGTACTCCTAAAAATTTGTTAGCCTCACAACTCCTTATATTTGCCGCAGATGTCTGATTAGGCAGATTTTGCACCCTGTTTCTACTACCTGGAGGCCGTCCTCTTCGTCTTTGTCCTCTCCCTGGTCCTTGAGACGAATTCTGAGGTGGAATCTGTCCTGACAAGGAGTTCACACTGTTCTGAGGAAAGTAAGAATTCCCTGGATTTGCAGAATTGGAAGGTTGATTAAGCTGAGGCTGACCGGGCAGGGTGTTTTGTCCTGAGAAACAACTCTCTACATTTCCAGTCACTAGTTGATCAGGTAGAGGATTCTGTTCTGAGAAACTTTCCGGACCATAAAAATTCCCTACATCTTCCAAGGCAAATCTTTTAGGCAGAAGATGTAGTGGAATGGAGTTGTGTACCTTGAGAGAAGTCTCCACATTTGCATTCGACGGCTGTCCGGGCAGCTCTGAAAAATTTTCTGGACCAACAAAATTCCCTACATCTTTCATTAAAAATCTTTCAGGCAGATTTGCGTTCGACGGCTGATCAGGTAGTTGATGCTGTCCGGGCAAAGGATTCTGCTCTAAGAAACTTTCCGGAAAATAAAAATTTCCAACATTTTCCGCAGAAGATTGATGAGGCAGAGGATTCTGCCCCTGGAAAGAACTCCCGACATACCCATGATTGTTATTTGCAGGTTGATCAGGCATGGGATGATAACCAGTAAAGGAGTTCACTACTAGACAATCGTTTGATCCAACATCCAGCGGCGTCAACAGAGGTTGCTGAATAATTCCTGCATCTTGATTTCCCATCAATTCTTGTCCAAATCCTCCATCAACTTCTAAATAATCATTCACGTCAATTTCAGAAAAAACTTGAATACCAACAGGAAATTCTGGCAAATCATCTCCAGGAAGAAGAGGAGGAAATGTAGAACCTTCGTTTGGATACTGAGAATTCATTTCAGAATTCAGAGAGGTATCTGAAAAAGAAGAACGGCGAAGAGGATTAGTTCAACCTTAAATCATTCAAACTTTCCTCTCACCAGACAAATCAAAATTAATGCTTTTCCCTGAGCAGATAACAAAAAAAAGGTTGGGTTTTTTTGTTGGTATAAAACTTGAAATTTGAACAGTATCTAAGACGAACGATAAACAAAAATAAAATACGGATAAACAAAAATAAAATTTTCACGTGATACTTTTTAGAGAGACTTACCTAGGCAAACTCCGAACGATTGAGTGATACTTTTTTTTAGAGACAAACTCGGACGAAACTTTTTTTCCGACAGAAAAAAATTCTCGTCTATTTATAGAGGAGAATTGTTTGACAATTGATTTTATGAGTCAACAAAATTTAAAATAATTAAATCAAAAAAATTTAAAATAAGTAAATAAAAAAATTTAAAATAAGTAAATCAAAAAAATTTAAAATAAGTAAATAAAAAAAATTTAAAATAAGTTATCAATTTAAAATAAAATTGTTTGATAATTAATTTTACAAGTCAAAATAATTTAAAATAAATTATCTTTTATTATCATTCCTCAGTGGGGCTCTCACAATTTTGCTTCAAAAGATCTCGTACTCTACTAATATTTACCAATTAATATTAATATGATTTCTTGATTTTATATCTCTTAATTGATTTAATTTTTTAATATTTATTATACAATTGCAGATGCAATATAATGAAAATAACTATGATTATGATTGATTAAGTGGAAGTGGAATTAAATATAGTTTTATTATGAATTTAACGGAAATTTTAGAATTATAAAACGTTATGTATTATTTGAATAATTTATCCTATTATATATATATATATATATATTTAAAGGACAATGAAATTCGTGTTTATATTAGTATATAAACGTAAGGTATAAAAATGTATTAAGTGTACAAATGTTTTTTAGTACTTTATTTTTTAAAATCAAAATATTAATTTTATGTAAAATACTAGAATGATATATATTTGTTTGTAAATATATTAATTCCACAAATATGTGGCTAATGATTCTCTCTCTCCAGGTGAAATCCAGAAAACGCATTTCCAAAACATGCTTCCTCTTAAATGTCCAAGCCATTTACAACCAATGCACATTTTTCTATTCCCTCTTATAATTAATTCAAACAAAGGGATACAATACAGTACCACCAAGAGTACTCCCCGTCATGCATTATGTACAACACTTTTAAGCAATCCTCTGTAACTCGTAACTTTCACAACGAACAAGAGGAAATTGATGATTCTATACTTAGTAAACCGGCGGTAGTGGTTGTGTCGACGGACTGAAGCATCCTCAGAACTTCAAACATTGACGGACGTTTGTCTGGATTGACGTTAGTACATTGTATAGCAATCTCCAGAGCTCGCAGCATTTCTTGTTGGAAATTTTGTGAAATTTTAGGATCAAGAACTTGTGATGCTCCATTTGAAATGTTAATTTTTCTTCTTACCCACTTCACAACATCAAGAGACTCCATTGATAATGTTTTTCCTTCTGATTGATGGTGGTGGCCAGTGATAAGTTCTAATAGGAGAACACCAAAGCTGTATGAGTCTGTATGTTCCGTGGCTTTCTTTGTGTAATCATGCTCTGCAATTACAAGTGGATTTTAGAGTGAGAGACTGAATTTCTGCACATTCTTGTGGTGGGATCAATATAATATGAGTAAAAAATGAATCTTTCATACCTGGGGCCAAGTAATAAGAAGATTCTGATTCAGAGGCTAAAGATGATCTAAATGACGCTTCTCCCACAATCCGATCCAAAGAAAAATCTGTGAGTTTTGGTACGAAATCAGAATCAAGAAGAATGTTGTTTGGCTTGAGATTCCTGTGAAGTAAATGTGGAAGATAGTCTTGATGAAGATAAGCTAGTGCTTGAGCAACTCCAATGGCGATCTTCAAACGAATGGTCCATGGTAAATGGAAATCTGCTTTCCCAATGAGATCAGAAAGACTTCCTCTTGCTACATTTTCATAGATGAGTAAGATGGAATCATTTGTGTAACAAAAACCGAGAATTTTGACAATGTTTTTGTGTCTGATTTTGGCTAATGTCTTAACCTCAGTTTTCAAAGCTTTTGAAGATTGGCTTCCAAAATGTTCCAACTTCTTGACAGCAACAGTTTCTCCACTGGGTAAAGTTATGATAAAGACTCTTCCAAAAGCTCCACCATTTCCTCTAGAAGCCTTTTCATCCATGGCTGTCAGCAAATCGTACTCGGAAACTCTCAGAGGATAGAAGAAAACAAAGTGCCAGTTCAACTGTGACTTTTCCTTGTAAGACTGGAACATCATATAAGTTCCAGAAGCAATCATAGCCAATGCAACAATTAAACCCACAGAGATTAGTGCAACAGTTAATCTTGAAAGATTAACTATTCTGTGCCCACCAGAGTCATCACCTGCACAAGGACTAGGCAATCCTGGACCACAAAGATCAGGATTTCCTTGCAAAAATGAAGCAGGAAGTCCAGAAATCAATGACAATGGAACTTTGCCAGAGAGCATATTGAAGGAAACATTGAAGAGAGCAAGCTTCAAGTTCTGAAGATCTTCGGGGATTGTACCAGAGAGATTGTTATGGGAAAGATCAAGATAAGTTAACACAGGCAATTCAGCAAGTGAACGAGGTATCCCACCAACCAAGTTATCAGCAAGAGAAAAGGAGACTAATTTCTTACATATTATAATAATCTTTAATTTATTTTTTTTTCCGGAAACCCTCTTGCATGCATATTAACACCAAAGCTAGGAATAATAATTTAATTAGCATTCCTTTTTATATCGAAAATTCTATATATATATATATATATATGCGAGTACGTACCTTCTTTAGAAAATTCTAAAGACATGCATACATGTAAGTTATAGTACGTATCTGCTTTAGAAACTTGTAAAGACATGCATGCATATACGTTAAGTTTGGGAAAACCGAGAAAAAAAAGAAACCACTTTGCATGAAGTAAAATAATGTTAAAGGGAAGTATCTTCTTCAAAATTAATATGTAAATCCAAAAACATATGTAAAAAAAAAAAAGATTATATGTTTTTATTGTAATACACCAATTATCATGTTAAACTCTTGCAACCATTTATGGTCAGGTTCTCCGGCCATCACATTATCATTATCAGGAGCACCGCTAGTCTGTCCACCAGTGGATCCACTAGTCTCACCTGCTGCAACACCTACTATTTGAACTGGAGCGTTTTCTTGATCTCCAGCTGTGGGCTGCTCAGTTGTAGCAAGATAATTGTTTCCGGTACCACTAGAAGTTTGATTATTATCAGCTGCAGGTGGCACCGCCACAAGCTCCTGTGTTGAAGGATTTAAATTAGTTGCCAAGTCATCCTGAATATTGTTGTTTCCTTCACCTCTATTCTGCCCACCTGGCAAGTCAATGTGGCCTGGAACAGCTGAAACTCTAAAATTGTTTGAGACAATCAAGGGATTATTTGGCTGAATATTATTGCTTTCCCTGACTTGCAGAATGTTTCCAGCATGATTATGTTGATGAATCAGGTTTGATGAATTCCCTGAATTTGGTGGCTGCTGTGGTTGTTGTTGTTGTATCTGGAGGACATTATCAACCGAGACATTGTTTGTGTTGGAACTCCTTGCATTTTCCGTCCAAAAAATTTGATTTGTCGGAGGATGATTAGGTGCCAGAGAGAAATTAAGAAGCTGGACATTGTTTTCGCCAGTGCTGCTCCGTCCCCGTCCCCGTCCCCGTCCCCTGCCCCTAGAATTCCTACTACCTGGAGGCCGTCCTCTTCGTCCTCGTCCTCTCCCTGGTCCCGGAGAGAAATTGTTAGCCTCAGAACTCCTTATATTTGCCGCAGATGTCTGATTAGGCAGATTTTGCACGGCTGCGAAATTATTCGCCCCAGAAATCCTCATATTTGCAAGAAATGTCTGATTAGGCAGATTTTGCACGGCTGATAAATTATTCTCCCCAGAACTCCTCATATTTGCAGCATATGTCTGATTAGGCAGATTTTGCACGGCTGAGAAATTATTCGCCCCAGAAATCCTCATATTTGCAAGAAATGTCTGATTAGGCAGATTTTGCACGGCTGATAAATTATTCTCCCCAGAACTCCTCATATTTACAGCATATGTCTGATTAGGCAGATTTTGCACTGCTGAATACCTGTCGTGGACAGAACTTATATTTGAAAATGAAGATTGAAGCTGAGGTGGAATCTGTCCTGACAAGGAGTTCACACTGTTCTGACGATAGTAAGAATTCCCTGAATTTGCAGAATTGGAAGGTTGATTAAGCTGAGGCTGACCGGGCAAGGAGTTTTGTCCTGAGAATCTGTTTGCCGTCAAAGGTTGATTAGGCTGAGAAAGCTGTCGCTGCAAGGAGTTGTGTACTGAAATAATATTCGGACAATGAGAATTCCCTGCATTAGGTGACGATGATTGATATCCTCTTGGCAACGAGTTCTGTACTGAGACAGAGTTCCTTGCATATGCTGTTGATACTTGATCAGGCACAGAAAGCTGTCTGGGCAAGGAATTCTGTGCTGAGAAATTGTGGGGAGGTTGATTAGGGAGAGAATGTTGTCCTAACAAAGAATTCTGTGCCAACAAACTGTTTAGATAATAAGGATTCCCCACGTCTTCTGTAGAAGATTGATCCGGCAGTGGATGATGTCCTGGAAAGTTCTGTATTGAGAAACAACTCTCTACATTTCCAGTCACTAGTTGATCAGATAGAGGATTCTGTTCTGAGAAACTTTCCGGATCATAAAAATTCCCTAAATCTTCCAGGGCAAATCTTTTAGGTAGAAGATGATGTACTGGAAAGGAGTTGTGTACCTGGAAAGAAGTCTCCACATTTGCATTCGACGGCTGTCCGGGCAAAGGATTCTGCTCTGAAAAACTTTCTGGACCAACAAAATTCCCTACATCTTTCACTAAAAATCTTTCAGGCAGAGGATGATGTACCTGGAAAGAAGTCTCCACATTTGCGTTTGACGGCTGATCAGGTAGTTGATGCTGTCCGCGCAAAGGATTCTGCTCTAAGAAACTTTCCGGAAAATAAAAATTGCCAACATTTTCCGCAGAAGATTGATGAGGCAGAGGATTCTGCCCCTGGAAAGAACTCCCGACATACCCATGATTGCTATTTGCAGGTTGATCAGACATGGGATGATAACCAGTAAAGGAGTCCACTACTAGACAATCGTTTGATCCAAAATCCAGTGTCGTCAACAGAGGTTGCTGAATAATTCCTGCATCTTGATTTCCCATCAATTCTTGTCCAAATCCTCCATCAACTTTTAAATAATCATTCACGTCAATTTCAGAAAAAATTTCAATACCAACAGGAAATTCTTGCAAATCATCTCCAGGAAGAAGAGGAGGAAAAGTAGAACCTTCGTTTGGATACTGAGAACTCATTTCAGAATTCAGAGAGGCATCTGAAAAAGAAGAAAAGCAGCGGCGAAGAGGATTAGTTCAACCTTAAATCATTCAAACTTTCCTCTCATCAGACATATCAAAATTAATGTTTTTTCCTGAGCAGATAAACAAAAAAAGGTTGGGGTTTTCTGCTACTTTGTTGTTGTATCCAAAAATATTTCAAGCATCCCGTCGAAACGGTGGTGAATATGGACTCTTTTCAGTAAAAAATGAAAATAAAAGGTAACTCTTCAAACCATCATTTATTATTATTCTTTATACAACGTTTACATTTTACATACATTGAACTTATATAATTTTTACCAAAAAAATAATATTACCTGCAGGGATATAATTAGAGTCAGTCCCCTTTAGATATTCTGATTCTGAGTGGACAAAATCAAAATATTTTACTTTGCTCTTGTGATAAATATTATTTTCTTCATCTATTTATAATTTTATAATTGAAAAGTCTTGAAAAGTCAAGAGTTTGAGGATAAAATTAAATCAAAATTGGAGAAATTTAGGGAGGGAATTTTGTTAGGAATTTTTTAAAAATGTTATCCTTAACAGATAATATGATTTCTCTTATTTTATATTAATTAAATTAATTTTTTCTATTTTTACAAATATTTACCGATTAATATTAATATGATTTCTTGATTTAAATCTTTTAATTGATTTGTTTTTTTAATATTTATTATACAATTGCAGGTGCAATGGAAATAACTATGAATATATTTTTAGTAATTTATGTATTCCGTATACATTCTCTTTATATCTCTTTATATCTATCTTTTTACAAGTAATATTTGATTTTAAATTTGATGGATAGAGAAATCAATTCTTTTCATTTGAATTAACAAGCGTTTAAAGATTCTCCTTTATTAATTTTTTCAACAAATTTTAAAAATTTAACATAATTTATATAAAAAAATACTCTATTTTTGTAAGGTAAAAAAGATTTGAGATTTATAAACAAAAATTAAAATTAAAATTATTAAATATAAATTTATTTAAAATTAAATTCACAAATTACTTTATATTTAACTGTATTTTTTTTTAAAAAAAACATAATAATAATATTAAAAGTGTTCAGAAACTAATAATAGTAATAATGTGAAATAGAGACAGAACAGAAATATAATTTAATTTTAATGGAAAAAAATATAAAATTCATCCATTCATATTCACACAATAAATATATTTATAATATTTTATTTAACGTTATTTAACGTCATGCTCCTACTCAATTCTCTGACTAAATTTTCAAATTAAAGATATAACACGATTTCTTAAATTTTTTTTAAAAAATACTGTGTACACAAATTTTAATTTTATTTAATAATAAATATTCAACTTAATAATCTCAAGATCCCATTAGAAAAATTAAATTAAAAATCAATCTAATATGATTTGTAACATAAAAAAGAGTATAAAATATTTAAATAAAAATTTAATAAATTTTTTTGTTTTATTTAAGGAAAAAAAAGTTAGTTATTATATTATATAGGGTAAATCATTCAAACAATTTCGTGATTCTAAGTTTGACATTCTTATTTTTTTTTTCATTTAATGTTGCACTCCAACAAAAAAAAAAAAAGTCAAATTTTTTCCTTTCATCCAAAATTTCCTTCGATCTTAATTTGCGGTTTAGTGACATTTTTGTCTTTTTCTTTTAAGACTAATTTTTTAATTTTTAAATAATATTGATATTTTCATCTTTTCATTATAAATTTTAATTTAAATAATTCAATCGTGATTCTAAGTTTTGCACTCGTATTTTTTTTCATTTAATGTTGCACTCCAGCAAAAAAAAAAAGAAAGTTACTTTTTTTACCTTCCATCCAACTTAATTTGCGGTTTAGGGTCATTTTTGTCTTTTCCTTTTAAGACTAATTTTTTATTTTTTTAAAGAATATTGATATTTTCGTCTTTTCCTTTTAAGACTAATTTTTTATTTTTTAAAGAATATTGATATTTTCGTCTTTTCGTTATGATTTTTAATTTAAAAAATTTCAATTGATAATTTAAAAATGAAAATGATTCAATCCAACTTCATTTTCCGTTTAGGGACATTTTTGTCTTTTTCTTTTAAGACTAATTTTTTTTAAAAGAATACTAGTATTTTCGTCTTTTCATTATGAATTTTAATTTACATCCAACTTCATTTGCCGTTTAGGGGCATTTTTGTCTTTCCCTTTTAAGACTAATTTTTTATTTTTCAAAGAATACTCGTCTTTTCATTATAAATTTTAATTTACATCCAACTTCATTTACCGTTTAGGGGCATTTTTGTCTTTCCCTTTTAAGACTAATTTTTTATTTTTTAAAGAATATTAGTATTTTCGTCTTTTCATTATCAATTTTAATTTAAAAATGCAAATGGTTCAATGGCACATCGTAAAGTCAGAAAACCCTACGTTCCTGGCTTGACGGAGGGCATCCAACCCTTGAACGTAGGATTTCCTGAACCATTTGTATTTTTATTATATTTTTGCAGCTAATTTCTGTTATCTTCTATATCTAATATATTATCTTCTATACCTTATATATATATATATATATATTGAAAGGATTTAACAATATTCGGAGTATGATAAATATATGTGAAGTCGGAGTAAGATAAATTTAGAGATGGTCGGAGTAAGGGGAGATACGAATACCTTAACTTCGATTGGCCTCTCGAACCGATATATACATATAATTTACCTGGATCCTCGGATAAGCACTCCGAACATCTCGCGGAGTACAGCTCCCCATTACCTCCCAAGAGATGTTCGATCTCTAAAGAGAAATGGTGATACAAACATACAACTGTCTCATGACTCATCTAGTAATGATGCACTCCCCAGACAGGTGTCCTGTGACTCACTAAAGTAATGATGAATATAAAATTACCCCATAGGTAAAAAGGTAAGTTTTCTCACTATAAAAGGAAGAAAGTAAGGAATAGAAAGGACTTTTGGCCCTCAATTCCAAAAACAAGACTTCACTCCGCTTAAACCATAAATTGTTACATTATTGTCACTATATTTCCTATAAAATCATTATTCTAACAAAACCATCGGAGGGTCATCTTCGGAAACCCACCGTTGTGTGACTTACAATTTGCAGGTACTCAATCCAGATTTCGACCTTCTAACAAGGACCAAATTTTTCCCTATCAGTTTGGTTCCGTTACCGAGAACTCGATTAGAAAATATTCTTATTCCAGATATTCAAAAATAAAAATAGTGAAAGCCATTATGAATGATCAACATCAACAATCGTTTCAATCCATCTCTAAGGCGCAATCTATTTCTAAACAACAACAACCAAAGTCAGGTTCGAAAGACCTTCCAGAGGAACAGAGGCCTCAGGAACCTGATCTGCCCGTGATGTCTTCGCATACAACCCCAGCAACTGAAGAAATACGGCGTTTGCAGTTAGAGGTGGAAAAGTTGCAGAAACGTCAAAAGCTGATGGATGATTGGATACATTTGCAACAAGAAGCAGCCAATTGGGGCGAAACTTTGCCCCCAATGAGTTTTCAGGCAATACCTCTAGCCCATCAATCCATAGGTTCTCAAATTGTTCAAAGTGCAGTAAAAAATCCACCTGTAATGTCTCATGGATCACAAAAGGATCCACCCAATATGATGAACGTAAATCCGGCGTCATACAAAATGAGAGGTGAAACTTCAAAAGCACCTCAAAGAAGCGAAGTAGGCGAATCTCGACGTCATGATCGTGACGATAGGAGAAAACCTCGAGCAAGGACATTACCAGATTACTATCATAAACAAAGACGAAGTCCGATACATGATTATCAGGAATCCTCCGTCGGAACGATGCCAAAGCAGACGCCAAAGCGAAATATACGACCAAAGTCAATAAAGAAAGGGGAAGAGATGATACGTAAAGCCTTTGAAATGGGGCCCTTTGAAGAGTGCATTAGAGATGTCCTCCCGGACTCTAATTTGAAGCTCCCACAGTTTGTTTTGTACAACGGGAGAACCAAACCCCAAGAGCATATTTGTCGCTACAAATCAGCAATGAGCCTTGTGACCGGCAACGAAGCAATTCTGTGCAAAGCTTTCCCTAGCACCCTCACCGAAAAGGCGTTGACCTGGTTCACTTCACTCAAGACCAACAACATTGATTCCTGGTATACCTTGGAGAAAAAATTCTTGGACAAATTTAGCACTGCTGGCGAACTGCCAAAGACTAAGGGAGACTTAACAAATGTTAAGCAAAAGGATGATAAGCCTCTCTTAGAATATTTGGAGAGATTCAAGAAAATTTATGACGAAATTGAAGGTTTAAGTCAAGATACGGTAATCACTTGCTTTGAAGGTGGCTTAAAATCCCATGCTCTCAAAACGGAGTTCGGACTCCGACACCCTCGGACTATAGGAGAAATGTTCAAGACCGCGAAACACGTTGCTCTGGCCATCGAACTACCAGACCGAAAACACAACGCTTTGAAAGACATGATCGAGGCAGATAAAGGGGGAAAACCCAAATTCGGACTACGGACGGATGCAACTAAAGGATCGTTTGAGAGAAGCAAAGCTTTTACTCCGTCAAGTAGGCCAAACTTAAAATCCAATCCAACGCAGGGAACAAGAAATCAGAATCGAAGGGTAGAAAAGCCTTTTGGATTGAATATTCCCGTTGAGAATGTGGTTGCGGTCCTGAAGGAAAGATACGGAGTGAGAAATCTACCCCCGCTGAACCCTCATACTGAAGGAGTAAGAGACCAAAGCAGATATTGTGACTTTCACCAGAGTCACGGTCACAGTATGGAATACTGCTATCAGCTGAAAAAGATTATTGAATCTTTAAAAAAGAAGGGTTCGTTAGCGGAGTTCATGAAGGAAGGACCTCAATCAACATCGCTGAAAGGAAAGGAAAAAGTAATTGATGTCATCTTGAATGAAATTCCATCGATGTCCCAATTAAAAAGACAAATTCATCTCTTGAAAGAGTCATACATCGCACCAACGAGTTTAGAAAAGGAAGATGTCATCTCTTTTACCAAGGCGGAGTTAGCACCTACAATTGGGAAGAAATTGAATCCGGTACTCTTAGACATTTCGATAACTCATCCCAATTTTCAACAATTTTTAGTACGAAGAGCTCTGGTTAACACCGGAGCATCGTCAAACATTATGTACTACTAATGTTTCTGGGATATGGGTTTAGGAGAGGAGATGTTAAGACCCACTTCTATGACACTCGAAGGATTCACGACTCATAAAGTGCAAACAAAGGGAATTATGATGCTAAATATTACCCTCGGAGTTGGATCCTCGAGTCGAATAGAACAAATTGAATTTTATGTTGTGGATGTGCAGTCAGTCTACAACATTATTTTAGGTACTCCGGCCCAGACAGCTTTTGACATGGTGATATCCTTTCCACATCAACGAGTGAAGTTTCCAACTTCAGGTGGAATCGGAGTAGAGATGAGTAATCCCAAAGGAATGTTGGATTACTTAGTGAGAAACAAGAAAGTGAATACCGAACTCGAAGGAATCACATCGCCACTCTTAATGATTGGTGAAGGAGGTGAATCCCCGACTCCGACAGAACCTCCTAAAGAAAGGATCGGTCCTTCCCAATCACAAGAATATGAGGAGGTTATAGTCAACCCCCTCTACCCAGAGCAAACGGTAAAGATTGGGCGAAATTTGCCGGCTGAAGAGGCAGAACGACTGAAAGAATTTTTGATACAACATCAAAATAACTTCGCTTGGTGCACATCTGACATGCCTGGAATAGATTCAGAAGTGGCAGAGCACAAGCTGAATGTCGATCCAACCTTCACTCCGATACGACAAAAATTGCGAAGGTTCAAAGATGAAAAGGAAACAGCAGTAGAAGAAGAAGTCAAGAAACTCCTCCTCGCCAACTTCATTCGCGAAATAGCTTACCCTTCTTGGTTAGCTAACGTAGTGATGGTACGAAAGACTACAGGGAAGTGGAGAATGTGTGTGGACTTCACTGACCTCAATAGAGCTTGCCCGAAGGATTGCTATCCGCTCCCCAAAATAAGCACATTAGTAGATGCAACTTCGGGGCACAAAACTCTTAGCTTTTTGGACGCTTTTTTGGGTTACCATCAGATAAAGATGAATGAAGCGGATCAGAGGCACACATCATTTCAAGCGGCAGGAAAAACATTTTGTTATAATGTGATGTCGTTCGGACTAAAGAACGCGGGGGCCACATATCAGAGGATGGTGGATAAAGTTTTTGACAAACAGATTGGAAGAAATGTCGAAGTCTACGTTGACGATATGGTTGTCAAGACTCCGACAGAAAGATCTCACTTGGAAGACTTAAAGGAGACCTTCAATACGTTGACGAAGTACCGATTAAAATTGAATCTGAACAAGTGTACATTCGGAGTACATTCCAGAAAATTCCTTGGTTTTATGATGACTGAGCGAGGAATCGAGGTAAACCCAAAAAAAATCGAAGCACTTGTTAACATGGTGGAACCACGATGCATAAAGGATGTGCAGAGATTAAACGGATGCATCGCAGCACTTGGAAGGTTCATTTCAAAGTCAGCGGAGAGGTGCCTTCCTTTTTTCAAAACTTTGAAGCAGGCAGCGAGAACGTTCACCTGGGATGCGGAGTGTAAAGAAGAATGGCAGAAACTGAAATAGTACCTCCAGAATCCACCGTTGTTAAGTTTGCCTGTAAGAGGCGAAGTTCTGTACTTGTATTTATCAGCATGTAACTCGGCAGTCGCTTCTGTATTACTCCGGGAGGTTGCACATAAACAACTCTCTGTATATTATGTAAGCAAAGTTTTAAACGGACCTGAGTCCAGGTACCCGAATATAGAAAAGTACGTTTACTCTTTGGTTGTTGCTGCTCGAAAATTACGAATCTATTTCACTGCCCATACAATTGAGGTGTATACGAATGCACCACTCAAACAAATCTTTCACAAAATGGACCAATCCGGAAGGATGTTGAAATGGTCATTTGAATTATGTGGGCATTACATTAGGTTCAAACCTCGCACCGCGATCAAAGCACAAGCCCTAGCAGACTTTCTGGTAGAGTCTGCTTTTTCAGAAGATACATGGCTTGCAATCGTTCCTTCTCAAGGACCAGCACCTCGACAATCGATGGAACATTGGACCATGTACGTCGATGGAACATTGGACCATGTACGTCGATGGATCAGTTAACGCACGAGGTGTTGGATTGGGGATAATCATTAAAACACCGAGTGAAAGACAGACGGAATATAAGAGCATTCGACTCAATTGTCCTATGTCCAATAACCAAGTGGAGTACGAGGCCCTTATTCAAGGCTTGCTTTGGGCAAGTAAAGTAGGAATAAGATCACTCCGAGTCTTTAGCGACTCACAAGTGGTGGTTCATCAAGTGAATGCAAGTTTCGCAGTTAACTCCGACAATTTGAAGCAATATGCAGCCAAAGCACTCCAACTCAAGAGCAATTTCGATGACCTTCAATTGGAAAAAATTGATTGGCAACAAAACTAGGAGGCAGATCAACTCGCTAGAATAGCATCAGGGGACATCCCGAACAGTCTGTCAATGGAAGTCGAAGTACACACTTCCCCGTCAACCCGCCAGAACGACTCGATAATGGTCATCACCCTGACCGAAGAAACTTGGATTGATCTCTTAAAAAATTATATCAAACAAGGAGTGTTGCCAGAAGACTAGAGTGAAGCAAAGAAGATCCGAACTTGGAGTGCACGGTATGTGATTCATGAAGGGATCCTTTACCAAAGATCTTTTTCAAAACCCTTACTCCGATGTGTACCTCCGAACATGGTACAACCTCTCCTTGAAGAAATACATGAAGGAACCTGCGGAGGACATCCAGGCGCAAGGGCTTTGGCCGCTAGAGTCATCCATCAATGTTATTACTGGCCGACACTTCAACAAGACTCACTCATTTTTGTTAAGAAATGCAAGACATGCCAGATCTTCAGCGATGTACCACGACAACCCTCCGTACATCAAACACCAGTCACAACGATGTGGCCATTCGACATGTGGGGAATGGACCTAATGGGCAAATTCCTGAGGTCACGAAGCGGACATGAATACTTAGTCGTGGCCATCGACTATTTCTCCAAGTGGATTGAAGCTAAACCACTAACCAACCCTACAGAGAAAAATGTTATCACTTTCTTCCATGACTCAGTTTTGTGCCGATTCGGAGTACCAAGGGCAGTAGTGACTGACTACGGCACACAGTTCTCAAATAACTTCACCACTGAGTGTGAAAGATTACAAATTCGACACTGGAAATCCTCTGTAGCGCACCCCCAAGGCAATGGTCAAGTTGAAGCTACGAATAAATTGGTACTCCGAGCTTTGAAGAGGAATCTCGAAGGCATATCCAAAAGATGGGTTGATGAATTACATTCCACACTGTGGTCAACACGCACTTCGGCTCGGGGGCCAACTGGAGAAACACCGTTCTCTTTGGTCTATGGAAGTGAACCTGTAGCACCAGCCGAAGTGATCTTCCCCACGCTTCGAGTTGCAACGTATAACACCAACGATTACAGACAGAATCGAGCCAGTGATTTAGACCTCCTGGATGAAAGACGCAAGATAGCTCGACTCCGAATGGAAGCTTACAAAGAAAAGACTAAGCTATACCATGATAAGAAAGTAGTACCCCATCTACTATACATTGGCGAGATTGGGTATTTCGAAAAATCGAAGGTACAACTAGAGCGCTAAATTCCGACAAATTGACTCCGAATTGGGAAGGTCCATACAAAATACATGACGAAATAAAAAAAGGTACATATCGTCTGGTCAAGGAGGAAGGGATCTTACTCCCGAACCCTTGGCACTCAGATCATTTGAAGAAGTACTTTATGTAATATCAATCATACTAGCATTTGAACTCTAGGACCTAGTAGCAAAATTCGTTTCCTACAGTTAGTTAAGGTTGAGTTATATGCATGTACGTTACAAAGTTTGTTCCAAAATTCACTTCAATATAGACATCTGGATTTATTAAAGTTGAAATTTAGCAGTACATTTCTAGTTCATTTTGTACTCGTAACGGTTAATAATGCGTGATTACCTTACCTTAACTATCTCAGTCATATACAGAAACAAAATTGTTTAATCTTCACTTCAAAATGACTTGAAAGGTTTTTCACGTTTAATGTTAGTTGAAACCTTCAATGTTCATGTGAATAAACGGAGTGAAATGACTTGAAAGGTTTTTCACGTTTAATGTTAGTTGAAACCTTCAATGTTCATGTGAATAAACAGAGTGAAATGACTTGAAAGGTTTTCACGTTTAATGTTAGTTGATACCTTCAATGTTCATGTGAATAAACGGAGTGAAATGACTTGAAAGGTTTTCACGTTTAATGTTAGTTGATACCTTCAATGTTCATGTGAATAAACGGAGTGAAATGACTTGAAAGGTTTTCACGTTTAATGTTAGTTGATACCTTCAATGTTCATGTAAATAAGCGAAGTAGAATGACTTGAAAGGTTTTTCACATTTAATGTTAGTTGAATACCTTCAATGTCCATTTTATAAGCGAGGTTAAACAACTTAAAAAACCTTAACGAAATTTTCATTCATTAAAAGATTTTGACAATAACTTCCGATTATAGCAAGTACAATACATGCATACATTTCCAAAAAGAAGTTACAACCCGTAAATTTAGGGGTTCTCAGGAGGAGGGTCAGTCGGAGTTGGATCAGTTTCAATTGGTTGTTTCCCCAAGTCTGGGGCCCTTCCAATTTCCCTGACCAAATCTGGGAGACTTGGCGAAGTAAGCGTGGGAGGTTCCCAAACTCTCCCTTCCTCCTGATCTCTCTCCCTAATCTCGTTCAACTCTACTTCATTGTAAGGCACAAAGTCGCACCCACTTCTGAAGCGAGGGTCAGTGTAACTTCCTAAGTACACATGCACCAGATGAGTCTTGTCTGGTATAAGCTCATGGAAGTTGCGGAGTATGTGTGCACACCCACGATCGAAGAAGCCATAACTCTTAAGAAACACATCATTTTCATATGCTTTGGACTCGCGGTATGTCTTGATCACATCAGCAGTATACTCCGCAGATTCTAAATACTGCACCCTCTCCGTAGCAGTCTGCTTGCTTGCCTCAGACCCTTTCAATTTCTCTCCCATCTTGCGAAGTTGGGCTTTCAGGTCTTCATTGGCATTTATGCAAGACTTGAGTTCTTCGGACTGCTTGTCCTTCTAATCTATAACTAAAGCCAGATTTTCTTCAGAGGACTTCAACTTAGATTCGGAGAGGTCCAACTCCGTCAACTTTGAAGACAACTCACTCTCCAGGTTTGCACACTTCTTCTCCATACTTATCAGCATGGTCTTCGAAGTATTGGCAGATGAAGCCATGTTTCCCACATGACTGATATAGGCGCAAGCCTGAAAACAAAGGCGGAGTAAGTACACTTACGATTATCTACTGAAGCAAATCTTAACAATTTCCAAGAAAAATCAGTATGCATACATGGGAGATCAAAGCGCCTATGTGTCCGATGGAGTCCTCATCTCCGAAGGAATGACTCTTAGCCTGGTCAAAAGTATCGGTATCCATGGCCCGAGACAAGACAGCCCCGCCAAAGTATTTTCTGATAATAGGATCGGAGATCATCAAGTTCTTTAGGGGTGGAGTAGCCTTTTGGATATCTCGGGTTAACTTGAAGAGCTCCCTTCGATCCTTTGGGATCCTGAACCCCTCCTGGGTCCAACGAAAAGTAGCAGGGTGTGTAGGCGAGCTTCCCTGCCCTCTGCTAGAGCTCGGAGTCCGCTGGACGACCGCCAAGGACTCCTCTTCCTCTTCAACAACAGGAAGACGAGGTTCATGAGCTGGCCGTTTACTAGGAGCCTCCACCTCGGACTCCTCCAAACTTCGCTTACCCCGGGGACCAGAATCGACAGTTTTTCTCCCTCTCCTTTTGTCGGTTCTCGTCACCAGGGAACCAGAAGCTTCCTCCGGAGCATTTACAGACAGAGTAGTGGTGGCATCCTCAGATGATGTTGGTGCGGCAGTCAGGGAAGCTTTGTCTACAGCCCGAGCTGGGTTCGGAGTAGACTCACTTATGCCTTTCTCCCTTAGGCCCAGCATAGCATCCCTACTTTTCAAGAAACTGGAAGACATTTCTGCAAGAATAAAGATAAGAATGAGTTAGATAAAAAGTCAAAGTTAAGAAGAAACATTGAAGTAAATATACTTGAGAGTTAACCTCTATCTTTCTTAGGAAGACAAACAACACTCCGAGGGTCATTACACTCCGGACACTCCGTAGAAAATACCCTATTTGGGTGAAGTCTCCACATGGGGTATTCACTATTATCCTCCATTCCTAATTCCCTTCTGCGGTCGTTAGCCTGCATACCCCCTATTCCGCATGAATACCTACTGTCATTCTCTAATAAATCCTTAGTATAAAATACTTTGGTTTGCCTTTTAGGGTCGTCCCCTAACGTAATCCAAAAATTTCCTATCGGAGTTTGAATACTTCGTTATTTTGTATACTTTACTAAGGGAAAGAAGGGATTTGCGTTTAGGATAGAAAGGAAAGCCTAAGTTAGATTCTACGCAAACCCACCTATCCCGCCAAAAGCTAAGTTTACTAGGTGCAGGTTCAAAAAGGGTAACCACATTTTTGCGTGGTCAAAGTGAAAGGGTCAGATTGTTCATTTGGAGTACAGAGAAAAAGGTGCGGAGTAAAAGATCTGAAATCTCAACCCCGATCCGTCTACACAAAATGGTTAGGGAGAAAAAATACCTAACCCCATTGGGATGGATGTGAGCAGGTTGAGAACGAACATTCTGAAGAAAATCGCAAAAGGCGGGGTCTAGAGGTAAGCTAAGTCCGCAGAGGAAATGGTCAAAAGGAATGGGAATAAAATAATCCGTCATAGGAGGACATGTGGGAAGACGAAACATCCTAAACCTAAACATGTCCATATCTACTAGTAAAGCACCGGACTCCCCAGCAATCTGGTTCACTCTTAAAACAAAATCCCCAGCCAATTGTTTTTTGGTCTTAGGGACTACTTCGTTGTCATCAGAGTCATCATCACTTAGGTCATTTGGGTCTGGGATATCCCTAACATTAAAACCAGTTGAGGTCACTCCGGCATAGGTAGTTTTGGGAACACTGGGATCCAAAGGGACGGCCACTGGAATGGTTATATTGGCCGAAGTTTGGGCAATGGTGGCTACTGATACTCCCTCACTTTGTTATTTCTTCCTGCTCTCCACACACTTTTCACTCGAAGTGTCATTGTCCTCTTCAAACATCTTTTTCACCCAAGTAGATGTTGAATCATCAGACTCCACTTCAACAATTTCAGTAGAGGGGTTCACATTGCTCTCAGTATTCGACATGGCAACCTGAGAATAAAATATAAAGTCTTAGTACTCCGACTACAACCTATAGGACCTCTAAAACACTCTTCTTCAAAAACCCAACCTGACTATATACCAGCAAACCCTTTTCTGATCTTTTAACAAGACATTTTTCCCCAATCGTTTCTTTCAAAACAAAAAAACCCAGACCAAGCACCCAAAACAAAATCGATAACAACACCATTCTCTTCAAAGTCAAAAAGTGTAAAACAAAATATTCGAATGTTGTAAACAATAAACTGTTATTCCCCAATACCTTTTTGTTTAGAAGATTGTGATGAAGATGAGACGGCAGATTCCTAACAAGTTTTGAATAAACGAAGAAGAAGAAAAATTTCTAAAGATGAAGAAATGCCCAGAAGATTTGTAGAAAATGTGAAGAAGAAGGGTTTAGCGGTATTTATAGAAGAGAGATGGGGTATTACATACATCGATTTGTATATCTATTTCATTATTTTAATAATATTTTGTGAAGTGTGTTTAGGAAGCTTGATCGATTTTGGAACTTATGGGATACTCGATCACGCAACCCATCACCTCCTATTTTCAAAAACCCCTTTTTTATGACACTGACGCCTCGATAAAGGGACCGTGATGATGAGAAACTTTTCCCCTTCTGGCAGTTGTTATTTTATTAATTAATCCCCTAGACTCTCAAAATTTCCCAACGGCCGAAACACCGATGATGATTCGAATTCCCTATTCAGATTAAGACAATTGTACCTGTTATCTCAATCTCGGGGGCCACTGAAAGGATTTAACAATATTCGGAGTATGATAAATATATGTGAAGTTGGAGTAAGATAAATTTAGAGATGGTCAGAGTAAGGGGACATACGAATACCTTAACTTCGATTGGCCTCAAAACCGATATATACATATAATTTACCTGGATCCTCGGATAAGCACTCCGAACATCTCGCGGAGTACAGCTCCCCATTACCTCCCAAGAGATGTTCGATCTCTAAAGAGAAATGGTGATACAAACATACAGCTGTCTCATGACTCATCAAGTAATGATGTACTTCCAGACAGCTGTCTCATGACTCATCTAGTAATGATGCACTCCCCAGACAGATGTCCTATGACTCACCAAAGTAATGATGAATATAAAATTACCCCATACGTAAAAAGGTAAGTTTTCTCACTATAAAAGGAAGGAAGTAAGGAATAGAAAGGACTTTTGGCCCTCAATTCCAAAAACAAGACTTCACTCCGCTTAAACCATAAATTGTTACATTATTGTCACTATATTTTCTATAAAATCATTGTTCTAACAAAACCATCGGAGGGTCATCTTCGGAAACCCACCGTTGTGTGACTTACAATTTGCAAGTACTCAATCCATATTTCGACCTTCTAACAAGGACCAGATTTTTCCCGATCAATATATAATATATATATATATATATATATATATATATATATATATAAGTAGACACTTAAATTTAATTATATATTTAAAATATATAATTAAATCTTATTTAAATATTTTAATTTTTATATCGAGAGATTATCTTGAAGAGTGATACTTGGCATCCTATTAGCCAAGTGATTCTCATCCTCTCACCTATAAATAGATGACTAAATTCCCTTGAAAGAGGCGGAGAAAAGAAGAAGAGAAAAAGAAACTAATTTGTGTTATCTTCTATATCTAATATATTATATTCTATACCTAATATATATAAGTAGACACTTAAATTTAATTGTATATTTAAAATATATAATTAAATCTTATTTAAATATTTTAATTTTTATGTTCAGAGATTATCTCAGAGAGTGATACTTGGTATTCTATTAGCCAAGTCATTCTCATCCTCTCAACTAAAAATAGAGAGTCAAATTTCCCTGAGAGAGGCGGAGAAAGGAAGAAGAGAAAAAGGAAGTGAAGAAAGGGAGATGAGAAGAAGCTGACAGAAGTATATAGAAACTCTGTTAAAATCCATTTCGAGAAGATCAAAGGTCTCTGAAGAAAAAGTCCAGAAGCCCTCGGAAGAAGGTTCCTTGGCACGAGTGTAAACTGTCTACAAAGCTGAAAAGAAGGCTCCTTGGCAAGAGTGTAAACTGTCTGCAAAGCTGAAAAGAAGTCTCATTGGCACGAGTGTAAACTGTCTGCAAAGTCAAAAAGAAGGCTCCTTGGCACGAGTGTAAATAGTATACAATGTTGAAAAGAAGGCTCCTTAACACGAGTATAAACTGTCTGCAAAGTTGAAAAGAAGGCTCCTTGGCACGAGTGTAAACTGTCTGCAAAGTTGAAAAAAATGCTCCTTGGCACGAGTGTAAACTGTCTGCAAAGCTAAAAAGAAAGCTTCTTGGCACGAGTGTAAACTGTCTACAAAGTTGAAAAGAAGGCTCATTGGCACGAGTGTAAACTGTCACAAAGTTGAAAAGAATGCTCTTTAATACGAGTGTAAATTGTCTGCAAAGTTGAAAAGAAAGCTACTTAACACGAGTGTAAACTGTCTGCAAAGTTGAAAAGAAGGCTCTTTGGCACGAATGTAAATTGTCTGCAAAGCTGAAAAGAAGACTCTTTGACACGAGTGTAAACTGTCTACAAAATTGAAAAGAACGCTCCTTGGCATGAGTGTAAACTATCTACAAAGTTGAAAAGAGGCTCATTGGCACGAGTGTAAACTATCTGCAAAGTTCAAAAGAAGGCTCCTTGGCACGAGTGCAAACTTTTTGCAAATCTGAAAAAAAGGCTCCTTGACACTAGTGTAAACTGTCTGCAATGCTGAAAAGAAGGCTCCTTGACACGAGTGTAAACTGTCTACAAAGTTGAAAAGAGGCTCCTTGGCACGAGTGTAAACTATCTACAAAATTGAAAAGAAGGCTCATTGGCACGAGTGCAAACTTTCTGCAAATCTGAAAAGAAGGCTCCTTGACACTAGTGTAAACTGTCTGCAATGTTAAAAAGAAGGCTCCTTGACACGAGTGTAAACTGTCTGCAATGCTAAAAAGAAGCCTCATTGATACGAGTGTAAACTGTCTGCAAAGTTGAAAAGAAGGCTCCTTGGCACGAGTGTAAATTGCTTGCAAAGTTGAAAAGAAGGCTCCTTGGTACGAATGTAAATTGTCTGCAAAGCTGAAAAGAAGGCTCTTTGGTACGAGTATAAGCTGTATACAAAGTTGAAAAGAAGGCTCCTTAACACGAGTGTAAACTGTTTGCAAAGTTGAAAAGAAGACTCATTGACACGAGTGTAAATTGTCTGCAAAGTTGAAAAGAAAGCTCCTTAGCACGAGTGTAAACGTCTACAAAGTTAAAAAGAAGGCTTTTTAGCACGAGTGTAAACTGTCTACAAAGTTGAAAAGAATGCTCATTCACACGAGTGTAAATTATTTACATAGTTGAAAAGAAAGTTCCTTGGCACAAGTGTAAACTGTTGGAGTTTGGTAAATATTTCGAGGACACTTCGGGGGCGGAGCGGGGGTGTGGGGGCAGCGCCCCCGAGACACCAACGGGCTTAGGCCCAGTGATATGTAGGGTTTAGGCCCAGTGATATGAAGATATGCCCAGTAATGTGTAGATAGGCCCAGTCATATGTAGATAGGGTTTAGACACCTATATATAGGTATATCATTGTAACAAGTTATGAGAACCAAGAAATAATAATTGAGAATTCAGTTTGCAGGACGTAGCCCTAATTGGGGTGAACCTGGATAAATCGTGTGTTCTTTTATTATTATTGTTTTTTCGATTTCGTCTATCAAATTTATATTCTACATCGTTAAAATCCTACATAAACTGTCTGCAATTCTGAAAAGAATGCTCCTTGACACGAGTGTAAGCTGTCTGCAATACTGAAAAGAAGGCTTTTTGTCACAAGTGTAAACTGTCTACAATGAAGTGAAGACTCCTCAGCATGAGATTAAACTGTTTGCAAGAAAAAAAATTCTCCTTCGCGCATGAGTTAAAACTTCATTGTCACTCCTTTGATGTAACTTTGAACTACGTTTGATTTGATTCCTTCGCAAGATACATAGACAACTTAGTTTCTCCTCCTAGCACATGAGTTAAAACTTCATTGTCACTCCTTTGATGTAACTTTGAACTACGTTTGATTTGATTCCTTCGCAAGATACATAGACAACTTAGTTTCTCCTCCTACTATTTAAACTGGAGCGTTTTCTTGAACTCCAATTGTGGGCTGCTCAGTTGTAGCAAGATAATTCTTTTCGGTACCACCAGTAGTCTGTCCACCAGCAGATCCACTAGTCTCACCTGATGCAACACTAGGATATTTCTTCTGGCTGAAATTAATTTCACGTTAAAAAAACACACACAATATATATATATATATATATATATATATATATATATAGATCAGTAGGTGAATAAATGTTTGTTTTTATAAAGGGTGTACGGGAGAACCTATGTAGTTCTGGCTCGTATGATTCGCAAAACTTTTTGTAATTGTTCACAAAAAAGAAAAAATATAGTAACATTTTTGGTACACATCTAAGAGAAATTAAAAGTAAAAAATGATCATGCATACCTGTCAGTGCAGTTTGGATTCAAATTTCCTCTCTTCCTTGTAGGTTTTTTCGTTGTGCATATAGCCTATTTCCAATAGTTACATAAGCACATATGAAAATATATATATATTATAGGTTAAATTATCCTACTAACACTTGAACTTTTCAAAAATTCAACTTTTGCACTTGTATTTATTTTTGCTTTGAACTGACACTTGAACTATAAAATATCACCTCGTTTGCCTTTCCGTCAGACTTCATTCTCCATCCAATTTTTAGGAGTATTTTCGTCTTTTAAAATGATTAAGGTTTTATTTTTAGGGATAATTTTGTCTTTTCATAAAATTTTAAAAAATCTCATTTTACATCCAATTCTTAGGGATATTTTCGTCTTTTAAAATTATTAAGGTTTTATTTTTATGGATAATTTTGTTTTTTCATAAAATTTTTAAAAATCTAAAAAATCTTCTTAAATTGGGGGGATTCGATCCCTCAACCGCACGAATGGTAAAATTATATTAACCCACTAGAACGATTATTAACATGTTAAATTATATAAAATTTATATTTTATATTGCATATTAGATGACACCAAAATAAATTTAAAATAATTATATTTGTGAACCTCTAGATTTGAACCACCGTATAAACAATAAATAATCATTTACCTTTTAGACAAATACAAAAATTTATATTATTTGAAAATTATATTAAATATAAATATTCTGAAAAAATATTATCCAAACAGCACAATTTAAATCATATGTTTTCGTAACCATTCACTTCCTCAAACTTTGAAATTTTTTAAACTTTAAATTCGTTGCAGAATACAAATTTTGAGTTTTTTTTAGAATGACATTATTTCATTATTAGTGTCATCAATGACATTGTGTTAAAAAATATTTCAAAATTCATGTTCTGCGACGAATTCGAAACAAAAGAGTTGAAGAAGAACTTAGTGCAAAGTTTGAGGAAAGTTATAACAACAAAAACTTGTGGTTTAAATTGTGTCATTTGATAATATTTTTTTTGAGAATGTTTATATTTAATATAATTTATATTTAAAATATAAAATATAATCGTAATATAAAATACGTATTTATTATTTTTGTAATTACAATATAAAATATAAATTTTAAATAAAATTATATATTTATAGTTGTCCCAGTGGATATAAATGATTTAGTTAGGCGTTAGTTAGGCGTGATTGTAGGATCAAACATTTAAAATTACAAAAAAATATTTTTTATATTTTCAAGATAAATTATCCTACTAACACTTCAATTTTTTAAAAATCTAACTTTTGCACCTGTATTTATTTTTGTTTTGACAAACCTTCTGAAGAGAGGAAGGAAGCTGATTTCCTTTGAGTCTTCACATGGTACTAACAGTGTTGAAAGTGATGATGAAGTGGTTAATGCTGAAGGAAATGGTGAACGTGATGACGATGTAGCTTTAAATTTGAAGATTAAGGAAATGGAATCCAGGATCGAGAAACTTGAGGAAGAGCTGAGAGAAGTAGCTGCTTTAGAAATTGCACTTTATTCTGTGGTTCCTGAGCATGGAAGTTCTGCACATAAGGTGCATACTCCTGCTAGACGCCTTTGCAGACTATACATTCATGCTTGCAAATATTGGTCTCCTAAAAAGCGAGCCACAGTTGCTAGAAATACCGTATCAGGACTGGTTTTGATCGCCAAATCTTGCGGCAGTGACATCCCAAGGTGCATAAGAACTTTGGCCCAAATTTGGGATGTCAATAGCACATGGAGATGTTCTCTTCTGTCCTTTCAAATACATTTTTATTGTAAACTAACAATTTTCTCTTTTCCTTTGTCATTGAAGGTTAACCTTTTGGCTTTCAAACACTGTTGTTTTGAGGGAGATCGTTTCTCAAACATTTGGAAATTCATCTCATCCAAGTCCCACAAAAAGTGATTCAAATGGTGGAGGAACAATTATCTCTTCACTTAAGATGAAGAATAATTTGAGTAGAAAACATCCAAATATTCAAGGTTTCACTCATATGGTTGAGGATTGGCAAGAAACAGGAACCTTTATTGCGAATTTAGGGAAAGTAGAGTCATGGATTTTCTCACGGATAGTTGAATCTATATGGTGGCAGGTATTCATTTGAATAAATTCATTATTGACAATAATAGGAAACCAAATTGACAAATCTTCCTGCTTATTTTATATTCAACCCTGGTAAAATAACATTGTGGCGAATGCTAAGAAGTTTGTGTTCTATGCACGATGCATGTTTGAGTTATTGAATGTCAGGATGTTTAGCACATTCAGAGCAAGAACTTATTACCATCAGTGCACATTGTACTTTTCCATTTATGTTATCATAATTAGATTTCTCAGCTGTTTTTGGTAGTTTTTCCTAGGTGCTTATGAGTTTTTATTTTCAGTGCTTGACTCCTAACATGCAATCTCCCACTGGTGATCCTACGACTGGAAAAGTTCATAGAAGATTATTAGGCCCTTCCCTGGGTGACCAGCAGCAAGGGAGCTTTTCCATTAACTTGTGGAAAAATGCTTTCCAAGATGCTTTAAGGAGACTTTGTCCTGTTAGGGAAGGTGGCCACGAATGTGGTTGCTTACCTGTGGTAGCAAGAAAGGTACTACTATGGCGTGCAACTGCACTTCTATTTGCTAGACTACCTCTTTCCCCTCGTCATGGAATTCTCACTCCCCTTGAAGTTTTACTTTTACTTCTCCTACTTTTATATTCTGTTGCTTGCTATATTTCAGGTCCTTATATAGATTGGATCTAATTTATCTTTTACCTAAATTAGCCTTCCATGTCCTTATATTTTATCTATCTGGCATTTGTTATTAGGTAATGGAGCAATGCCTTGCCAGACTAGATGTAGCCATATTCAATGCAATTCTCCGTGAATCGGCGCATCAGATCCCAACTGATCCTGTCTCGGATCCTATAGTTGACTCAAAGGTTTTGCCCATTCCTGCCGGTGATCTAAGTTTTGGGTCTGGTGCACAGCTTAAGAATTCTGTAAGTTCCATTTACTGTTGTTAGAGTAATTTCTCATCATATAGGCTTGTAATTTTTATAAAAATTACAGAATTGGAGTCAGTTCAATATCTCAAGTCATTTGAGTTTTGGAGCAAACACTTATTGCTCAGTGACAGTTATTGTGCTTCTAATCTGGGAAATTTCCAAAAATGATTCACATAAATGTGGCCAAATGAAGAACATTCTAGATCGTAAAACTTAGATTGTTCTGGTTTTGCATGTCTTGACACAACAATGTACTTTGCTGATTGGCAATTGGTCTAGATGGCTAGCAGATTTCTTTGGTAAGGGGCCTGAGCAATCTGCAAAAGATGACGAGAACGGTATTGAGGATGATTACAGGCAGGGTCTAGATGAAACAAACTCCTTTCAGCTCCTAAATGCCTTAAGTGATCTTTTGATGCTTCCAAAAGATATGTTGATGGACAGAACAGTCAGAATAGAGGTAACCTTAGTACCAGTTTAATCTTTAGACTGATTACTTAAGATACCTATATTACGAACTTATTCTACATCTACTCTCTGCAGGTATGTCCACAAATCAGCCTTCCACTGGTTAAGCGCATACTTTGCAATTTCACCCCAGATGAGTTTTGTCCTGATTCTGTTCCTGGGGCTGTATTAGAAGCAGTTAATGCTGAGGTACAGATTAAATCTTTAACCAAAAGAATAAAAGAAAATAGCCCCTTAGGTATATGTGAACAGTAATATCTTTAGGGGTTTTACTTGTCACATTTATTAGTTAACTAAATGGACAATCCTGTCTGCACTTAATACACACAGATCTTGTATGCACAAACACACTTGATTATGTAATGACTGTTAAGTTGAAGTTACGTGTTTTAGTAATTCAAAGTGGCATTTCCTAACATTTCTGTAGAGGCAAGTTGAAATAGCTTAACCAGTACCTGTTTGACATCTGACTATTGAAACTACTTGCTAAATTACATTACGATCAGTTCAATTTCAGCTTATAGAATTCTACAGTAACCAAAAGCTTGTGTGGTTCTCCATAATTGATTCCTAGACGTTTCAACCTTCAGTCATTACATAATCTCCCCCAGTTTCCCTGCTTAACATATTATAAGTGGATATACCCCAGACTGTTTTGTGCTTGCTGCTTGTAGTATGTTCAATTACGGAGAGTTGGTACAATGGGGAATATAAACTTGAATTGAATACTGTAATTCCTTTTACTCATTTTCTCATTTCTGGATGGTGCAGTGCATTGTAGAACGTAGATTATCTGGAGACTCAGCCAGCAGCTTCCCATATCTAGCTGCTCCAGCAGTATATACACCTCCATCCTCGGCAGATATAGCCGAAAAAGTTGCTGAGGCAGGTGGTAAATCAGAATTGTCGCGGAGTGCATCTGCAATACAGAGGAAAGGGTATACCAGCGATGAGGACCTAGAAGAATTGGATTGTCCTCTTGCATCTATTCTGGACAAATTCCCATCTTCTCTAACAAGTGGAGCAAATGGAACTAATACTAGAAAACCTGAACAGACAGGCAGTAGTATAGCTAATGAAAGATTTGAACTCCTTCGTGAGGTTTGGCTAGCTACTTGAGGTATATCCTTGCCGTGAACGAATAAGTAGGTCTACTTACTATGAGACTGTCACTTCCAGGTGAAAGACACTGAGAGAGCCTACAGATTTTCCCCAAGCATTTTTCTGTGTATATGTTGGCTTGTTTATATCAGAACCACCCAATATAATTTTATTTTTTTCATAAAAACTGATAAAAAAAAAAGTTAATAAAATTTCATAATTTCATGTCTCAGCGCTTAATTTTTAATCCAAGTATTATAATAATCTTTAATTTTTTTTCTTCCGGAAACCCTCTTGCATGCATATTAACACCAAAGCTAGGAATAATAATTTAATTAGCATTCCTTTTTATATCGAAAATTCTATATATATATATATATATATGCGAGTACGTACCTTCTTTAGAAAATTCTAAAGACATGCATACATATTAAGTTATAGTACGTATCTGCTTTAGAAACTTGTAAAGACATGCATGCATATACGTTAAGTTTGGGAAAACCAAGAAAAAAAAAGAAACCACTTTGCATGAAGTAAAATAATGTTAAAGGGAAGTATCTTCTTCAAAATTAATATGTAAATCCAAAAACATATGTAAAAAAAAAAAAAAAATAGATTATATGTTTTTATTGTAATACACCAATTAACATGTTAAACTCTTGCAACCATTTATGGTCAGGTTCTCCGGCCATCACATTATCATTATCAGGAGCACCGCTAGTCTGTCCACCAGTGGATCCACTAGTCCACTGTTGTTGTTGTTGTATCTGAAGGACATTATCAACCGAGATATTGTTTGTGTTGGAACTCCTTGTATTTTCCGTCCAAGTAATTTGATTTGACGGAGGATGATTAAGTGCCCCAGAGAAATTAAGAGGCTGGATATTGTTTCCGCCAGTGCTGCTCTGTCCCCGTTCCCTACCCTTAGAATTTTTGTTGGAAACGTGAACAAATTTAAAAAATATATATTTGAATTAAAAATAAACAATGCAACTGATTTTTTTTTTTTCTTCTAGAGCTTCGGCTCTTTCTTGCTCCTTTTTTACAACTAATTATGTATAACTATATACATATATATAGTTACATATATATATATATATATATACACACCTTTTCTCTCTGCTTTTTCCTTTTTTCTTTTGCTCTTCGTTTCTCTCTACCTCACTTATTGCTCTCTCCTTTTTGCTTTCTCTTTTTTCTTATTTCTTTCTCCTCTATTGCTCTCTCCACTTTCTTTTTCTTTTTTCTTTTTTGCACTTCCTTATGCTCTCTCTTTACATACATGTATATATATATATATATATATATATATATATATATATAGATATAGGAAGGAATAGTGGCGCCTTCTTCTTCAACGATGGTGGCGCCGACTTCTTCTTCAACAATGGAGGCGCCGGTTTCTTCTTCAACAATGGAGGCGCCGACTTCTTCTTCAACAATGGAGGCGCCGGTTTTCTTCAACAATGGAGGCGCCGACTTCTTCTTCAACAATGGAGGCGCCGGTTTCTTCTTCTAACAATGGAGGCGCCGACTTCTTCTTCAACAATGGAGGCGCCGACTTCTTCTTCAACAATGGAGGCGCCGACTCTTCTTCAAACTCGAGTTTGAATTCTAACACTCCCCCTCAAACTCGACTTTCCATTCCAAGCTTTTCTTTCATTTTTTGAAACACTTCCGGCTTCAATGGCTTCGTAAAAATATCCGCTAAATTTTCTTCGGTCCTGCAATGCACCAGCTCCACGATTTTATCGTTTACCTGTTTTCGAATAAAATGATATTTTATATTGATGTGCTTGCTTCTACTGTGTGATACCGGATTCTTCGCGAGTGAAATAGCAGAATTATTATCAACATAGATAGTAATCGGATTTTTCTTTGCAAGGTTTAAATCGCCCAATATGTAGCCTAGCCACATTGCTTGACACGCGCACGCTGCTGCTGCGATGTATTCTGCCTCACATGTTGAGAGAGCAACTGTTTGTTGCTTTTTCGATGACCACGAAAATATCGCTGAACCGATATGAAAAGCATATCCTGACGTGCTTTTTCCATCATCCAAGTCACCACCATAATCACTGTCTGAGTAGCCAACTAATTTTGAATCTTGAGAATGTGTATAAAATAATCCATGATCAAGCGTACCTTTAATGTATCTCAAAATTCTTTTAGCTGCCATGAAGTGATCTTGCTTTGGATTCTCCATGTACCTACTAACCAGTCCAACTGCATACATAATATCTGGACGAGTGAAAGTTAGGTACCTCAGACTTCCTACCAAACTTTTGAACAATGTCGGATTTACCGACTCTCTTGTTGAATCAATTCTGAGCTTTAAGCTTACTTCTATTGGTGTACTCACCGGCTTGCATTCTTCCATTCTGAATTTTTTAAGAATTTGCTCAGCATATTTTTTCTGTGACATAAAAATCCCATCTTTGCTTTGTTTGACTTCAACTCCAAGAAAGTATGACATTTGACCAATATCTGTCATCTCAAATTCGTTAGTCATAGCTTTCTTAAAATCATTGAACATACCAGGATTGTTGCCAGTAAAGATCATGTCATCCACGTACAAGCACACGATCATAATATCTCCCTCTGAATTTGTTTTTGTGTAGAGAGCATGCTCGTATGGACTTTTCACAAAAACATTCTTTTGAAAATATTCATCAACTCTTGTGTTCCAAGCTCGAGGGGCTTGCTTCAATCCGTACAGTGCTTTCTTTAGACGATAGACTTTATCTTCCTGGCCTTTTTGAACATATCCAGGAGGTTGCTCGATGTAAACTTCTTCTTCGAGATAACCATTTAGAAATGCTGACTTCACGTCCATCTGATAAATCTTCCACTGTTTTTGAGCCGCAATTGCTGTAAGAAGTCTTATGGTATCAACTCTTGCAACTGGAGCAAAAACCTCATCATAGTCAATCCCGTATCTTTGCTTGTAGCCTTTAGCAACTAGCCTTGCCTTGTATTTTTCCACTTTCCCGTCTTGATTTGTCTTTGTCTTGTAGACCCATTTGACACCAATTGCCTTGTGTCCTTCTGGAAGTTCTGTGAGCTTCCAAGTATCATTCTTTTTAATTGCACCAATTTCTTCATCCATGGCCTTATTCCATTTGCTTTCTTTAGAAGCTTCTCAAATGTCACTGGATCACATTCAGCCATTAAACAAAATAAAGAATAATCAAATGAGGTTTGTACCGGATTTGTTGCATCATAAATGTCATTCAGACTTCTCATTTTTCTTGGCTCTCCCCCTGAATTGTTGCTACTACTGCTTCCTGAACTCGATGGTGTTGAGGCAGGAGTTCTTTGAGTTGGACTTTGTGGAGGAGTTGGATCATCATCTTCTTCATTTTCAATGTTGGAGTCATCACCGTCATCATCATCATTAAAGAACAGACCTGCAACTTTTCTTTCTTCCTCGCTCCATCTCCAGTACTCTGATTCATCGAACTCAACATCACGCGAAATGATTAACTTCTTTGTGAGAGGATTATAGAGTCTGTACGCCTTGCTCCTTTTGTCATATCCGGTAAAGATGCATTTCTCACCTTTATCATCCAGCTTCTTTCTTTTCTGATCAGGAACATGTGCATATGCAATGCACCCGAAAATTCTGAGATGTCCAACTGATGGTTTGCTACCACTCCATGCTTCATTTGGAGTTTTGTTTCTGACACTTTTTGTTGGACACCGATTCAGTAAATACAGCACACAGCACGGCTTCTGCCCAAAAAGTTCTTGGCATGTGCTTTGCTTTCACCATACTCCTTGCCATGTCAAGAATAGTGCGATTTTTCCTTTCTGCAACGCCATTTTGTTGAGGAGTATACGCCGTTGTCAACTGATGATTGATTCCATGTGCTATGCAGAAGCTTTTGAATAGATTTGAAGTATACTCGCCTCCTCTGTCTGATCTGAGTATCTTCACATAATGACCATCTGTTTCTCTCCCATTACTTTGAACTCTTTGAATTTATCAAGAGCCTCCGCCTTTTCTTTCAGAATGTATACCCAACTTTTCCTGCTAAAATCATCAATAAATGTTAGGTAATACCTGTTTCCGCCAAGTGATGCAACATCAAATGGACCAGCTATATCAGTGTGAACAATCTCTAATGGCCTCCTGGCTCTCCATGATTTTCCAACAGGAAAACTTTGTCGATGTTGCTTCCCTTTGACACATGCTTCACACAATTTATTTGGTTCATTGATTATTGGCAAACCATTCACCATATTTGTCTTTGACAATAATTTCAAGCCAGAAAAACCAAGATGACCAAATCTCAAATGCCATAACCACGAATCATTTTTAATGACTGACTTTAAGCATTTTTGCACCTTCGTCTGCATGTCAAGAGTGAACAGACGATTCCGTGACATCTCCACATTTGCGATTAATTCTCGAACTTGATTTCTGATAATGAGAGAATTATCTTGCATCTGTATATTATATCCTTTCTCCACGAGTTGGCCAAGACTAATGATGTTATTTTTCAAAGCAGGTATAAAATACACATCATTGATATATTTCTTTTCACCATTTTTAATACAATCGAAATTGTACCTTTGCCTTTCACCGGAATTTTTGATGAGTCGCCAAAAGTAACTTCCCCATTGACATTCTCATCTATCTCTGTAAAAAATTCCTTGTGACCGCACATATGATTGCTGGCACCTGAATCAAGATACCAAATATTTTTCTTGTCTTCTTCGTCTCCTTTGTATGTGAGAAACATAGCAGAACCCACATCTTTATCTTCTTTTGCTGTTGCAAAATGACTGCTTTCTTCCACATTTGGGGATCTATACTCATAACTGAAATGATCATATCTATTACAGTTATAACATTGAAATTGAGACTTATCACCTCGTTGTTGGAATCCACCTCGTTGTTGGAATCCACCTCTTCCTCGGCCTCTGAAATTTTGACCGTTGTTGACTCTGTTGAAATTCTGACCTCTGTTGAAATTCTGACCTCTGTTGAACGGTTGTCTTCCACGTCCTCGTCCACCTCGGTAGCCTCCTCTAAAACCACCTCTTCCACGAACATAACTGCTACTGCTTGAACTTTCACCTATGGAAACCTTACTTTGCAACGCTTTTTCCAAATGACTTGTATCATCATACTGGTTCATCCGGGACTCGTGAGCTTGAAGAGAGCCTACGAGCTCATCAATTGAAATTTCAGACAAATCTTTTGACTCCTCGATAGATGTAACAACATAATCAAATTTTCGTATTAACGAGCGTAAAAGTTTTTCCATCACCCGAACATCATCGAGACTTTCGCCGTTCCTTTTCATTTCATTTGTCACCGTTTTCAAACGCGTAACAAATTCTCCAATATTTTCTGAATTTTTCATTTTTAAATTTTCGAAACTCGCCGCGTAGTACCTGGAGCCGCACCTTTTTAACTTTTTCGACTCCTTGGAAAGATTTCTGTAAAATCTCCCACGCCTCTTTGCTGTTTTGGCTTCAGAAATTTTTTCAAAGGTTGATTCGTCAATACCTTGAAAAATAGTGAACAACGCCTTTTTATCTTTTTTCGAGACTCCTTTAACATCGTCTTCTCGGCATTAGGAAGAGCTGCTTCTGCGGTAGCGTCTTTGGGCTCGTTGTATCCACTTTCGACAATATCCCAGTTATCGTAGGAACCGAGTAATACCTTCATTTGGATACTCCAGTTTCCATAATTTGTTGCCGTCAATTTCGGGATTTGCAGTGCATTGTATTCGCCATTTTTATCGGACAGAACCTTAGCTCTGATACCACTTGTTGGAAACGTGAACAAATTTAAAAAATATATATTTGAATTAAAAACAAACAATGCAACTGATTTTTTTTTTTCTTCTAGAGCTTCGGCTCTTTCTTGCTCCTTTTTACAACTAATTATGTATAAATAATATATATATATAGTTACATATATATATATATATATATATATACACACCTTTTCTCTGCTTTTCCCTTTTTTCTTTTGCTCCTCGTTTCTCTCTACCTCACTTATTGCTCTCTCCTTTTTGCTTTCTCTTTTTTCTTATTTCTTCTCTCTATTGCTCTCTCCACTTTCTTTTTCTTTTTTCTTTTTTGCACTTCCTTATGCTCTCTCTTTACATACATGTATATATATATATATAATATTATATATATATAATATATATATATATATATATATATATGTATATATATATATAGATATAGGAAGGAATAGTGGCGCCTTCTTCTTCAACGATGGTGGCGCCGACTTCTTCTTCAACAATGGAGGCGCCGGTTTCTTCTTCAACAATGGAGGTGCCGACTTCTTCTTCAACAATGGAGGCGCCGGTTTCTTCTTCAACAATGGAGGCGCCGACTTCTTCTTCAACAATGGAGGCGCCGGTTTCTTCTTCAACAATGGAGGCGCCGACTTCTTCTTCAACAATGGAGGCGCCGACTTCTTCTTCAAACTCGAGTTTGAATTCTAACAATTTTTACTACCTGGAGGCCGTCCTCTTCGTCCTCGTACTCATCCCCTCCCTGGTCCTGGAGACGAATTTTGTACTCCTAAAAAATTGTTAGCCTCACAACTCCTTATATTTGCCGCAGATGTCTGATTAGGCAGATTTTGCACCCTGTTTCTACTACCTGGAGGCCGTCCTCTTCGTCTTTGTCCTCTCCCTGGTCCTTGAGACGAATTCTGAGGTGGAATCTGTCCTGACAAGGAGTTCACACTGTTCTGAGGAAAGTAAGAATTCCCTGGATTTGCAGAATTGGAAGGTTGATTAAGCTGAGGCTGACCGGGCAGGGAGTTTTGTCCTGAGAAACAACTCTCTACATTTCCAGTCACTAGTTGATCAGGTAGAGGATTCTGTTCTGAGAAACTTTTCGGACCATAAAAATTCCCTACATCTTCCAAGGCAAATCTTTTAGGCAGAAGATGTAGTGGAATGGAGTTGTGTACCTTGAGAGAAGTCTCCACATTTGCATTCGACGGCTGTCCGGGCAGCTCTGGAAAAATTTCTGGACCAACAAAATGTTGGGAAAATCAGCTCAATTTTCTAGCGGAAGCAATTAATAATTTTTCCGTCTTTGTTTTGTTAAAATGGGCAAAATCATATGACCGATCAAAAATAGCAAATACAACCACAAGCAATTAAATAAACGATAAACGAACACCAAGATTTAACGTGGAAAACCCAAATCGGGAAAAAACCACGAAGCCTTCCACTAATCACCAAGAAAAACAGTGGGTACAATCAATAATCCTCTCTAAATCAATTAGAGGCATACACAATCATCAAGTAACAACTTGGAACATCATAACCACAATAATCTTCACTCAAAAGTGAGAAATCCACACAAAAATACAGTAGAGAACAGAGGCAGTTTTATCAACATCGAGAGGTCAAAGCAACAATCCAACCGTTAGATATGAAGAAGAGAACGTTAAGAATAACATACTAAACTTTCATCCCGATCGGAGTTCATTTGATCGTCGATCGAAGCAAAACAAAAAACCCAGCGGCTGCCTCCTCTTTTCCCCTTTTCTGCTCTCGGCTTCTCTCTCTCTCTTTCTTCTCTCTATTGTTCTGTTTTTCTTTTTTTTCTTCTTCTTTATAATAATAATAATAATAAATATTATTATTATTATAATAACCTTTTTCCTTTCCTTTTCTTTATAATAATAATAATAATAAATATTATTATTATTATTATACTAATCCTTCTTCCATGTAGGAGGGATACCCCAACAAATCTCCCTCTCACTCTTACATGGGAGATAAAACTCAATGATGAAATATATCAAACAAACCTTTCACAACCAACTGCGCCAAGTCCGTGGATTGTAAGCAATGCTCTCTTCTTTTCAACTTGAACACTCGATTGCTCTTGGGTGCTCGCTTGCTTCCGTGTAACTTTACCAGGGAATGACCACGTCCATCAAGCAAGGATATAACTCCATCTCGCTTGGCTTGAATCCACTCTTGTCGGTGCACCTTCTTCACTTCTTCCCGATAGCAAACTCTCTCAAAGTTACCCATTTGAGGATCCCTCTGTGGCGGAACTCCATGCTCAATACGAGGTGGCTCAAGTACATCACCATCACGAGCAACATCATCACCACAACATTGTTCTTCATCTTCTCCTCCATGATCTGAATGTATGGTAGGAAAAGGAATATTACCTTTAGGGAGGATACCATTGCAACTCTCAATCATGTGATCAAGCCTCTCGTGCGATAAATCCTTAGATGGCGCAGTGTTCTGATCTCTTCTGCACATCTTTGCTTGCATCACGTAAAGCCTGTTCTCCTTCTTACCTCGGGCCACGAACAAAGAACCTTTGGTGAGCTTCCACTTTCCTTCACCAAGGCGGCTAACATAACCCTCTCCATCAAGTCCTCCAGCTGAAATGAGGTTGAACTGAAACTCTGGAACATGTCTGACATCTCTGAGGATCAAACTGCAACCAGTATTAGTCTTTAAACAAACAGTGCCCATCCCAATAACCTTAGATGATTCGTCACCCTTTCCCATCTTGATATAGCCAAAGTCACCGCTAGTGTAAGATGAGAAGAACTCCTTGTGAGGTGTGAGATGACATGAGGCACCCGAATTAACAATCCAAGTGCAATCCTGAAAAGAAACATCAACGATAGTGTCATCACACACAAAGAATAAATCATCTGTATCTACAAGGGCTGCTGTGTATTTCTCCTCTTTCTTCTCAGAAGTCTGACCATTCTCCTCTTTCTGTTGGGCTTTATCTCGTTTCATTTTCCTGCACTGAGCTATCTTATGACCCGGTTTATCACAATAGAAGCATTTCACTTCGCTTCTTGATTTAGATCTCCCCCTAGATTCAAAGTCTCTATGTCTGTGTCTTCCACGACCCTCTACCTCAGCCACATGAGCCTGATCTAAATAGTTGGAGGAACTCAGATCTCTTCTCCTAGCTTCTTCGTTCAGCAGACTCGACTTCACAACATCCATTGTGAGCTTACCCTCTGGAGCAGAATTGCTAAGTGACACCACTAAAGTCTCCCAACTTTCTGGCAATGAGCTGAGGAGCAACAACGCCTGCAATTCATCATCTAAAACCAATTTCATAGAAGACAATTGGTTAATCAAACCCTGAAAATCATTCAAATGCTCAACCACACTACGTCCATCCCGATACTCAAGTCTCACAAGTCTTCTCATAAAAGAGGTTTTATTCAAGGCATTTTTTCTCTCATACATGCATTTGAGTTTCTCCCACAATTCATAGGCGTTGGCAATTTCCAAGTACTTTCTTGTTTATCGCCTGGCATCTCCTTATTCAAGATCGGTTCATGCAAATCCTTAATATATAAAATATCCTCTATCCTGGGTTTCCAACTTTGATAATTAGAGGAGTTCAATTTAATCATTCCCCCAAATATAGTTTTATCCTCCATTTTAACAACACAAGAAAATTAACCAAAAATATCAACTCAAGTTCTGATACCAATTGTTGGGAAAATCACCTCAATTTTCTAGCGAAAGCAATTAATAATTTTCCCGTCTTTGTTTTGTTAAAATGGGCAAAATCATATGACCGATCAAAAATAGCAAATACAACCACAAGCAATTAATCAAACGATAAACGAACACCAAGATTTAACGTGGAAAACCCAAATCGGGAAAAAACCACGAAACCTTCCACTAATCACCAAGAAAAATAGTGGGTACAATCAATAATCCTCTCTAAATCAATTAGAGGCATACACAATCATCAAGTAACAACTTGGAACATCATAACCACAATAATCTTCACTCAAAAGTGAGAAATCCACACAAAAATACAGTAGAGAACAAAGACAGTTTTATCAACATCGAGAGGTCAAAGCAACAATCCAACCGTTAGATATGAAGAAGAGAACGTTAAGAATAACATACTAAACTTTCATCCTGATCGCAGTTAATTTGATCGTCGATCGAAGCAAAACAAAAAACCCAACGGCTACCTCCTCTTTTCCCCTCTTCTGCTCTCGGCTTCTCTCTCTCTCTTCTCTCTATTGTTCTTTTTTTTTTTTCTTCTTCTTTATAATAATAATAATAATAAATATTATTATTATTATAGTAACCTTTTTTCTTTCCTTTTCTTTATAATAATAATAATAATAAATATTATTATTATTATTATACTAATCCTTCTTCCACGTAGGAGGATACCCCAACACAAAATTCCCTACATCTTTCATTAAAAATCTTTCAGGCAGATTTGCGTTCGACGGCTGATCAGGTAGTTGATGCTGTCCGGGCAAAGGATTCTGCTCTAAGAAACTTTCCGGAAAATAAAAATTGCCAACATTTTCCGCAGAAGATTGATGAGGCAGAGGATTCTGCCCCTGGAAAGAACTCCCGACATACCCATGATTGTTATTTGCAGGTTGATCAGGCATGGGATGATAACCAGTAAAGGAGTCCACTACTAGACAATCGTTTGATCCAACATCCAACGGATCAGGCATGGGATGATAACCAGTAAAGGAGTCCACTACTAAACAATCGTTTGATCCAACATCTAGCGGCGTCAACAGAGGTTGCTGATTGTTATTTGCAGGTTGATCAGGCATGGGATGATAACCAGTAAAGGAGTCCACTACTAGACAATCGTTTGATCCAACATCCAGCGGCGTCAACAGAGGTTGCTGAATAATTCCTGCATCTTGATTTCCCATCAATTCTTGTCCAAATCCTCCATCAACTTCTAAATAATCATTCACGTCAATTTCAGGAAAAACTTGAATACCAACAGGAAATTCTGGCAAATCATCTCCAGGAAGAAGAGGAGGAAATGTAGAACCTTCGTTTGGATACTGAGAATTCATTTCAGAATTCAGAGAGGTATCTGAAAAAGAAGAAAAGCAGCGGCGAAGAGGATTAGTTCAACCTTAAATCATTCAAACTTTCCTCTCACCAGACAAATCAAAATTAATGCTTTTCCCTGAGCAGATAACAAAAAAAAGGTTGGGTTTTTTTGTTGGGTATAAAACCCTGGCGGAAACTTAAACAGAATCTAAGACAAAGGATAAACAAAAATAAAATACGGACGGATAAACAAAAATAAAATTTTCACATGTGATACTTTTTTAGAGAGACTTACGTAGGCAAACTCCCAACGAACGATTGAGTGGTACTTTATTTAGAGACAAACTCGTAAGAAATTTTTTTCCGACAAAAAGAAATTCTCCTTTATTTATAGAGTAGAATTGTTTGACAATCGATTTGATGGAGTGAAAAATTTTTAAAATAAGTAAATCAAAAAATTTAAAATAAGTAAATCAAAAAAAATTTAAAATAAATTATATTTAGATTTTACAGAGTCAAAATAATTTAAAATAAGTTATCTTTTATTATCATTCCGTGTGTCTATTATGAAATGTCTATTATGAAATGGCCTCACGATTTTGCTTCCAAAAGATCTTGTGCTTTACTAATATTTACCAATTAATATTAATATGATTTCTTGATTTTATATCTCTTAATTGATTTATTTTTTTAATATTTATTATACAATTGCAGATGCAATATAATGGAAATAACTATAATTATGATTGATTAAGTGAAAGTGGAATTAAATATAGTTTTATTATGGGTTTGACAGAAATTTTAGAATTATAAAAGTTGATATATTGTTTGAATAATTTATCCTATTATATATATATATATATATATATATATATATATATATTTAAAGGACAATGAAATTCGTGTTTATATTACTATATAAACGTAAGGTATAAAAATGTATTAAGTGTACAAATGTTTTTTCGTACTTTATTTTTTAAAATCAAAATATTAATTTTATGTAAAATACTAGAATGATATATATTTGTTTGTAAATATATTAATTCCACAAATATGTGGCTAATGATTCTCTCTCTCCAGGTGAAATCCAGAAAACGCATTTCCAAAACATGCTTCCTCTTAAATGTCCAAGCCATTTACAACCAATGCACATTTATCTATTCCCTCTTATAATTAATTCAAACAAAGGGATACAATACAGTACCACCAAGAGTACTCCCCGTCATGCATTATGTACAACACTTTTAAGCAATCCTCTGTAACTCGTAACTTTCACAACGAACAAGAGGAAATTGATGATTCTATACTTAGTAAACCGGCGGTAGTGGTTGTGTCGACGGACTGAAGCATCCTCAGAACTTCAAACATTGACGGACGTTTGTCTGGATTAACGTTAGTACATTGTATAGCAATCTCCAGAGCTCGCAGCATTTCTTGTTGGAAATTTTGTGAAATTTTAGGATCAAGAACTTGTGATGCTCCATTTGAAATGTTAATTTTTCTTCTTACCCACTTCACAACATCAAGAGACTCCATTGATAATGTTTTTCCTTCTGATTGATGGTGGTGGCCAGTGATAAGTTCTAATAGGAGAACACCAAAGCTGTATGTGTCTGTATGTTCCGTGGCTTTCTTTGTGTAATCATGCTCTGCAATTACAAGTGGATTTTAGAGTGAGAGACTGAATTTCTGCAGATTCTTGTGGTGGGATCAATATAATATGAGTAAAAAATGAATCTTTCATACCTGGGGCCAAGTAATAAGAAGATTCTGATTCAGAGGCTAAAGATGATCTAAATGCAGCTTCTCCCACAATCCGATCCAGAGAAAAATCTGTGAGTTTTGGCACGAAATCAGAATCAAGAAGAATGTTGTTTGGCTTGAGATTCCTGTGAAGTAAATGTGGAAGATAGTCTTGATGAAGATAAGCTAGTGCTTGAGCAACTCCAATGGCGATCTTCAAACGAATGGTCCATGGTAAATGGAAATCTGCTTTCCCAATGAGATCAGAAAGACTTCCTCTTGCTACATTTTCATAGATGAGTAAGAAGGAATCATTTGTGTAACAAAAACCGAGAATTTTAACAATGTTTTTGTGTCTGATTTTGGCTAATGTCTTAACCTCAGTTTTCAAAGCTTTTGAAGATTGGCTTCCAAAATGTTCCAACTTCTTGACAGCAACAGTTTCTCCACTGGGTAAAGTTATGATAAAGACTCTTCCAAAAGCTCCACCATTTCCTCTAGAAGCCTTTTCATCCATGGCAGTCAGCAAATCGTACTCGGAAACTCTCAGAGGATAGAAGAAAACAAAGTGCCAGTTCAACTGTGACTTTTCCTTGTAAGACTGGAACATCATATAAGTTCCAGAAGCAATCATAGCCAATGCAACAATTAAACCCACAGAGATTAGTGCAACAGTTAATCTTGAAAGATTAACCATTCTGTGCCCACCAGAGTCATCACCTGCACAAGGACTAGGCAATCCTGGACCACAAAGATCAGGATTTCCTTGCAAAAATGAAGCAGGAAGTCCAGAAATCAATGACAATGGAACTTTGCCAGAGAGCATATTGAAGGAAACATTGAAGAGAGCAAGCTTCAAGTTCTGAAGATCTTCGGGGATTGTACCAGAGAGATTGTTATGGGAAAGATCAAGATAAGTTAACACAGGCAATTCAGCAAGTGAACGAGGTATCCCACCAACCAAGTTGTTATCAGCAAGAGAAAAGGAGACTAATTTCTTACAGTTTTTCAGTTCAGGAATTCTTCCTGAAAGGAAATTATGGGACAGATTTATAATGCTCATAACAGGGGAATCACAAAAATTTGGAGGAAGCTCACCGTATAAACCATTCTGGGAGGCTGAAAATCTGTACAAGCTTCTTATTAGGCCAAGACCTTGAGGAATTGTACTGACAAAGCTATTGTTATCGATCTGAACTTGCTCGAGTTGAACAGCATTTGATATTGAATCAGGAATAGCCCCAGAAAAGTTGTTGTTTTCAGCTCTGATGAGCTTTAACCTGGGCAATGCCCATAACCAAGAAGGAAAACTTCCGCTGAACATGTTGTTCTGAACTTGAAACCTCTCAAGATTTGAACACCCTTTGATGATTTCGTTGCGTATTGAACCGTTAAAGAAATTTGTGTGCAGACCGATATTTATTAGACCTTTTGACTGACAAATGCCACTTGGGAACTGCCCAGAAAGCTTGTTCTGCGAAACATCAAAGGAGACCAAGTTTGGGAGAAAAGTTCCAATTGCAGGTAACGTCCCAGAGAGATTATTCGCAGAAAGGTCACAAATGGATAAACTCGACAAACTCTCAAAAAAGTCAGGAATTTCTCCATAAAAACCAGAGTTCTGCAGCAAAAGCTTCTCAAGTCTATCAAGCTTACCTATGTCACCAGGTATCTGACTATTCAAGAAAGGATTTTCCGACATATCAAGAACCACAAGCTCTGTAAAGTTACCAAGAACGGTAGGAAGAGTTCCTGAGAGCAAGTTGCTAGCCAAGTTGAGAACTTTAAGGTTCCTCAAGGAACCAATGGTATCTGGGATCTTTCCTTCGACATGATTTCTGCTGAAATCAAGTACCTTCAGAGACACAAACTGAGAAATCTGGTCAGGGATTGTACCCCAAATGAGGTTGTTACTGATATTCAAGCTCTCCAAAGAAACACAACGCGAGAGATGCAGAGGAATAGGCTGATTAAAGAGATTATAAGCAAGGTTTAGATGAGTAAGGTTAGGCAACAGACATATATCAGGTGAGATTTCGCCAGAAAGATTCAAACTTTGGAGGTCAAGAGAATATACAGTAGGAGGAAATGTAGCACCAGTAGTGCAGACGACTCCAGTCCAGTTACAGTAGTGAATGGATGTGGTATTAGACCAAGAAGAGAGAGAGTTCAAAGGGTCTTCCATGGATTCCTTAAAGGTGAGAAGAACATCAACTTCAGATGCAGCAGCAGCAGCAGCAGAGCAGAAAAGAAAGAATGAGACCGGAAAAAAGAATAGTATGAAAAGGCAGTTGGTGAAAGCCATTGCAGCAGAGCTTGGTTCTTGGTTCTTGGCCTAGGTTAGGCGATTGGTGGTAATATTCTCTGTCTGGAAAGAGGAATTTTGAGGGAGGAGAAATGGGAATCAAAAAAGGAGGTGTAGGGTGGGGGTGGGAGTGGGGGTGTAGATGGGGATTAGATTGACTGTTTTCAGCCTGTCACGTTGACAGAGAAATATGGGGTATGGATTGTCTTGTTGCATGTCAAAGCATAATAATGTTTGACTACTGTTGAAAAGAGGGGCATGTCTGTAAATAGGGGAAAGTAATAGAAAAAAGTCAAATGCTTTCACAGGACATTTTTTTGGGCATAATTTTCTTGCATTATTAGGTAAGTAATGCTGTGTGATGGTGTAAGGAAAGAAAAGGAAAGGAAAAGTTGAGGAAATTTGGATAGGTTAGAGGGGAAAAAAGGAAAGGAAGGTGAAAAAAAAAAGATGGGTACAGAACAGAATGATGGTAGTGGTGGATCCAGATAAATTAAGGTATGGGATTCTGATTATAATGTCATCTTCTGGTCAAAAACCAGTATTCCTAACTTCCATAATTGATCATCATCCTTCTCACCACATGTGACCAGTGAAAATCAAAATAATCAAGATTTGGACCAAAAACTTTTCTTTTTTCATTTTACCACCCAAATTCTTCCATCAATTCAACCTTTACCAAAATGCTCATTTAGGGTAATGTTTCTTTCCTTCCTCTATAAGGTGGGAAAAAAATAAACAAAATTTAGAAGAAAGGAAACCGAATGGGTTCTTACCAACTTAAAAAAAAATAGAATGAATTTTTTTATTTTTCAATTTTCAATTTTCACCTGAAAAAGTAAAAAATCAATATATATAATAATACCATCTCAAACACGTAAAAGGGTTGAAAAATCAAATACGGGAATCTTTTTTATCTTCCACGTGACTCAAAGTCAGCTTCCTGACATTTGCTTATTTGCTTCTATACAAACTTTTGGCCTTATTAGTAAAAATCCAAATCCTACTACCAGTAATTTTCTCTCTCTCTCTCTCTCTCTCTCTCTCTCCACCAACACCCACAAATAAAATAAGAAACCAATAAAGTTTGCATTGTCGTAATCTTTATCTTATTACATAATTAGTCTTCTGTGGTTTACTTACCCCAGATCAATACTCTTTGTAATCACCAAAGGATCCAAGTAACAAAAAGAAAATGTTCCTCCAATGGGTTTTTCATTTTGACCAAGAAAATTCCACCTTGAATGTTTTAAACAGAATGAATGTCTTGTAACATTTCAATGAACTTTTTACGGATTTTATCACCAGAGTAATATAATACACTCTATCTGTTTTTTGGGTATTATAAAAGAATCTTAATATTAGAGTGTATCATGTCATTAATAGATTTTCGTGTTCAACCCCCCCTTGAATGCCTCCAGTCTTTGTCATCCTAATGAAACCAAGAAAAAAAAGGCTAACCAATTGCTAAGATGTTTCTCGCTTGTAAAACAGGAAAACAAACAAGCACATCAAGAATCCAAAAGGGTTTATCATCACACTCACTCTCTCTCTACAAAATCTCATCTTTTATCAATTTCAGGCAAACTCCCCTGAATAATCACAAAAAGGCTAAACCTCCAAATCTGCAATTTGACAGGCAAAAACCAGTTTAAATCAGCGTAAAACATGGGCAATTCAAGAATCCGGGAGTGAGAAATTGCATCTTATTCTGGAAAGCAGAAATAGAATAACCATCACAAGTAAAATGGGAGGTAGGAATATAACAAATTTACAACCTGAACCTTTCTTCGCGTTCAACAAAAGCAATATGGCATTTCATGGTACATATATGCGGTAAGCAACCAACGCCTTTCATCATTTTGAACTCAAAAACAAATGCTGCACCAAACCAACTTCTAGTGAAATTTAAATGTGTGCCAATAACTAAACATCTCGACCAAAGAAAACTTCCACCCACCCCAACCCCCTTACTTTCTTTTTTTTCCTCCTCTTGCTAGCATTTTTAAGCCACCATCAAGTAAATTGCAAAGCACCAGAGTTTCAGTATTAAATAAAACGGCTTTAGCCAAAACAAAATTTTAAAAATAACTTCCAAAAGGTTAATGTGGCATATTCGAAACTTTACTTGAAACCCCAGAGTGTTCTATCCTTTTCTCCCTAAATTGAAGAGAGCATCTTTTGCAAAGCAAATGGGTATAAGCGCTTTAAAATTATATATAAAGGGAAAAACAAAACCCCATTGAGAAAGAGAGAAAGAGAGAAAGAGAGAAAGAGAGAGAGAGAGCATATCTATATGATGCCCGAGCACTAACTTCCTGACCATGCTCACAAGTTTGAGAAAGAGCACAATATTAACTCCAACTTCCAGCCAGGGAATTGAAAAGGAAACATCATATTTTGTACTATAATGTCAGAAAAAGTAAAAAACAAAATAATACGGATATTACGAAAAGGAAGAAGCTATTCAAATTACACAAAGGAAGCACACAAAATAAAATTTCGAGATTTAGGAACACCCATAGTAAATAAGAACAAAAGACAAATTCATTGATGATGAAGACTACACGTTCAAGGTCACAAGTAATAGAAGAATGTCAACCATCAAATAGAAGATACAAAACCTATTAAAAAAAAGAATAGACTGGAGATTTCCATCAATTTAAGAGCAAGAAAATGTCAGATGGGTCACTTGATCTTGTTCCAAACACTTTAAAGTGTTTGGCTGAATGTGACAGTGCTGAACTCCTTTCTTTCTCAAGGTCTTGATAGCACTAGTAAAAACCAAGAGAAGTATATTGGCATTGGAATTTCGCTACAGTTACCCACAATCCCAACCCAACAGTAAAGGCAAAGAGATTATCCCTACAACCAGAAAGAAATAACAGATGAAAAAAAAAAAAAAGGAAAAGACAAACAAACAGCACGAGGAGAAGAAGAAAAAAAAAAGGGTAATTGATCACTGAAGAAGCTAGGAGTATTATAAATCATCCATACTTATTAGGCGAGACAAACAGCTATACAAACCTAATACCAGGAGTTGTTGCAACCTGTACAGATGCAGAAAGAGGTGCTTATTTCTTTCTCTTTTTCCTTTTTTTTCATTTTCCCTCTTATGTCATTGCTTTTTCTCCAAATTTTAGGAAGAACACAGAAATGGATAAGGCCCCAGACATATTACATATAGCACAATAGTGTCCAACAGGCAGTATCAATTAACATGAATGGAGCAACCAAAGGAATTTTTGCTAGATGAAGAGGCACACAAGATCATTCCACTGCAAATAGATTCAATCCTCGTGCATTAGACCTTGATGATCTTCATTCTGGGACATGTAATAAGAAAAGTGTTGAAACTTAAGATGCAGACTTTGGGAGGAGAGCACAATACTTTTGTAATGCTTTGCCACCTAGATTTTGTCAAGCTTTTCGGCTTTGACAACAGGATTTTCTTTAGCTATTGCTTCCCTAGCAGTACCACGATAGTCAAAGGGGCAGTCATGCTTCTCAGAATAGCGATGCATTGCACAATACAGATTTCCACACCTGCAATTGAAACCTGTTAAACCCACACGCTTGCGACAAGTAGTGCATCTATTTGGACCCTCTTTTGCCTTCACTTCAGAAGTCTGTCCAAATGTAAAATTGGATGCTTGGGTAGAGAGAACCTTTAAGTCCAATGAGGTGGACTGTAAATCAGGAAATCTTGTGAAGATAGAATCCTTCTCACAGCTACTTGAGCTGCCATTGACAATGTTCCCAATTGATGAAGCTGCAAGTTTAGCCTGTTCTTGCTTCAATATCATCTCCTTGTGGCACTTAGAACACATGTTCATGGTTGCCGCACTACCAAAAAACCCACAGTTATTAACACATAGGATTGGACCTTCAGGAGCTTGACAGCCCGTCTCCTCTGACGACTCCATGAAGACAAATACCCTGTTGATCTCAGGAGAAGCAGAGACATTACTTCTCTAAAAATCTCAACAAATTACACAAGAAAAATATTATCCAGTAAAAATAATAATGGATTAAGATTGAAATAATTGCTAGGAATTGCCATGACAGGTTAAATTACACTATCTGCTCAACAACCGCAATAAAATAAATATCTATTTATATAACTCGAAACTCAAAAACCCAGTTTTTTAACCACATAATATATAAAATACTTTTACACCAAAACCCCACTCCAACTCCAATCCAAACCCTTCACCCGTAAATCATTGGGTTTTCGTGTCGGGTACGATATTATAACCCCTACTCCCATTTGAGAAAACTCACAAACAAAGAAACAATACCCTTCATTTTCCCCTTTCTTTTTTTCTTTCTTCCTTTTCTTTTCTCGGTATAGAAGGCAAAATTCGGTGAAATCAATTAAGCTCATAAAAGAAAAAATATATTCAATCTTTTCACCTTTCAACAACCTTTTTTTTTTCTTTTCATAAATATTAGAAAATCATACACAGAAACAAATAAATATCACACATATCCTGCACCTGAGTACTTCAAAAATATTCGATCAACTAACAAACAGTGACCCAAGAAATGAAACCCACATTCAACCGACAAAAACTGAAAGATCTCAAATTCCTTCAGATATAATTTCATTCTCAACGTAAACAAGTCAAAATTTTCTAATAAGAAAGCATAAACTTACCAATTGACGGAAATTAAAAGGAAATTAAAAGAATTTCGGCCGATCTTCAAATTTGCCTATAACCCTTTTAAAGGAACAAAAAAGAAAAAATAAAATAAAATCATAAACTCAATACTCTGAGAGGATAAAATCTGAGAAAAAATTAAAAGTCACCGAGAGAATCAAGAGTACCTTGATTTTAAAAAAGAAAAAAGAAGCCGTGATCGGAGAAACCGAAGACGAAGAAAAAGAGCCTATTATAGAGAGAAGAATAGATGAAACAGAGAGAGGCGTTTGGGTAGTTTGTTTAAGAAATGCTGATTACTTTTGTGCCATAGGATTTTCTAAGAAGGCCTTTAACTATTTAAAATTTACCCCAGGCCCATTGTCTTACTTTTTCTTTTTCTTTTTTTTAATATTAAATTTAGTCAATAATAATTATTATTATTATTTTAATAATTTATAAAAGTAAAATAATATCTAGCACAAATATTTCTTCTCCATAATGGGCTTTCTGTTAATGTACCGTTGGCCCATGGTTCTGGATCCATTGGGATAAAATAAAATGAAGCGAAAGCCAAATTTGCAGAAGTCGTTTCCGATGGCGCGGGAAGGAACGAATTTAGGGTCGATATGGCGGGAACTGAGAGAGATAAAATAAATACGCAATCCACTTTCAATATTTGAGTAATAGTAACCCTTTTCCCTGAAGAATCGAACCTTCCGTTATACATTCAAAGCAATCTATCTTATTCTTCTGATTACTTTTGACTGGTGCTATTGGCCGATTGATCGGTGTTTTTGCGCTTGCTGCGGTTTGATTTTTTCTTCTTCTCTAATGGGTAAGAGAAAGAAGACTACTAGGTTTTCCGAAGAAAATGCGGCAGCAGCTGAAGAAGAAGATTGTACAGAAATTCATGACGGGATAGAAGGAAAAACCCTATACGAGGTGCTTTTATCATTTGATTTTCTTTGATAATTCTTAACTTTTTTGTATTTCCCCTGTATTCGTTACTGCGTTGATTCTTTTTTTTTTTCTTTGGCGGCTTCATCTGGTACTTGGTTTCATGGACAGGTTTTGTTAAAATATTTGGATAATTATGTAGAATTAGAGGAGAGTCGGTATGAATTTTAGCATTATTGACTTCTGTGCATAGGAAATTAAGTTTTTGGGTATGTTTTTATTTACACTATTTGTATTCTAAGTAGATTTTATGATTTTCTCTGGTGGTGTGAATGAAAAATGTTGAGGACAATATATGATCAGTAAAAGGGAGAAAATAAAAGAAGTAAGGTTAGTTGGAAATTGTTTTGCAAATACATTTTTTTTATTATTATTATTGGGACTGTTGTAGAAGGGAGAAAGTTTCCATGCTTTGGTTTAATGATTGAGCTGCTAATTCCCATCATAAATATTGTGGATATTTTTCGGTGCTGTAATATGCATCAAAGGTGTGGTGGTATGATTGAAGTCGTGTAACTTAATACTTACCACCACGCCCAGATGTCGTACTATTGTTCTTAAGTTTCCCAAAAGAAACATTGTCTTCTCCTCTTAGATATATTGCATGCTTCTCAGAGGTCAGATGATTTAACAGGTTCTAGAACCTTTACTCAGTTGTTTAGTTTCTCTATGGGCCAATGTAGCTTTGGAGTTTGAACCTCCACCAACATCCTCATGGATGCCTCTCAATATGTTCGGAACCTACTCTCTTAACCTATAGGAAGAGAGTGTGTGTGTGTGCATGCCAATTTTTTAGTGTTATATATCCTCCAGAATACTGACAGCTTCTCTTTGGCAACCAAGTTACATCCTTTTTCTAAACAACATTACAGTTTTATTGTTGCATCTGAAACTCTTAGAACTTGAGTCTTATGCTTGTCTTAATTTTTAGGAAGATGTGATTTCTCTCTGGCTATACTCACTCACTTGTAATTCTTTGCTCTTTAGATTTTGGGGGTGGAAAGAACTGCGTCTCAGCAGGAAATAAAAAAAGCATATTACAAATTGGCTTTACGATTGCATCCTGACAAGAATCCTGGTGACGAGGTATGCATTGAATTCTTGTATTAACTTGCGATTAGTTTAAAGAAGGGGGAAAACATTCAGATTTGGTATTGTCCTTGTAGGATGCTAAGGAAAAATTTCAGCAGCTGCAGAAGGTGATATCAATACTTGGGGATGAAGAGAAGCGTGCACTCTATGATCAAACTGGCTGCATCAATGATGCTGTAAGTCATATATATATGCGCTATGCACCATGCACTGCATGCTGTTTTTGTAACTGAAGATGGCTAAAACCCTAATAGTTCACTAGCATAATCTTTACTACACAAAAATTGCTAAATTCAAACTCTCTAGCTTAAATTGCATAAGAAGAACTATCATTTTTAATGGTTTGCCAAAAACACCATGGATATTCATTTATATGTTTGCTCTCTTTCTACATTTGGCATTTTTAGCTGTAGGCAGATGTATATAATTTATATTTAACAAGGTTTTTTCAACTTATTCTGTTCACCATAAATCTTCTTCTTAGAAATCCAGACTCATTTTAGCCATTATAAAGTGGTGATTGTTATAATTATTATTAAAATCATCATCCTTCAAATAAAAAGTTCCATTGGATGTATTAAACCTGAAACCTTTGCCAGCCTATCTAGTAAAACCAGCAAGCTTCTTGACCTAGGGTAACCTTGACTTGTTTCTTTGACAACGCACAGGACCTTGCAGGAGATGTTGCTCAGAATTTGAAGGATTATTTCCAGACCCTTTACAAAAAGGTCTTGATTTTATTATTTATCAACTTTTCTGCTCTACCTTTTTATGTATGTGCTCTTAATTTATCACTATGTTAATTCCAGGTAACTGAGGCTGATATTGAAGAGTTTGAAGCAAATTATAGAGGTTCTGAAGCAGAGAAAAAGGATTTGCTTGATCTTTACAATATGCACAAGGGTAACATGAAAAGGTGCGACACAATATATTTTATTTTCTTCTCCAGAATACTTACGGGTAATTTGATTTCTAATGTTTTCTCTCCTGCAGGATCTTTTGTTACATGCTTTGCTCAGATCCATTGTTAGATTCACATAGATACAAGGATATTATTGAAGAGGCAATAGCTGGAGGTAATTTTACTGGCTTATTTCGTAAATTTCCTTTTTTTTTTTCTTTGTTGGTATTTTACATAAAATCATGGCTCATTCTGTATCCCTTAAAAATTGACTTTTAAGCATATCACCATCATCAGCTACATATGGTTTACGCACATTATGCCGATTATGGAGTGTTATGTAGTATCATGAGTACTACTATTATTGTTGTGAGTTCCCCATCCACTTAACGCATTTCTAAGAAAGTTCATTGGCGGTGGCTATACAGAATTTAGATTGTGCTTTTGGAAAGTGATGTTGACATTGATGATGTTACATGCTCCACATCAGAACCTGTGGGCCTGCCTGTGATGTTCTTCTTTCCCCAATAAAGGAAACAATGCAGTTTTCTTGATTAAATTTTGCTGAAATCTGCTTTCACTGTTTATCTTGCTTGCTACACGCAGCTAAATTAGAATGCTTAGTACTAGTAATGATTTTGGTCGCTGTAATTACGTGTATGCTCTTTGTATTATCAATTTATCTGTCTGCCTTCATCTTGTTGGTCTTTGAGGGAAGTATAGGGAAAGCTATTTGCTATCTGTACTTTTCTTCTTTATATTTGGCATTTATCTTATTTTCTCTTTGCTTTCATAGGAATGGTAGAATCAACCAAGGCATATGAGAAATGGGAAAAAAAGGTGTCAGAGATAAAGCCACCTACAAGTCCTTTAAGGAGAAAACAGAAGTGAGTTTTTTTGTTTTTTTTTTTTCTGAACTTCCATTTCTTTTGGCGCTTTGGTAAATTGTTTTTTACCTTTCATTGCACAAAAACAATCTTTTTTGTAGATCAAAGAAGAAATCAGAAGATTTATATGCCATCATAGCTCAACGGCAAAATGAAAGGAAAGGCAAGGTAAATTCTATGCTGTCGTCTCTGATGAGCAAATATGGTGGAGATGGAGCTGTTCCAGAGCCCACAGAGGAAGAATTCGAAGCTGCTCGCAAAAAGCTTGAAAGCAAAAAGAAAGCCAAGGGTAAATAACGGGATCAACAGTATCAGGTGCTTTTCAGCTGTAAATTGTGGACTGATGATATCTTTGAATCTGCCCATATAATATCATTTTTTCTTCTTCCTTCTTTGGTATTTGTAATTTTAAAAAAATGCTATCTTTGGGTAGTTGTAATATTTGTTATGTTTGAAGTTGGAAGAATTACAATTTCCATAATATTTTACCCTAGGCAGTACAAGTCATTTATTCCTCATCCAACTGATGACGTAGGTAGAGATACCCTGTCAGGATGGAAACTGGAAATATTTACTATCAATATGCCTAGGTATAAGAGGACTAGTGGGAAATTGGACGAAGGTTATGATTAAAGAGACAAAGGTGGTCCATTATTGATCAACAAAAGGAGTTAATCAATTAGTGTAGATGATGGCAAGGTTTAAAATATTTGTATGGATGTTTGTTTGTTTATTGTTTTTGTTTAATAAGAAAGAAAAGAATCTCCCTTTCCCCACAGCTGACGTCTCAGTATATTCCCAACTTTGGTGAGCAAATCAATGGTATCCGTCCACATACCAAATCTGTAGTCTATATACACACCACATCAGCCAACAATGGTCCGAATATAGAGCCTAAAAGAACTGCAGCTGATTAGAAATTTGAATCAAAAATCCACGCCAGGATCTCCTATTTGCAAAATATGCTTTTGTTTACTGTATTAGCATCGGAGATGGGAAGTAATTCTGATGTTAATTGATTCCCACAATGATGAATGCAATGGAAAAAAGTGGTGGAGCCATCCACCAGAAGGGTTTAAACGAAAGAATTATTCAGGGAGCGGCAATAATTAAGGAGGGAGTATAAATATGTTTCATTTATTGAAATGACAGATGGGTCAGTCCCACAGTGGTGCAATATAAGTTAATGTTGCCACCATCCGTGCATCAATCAGGTTGGTGTGTACTATGGGAATCCAAGATAAAAACCCATCGTGAACTAAGTTGACAATTCTATTCTATTATATCTTTGAAAGAAAAAGAAGGGAAACTATTTTGATGTTGGATAATTTACTATACAAGTAAAGATATGGCTTCCATTCTATAATGGGTGTTTGGGAAGGTGTGTGTATTTTCTTTTTGCCATCTTTTTTAATTTTTTTTTTCCTTTTTAGTGCCAAACAAAGCTTTTATTCAACTTAGTTAGGCCTAACAAATGGTATGGAGATAGGAAGATATCCTAATGAACAACTAATCCCTTTGTGGTTAGTATGGTCTAAGAATTTGCATCTTAATTTAATTTTAGTGTGTGTATGTAAATAGGTCGACTAAAGTAGGCTAGATGAGGTCCCAAATCCTATTTCCTCGTGGAAGAAAATTTGTGTATGTTGTAAGGTTGGTGGAAAATGAAAAGGGCACATTTCTACTTTAAAAAAAAACAAACAAACATATAATGTGTGCTGTTCTTTTGTAAGGGCCCAAATTTGACGATGAAATTTCAGTACTATTTTCTTTTTCTTTCAAAGCATGGGATTTGTCATTTTCTTGGATAATATTAATTTTAAAAAAAAAGGAGTGATTTGTGAAACATACATGTCCATAGAATCTTTAGGTTGTTGAGATAATTAAATGTTGGATATATATATATGAAGGCTGCTGTATGTACTTAGTGGCACGTTTGGCTTTGAAAGAAAGAAGCTTCCAGTTTGTATTTTGGGTAATGTATAGTCAATTATCCATTCCACCGACGAAAACTTGGAGTTTTTATCAATAAATAAATAAATAATTTGATATAGATTACTTTTATTACTACCTACCAACTCGCTGCAAGACACAGAGAAGAAGAAGAAAACGACACAACACAACAAGATTTGAGAATAGTTTTGTGGGCTTTTGGTTCTCATATAATCCTGTCGACAGATAACTTATTCCAAAATTTCCCAGCAATGCTTAGCCTAAAAGAAAAAGTGGGGAGAACAAAACCCCACCACCAAAATATTATATAAATGTCCATAACTGACCTTTCACCTTAGTGATTTGAATTGGAATGCTCCAAGTCTACTTCACAAGAAAAAGAAAAAGAAAAAAAAAAAAAGAATTCTTGGAATTTACTCATTGAATTGTGGACTTTTTTCTCCATTAAATTATTTCTTTAACTGGAATTGAAGAATTTTACCAAATGGCTATATATTAAATGCATTCAGAAACTGAAACTGAAACAGAGCATTTACTGTTATCATCATCTTTTGGTGCGTTACTACACTAAATACATTAAATGACAAAAGTGAGGTTTTTGACAGTTACATAAAACAACTGTGGATTTAGATTTGATTATGAGTTTGGAAAAAAATAAAGCAAATTTAGACTAAATCTAAATGGAATACTGTTTCAGAGAAAACAGTATAATACAATTGCATAGTGGTGGTGGAAATTTGTTTCAGAGACTTTAGGTGATGGATGGTGACACTGTAACTATCCACTCCCATGGAAAAAATTGTTCCTCTGTGTGAAAATGATCAAATACCCCTTTTGAATCTGGAAATGCAAGCAAAGATTTTTCTAGTCTCTCTCTTTTTTTCTCTCAAGTACATTTTCACATTTGGTTAAAGAAAAAAAAAAATAAAAAATATATATATATATATATATATGTATGTATATTTAAATAGTAATTTAATAGTTACTTGTCCTTTCCTCCCCTTTCCCTCTTCTTCTTTCTCATTCTTACTTTACTTACAGCAGAAGGGGCACACATTACAGAAACAGTATTCCCATAGAAAAAAAAAACACATTCATTGGGAATTTTGGTGAATAAAACTTTTCAATTAGTATACTAATAGTGGTGTTCTGCTTTAGTTAAGCTTGGGTCCTTTCAGATATTCTACTTTTATTTCTCTTCTTTTGAGTTAATTAGTGTATCTATAACTATACCCTATTGTTTGCTTTACTTGATTGTGCCTTCCCCAGCCTTGTTCTTCCTCTCTCTCTCTCTCTCTATCTTTCTCTTTCTGTGTCCTTCTCACAAAGACCAGTCATAATTGTGGAATGTAGCTTTTATTTGCAACTTCTTTTTTTGGGGCTGCACAAAATTTATCATTACTTGTTTTCAATAATATCAAGAACCTAAACTTGGAATTGGAAGGTCATTGCATCAACGAAAGTTCCTTCCTTTTTTTTTTTTTAATCTGTTTTGGGGTTGTTTTTAGGAGTTTTTTTTTTGAACCCAGAAGTTTTTTTCGCTGAATATACACAAGGTAAGTGCAGAAAATTCTTCAATTAGCATAAAGATCGAGTCTTTAAGATTGAAAGGGAACTGGGCTACTGCTGCTGAAGGTCAAAAATGGAGACGGAAAATGGTGATTCCCAGTCGAAGATGGAAGACTACGAAATAATAGAGCAGATTGGTAGAGGAGCTTTCGGTGCGGCGTTTCTTGTTTTACACAAAATCGAGAATAAAAAGTAAGAATCTTTATACTTTCCAAAGGGCCCTTCAAATTTAAATCACGTGTATCTGCAGACTTAAGATTATTTCCTAGTTCCTACCCCTTTTTGTTTTTCTTCCCTTTTGTTCCTTCCCTGTCCGGTTCATTGGAAGGTTCTGGACGTCCCTCTCTGTTTCCTCTGCATAATCAATTAGTTTATTATCCTTAATGAAAAAAAAAAAAAACATTTGGACATGCATTGCACTCTTTTCTCTGTGAATTACTAAAGACTAAGTTGTTGGAGATTGACAACGAGTTAATTGCCCTTGGCCAGAAAAGAATTATTACTAATTCTAGATTTTCTGTGTTCATATTTCTTGATTCTCACCTAGGATAATCATAGGATGAAACCAAAACTTGTCTAGTCTTCTCACCCGACAGATTCTTTGATCCTGAAATGATAAAACAAATGAAACAATTCATAATTTTATTTATGGTTATACAAATAAATAATCTTCAAATAGCATGTACGAGGTTTTATCTAAGATCATCAGATTCATGGATTACTTTTCTTTATTTCATTCCTAATAGGTATGTTTTGAAGAAGATCCGTTTAGGGAAGCAGACTGACAAGTTCAAGCGAACCGCACACCAGGAGGTTTTGTTTTTCATGCTACCTTACAACTTATAGCTAAGATTTTCTTTATGTTGTTTCTGCCCATTTATTATCTGTTCAGAACCAGAGCTACCGCCCTGCCCCGCCCTGCCCCGCCCCGCCCACTCTATAGGTTCTTTCAATCAAGTCACTGTTTTGTTTGCTTATATTGAAAAAACTCGAGGAAACACATACTCAGCCAGTGAAAGATGAATTATGTTTTGCTCTCATTTGTTTTAGACATACACATTGCCTTTGAGTATGCTAAGGAAATTGACCAATCAGGGCTTATGTATCTATCCCTCCTTAGACCTTCTAGCAAGAAGAAACAGAGGTTTCCCAATTTTGATGAATCAAGATATTGTATTTTTTTATTTTTTTTTGTAGATGAATTTGATAGGGAAGCTGAATCATCCATACATTGTGGAGTATAAAGATGCATGGGTAGACAAGGTAAATGCTTAATTTCTTCAGAAATATTTTCACGTTTTTCTTTTGCTTCTTAAGTTGCAAATTGTGGAAAGCCTCGATGGGTGTGATAATATGCAGGCAAGTGTGATATGTATAGTTACCAGCTACTGTGAAGGTGGTGACATGTAAGTTATTTATTGGTTTGATCATATTCTAGTGCATGAAGAATATATAAGTTTGGAATGAGTTCTTGTTCTGTATGAACAGGGCTGAGATTATAAGAAAAGCTAGAGGAGCACTGTTCTCCGAGGAGGTAAAACTGAAAGCTCTTTGTATCCCGGGATTTCTCAACTTATGCAGAGATTTGATTTATCTTTCTTGGCAGAAACTCTGCAAATGGTTGACTCAGCTTTTATTAGCAGTGGACTATCTGCACTCCAATCGTGTTCTTCATCGGGATCTCAAGGTTTAATGCAATGGCTTCATTATAGTAAAATAGCATGTTTAATTTAGTCGTATTTTTGACATGAAATTGTTTTGTTTATTACAGTTATCTAATATATTCCTGACAAAGGAGAATGATATCCGTCTAGGTAAGAAAGGAGACAGGCTAAACTCATTGTTACTTATCATTATCCGGTAATCAGTTTATGTTTCTACATCGACTTACAGGTGACTTTGGATTAGCAAAACTTCTCGACGAAGAAGGGCTTACGTCCTCGGTATGTATTTCTTGAATCTTTTCCCTTGTATGAGTTTGGTTATTTTGTTAATGCTCATGATTGGAAATAGGTTGTTGGCACTCCAAATTACATGTGCCCTGAGCTCCTTGCTGACATACCCTATGGCTACAAATCTGATATATGGTCACTCGGTAAGAACGAAACAATGTTCAAGATCAGTAACTTATATAAGTCATAATCAGTAGTACTAATGTTGTCATTGCTTCACTTCAGGATGTTGTATGTTCGAAATTGCGGCACATCAACAACCGTTTAGAGCTTCCGTAAGTGAAATTTTCTGCAATTTCAAGATTTTCAAATGGGAGTTTCTATGGAAGTAAATGGACTGATGATCGATCTAATAAAAGAAAACTGATTTTGAACAGGACATGGCTGGACTTATCAACAAAATCAATCGATCTTCCATTGCTCCGCTACCTATTGTGTACTCCTCCACTCTGTAAGGACCTTTCTTTCGTCGTGATCTACCATGAATCAGCTTTGTGTATTTTGTTATTGACTCTGGAAATAACAGGAAACAGATTATCAAAAGCATGCTGAGAAAGAGTCCGGAACATAGACCAACAGTGAGTTGGATTTACCATTTCTAGATTGATTTAATCGTTCATCATGATTCTTGTCTAACTTTCATGTTCCCAATTTCAGACTGCAGAGCTATTAAGACATTCACATTTGCAGCCATACCTCCTTCGTTGTCACAATCCGTCTTCTGTCTTTCTTCCTGTGAAATCTCCGAATAGTGTAAAAGAGAAAGCAACAAAGTCCTCACCAGCTAAATCTAGTGGCAGCAAAGACAGCAGGGAAAGAGTGCCAAAACTGAAAGAGAGAGGCCGAGTTCTGCCCTTTGATGAATATGATGTACACCCAAACTTGATTAATGGAAAACTTGAGACAAAGGGAGTTGATCCTACAAGTTATTCACCAAAAAACTCTCATCACTGTCACGACAGTGATGACTCGAAGAGTGGAGATACATGCTGTGAGACTATTATTTGTAATGGAGATTATCAAGATCATTCTGACTCCTCATCATCACAAAAAGGAAGCACCAATACTGCTACTACCTCGTCGTGGCAATTATCGAATTCTCAGCCAGATGAACGAGAGAAAGCTTCTGGTGAACACTTACAATTGTTTGACGAGAGTGATATGGATGGCGAAAGAATAGAAGATATAGAGATGCCGAAGAATGAATTTGTCAACAGTGAAGCAGAAGCAAAGTTAGAAGTTTCCATTTCTGACAAAGGTAGCAGCAGCAGATTGACACTATCATCCAGTGCAGGATGTAGTGTCAAAGCAGAAGCAAAATTAGAAGATACAGTATCCGATAAAGATTGCAGATTGTCACCCTCCAGTGCAGGATTAAGTAATAAAGCAGCATCAGGTGACCAAGAAGACATCCCACCTCAAAAAACTGTCAGATGGGAAGAAAGTGGTGCAGAACCAATGACAAATTCTTCTGACAAGTTAGAAAATGCTCGAGAACATATCAGAGAAGAAGTCCCCTGTGACAATCTGACAAATGAGAAGAACAACGCCACTGTACTTCTTCCTCCTTGTCCTGAGGATGACGCAGAAATAAAAGTCGATCAGTCAATAGAGACAGGTAAAGATACAGATAACAAGAACAGCAAAGATATGAATGTGGAAGTAACATTGTTGAATACATTAGCTGCATTAAGTGTTGAAGAGAACAAAGGAGGGGGTGGCGGCGTGGGAGAATGGGAGAATACAACACAACAAAGAGCAGATGCTTTAGAATCTCTACTGGAGCTATGTGCTCGACTGCTTAAACAGAACAAACTTGATGAGCTTGCTGGTGTGTTAAAACCATTTGGAGAAGATGCAGTTTCCTCAAGGGAAACTGCCATTTGGTTGACAAAAAGCCTCATCAATGCTCAAAAATTTGTCACTGGATCCTAGTTTCTCAGTCTTAAAGATTTAATTTTTTCTTTAACTTTCTCAAACTACTAATAAGTTTTTTCTGATCTGCTAATGATGTATATTATATGATGTGATTTCTTGATGAGTGGTTTGAATGAATTGAGTGGTGGATAGTTAGGAAGACTGAATTGTATTTGAGTAAAGAAATTTGTTTGAGTGAAAGAACTTCTTCTTTTTCTGTCCAATTCTGTCCAAGGATGGGAAAAATTATACTTCTTAATACTGTATATGCCATTTTCTTCTCCCTTATGACAGATTTTCTCAATTGTGATAATTTCTTTCTTTATAGAGTTTATGAAATTTATAATATATATACATAGTATTCATCAAATAATTCATTATATGTAGGTAGCACATCAAAATATGTATCTATATATTCTTCAACCCAAACATATAATAAACAACAATAATTGTAATTTTTTGAATTCCAACAAAATATTCCATGCCAGAAAATGTTAAAATATTAAAAATTACTTTTTATGTAAATAACAAGAGGAAGGGTAAAGATGGATTACTTTGGAAAGGAGATCAGTGAGTGGTAAAGGGGAAGAAAGCTAAGGGAGATCTGCAGTCAACGTCTCCACGATTTTGATAGGTCTCCGAACCCTAAATGCGTTACATTAAATCAACGGCTCAACCTTCTTCTCAAATAATCAATCCATCTGGCAGCTGTCTGATCCCGAGTTCTCACCAACACTATATTACCTTTACCCAGTATCTTCGCCACCTATCATCCTTTCTTCCCTGGAATGGTCCCCACCTTTCCGTGACGGAAGAGATTAAAAAGACAAGAAACCTTTCATATATAACAAGCGTACCAAACAGGGCACTATAAATTCAGGTCAATTTTTGCCTGTTAATTCTCACACAGAAAAACACAAATCAGAAACAAAAAAAATTCCTAAAATTCCACAATACCAATCGTACAAACTACGCTCAAATCAATCAACTCCGCCATTTTTCTTTTTCTACATTCTGAAGAAAAATGGCAAGTTTTGCTTCCAACGTTTTGACGATGATCGTCGTATCAATGTTGTGTTTTGCTATGGCGACAACTGCTCAGGATAGCGCCGCCCCACCTACACCGGCAATGGATACCGGAGATGGTTTCTCGGTCGTTGTTTCCATGCCTCTGTTTTTTTCCTCGCTACTTTTCTCCGCCATTGCTCTCTTATACCAACAGATATGAAAAACCATTGATTACAATAATTTGGGGCTGAAGAAGAATTTGCTAGCACAGATACTCTATAATTAAATCTTCATACACAATAAATGATTGATGAATATATATATATCTCAGTTGTACTTGTATTGATGTTTCAATGAATTTCTATTTTATATTTTATATTGTGTATCCACACTTATTTTCCTTCGGTCGTGAGTCGTGAGTCGTGAGTCGTGACTCGTGAATCTCATGTGTAATGTACTACTACCATTTTGAAATAATCAAATTATAAGACAAGTTTCTGCAGATTTTTTTGATGATGTGTCTAATTCTCATTTGTTGGTTTGTAAGCTGATATATGGACCTAATGTATTGAACTGTGGCTGGAACAGACATGTGTCGTTTTGTCATTCGTTGTACTTATGTCATACATGTGCAGAGTACAAAGAAAACCAGGTCAATATTCGCGACCCGTCGAGCTTCTATACGGCGCCGTCCTCTCCTCACAAATTACGAAATCAAGCCATTCATTCATCGCCGCGAATCCAGCTTTCACACCTTTTTTTTTTGAGCTGTTTGTTTGGTGACCCGTTTAGACGGTGTACCGACCTGTCAAACAGTGCCTTACGAATATTAGTCACTTTTTTTATTGCCGCTATAAATACCCATCCCCTCTCGCTATAGTTTCCCCAATTCCTATCACAGCCTCACGCAACAATAATTGCTACTAGTGTTTCCTTTCTTCTTAGATTTGTGCTAGATCTGCTGTATTCTTCATAAAAATGGCACAAGGAAGCATTGCCAAGGCATTTTTGGCAGTTATGGTTGTGGCTTTATTCTCCATGGCCTCGGCACAAGAAATGGCACCGGCACCGGCACCTGATGCCGGAGTTGCATTCTCTACCCCGGTTAGCAGCACTATGATTGGAGCATCTCTATTGTTCTCAGTTTTTGCCCTTTTGAGGCACTGAAATTGTAGTTTTTGGAATTGTGTTCGTATCTAGGTATTATAGTTAGATTTATTACTATGATTGAGTTTTGTGTTTTCTGTTGTTTTTTTTTTATTATTTTTTATTGAGAGTGGTTTGTTCGTCTATATTATTTGTTTGTTCATTTTGAACGAATAAATTTATTTGCATATTATATATTTGTTATTATTGAGATCTGAATTCAAACACTAATTATTATTAGTTTATTCTTTTCTTTACTAACGTTCATTTAAAATTCAGAGAATTTTTTAAATTCCGTGAGACGGAAAGAGGGGAAAGATTTGCAAATTGGCTGTTTCAGTATAATTGATAGCTACTCGCTTTCATATATATATATATATATATATATATAAATCTGTCCATCTGTTTGTGTTTTTTTTTTTTTTTTTTTTTTGAATAATGTAACTAGTAAAACTGTATTATTTATCAAATATATTTTTGGAAGACAGATCACATTATGGGAGATGATTATGAAAGACAATTTCAAAATTGACACAAGTCAATTCAGTGCCCACTGCACTAATAATTACTATCTCTCATTTTTTCTAGCAAACACTGCGAGCTAATAATTGAATTTTATTAAAGAAAAATTACAGCTCAAAAAAAAAAAAGGAAAAACTTCTAACTAAAATCATTATTGATTACCCTAAATTTTATAAAACATCTCTCCAATAATGAGTATTAATTGGCCATTAACTTTTAAGTAAATATTTAAAAAGGTTAAAAATCATAAGGGTCATGGTTATATCTAATTGGTCAAATATATATATATATATATATATATATATTTAAAAAGATTTGATATACAAATAAAATATAAATCTATATAAAAACAACCATTAGTTTATGATTTATCATATTATATTCATAGGAAAAAAAAATTTTAAAAAAATTCAAAATTTTAATTGTTTATCTTAGATGATATATATCTTTTTAAACTTAAATTTGTTAATTATATACAATATATTAAAAAAAATTAAATAATTTCTTACTAAATTTTAAGTATAATTTTTTTTAGGAAAAAATATTAAAATTGGCAATGTCGGCCATCAAAATCTGATTTAGGGATTCAAAGATAACCTTTAATCTTTACTGTAAAAGAGGAGACAACATCTTTTTCAAATTTCTTTGGCACTGATTAGTCGTCTTTCATTCCAGAGTAACGGTCAATTGTTTCCCATTCTTTTTCGCCATAAAAACTCCAAATTCATCTCTTTTTCACTCCCAACGTCTATAAATTTATTTCTTTCTTTTAAAATAGTATGAAAACAAACGTCTAACTAACGAATCAATAATTTAAAATCTTGTACGCTACGTGTCATAGTCCTATACGTTAGAACCTAGACCGACACAGGTCTATACCCATCACCAGCCGTCACGCCAGCTATATCTCCACTTACCGCATTGAACTGTTCAAGTCTCACGCGGGTCCACTTTTTCCTTTAAATACGACTCTCCAAATTGGGCTTATCAATCACAACCAGAGGAAAATCTCCAACTCACGGTACTCTCACAGACTTCTCCTCATTTCCCTTTCCCTTTGCTGAAACTCTCAGTTCGTCTAAATTATTTCTCTGCAATGGCTCAAATTAGCAACATCGTTGCCCTGATTTTCGCTTTCATCGTCATGGCTTTCTCTTCCGTGACTGCTCAGGAGTCTCTGGCACCCGCCCCTGCCCCTGACGCCGGCGTGGCTTACTCGTTGCCTGTGTCATACGCTTTGGTCGTTTCCGCTCTGATGTTCTCTGTCCTCTCCATTTTCAGGCACTGAGGCTTCAGCTTTATTTTTACGTTCTATTATTATTTATATAATTAGATCTCGATGTTGTTTGCCATTTTTTGTTCGGAGAGATATTATATTATTTAGTGGTTTGGTTTGGCTGTATTGAATTTATTCTTTTTAGTTTTTGTTAATACACATATTAACTCAGAAATAAAAATTTCGCTTTGTCTCTAAATTCTCTGTTATTTGTTCTTCTTTTCATAAACTTGCCATAAATTTTGCACCAACTATCAAGTAAAATTCCCAATCGGAATGAAATGAGGAGAAACGTAAAAATTGTCTCACTGGCAGCGGAGAATAAGATATCCTTTCCGTTAAACGAAGTAAACGTGGTTATGAGTTTGTTTTAGATTTAGTTGCTACTTTTCAACCCAAAGAATAGATAGCGCTTTATCGCCTTTCCATCTGTAAAAACCGTCTTAATTGATTCCTTAATTAAAGTAAAGAATTAGGCCTTTGAAAAAAGCCGACCAAAAGTGAAATCTTTTCATTTTTCTTTTTCTTAATAATGAAATCATAACTTGCGGCGCAATATATTGAACCTAATTAAAGAAAAATATATGAATCAATTTATGTAGCAATAATTAATTATCTTAAAAAATCTGCAAGATTTTGTTGCCTCTAACACAGTCACAAAAATATATGGGTTTTTATAAACAAGCAAATTTACAATAGTAGGTGATACGAATTTAGACATCATCTCAATTAATATTATTCATTGTATAATCTTGGTAAGAAGCTTGGGTTAATTGTAAATTACATTTCATAATTAAATTTAAAGGAAAAAGAATAAAAAAAAAAAGAAAAGAAAAAGGAGTCTTAACTATTAAGGGGGACGAAGAAAGGGGCTTGACCGACACGGATTCCGCGAACATGTGTATTTCCACATGGCCAAATAATCAGTATTCCGCCAGCCGTTACGTAAAGGGAGCCGCACTCAAGTGAGCTGTTGGGTGAACAAACCCTCCTCCGCGGCTCCTCACCAGCTGTCACTCTTTCCGCGTGGGACCCACTTAACGTCTCCGTTACACCTAGAAAATCCCCTATATATACCTTCATATCTCCCTCTTCCTTCATCACACATTAATTTTGTTCTCATTTTTACAATTCTCTGAATACCGGAAAATTTCTTTTCAACTTCTTCTTATTGTTCATCTCTTTTAATCAAATCTCGTTTCCGTTTCTATTTCCATTTATTCTTCAGCAATGGCACAAGTTAACATGATCATGGCTTTGGTATTGGCCGTCGTTATGTTGGCAGTAACTGCCTCAGCGCAGGAATTTGGTATGGCTCCTGCTCCATCGCCCGATGCCGGAGCGGCGTTCTGTCTGCCGGTATCCACTGCTTTTATCGCCAGCTCTTTGTTCGTATCTCTTTTCGCTTTATTGAGGCATTGAGATGAGGATTTACTGTTCTTTGACAGAGGATTTGCTGGTCTTTGTTAATGATCTCTCTCTCTCTCTATATATATATTTTTTGTTTTATTTAAATTCAATATTTCTTCGAGAATTTGGTGTTTGCTTGTATCTAAATTCTGAGTGTTAATTCTTTGATCATATGTATACTATTTTTAACACATTTGATGGTCAGAATAAAATCCTCATTGCTTACTGTTAATTTATTTTTTAAATTTTCACCTTCCTTTGGATAATACTCCTTCTTTGGTCAGTCTGCAGAATATTAATTATATAATTTCAGAAAAAAAAAGAAGAAAAAGAATGAGATTAATTTTAACACAAAAATTACAATACTATAGAGACGGGCCATTATGTTCAACTAAGCAATTATATAATTATCCGAGTTAGAAAATTAATATTGATAAAACAAATACAATAGTTAGAGAAATAGACGAGTTTTTGAAAATAAAAAATCATATTAATTATTTATTTATTTTTATAAGGCATTTCTATGAACTTATCCAATTTCTTTCTCTGCGTAATCTTTGACAGAGGAGCAAATTTTAGTGAGGGATTGAAAATTTGAAATAGAATAAATGATCATTTATTGTGTTCATTAATGGCCGAAGGAGTACGTAAGTAGTAGGTTATGTTTGAAAATTCATATAAAGATTTTAATGTTTTCATTAATATCAAATGATCATTTACTAAGGAGTAATAGATGCATTTACTAGCTTTTAAGTTTGAAACTCTCTTTTTTGTCAAATCATTGTCATCTATGTTCTTCTGTTTTCTTTCTTTTCAAAAAATTATTATTTATTTATTCAATTACATATAAAATAATATTTTAAAAAGAAACCATTTCACATTATTACATTATTGAAAAATTATAAATTATAGTATACATGACCACTTAAACCTTATACTTTAATTTTATTTTATTTTTTAAAAAGAAAATCTACGTCAATATGTTTTAAGATTTTTAATTGGGATATGTAATTGGAAATGATGAGAGTATTATTATTATTTTATATTTTGTAAAAGAAAGCATTTTTTAATTTAGATATTAAAACACTGTTATTTTATTTTTTACTTTAAAAAAACACGTTAACTTTAGAAATGAAGAGATCTATTACTATAAAACTTTAGAAAATTAGATGTTAATTTCAGAAACTGTTCGGCAGAAAATATCCGCAGGTTTAAAAGTGGACACTGAATATCGTAATGTATTTTTATATTAATAAAAATAAAACATTATTAATTTAAAAATTAATGTTATTATTTTTTAGTAATTATTCAGAGTGATAAAAAATGACATAAATTATTGAAAATACATACATGTATAATGCTTTAAACAATATTTAAAAAAAGACGTTAAAGCTCCATATATTAAAAGTGATGAAGGGTAAGTGACTCCCTGAATTAACGGAAAATTTCACTTTACAGGACCAATCAATATTTGAGTTCATTAACAAATTGTTGTTTACATTCATAATAAATAAATAAATTGCTTGGAATTGGAAAATTGAAGCGTGTGCTGTGACTATTTGTGGAGTTTGCTGTCATGGAAGCACGGCCCACACATAGTGATGTTGTTCCTCAGGCCAGCAAATTTTTCAACTTCAACGTGCAAAGATTGCATACGGCGCGCCCATGTTCGCGGATTATGGGATACCAATCATACTATATTACCTTTTTATCTCCAATCCAGTCCCCATGTCTTTTCCCGCAGTTACCCAAGAATCATGCCAGTGAGTCTCTGCATCTGCATAATGCGTACAATAATACAGCATAATCCCCGTTGGCTTCGCAGTCATTAGATGAACCAACAGGCAACAACTCTCAGGACCTCTGTCCTATATAAAAATATACATCTCACAGTGCCATGTCCTCTTTATACTATAACCAACCTTGGTTATGAAACATAGGAACAACATATTATGATTCATTAGCCGATTCAACCAATCTTTGGAGCATTTATAAACTATACATGGATGACATAAACTCTCTCTTTCTATATATATATACACTTCTAACATATATACTTGTAACAGTAGGGAATGCAATTCTTTATGAAGCAGAGCCTTCTTGAATCTCCAACTGGTGCTCAGCTATCATAAGGCAGGAGTCAGCTTCCAAATATGAACTTTCTCCTTTATCCTTTACGGAATCTTTGGGTATATTGAAGATGTCTGTTGAACATTGAATATCAGGTGTTATTCCAACCTGATCAATGTCATGAAGTGACGGGGACAAATATTTTGCCACTGTTATAAACAAAGCTGATCCATCGTGTAGTTCTGTGACACTCTGTAACAATGACAATAAATTTTGTTAATTTAAATAATTAGGAGAAAAACACAATTCTAGAATTAATGTTACATTACTGAGGATCCTCGCTAATTAATTGTTAATATTGATTCTCGGTGGAATGCAGATCTAGACTCCATAAAAATAGGTCTTTGAAAGAGAAAAATTAAGGACTAGGGGGGACAAAGAGGTAGAACCTGAAGTGGGGAGATAAGACCTATTTTCATTAGTGAGCATTCTACTAGTAGTTAGCAAGTTCCTACCATGTGAAGTTTCCAAGAACTAAAATTAGGAATAGTTTACTGCCCAATAATTAATTGCAGATAATGATCTAACCTGTATTTTTCCTTTTCCAAAAGTTTTATGTCCCACAAGAATTGCTCTGCCATTGTCATGAAGCGCACCTGCTAGTATCTCACTTGCACTAGCACTTCCCTCGTTCACCTGTAATGATGTGTGGAAGAAATGACAGTCAAATCCTGGACAGACAGGCTGTATTGAACTGATACTGGACTTTTAACGGTAAAAATCCAATATATCAAGGTAGACTTACAAGAACAACAAGTGGATCGCGGGTAATAGCATGCCCATCTATCATTTTGATTGGTGCCAAATTACCATTCCTATCAATGGTATTCACAAGAGTCTCTGTTCCATCGAGCCATATTTGAGCAACATCAAGCCCTGCTTTGACCAAGCCACCCTGTAGCATTGTAGGACAGATAGGTCAAATTGGCGGAGTTCTAAACTCTATGCATCATTAAAACTGAAGTACGGGGGACTCACAGGATTGTTTCGCAGATCCAATATGTATGATTGAACACCTCGATTTTCCATCTCATTGATGGCGTTCTCCATATCTATTGCTGCGGTCTTACATATTGGAGAAAGAGAAAAAGGTCCTCAGGTACCATGACTGGGTAAGAAAAAATTCAGTTTCACGTGCTAGTTGCTACCTGAGAGAATGCTGATAACCTCACATATCCAGTTTTTTCCCAGCGACCATTGGGTGTTCTATGAGAAATGATCGCACTAGATACAGGTGAAATCTGAATTACCTCGCGGGGTAGTTTGACCTTGATTAAATTGAACACTATTCAGTTCATGAAAATATTGTAAAAGAACTCTGTTACAAGCACGTCCTACTGCAGAATGGTTTTATCTACAGGCAATAGTCAAAGATTGTTCTTTTGCACAACAATCTAAAACCAACTTTCTAACTAGAACACGTATACTTACCTCTCTGAAATTTGAATTTCCTGAATCAATTACCTGGCAGATTAAGAAAAAAAAAATACAACAGTTTAATAAGAAAATGAATACAAGTAGAACATAAAATTCTATGAACAAAGAGCATCAATCAACAAACTCGTAACCTCATAGATCTTGTGAATTTGTAGCTGCTAAGGATCATGCACATCTTATCATGATTAAGGTTTCTGCTCACTTTGACATTAGAAGAGCGCAAAAAAAAAAAGTTTCTAAGGCAGGCAAGAGCTATGTTTGTTTTCCCTTTATCTAATATTGTTTTTTTCCACCAAATCCAATGCCTTAATGCAGAAAAATGACAGGAACAAGAAGTTCTTACAGGGTGAATTTTTACAGTAACAGTGGTACCAGCACGTCCCCTAAGCTTCTGTGCAGCTGCTTCACTTCCAACTCCGTCAAGCGTTTCCCCTGTTTTTGTTTTGCAACAATCAACAAAGACTCAGGTTAACAGATATCACTGGAAGCAATTCAGCCCTAAAAACAAAAACAACTTGCAATATATGAGACATCTTTCTGTATCAGGAAGTTAAAGAATGCCATATCATCAGCAAATTAGGATTATGATTAAATATATACCAACGGAAAAATAATTGAGGATGTTTTCCCTAGTCAAAGTTCTCAAGGGGATGCTCCATCATAAATATATAAACTAACTATTTTCAAGCTTATGAAAGAAATTATCCATTGATAGACACTTTGTGACCTTAGAAAAGAAGTAGAAAATTCATATTTTATTATACTTTGTGATTTAATTTCCTAACATATTTTATTATTTAGTTTTCAAAGGTAAATCTGGTAATTTCCCTAGTTAGGCTTTTACTTCTTAAGTTCACTTAAGTGTTAGGTTAATTTTGTCCATTCACAAAAAGAGAAAAATAAAATCATTTTATGTCGTGAAAACTTCCACTCTAGTACAGACTAATATCAAGAATTTGGAGCATACCATCAATTTCAATTAACTCATCTCCTTCATGTATACCGGCACGTGCAGCAGGGCCATTTTCCAGACATGAAGAAACAACCTAGACTTCAACAAACACAAATGAGTGACAGGCTTGAAGGAAAGATGTAATGAATGATATGAGTAACTCGAGACAAAATGAAATGCAGCAACAAGCTTGGAGTAACTAACGTCTACACTTTCAGATTACTTGCTTGGAGAAAATGACCTCTCTAAAGTTCCTTTAACTACTCAGATAATGTTAGGATACTTCATAAGCACTTTTTCCTCCGCTATCATCACAGCTTCTGAAACCATATAACAGCATACCTAAACCTTTTAAAACAACTACTACTTAATTACCGCAAGAACTAAAGCTTCACATAGTTGGTGAGAAATATCACTCGTGAATGAATATTTTCAGATTTTGACCACTTTCTCAAGGAACTACAAGTAAATGAAAGTCTAAATATATTGTGTTACCAACCAGGTGCCCAGTTTTTGGTTCAGCGTTGATGAAGATACCAACTCCTTGTAAATTTCCATCAGTTCCTATTCTAAAACTTTGGTACTCCTGCATCCAGGAAACATTTGTCATTTGAATTACTTCAGAGTTGGGTAATCCAGAAATAAAACATCATAAAGTACTGAAGCTAAAATATTATGGAAAATTAAAGAGTTCAAGGGTAATATATCCTATTGAAGCAATTGGTTTGTTTCGTTATATATGAAATTAGACAATTGAACATGCCAGGTAGTTTTAGGTTGTTGATTTTAAAGTTAATTATAAACAAAAGATGAAGGTGGCGGGCTAATTTCTAACTCCCAAACTTTGTACCTTGGGACTGATGATACGCGTAAAGGGATCTCCAAGAGAAGAAAGCATGCCCTTGATCTTGTTATAAGCTGCATCTTCTGATCTAAGGGGGAACATTTCGACCATTGTCTGCTGCAGTTTCATGTCCCAATCTGCAAACGGTTCCTTTTACAGTTTAGTTTCACTGCGATGGATTTCTCGTGAACATGATTATACAGGAAAAAAATGGAGCAGCAAGCAAATGAAAACCATATGTTGTTCAGTTTTGGCCTTTGTCTCCCTCTTCAAGAAGCCTCTTTAGAACTCACATCAAATATATGATACATGCTACTTAATTATCACCCAATCCTAGATTCCTAATCTATTATCCCGTCTCCACAAAGAATTCAGTTGGAGAGTACAAAACATGGATTTCAATCCGTATCCAGGTCTCCTCCTATTTTCTAAAAGAGTAAGGTTCTATTGAAGTTCAAGAGAATTCAATTAAAAGATCGCTAAAATAGTATCCAGCATCCATACAAGAGAACTCTACTCAATTCATTCATGGAAATGCAAATACAGCATTCCTTATCACTACTAACATTTGAGTTTCTACTCAAATATTCGTAACAAAAATACAGCATTCTTAGAAGAAAAGTAACATCACACCTTGATGATTGAAAGTTGGATCAACAAACGTTTCCCTAATCAAACCCCAAGCTTCCACAAGCGTTCTCTGAACTGTATTTACCTAACACAAATCAAGCAGTGTTAGAAACTCTTTATCACTACTAACGCTCACTCACTTCCGTCAAAATACACGCACAAAAAGTTCTACAATAATCAGTTACCTCAGGAGTGCGAGAAATAGGGAATGCAAAAGTAATAGACTCCGCTGATGCCGGAGAATCACAAGCTACAGAGACAGCAGCAGCAAAACCAAGCACTCCGCTCCCAATCCATTTGAACAATTTTTCTTTCACTTCAACAAACCCTTGATTTCGACATTTTTTACCGCAATTTCTCGTATCCGATGCCTGAGGTAATCTAACTCCAAACTTGGGCGTTTTACGACAACTAATTGAACTTGAAAATGGCCGCGAATGAAATAATCTCGAAGCCGGTTTTGTTATGACTTTGGAAATCGGACAAACACGTGAGCAATTGATATCCAGTGTTGTTTTGAGAGCTTCCATTGCGTTTAGGAAGAAGAGAATCCTCTTTCCCTTCCTCCGTCTTAGCCTCGTAAGATCGTCGTCCTCTGTAAAATGAATTGAAGAAAAAAAAAAAAAAAAAACTTAGAAACTGTAGGAGTCGCCAAGTCGTATACGGAACGGAAATAGTTACCGTTACGCCGTTAGATTTTTTTTGGATGGGGCCCACTTGAATCTTAGATTCTGTGGTGATTCAGTTCGTTGCGTGGGCGACTATCTTTTGAGCGAAAGATTCACCAAGACAATAGCCTCAGTTTTACTGACAGATGGCAAAATATAAGCCCATATATATATATTTGGGTAAAATACAGAATAATCCTTCAAAATATAAATAATTGTCTATTGAGCCCTTCCTTTTAGATAGATATGGGCTGGGCCACAAGATTGTTGGACTTTATAACTAAAACCCAATATAAATATTTCCAAATCTCTATTATCTTATATGCCCAAATAAGAAAGATTTATGGGCCTACTTATGAAGTCACTTTTTGAGTCCAACACTAAATGTACCCCGTGACTTGAAATTGAACCCATTAACCATATGGTTACATTAATAACTCGAATCTAATTTAAATTAATATATTAATATAAATATATTTACGAATTAATATATATATATATATATATATATATATATATATAAAAGTAGGTAATAGGAACATAGAAAATGTGGTTGTAAACTTATCATTAATTTGGTTGTAGCATAGTTTACGACAAGCCATGCACAAGACATATGATATGTGATAGAGAGATTTTTTATTGATTGTCTATTCATTTATTTCCTTTATTGTGGAAAAAGCTATAATCTTTGTTATGTACAATTAATTTTTATTTTTTTTTCACAGTAAAAGTAAGTTTGGGAAAGGATTTTTTCATAAAGGGAGAGACAAAAGACACCTTACATTAAAGCAAAAAGATAGTTTTGTATAAACTGTTTTAATTCCCCATTTGTGCTGCATCCCTTTTTCTCTTCATCTCCATTACCATGCCTTTCTACTTTATATATCTCCAATTTCAATCAATAATAACCACTTTTTTTTCTTTTTTTTTCTTCTTAAATTTGAAACAAATTTTCTTTGCTTTAATTGTATTAAAATTACAATTCTAGAATGAAAATGTTTGGAGCTTTTATTGCTTCATGGAAATTATAAAAGAAGAAAAGAATAAATTGAAAACAATGGAATATGTGTATTGTAGCTTTCCTAAGACAACTAAAGCTACACTCATTTCCACTTTTCTTTTGCTTATAATAATTTGTTGATATAACTTTATCATGACGCATAAAAGTTACCAGCTCTCTCTCTTTTTTTTCTTTCTTTTTTTTTTTTTGGAAAAAATAAATTACTTTGCTTTCAACTTCAATTATATACGTAGTCATTTCAAGAAATGATATATATATATATATACATACATATATATATATATATATATATAGAGAGAGAGAGAGAGAGAAAGGATCATGCATGGTGATTTTCTGGTCGTGTGTGTTTTCGGGGTCTGCACAAAAGTTTACCATTTTATGATATATTTAATTTGATATTTATTATAAATTTTATGTTTTAAATATAATTATACTATAAAGTTATATATATATATATATATGCATGGTCCACCAAACATTAATTTGTCACGGACAATGTGATTGGTCAGTCAACAAAGACTTTTGAGCAAACATTTATTTATTTATTTTGGTGACAAACATTTTAATTTTTTAAATTACACTCTCTTAATGATGCTCTTCATGTTTACGTGATAATGCATGCAATGATAGATATTATATGTGTGATTTTGCCTGAATGAGAAAAGGATTTATAAATAATATATATATATATATATATATATATATGTATGTATGTATGTAGAGATATACATATAAAAGCATGTACATTAATAGACAGAAGAAAGACATAAGATTCATTGTCGTCCTTTTCTCATTAATAAGGTTATTATATATAGAAGTATTAGGCAAAATCCATGTCATACAAATGGATATTTATGTCGTTGTGTTTTTATTACATAGGAGAAAACATGTAATAAATTTAAAAATATTTTTTTATGGATTTAAACTTTTAATGTAAATGATATATATATATATATATATATATATATATATATATATATATATATATATATATATATATTGTTGTTTAAGAGATTTTTGCTTGAATTATAATTAAAATTAAAGAAGAACAAAATTTTTTTTTTTCTTGATCTTTGATGCGGAGAGAAAAGCCTAGATGTGGTTCAGTCATCTCTCCCGTCTCCTTCTCTCTCTAAAATTATATATATATATATATATTGTTGTTTAAGAGATTTTTGCTTGAATTATAATTAAAATTAAAGAAGAACAAAATTTTATTTATTTTTTTCTTGATCTTTGATGCGGAGAGAAAAGCCTAGATGTGGTTCAGTCGTCTCTCCCGTCTCCTTCTCTCTCTAAAAGATTAAAAAGAAAGGCAAAAAAAAAAAAAAAAAAAATTCTTTAGCTTTCTTCATTGTGAAGATTTCATCTATGGATAATGATATTCCCTTATAAGAAAGATAGATACCCCAATTTACAAACAAATTGGAGAATCTTCAAAGAGAAAAATCAAACTCATGGGAAAACTTTAGCAGAAAAATAATATAAAAAACATCAAACCAAGCCATATATATATATATATATATTATATATATATAGAAGTAGGAGAGAGAGCTAGCAATGGATGGATAATGATGACTACCAAAAGGAAGGTATATATATATGTAACATGACCCAAAAGAAGAATTTTTGTTTTCTTGCTGTTGATTCTCCTTTTTTAAAATTGTTTTAAGTTTGATGATAATATATATTTTATATATATATTGTATCTTCTTTTCATTAATTTTTCAAAGGTGATCATGGGGTCAAAATCATTTTTTGCCTTTTCCTCCTTTATCTTTATCTTAAAGGGTGTCTTTCAACAAAGTTGTCCCGTGTCAATTATACTGTAAAGTGCCCTCTGGACTACGTACACATATACATACACACGCACATATATATATAGTTCCCTTTGCAAATGATCAATCATTAACAAAGTTCACATATATATATATATATATATATATATATAATGCCTTTGTGGACCTTAAGGTAACATAAAGCTCTTTCTTTTCTTTCTTTTTACTTCTTCTTAATTACATATATACATACATACATGCACATATATATATATATATATATATATTTTAAAACAAATTTGAAACATTTTCCCTCCCATTGTTCTTGGGGTGAGCAGAAACTATATATATATATATACACATTGATAATCTTGAGATGAGAAATAATAATATTGAATTGCTTAAAAAACATATGCTATGAAGATTAATTAAGGTATAGTGATTCGAGCCAAGGGAACAAAGTTGTCTGCCTTGTACAAGAATACCAATACATATAGAAGAAGTAGTAGAGACATATATACATACATACATATATATATATATATATATATATATATATATATATATATATATCATCATTTTTAGAATAAAGTCTTGTTTTTTATAGGAGTTGAATTCAAAATCTTTGAGTGAATAATATAAGAAGACAAATTTGAAAGAAGGAAAGGTTATCTTGGGATTTTATAAGGACAGTGGAACAGAAAATCAGAACTTCCAGTTAAACGCTGCAAACTCTTTTTGTATGCTAAGTTATAGTACTGATTTTACAGAAACTTCACCTTTACTTTCCCACAAGTTCTCCCTATAGTTAAAAAGTAGTAAATACATATATATATACATTTTTTTACTATCACACCCTTTTTAACTAGCTAGCATGTACCACAGATACATATACATATATATATAGGTTCGAAGATAATTAGGTTTTTGATGGTTTTATTAGTTACACAAACAAAAAAAAAAGAAAAGAAAAAAACCCTTTAAATTTCATCTTTTTTAATTTCTTCACTCTTTATTGAAGATGAAGGAATCTTAATTACTACTGTAGATGACTGATGAAAGTGGATATATATATGTGCTTTGTGAAAAAAAGGTAAAAAGAAGTGTACAGAGAAAATGAGATCAGATACATAGGAACTGGAACAGTGATTATATATATATACATATATATATACATATAGTTGACAGTGGTCAGTTCAGTTGTAACTCTTTTTTACTGGTCTTTAGGAAAATTTACTTTCTTTATACATTATAACCATGCATAAAGAATTTTTTTTTTTTGTTTTGATAGACAAAATTTGCTGTAAGGAATCACAAAATTTTGTTCGTTACCTTACCTCTCTTCATAGTATTCCCTATACGTACACTCTGTCCATAGCCATTATTGTTCTCAAAGACTTGTCTTCATATATATATATATAATTATATTTATTATGTAAAGAAAAAAAGAAAAAAAAGAAAAAGAAGAAAAAGAAGAAAAAGAAAGGAGGTGATAGAGAAATGAGTGGTCAGTCAAAAAACTACATGATATGTCGTTTCAGTCTACAGTTTTTCATCAGATAAGGGTGGAGGATTAATTCTGTGTGGGGTAGAACAGTGTAGATGTAATGTTGCTCATAATCTTCTCTACACAAACCCAACAAACTAAGGTTGGGGCTCCACTTTGTGTTGGAGTTTGTCTCCAATTTATTCGATTTGCGATTCATGTGTTTTTTAATTGAAAAGACTAAAATATTTTATATTTATTATAATTTTAGAAGAAAATATTTGGTTTGAATTCTTTTTTTCTTTAATAATTTTCAAGAAACAATGGGATGTCATCAAATGGTATATACATATATATATATATATATATATAAATAAGAGTTTTCAACCATAAACAAAGACATAACTCCACTATCCATCCAAAGCAAAATTAAAGGGGGAGGCATCATGTATTGGCCCCAAAAAGCTGATGTATTTACCAGAGAGGAAAAAGGCTATCTTAGCTGCTGCATTGTTTGCTGCAAATTATATGCTCTCTCTCTCTCTCTCTCTCCTGTCATGTTATGTTATTCATTATATATATAAACTTCACACTTTCTATTTTGTGATACTAGATCTAGTGGCTTTGAGTTGAAACATATATATATATATATATATAAATATATTGCATGCATGTAAATTATAGCTAAATTCTATTTTAATTATATAATCAAGTGATAATCAAAAGGATTAGAAATATATATATATATATTATATATATATATATGTATGTTCTCTTTTTTTTTGGTGTGAAGGAATAGGAAGGACAGTTTGATGTATAACACTGTGGACAAAGAAGTTCACCTTATATGACAATGGTGGAAAGCATATGTAAACAAGAATGGGGAAGAGAAATTAGTTGACTTTTTCTTTTCCTCTCCATGTTTTGACCTAATAAGTAATAAAGTTCTCTGATCTTTGACATGTACCCTAAATAGTTTAACCCAAAAGAAACATATATATATATATATATATACATTAATTATTGACATGATCATGCATGATGAACTGATCAGGAGTAAGAAGAGATGGAACAATACATACATATGTATATGTATATATATATCTGTTTGGATATCAGAATGTTATCAAGGACAAGGAAGAATTTATATGGGAATTTCAGTCAAGAAAGGTCTCAAATATTAAAAATCTGATTTTTGCATATGCAAAACAAAGATAAGATAAATTTCCCACATAGTTGGTGAAATTTGGGTTAAAAAAAAACACTGATGTCTCAATCTCCTTATTACATGGTAATATTAATAGATTGAGACCACAAGCTTTTTTGCCTAACTTTCCCATACTTTATGGGGTTGTGTTTCCCATATATATATATATATATATATATATATGTCCACTTCCCACATACCCATAATATATATATATTAAAACAATGTAGTCAATTTAATTAGTTCATAGCTAATTAGATTATAACTAACTAGCTAGCTAGAATCAGACAGTAGTTTATATATATATATATATATAGAACCAAAGCCATATCATTAAATTATCAACTGACATTAGCAAAAGGGATTTTTACACAACCACAATATACCTGAAAAAAAAAACGTACGTATCATGACCAAATCCTACATATTCCAAAAGACCATAATCAAAAGTTTTGGTTCTTTAAAATGAAAAATAATTATGATGGTAAATAATCATCTTGTTCAAGTTCAGAAGCAGCTTCATCTTCATCTTCCTCTTCTTCTTCTTCTTCTTCTTCTTCTTCTTCGTGTTGTTGAAATCCATGGTGATGAGCTGCAGCATGGCCATGACCAAAAGCTTTAATATGATCTTTAAGAGATCTTTTGTGCTTAAAATCAGAACCACAAATACAGTACCAAAGTTTGCCACAGTTCTTTTCGTGTGTTCTCCAATCACCTCTAACAGCAAAGGCCTTACCGCATTTTCTACACATAAAAGGCTTTATTCCGTGTTTTCTCTTGTAATGTGTTTGAAGTGTTCTGAAATCTTTTAATGGCTTTGATCTTGGATGATCAATGTTGTTTCTGCACCCTGGTGCGCAACAATAACAAGGTAACCTTAACATTCCTGTTGGCTGTGTTCCTCTTAATGATTCTGGACCTTTTCTGTATTGTGATCCATGCCCCCACATATGCATCTGCACCACCCCCATATATACTTACTTACACAATCAATATATATATATATATTTTTCATCAATCCATCTGAAAGAATCTTGTCAACATAAAGGGATTTATTTCTTTCCATTTTTAGCTATTTCTTGCTTGGCAAAAAGTTGTATTTGAAAGAAAATCTGAAACCCTTATGCAGAAAAACTAAATTAAAAAAAAAAAAAAATTGTTGTGGGGATGGATCTGGGATGTGTAGATACTACTAGACAGACAGTGGAGCACAGAATTAAAGGAGAGAAATTAACATTGCCTGTGTTATATACATATATATATATATAAGAATTAATTAAAACAAAATAATAAGTAATTACCTGCATGTTGTTATATCGATTGAAAGTCTTGTAGCAAACGGGACATGAAAATTGGGTAGGACCAATAAGAATTTGTGACGGTGTAGGGATCCAATACTGCCCTTTGTTGACGGCGGAGGCCGCCGCCGCAGTCTTCCCCGCCACCGTGACACGTGCATCTAATTCATCTTTATCTTTATTATTATTATTATTATTAGGATCAGATAGCAAATAAGCGAGATCAGAAGCACTAGGGTTTGGTAGTCCAATATGTAGTGCTACAGTAACACTTTGATTTTCATCCTCCTCAATAGTACCACCTGCTTTAGATGTTATACTTTTTTGGAGACAGCAGTATTCTTCTTCTTCTTCATCTTCTTGATCCATTTGACAGCTGGCAGTTTCTTGTTTTCTTTCTTCTTCTTCTTCTTCGTGTCTTGTTGGGCTTAATAAGCTTAGTAAAGGTAGAGCTTCTCTTAGTGGAGGTGAAGAAGGTGGTGTTGTTGTTGTTGTTTGTAGGCTTCTTAAAGAAGAAGAAGATTCATCAAAACCAGTATGACTGTAGTTGATGAAAGATTCTGAATACAAGTTCTGATTATGATGATGATGATGATGAAGATTTGGGAAGTTTGATGATGAAGAAAATTGGTTGAATTTTAACCAGTATTGATTGTAGTACAAATTTGAGTAAGGATCAGACATAGTGAACAAAGAAGAAAAAAAAGGTGTGTGTGTGTGTGAGAGAGAAAGAGAGAAAGAGAGAAAGAGAGCAAGAGAGAGAGAGAGTACAAAATGGCTAAATGTGATAGTGATAAGGAGAGACAGCAGTAGCCCTCTTCCCCTCCCAGAGTCCAGAGAGTGGAGACACTGATGATATATTAATTATACTTCTTTCTTTCACTATATATATATATATATATATATATATATATAAAGGAAAAGAAATGTTTAAAGTAAAGAGAAAATTCTTTTGTGATAATAAAAGTTTTATATATATATATATATACAATTAGTATCCCACAACTAAATATATAAAATTGTGTAATTAGTGAAAAATATTATAATACATATTCCAAATTTTCAATTTTGAATTATGATAATAATAAATTAAAGTAAAGTATAAATCTTTATGATAATATATATATAGAAAGGAAAAAGATCAATTTGGATCCCATGCATGCAAGTCTTGATTATTAGTTATATCCCAAGATAATCATAACAAAACCCTAATATTTCTTTTCAAGAAATGTTAAAAGAATTTATGATTTTTTTTTTTAAAAAAAATTATATAATATAATAATGACAGAGAGAATCTTAAAGGAAAAAAAAGAAAATGTAAAAAAGTTTGGTGGTGATTAATTAAGAATAGGAAAAAAAAGGTAGCTATATTTGTTAGTAAAAGATTAAAAGAGAAAGAAGAAATTGTGTTATCAAAATGGTGAAAAGTAAGCCATCATAAATAAATAAATAAATAATTAACAAGAAATTCACATAACTTTAGTTAGTACGCCTGTGATTTTTTGCTCCGTCTTTCCCCCGACATTTGACAGCTAAATTTTAGTGCAAAATATTTGTACTCTTTCTTCTATTATTATTATTATTATATTATATTATATTATATATATATATATATATATATATAGATATATATATATATATATATATGTGATGCAACTACCAAAGAGAAAGGAGATCAAGAAGCACTAAAGAAAGATATTTTAGAATGAGATAGAGAAATACTGTGTACATTTGAAAATGTGTCCACTCCATAGCCAAGTGCAGATCTTATTCTTAACATTATATATATATATATATATATATACGTATATATTATATATATATATCTATATATATATATATATATATATATATATATGTATATGTATGTATATGTATGTGTAGTTGTATATATTCAAGGAAATAATAATAATATATACAAGAAGGATTTGTCAAAGAAATGGCCACATATTTTAATTATATATGTTTTGTGTTTCTCAAGGCCGCACGAGTATGTGTGTATAAAATGAAATATATATATATATATATATATATATATATATGTATGTATGTATGTATGTATATATATATGTAGGTATGTATTCTGGTTTCTCAAACATTTCTGCCTCATTAATTACGATATCCCACATAAGATGTTAATACTCCCCCGCTTATTATTTTACTTATCCCAATATGTATCTATATATATATATATATATATATATATATAATGTGTATTAACATTAGGTATTTCTCATGGGACACATCTACAAGTTTTTTTTTTCTTTTAAAAAAAAATATAAAATTATATTGGGCTGATAGAGTGATGTATGGATTTAAGGGCTTACTTTTTTTTGGGCTATTGGGCCGAAATAGGAGTAGGCTGCGGGGCCCAATTAATATTTTCACTGCAGACTGTGGACTGTTGAGTCGCGATTGTTTTCACAGCTTCAGCGAAGAAGAAAAAAGAAAAGGTTACGCCCTTTTTCTGTATGTATTCAATTGATTGAAATGAAACCTCCCAAGAAATGCATAAACCCCCGAGATTTCTTGCTCATGATCACTACTCTTCTTCCATTGTCATGAAATTTGTTTCCCTCTCACAGTCGCGTAGAACCCTCCTCTGTTCTGTAATTGAATCTGTTCAAAGTTCAACGTAAACCCTGGGTTGACATCTTTACATTTCCCAGTCAAATGATACGAGGTCTGTCCTAAGGCTTACCTTTTTTTTTTTGAAGGTAAATTCTTACAAATTCCATGAACTCTAAGAATTTAAGTCGTTTGTTGTTATTACTTATCAGTTTATTCAAAGAAAATGACTTTCTTGTGGCAGAGATATATGTTTAGCAGCTGCTGTATGTGTTCTTAATAGTTTGAAGCTATAAGAAGATGACTCAGCCATCGGTGATTCTTGCAACTGCCAGCTATGATCACACAATCAGATTTTGGGAAGCAAAAAGTGGACGCTGCTATCGGACTATACAGTATCCTGAATCTGTAAGTTTCTTGAAGAACTAGATAGCTACTAATATTTGTTTGAGTTTGTATCTTTATCTAGTTGATAAGACCTCATTCATGTCTTTTCTAAATCTGTTCCTTGCATTGAAGACTCTATTTGTCAAGATTTGTTTTGGGAAGTACAACAATGTTTGTCTAAAGTGAACACATACTTGATAGAATACTTATTCCTATTTCAATGTTGAATATATACAATGATTAGATCATCCTTCCAGTTTTTAGGGAGATCTAAACCTGTGTTTCTCATGGGTATAGTTGACAAGTTTAGGCATTCTTTGCTTCTGAAACCCTGCCAAGCAAAAAAAAAAAAATAATAATAATAATAAATTAAATCAAAGGATATCTTCCTTCTGTAAAACTTCTTGCAAATTTACCTGTGTATGAGAGAGAATGGAGAGGGGGAGGTAGGTCTTTTGCTATATGGAAGGTACAACAGTCACTAGCTATAGCATTCTTAAGTATTCAGCCTCTAAATGCTTGATTTAGTTGCAACCCATATCAGTAACTTCGATAGATGTAATGTAGACAAGTATTGGATGTCAATGCCAAAGAAGAAAGATTTGGCTGAATAGCTCCGTAGCTACATGGAAAAACTGAAAAAGTGTGCAAGAAAATTTGTACAGCTTTATATGCTAGAATCACTCCACGGAATATCTGATCTGAGCACTGTAGAGCTCCTTGGTCCTAATGTCAAATTCTTGAAAAGCTTACCATACGTTCTTTTATTGCCCCCATCTCTAGACCTGACTTTTTATATCAGAGAAAGTGGATGTGTGTATTCTGTTTCGTTGTTTGCTGAATTATGTGGAATATCTTTAGTACTTATGTTTTATTTTCCCTCGTAGTAGAGGAAAATCCCTGGTAAAGCTAAGAATATCTTCATTATAAATTTGTTGCCCGAAGAGTGCAACCATGATGTGGATTTCACTTTTTAACGTTTATAGTTATTCTGGATGAGTCTGATGGATCTATTTCTTTTCTACAGCAAGTTAATCGGCTTGAAATTACTCCAGAAAAGCAGTATTTAGCTGCTGCAGGAAATCCTCACATCCGACTTTTTGATGTCAACTCCAACACTCCTCAGCCTGTATATAATTATTCTCTTTCTGTCTTCTGCGATCTTTTTCATGTGCTTAAAGATTTAATATTTCATTTATGTTGGCATATCAAATTCTTCTTTTGATCCTATGGCAGATTATGAGCTATGATTCACATACAAATAATGTTATGGCAGTTGGATTTCAATGTGATGGAAATTGGATGTACTCTGGCTCCGAAGATGGTACTGTGAAGATATGGGATTTGAGGTACAAGTAGTCATGATATATTTTCGCCGGGTGTTTTCTCTTTCTGATTCCTGTGCCTCTTTAGATTTATAGGTTAACTTCCTTTTTTTTGTGAATAACTCAGAGCACCAGGTTGTCAAAGAGAATATGAAAGTCGTGCAGCTGTTAACACAGTTGTTTTGCACCCCAATCAGGTAATTTTCCTCATTTTTTGTTTTGTTTTATGTCTTTATCCTTACATGTGAATTCTGGAACAAGCAGTTCAAATGATTAGGCGTATATGATAGCCAGGTCTCTCAAGTAATCTGAGAAAGAAAATCAATTTATGGTTGATTTGACATTCAGAACAGTTGTATTTTCTTTCTGTATTCATGTTCATTGAGTTCATTTATTTCCTATGTGAAGCTAATCTATTTAAATTCCATCATGGGTCAATTTCCGCATACCACTCATCCTCATAAATGCCTATGAGGTCCTCATTATAATTTTAGTTCAAACATTTAAAATCATATTGATTTCAACTGAAACATTATGTGTTTTATGCTGAAATAGTATTTCAAGGGTTATTTTTTATAGTTTCTGGGACCTTATTTACTCACCATAATTTTATTTTATTATTATTTTTTTTGTAGACTGAGCTGATATCAGGTGACCAAAATGGAAATATTCGTGTGTGGGACTTGACTGCAAATTCATGCAGTTGTGAATTGGTATGCTTTTGTCTACTAAACTTGAAGCAATGCCGTCCTTACATATTATATTTTGAGTTTGATCCTATCCGGTGAACAAAGCTTTGCTCCTGCTTAAATATAAAATAAATGTTTTGTAAAATTAGGTTCCTGAGGTGGATACTGCTGTAAGGTCATTGACAGTGATGTGGGATGGTAGTTTGGTTGTTGCTGCAAATAATCATGGTACATGTTATGTGTGGCGTTTATTGCGGGGAACCCAGGTAGCCTCCACAACTATGCATATGTAGATAGATTGTTTATAAAATCTTCAATCTTCCTGCCATAAACAAGAAGGAATAAATGCGTATTATCTTTTTACAGACTATGACGAACTTTGAGCCACTTCATAAGTTACAGGCTCATGACGGATACATCCTTAAATGTCTCCTTTCCCCTGAGTTCTGTGAACCTAACAGGTATTGAATTAGTTTCTATGAGCAATGTATACAGACACTAAGAATAAAGCAATGTATGCCATTTTCTTTCAGGTATTTAGCCACTGCATCTTCTGACCACACTGTCAAGATATGGAATGTTGATGGGTTCACATTGGAGAAAACTTTAGTAGGTTAGTGTTTGAGCTAGTGAACTCATTATGAAAAACATATATATATATATATATATATATATATATATTACCGAGTTCTGATAGAATTGTTTTCAGGACATCAACGCTGGGTTTGGGACTGCGTGTTCTCTGTTGATGGTGCATATCTCATCACAGGTAATTAATATATATATCTCAATGACATGAGGAAGAGAGGACGAATGATGATTCTTTGAATAATTGTGGTTTTGGTATGTATTTTTGCAGCTTCCTCAGATACGACAGCAAGACTATGGTCAATGTCGTCTGGTGAAGATATTAGAGTATACCAAGGACATCACAAAGCCACGGTATGCTGTGCTCTCCATGATGGTGCTGAGTCTTCTTCCTGAATCCTTTTCCTTTTTTTCTTTTTTTCTTTAGTTCTCTTCGTTCCTTCTTTCACTGTGAAATTTTCCCATTTGTTTTAATAATATATGTTCTGTATATTATTTTTATTCTTCTTCTTCTAAGCCACTCGAACATCTTTTGTAAAAAAAAATATTTATTCTTGATGAACTGACAAGATAAGATGATTTCTTTCGTTACCCTTCAGTTCAGTTGATGCTTCTTCTTCTACGTGTCTATATTGTTGTCCCTTTGGATATTGAAATATTCCAATAGATATTCAATTTTATAAATAGTATCGTCATTAAAGCAATAGCTCACCTACACCAATAGTAATGACAACAAAATGTGTGTGTGTATATATATATATAGCAATAGCTCACCTACACCAATAGTAATGACAACAAAATGTGTGTGTATATATATATATATATATATATATGGTAAATTGGTAAGTTTTATTTTTTAAATTATATAATATTTATGATTTTATTTTCTTTTTTATTTTTGGATAATTTTATCCCTTATTTTTATAATTACTCTAAAAGAAATTCTAAACTTTTATAGGTAAAACTTTTAAATTTTTTTAGTTCTCTATACTTACGATAAATATAAATTTTTCAAATTAAATTTAAATTCTATTGTTTCGTAAAGTTTCGATAAATTTCTCAACAAATAAATTTTAAATTTTCAAGTTGTTAATAATTAAATTATTTTTTATTAATAGTTTAAAATTATTTTTTTACGATTAATTTAAAAAAACAAAAAAAAAAGGTAAATTTCTAAATTGAATTATGCTTCCACTTCATTCGATTCCAAAACAAATTGTTGAGATCCTACAAAATCATTAACTTTAGGATTCAATTTGAGAATTTTATTTTTTAAATATAAAAATTTAACATAAGCATACAGAGAAAAATTTAAAAGTTTTAACAATAAAAATTTATGATTTTTTTTAAAAAATATATTGACATTTTTATCTTTTTAATATAAAATTATTTTATAATAAAAAATTAACATTGACCATTAATAAAATTAATGGAAAGATAAAAGTTACCAATATTATAAAAATAAGGAATAAAATTATCCCAAAAAAATTTTTAAAAAATAAAATTACAAAAATTATATAATTTAAAAAATTATGAATTTACCTATATATTTTTATGAAGATAAGGAAATCAGCAGCATTAAAAAAAAATGATACAAATTTTTAAAATTATGTTGCCTGGAAACTACACTACAAAATTGGCAGTAGACCTAAAGAAAGAAGAGTTTTACCTAGTCAAAATTCAGGTTCTGCATTAGATCAAAAGATCCAGTACCCAACTTCACTGGCATACCCAAGCAGATCCTAGAGGATGGCGTCTCCAAATCGTCATACAATGTGTGATATGCAGCTTCCACTATGAATTTCGAAGCTGTCTCAAAAGACATCTTAGCAAGTGGTCCTAGAGATTCTGCTATTCCTCCATTTCTGCTCATTGACCGATAGCCACCAGTTTGAGTCATGTAGTCAGCAATCAGGCTTAGATGCCGATAATCCACTTTCACACCATACGCTTCAAAAACGTTTGCTATCTCAGTTAAGAGGGTTCGTCTAGCAGCTTCAACTCCATACGTCTTCAGCATCGCACTCACATTGTTTGAATATATTCGTGTCACATCAAGCTCATCTTGCATTTCCCAGAAAGCATCAAAATTCACTCCTGCTGCCTTCAATGCCCAATAACGCATGTCCTCCCTCTCGTTTTCTGGTTTACTTTTCATATCTGATTGCTCCTTCGTTTTCTGCTTATCCCATTTCACTGCTTTTTCAGTTGGATCATATTCTACCATCCTGCAATCTCTGATCTTTCCTGAGCTCCCAATATAGACATTTTTTGCCACTTTTTGAGCAACCTGCATCACAAAGACATGGTGATATCTTAGAAACGACGAAAGTTCGTATGCTTACTCTACAGCTAAAATGCACGATGCAATGGTCCCCTCCCCTCACCCCCAATGAACCCCTTAAATATATGACTTCTCATTTAGAGAAAGAAGGTGAATAAATACATACACAGCTATAAGTGACAATTATAGCAATGCATGTCATATAGTAAAAGAGAAATATAAAACCTGATCCAGCAACAAGTGAGGATCCCCAGTGTCAAATCTAAAATGGACTTCGAATTTCCGTCCATTAACTGCCACAAAAATGTGCCTATCCCCATGCTTGCGTTTCAACCGTGTCATTGAGTTCTTCTGTTTCTTTGACACTGATTTTGCAGTTGATTCAGGTTCTATCATCTCTTCATCCCTGTAAGGCATTTCAGAAGCACCATCATCCTCATTATCAACATCCATGGCTACCTCATCCTCCATGGCTACCTCATCCTCCATGGGAGACCCCTGATCTGAATTACATTCAGAATCATACTCGTAGTCCATCTCATCAGTAGTCTGCTGTTTTCTCTTTTGCAAATCAGAACCAAGATCTTCAGCCCTTTCATCATCACCATCATCATCACCATCGTCATCACCATCCCTATCTTTCTCCTCGCCATGAGATGCAGAGGAAGAAGCATCACCATCTGCCTCTAACTTCGTAGAGTGTTCACTTGCCTTTATACCACTTATGTCTCTAAGTAGCTTTAAATGACTTTTTATTGCATTCTCCAACTCCCTCAGGAATGTAGTTGCAAGTGTTTCTTCACAGTCATCTAGTGACACTGCATTATGTAGTCTAAATGTGATGAAAAGCTTTTGAATTCTAGCCATCTGATTACAATGCTTTGAAAAGGGCAGAACATGTGCTTCAATGCTCTCTATGATGTCTGCAACAGAGACCTTCTTCAATTTTGCCAAAAGAGAGTTAGCATCATTCCTGTAAATAACACATTTTTTTGGGTAAACTTTCTGTCATGATTTTAGTGAACCAACTAAAAGATTAGATATGAATGAGACAAGAAGAGGTAAAGAAAACTTGCACTTCTGTATTTCAACCCTAAATTCATCCTTCTATTTACCAGTATATCATTGGAGGAACCTAAAAGAAGAATACAACAACGCCCCACCACAGGCCAGGAGGCAAGAAAAATGCACCAAGATTCAGGTACTTATAGCCCAGTTAACATAGACAGTCTACTGTACAAGTTGATAAGATAAAAAGCATCTACTCAAGACACAGGACTAGACAATGATCCGCAGATTAGAGACTAGCTTTCAGTAATTATCACCATACTCTTCCCATCAAGATGTTCTGAGTTGCTGACAAGTCTAGTCTAGGATTTTGAGAATAGTATGCTTGGTTTGTTACTGTTTATCACTTCTTTGTTAAAGTGTGTACTGAGCCCATGAAAAAGCGTAAACTATCATCCCAAAGCCCTTGAAGAGAGACTCTTGCGGGGAGGAAAGACAGATATAGGGAAGGGTAAGAAAAAAGAAGGGGAATCATAACCTAATGTTGAATCCAAGTACAATGTCTTGCATGAGGGCTCTCTTGCAACTAGGAGAGCTTCCTTTAACACGATAGCACTTTTTCTCAAACTTCCTAGCCCACTAATGCACTCAAAGTTCTAATTTAATTAGTAAAAAGCAACTTACTTTGACTTCAAGTGCAAGAAAGGGCATGTCAAGACTGGAGTCTTGATGTCTGCAGACGCAGTCATCAAGATCTCTTGAAGACGTGGAATACCAAGCGTCACATTCATTTCTCCACGACCAGCAAGGTGGAATGTATTTAATCTGAAAATAATAAAAATTTTCAATGGATCATTAGAAACAGATGAAAAACATCAAACTGCAATATGAAACAAAGGTGATGATGCTCTTCAATGCAAGTGCAAGAATCAAAACTAGCTAATCTAAAAGCTGTATAACCTTAACATGTAGAAGTTTCAAACATACTGCAGAAATTCTCAAAACCTATTACTTTCTGTTACATTTATTCTTCCTAAGCTAATATTTATCATTAAGATATTCTAACCTTGCTAAAAATCATAATTCATATTTAAACAATACCTTATACAATTTCACTATGAAATAATGAATTGAAATCTAAGGTATTCCGAGTTATATAAAAACTCGACATCAATTGATTCATAAACCAATATTTACAAGATTAAGACTGTATAGTATTAGAAATCTTCCAAAATTTTCAAACATTTTCTCTTCTTTATCATTATTCCTGAAAATATAGCTTGCTTCTCAGTACAAATGCAAATTATTCAGAATTCTTGCACATTGCAGTTAATAGCTATGATCAGTAACACAAGACCCTGCACCACCAAAATGTAGAAGCAACATTCATAAAATGCATGCAGAAGTTTAATCTAATGTAAAATAATATAATATGAAAATCATGCTGACAAAACAATAATGTGTAACAGTAACATTCAGTAGGCGTACGTCATTTGTGTTGATGGTTCACCAACAGACTGTGCAGCTATGACACCAACTGGTTCGCCCGAAGGCGCAAGACTCGAGAGGTACTTTTGCTTGACTAACTTCATAAAATCTACTTGATTAACTGCCTTTGAAACCTTTGAAACTTTGGCAGAGTCTTCAGACTTCAGACTTTTAAAATTTTTAAAGAATTCTTCCGCATCCTCTTCCAATCCCTCGGGTAGCTTTTCAATGTATCCATTGAACTCATGTTCATTCTGAAATTTTTGACATAGAGTCCCCACATTCTGCACCATAAAGAAGGAAACTTAATCAACTATATTTTAGACAACACCTAAAACAACAAAAATAATCGTATAAGCTCATTAGCCCATGAAAATTTCAGAACATAGTATCCCAACTTCTTACATCCACCAATGCTTTGAAATTCTTGAGAAAGCTGGTTCTATGAACATCAACCCCATCTTCCCCATACTTAAATTGAACAATGGACCCATCAGCATCCCGAACACTATAGTCGTAACAGACTTTCAAACTCTCTAGGTTTTTTAACAAAGACCTTTGTAGATATCCACTTCGTGATGTTTTAACAGCAGTATCAACCAACCTACACAAGTGAAAAGTTGAAGTTAGAAACGTTTATCATAAAGTCGCTCTGAAAATAAAATTATAATCCCAAGACTTCTGTTACATGACAAAGCTAACAATAGAAATAGAATGTTGTCCCAAGGACGTGTTGCAAATATGGATGAAAGTCTTACAAGTGGAAGCCGCAAAGATTATGAAGATACAAATGCATTACCAAGTAGTGAGTGATCTTCAAAGTGCATGCAAGAGGGATGACATAAAGAAAATATGCATGCACAGAAACCATATCATATTTCCTTTGAATAAGAGAAACAAAATTAACTTATTCAGCTTTACCCTTCCCGACCAGCCATGCAGTGAAAGTAATACTCTTGCGGGCGAAGACCAGAAAGGAAACGATCAGTAATATATCCCCCTGCTCTGGAAGTAAAATCCCATGGTGGAAAACATGGCAAGGTCTTTCCAGAAACCATTCTAGGCACTCTTTTACCTTCCAAGTCTTGTTGACCCAGGAAAGAAGATATTTGTTGGAAATTAACCTACAGAAACAAGAAAGTGCAAGTGACAATTAACAAAATCCTGAGAAAACAACTCAGTGCAGCAATAAGAAGTATGCTTTTCCTTTTTATTCTTTGGGTGGAGGTGGAAAGGTGGTTGGAATTCCAGGAAGGGGTATCAAAGAATTGAGAAACACAGAGAGACCTTTAACTATCAGAACATGACGAATCTCAACATCACACCATCATAAACACCAATATTTAACTCATCCTAGTGCACCAACTGGTACATGAAACACCCCAGGTCATAAGGCTCATTCTCGAGAAGAACAACATTAGAATTGTATAAATTATGCGATGACTCAGGCAACAATGCACTGAAGTTCTCAGAAAAAAAAAAAAAAAACTGGTAACTCCATAACATTGATTCAAAGCATACATACAATGTGAAACAACCAAACTAATGCTTAGTTGAGATATACTTATTTTTCTTGCAAATGCTTAGTGCGCAATTCTTGAAATTGTTTTAAACCAGATTGAAGCTTGAATAAACAAAAAGATAGAGACAAGGCAATTTAATAGGATACATAGTACTTTAGAAGACCCCAACATGTAATGCAACAGAGACTAGAATAGGTATTCTGCAAAAAAACACCAGAAATACTGGCAATAGAAAGACAGAACACTGCAGAAGACTAACAGAATTAGAACCAAAGGATCAATTTTATGCCAACTGAAAGAATAGTTAAACGGATTTTTCCATTAAAATAAGTGAAATTTTATTCATTATTCTCCTTCTAATAGCAAGTATATATGAGATAAGTAGTAAATCCCAACTTACCGTTCCACCCTTAGCCCCACTAATTGTCATCAAAGATATGCAATTATTAGGGAAAGGCTTTAACAACTCTGTAAGAAGTAATTGTTTGCTAATCTTTTCTTGCTGTTCTTTAAACTTCCTTCTCATATACAAGTCTAGGGATGATGTAGCAGCATCTCGATTACTGGATATCCTTTTCTCAAGTTCCAATTGCAGTTCTATGGGACCTGCCGTATCAAATAAATGATTAATCTAACAGTTTAAAGACAGTTGAAAAAGAGAATTATTAATATAAAGATTACAGAACTTATCGAGTTTGTTATGCTGCTACTGATCTGGAATATTACAACGTGTATGTGAAACTTTGACTCCAAATTTTTTTAAAATAAAAAAAAGGAAAGCATTCATAAGATGGATAATCTCATTGATCCTGTAAAATTATTCTCGTTACTATTTATTGTTAAGAACAAGGTCTAATAAAAGAGAAGAGGTACAGGAATACTAAAGGATGAGAAACTTAGCGGGCAAGCAACAAAAGGAGAATCTAGTGACAAAATGTTGATGTTTTCCCCTTGGTATTAAACCAAAGCACAGTACTCTATAGCAGTTTCAACTGAATGGCTTAAAAACATATGAAAGAAAATATATGTCGCTCCTCATGAAATACTCATGGAACATTTACCTATTTCAGCATCACAATTAACAAAATTAGAATGAACCTCCTTGCCAACGTCTTGATCAAGTATCTCCTTCCTTTTCAAATCTTTATCTGGTAGTATTATGAGGTCATCCACACCACAAGTGAAGCCATGAAACTAAAACATGAAAATACAACACAACCACCTTATCCACCATAAAGAACTTGAATCTATCAAAGTTAAGAAAATGGTAGAACTCAAAACAGAAGAAAATAAGTCACCTGCAAAAAAATTGTAAACAATCGACTAAGTGCCGAAAGCAGAAGACCTGCAATGTTTGACCCATAGAGCTCCTGCACCGTATGTACCAAACCAAATTGCCCAAACTGAGCCTTGTCAATCACACCCTGCACTACCTCATTTTTCCAAATTACCAAAGAATTCTCTGGGTTCTTCATGCCCTCTTTCATCTGTTGATTCAAGGGTTTCATTTCACGTCTCCTTGGCTGATTCTCAGAATACTTTTGTTTGTCTTTGCTCGCCTGAACATTCTTGGTCTCTCTATGAAAATATTTCTCAGGTATTTTCATCTCTTTTTCAAGACTAAAAGGCTCACAGCCCCTTGTTAGATGGTTCAGTAAAGCTGTAATAACCTACAGAAAAATAAACAAATTCAGAGTGAAAAAGGATAATAGACCAACATGTCAGCACATACATAGCCACCAGTGAGTAGTTCCAAGAACTAAGGTAATGCCTTTGTATGTGCCACCTTCTTGGGGCTCACTTGCCCAGAGTCGTGGGATGTAGTTAAGAAGCAAATAAATTTTAAATGGAATGGATAAGGAAAAGTGTGTGAGCGCTCTTCAATTAATAGGAGCAAGTTCTTAGGCAAAATAAGTTATTGAAATTGATTCAGTTGCACACTGCTGGAATCTCACTCCGCACATTATAAACAATGACAAAATAGATCCTCCTTTTCTAATGGTTCACTATGTATATTTCCAAACAACTGCATTGCTTTGAAACAGAAACTGATTTTCTCTTGCTTCAATACTACCATAAGCATGCTCAGGGGAAAAGAACTACCATGCAACTTTTTTAGCCTGACATTCTATGCAGAAGTATTTTATTATGAATTATAGAGAGATGAATTTTCATTTTACCTGCTTCCCAGTCCAAAGAGGTTTCGGTTTCCATACAGCTGGCAAAACATGCTGCATAATACCTTCAGAATCTATTATGGAAATTTTCCCTGATTGTTTGTCAGAAAAGGAACCAGAATTTGTAGAAAACATGCCAGAACCATAAAGAAGCTGATTGAATTCATCAAGTGTCAAAAATGTATCCTTCAGTGTAAGAAGCACAGCACTCACAATGTGGTCCTAACAGGTAAAAGTAAGTTAGAGATAAATCAAAGAATTATAGAGTAAAAAAATGTTATGAAAAGTAATGCATGGCTTATGAGATAGAAAACATAGCTGCACAAACCTGAATCAGGCCTCTAACAGTATCACCTCTTGTTGGAACAATGTACTGCTCATTAGCATTCACAATATTATAAGCTTCAGCACGAGAAATTTCATCTTGAGGCAAATGAACATTTATCTCATCACCATCAAAATCAGCATTGTACGAACTAAAGCAATATTAAATTACAAATAAATCAGTTAAAAGATATAAAACCTGAAATGTGAAACAGGAACAGAAAAAACATATAAATACAAACCTGCAATTTGCATAGTGCATTCTAAGAGTTTTCTCCCCTTTTAAGACACGAACTACATGAGCCATTATGCTTGGCTTGTGAAGCGTGGGCTGTCATGAAAAGTTTAATCAGAATGAAAACTGACAATGAAGCTTTAAAAAGGGTAAAACATGGAAATAGTAAGGAAAGAGGCCCAAGATTTGATGATAATTCCAATTCACTATTCAGCCACATATTGGCAGATCTTTTACCAAAATTTGATGATAAAATACAATCGGCTTACTTGTCGATTAACCAGCACAATATCTCCATCCCGTAAGTGCCGGTATACAGTTTTGCCTTCAAATTCATACTCGCTATTTTTTCCTGACTGTGTTACCAACCCTCTTGAAGATGGCAATTTTCGAGATATGGCTATTCTCATCTTTTTGCTCAATGGAAGTTTGAATGTAGACACTTTATCAGCAAATGATATGGCTCCTGGAAGGACTTCTGGTCCATTAACAATAGCATCCCTTAATTTACCAACATTCCAAGGAGTCACTCTCTGCAAAAAATAAATAAATAATTCAGGTAAATTTTACAGCCAAGCAAGATAAAGCATTGGCAAGTCAGAAGTTTTTGAGAAGGGCTCCCAGTGTTATCTATTCTTTTTCCTGGTTAATATTTTGCTTATCAAGGAAAAATATTTTAAATTAAAACATACCATTAGGGTCTTTAGGATCTTTTTCGGTAAATGATATTGTTTAATTGAAAATAATAACATCAAAAATCTTTTAGATAATCACTTATTTCAGAAATAATACACAAGCATAAGTAATGGACAGCCTCTACGAGAGTAATAAGGTTAACAAGTAAAAGTCAATATTATGCAGTTATGCATTTGCCACAACTACACAACAGGAATTCATTGCAGATATATATATATATATATATATATATATATATTATATATACAGGCTTGACCTCAACCACATTTCTTCCCTCCAGTCCAATTGAGTTCCTCAAATAACTACCAGAAACTGTGCCATCAACATTCAATGCCCAAGTTTCCAATATTGGAAAAGAGTCTAGAAAATGAAGAGCAATTAAAAAAGATGTAAAGAGGTATATCCACAAATAAACTTATGCTAGCCTTAGATGGTCTTTTTTACTCAAACATAGACACAGAAGTTTTTCTTATTTTCCAGGCATATAAAAATGTGCTGATTGAGACATAGAATAAAGTCCAACAGATAATCCGACTTTGCATCTATCTTTAACCTCATACATTACAAATATCTACTTCATCAGTCCACTTATCACCTATAAAGACACAATATTAAAGTTCCAAAAAGCTTATACCTCAGGGTAGGTTAACCTTAGAGCAAAATATGGAGGAATCCCAATTTCATTGACGGCAAGATAGGGATCTGGAGAAATAACAGACCGGCAAGCAAAGTTCACCCTCTTGCCCATCATTTTCTGGCGAAAGATGCCTTCTTTCTTTTCTAATAGTTGGCATATTCCTGTAGTTACATCCTTTTTACCTTGTCCTGCCAAATAAAACATGAAACAACTTTTAGCAGGTACACTTCGTTGACAAAATAATAATAATATCAATAATTATTATCAAAGAAACATATAATAAATGTAGTTATAATTAAGACACATACAACATTAGTAATAATGTAGCAACTCTGCAGAAAGAGAGGAAAAAAAATTCCCTGCAGAAACTACTTAAAAGCATAGGTGAACATAACACAAGGAAGCAACTCACCCACTGTTTTGCTATCATACAAAACATTTATACATTGTTGAAGATCCATCCAGCGACTCACAATCTTTGAGTGCTCAGCATTATGGACATGAGCATTTGCTAATGCTATATTGGACTGAAGTACTTTGCCTAATAAAACAGTATGAGCATGCTCCATTACCTGAATCAAGGTTTGGAGCATGGAGCATAAGAATATAGCACATTGTCATAGTTATTCAAGGAAAAGAACATTTGCACTGGTGATCTTTCTTACTACTCACAGAATCACCTCCTTTAGCAGCAGGACGAAATTTGACAGGTGGTACTAGGATAGTTCCAAGGAAAAACATTGAATCACCGGCTGTTCTGGAAGACAAATTGAGTTTCTTCGACTGAATATCACATATAAATGAGCAGAAGCGAGCTTCATTTTTCCACAGACGCTTGACAATTTCTCTGACCTGTCAGTTTTGCCACCAAATAAATGTTAAGAAAAAGAAAAACAAAAAAAAAAAGTATCCTTCTTAGATGAATTCTAGACCACAACACTTAAAAGGTTAAGACAGAAGACAATATAGACATATCAAAATACCTTACAGTCAAAAGCAAGCATACCTCAGAAGGTAAAAGAGGCCCTGATAAGAAATTCTTGTGCTTCTCAAATTCTGATAGACCTCCTTGATTTAAAGGATCTTCAGTTCCAGCAGAGGCAACTGTAGATGAATCAATTTCAGTGGTATTTAAATTATTCTCCCCCGATGACTCCATATCATTAACAACCTCAGAGGAATGTTGAGCCTCAAACTTGGAACCCTTAATAATATTGAAACGTCTATCGCTACTCATGCTCTCCTGCAGGAATAAATATGACCAATTCAGATAGGAAACAAGGATCAGAGTATGGTTAACATGAGCAGTAAAAGTGGGCCTTCGGCCAGGTATAAGCCATATTTTTGCATCCTTCAGATACAAAATCAAAAAGAAAATTAACAATTAAAAGCAGTAAAACACTTTTGGTAAATGCAAAAGGGAAAAGTGGTTTACTGTTATCTTGAATCATTCTTAACAATACTGAACAAATCAGAAAGAAATTTATAGGTCAGAAGTAATAAAATATAATCAATTGCTGAGACCAAAGAAACATATCTGCCTGGTTAAGCATAAATAGACACCAGCACATACCATTTGAAGCCATCCAAATGTTGGTTTCCTGATCTTTGGATTTTTGGCCCCGCACTTTTCACATTCTTTGAAGTTTAGCTTCAGAAATTTATTCAGAACAGACACAGCTTCAGTAAACTGAAAAGAATCACAAGGTCGTTTACTATTCTCTAAGCTATCTTCTGTACCATGGCATACTGAGGTCCCAGACGTGAGGTGGCTTCTTTCACTTTCCTCATTTTCACTCAAGTCAGCTTTAGAGGCAGCAAGTGATGTTACTTTTTTTTTATCTTTAGAAGAGGAAGTCTCATCCAACATTCTAGCTCCAATTACATCACCCTTCGCTATTAGTTCCAATTGAGATACAAAACTAGCTACCTAAGATTGAAAACATGCCAATATTTAAGAAACCAAGCAAAAATGTACCATAAAATTACAGAAAAATTATCACAAAAAGTAAATAAATAAATAAATAAAAGGACAGCACCAAGACATCATACAAGTTAACGTACCATTTCTTGACTTGCTCGAAAGTGAAAGCAAAAGAAGCAGGTGACTTTCAAGAGATTGACCAGCTTATTAAACACCAGTGGGTTATAGGCTGGTGAAACAAGGTCAATATGACCACAATGACCGTGACAATGAAATGCGCGTTGGCCACATGTTTTGCAACTGCATATTTGTCAGTGGTTTAGTAAAATCAAAAATCATATCACAAATTAAGGAAGTTACAAAAACAGGCAGATATTCCGCTCAAAATAAATAGAAATTGAGAAAGCAGTTGGCAGATGGGTTACGAGGATACATACGTAGCACTATCATCAAAAGGACCCATTGCTGGATCATAAAGCCCTCCAGGAGTTGGCCTATTCACACTGTCTAGTAAAATAGGGTTCGTAACCTTTACAACACTCTGCTTCTTGACCTCCTCTTCTGACATAAAACTGAACATAATCTTCTCCACAAATTCAGATGCGCCCTAAAGTAAAATGCCAAATTCAATGAGCAAATTTTTACCACATGAAAAATTGTATTGAAACAGATATAGAAAATTAAAGGCCGCAAGAGCATTCCCAGTACTTTTTTACTATCAAAAGATTCAGGAATAAAAAAAATCAAATAAAATAAGAGATTGCGGGCAGCACAAACTTGAAAAAAAGAGAAAAGAGAGAGAGAGAGATACCTCAGTTGTTTGCGCCATCTTCAAATATCAGTTACAGAACTTAAAATCCTTTACAAACCTATATTATTATTAACTTTTAAAAAAAATGGAAAAAACTGGCCAGAAGAAACGAGATAAAAAAAAAAACACGGGCTTCTTCGATTCCTCCCTGACACCTAAAGCAATCCAGTAAAATGCATGAAACTTAGATTCTTTCCCTCAGTGAAGAACGCTTAGCTTTCGTTCTGCAAAAAGGGCGACGTGAAGGAGGAAAGAAGAAGCGGTTTTGAGTAAGGGTTTTAATTGTCTCGTATCTTAAACCCTTCGGAAAGAAATTTTGAGTTTTTCTTTTCTTTTCCAATAATTAATTGCCCATTCAAATTTCTATTTTCTATGAATAAATTTATTTAAAAAAAAATAAATATATCCACCCAATTAGACCCTTAAAAAAAACTTTCGTAATTTTGAATTTCCTTATTAACTATTATTATGAACATATCTGTGTTATTATTTAAAAAATATAGTCTGTCTTTCAACAATAATATGATAATAGATTTAATAAAAAGTACAAAAAAAAAAAAAAAAGTACCAATAATTCTGAGGGGCTAAGATTTGAGCTATCTAATATCAATGCAGAAGCAATCAATAAATCAATCATCTTGGGCAGTGATAAACCCTAAATAGCGTATATCTTCTTACAAAAAATCGACCACAGACATGTCGAACAAATGCAGGAATGTATATATATATATTAAGTTTAAAATGGACCAAAGAACTTGTTTCTACATAATCCATGTCTGTAGTAGTATCAAGGACTGACTCAATGTTGTAACTCTGCTCTGTTGTTGATTTTGAAGAAGAGTCTCCCCAAATCACCATTTCAACCATTTCTACATATGGCTCACCGGCGGGGTGCGGAGCGGTCTGACTGAGAAAATCGAATTAAAATCTGCATGAGGACTGTTACAATAGCCAAGCTAATTCCTGAAACTGCAATGCCGGTCCGTGAGGACAGAAGCGATGACCACTGGAAAAACTTTAAGGTACCAAATATAAGCAGACATGCCCAAGAGATAACAACCTGTTATCATGGATAAGTTAGCAACTAGACCAGCAAATGACAGACATTAGTTATATATATATATATATAATATATATATATATATATATATATATCTTACCCAAAGGGATTTCAAAGGACGACCCATGTCTCTCGGTTGTTCATTACTAAAAGTGTTATCCACTGCATGTTGGTCCAGTAATTGATCCTGGTTATATGATTTGGAGCGATTACATTTAAAGTTAGTAAACAGCTTTCTTTTGTGATAAATGGAAAAAACAAGAAAAACAACAATCAAAGCAGCACCTTGGCTATGAATATATCTCTACACCATTGAGCAATATCATCGTCTGATTCAGGCAAATCTTTCATTAAATGCCGCTTCATGTGCACATGCACCTTGCAGAATTTAGAAAACGTAACCATTTAGTAATCCAAAAACGATCAATATACTGCATCATAAATAAGAAGGATATCTACAATTCTAATCATCGTCTTAGACCAAGACACTATCTCTGATTTCACTCCAGATGTAAACCCAAAATGCTAAGATTAACCACAGAAATAGAAATAAAAAATTGTTTGCTTACCGTAGAAGACTGTCCCTTGAAAAGTCTCAGCATTGTAGGTGCTGGTGAGCTTTTAGGGATGGCTACTGTAACATCATAAATTGCTGGAACAAATGAGCGCATGTGACTGACTGATGTAACAAAACCCTGTGAACAACAAAATTGATATTGGTAAAAAAACCCTATCCCAGATGTGAAAAGGAAAATATAACATGAAGAAAATAAACAAACAATGTTATAGTCATTAATTGTCCTATGAAAGAATATAAATCTATGATGAGCACAACCTTCGTACGAGGAATCAAAACATTCTTTGGGACAGGTAGCCCACTAGATTTTGCATATTCTTGCGCAGCTAAAAGCTTTTTCTCTGTGAAGCGAGTACCCTCAACGAAAAGAGCCAGCCAAAAGGGCAGAGGGTAATCAATTAGCCGTTGAAGTGAGGACTGCAAATAAAATCAAATCAAATCAAATAACTGTGCCTATAATAAAAAAAGAATTTAGGACAATGAGCAGTTCATAGAAGTTCATGAATATGATTTTGTACCCATACCTTCAGATTTGACTCATCTCTTGCCCAATTCCTCTCGAGGAACAGATACTCTGAGAACCACATGGACCATCCTATGACCTGCACATAAGAATACAACAGTATCATCAGCAAATTAATTTAACAGCAAGGAGCTTGTAGAACATGTAAAATAAAGATTGAAAAAATAAAAGAATTGAATAAAAATACATTGAAGTGTGATAAAATTATATAAAGTAAAAAAGTTGCTCCTCTGCGATAAGAATTACTATAAATTGAGGCATTTCTCATTTTTCTCAACAATTGTAAATCGTTTTCATCAAATTAAAACACTAAACAAATAATTCAGTTTCCTTTTACAATTAAATAACAGGAAAATATAAAAAATGACCCAAGGTCGTGAACACTTGACTTTTTTTCCTAATTGGTAGAATGTCAAATTCAATTTCTCCTTATTGTGATTTCATGATAACGTGGAAAGAAATAACCTAGAAAGCATATTACTTGAACCTCCCTCTTAGATGGCAATAAATTCATATAACTAAACATCAACCAAAATTTTATTCCAATAACCTGAAGCTACCAACTGAAAATGGGCAGAAGATTTGAATGCATTTTAAAAATATATGCTACAATTCAAGACAAAGTACTTACCGGAAGAAGCTTTGCTGATTTCTTCATTACTGCTAATGTGCTACCCAAGCATCCTGAGCGCTGCCAGGGTAAATTCATTCATGAAATAAGTATTATAAGCTGATAGAAATCAAGGGGAAAAATATAAAATAAAAACAGACCAAGTTATAATGCTTTTCATTCTTATAGTTGTAGAAACATTGCGAAATGTTTATCATAGCCACTCAATTACTCAATGCTTGAGCACATATGTTTAAGAATGCGCATAAGAATAAATTTTCCAAAAAATAGTATCCAAGGTGTATCATAGAGGATAAATACAACCACATACCTGAGCCAAAACCCATCCAACAAGCCAATCAATATCACTCCTGTGGTTTGATATGACAAGTGCATGTTCTTTACCTGAAAGATTAATCAGGATAAGTCTTCTTATAAGTAAGATGGCATCGTAATCAAGTGAGGTGTGTATTCTTATTAAGAAAATAGAAAGTCGAACTTTCGCTCTTACCCATCATTTGATATGTTTCAGAATCCGCGAAGAGATGAACCTGCAGGAAGAAACTTCCCAGTTAAACAAGGATTGCAGTTACAAGAAATCTTCACAATAGGGAAGATGGATCACCATAAATATACAGAAGAAAATCTCGAAAGAAACTACACAAAATGATAGCTATATTTATGAACGGGCTAGTTATCCAAATAATTTTTTAGGCATGAATGTCCTAGTCCTGAATATGATTGTAAAAACTGCAAAGGAGAAATGAATCCCAAAGTGTTGTCAAACTCAATAATTCACATTTAAATTACTGATATAAAGATGGGTCATGATTCCTAAATCTTGTTTAATCATCAATGCTTAAAGTATTCCCAGCTTTTGATTGTCAACAGCTTTATCCTTCAAATGCAATATGAATGCTTGACCTCGATACATCTTAGATTGCCATATATATGTGTTATCTAACGTGCCACTTCACTACTCCTACTGATCAGCTTGTGCAATGAGAAAAAATATTAGTACCTTTGACTCCATTTAAAAAAAAAAAAAAAGGCAAAACTATTTTGACTACAAGTGAAAAACAGTACATATTAATTTCTTAGGGCAGCTGCCTATAAGCTAGGTTTTTCCAAGCTGCACAATGACAGGAGCATTTAGCAGTAGCCTTATCATTCCGTATGAAGTTTAGCTGATGCTAATACTTGAATAAGCTTAAGTTGCTACTTATAAATACTTGAGTTCAAAGTAAACTGCTGTGAGCCAGGTGTTGAGGCATTCATCAACAGTATAGAGTCTACACTAAAATGCTCACAAACAGTTTGTGGAATGCCATACTGCAATTAAACAGACAATAACTAAAAAAGGTTACAGCAACCATTACCTTAACTCCTGCCCACCAATCAAAAATCCATACAAGCTCCAGCCACAGTAATTCAGCTAACACTCTATTTATCCTCCTGTAGGTGTTCTTGGATATTGGCCGTATAAGGACGAAAAATATTGCCTGAAATTTAACCCCAAACAACAAAAAGGTACATACTTTCATTTCATCTTTAAGTTCCAAAACTCATTAGCGCTTCGAAAGCAACAACTTTTGCGGTGAAACCCCCTCAATAAATCACATACATTAGATAATGAGAAGTATTTGGTGGGAGGGGGAAAAATTAAGGAAAAAATAATGCTTCGCTTTCAAATTCTGTTACATCCCAAGTACCAAATCAAGGGAGATCGATAGTTACAAAAGGAAAATTCCATCCAGAAGCAACACCAGTTGCATCTGAAGCAAGCATTTCAAAAAGAAATTTCCTTTTCAAAAAAAAGCAACCAACTTAACAATCTCCAATCAGCTTTAAGAAATCACGCGGTATTTCTCCAACCCTATTTTATTGCCAGTATCTGATATCACTATACGGGGTGTATCTTTTACTTAAACTAGATTGAGAAAAATAGAGAATCACCTGAAATAAATTGACAATGAGACCAGAAACGAAGAAAAGAAAACCCAACGGCACTATTACAACTGCCGCCATCGCCATGACCTACTTCTTTCTTCTACCACAATCTCCTCCTCTTATTGAAAATCTGAAGACTGTGTATATATATAATATATAAATTTCTCTCTCTTTATATATATATATATATATATGAAGGATAAAATATAAATGTTCAACAAAAAAAAAATCAGAAAAAAATGGCAAATCTAGAAACACAGCATCAAATGATTTTGGGAAAACATTAAATGGGCAACTTTTACTGGTAGCAGGTATTGGGATTCGGATAGTAAGTGAGACGGCCTTCTTCGTTTTTGTCAGTCAGGGGAAGCCTTTGCAGAGACGACGTTATGGTCCGACGCTTCCGCTATAAACGCAGCTTCGCCACTTCGAAGTTCCAACCAAGCTGATGCGTATACGTCAAAATTCTTTCTTTTTTTTTTTCTTTAAAGATAATTCGTCTTTTAAATTTTAAATTTTAAATTTCTAATAAATAAATTAAATCCTCTATTTTTAAATTTTTACACAAATAAAAAATAAATACAAATTTATTTTATTTTATAATTATAATTTTATTATTTATTCATAGTATTTAACGAGTATAAGCAAACAAGTTTCATTAAAATCTATGCTTGGTCGAATTTGAATACATTTAAAATATATCTGTAAAATGTTATAAATATATCATTTTAAAGGATTTTCTTTTTTCTTTTTCTTTTTTTATGTATAGTAGTACTAACTATGCGGACAGATATTCAATGCTGCCCAATTAGTTAGATGGAAGTTAGTAGACGGATGTACCTATACTGGTAAGAAATATCGCATAGGTAGAATGCGATCAAACCAAATATTTATTTTGATATTTTTATATAAAAGGTTACATATAAATTTCAAATTAAGAAAATATTTTTATGACGTTCAAATTTTAAATAGTTGTTAAATTGAGTAGATAAACTAAAATAGTATTTAAATAAAAATATATATTAATTGATGGACATTTTAAAGTTAAAATAATATAATTTGTATTAGATTATTTAATATTTAAAATTATTTTATTTTATTTTATTTTTATATTAAAAAATACTAATACGAACTAAAAACTAAATAATAATGTTAAATCATAATAAAAAATATTAATTATTTATTTTTTAAAAAAAAAATACATATAATATTAAAACTAAAAAAAAAGTTATGGGAATATAAACAAAACTAACACAGCCGTAATTAATTATTTTTAACTATACGAAACATATGTTACAATATATACTATCCAACACCAAAATCTAAAATTAATTTAGTATTTAAGCATAGAGGATTGATAGTAAAATAAGAGAGACAATAAAATAACACAAATATTAACTATTAGTTCCCTTCAACAAAATTTTAGTAGAGAACAATAAAATAATTTAGTTGTGACTATATTTTCAATAATAATGACTAAAACAAAAGTTATTAATATACTATGTACCAATCTAGTTTCATAGTAATATGGTCCATCCATATTATTCCATCCTAATGTGTTATCCACCTCAGATCCAATCTTAGTGTAGCTGCCATGTAAACTTTATGAAAATTATCAAAATAAAAAAAAAACATTTATAATTTTCAAATATATATAAAACATTTTTTTTTATATCTCAATTATATATATTTTAAATCAATAAGTAGAATCTTAGATGCTTATTTTTAAGGCTTAGACTTTGACTTCAAGAGCCGGAGTAACCCCATTTCTTTTTGCTAGTTGGCGGTAGCCCAATTCTAGAGGTGGCTACCAGTTAAAAAAAATATTATTATTTTTTTCAACTTTGACATAAAAATAAATATAATTTTATATATATATATATATATATATATATATATATACACTTTCACTACTTATTCAGTGTTTTAGAAGAATAAATTCTTACAATTTTTATTTTTATTCTTTTGGTTAATGAATTGTTTATTGAATTCCCGTGAGTGTGGAAATAGAAGAAGATATACGACAATATTGGAGCACATATTTGGTATCACATGCGGAACAAGCAACAAAGCCGGTAACTTCGAGGATCATTTTAATAAATATATAAAAAATTATTGTAACTTAAAAAAAAAATTTAAAAGTGTTATTAAATATAAATATAAATTTTTTAAATTTAATGATATATTTTAAATGTCAGGTAAAATTTAAAATTATCTATATTAAACGGTATAACATCTTTTAAGGAGCAGCAGCACACATTTCTCCATCAAAGAAGCAGAATCTGTCAATGATTATTTTTCTTTTAAAAAAGAAAGAGAATCTCTGTAAATGGGCAGAGCAGGTACAATTTCATAATCAGTGTAAGGTTATGTATGAAATATTATACAGAGTGGCTAACATGGGTACAATGAGTACAGTTAATGAAATATATATACACAGATTTTGTTAAAAGTGTTAATAAAAAAAATCTACTTAGAAAAGAATAAGGAAGAAGAAACCCTTTACTTGTACAATTAAGGTCCACTTTTTTCAGAGAACAATTAATATATTACAATAGTAAATACCTACTTTCCTCATTCTAGTGATAGTAAGAAACAAAGTCAACTAATCTAAGTAATACAGCTGAATTTTCCATAAATGCCCAAATTTAGTTTCCTTGAGGGATGAAATTTCTTCTTAAAATTGAGGAAGGTAAAGGGTATTTTCAGTCATTTTAACAGAAACGTTTCAGAATTCAGTGGACAAGCCTTTCAACTATTTAGTTTGTGTTCGAACATTTCCAGCGAAATTCCTTTTGGCAGCTTTCGCATAGACGTTTTGCAGGGGTATTGCATTTCACCTCTTTCTTTCCTGTTCTCTTTGTTCTACAAATGTTTTAAATTTTTCTTTTTCTTTTTCTTTTTCTTTATTTGGATGTTTATCCTTCACAATCTCAACTGGGTTACGTGGGATTGAAAGAAAAATTTCTCCTTTCTCCATTTGTGAGTGTTCTTGGTTTCATTCTGTTTAAAAAAGTTGTTTTTTTTTTTTTTCTAAAGATTCTGAATTCAGCTGAAGTTTTTATTTTTTTTTTATGTCTTTTTTACGCGCATGTTCAGTTGAATTTTTCATGTTATGGGTTCTCGATTGATCAATTTACAGTTTTTTTCAGTTTTTTTTCGGTGGATCTAGTGAAGGTCTTGATTCTGAATTTTTGATTCCTACTTGATACACTTGCGCATAGTTAAAACACACTGTGAATTGGATGATGAATTGGGAATCGTTGACAAAGTTGGCAACTTTATAAAAATGTGCAGTCCTATGTATGCAAGTTGACTTGTCTTTATGGGAGTATTTGATTGTTTCAAATGAAGCCAGTTGTAATGATGCATAATTGTTCTTTTCTCCATATATGAAAGATTGTAACGTCTTCCTTTTCCTATATTCTTGAACTTCTCCAGGATTAAGTAGAAGAAGACTTTCTGGGGATCATGTTGCCTTTCCAGAAAGGAAGGTGCTCATGGTCCCTAGTGGGATCTATTGCTTCAATTCTGGCTCTAGTTTCAGTTGTTCACTTATTTCTCTTTCCTGGCATTCCTTTCTTTGAATATTTTGGGGCTAGACAAGCTCAGACATTTTGTATATCTGGTGAGAAAGTTACAGTACCTAAATATGGGTCAATTGGCATTGACAGTGGGTTGGTGGTAGAAAAAAAGAAATTTCGACAACCGATAGTTAATTTAACTCTTCAGTATCCTTCTGATGTGCATAACGCTGTTGTATATCGTGATGCTCCGTGGAAAGCAGATGTTGGGAGATGGTTATCTGGCTGTCATTCAAATGCTACTGTAATAAATGTTGTGGAGGTACTGAAAACATTGAGCTACCATCTTGCTAATGTTTGGATTCTTAGATTGCTATACTTGTTGGTTCATTTGAGCTACCATCTTGCTAATGCATAAAAGTTATTGACACTAGGAAATTGGAGGCAAGAGCTGCAAAAATAATTGCAGTGGACAAGGCATTTGTAATCATGAATTAGGTCAATGTCGTTGCTTTCTTGGATTTACTGGTTAGTTCTCATTCTTCTTACTAAATTGTTTATAAGGATTTCTCACATGTTTTTCGAACTAATCGATTTACAGTGCATTTCCTATTCAGGGGAAGAGTGCTCAGAAAGACAGCAGTTAAGTTGCAATTTCCCTGGATCAGACAATCATCCACACGGACCGTGGGTGGTCTCAATCTGCTCAGCTTACTGTGACACAACAAGAGCAATGTGCTTTTGTGGTGAAGGGACAAAGTACCCTAATCGGCCTGCTCCAGAGTCATGTGGATTCCAAATAAAGTAAGCATAAGCATAAGCATATTCTTCTCCTCTTATGTCTATTGAATATCATTTAACTGAAAATTACTCTGTATGAATTCAGCCGGCCTTCTGGAGCAGTTGATTGGAGCAAATCTGATATGGATATTTTCACAACAAATGGTAGTAGAAGAGGGTGGTGTAATGTGGATCCTGAAGAAGGTTACTCTCACAAGGTGCTCATTAAGGAAGAATGTGATTGCAAATATGATGGTCTTGGGGGAAGATTTTGTGAGGTTCCTGTCGAAAGCACTTGTATGAACCAATGTGCTGGTCACGGTCATTGCCGGGGAGGGTTTTGTCAGGTAAAACACTATTATTGTTCACGTGTTTGGTGCATAAAATTTCAGAACAAAGAATTCTTATGTTATTGTGTCTTTTCTAGTGTGATAATGGCTGGTTTGGAGTAGATTGTAGTATTCCATCTGTTTCATCGTCTATTATGGAGTGGCCCCAATGGCTTCGACCAGCGCAGGTCACTGTTCCTGATAGTAAAGATGGAACTGGAAATACTGTGAATCTAAATGCTATTGTGGAGAAAAGAAGGCCTCTCATATATGTCTATGACTTGCCACCAATTTTCAACAGTCTTCTTTTGGAGGTCATAATTCTTTGTCCACAAATTTCTCTCCCTTATGATTTAGAAGAGCAACACTTTTGTACTTCACTTCACACTCTTGTAAATGACAGGGACGACATTTCAGAATGGAATGTGTAAACAGAATTTATGATGATATGAATTCAACAATATGGACTGACCAACTCTACGGTGCACAGGTATATATATATATATATATCTGAGTATATATATATATATATATCTAATGGATTGTGCTTACGGATTTTCAGATGGCATTGTATGAAAGCTTATTGGCTAGTCCTCATAGGACACTAAATGGTGAAGAAGCTGACTATTTCTTTGTTCCTGTTCTTGATTCCTGGCTTATTACTCGTGCTGATGATGCGCCCTATATTAGTATGCAGGTACGGATACATGCTTCACTTTTGCACAGGTCATTATAAGAAATCTTCTCATAGCATATTTGCTTGCTTTGTCAATATCAGGAACATAGTGGTTTGAGAAGTTCTCTGACCTTGGAATTTTATAAGAATGCATATAATCACATTGCCGCGGAATATCCTTACTGGAATCGGTCATCAGGAAGAGATCATATATGGGTACTATACGAACAAAAAAAAGTTAAAAAAGATTTTTGGATGAACATTCTATTATTCTCTTCATGCTAACAACACTATTTTCATCTCTCAAGACAGTTCTTTTCATGGGATGAAGGGGCTTGCTATGCCCCAAAAGAAATATGGAACAGCATGATGTTAGTACATTGGGGCAATACAAATTCAAAGCATACTAATTCAACAACAGCCTATTGGGCTGATAACTGGAATACCATAACTTCCGAAAGAAGAGGAACTCATCCTTGCTTTGATCCGGAGAAAGATCTGGTACTCCCTGCTTGGAAACAGCCGGATGCAAGTTCTCTGAAGGAAAACTATTGGTCATGGTACTTTTGTCAACTCATTAGCGTATTTTTTGAGTCATTCCTAATGGCGCATTAGAGTTTAGTATTGTGACATTGGTGTTTTCAATTGTAGGCCTCGAGAGAAGCGGCAGACACTCTTCTACTTTAATGGAAATTTAGGACCAGCTTATGTAGATGGAAGACCAGAAGATAAGTAAGTAGCCAAAATGCTAATACAATGAACTGAAACGACACCAAGAATTCTGACTTTGCTATGTTTGTTTGTACCTTAACAGCTATAGCATGGGCATAAGACAGAAAGTGGCCGAACAGTTCGGGTCAAGTCCTAACAAAGAAGGGAAACTCGGGAAACAGCACAGTCCTGATGTCAAAGTGACATCGCAGCGCAGCAAACATTACCACGAGGAGTTGGCAAGTTCTGTTTTTTGTGGTGTTATGCCTGGTGATGGATGGAGTGGACGGATGGAAGACAGTATTTTGCAGGGCTGCATTCCTGTTATTATTCAGGTTCTCTTAGTAGTTTCTTCCATCTCTCTTTCCTCTTTTTTTTTATAAAAAAACTATTCCTTTCTGCTCTTCTTACAAATCTTTCCATATTTTAGGATGGTATCTACCTACCTTATGAAAACATCCTTAACTATGAAACCTTTGCTGTACGGATACGAGAAGATGATATTCCAAACTTGATCCACATTCTCAGAGTAACAAACTTCCTTCATCGCTTTTGTTTCTGCAAAAGGTCTGCATTTTCTTTATCAATTAAAAGTGTAATTGATGAGTTTCTTTTTTCTTTTTCTGTAGGCAATCAATGAGACAGAAATAGAATTTAAATTAGCAAATATAAGAAAGATCTGGCAAAGATTCTTGTATCGCGATTCTGTAATGCTTGAAGCTGAGAGACAAAGAAGTAATCATGGATATGTGGATACCTGGGCAGCTGAGTTCTCTGAACTAACTCAGGATGATGCATTTGCCACTTTCCTGCAGGTACACTCTGTGATTCTCTTTATACTTCAATCTAGAAACTTCCCAGTTATGTTCCTATCATGACACATTGCTATATACTTTCCTTTTTCTGAAAAAAGGTTTTGCATTACAAGTTGCACAATGATCCTTGGAGACAAGAGCTGGCTCCTCTTAAGAAGGAGTTTGGTGTACCTGAAGAATGCAAGGTATACACTCAGTGAAAAGTTGCAAGAAAATGTGCTGGTGCTGATGAATTTGTTCTTAGAGAAAAAGAGTAGGAAGATATTCTTCCATTTTTTGTTTTGTGTGTTCTCAAATGTACACAACAATGATCAAAAAGTAATAAAAGAAAGGTACCGATGATGCATTTATTACCCAGCTTTTCTTTTTTATTCAGAAATTTTCATCCTCTGAAAGCTGAGTGGGGAAAAAAATAAAAATTAAAACTTTATTTATTTATGATGTTATTCTTTTCCATTTTTTCAAACTTTCTTGAATTGCCAAAGCAAGGAAACAACAGAAATATCTAATTGGATTGTTACTATTAAAAAAATGGAAAAAAAAGAAAAAATTGTTATTTCCACCGACTTTGAAATGCTTCTGTAATGAAGCAGACAAGTTATTTTATTGACTTGAAATATTCTTACAGGCTATATTTAATTTCGAGAATATATACACATTAATTAATGTGAGATTGTAAATATATGTCCAAATACAGAATTCATGCGTCCCAATTTCTCAAATTATTTTATTTAATTTTTAATTGATTGCGGATGAAAAAAGATATATATTTATTTTTAATTCAATAGTCGTTTTAGTTGAAAATGTTATAAAATCGGTAGAGGTGAAAATATCTATATATTTTAAAAATTGGAGGAGGACCGCAGAGATCGATTAGCGCCTATAGCACAGCCGTCAATTTATATATTTATTTGATTCAGGAAATAAATAGTATTATTGTCTTAGGCTAAGCTATCTACTGATTCTCTGTTTCCAAAACCCTCTGAAAAGTTTTCTAACCAGAGCCATAGCATCCGCCACCTTCCCTGCGAAAATGAATGTTTCGTCTTCAGCTATGAGGCTCGACGCTAACGCCATCTCCACCGCCACCAGAGGAGGAGGGGGAGGGGGAGTTGCAGGTTGTTTTGGTGGCTCTCGCAGCGTTTTTGTTAGTGGTAATAATAATAATAATAATCAGAAGTTGTACGACCAGCAGCATTTGACTCTGAGGAAATCGGTTAGGTTCTTCCCTGTTTGCTCCTCTGCGGCGAAGCCGGTTAATGTCGCGAGTGATAAGAAACAGCAGGTCAATGCGTCTGCTGGACTGGGTCGAATCGAGTCATTGAGTCAGGTATCGGGTGTGCTGGGTTGTCAGTGGGGAGATGAAGGCAAAGGAAAGCTCGTTGATATTTTGGCTAAGCATTTCGATATTGTTGCTCGTTGTCAGGTACCTTTATGAAATATGCATTCTGTTGGATAAATGATCTTTTCCTGTTCCATGGGCTGCTCGGTTCTATTGCTTTTACGTTAATTTCTTGTTCCTTCGTTTTGTGAATTTCCTGTCACTGATAGTTTGTAATTGGAAAATTACTTGTTTCAAAGTTCTATGGTAGTATCGTCGTTTCAAATTACTGGTTTCTCTCTCTCTATACATCTTTTTGATGGTATCTAAAATGTGAGGTTCTACCTCTAACAGTGGAAACTGAACTGTTAATTATTTTGAGTTCAATTGGCTGGTGTTTTTTTGTCCCTTCGCTTATTTATATGTTTTGGGACCAATTTCATGCTACGAGCTTGCTCGAATAGAATCAATTTTACTAGTATTTAAGTTGTAATTTCTCCTGTTAAAATTTGTTTAATTGGTGATAGGGTGGGGCTAATGCTGGACATACTATCTACAACTCAGAGGGAAAGAAGTTTGCCCTTCACCTTGTTCCATCAGGGATTCTTAATGAGGAAACTTTGTGTGTTATTGGCAATGGAGTTGTTGTACATTTGCCGGGTTTGTTCAAAGAAATAGATGGACTTGAATCTAATGGAGTGTCTTGCAAAGGGAGAATCCTGATATCTGATCGTGCTCATTTGCTATTTGATTTTCATCAAGTTGTTGATGGGCTTAGGGAAGCAGAGCTTGCTAAATCCTTCATTGGCACTACTAAAAGAGGCATTGGTCCTTGCTATTCCAGCAAAGTTATCCGCAATGGTATAAGAGTAAGTGACTTGAGGCACATGGATACATTTCCTCAGAAGCTTGATATTTTATTATCAGATGCAGCTTCAAGGTTCTCAGGTTTTGAGTATAGCCCTGAGATGCTCAGGCAAGAAGTTGAACAGTACAAAAGATTTGCAGAGAGGTTGGAACCATACATTACAGATACTGTGCACTTCATGAATGAATCTATCTCTGATAAAAAGAAGATTCTGGTGGAAGGTGGTCAAGCAACCATGTTGGATATTGACTTTGGAACTTATCCCTTTGTCACTTCTTCAAGTCCTTCAGCTGGAGGGATCTGTACAGGACTTGGAATTGCTCCTCGTGTGGTTGGTGATCTCGTTGGAGTGGTAAGTGGAATTTAGTTTTTATCTTTTTCTTTCCTAAAATAATAGTTTCAGTTTAGGAAAAATTTTGAAAAATCTTCCAGCCTTACCTGTTGATAAACCCTCGAAGTGTATAGATTGTGTAAATACTTTATTAAGTTAACTTGTGGGGATATGATGGAAATCAGGACCTACGGTTTTCTCTCTAAGTTGAGATTGCCCCTCTTCCTGAAAAGAAGAAGTAGGTCCATCTTGCTAAAATTTGGATACCATTAATTTCTGTTCTGTGTTCTCTTTTCCTTCCACTTTTAGAGTCCTTGTATTTTGACTGCAGGTTAAAGCATATACTACTAGAGTTGGTTCTGGTCCTTTTCCAACAGAAATCTTGGGGAAAGGTGGTGACCTCCTTAGGTTTGCTGGGCAAGAATTTGGCACCACTACTGGTCGCCCTCGCCGTTGTGGCTGGCTTGATATAGTTGCACTCAAATACTGCTGTTTAATCAATGGCTTCTCTTCTTTGAACCTGACTAAACTTGATGTACTGTCAGATCTTTCTGAAATTCAGTTGGGTGTTTCTTATAGTTTTCTTGATGGTACACCTGTCAAATCGTTCCCTGCTGATCTTCGTACCCTAGAACAAATCAAGGTATTTTGTCCTTTTCTTTACTTTACATGTCATATGATTATGTAGACTTTTGATTACTTCTCAGGAATCTTGTTGAACCAGATAGAATCAATTTAGTCACCCACCTAACTTGACGTTCATTCCTGTGCTTATGCAGGTGGATTATGAAGTTTTACCTGGATGGCAGTCGGATATTTCTTCCGTTAGAAACTACTCTGACCTACCTGAAGCTGCACAACGGTATGTAGAAAGGATAGAAGAGCTTGTTGGTGTACCAATCCACTACATTGGGGTTGGACCAGGACGCGACGCTCTTATATACAAATGAGTTTTGGACTCCAAATGATTAATCACTCTGACAAGGGAAACCAGGAGGATATTCACCCTCTACAGCTTATTTTTTATTAGACAAAAATTATCTAGTAGTTGTTTACGTGAATTCACTGTAATAGACGCACTATTTTTCTATGGGGGCTGACCTGAAATCTGATATTTGATCAAATCTTCATTCATTTTGACCTTCAAAAGGTATAGAGCTATTCTGTGTAGTATTACAGTGATGTTATCTACATATGAAAAAAATAAAATTCTCTGCTTGCATCCTTTCTGCAACTTTCTTGCATTTGTTTTTTGTTTCTGACATCGACATTTGACCTTACTCCTGATGCTTTATCTGAAGTTTAGTCGAAAATTTATTAGAAGCTCCAGAGATTTATTTACTCTGGTTTTAGTGATAGCCTAATTCCCAGTCGTGTGTCTGTTTTATCACAGCGTAAAGAACTCGGTATTCAGTTCTCAATGACTTTTATTTTACAATTATGAAATGAATTTAATTTATTTTATTTAAAAAAAAAAATGCAAAACCTAATAAGGCCGTTCTGGTCAATCCTTAAATGAAAAAAAGATTTGAAAACATCTTCTACGTTGCATTAGGGAAAAAAATATGGAAACCAAACAGAAATTCAATAATGGAAATTACCAAAAGAAGTTTTAAAGCAAGAAATCAATAATTCAGAGAGCACTTGTAACGTAAGAGAGAAGGTGGAGGCGAGGTCGCGAGTATGGATAAAGGAAGTAGCAAGAAGAAGAACAATGCTGTAACCCTCGAACAATTTGTTTCCATCATGGCCCCCTTGATCGATATGGAGAAGGTTCCAACAAGAATCGCCCCCAATCATTCTTTTTCTTTTCAAAAATTTTCGATATTATTTGATTACGTCCAGTCTACCATTTCATTGTTCTTTCCGATTTATGGGTTCATCTTCTGTTGCACACTTGCACTATGTTAGACTCTCAAGTAATCTTTTAATTTTCATTTTTCATAATCTGTATTTCCTTAAATGGGATTGAGTGATTGCAATCTAAAATCCTGCATATGTAAAAAACAACAGTTTCAGCAAAGTCAGCCATGGATCTGAGATTTTTGAAAATGGAAGGAAACTTGGATTGTGTTGTATTATTTTACCTCCAAAATCCAGTCAATGCGCGTAAAGACATGAAAATGGATAATGCAATCCATATTCCAACAAAACCATAATTTGAAGACAGATAAAGCAAGCAAACTATACTCAATGCTGCTGCAGAAATCTGTATAAAAGAAACTCGAAATAAGCTAAGAGTTGTTGATTCTGTGAGCAGTTTTTGTTACAGTGTTTTATTATTAGTCAAGAAAAAACCCTTTTAAGCATAACAACAGGCAGAAAGACTTGCCATTGAGTAAGCAGAATACGCAAAATCAGACGCTCCATAATTTATTCCATCGATAACAAAGGCCAGTGAATTGATTGGCTGGGTTGCTGCCACGAACTATATTCAGATATAAGTAAAGTTTTCTGCTCATAACTAAAACTGAGAAAGAAATAGGAGCAATTAGCCAATAAAGATGAGTTACCGGAATGCCTAAACTTAAAAGATGCAGAACCTCCATGTCTTCTGTAAATAGTCCAGAGAAATATCCAAGTAAAAGAGCAACGATGACCGAAAGAAACAGTCCAAGAATCAATCCTAACTGCAGAATGTTTATGTCGTTAGTATGTGAATGAGAAGGTAAAAAGAAATAGGAAGGAAGCAATATCGAGTAAAATGGGGGAAGAACAAGATTTAAAACCTGTAGTACACGAGAGACGGTGATTGTGGTTTTTTCGTAGTCATTCTTTGCAAATGCACTAGCCAGAATGGCCTGGAAAATGATTAATAAACCTCAATATTAACACTGCACAAAATTAATGTATTATAGTCTCTCTTGATGCTACTTACTTGTCCAGATACAGCTAATCCATCAGCAAGCAATGACGTTGCAAGCCAAACCTGCAAGCAGACCTGAAAAGCAGCCATGGATGTTGAACCATGCTTTGCAGCCAATGAAGCAGCCAAGGTCACACATGATGTTGCTGCTGTTACCCTCATTAATAGCAGAAATCCTGATTCCAAGTACATAAACACGAGTCACACTTTTGAAAACAGTATTTTGCATGAAACAAGGGAAGAGGGAGAAACACAGATGGGATGAGTTTCTTCATGTCTGAAACTGATTCGGCTTAAGAGATACTATCAAGAAACTTTAAATATTGGGTTGATAACAAAGTATATTTATTGATTTCAACCATGAAAGACTCTCTCATTCAAGAAGTGAGAATGGAACCTTTTGAGTAGATTAAGCAAGCAAATCTACGACGGACTAGAGGAAAGACAATGTTGTTGGATCATGGACTGTATAGATTGACATTTCATGTTACTTACCATTTTTAAGAAATTGACCAAATCGCATATCTTTAATACTCGGAGGTAAAAGATCAACTTGATCCATTAATTTCCATAAAAGTATTAGGGATATTAAATACCTGCAATCATTAGAAGATGTAAAGTTAATAGCAACAATAGGGAAAGAACAGTTTTTGAATGGGTAAACTCAGTATTATAGTACAAATGGAAAGAACTTACTGAGAAATAACATGGGCAATGGCTGCGCCAGTAACACCAAAACGAAATAGGAAGATGAAAAGAGGATCCAAAATTATATTTGCCACGTCTCCAATCACTGTAAGTCAAATGAGAAATATTCTTTAGATGTAAACTTTTCCTACTTTGAACCGAGTTCTTGAGGAAGATATGTAAATAAGCTTAGTTATTATCCACTTCACTACTATGGCTGACAGAAAGAAAGGATATTTGGAAACTGAAGATCATTTCTGCTAATCATGTCATTAAAGTTATTAAGTCTTCAAGAAATATAATGAAATGACTGCTTACCGGTTGCATATAGAGGAGTTTTTGTATCCCTGAAACCACGAAAGATCCCTTGCATGGATAACGAAAGGAGGACAGCTGGAGCCCCAAGTGCCCTCACTGTTAAGTATTTTTCTGCCGGGTTCATCATAGGTGATTCCTACAAGAATAAATGAAATGAAAATTATGGAGTTACTTCATGATCATTGCAATCTAGCTGGTACATGAATTCAGGTTCCAAGGGTAAATCCTATGAGAAGATGTAGTTGCATTTATTGCTAATTCTTTTCAATTTGGTGTCTGGACAACAAACTTGCTTTCAAGTCTTACATCCATGGGACACAAAATACTTGTTATACCCAAAGGATGGAGATTTCTTTTCATTTTTCATGTTAGCACTTCATAAAACATCCATTACATGATTTGGTGAACAACCCAAGCACGATTTTCACGTTGAAGAAACTAAATATTGGAAGCTGAGATGTGGATACATCCCATTGATATAGAACATACCAACCAAATTCATCAGAAGTCCTAAGTCGAAACATTACTACAAGGTTTTACTTACTGATTTCACACCCATGTACGTCAGCAAGGGTTTTGCAGCAAAAATTAGGAATAAAGCTTCGGAGACACCAAGTAAGGCACCTATGATCAGAGCGGATGAAGCAGAAGAGTTGTGCCTGTTATGTTGCATTCCATCAGCCATTTTTGTGTTATTACTCCTATATGTTGGCGAATTGCTTCTTAATTCTGGTTCAGAGATGGGCAAATAGAAGTGATTAACAGAAAATATCTAGAAAAGCGAGTGAAACTGGTAGGCATAATGATGCAGATTTTATATCTTCCATGAATATGCAAAGAATTAAGAGCAAGGTAGAGTTAGGCTTACTATTTTTTGGTATCAATTCTTCCTTCTGGTTATCTGAACCAAAGCCATTTTCTACTGCCTCCATTGCTTGTGCTTCAGCACTCAAACTTCTGGTTGCATCTTCTTCAGCAACAAAAGAAGTTGTGACACTTACAAGTGGGAATATTGCAATTTTTGAAGCTTGGTTAAAAACAGCAATTGCGACTCCGACACCGGCAAGTTCCACAGGACCTATATACATAATTGTTTGTGATAATCTAATATGTAATACTCTCCTGTTTCGCTAGTAAAGATAAACAAAGGCTATATAAACCCACATTTTCAAGACCATGATATTTTGAGGAGGAAAAGAAGAAGAAAGAAAATTGAAGATTGACTAATTATTCCCCATTTATCATTTACTTGCATAAGTGTTGCCATCTAGCAGCACCAGGAAGACATTTATACTTTTTGTTCATACGGCAAAATGTTGGAAAATGAATGGGTTTCACTGCCTAATGGTCAATAACCCCAATTTGGCTATAATGTCAGGAAGGTTTAATTGGATTATTTTTTCAATTGTTCTTACACGGCACTGAGATTTTCTGGATTGAAAATTTTGGCTTAAATTATTCAAACAAGATAGTGCTATATAACATAATTGAGATTGACACAAAAGATAAAATAACCGAATGACAAAAAAGAAAAAGAGAAGCCAATTGCAGACCTATATGACCAATGAAAGCTGTATCAACCAGAGAAGCAATAGGATCTGCAGCTAAGGCCATTGCTGCAGGCAATGCAATTTGGGCTATTTCCATTCCCAATTCATCCTGCTTCAAAACGTTCCTACAACAAACATTTCAGAACCCAAAAATAAGTGACTATTGCAGGATACAAATCCAGATTCTGTTGTGCCTGTACGGATGTAAGGAAAAATAATAGAGGTGGGATGGTTGGGGGTACATAAAAGCTCCTATTAAAGAAACATTGTTATTCAACAATTTCAATTATTTTTTCTGCATATTTGTTTCAATCATAAAAGTAGAAACACCATAGGCACATAAAAGTTCCAAATTCAAGATGGGAAATTTACCGGAGGTTCTTGAACAAATTCCATAATGGGTTCTTTCCAATACTCCTATCCAGATAGGAGACATTATCATTGATGCTCATCACTTAAATTCCAAAACACACGATCTTATAACTCTTCCTTGAACTATCAATAGAACTCAAAAGAGAATCTTGAAACCATCACAAACTCCATTAGCAAGATGTGCAAAAGAAAATAGTAGATACTCCATTGATTTTGATGGACATATAAACCTTCCTCAGTAGTGACAACCTCAGAATAAAAGAAACTATTTCTAGAGATTCATGCAGTCCAGTTAATACCTTTGAACCTTCCCCACGTTTCACCTTTCCACAACCACCGTGAAAGAAATCTACAAAGAACCATAGGACAAGAATAAACCTTTTGCATCAATTTTTATTTTTTGCAGTCAAATCTTTAGAATTTAGGCCTCCCAGAAATACAATATATAATTAATATTCATAAAAATGTGTCTTGAATCAGAAGCCGTAGAAGTTCTTTTTCTTTTTTGGTAGTGAATTTACTGGTGAAATGAAATTTCTTCAATTTGAGGGAGGGGAACTAGGAAAACTGCTAACTAACGGTGTCGAGGATTTATAGGTGGGGTGAAATGTTAGAAATACATCCATTTCTTACTAAACCAATAACCACATTTTCATTTGTACTAAAATTTTAAGGTGTTTATTCAGACAGCAACTTCCAAAAAAAAAAAAATATGAAAACGTGGAAAAAATATAAGATACTTCAAATTTATAACTTGAAAAAAAATATATTAAAGAATATAACGACATTGAAAATAATAATAATAAAAAGAAAAGTTCTTTACATTCAAGTCTTCATTTTGTTAAAAAATATTAAGAAAGAGAATTTTTCCTGCAAATCGTGATTTTTTTAATCACGATTATTGAGGGAAAATAAATTTTTTTCTAATGTATATATATATATAAACAGGAACAGATTATTTAAAATATCTTCCTGCTCAATCACAATAAAATATTAATTCTATCAAAACTTAAAAAAATTGTACACCTATTTTATCTTTCAACAAAAGAAAAAGGGAAAGGAAAAAAAAAATCTTGTTCACCAAATCTAAGCAAATCTGGAAATTTTTTCCGTATCTTATTGGAAGGAAAATTATACTTACAAGATATGCTGGTTCTGTTTCTTGAATCTATGAGGAAAGAATACCCAAAAGTGAAATCCTCTTTTTTTTTTTTTGGGTCAAAATTCGATATTTTCTCTGTAATTTTGATCCTAGAATCTTCAAGAGTCCTCCTTTGAATGAGCCTTCATCAGCACTATATAGAACCATTACCAATAATCACCACAGGAGCATTTTCCATCAGCAAAGTGATGAAATCTTTTGTTATCCCTGACAATGATTAATCTTTCTGTGCACTTTGACATAAATTTAATGGCAGTATGGCAATCCCCACAAATACGCAAATTCTTCATAACTCTAATAGGTCTTTCAGGTGGAAAGGTTATGAGAGAAAATGCAATGGCTATTCTTTCACTGTGAAACCTAATTGTCTCACTCTTTTCCTCACTTCCAACTTCTCGGAATACATGACTGGTGTCTGCAACATAACCTAATTGTTCCATTTTTCCCTCTAATTCTTCAAGCTTTTTGTAAATATCTTTAGATCTTGAATGAGACCTGTCCCCTGCAGCAAATGTGTGAACCTTATTTCCCTCCTCAACCCAACTTAAACCTGTTTCCTTCTTCACTCCTTGATCCCTCAACATCTTTCTGGCCTTTGCTGCCTCTACATATCTACCAGCAGCTGCATAGGCATTTGATAGTATAACATGTATGCCAGAGCTCACTGAATCCAACTCAAAGACTCTATCAGCAGCATAAGCTGCCAGCTCGGTGTTGCCGTGGATTCGACACCCTGTTAATAGAGCTCCCCAGACTGATTCAGTGGGTTGTATTGGCATTTCATCTATAACTTTTACTGCTTCTTGCAGTTTCCCAGCACGGCCTAGCAAGTCTACCAGTGATGCATAATGCTGATACCCTGGCTCAATTCCATACTCCTTCATTAAACCAAAATAATATCTTCCTTCTTTCACAAGCCCTGCATGGCTGCATGCATAAAGCAAGCACAGAAAAGTAATAAAGTTTGGCTTCATCCCAACACTTCCCATTCTGGAAAACAACTGAAACACCATATCTGTGTGCCCATGTTGAGCACAAGCATTTAACATAGCGTTCCAAGCTCCTAAATTTTTCATTGGTAACTCATCAAAAACCTGATAAGAATCTTGAACAACACCACATTTTGAGTACAAAGAAACTAGAGAACTTCCAATAAAACATGAACCATCGTGATTCATTTTCACGCACAATGCATGCATCTGCCTCCCCAGCTCAAGGAACGTTGAATTCCCACAAACCCCAAGTACACTTGAAAATGTGAAATCATTCACATCCAAGTCTTGCTCTAAAGCCCTCTTGAAAAGAAGTAAAGCCTCATTGGCTTCTCCCATTTGTGCATAACCATAAATCATCCCACTCCAAGACACCACATTCTTGTCAGGCATTTGATCAAACAGCTTTCTAGCATACGCTAATTCACCACATTTCGCATACATATCAACCAAAGAACTCCCAACAAAGACGTTCAATCCAAACCCATTTTTCACGGAAAAACAATGCATCGACATTCCAATATCAATCCTGTTCAGAATCCCGCAAGCCTTAGTAGCACATGGGAAAATATAATCGTCTGGGCTCAACCCATTATGAAGCATGTCGCGAAAGTAAGATAAAGCTAATAAAGGGAGTTCATTTTGAGCAAACGCGGAGATCATAGAACTCCAAGTTGTGGCAGACTTAAAAGGGGCTTCATGAAAAACATTCTGAGCTTCACGAGGACGTTGGACTTTCGAGTATAAATTAATGAGATGATGGGATACTAGTGGGATTATCTGAAATCCTAATTTAATAATCTGCGAATGTAATGCTTGCCCTTTCAGCAGAGAACGGGAACGGGTGAATTCAAGCAGGTGGTTGCATATCACTCTGTAGTTTTTCTCAAAGCTGAACTGATTCAAAGAATTCTGAGGAGGTTTCGGAATTTGTAATGGTTCAAAGTACGGGTGATTCGTTTCTTGAAGAAGAGGGAGACTCATCAGACGCTATAGCTTTCTTGGAGTTGAATTGGTTTAGCGAGAAATAGTAGAGAGCTTTCCCGGTGGCGAGTCGCCGTCAACCCCAAATTTCCGGTTCCTATAATATACTGACAGCTTCTGGACTTTTCCGATTTTTTTGTGAATCTCAATATATTACTCAATGATACTTGAAATATCGGTTATTATTAAAAGTACCACCCAAACTTAACAAAATCACGAGTTAGTAACATTTTTTATTTTTTAATATTAAATATTAATTTAATTTTACATAATATTTATAAATAGTTATATAATTATATATATTTTTAACATTAATAAAATTTTAGGGTATTCAACTAATTTTATAAAATAAGGAAGGACTAAATTGATACATTTTGAAAAATAATGGATCTGGTTGAAATGATTGAAATTTAATAAACTAATTTGCATTTTACCGGAAATTGTACTTTTTACACTCTCTCTTTCCAAAGAGAAAGTCCCTTTCCAATTCTCTCTGCACAGAGTTGAAGGCCTTGACTTGAACTTCAAGTTTTTTGCTTTATAGGAAATTGTTTATTAACAGCAATGGAGGAGAAAGAAGGAGAAGGAAAACATCAAGATTTAGTGCTGAAACCCTCATCTTTAACAACAATTTCATCATCCCAATCAATTTCCATGTTATCAGCCACACTTGGTCGCGTAATGCATACCCTTCTTAATGCTCGTCCCAAGAAACTGCAAGATACAATTTCCCGCCTTCGGTCTCCTCCTAAAATGGCCCCCCTTAGCGGTAAGCTTGTAGTTTTCTTTCTTTCTTTTTTTTTTTCTTTTTTTCTTTTTTTTTGAATCATTTAGTTTGTTCTTGTTATGTATTTCGAAGGGAATCTGATTTTCATGTTCTTACTTTCTCTTATTTATTTTTCCAGTTTCTTTGGAACAGTCGCTGTGGTTTCTTCATAAATACGTTGGAGAGGCTGCTGAGAAAGGGGAAACTTTGGATGAAGTTCTTGTCCCCATGCTTGAACATGTATTTATCCTTTTTTTTTTTTTTGTTTATTCTTTTATGACTAAATTATTTTTGTCAATTGATTCAGATTAAACTATTTCTCTGCAGTCATTGAAATCCAGAGAGTTTAAACATAGCAATCAGGCATTGATACTTATCAATTGGCTCTTCCAAGATGAAGTTCTTTTCCCGGCTCTGACAGATAATTTGGCCAATATAATATCGAGAAAGGATGATCACTATATTGTGTTGGGTTGGTGTACTCTTGCGCGTAATCTAGTTGAATATGAGACCACTATGATAAAGCTCCCAACGAATGGTAATATGTTTCTCAAGTGATTTTACTGTCACTTGCATGTGTATGAATGCATACCTTCTCAAACCTGTGACTTGTATTCCTTTGGGCAACTTGCTGCATATATATCATGATATGCCATGTAGAATCAAATTATTGGTATTTCTGTGGTCTTTATCTCCTGGATTGGGTGTAACCTGCCAAATGGTGGTGAAGTACTGAACAGAAGAAGTGAAATGAAAGAAGACAAGAACAACTTTAGTCTATGAACTGGCATTTTATATCCGTATAGGAAAAAATTCCATAAGACAAGTTGACAGCTTCAGAGCCTAGTGACCAGAACCCCTGATCAACTGTTGCAGATATAATTACCTGATTTTGAGGAATTTTTTGTCCATTTTGTTAAGTTAGTTACAGAAAAGGCTTCCCGGAATTGGCTTCATACATAGCCTTTTGGATCTTTTATAGTAGATTTGAAATATAAGTATCTTCCTGCACAGTTGATCTTTTAGTGTTTGTTGTATAAATCCATCAATTACAAATTTGTTTTCCTTTGTAGGAATAATGGAGAAGTACCCTGCATTCTTGAAGATTCTTTCTTCGTGTATAAAACCTCTTGTAGCTCTTTTATGCAGTGGAAGGTATTTTTATTTTTATTTTTTTGACTTCTAGTTGAATTTAGTAATAATGGTACAAAATAGTGCAATAAGAGAACATTGTGAGAATTTACATTAGGTATTTTACACATAGATGTCTTAATCTAAGTTTCATTTACTCATATTTCTTACAATTTATGCTATTTAGAACTCACACCAATAGAAATTGGTCACTTTAAGTTTTTAAAGTTAAAGTTTAGTAAATGATTTATGAAAAAATTCCAATGGATGAAATTCGTGGATGTTATTTTCTGGCATAGTGATCATGAAATAATTTACTGTCCTAATGTTAATCTCATTTTCTTGTAGTACTTTACAAGGGGGTTATGAATTGCCAACTCGTCTTGCAGTGGGTGCTGCTGATTTCATTTTATCTTATACAGTTGCCTTAACAAGGAAGGATCTGGTGTCTGGCCTCTCTGCTAGCAAGGCAAAGCTATTTAACTCTAATATTGAAAATCAGCCAATCTCTATGGTTCCAACTGGCAGTAAGGAAACACCAAAAACAGCTAGCAAAAGTCCGGAGTTATCTGGAAACTTTGAAATGAAGCAGTTGCTTTGGGATCATATAGATGACTTGATTGCGCTCGTGGATAGACTAAGAAATGTATGTCACTGAATCATTATACAATCCATCCAACCTGCATGCATGTTGATTTCTTGATGTCTATTTAAATCTTAAGCTTTTGAACTTGGCTAGTAATTCTGACATAGAAATGTTTTAGAAATTATGAAGCTTGAGTTAATTTTTAGACACTATAAATTAATTTATTTGGTGACTACTGACATCTTCAAAATCATAACCTAGAACTTTGTAACATTCAGTGGAGCAGAAAAAGTCGGTCACTGCATTCAAGAGGGCTGGAAAATGTGTTGAGTTGGTTGCGGGAAACTAAAAAGCGTTACATTCACTTTCAAGATGAGGCAGGTGTTTATGAAGTCTTTTGGGATTTTAAATTCTTTAAAATCTTCTATTTATCCTTTAGTTCCTGACACTGTTGAAGGCAGACAAGCAAATTCTGAAGACTGGAATATTACTCCTCTCATCATGTTGGAAACACTACGGAATGCTAGCACACTTAGTAGATTACAACTTGTCTCAGCAATACAAAGAATTGTTGGAGCAATACTTGTCTGGAATTCAGGTAATAAGTCCAGTTTTTGCTATTAATGTCTGATTCTTTAGATAAGGAAGCAGATTTGAGAATGCTATCAGTTTCATTTCAATTATGGTTGAAGTTGCATGATGGCTAATTGAGAGTCTAGATTGTAAAGTTTGTGGATAATTTTATAATTACGAAGATAGACGAAATGCATACCATAGCATAAATGTGTGAGATCAGTTTCATTTCTCTTGTGTTGTTGTACTTTAATTCTTGCTGGATCTTGGTGCAGCTTTATGCTGACAACCACACTGAAGAATCTAGTGTGGACAAGGGTGGTGGACTTGAGACGATAAAATTTTTCTTGAATTGCCTTTCCCTTCTTATGGGTCGATTAGATGGCAAGCAGTTTGACACTGCACTAGCAGATTATGGTCCTCAGCTTTTGAAGGTTCTTTTATCACAGGTAACATTCACTCTTTGAGGCATTGTGTGCATTGTTTGTCTTCTTTAATATTCTCCTTTCTTGTGGGTAAAGTGCATCTTTGGAGAAGAGATGGATGTGGTATAACCCTAAATCTAATAGAAATGATGAAATTATAGATTGTTGTTCCATCTTCAGTTCTCTACTTCCTAGAACATTAGGTGTCGCTTCATTGATGGAGTAATGATAAGAACAAATTCTCTGAGGTGGCTGGGAGTCTCTTTAGTAATTTTTCTTTCCCAGAGATTAGGCAAGGAAATGTGCTGTAATTTCATGAACGTGAATATTATGTGTTAATCTAACAATGTACATATTCATGTATTTATGAATGGAATGTTAGTTTTCGCCTGGATTAGGTAGGAAGAGAAAATATTCTTGTTTGTAATCTTTTGCGGTATGAACTGTCTAATTTTGGGTCATAAAGTTTTTTGGGAAATGAATGATTTTTATTCTACGTCAGTGTTAAATGTTATTATTGGTGTTCATAGTCATGGAATACAAAAGGGAAATATTTTAGGTTTTATACTTGGGGGTCACATTTAATTGTCTCACCAGATTTATCTTCAGTTTTATTGTAGAAAGAAAATATCTTGATGTTGTTAAATTTCCCATCATAAAAACTTCATAGGGTGTAATAAATTTTCCTGTCTTGGAGGTGCTGTGAACCTTTATTTTCTAAACCTGGCATGTCTTTGTGTATCTTAGAGTTGGAATTGGTTCTGTTGTGCAATCAGAACATTATCAATTAAAGAGGTCTTGAGAATTCTATTGTAATATCAATTGTTGGTTGCATTTTGCTTTAATTTTGTGGAAACTAATTTTCTGGTTTCTTCCTAGCTTCGCTGTATTGACGAGGAAGTTATCAATGCCACCGTTAGCATTTTCAGAGCTGTTGTCTTTAGGACTAACCAAAGTTCATCTGAAGATATTCCTGCCAATACCAGAGAGATGAAAGCTGTGATGCCAGTGCTACTACATCTTTTGGATGAGCGGGATGGTGCAGCTAAAGCTGTTGTTAAGCTTATTGCAGAATATTGCTCTTTGTAAGCTGAATATTTTAACTTGCTTAAATTTCTTCATACCATGAATTCCTGATACAAATTTCAAACCTTACAGCGGATCTTTCATTTTCTAGGTGCTTGGATAAGGATTTCCTTAAAGAAGTTCTACAGCGGCTCATTTCTGGAAATGTTTCACAGAAGATGAATGCCATTGATGTTGTTTCAGATCTTATAGATATATCCTCGGAGTCAGCTCGTTCACTTCCACCCCACATGTGGTGTGCTGTCTAATTATTTCTTGTTCTTTATTTTCTCTAGTTCTTGAGCCTATCTTTTGTTGCTTATCTGAAAGCAAATTTGCAGGCAAGATATATCAGCTAATTTGCTGGAATGCCTTGCAGATCAAAATTCAGTAATTCAAATACATGCATCTAGATTGATTCCTTCTATTGGTGAGTATGCAAACCTGAGAGCTTCTTTCACGTGTCACTTATTCTTCCTTCTGCAGAGCACAGCGAATGTTATAATATGGACCATTTATCTATGGCATCTGATTGTAGTGTTTTTGAAGTGTGCAATAAGTTCGGCACCAACTGATGCTTAATTTCTTGCATCAGTACCTTTTAATGCATTTTAGCAGGTCACATGGTCATGAACTGATTAATATGTAACATGAAACAACCGCTTGACTTGCTTTCTTGTAGCCTTCTTCAGTTTGTATTTTCTCCTTTCTCTCCCTAATTGCCTTATGTCGTTCTTCCTAATTTGGTTCCCTGGCTCAATTTTTTTTAAATTTCTTACATGATTAGTGATATACTTCCTACATACATTTTTCTCTTGGTTTAGATGTTGTTCCGTTGATGGCCAAATACGTAAATGACAATGTCAAGTTAGATATTAAATATTTAGATTCCACATTGTGAGCATTATGTTTCCTTTTCTACAAGTATGATCACGGAATATTGACTGTTGCAATCCCCAAATACTTTTTTGTTTGGACAAATGGATCCATATGGATTTTTCCCCTCTTCTGGCCTGTTGGACCCCAGTATCTTTATTTGATTTTATTTTATATTTTTTGTAAAGTTAGGCTTTTGAACATGTGCTCAACACATGAGGAGTTGTTGAGGGTATTAAACTGACAGTTTTTCCAAAAAAAAGACTGATCAGGATGTGACCTCCGACCTCCAGTGCTAGAATTAAAAAAAAAAAAAAGTGGCCAGAAGGATATGTTTGTACAAATGAAGAAAATATTGGGATCTGAAAGGGAAAAATGATATTCTAACTTGTTTGTCCAAATGAAAATAATTTAGTGGCTAAAACCACCAATTTTCCTTATAACCAGAATAATGTAGTTTGATTTTAATTTTCTGAATTGACCTTTCCCTAGGAAGTCAATTGTTTACTTAATAGATAAGCATCTATGCACTATTTCCTGATGCTATTCATTTCTGGGCAATATTCCTCATTTTTTTATTGGACCAATTACCCCGCAATCCCATTTTTCACCATTATATGTTGTTCTTTCTTAGTTGATATATGCTTAAGTCATATTCAGCCACACTGGGGAAAAATTATTAAATTCCAAGAATGTCCTATAAAAAGTTCATCTGTTTATGACTTCATTTTTTTTATTATTATTATTTTTTTTTTGCAGAGCCTTCCCTAGTTTTGCCCACCCTTGTTGATCATGTTTACTCACTGCATGAAAAAGTTCAACTCTTGGCAAGTGATACATTACTTGCTGTTTTGAAGATTCACAAGGATGAACCAAAGGTGTTATGTATGCTTCTTGATTGTCTCAGGTATGTTACATATTTGTTTGACAAAAATTCTACATGAAGGTGTTAATTGGTATGCTATTTGTTGACGTAAATTGTAAGTTGATTGAGAGAGGTTGAACTTAATCTCTTACTCATCCTCTCACATGTATGCCAAACACAAAATTTTAAAATCAAGGCCTAATATGTAGACAATACTAACAAATAGGGATGGTTCCATAGCTTGAACATAGAACTCCGCATTATTACTATGTTAAATTTTTACTTTATCTAAAAGTTTAAGTTGGTAGAGATGAATTGGATTAACACTTAACTCTATTACCATGCTTTAGAAGCTGAAGATGATAGAGAGATATTGAATTTAATCATGTAACACATCCTCCACATGTGGTCCAATCACAGATTCTCAACAATAGACCCAAACATATGCACAAAAATATCAAAGTGGAGCATGAACTCAACGACCTTTTGCTCTAATCCCACGTTAAATTTTTACAGTTCTAAAAGTTTAACTTAGGAGAGTTGTTGAATTTACTAACTCTACATTTTCATTTTGAAAAGTTATTAACTTTTTGTTGGTCCTATTTCGAGATGGATGGCCTAACAATTAACCTTAATTTTTGAAAATACTAGAGATGTGTACATGCATAAAATATAAAAAACATCCTACAGGAATAAATCTTTTAGGAACATATATTCAATATATTTGAGTGTTTGATCTTTTCAGATTGACCTGTCTCTCTCCACTCCAGGAAAAATGAAAAGGAAGGAAAAAGAAAATAAAAAGGAATTCGTGAATGTAACATCTTGTTATCAATTACCCGATCCATTCAAAATTAGATGCCTATATCTTTATTCGGATGTGAAAAATGAATGTCTGCTTTCCTAAAACAAAAATATTTGCCACCTAAAGTTTGACAATTAACTGACACAATTAAAGAGATTTATTCCAATAAACATACGGTTCATCTGCTGAACACATTAAAATATGATAATTTATGGTCAAACACTTAGTTTTATTGTTAGTCAAAAGTTGATATCCAATTTTGATGGAGGAAGTATAATTTAAATATACATTTCATTTTCTTCTATGATAATTGATTCTGCTGTTTGCAGCAATCTTTCCCACCGCCTAGGTCATTCAATTGCTTCTGCTGATGGAAAAGGTGTTTCCTCTGTCCTTTTCTTTTTCAATCAGGTTATTTTGAATAGTTTGACACTACTATTGAGACAATGGAGAATTCACTTGATTTAGTTGTAGTTGAATATTTTGCCCTTTTACTTATCTTATTGCATACAATTGATGACTGTATTTCCTTGTAATTGTATCAGGTCAGAAAGTGAATGCTGATATAGTGCTCAAGCTATTGCCAGAGTTATCAAAAGTTGTGAGTGGGCAGTGATTAATGTGATGTCTATTTGTATTTTTGTAGCCTTGTGTTGCATTTTTTTTTCTCCTATATAAACTTCTTGCTAATATTTAATTTTAGTAGAAATATGATCTGGAGCATCTTCTTTCTGCAAAATTCTGGAGTCAACGTAATTTGCTATGTCAATGGCATTACATCTAGAAATAGGAAGGAGTCTAGGTTGAGGCCTTGGAAAATGTCTAGCATTTTAAGCTTTTGAAAGTTTTTCGGCTTGCACGTGCTCACAGTTTTGTTGTAGTTAATATTCAAGTAAGTCACAAATATCTTCCAATTATTTAGGTTGAAGACTGGAACTCAATGATCAGCGTATTGTTGGACAAGCTGTTTGCAGAGCCATCAAATGCTGTCATTGTGAAGTCTCTGAGTTATATGGGTGAACATTTGGCAAACTCAGCGGATTTGGTCTTTAGCCGACTTCTGCTGTATGCAGCAGGGCAGAGTGAGTGAGTGAATATACTTTCATGATATTTGTATCTGTGATCCATATATTTTTTTCCCCCCTTTTATTCTCCTCCTGCAAACTACTAACAGTTTATATGTTTCATTGTGTTCTTATTGTATTGCGCTTGATTCTTTCCTTAGCTATCCTGAATAGGGAAGATTAAAGGATTTCAGCTGCATTTGGTGGATCTATTTTATCCTTTTTCTTTTGTTTCTAGGGAATGGAAATGGGGAAAGGGTACTCAGCACTCTGAAACATTTACCTAGCACTGAGTTTACCTAGGTTTCAAACAAGACTTAAATGAGGGAAAATAAATATAGTAGAAAGGGTGCCACTATTATTTGTCTTTGTCAGCATTTCTCCCCTCTAAGATTGGAGCCTTGGGGGGTTAGGATGTAAAAAGCATAAATGAAAAAAACAATGCATTTTTAATGTAAGATTAATATACAAGAAAATAAAGGATTAAAATGTAAATAACGGGTAACTCTTTTCTCTCAGTTCTCCATACATTTGCTCTCCCTCGGTAACAAACAAAATGGAAGTAACACGAGATATTTCCCCTTTCAAATATTTATTCTCCTCTTCCTTTTTGTGTACAAACTTGATGTTAGTGCTACATACTATTGGCAAATCTTTCCAATAATATTTTTGCAGTCTCATCAAATAGATGGTATACTTGAGATGCAAAACTCTAATAACTTGTAAGTGGCAGATTTCATGACATCTTTTGTTTCTTGCTTCTTCATTTAATGCATCATTTGTTCAAAATGCATATCAGTTTCCTGTTTCACTCTTCAAATATAGCACTATGATGAATGTTAATTTGCAATGTGGTGCCTGAAATGAGACTACTCAATCTAAATGTTTTTGTTCTAGATAATGATTGGATATTCTAGTTGATCTAAACATATCTTAGGCAAGGTTTTCTGCTGTATCCTTTTCATTGTATTACCTTTTATTTGGCAGAACCCATGAAAATGCTCCAAAATGGGATCATGTAAGCAGTCAAAAGGTTGATACTTCAGACTTTCAACATTCCCTATTTACACACCTTTGTCCATTACTTGTCATCAAGCTGCTTCCGTTGAGAGTCTTTGACAACCTCCACTCTTCTCTCCTCTATGGTCATCAATCAAAGCCTGGTGGGTGTGGTAAAGTTGGTAGCTTATTTTGCCTATTTCTATTTGTTTCCTTCTAAGACACTAGTCCTTTTCCTGACTGAGAGATACGCATTATAGTTGATTTATTAATTAGTTCGTTTATAAATGTTGTGGGCTTATAAATCATATAAGTTTTTTCATGCCATGATACTTCCAGATTCTGGAACTTTGGCTGCTGATGATGCTGAGTGTATCAGTTCCCTTCTGATGAACAGGTTTGTCCACAAATAAATGACATTGAACTTGAGTATGGATAAAGAGTTTTAAATTTTCTTTTTTATCTTATCTAGGGCATTAGACAAGTTTGAAATTGAAGATGTCCGGAAACTTGCTGCTGAACTTTGTGGGAGAATTCATCCACATGTATGTTGTATTCCTGCCTATTTCTAGATTAGTGATGCCTTTGAAGGGAACTATCTGTTTTCCTAGGCCATTTGTAATTTAGATTTTCTTGTTTAACTATGGATACTTCAAGATTTACATGGTTGATGCTGCAGGTCCTTATTCCTACCATTCTTCTCAATTAGAAAGTGCTCTTCTGTTTCTGTTCCCCTAATGAAATTCAGACACAAAATTCATATCAAAACAAAAGGCAAACAAAACACAGAAACATCAATTCGTGTAATAATATTATGTCAGCCCACCTAGAACGAAGACGCTTCTCAAGCTCCTCAAATGAAGGGGGACAAACAAATATGAAAATAGCTTCAAGAGTACTAGCCCTCACAGACCTTGCCCCTTGAACATCAATGTCAAGGATGCATCTCTACATTTAAAAAATCACATAAACCCACTTTCAAAATTTGTAGAATACTTTTTTTCTCTTACAACATTTTGTTTTATTTAAGGATACCATAACATGAATTCTTTTATATAAAGATGAGAGCTGTTTTTTTTTTTTTTTTACCTTTCCAGCATCTGCAACGACCTCAACAGCATCAATACTAGTACCATAAAGATTTCCATGAACTGAAGCAAACTCAAGAAACTTTCCACTTCTAATCTCCTCTTCCATAAAACTTCTTTCAGTAAAATGATAATGGACTCCATTCTGCTCCTTCTCTCTCGGAGCACGAGTAGTATGGCTAACAGAAAATCCAAACTTGGATGGAAATTCTTTCATCAGTTTGGATATCAATGTGCCTTTACCAACTCCAGAAGGTCCACTGATAACAATAGGTGTTTGATAATTGCTTGCAACCCCATTGCTCCAGGCAACCACCTCCCTTCCATGTTTCTTCCTCTGCTCTCTGATAAATGGTGTATCAACCTATTTGTATTGCAATTATTAATCTTAAAGGAAGAGAATTTAATACAAATAAAGAAAAACCCACCATGAAATTTCAAGAATTTCCGTGAAAAGGAAAAAAAAAAAAGAAGAAAGAAAAACCAACCTCAAGAAACCAAAAGCAGTCACCATCAGCAGAATCTGCTTTGATAATCAATATGCGGTCTTCATTCAAAACTAGAGCTGAATGGCCTTTACTTGGTTTTGGTTTTGTTCCCAAAACAGTAGGGTTCACCCTTTTTAAAAATGGTTAAGATTTAATTTGAGAAGCAGACCATACCCTCCCAAAAACAGAGCAGTATATATATATATATATATATATATACACACTCACCATTCACCAGTAGATTTGTCATATATGGAAACACCCATTGTCAATGGTGATTCACGATCAGCACCACCGATTACATACTGATCAGATTAGAAAGATAACGAAGCAATCAAAATTTGTGTTGTTAAACAAATAATACACTCCCATTGTATAAAACAAGTTCAAATCTTTGCCACTGCAGAATCGTACTGTTTTATTGCCGATATTGACAGCCCTTTGGCAGTCTTTGAGTTTCAAACCAATCTCCCAATCCAAACCACCACCAGTAAGGTCATCTGGAATGAAAACTGGAGCCTCTCCCTGCAAATACAAATACCCATCAGATCACGACAAGACAGCTACTTTAATAAAGAGGGAAAAAAAATAAATAAATAAAGATCTTGTACACACCATGGACAAAATCTCTTCGTCCAATTGCAGATCTTCCCTGATAGAAACAAGCAAGAATACCAATCAAAACTCAGCTAGCAGATCTTGCATCTTCAACCCCACCCAAAGAAAGAAAGTAATAAAAAAGAAACATTCATAAGCCCCACATTCTGTTCTCTTTCTATATAATCGTAAACTTTATGTTTTCAAATATCTTTTGCCAATGATTCCTTTTTCATCTTTCCCTTAAAATCCTACCTCCTTCAGAGACAGGATAACAAAAACAGAAACAAGAAATGCCATAAAAGAGATCTCAGAATGCAATGCCTAAAACTGTAAAAGCAAAAGAAAAACCTCAAATAGACTCTGATTTGTTAGGACAAAGGGTCATTTAAAAACAAAAAAAAAAAAAAGGATACAGAAGCAACATCAAACCCCAATTAAAGGAAAAAAAAAAAAATCATTGATGAAACAACTTAATTCAAAAGAATGGTACTACAACAAATACCTGACAGATGGGAAAGATCAAAATCTTCTTCTAGAGAGAAAAATAAAAAACAAGAAATTGTGCAATCCGGGCCTGAAGAACCAAAGAATTTATATATAATGGGAAAAAGGGTAAAAAAAAAACCAAACTTTGAGTGCCTAATTCAATTTTAGATTTCTAGTTTATTCTAACCAGGAAAAACGAAGTTTGGTGCTGAAAAAAAGTCAGAAACTTTGAAGAAGGGCGAGAAGAAAATGAAGTTTCAAGTAATTCCAGACGCGTGCCCGTATTTATATTCTAATCGGTCAGGGCAGGGCAGGGCAGGGCAGGGCAGGGCAGAGTGGGGCGCTGGAGTCGCAGCCGGTATATATTCTAATCTTAGGGGACTTAAGGATAATGTCATTAAATTAATATTAAATACGATATAAAAATATATATATCTAAGTGAAAAAAATCTTAATCATTGTTACTACGTTAATATTAATATTCTTTTTTTTTAACCAAAAAATTATAAACCATTTTAAAAGACGAGACATGATTGTCAACGTTACATAATTGTTGTAATTTAATGATATATATATATATATATATATGAATCTAAGTGGTTTCTTGTCAGAAAAAATATATGAAATATTAATTGTATGCAAAGTTTGACAAGGCAAGTGGTGCAATGAATCTAATTATACGCCGCCGTATAGGCAAGTGGTCTGCGCCATACTTTCTTTCAGTTCCAGCAAACTCGAGTTTCTCTGAAATGGAAGACAATAATGGTGCTACAACAATTTACTATTATTATTATTTTTTAAAAAATATTTAATTTGTAAAATTAAATTATTATATATAATAAAAATACAAATTAAAAGTATTTTAAAATAATAATAATATAAATTGTCTCGATTATAATTATTTAATTTAATGAATTTTAGGTTTGAATATTGTGAAAAGTGAGTAAATAGGACGGACAAGTGGAAATATTAAATTTAGTGAAAAGTCATTTTCAATTATTTAGTATCCGTTAGATTCGACCAATAAACAAAAAGTAAACGTAAACGTTCGTACTTAGATTTTCCTTTCCGTGTGACCTAAAAAAAAGTTCTCCCTGGTCCCACATCTTTTAAAAAAATTTAATTAAAATCAAATTTAAATATTTCACATATTTAAATCTTATAGATTCACTTTAAATTTACTTTATAAATTTTTAATCTAAAATAAATTCATCTTTACTTCATTTATAATTTAAAAAATAATAATAATAAAAATAATTGGCTTTGTATATATATAGTTAGCAACGGGTTTTGGACTAACCTTCATGAATTTCTTCGAACTCAGAAATTCAGGTGATTGAGACAGACCTATTTTATGTTACAAGTTGATGAACAAAAAAAAATAAAAAAAACAAACGCTAGAAGGAGGGCTTGAACCTCCGACCTTGTGGTTAACAGCCACACGCTCTAACCAACTGAGCTATTCCAGCTTTATTTATGTTAGAGGATTATGTTTTACTTATTCTATTAAAGAATGTTTTATGACATGGGCTTCCATATTTGGTATTTATGTCCATGGGCTACAAAACCCAAATCCAGCCCACTCACGTTTCTCCTTGACAAATACTGTGATGGGATTTCATTGTGGTTGAACCAATTTTTGGAGCAATTTGTTTATCTGTGATGGAAGATTGGAAGATTATCGCAGCACTCTGTGATTTCTTATAGAATGTTTTTAGTTGTTGATTTTGCAGGATTTTAACCTTTCGTATTCAGCTATTACAATTGCTTCTGTTTCTGATGGAAACTGATGAGCCAACCAGGGAACTGCGAGTAAAGAGCACGGTGAACGGTAACCATCTACTACTACTACTACTACATAATAACTCTGTTTGAATTATCACATGACCAGGATTAGCGCGTTTTCAAATTGCGCTATCACTACCTAATAATTGCTTTCGTTGTGGGGTTGTTTCTTTTATAGTGATTAATGCACTTTGGTTCTTCTGTCATTTTCATTGTTCTAGACCTCTCTCTCTCTCTCTTTCTGTTTGGAAGGACTCAGTGACAAGTTAATGTTTTATTTTCTTCATATGGGAAGAATTATAAAGAATACCAGGTGAATGAAACAAAGGTTCTTTTTAAATTTTTAATTGAATTTGGGGATGTTAGGGTTAGATTTAAGATTTCTAAATCTAAGCTAGAGTTAGGTGTTTTTGGATTGAAATATGAAATAATTTCGTGTTTATTTGCCCTATCATTTCATTAAATGATACCTGTTTATTGCTTAAATTGAATGATGATACTAGGAGTTAGGGTTCTTTATCTTTACATATGGATGATAAATATGTACAATAAACTTAATAAAACAGTCATTTTATATCTAATTAAAAGGGTAGCTATAAGTAAAACGCCATCTTTAATATCCCCAAATATGAATTTGACATTTTCTAGGGGGAACGAACATCTATGGAAATATGATAAAATTACAGAAAAAAATTAAAAAATCCATTTAGATGTGTTAAAAGGTTTTGTCCTTTTGTTTATGAAGTACTACTACATTCAATGTCCAGAATCTGTACAAGAAAAATTGTTCAAAATCATCACTCCCAAGTCCCAAGCTCTCTAAAGATCCTATAGCACACTTACAGTGGTGTTTTTTTTAACTCGGCAATTGTTGATTTTTTTTCAACAAATGAATGCCAGAATTCAAAAGAAGTCACACCATACATTACAACCACACTTTTACATCAGGGATTCCTTTAGGCTTGTTTAAAAAATAGAGTAAGGGAAAATCCTGATATAGAGTTTATAAGTGTTTAAACTTGAAAGAAAGAAACCCCTAAATGTTTGTACTCACAAATTACTTCTTCTCAAGTATGAAGATAGAATAATCAGGCTTTAAAAGAAGGAACGCTTGACTGGAGCTCTTCCAACTGCCCTCATCAAGTTAGCAATTTCAAATATCTTTGCAACTTTTATTCCTCTCTTTGCCTCTGCTGATGCCCTTCTTTCCTCTGCTTTTCTATTTGCTTTTGCTATGTCATTCTGCATCTTTTCTAAGGCTTTTGCCCTTTTCTCCTCTAGCTTCCTCTACAATATTCCAAATTCTTCAGTTAGTATACATATGTATATATATACATACATATATATTGATTATAATCATATAAGTCTAATAAGTTCAGAACTGAAGGAAATTTCTGTTCTGTTAAAACCCCCCTCCTCTCTCTCTCTCTCTCTCTCTCTTCAATCCAGTACATGCCTAACCAAATTTACTTTGAAAAGTACTTGAGAACTAAAATTTCTGAGCAAGAAATTCATGGAAACCATGAATAAAATGACTTTATACCCTCTTTTTCACTGTTTTTGTGTTTTTACCATGTGAATCAAAGACTAAACTTTTTTTATTTTCAATTCCTAATGATTACCAACAAGTGGGAAAAACTATACATGCATGCATATTTCGTAGACCAAGATTTTCTCTGTTTAAATTTTTTTTTACTGAGGAAGTGATGTTCGTGTTAAGTTAAATTACGTACCTCTACTTTCTTCATCCAAGAACTGGCTTTCTGAACCTGTTCACTCTCCCAACCATTGATTATGGCATCCTCACGCTTAAACCTATTGTTAACCTTTGCAATCTTAGCGTTCTGCCATGCGCTAATCTTTGTTTCCACCTCCTCTTTCTTTACCCGCTGCACAGATACATCACCGTGATTATTATTACGGTTCACCAAAGTATTACGGGTTTCTCTTATTGGAGAAATCCTCATGGATGGGTCTAATGGATTATTATCCGGAACAATAGCTAAAGGGTTGGTTTCTTCTAGCATATGATGATCATCATCTTCCCCAATCCGACCTAAGTTATTGTTGTTGTTGTTGCCTGTGCCGGCCACTGTGGTCGGACCTTCATGTTCGCTGCCGCCATTATTGCCTATGGTTGAACCTGCTAGGACTAAAGCATTGAATTCCCTGCTCATACTGCTGAAATTCTCACTAACACCTGTTCCTTCAGTAGAAGCCACGGATAAAGAAGATGATCTATGGCTACTTGTTTCCCATGCCCTGTTCCGGTTAGTCGCGGACGGTGGGCGTGGTGGGGTTAGAGCGTGGATGTCCCTGATGCGTACTTCTTCTTCCCCTTCCGAATCTTGATCATCACCATTTCTGCTAGTGCTGGCCAAAACTAGAGCTCTTTGATCATCGATCAATGTAGCCGACATTTTTCTAATCAGTAGTGGAAGAATGAGAGAGATGGTGGTAGTGGGGGAGGGGAGGGGGAAAGGAAAAGCCAAAAAAAAATGTGTATATGCATTATAGGGGATAGAAAAAAAAGGAAAGAAAAGAAGTTTTTCAATTGAGTTGATTTTTGATTTATTATTTTGGAAGTATTTTTTATGGTCTAATTTCAAAATCGTTTAATTGATTTTGAGCCACACACAACATGCACGTAGTAGCAAAAAGAGAATTCAAGAACGTAGATTGAATTGATAGATAAATTAATTTAACTAAAGATGAACCTAGAAAATTAGGGTTTAGGAGGAAACTATGATTATTGATATCAAATAGCCAATTAAATTTTTTACTTAAGAAATAAGAGTTCTCATGATTTCGACCTCTTTTATTTTTCAAAATTTTACTTATTTTGGAGAAAGTTTATCTCGTATCCTTTTCAAACTAATGCTACCAAATAGACTGGAAAAAAAAAATTCTGTTCTTTTGTACTGCTTTCATATTTCATATAACATTGTATGTAAAATTTTCATATTATATATGGACACGTGGCTGATTTATGGATTTTTAGAAAAGTAGATCTGTTAAATAATTTGACAGAAATTGAAATTGAGTTCAACTTTTTCTCTCTCTCCAAATGGATTTTTCCCATTGGTTGGTGTGGAAGATGGACCAGCTCTAACTAATCATGAAAATAATTAACCAAATTGAAGAATCTTTTTATATTTCCATTGAAAATTAGCAAGACACCTATGTAGAATCCAATAGTGTTGTAACAGTTGCCCTTATTTTTTTATCCCTAAAAAGTAGTTTTTTCTTTATATATTTGATTATTTATATATATATATATATATATATATATATATATATATATATATATATATATATGTGTGTGTGTGTGTGTATTTATCACCATAATAAGTTGAACTCAATTCTAGTAGATATTAATTTGAATATAATTAGTTATCATTTATAGTTTAGACATTTTGTGTCTTTAGACACAAAAAAAAAAATATATATATATATATATATATATTTTAATTCATAGTTTATATTTGATAATTTGTAAAATCAAATACCTTTTTAGGGTTTTTTTCTCAAAAAAAATAAATAAAAGTAAAATAGAATAGAAAAACAAGTACCACATATTTATCTTTTTGCCCCATAGAAACAAAAATAAAGTTTATGAGCGCCAATTACGGAAATCCAGATAAAGTAGGGGCTAAATGATAAATTTTCAACTTTTTAGGAGTCGGCCAAAAGATTTTGTTTCGGTAGACCCATGAGATTACGTTTCAATCCATGGTGGACCCAGTCAGCACTCTTGCACACGCGTCTCACTAGAAAATTCATTTCTCTTATTGTCATACACGTGGATCTATATCACTAGTTAATAATTATCAAGTGGGACCTACCATTTTCTCCTGATGCAAAATACTGAATATCTAGGCCAATAGATGGTAGACACGTGAACGGTCAATTATCGGTTTTCAAGATGCTCACGTCTCACGTGATATATTTAATATTATTAAGCACTAATGATAGCACTCTAGTCATCCTAATGATAATGACTAGTTAAATATTGAAATTTATAAAAGAAATTTGTTAGAAATCAAATTAAAATATTATTATTCTTATTTTTAATGGAAGAAGTTAGCAATTGTATTGGTAGATGTAAAATGAAACGTATACATTTTTCGAATCCTTCCAAGTATACTTTTATATTTATAAAAAAAATAATATTATTAATAAAATTCTATATATTGAAATATTAAATAAAATTATTTTAATATTTAATAAATTTTTTTATAAAAAAAAATTCTCAAATACTATTTTAATCTTTTCTGTAAAAAAATAAAAAAATAAAAGTAATTATTTATTTTAAAAATACTAAACTTTGGAGTTGTAAATCAATTTTTTTTTTTAATATGTTCTAACTTTAACAATAGGATACTTAGTATATTTTTCTTTATTCATATTTTAAAAATATTTTAGCTAAAAACTTATTTATACAATTACATATCTTTATATCTCAAATAAAATTATAAAATTTATCATTTCACAAAAAATATATAATAAATAGAAAATTAACATATCATTTATTATTTTCATGTTCAAAGTTTGTCCTGAGATTATATTAGATATATATAATATATATATATATAAAGTAAAAAAAATCGATCAATTACAATTTTAAAAAAAATGTTAATGTAAAAAAAATAATTGAAATTATTTAAGATTTAATTTAAAATATAATTTTTTATATATATATTTTTTTTAACTTTAACATTTTGAGTCTTAAATATCCATAAGTTTATATGTATATATGATTTTGTATTTAAAAAAAAAATTAAATATAGAAATTTTATATGAATAGTAATCACGAAAACGATATTACAACTATACTTATTTAAAGAAAATGTAATAAATAAAATATCCAGAACAACATTTGATAGAGAAATAAATAAAAATACCAAATAAAATGTTTAAACATTTAGGTGAATTAAATAATTGTTTGAGGATTTATGTATTAAGAAAATCAACGTACAATTCTTTCATTATTTAAATATAATCATAAAAATTTTAAAGCAGTAAAAAAATATTGTATTAAATTTTAAAATAATCTAAAAAAATTTCAAATTGTTTTGAAATTCATAACTATTATGTTTTAAGAAAAAATATGATATAATTATCTAAAATTTTAATAACTACTTTTATTTTAACAGTCATCGTCTATTTTTATCTAATTTAAGTTGAGTAAATTTGATTTAAAATTACCCATAATGTAATAAAATAAAAAATACATCAACAATTTTTTTTAATCAAATATTTTAATGGCCAAAATAAGGTACACGTGTTCGTTAATGTTTTGGAACTCAAGGTTTTGTGAAAATGATATAGAGTGAGATTATGCTAATTTTATCATGAGTTGGTAGTACTCATTTTTCTTTTTCACTATATTTGGAAGTGGATGGTTTTGTCATCATATAATATATGTATATTTTATTTTCATATATTATATGTGCATATATATATATATATTGATTTAAAAATGGGATCTTTATATTGATGAGAATTGTAATTTTTAAAAATATTATAAATTGAAAAACAAATTTATTTGTTTGATGGGAAATATGGGAAATTTATTTGTTTGATTGAGAAGAAGGGAAAGCATCAAATTACCTGCGAGGAGGGACAAATTTTGGCAAACATTATAATCCATAAATCATTTGATGCCATTCAATAATTTTGGATGGGGTAACCTTTTTTTTTTTTTTTTTGTTTTTTTTGTTCAGATAATAATAAATACAAAATAAAGTAAAGCATTAAATATTCTTGGGAAAGATATTGAAAAGACATAATCGCATCTCAACTTTTGTTATAATAATTTATATTTATTAATTTAGCCGTTAAAAAATATAAAGAATACCGGAATATGATCCAGGCCCAAATACAAGCAAAAATATATCTTGGGCTTTAATATACGAATGATTTTGATTATATGTCATATTACTGATGGGCCATAATTTTGGAAGTTAGTTTGGGAGCATTCGCACAATAACGCATTTTCCAAAATAGATAATTTGAATTTAGACAACGCATTGACGTGGAGCGTCAAACTAAGCGTTATGGCTGACTGGTGAAAATTAAGATAGACCCCACACGATCCAAAGACCGGCATTGAGCCTAACGTTTCATTAGCTGTGGATGTTCTTCAACAGCTAAATCCTCAGAGCAGTACTACTGATAGAAGAGGAAAGGAAACACAGAGGAGTGGTGGGAGGTGTTGCTTGCAGTTGCAGATTATAGGAGAAGGTGAAGGAGGATGACGTCAATTTCAACTTCAATCTCTCGACTTCGTTCTCCATTTCTCTGTTGCCCTGTCAAAATTTCATCCACTTCTCATTTCTCCATTCGCAGATCATCACGAAATCAACGCTCGCTACCTTCTTATCCATGTGTTAGAGCCGAATTTGACCAAAACACGGTTCGATTTTCGTTTTTAATTCGCTTCGTTTCATTTCATTTTCAGGATTTGTAATGGTAATTCCAATTTGCAGTTGGTGGCAATATCTGTAGGTGTGGTTAGCGTTGCTGTTGGTATTGGAGTTCCTATTTTCTATGAAACTCAAATCGATAATGCCGTGAGTATTTTCCCCCAATGGTTATTCGTTGGTGCTTTTTTATTTGTTTGATTGTTCACAATTATAGTTGAGATATACCATATATATATATATATGGAAAATGCTTGCAGGCCAAACGAGAGAACACTCAGCCTTGCTTCCCTTGCAATGGCTCTGGTGCTCGTAAGTCACTCGCCTCCTCCTCCTTCTTATCAATTACTACAGTTTCTTCCTTTTGGGAAATATAAATAAGACTGAAGGTCGATTGAGAAGCACTTGGAATTTACTAATTTTTATCATTTCATTGATTCAAACTCTGTTGTTTTGTATGCTCTTCACATATATGTAAGATCGACTATCAAGTAGAATCATATTCCACATAAAACCTTATGAGCCTACACCAATTGATTAGTTGTTTCAATTAAATAAAAGAATTGCACGTGAGATTTTATAGGAAGGTATAGTGTTTCAAGGCTTGTAGCCTACAATGACACTGAAAATCTAGATACAAAAGAATGTCTTTCAAGAGCTTCTACTTACAAAATTTTTTATTGGATGATTCTTTATCAGAGAAATGTAGGCTATGCTTGGGGACTGGCATTGTTACAGTAGAGCTTGGAGGGAACGAGAAAGAAGAGTCAAAATGCATCAATTGTGACGGTGTTGGTTCATTAACCTGCACAACATGCCAAGGCAATGGCATTCAACCTCGATATCTTGATCGCAGGTATGGTGTTGTTTTGCCCCTTGAAATTTTACCCCTAAAACAAGCATACTTAAAAAAAAAATGATTTTTAAGTGCGAGTAACTTGATGCTGACATAATTTGTGTGTTTTTTCCCTTTCTAAACAGAGAATTCAAAGATGATGATTAGAAGCTCTTGGAGATGCTGTATTTTTTGCTATGTGCTGAGCAAAAGATTTCAGTTTAACTAACACAGGACATATCCCCTGGTTCCTTTCGTATCAGCTTTCTTTCTTCCCTCTTTTCTGGGACTAAATTATTAGTCCAAGATAAATGAAGTACATTGCGGCTTTGGTTTCTTCTTAAAATTAATTGATCAAACCAAGTTCTTAAAAAATGCAGTTTATACTTGTGTAGTTGTGTCGTGTCCTCTTTTTTTTCTTTTTTCTTTTTTCTTTTTTCTTTTAAGGGGCATGGACAATAATTGTAAGCTGTAAGTATTGATTTTATTATTATTATTGATGAACTGTAGCTTTAAATTGTTGCAGGAAGGTGTGAATTCTGTTGTTTCCAGCATAGATGATATTAAACTTCACCTCCGTACCTTTTTTTTTCTTCTTTTGTATGCCTGCTTGATGCCATATAGCCATGGGCCATAGTCCAGTGTTTTAATGGGCCAATCCGAAATTTATCGGAAGAAAGTATATATATAAATTTACTAACGCCTTTTAATTTTTTGTTTTTTTTGGATAATTTATAATGCTAAACTAAAATTAAACTTCATTGTGAATGTTAGAAGGATTCAGAACAAGGGATTCTAACTTCTAAACATGTTTACGGGCCTAAAGTGGAGCTTTCTCTACATAGGAAAATTATTCAAGCTCCTCCTTACTAACTCTGGGCTAATTCCTTATTAAATTTGTGTTTGTTCTATTTATTTTCCTTTTCATTTTAAGAAGGGAAAGCGGTGATTCGAGAAAGAGCCCAAAACAAAGCAAGTTGTACAACAGATAGACCATATGGAGAAAATGGATGGTGGAAAAAATATTATGAAGAAAAAGAAAGCCGAATGAGCAAGGGCCTCTAAATAATCTTAATCTTGTAAAGAACGAAACTTTTTTTTTTTCCCCCCCAAACTGGGGCGATTATTAGCCTCTCACTTCACTTCAACTCTGTTGTAGCCCCATCTCTTCATTTCAGAGCCTCTCCCTCTTGCTTGCTCGCTCGCTCCCTCCACACAAGACTCAGGAAAGGGAGCAATTCTTGAGCAACGAGCAGAGAAGATGGAGATGGCAATTGGTTCACACTCTTCTGTAACAAAACCCGCTTTCACTTTGTCAACAAAAACGCATCTGAGCAGTAGGAGAAGCTTTGGCTGTTCCGCTTCTTTCTTCAAGAAACCATTTTTTACCAGTACTTCTTCATGTTTTTCTACTAAAAGATCAATTTCAAGAATCCCAATTCAAAAGCCTATTAAATGTTCAATATCTGAAGCCACTGAGACCACTGCAGGTAATAATAATATCCACGGTTTCTTGCTTCTTGATTTTTATTATCTACAAAAGTGCTTGATTGTAAATTGTGATTGTTCTCTATATCAAATTATCAGTTATGCTTTGTAGTTTGTTTTACTAGTACATTTGGAATCTTTTTGATTAATTTCTGAAGTTGTGAAATTTCTAATTTACATTGTCACCTTAGACACAGACACGAGGAGCAAGTTAACCAGGAGAGGTGATATAAGGAATATAGCAATTGTTGCACATGTAGATCATGGGAAGACCACATTGGTGGATGCTATGTTGAAGCAGGCAAAGGTAAAATTTTCAGCATCTTCTCATAACGGTAGAACATTGTGTAGTTGCACATTTATATTTCTTACAATTACCTTGTTTATGCAGGTTTTTCGTGACAACCAATTTGTGCAAGAAAGGATAATGGACTCAAATGATCTTGAACGGGAAAGAGGAATCACAATACTTAGCAAAAATACATCAATCACTTACAATGACACAAAGATAAATATAATTGACACTCCAGGGCATTCTGACTTTGGAGGTGAAGTAGAACGCATTCTAAATATGGTGGAGGGAGTTCTTCTTGTGGTAATTATGGGATAGCATTATCTCAATTTTTATTTATTTTTGTTTCATTATATTTAGCTTCATCCTTTGTATCATTTTGGAGGGAGCTTGACAGTAAGCGGTGGCATTTAATTGTAGGTGGATTCCGTTGAGGGTCCTATGCCACAAACAAGATTTGTTTTGAAGAAAGCCCTTGAATTTGGCCTTGCTGTAGTTGTTGTTGTTAACAAAATTGATAGACCAGCTGCTCGGCCAGAATTTGTTGTCAATTCTACATTTGAATTGTTCATTGAACTAAACGCATCAGATGAACAGGTAAGATTTACCATTTGTATTGTGAAATGCAAATGTAGTTTGATGGACTTAAATTTATATTTTGATCTCATTTCATTAATTTCCTCTTCAGTGTGATTTTCAAGTCATATATGCAAGTGGCATAAAGGGAAAGGCTGGACTTTCACCTGAGAATTTAGGCAATGATCTTGGACCACTTTTTGAGTCCATTGTTAGATGCATACCCGGACCACGAATTGACAAAGATGGGGCTCTTCAAATGCTTGTTAGTGGTTGTTCATACTTAATATTACTCATTTCCTTTATATTTATTACTGCTTTTATTAGTGGTGCTAGTTGCTCGTTTAGAATAATACCCACCAAGTATTTTACTAATTATTCTGTAATCAGGACACATTTGATTATGCTGGAGAGGCTTAGGACAGGCATTTTTGTGTTGTATGCTTTACTGAATCAGCCATGAGTTACTGGGGATAGCATGGCTAGCATTATTGCATGCTGAAAATGATGGGCTTAAGTTCTGATAATTTCACAACCTTAGTCATTCTGGAGTACTATCTTGCTCAAATTAGTTCTGAAACACTATCATAGGTTTTCTGGCTATTGTAGAAATGAAATGGATGTAAAATCTTGAAAGAACATTTATGCTAGTTGTTGGCCATATATCTTTTTTATTTTTATTTTTTCCCCTTTCATTATTTTTCACTTTCTTGTGAACATATTTAGGCTACAAACATTGAATACGATGAACATAAAGGACGCATAGCTATTGGGCGTTTGCATGCTGGGACTTTGTCTAAAGGAAAGGATGTGCGGGTAAGTGTTATTTAAAATTTTAGTTTGAAGTATATGGAAAAGAAAAAGAACTGATAACAAACTTTTGTGTGTTTCTTTGCCTTTTGACACATTCAGATATGCACTTCAGAAGATGAATGCAGATTTGGAAGAGTAAGTGAACTCTTTGTATACGAGAAATTTAGTAGAGTCCCAACAGAAATTGTGGAAGCTGGTGATATCTGTGCTGTCTGTGGTATTGATGATATCCAGGTAGAGTGGCTATGCATAGGTTCTACTATTAATGGTCATTTTACATTCTTATCTGAGATTTAATATTTTCAAAAGCTGATGCTTTTTTAATTTCCTTCTCTCAGATCGGAGAGACAATTGCAGACAAAAGTGTTGGGAAGCCATTGCCATCAATTAAAGTGGAAGAGCCCACAGTTAAAATGGCTTTCTCTATCAACACTTCTCCTTTTGTTGGCCGTGAGGTATGAGTAATCCATCTGGAAACAACTTTACAATAGCTGTTGCATTATAGTTGATTCCTTTATTCAAACAGCACAAATGCAAATCATTAGCGTTTTGCTGGTGGATGAGCGTCTCCTTTTTAAGGAGTGGGGTTATGATATTAGAGGAACAACAACTTTACTATTTTGCCTATATTACCTAAGCCCAGTCATCATTCTGCTTTTATTATAAATCTTTAGAGGGTTTCAATCTTCGAGTTTCCTTACTAGAATGGATTTCATTTTTGAATGTTTCAGGGAAAATATGTTACTAGTAGGAATTTAAGAGATCGTCTCTATCGTGAACTGGAAAGGAACTTGGCAATGAAGGTAGAAGATGGTGAAACTGCTGATACTTTTATTGTTAGTGGACGGGGTACCTTGCATATTACAATACTAATAGAGAATATGTAAGACAGAAACCAAGACCATTACACTCCCTTCTTTTTTTCCTTGTCTATGAGTAATGATGCTCACTATTATTTCAGGCGACGGGAAGGATACGAGTTTATGGTGGGACCTCCTAAAGTGATTAACAAAAAGGTTAATGATAAAGTGCTGGAGCCATATGAGGTCGGTCTCATGTCTTTAATCTTCTTTCTTTAAGAATAGTTGTATTATTTACAGTCCAAATTAGAGTGTGTATGGAGCTTTTTTTCTCCCATTTTATCATATTATTGCATTCTGATCACTATTACATCTCTAGTTTTTCTCTCGGTGCTCCTTAACCATTTTCATGGGAAAATCTGAGTTATTCTGTTACAGTATTACCTATCTTAGAGAAATCCTTGCTGTTTATGTCATGTAGTGAAGAGTTGCTACTCTTTTTTTGTGATTGCGTTCCTTGTTAAATTAACATTTAACGACAAATCCATCCAAAATTTAGAAATAAAACTTGTATGAACGTTATTTTTGTAGGTTGCAACTGTGGAGGTACCTGAAGAACACATGGGTTCTGTGGTTGAACTACTCGGTAAAAGGCGTGGTCAGATGTTTGATATGCAAGGAGTTGGGTAGGTGAAATTGTTTCTCTATTTAAATGTAGTTCTTGAGTGTTCAGATGACTGACTAGTTATGATGATTCTTAAAACTTTTGGTAAACTAAAAACTTGTGTTAGTGAGACAAACAGAGTGATCCTTTAACAGTAATACTTCTCATGGCTATCTTTCAACTGAGAACTTGGTTGGATTTTGTTTTTTTAAACATGAGTATTTTTCTCTTTCTCTGCTGAGAAGTAATGATACCTTGGACTTATGTGGGCAATAGGAAATAGGTAGGTATCAGGATTGAGTATATATTTTTTGCGTGGTACTTTGATGACAATGGAGTAAGGCCTAACTTAAAGAAACTAAAATTCCCATATTTTCTGTCTTTTTTCATTATTTGTTCCCTGTGAATGGAACTAGAATAAAACTGAACTTCATTTGTTCACTAGTGCTGAAGGTACTGTCTTTCTGAAGTATAAGATTCCAACTCGCGGTCTTCTTGGATTGAGGAATGCAATTCTTACAGCTTCTCGAGGCACTGCTATTCTCAATACAATATTTGATGCCTACGGACCTTGGGCTGGTGATATGTCTACACGTGATCAGGGATCTCTGGTAACTTTTATCCGCAATTTTATCCTCCTTACTTTGATCTCTGAAATCTGGATTCTTGGGACATAACTTTATACGGAGATTGCAGTTATAACTTGCTTTTCCTACCCCCCATCGTTAACAGGTTGCTTTTGAAGGTGGAACTTCAACATCATATGCTCTGGCGAGTTCACAAGAAAGGGGACAGATGTTCATCAGTCCAGGCATTGATGTTTATAAAGGTCAAATAGTCGGGATTCATCAGCGTCCAGGAGACTTGTCCCTAAACGTTTGCAAGAAAAAAGCAGCCACAAATGTTCGTTCCAACAAGGAACAAACAGGTGAATAATTCTGTTCACTCATTTCTAATTAAAAGTATAATGCAATACGATGATGATTAGATTATCATTGTATCATCTTCTGAGTTCTACCCTTTATGATCACATCACAGTTGTTCTTGATACTCCATTGGACTATAGTTTGGATGACTGCATAGAGTACATTCAAGAAGATGAGTTGGTTGAAGTAACTCCTTCAAGTATAAGAATGTGCAAGAACCCTAAATTGGCAAAGAAAAGTGGTAGGAATTGAATTCACCGCAGCTACTTTTTTAGCCTTTTTCACAGACAGACAGACACACACCCTTAAAAGCAATAGATATTTTGATCCATCATGGATACTTGTAAACCAAGAAATTTTGGTTCATCATCTGTTGAATGTGTATATATATATGTATAAAACAACAAAAGAACTGTGGTGAGGGGGACATTCAAAAACTCATTTTTGTATATGGAATTATGCAAAGATATTAAAGATTTCTTGAAACAAAAAGTGGGATTCTTTATGAAGTTGGTGACTTTCTTTGTTTATAATAACCTAATTGGGCAGACTTACATATAAAGTTGGAAGCTTGGGCGAAGATGCTGTTTAGGTGATCAAGAATGAATTGGTCATCCCAAGGTTGACTTTTTATATGTAAAAAAGTCCAAAATAAAGGATATGTCAATTATTCCGCGTGATAAGCAGCTCTGCTTTGACTTATTCCAACCCGACTCACATCAAAACCTTTTATATATATATAATTTTAAAATTTTATTTAAATTAAAAAAAAAATTCTTTACTAATTCATTAAACGTTTTTATTTTTTTAGAAAAAGAAACATCAAATAATATGTTTTTCTTTTTTGTGACATACTTGTCATATCCTATGCCCCCACCCCACAACCATAAAGTGGATAATATGTTTGAAGAAAAATACATACATATATATATACATATATATTAGTTTTCTTTTGTTTTATTCTCATTGCTTTATTCTGACTCAGTAGTCCATCTATGGTGGCTTAGACACTGTCAGACAACAGAATTTGAAATTCAAAAGTGGGGAATTTTTTTTTTATGACATTGTTTAATTGTGCATTTTCTTAAACAAATTAATATATATATATATATATATATATATATATATATATATATATATATATATATTGATACCATAAGAAAAGGAAAAAGGGTAGAACAAAAGAATGGAACAAAAGAAAGGAACCAAAAGTATCCAAACTTAATTGAATAGAATGCAATGCTTTTACAACTGTTCTTCCTACATAACATCCACCACAATAACCTAACTTTCCTAAAAAAAAAATTCACCACAATCTTTTATATTAATGGGATTTTTTTTAGGAGAAAATAAGTAAAAAGGAAAAGACATAAGTTGGTATTGTATATGAGGACCCGGATATTCATATTCTTTATATATATATATATATATATGGAATCTAAAAGGAACTATTTTGTTTAATAATATATAAATATATATTTTCTTTCTTCTATTTAAGAATATTCATTACATAGAATCTGTTTTTATTCATTTATTTATTTATGTTTACAAATGAATTTAATGTTTTTGGTTTGGAAACCTTTGTGCATCAAGTCAAATTTGACGGGCCAACTAAAAGGGAGGCGGGACATTTTGAAGAAAATAATAATAATGAAAAGAAAAAACAATTGTGACTGAAGTGACGAAACTATCCCTGATAACTTTAATTTCTGTCACATGATTCTGACGAAACTATCCCTGATAACTTTAATTCCTGTCACATGATTCAAAAATGGAAAAATTAATTTAAAATAGTTGCTCATCTTTGACTCTTCCAAAAATTTGCTTCTAATTTTGACCAAAAATATTATTAACCCCATCTTATACACACACACACACACACATATATATATATATATATATATATATATAAATTTGATATAATATTAATTTTTAAATCGAGATTATTTAAACTATGATTCCACTAAAAAATTTCTACTTCCAATTTGTCATGCTAATTTGATTTGGTTGCTTTAATTATAATCCTTAAACCATTTTTTTATTGTTTTTTTTTCACGTGATTCATGTCCAAAATTAATTAATCATTTATTAAAATCACAAATACTAAATATGTCTGGATATGCTTCCTTGGAATAATTATCTTTTTCTTTTTATAAAAGTGGATGTAATAAATTACTCAAGTTTCAAAGTCAAAGCAGAGAATTAATAAATGGGAGGTGGGGGTTTAACGTAATTAAATAAATAAACGAGGAGGTGTTTGTAATTAATTAAAACAACGGGGAGGTTAAGTAAAAAAAATAAAATTATTCAAATGACAAAATTAACCTCGTGGAAGTAAAAGGGCATATCTGTAATAAAGATCAGCAAGTTGTGTAGAGAGGTTTGATCGGTTCTCTAGAAGGTGGCTAGCGTAGACAAATAAAAAGATTCCACGTGTCCCTAGAAAGTAAGTACGTAGTCGGTTTTGGTTTTTAATAAGCCCTTTCTCTAACGGTATCGTAAGTAAAACTTTATGATCCCACATCGGAAATATAATTAATTATTGCAAATAAAATATATTATAAAATGAGGTTGTATTTTCACTTCAAAATGTATATGTTTAGAAAGCTGTTATTATTATTAATTATAGTTTTAACTCTGCTAAGCAAAAATAAATGATGAAAGGACAAAAAAATGGAAATAGATTTGAGGAAATAATGTATAAAGAAATGCCAATAAATTATTTCTAAAAATGGAAATTAATAATTAAAAGTTCATTGAAGGAAAATTAATTTGGACAATTTAGGGTTGGATTGAATTGATGAGAGTTGTCCGGGAGTGAAAAACAGAGGACAAACGGAGTAGGAAGGAAAGTCTCTCCGAAATGCGTTTGACCATTCTCTTGCTTTCTCTCTCTTGCGTTGCGTTACGTTGTCTGTCTGTATAATGGGTCTATTCACACGCTAAATTCCTCTTCTCAACCTCTTCCTCCATCTCCTCATTCCTTAAATCTCTTCTCCCTCTCCCTGGGGCTTTCTTGTTTTTCTCTGCTCAATACCCAATCTTTTCCTTTCTTTTCTTTTTTTTTGCCGTTTGAAATTTTGTAATCTTTTTGTTTTCCTTTGAAATTGTCTATCGTAGTATTTTATGTTTTCTTTGGATTTGATTCTTGGACATATATCCTCTAGGTGCTTTTTGTTATAAAAAGGTTTTGGAATTCAATTTGGGTTTCTTAGAGATCTGAGATTTTCCTTCGTGGGTCTTGAATCAAGCTCCCCAGTCTTTGAAGTTTGAAGTTTTTTTTCTTTTTTATATGAATGATAGTAGTTTCTCTGCAGTTTTGTTATCAAGATTATATTTTTGATTGGTTTCGATCTTCTTTTTTTCCCTCGAATTTCGGAAACTGATCCGGAGAAAAAAGCTTTAGAATTTAGTTTCCCTCGAAAAAGATCCAAGTTTTGTTTCTTTACTTTCTTAGTCTTGTTATAGGAAAAGCTGAGAATTTTGTGATTGGTTTTTGGAAATTCTTGAGACCCTTTTTGGCTCAGAGATCTTGGAGTAATTCATTCCAAGGCTTGATTTCATGGGTAATTGTTGCGCGACACCCAAAACCTCAGATGAAAACAAAAAGGGGAAACACAAGCCCAATCCTTTCTCTACCGACTATGGTGGTGGGAATCATGTAACTGGGAATGGTGGATTCAAGTCATATGTATTAGACAATCCAACAGGTCATGAGATTGAGCAGGGATATGAATTAGGGAGAGAACTCGGGCGGGGTGAATTTGGGGTTACCTATTTGGCCACTGATAAATCAACTGGAGAAGTTTTTGCCTGTAAGTCAATTTCAAAGAAAAAGCTAAGAACAAGAATAGATATTGAGGATGTCAGGAGAGAGGTTGAGATCATGAAACATCTGCCCAATCACCCAAATATTGTGAGTTTGAAGGATACTTATGAGGATGATAATGCAGTCCACTTGGTTATGGAGTTGTGTGAAGGAGGGGAATTGTTTGATCGAATTGTTGCCAGGGGACATTATACTGAGAGGGCTGCAGCAGCAGTCACTCGCACAATTGTTGAAGTTATTCAGGTAATCCTTTTTTACTCTGAATCTGCCCATTTTGCTTGCTTTCCAATACTTCAACTTGATTAAATGCAGACAGATTATGTTCTGTTTATTTTCAAGATCACCAAATCATCCATGGCAGTTTATAGTGTTTGATTATAAAAAGCTACTGCTTGCAACTATTTAAGCAATCTCCCTTCATTTGTTTTGTTGCAGATGTGCCACAAGCATGGTGTCATGCATCGTGATCTTAAACCTGAGAATTTCTTATTTGGTAACAAGAAGGAAAGTGCTCCATTAAAGGCCATTGATTTTGGGCTGTCTGTGTTTTTTAAACCTGGTAAACTTACTTTAAATTGTCAAGCTTTTGATTATCTTTGATGCATTAGCTTGCCATATCTGCTCTTAGTTTGTTTATTAAATTTGCTTTCTTTTCTTGTACTGCTGCTGCAGGCGAAAGGTTTAACGAAATTGTAGGAAGTCCTTATTACATGGCTCCTGAGGTGCTGAAAAGAAACTATGGACCAGAAGTAGACGTTTGGAGTGCTGGTGTTATTCTCTACATCTTACTCTGTGGTGTTCCACCTTTTTGGGCCGGTGAGAAGCCATTTCAATGATTTATAAACCATTAAAAACAATTTCTTCTTGTCTTAGATCATGGTTTGAGATTTACATTCTCGGAAAAAAAGCATGCTTGGAAATAGGAAACTTGCTGGTTACTTACTGCTTTTTGCATTGTTTGTCTGTCTGTCTGTGTAATGCAGAAACTGAACAAGGAGTTGCCCAAGCAATCATTAGGTCAGTTGTGGATTTTAAAAGAGATCCTTGGCCAAAGGTTTCTGACAGTGCAAAAGATCTCGTGAAGAAAATGCTCAACCCTGATCCAAAGCTTCGGCTTACAGCTCAAGAAGTGTTTGATCATCCATGGCTGCAAAATGCCAAGAAGGCTCCAAATGTTTCTTTGGGTGAAACTGTCAGGGCCAGGCTCAAGCAATTTTCAGTGATGAACAAGTTAAAGAAAAGAGCTTTAAGGGTAATTAATTTCAATATATATATTTCCTTGAAAAGACACATTACATCTCTATTATGTTCTTTTGTGCTAATTTTGTGTATAAAAACTGCAGGTGATTGCTGAGCATTTGTCAGTAGAGGAAGCTGCGGGTATAAAGGAAGGATTCCAGTTGATGGACACAAGCAACAAAGGCAAGATTGATATCAATGAGTTGAGAGCAGGTTTGAACAAACTCGGCCATCAAATGGCTGATGCTGACCTTCAAATTCTCATGGATGCTGTAAGTGCCAACTTCGATTAGACAGCTCCTTGATTTATATATATATTATATATATATATATATATATTATAATATATATTCAAGATTGGAAGAACTAATCAAGAAAACCATTTTACAGGGTGATGTTGATAAAGACGGGTTCCTAAACTATGGAGAGTTTGTGGCAATTTCTGTCCACTTAAAAAAGATGGGCAACGATGAACATCTACTTAAAGCCTTTCAATTCTTTGACAGAAACAAAAGTGGGTATATAGAAATTGACGAGCTAAGAGATTCCTTATCTGATACGGATGATACTGATGGCAACGGTGAAGAAGTAATCAAAGCCATTATTCAAGACGTAGATACAGACAAGGTTGGTGACTTTGTTTGAAGTTAATGTAACTAATGTTATAGTTCCACAAACTCGAATTTCTTAAAAAAACATTTATGTATATATTGTTGTTGTTTCCAGGATGGACGAATTAGTTACGACGAATTTGCAGCTATGATGAAAGCAGGCACGGATTGGAGAAAGGCATCAAGACAGTATTCTCGAGAACGTTATAACAATCTAAGCTTGAAATTGATGAAAGATGGTTCAATACAGGTGACAACATAAGTTAAAATCGAATATTTTGCAATCTCTACATTCTTTTGCACAATCCATGGATACTACTATTATTACCCCCTAAATTTGTTCATTGCCTAATATATTATATATATATATATATATATATATATTATGCCTTTGGGTAGATAACTAAGAAAATCAGGTCTCCCAAATTGTCTTTGGATTTCTGCATTATATTGTAATTCTGTTATTCCTTCACTTTGTTTCATATGTCTATGGTGGTGGGTGGAGGTCTTTTTTGTATATAATTTTGACTAAATCAGTAATGGAATTTCAATGTTATTTGCACTCTTTCTTTCTTTTACTTCTATTTATGGCACAATATTCTGTAATTAAATTACTTTAAAGAGTTTTTTTTTGGTGTTTGGAAAATAGAATAATTTAAAGCAAACTTTTATATGAGAAGATGAGAATGGTTACTTTAATTATGAGGATCAGATTAAGCCTTGTTTCAGGGCAACAAATAAGATCAGCTTTTCTTGAGGATATCTTTTATTTCCATTTTTAGAAACCCTTTTACAAGCACATATCCACCACATAAATAAAATCGAACCTTTGACTTCTGAGTTTATCAAAAAAATTTAAGAAAAATCAACGAGAAAAAAAATTATATATATATATATATATATAGGCAGCAAAGGCCCATGGCCCATTGGGCTCAGTTGGGCTGCAATGGAAATTCTTTATCTGTTTTATCCAATTATTCTAAGTGGAAAGAAAGAATTGACCAAAAAAAAAAAAATTGGTAAGAAAGTCTTTGGTAAACCTGTAATAATTTTTTTTTGTCGTGTTGCTGTAAATTAATAATGAAAATATTATTAAATTAGTAATTGATTATCTTCAATTATTGATTGATTCTACGTTGTTGTCATTTTTGCACGTGATAGAAAAAAACAAGCTAAATTTTGGTTAGACGCACGACAGGATAACATCTAATCCTAATATTATTCATATCTTAAAAAACACACCGTTTTTTTTTCTGTCTCTATTGGGAAAAATGCATATTATTGACGAACTCGACCTAAAAAATCCTTCCAAAGCAGTTTTTTTAAGTCAACTACACAAGAAAACTACAGATTTCTTCCTGCCGGATGCAACGTAGCCATCTTATGGTGATTAAGATGGCTACGTTGCATCTGGCAGGAAGAAATCTGTAGTATATATATATATATATATTAAATTCATTCGATTTTCCAATAATTTCAATTTACTTAGTAAAGTTTCATTCCAACTCTTACACTAAAAAAACACTTGGTGTGTATTTATTGAACCAACTTCAATGATTGAAAGGGACCGGAACTACCGGTTACCGAGAATTGTTGATGAACATGAATGCGTCCTTTAGTAGACACGGATAATGAAACTTACTTTCATTTTTGCAGCTTGGAAAAAAAATCAAATCTTCATTCAACAAATTAGGGTTTTTGAGTTATGAAAGCATAAATATCTTCACCAATTATTGTAGTACTATATTTCTTTCATTTTTTTTTAAAAAGAAGAGCTTCAATATTGTCAATCATTGAGGGGGAAAAATAAATTCAGCGGATTTTCTCCAGAACATTCTGTCAAAAATTAGTGACTCAAAAATATCTCAACCAAAACACACCAAAACCTAGAATAAAAAACATAAAATAATTTAAGAAAATTAGTGTTGCAATAAGTTGAAATGACAATTAATTGAAGCAAACAATTATGACAACTATATATATATATATATATATATATATATATAGAGAGAGAGAGAGAGAGAGAGAGCCAATGAAATGCCTGGAATTTTTGTTTCCTTTGCACACCATCCAAATTAATTAACATATATATATAAAAGAAAAAGATGAGTAAATCTTGAGATGAAACGACGTAGTAATTGTACTAAGGAAAGATGGGCTCCACTTCCTTCGCGGCGCCGCATAAAATAATTCTTACCAAATACCATGGTGGGGCTGGCAAATATTGTAGGAACGTCTTACTCTTTATCTTTTGGGTACACGTGTACGGAGAAAGATTTTCGGACATCGAATCCGACAGTTCGGCAGTTCTGTTTTCGGAGAAAGATTTTCGGACATCGAATCCCACATCCCCAAACTATTTTTTTCGGCAGTTCCGTTTTCGTCCTTCCCATCCATGTAATTTTTTTTTTTTTTATATCACAAAAAAATTATATATAATATAAAATAAACTTTGTATTATAACTTTAAATAATAGAATAATTAAGTAGAATTAGATAGGTAAAATGATAATGTCTACTCAATTAATCAAAAACATTATTGCAGATTCACCGTATTTTTTTGGTCTACGTGGAATTCTCATGTGTTTGCATTTGATTGGCACACGTTGAATTTGATTGGGACCCACAAGCGTATTTATTATTAATCAATACCCAAAAGAGCTTGACATAATATAATTAGTTATTCTTTTCCGTCAAATAATGTGCAATCTACGATTATTAAGCTAATTATCATTATTATTTTAAACGTTTAATTAAGAGAAGATAATTGTACAAACGTGTAAATTTTTTTTTTCTAAGATAAAATAAGTCCATTTGTGATCATATTCGGAGAATAAATTACTCCTTTTATTTTCCTTGCACGTTGCAAAATACTAGTCATTCTTTTCTATTTTATTGTATATTTTTTAAAAAATAAAAATCAATTTTAAGGTAATGTTAAGTAGACGTGGGACGGTGTCAATAGTGTTGTCTAGAAAAATCGTTCGACATTGAACCGCAGTCTGACTATATAAACACGCGAGATTAGCTTCGTCATCTACAGATTACTCTGCTTCATCCTTGCTGTCTCGTCTTCCCCACGCTTGCCTCATTTCTCTTTCTCTCAAAAGAAGTTTGTATTCCTTCCTTTCTGGAATGCGCTTCTGCTGAGTAGAAGTTTCTCATCTTCGGAATTATCGTTGATTTCCAAGAGTCAATTAAGGTGGCGAAAACAAAGGATTTCTTAAGGCGGCGAAAATAAGAAGAAGAAGATAATTAAGGTGAATTCGACTTTCTATGCTTGTGTAAACTGATTTTTCCTGTTCTATATTATAATTATTCATGTAGTTTCACGGGATACTTGAGATTTTGGATAAGTGTTTTTTAGGCCAGTTGTTTTGATGAGTTTTTGAAGCTTGTGAATTACAATACAGGTGCTTATAACCATTTTTCGGTTCGATATTCCGGCCGAAACAATTTTTTCAGTTGTTTGATTTTTCTGTTTGGGTAAATGAGTTTACTTGCTGCTACTGTTTTGCCTCCATTTCGGTCTTCCGTCCAGAGATTATTCTTAAAATGTTGAAGAGCTGATTTGAGAAATATTATCAGTTCCTATCAAAAATTAAAATCTCAGGCTTAGGGAGAAGTTCTGTTAGGTTATTGACGTTCATGATCTTGTATTCTCTTCGAATTTACACTTTGTGCCATTCTTTCAGCAAGTTCAGCTTTCCTCCTGCACCCATCTTCAGCTCCGGCTCTGTTTTATAACCGGAAGTTAAGGCGTCGTCGTTCTGTTCCGGAGACGTCTGTCTCTTCTCGACGGTGAATGGATTATTTAAGCGCCTAGTTTTCGTTAATGGTTATTTTTGCATTGTTGCCTTAGTTATTTGACGAATATACCCCTTGGGGTATTTCAAATTATCGTTTTCGCCCCTGTTCCGGTAGATGTTGCATACTTGCATTGCATGACACTCCCCGCTACGTTTCTCGTGTGTTTATATATACATGCTCTTGAAGTTTTTCCAAAATTTCTTTCCCTGTCTCCAGAGCTGCGGAAAGGGCCATTTTAGGCGAACTTAACTTATATATAGAGCTTTCATCGTCTGTTTCAATCATATGTTTCGGAATATTCTCTATTTGTATTTGGATTTCTGGGATTTTCTTATACAAGAAAACACATACTAATATTGTTTATATGAATATGAAGTTCTGTCGAGATCTATAGCTATTCACTCATGGCTTGATTGGATTTGCAGTTCATTTTGAGACAGTACCAAGATCTGCAAAGATGACTGTTACTCCAAACATTTCAATCAGTGATGGGAACCTTGTGGTTCATGGAAAGACCCTTTTGAAGGGAGTGCCTGACAATATTGTGCTAACCCTAGGATCTGGTGTGGGACTTGTTGCCGGGGCATTCATCGGTGCCACTGCAGAACACAGCAAAAGTTTGCACGTCTTTCCTGTGGGAGTCTTAGAGTAAGCAACTACATCCATCTACTATTTGATTCAATTATTTACTTTTTGCTAGAGAAATAATATTTGCAGTGAAATCTGTTTAAATGGTTATCAATTTCATACCTTCTTTGCCAATGTCAATTATTATATCCTCAGTGATATAAATACAATTTCTTACAAAGCATAAAATGTTTTTACAGGAACATCTAAATACTGCTTTTAACTTTGCTGTTGCTCTTGTAACAGGGATCTCCGCTTCATGTGCTGCTTCCGCTTCAAGCTATGGTGGATGACTCAAAGAATGGGAACATGTGGAAAAGACATTCCTTTGGAGACTCAGTTCATGTTGTTGGAGAGCAAGGACACCACAGAAGGTGAACGGGAAGATGCCCCGAAAATCTACACCGTGTTCCTCCCTCTCCTTGAAGGCCAGTTCCGTGCTGTTCTTCAAGGAAACGACAAGAACGAAATGGAAATCTGCCTTGAGAGTGGTGAGTAGCTCATGGCCATCAAAAAAGTATTTGTAATAGGCTAGATGCAACCAAATATTTGGAGTAGGCTTTTCCAACCGAAGAAGGGAATTTCTTGAATTCTGCCACTCCCACCTTGTTCACTCATATAATAGAAGAGAAGGTACAATTTGATGGGCTGGAACCGATGGTAGAGCAAACTTGACCAAGCAAGCTGGAGAAATTGATTACTTTCTGTTGTTAAATAGTAAATTGAAATTTGGAAAAGATAAGTTAGAAAGGAAAGAGTTTAACAGAACCGAATCGACCTTCTTTTTGTGGTATAATTTGGTTGCAGGAGATAATGCTGTTGAGACAAGCCAAGGACTTTACCTTGTCTACATGCATGCGGGGGCAAATCCATTTGAGGTCATCAACCAATCTGTAAAGTAAGTTCTTGCTCATTTTTCTTAATTGCTTATATGTTTAATCATTTTTCCTTCCATAAGTCGATTCTGACTATACTTACTGTTGAATAGTGCGGTGGAGAAGCATTTGCAAACTTTCCACCACCGAGAGAGGAAGAAGGTAAGAGAGTCGACAGTTGCATTGTTATTGTCAACAGTTGCATTGTTAGAATGAATATCTGAGTACTTACTTTTCTCCTCTTGTGGTTGCTTGTAGTTACCCTCGTTCATTGATTGGTTTGGTTGGTGTACTTGGGATGCATTTTACACTGATGTCACGGCTGAGGGTGTTGAAGAAGGCCTGAAAAGGTAAATCAAAGCTTTTTATTTTTACTATAAATAAGTTTTTCTCTTGAAAACTGGAGAGTTCGTAGATCAAATTAATAAGTGGTTTTCTCTTATTATTTCAGTTTATCTGAGGGTGGTACTCCTCCACGGTTCCTGATAATAGACGATGGTTGGCAACAAATTGGTAGCGAAGTTAAGGATGGTGGAGACAATGGATGTGCTGTGCAGGAAGGAGCTCAGTAAGTGTCGATCTTTCTTTCTCTCTCTCATAAATTGGTTCAGGTTTTTGTGTAGTGATCCTCCTTGAAGAACTGGAATGATATTTTACGAGTTTTTAGTGAGTAGTATTAAGAAGTTCCATTAGGAGAAAAAATATGGTCTGATCTCATTGTAGAATAGGACCTGGTTAAAACTAATTTTCATGTGCTCGTCATTTTTATGGCATATTACTCATAAATTCTCAACGTTTTTTGTAGATTTGCAAACAGGCTAACTGGAATTAAAGAAAATGAAAAGTTCCAAAAGAGTGGCAAAAAGGAAGAACAAAGTGATCAGGAGGGTGTTGGCCTGAAGCATGTAGTTCAAGAAGCAAAGCAACGACATAATGTCAAGTAAGTATAGAAGACAACTAGTACTCGTTTGAAATCTTTTATATAAGAATTCCTTCCAAGCTTTCTGGAAAAAATGATGCAGTTCTCAAACCCCTCTTTCTACTTTTAGTATCTCTTGTATGTTGAGTACCCCAAAATAGTCCCCATTAAAGAACTGATTTACATAGAAACGATTGAGTTTGCTTTTGTTTAGTTGTTTGCAACTCTAATTCCTTCCTTGGTGCATATCCAGGTATGTGTATGTATGGCATGCTCTGGCAGGTTACTGGGGTGGTGTGCAACCAACTGGTCCTGGTTTGGAGCACTATGACTCTGCTCTTGCATACCCTGTTCAGTCTCCAGGTGTGCTTGGCAATCAGCCAGATATTGTCATGGATAGTCTTGCTGTTCATGGATTGGGCCTGGTGAACCCAAAGAAGGTCTTCAACTTCTACAATGAGCTTCATGCTTACTTGGCTTCTTGCGGAGTAGATGGTGTTAAAGTTGATGTGCAAAACATTATCGAAACCCTTGGTGCTGGGCATGGTGGTAGAGTCTCTTTGACTCGCAGCTATCATCAGGCTCTTGAAGCTTCAGTTGCTCGAAACTTTCCGGACAATGGTTGCATTGCTTGCATGTGTCATAACACTGACGGGATTTACAGTGCCAAGCAAACTGCTATAGTTAGAGCTTCTGATGACTTTTATCCTCGGGACCCTGCTTCTCATACCATCCACATCTCCTCTGTGGCTTACAACTCGTTGTTCCTTGGAGAATTTATGCAACCAGATTGGGATATGTTTCATGTGAGTATATATAGAAAATTAAGTTATTTGTTATAAAACCATTTTTAGTTGAATTTTCAGCGAATCATAAAATTTTGAGCAAATTTGTATTATCTGTAATTTAGCATGCTCATAAGTGAATCCATATTGCAGAGCCTACACCCAACTGCTGATTATCATGCTGCAGCTAGAGCAGTTGGAGGATGTGCAATATATGTCAGTGACAAGCCACATAACCACAACTTTGAGCTCTTGAAGAAACTAGTCCTACCTGATGGATCTGTTCTCCGTGCTCAGTTGCCTGGCCGACCAACTCGTGACTGCCTATTTGTTGATCCTGCTAGAGATGGAAAAAGGTATGCTCTTTGCATTAAACATTCATTTTTATTTGTTAATTATAGATAAGGGTCTCTTGATAGTTGATACTCACTTGAACAATATATCTTGCAGCTTGCTTAAAATCTGGAATGTGAATAAGTGCACAGGCGTTGTTGGTGTATTCAACTGCCAAGGTGCTGGTTGGTGCAAAGTTATTAAGAAAACACGTATCCATGATGCTTCTCCTGGAACCCTTACTGGTTCTGTCCAAGCTGATGATGTCGACCCAATTGCTCAAGTTGCTGGTCCCAACTGGGATGGAGATACTGTAGTCTATGCATACAGATCAGGTATGTGTGCACATTATGCCATTTCTTATGCAAGAAAAGCCTTGATTGCAGATTTATATGCTTATCATCCATGCTAATATATCTCAGGTGAGGTTGTGAGGTTACCAAAAGGAGCTTCTCTACCAGTCACGCTCAAAGTTCTTGAATATGAACTCTTCCATTTCTGCCCTGTGAAGGTAATATAAGACTTTGTAAAAATATTTGGGTATAATTATATCCTGAAATAGGATAATGCTAAATGTGGATAAAATGGTATTCTGATGCAGGAAGTTGCAGCAAACATCTCTTTTACACCTATAGGTTTGGTTAACATGTTCAACAGTGGTGGTGCTATCGAGCAATTTGAGTATGAAGCAGCTTCAAACAAACCTCAACACTTGGATGGTGATGTTTCCTCTGAGCTAAACGTTCCTCTCAGTGAAACCCGCTTTCCTTCAGCAAAGATCACACTCAAAGTTAGAGGATGTGGCCGTTTCGGGGCTTACTCTTCTCAATGCCCTCTAAAATGCAGCCTGGACGGTGCTGAGACTAACTTTGACTACGAAGACAGCTCCGGACTGGTGACCTTGAATATTCCAGTACCACAAGAGGATATGTATAGATGGACCATCGAAATCCTTGTCTAGGTACACACTCTTGATTCAATTAGGAGCCATCCATCCAGCCAGTAGTAGTAGTGTTTGAGAAATAATATTCGGACTAGGCTAAGGTTATTGCATGGAGAGGGATATGGTCAGAATTGAGAGAAAAGATGGTTCTTGTAATGAAAATAATCAGATCTAGTTTTCTTGTACCAACTTTAATTTGCATTGTAATAAAAACATCTTCGTTCTGTCTCATCCTTCATAAAACAACTTCAGGTGAGAGAATTACATAATATATATAATTATATATACAAAGAGCATGTAATCATGCTTTTCGTTTTTTGCAGAATTATAGTACAAGAGGCTTCCATTCTTTTAAGTAAGTGGCAATTTGTAAATTATGCAGTTGGATATGAAGAATCCATAGCTATTCCACAAAGTCCTTCTTTAGCTTTGATGCCTCTTTCCATTCTAATATATCCATTCTCTCCCCAGCTTGTTCCCCATGAGTTCTTGATCAGCCAATACTCCGTCCCGTTATCTGTTTTTCCATACCCGACTGCTGTAACACCATGGTCCAGTTCTGTTCCACAGTCTCCAGTGAAAACTCCAGTTGAGTAAAACTGGAAAGCCATACCACTTGCATCAATTGAAACGGAGACAGGCTGATTAGCCACAGCTTTCTGCAATGCATCTTCACTGTTTGCAGGCACCTTCTCGTACCCTTTGATTGTCGCTGCGTGGGAAGCTTCTTCCTTAGTGTTGCAACTGCCATCTGCTGCTTTGTAAGGGTACGTAGATTCTGATGCAATTCCTTTGTTCTTTATAATGAATCCAAATGCATTTTCCATTAATCCACCTTCACACCCTTCATCTACACTTTTTGTATCACAATCCACTAGTTCTTGCTCAGACAGTGAGATCAACTTTCCTGTACTCAGTTTCGTAATTCCCTCTGTTGCTGCAATTGCTGAAAATGCCCAGCAACTTCCTGTATAACATAGACAAAAGCAAGGTAAGAACTTCTTGACTCGGGTTACAAGAATTGAATGCATCAGTGTTATAATTACTAACTTTTCACTTACCACATTGTCCCTGATCCTTAATGGGGGTAACAACACCTTTCTTCCTCCAGTCTACAGTATCAGGCACTGCAGTGACACTTTCATACCTGAATGGAGTGCTTCCAAATGATTTCCTTACAGAGGTCTTAAACCCATTACGGGAAGCTGTAAATTCTTCATTTGTTAAATCAGCAAAAGCATTGACACTAAGCTTGTAATCAGAAGCTCTGTTGTTGAAAGCTTCAATGAATTCCACATTTGCCTTGAATATCTTGAACCTCTTCTCTTTCTCCACACTGTCCTTGTACACACGTCCAAAATTAGCCATCCATTCCTCATGTCTTTTCACCATGGAGTTTGAGGAATGGTAATCTTCAGACTGCAGTGAGCGAGAAGCTGTAATTTGAGCAACCCACATTCCCAAACATAGTAAGAAACCTATCAGAACTTTCACCTCCATATTTCTTGCCATTAATCAATTCTTGGAATGATGGTTACTGAAAAATGAAAAAAAAAAAAAAAAGGTGTTCTTTGATTTAGTTAGTAGCTATTGAACAAGATTTATCTGTGTTGGTGGATTTCATTCCTCTGTACATTGAGGTATTTATAGTTAGCCAAAAAAAAAAAAAAAACTCTGTATTTCTCCATTGCTACAAATACTGTGCCTTGTAAACTAGGGTGACTTGGACATCCAAAGATTCAGGCAGCGTACGCTGATATTAGTTTTTGTGATTTTGATTTCGGTGTTGTCTATGTTTTGTTTTTATTTTTAATTATTATTAAGATTGTTTTCTATATATCATCCATTTTGAATGTTAAAACGGAGTGTCTGATAAAGATGGTTAATTATGTTGGATTGACAACCTTAATAAGCTTAACTATTGAGGAATCCATTCATCAACTATATATATATATATATATATATATATTTCTTTTGGGTCAAAAATTCATAATTTTTGACCCTTATAATTCAAAAAATTATTAGTGAAATTAATCTAAATCATGAATCACAGACAAGGATTAAGGATTAATATTTCATTGTGTGTGTGTATATATATATATATATATACACACACAAAACCTTTTTCTTGTTGTGTTTGGAATTGGTTGCCAAACTTTAAGCATTGAAAATGTCTGAATTGATTATCCATGCATCCAAAATTTGGGCAACAAAAAGAAAAAGTGGAAAAGTTCACTTTTTATTCAAACTGTCCGAAAACGGTTCTTTCGTAAAATTTCAAACTTTTCATTCATTTGTATCCGTTTGCTCCTCATCATCAAATCTAGTTTTTTTTTTTGTTCTCCCGCAAACAAATTTTTTATTCTTGTATTTACATTCATCTGTATTATTTATTAAAAGAAAATATTTTTATACCTTATCACAAATACACAAAATTTAATTCTTGATAAAATAAAGTGATAAACTTTAGAGTTTCCAATAATTCAAAATAACTATCAGATTTTATGATGACTAATGCTTGATAAAAGAATAATATATAAAACTAATGGTTGATGACTTTGTTTTCAAAATTAATGTTAATTAGATTAAGTTTCACATGTTTGCTTAGACATGGCAACAATAAACGTGGAGTATACCCTTAGAATCCCCATTTGTTTAATCTTCTTTTGCATCTTATTATTAATTACAAAACATCTGTCCTAATAATTTACCATACATTGCATGTGTATATATATATAAAATTAAGAATACAATCTAAGAATATGATGTCAAGAACAGAGAAAAGAAAAGATAGAATTGTTATACTAGAAAGTTTGAAATAATTATGGGAAAAAGTTATTAATATCTCTACTCCAACATGCCCATTCCTCTCTTTGCGTGAATCATTTTAGTATTCCACTTTTAGTTGTAGTTTTAAGATAGATTTTATAGATAAATACACATTAGATAATATATATATATTCATTTTTTTACTTTGTCAATTTTATTAAAATTAATGTAATATTTGTTTCTTGTAATAAAATAGTATAAATACAAATAAATCAGTAAAGAATCCATCATTTTAATATAACTGAAGTTGTAATATCGAACTTATACTAAAATCAAAACTTATATTAAAAAAATAGAAAAAATGATATTCAAATTCATCCAAAAAACACATGTTTGAATACTTTTCATAGTTTTTATTTAGTTGCCTACTTTAAGAATAAATATAATTACTTGGTAATTAACAACATTGTATACATATTTTTCAATGTTTTTACTTGAACCGACCGCCCTTTTGTAGAGTGTGTAAGAGATAGAGGGAAGGAGAGGATAGAAACCATTTCTTCTGAATCTCTCTCACCATTCCATACCTTAAAGTGCCGTAAATTACAAAATCTAACCCCATTCCATCATCGTACCTTGTCACACCTTATACATACATATATATATATATATATATACATATATATATATATATATATTATATTATTCATCTTCATTATATACATAAGTTTGTTTAAATTTAGTTTGTGGAAATTACTTTGAAATCCCTCAAAACAAAAACAAAATGTGTCTTCTTAGAACTTGTAGTATTTTGTTACTTGTGTTAACATTTTCCTTGGGAATTCATGGTGATTTTCTCCATGATCATATCAGAGAAGAATCTGGTTATCACTTACGAGCTCACCCTTTTTATAATTTTGGTACCTTCCAAGATTACCACCAATTTCAGAACTCCACCATCACCAACTTTTCAAGACTTCAAAAAAGATCCCCCCAAACAATTCTCGTAGATAGCTTTGGTGCTAAAGGTGATGGAATCTCCGACGATTCTCAGGTAATTTAATTTAATTTTATTTATTTATTTAGAGATAAAATAAAATGGAGAGAGTGATTATTTAAATTTGTTAGGCATTTTTGGGAGCTTGGAAGGTGGCGTGTACATCATCTGACGCCGTTAATTTAGTGGTGACGAAAGGAAAGAATTACGTTTTGAAACCAGTTAGATTTCCGGGACCGTGTAAATCTAAAATCACAATGCAGATATTTGGTACGATTGAAGCCTCTGATAAAATGGGTGACTACGGTGCAGATATACGACACTGGATTATTTTTAACGCCGTCCAAAACTTAGCCGTTGAAGGCGGCGGAGTTATTAACGGTAACGGTAACATATGGTGGCAAAATTCTTGCAAACGGACCAATTCTTCTGTAAGCCCCCACCTATACACATATATATATACACATATAAATTGATTATATATATATATATATGTGTGTGTATGTATGTATAATTTGTTTTTTTTTTTTTGGATAATTATCTGTTGCTTGCGGATGAAGACATGCAACGTTCGAGCTCCAACTGTACGTGTAATTGATTACATATATATATATATATATATATATATATATATATATATTTACTGATATTTTGATGATATATATATATATAATGTATGTATATATTGTGGATAATGCAGGCTGTAACGTTCTATAAATGTCAGAATATAAGAATAGAAAACTTGGAAATCAAAGATTCACAACAAATGCATTTGTCATTTGAGAGATGTACAGATGTTGAAGCAAGAAATCTTCGAGTGAATGCTCCAGAAAAGAGTCCAAATACTGATGGAATCCATATTACAGGAACTCAAAATATCCATATCTCTGATTCTATTATTGGAACAGGTAACAAATATATATATTCAAATTTCACTAATATGAACTTTCAAATACCATGTTAAAGAGAAAAAAGAGAAAGAGAGAGATAAATTATCACACATTCTAAAAATTTAAACAACTAATATCTGCGTAGGGGATGACTGCATTTCAATTGTAAGTGGATCCAAGAAGGTCCAAGCCAAAGGGATAACTTGTGGACCTGGTCATGGAATCAGGTACTCCTTCAAAAATACATACATACATATATATATATATATTGTTTAATGAATTTGTTGGGTGGTGTGAACAGTATTGGAAGCTTAGGATCAGGGAATTCAGAAGCTCATGTATCTGATATCACAGTAGATGGAGCTCAGTTTTCTGGAACTACAAATGGAGTCAGGATCAAGACATGGCAGGTAAAACTTATTATATACATAAACATATATATATATATATATATATATTTATATGCAAGTCAAAGTTATGAAATTAATGCTGGCTAGCTGCATATTCAGGGGGGATCTGGGAGTGCAACAAATATCAAGTTCCATAACTTGAACATGGATAATGTGAAGAACCCTATTATTATTGACCAAAATTATTGCGACCAATCTACACCATGCTCCAAAAAGGTACAAGATAATTTATGATCTGCACAAAATTAAGGTACCCACAAACAAAGATTTAATCTTTTTCTTATTTTGGTTGTCATGAAAACTAGAAATCAGCTGTTCAAGTGAAAAATGTGCTGTATCAGAATATCAAAGGAACAAGTGCTTCAGATATTGCAATAAAATTTGACTGCAGCAATAGCTTCCCATGCCAACGAATTGTACTGCAAAATGTTGATTTAGTAAATGAGGAATCTGGTGAAACTTCTAAAGCTCTCTGCAACAATGTCAGATGGATCAATGCTGGATCTGTTTCACCTCTTTGCCCTACTTAATTCTCAATACTTACATATATACATATACATATATATATATAGAAAACATACAAAAGAAAAGTACACACACAGTAGAACACAATTACATACATATAGATATAGATATAGATAGGTTATTGTGTAGACTTTGTATTTTAGTTGTGAGTTTAGGCTATCTTCCTTTATGTTGTACCTAGGACCATGTAATATTATTGGTGTACATATATATTTGTCGGAGAATAAAAGTTGATTTTATATTCTTATAAAATTATTATAAATGAAATTATTACTAATTAAATTATTTTTTATAAAATTTAAAATATTTTTTAAAAAGTATTAATAAATAAATAATATTATAGTCTTTTTAATATAAAAAAAAACGCTTTGGGGATGGTCGAAATTACTTGAAACTAAAGGTCTAAATTGGACCTTCTAACAAATCACTATAAATATCCACTTTCTTTATTGATAAGAGTTGGATTGGAAAGTTGAAAAGGCTTTCAAATTATTTTCGTTTTTTCATTGTAGGAGAATTATGAGCTTGACAAATATACTTATGTCCAACCTGCCTGAACCTTCTGCAATCCCGTAGATTATGAGAGAAGAATCTACGGGAGGAGAAGGAGAAGGAAGTATTTAATTAAAACAGAGTTGAAATAGAAATACTACTTGCTTTTAATGAATTTCAAAATAAAAAGGAAATAAAGATCAGATCGGGCCTTCTTGAACATGAAATCAGGTTCGGGCAGGTGAACCGAAAGTTTCACTCGTTTGTCAGGCTTGTAATTCTCCCATTATGTAGCGAAAATAGAAAATGGATCGGAGTATCCAAGCGACGGACGGACGGAAGAATTTTTCCGTTGGGGGATTTTTCCGGCTGCAGAGCAGCAGGTCTGGCATATTGGGTAAGACATGCTTTATCCTTGAAAAATTACTCATTTTCGACTTCCTTGCGTTTTTTTTTGCACAACTTATCCTCGAGTAATTTTCTTTTGTTATGATTTTATTTAGAAACCCTAACCCTAATTTTCTCCTTGGTTAATGTTCATCAAATTTATGAATTTGTGCACCTATCTGATTTCTTTGAGTTTGGTGATATTATATTGGGTAGATTTTCATTTATTTTCAGATTGTTGACAAGAAGTTGCGAACATCAGTAATTTTTTTCAAACTAACCGTTCTAAAGCGCTGTGGTTTGGTTATGGGGCGGAGGCTTCGGTTTACCGTGCCAAAGAATTTGTCTTTGTGGGCATGCATGTAAATGAGATGTGAATACCATCTTAATCTTGGATAATGTTATATCATATGCTTGAACTTTTTCAAAGTTTTGAGGATTCTCCACAGAGTTCAAGCTCAAGCTCATTCTCTATAAAATCATTTTCGGAGTTCATTGTTTTTCCCTTGCTTTCTCTGATCCTTCAAATATTTTTCTAAATTGATTTATAACATATTTGAGTGACTCAACAAAAGATATGTTTAGCATAAATGACTTCTTTGAAATGCTTGTAACATGTGTTTTTCCAATATGCTTTCACATTTCATTCTTGTCATGGCTCTTCATCAATGAGGATGCATCCTGATACTTTTAATATGTATCTATGTTTTATCTTTTCTTATGGTGGTTGTGTGCACATTTTTGGCACATACTTTTAATGTTTTTAATGATTATCTAATTTCTTCTGTCGGGTTTGGAAATAGAGATTTTACTAAGCTAAGAAAGAGTGTTTGTTAATACGGAGGACTTGCAAGGATTTCTTCACGGTTATATCTGTGGCTCAGAAGCTTCTGTTTGTCTACACCTCTGGTTGGTTGTTACCAACTCGATTCTTATATTTTTTCTCAAAGCTAGTTTATCTTCTAGTTCTGATCTTAGTTTCTTATATGATTTTATTTTAGTTTTAATATCTTACCTCTGTTATACATGACTTCTGTCTTTGTATTGCTTGACAGTAGTACATATCTCATATTTAGAATTTTATTGAAACTTTGGAGATTTGAGGAAGGACTCTAGCTTGCAATGTTTTGTTAAATCAATATGTGGTTGAGTTCTCTAGAGTTTGTAGGGGCTCATTTCTTTACAAGTTCTATTCAGGCTAGATTTTAAGGACCCATTTATCTTCTTATACCTTAGAAATCAAATTACACTATTTGTTCTTGAAAGCTAATCATTTTGAATTTCAAAAATTACTCAAAACGGTGACATTTCAGACTTATCTTTTTTGTTGATAACCATTGAAAAAACTATTCATAGATGGTTGGTTAAAGAGAGAAAAAAAAAGGAAAAACACACGCACACACATTGTTGCCATCTATGTTTTTAATTTAATTGAAGGAGAATTATGTGCTTGATGAACCTCACTTCGGCACCCCTCCCCTCAAAATGGCTGGGAATTTCACTCTGGAGGATGTACAAGAGATGGAAGAAATTGACCTCCATAAAATGCTTGGTTTCATTTATTTCTTTGGTTTAGGTCTTCTCAAATAAAACCAGGTCCGAGTATGCTGCAAAGTTGAGGAAACGTGAAGTATTTTTCAAAGTAGATGTTTGATGGCTGGGCTTGAGTCATCAAAGGGAAGAAACTCAGAATCCTCTCCCTTCACAGAAATTGTGTTCTATGCACATTTATGTTTTGTTTTGTAGGCGAACTCCCCAATACTCTCTCTCTCTCTCAAAAAAAAAAAAAAAAAAAAAAAAAAAAACTCATGTCGGAAGTACATTAGTTTATTTGTAAGTATTGTGGAGAGTGAGATTTATGCGAAAAGTAACTCAGAATTCTATCTAGCTTCTGTTGTATCATCGAAAGCATAATTATTGTTCATTTGAAACCCCCTGCTAAACGATCACTGATCTTATGAACGGCACCACTTCTACACCTGGCATCGGAACAGAGATCCACCGGCACTGATCGGAACAGAGGAACTTAACGGTGAGGGCGGTATCTTATCTTCTCTTTGCAATTTTTAAACCAAAAATTATTGGTGGCGAGGAATAAGAGTATTTGATACGATTTAGTTTTCAAAATGTTTCTTAATTTCGTTTCGAATTCCTAAATCACCCACTCATCCTGAAATGTTATTTTGTAAAAATAGAAAGAAAAGATCCGGACAAGACTATTACAAAAGGTCATAAATTGTTGTCTTCAGCCTTACTTAGGATTGCTGCAGAATGCCATAGAGTTTGGTTTTTACATTTTGCCAATGATTTTAGCTACAAATGTGGAAGACATTTGCATAATAGTTTGAAATATAATTTTCTCCTATGCAGGTAAAAGAAAGTGATGTCCTTTCACCAAGACAGTAAAGGCTTGATGTCTGACCACCCAGGAAAAAAAAAATGTATCCGCCTGGCATGCCGAGATTGGTAATTTTTCATCTTTGCTTATGCAATAGGAACTTAGTAGTAGTATTCTTAACCAGACTACCTTTTGCCTTATATTCTTGAACCCACCAAGCAGTTTTAGCAGTAGTGTTAACTTAAAATTGAAATCATAAAGTGAAAAAGGAATCAATTGGTAGGACATATATTTATGATAAAAGGATAAATGTAGGGTCTTGGTCTCTGCAACTTGTTTGACTCCAGAGCATACTACTTTTTAATATTGAAGAAGAAAACCTTTAATGGAAGTGGCCAGTAATTGCGGTCTCCAGCTTGCAATTTGAAAAACACTTGTCATACTGTGATTAAAAACCAAGGTATATAAATAATAGATGCCCGTGAGGTCATTGACAATGAGGGGAAAAATCTTACGGTCTATCAAATAAAGAAAACTGTACTCTAGGATCTACAGGAAGTGTGTTCTAATAATTTAAAAGACTCTTCTTTGCAATATGAAAATCCAGCAACAGATCTAAATAAAATACCCTTTCCCTCTTTGTGTGACTGACAGCCAAAAATGGTGAAGAAAGAAAAAGGTTAATGTCATTTGCCATAGAAATCTTATCTTCACATTCCAATTCATCTCTCTAGACAAAGCACCATTTATGGCTATTTACCTCAGTAAAGTTAAACAAAGCACTTGAATTTGATGTCATTTCTTGGCTTCTTCTGTCTTGTTGGCTTCTTCTGCTGGTGGTGGCTTTGATTCTGTTGCTGCTGCAGTAGTTGTAGTTGTAGTTGTTGTTGTTGTTGTTGGCTTTGGCTCTGGTGGTGGGGGTTCAGATGGAACACCAGCATCAATGCAACTTCTGCATTTTCTTTCTACCCATCCTTCAATATCATGTTCTCCTGAACCCCCAAAATGTCTTCCACCACAAAGCCGAGCAATGATCCCTGCAATTACACCAAGTATGGTGATCACTGCAAGCACCACCACTAGTGTCTCAATTGATTGATGTGTGGAATGTCTTGGCTCCACCACCACTGTCACTGGCGGTGCCTCTACCAGTGGTGGCAACTCATTTTGCACCCTCTTTGCTATCATTTTCCTCAAGTCCATTACCATGACTAAAGTTTCTCTCCTGCTACCAGGAGATTTTCACACCTTAAAATAAAAAAAAATGTTACCTTTTTCTTTTTTAGTTGATCCCGAGTGACAAAAATCACTAAAGATGAAAGCTTGGAGTTCAACTGGTTTCTTTGTGAGAATGAAAGAAAATGAGGGTGAAAAAGAAAAAGGACTAGGACTAGAGAGAGAAAGAGTAGTAGCAACTAGCAACGTTCTAAATGGCGAGGAAAATCCGAAATAGGATTCCACCTTTAAGACACAACAGTTGTAGCTTTTCTTTGTGGCATTCTACTTTATTTATGGGTTTTTTTTTTTTCTTTTCTCAAATAAAATTGGTTTGTTCTTTTGAGGAGCAAAATTTGCAAAAAATAATAATAATAATAATAATAAAGGTACTACTGCCACTGTCAGTACTTGTTAGGTGACTCCAAAGTAGTAGAATCTTTATGGGTTTTGAGTATTTAATATAATCTAAACTAACACTGCAATACTTTAAATACTAACTCCCAAAAAAACAATATATGTATATATAGAATTTTGTTACTCCAAATTTGTCCTCCAGTGAGATCACATGTTTGCATTGGAATTACTACAAGAAACTGGATTGAGTGAAGGAAAATGAAAATAGTATTAGTTTTTTTTTTTTTTTGCTGTTCTTGAACTGTCTTCTTGGTCCGTACTTCTTTATTTCCATCCCTTGTTTTTCTTTTCTTTTCTTTTCTTGATGTGCACTGCACACTCTCACACAGTTGTCTTTTCACTTTTAGTGGATGATTTTGGGACAGAATCAAATTGTAATCCACCTGAGACAGTCCTCAATTCACCAACTTTTGATAGTTATAGTGACAATTCAATTGCATTTCCTATATATCCTTTGTCTTGTACTCTTAGTTATTTCCATACTTATTTTGATCTTGATTCATATATATATATATATATGTTAAGTCCACTACACCACTACACAGCTTCTATATATATATATATATATATATGTATGTATAGCACCTCCACTACACAGCCTCTATATATATATATGTATATTTATGTATAGCATATGGACAGTAGGAAAAACAGAAAGACCAAAATTCTACATGGTATCAGAGCTGTGCCGCCGCAGGTTTTTCAGTTTGGAGTTGTTCTTCGAGTTTTCCCATTTCTCTCCCTCACGGTATTTGGGGGTTCTCTATCTTTAACTTGACCCTTTCTTCCTCTGCTACAATTTCTCTCGGCATCTACGACGACAGCCAAACCTAAGATAAAATCTGGAGCTTTCGAATTCAGAACCAACAAACCCTACCTAATAAACAGCTTCTTCTTCCATCACCTTCAAGCGCTTCTTCATCTTCGTCCATATCTCTCTTCATCTTCATCTTCGTCCATATCTCTCTTCATCTTCGTTCATCTTCGTCCATATCTTCAATTTCAGCGCTACCTCTTTGTTCGTTTCTGTACTGTCCGCCGGAGAAAGAATTTCCAAATAATAATATTACCACTATTCAATTCGGACTTAAAAAAAAAAAAAAAAAAAAAATTTCAGTTTACTATCCTATCAATTCCACCCTTTACTATTTTATCATTTCATGCATATGGTCGGTTAATCCGCCTGAATATAATTATTGCATCTATATATTATATACTGTATATGACCTCAAATTTATTTATTTATTTTTTTTTTTTTTCTTTCACCGTTTATCATTTTATCATTTCATGCATATGGTCGGTTAATCCGCCTGAATATAATTGTTGCATCTTATATTAATATTGTATCTATAATAATATATGGCCGGTTTAACCGCCTAAATTACTCCGTAATTTTATTGTGTCTTTCTTGCTTCACAGCTTCTTCAATGGCTGACACCCCTCATCTCGCATTTCTCTGTCACAAATATCAAAACACACATCTCTTTACTCTTGATTTGTAGAATCTAATTATCAATACTGGACAACTTTATTCCTCGTTCTCCTTGGACGCTTTACCCTCGACGATCACCTTGACAGCACAAAAACACCACCCTCTACAGACCCTTATATACCTCCTGGAAACAACTAGATTACCTTATACTCTCTTGGATCTATAGCACCATATCAAAAGACCTTTCAAACAAGTACTCAAGAAAGACACCACGACCGCCGCAGTATGGAAATCCCTCAATGACCTCTTTACCTCTAATAAAGAAATCCGAGCCCTACAATTGGAAGACAAATTCCGTCTCCAAAAGAAAGGTACCCTCTCTATTCATGAGTATTGCTCACTAATGAAAGACCTTGCAGACCAACTTGGTGACGTTGATCATCAAATTCAGACAAATCACATCCTCACTATCCTCGGGGCTTACCATCCGACTATGACACTCAAAAATCCACCATCCCCCTCCAAAAACCCTTCCCATCCTTCTTAGAAACTGAAAATATCCTTCATGCCAGAGAAATCACATTAAAAGAACAAGAAATTCAAAGCTTCATCCCTGCCAAACACATTGAGGATTCCACTATGTCGGGTTTCCAGAAAGGTAGACTGCTGAGATGTTGTCACAGAAAATAATTGAGGCTTGGGAAACTGGGCATAGAAGTTCGGTAAGCAGGTTTCTTAACCAACAACACTCGGCAGCAGTATTAGCAACAGAGCGGTATTCAGCTTCAGCACTGGAGCGAGAGACAGTAGTTTGGCGCTTAGAGGACCAAGAAACTAAATTTTCACCAAGAAAGATACAGAATCCTGAAGTGGATCGGCGAGAGTCAGGACAACCAGCCCAATCAGCATCAGAATAAGCAACAAGGCGGTCAGTAGAGGAGGGGTGTATCCAAAGGCCGTAGAAGAAGTACCTTTAACATATCGGAGGACACGTTTGAGAGCCTGCCAGTGATGCTCTCGGGGGTCATGCATAAAGAGACAAAGTTGTTGCACAGCATAGGTTATGTCAGGTCTAGTGAAGGTGAGATATTGGAGGGCTCCAGTAAGTTCGCGATAGGTCGTAGGATTGGGTATTGGTGACCCAGAGTTTGCAGAGAGTTTAGGGTTAGTGTCAACCGGGGTGGATACAGAATGACATGAGTCCATACCGGCACGTTTGAGGATTTCTTTGCTAAATTTATCTTGAGTCAGGAAGAGACTATTATTGGTGAAAGTTGCGGAAATACCCAGGAAGTAGTTTAAAGTGCCCAGATCTTTCATAGAGAATTGTTTGGAGAGAAGAGTCATAATGTCACGTAGGAGAGTGTCTGAGGAGGCAGTGAGAAGGATATCATCAACATAGAGTAGTAAGTAAGCGATGTGGGAACCTTTGTTGTAGACAAAGAGAGAGGAGTCAGATTTGGTACTGGTGAAGCCAATAGAGGTGATGAAACTAGCAAATTTTTGATACCAGGCCCGGGGAGCTTGTTTGAGGCCGTAAAGAGCTTTCTTCAGACAGACATGATTGGGATGAGAGGGATCAACAAAACCAGAAGGTTGTTGGCAGTAAATGGTTTCTTTGATGTCCCCATGAAGGAAAGCATTTTTAACGTCCATTTGATGAATAGGCCAATTGTGGGAAACAGCTATGCTAAGGACAGTGCGAATGGTGGCAGGTTTCACAACAGGGCTAAAAGTCTCATCAAAGTCCACCCCTGGAGTTTGGGTGAATCCTCGAACTACCCAACGAGCTTTATGTCTTTCAAGAGAGCCATCTGAATTGAATTTGTGGCGATACAACCATTTTCCAGAGACAATAGGAGCATTAGTAGGACAAGGTACAAGATCCCATGTATCATTTTCAATTAGAGCATTATATTCATCCTGCATTGCTTTGGTCCAGTTCAAGTCTTTTAGGGCTTGTTTGTAGGAATGAGGAATGGGGGATATGGTGGAAGTGGAGAGGTTCATTAGGATGCGAGGTTTGAGGTTGCCTGTCATTCGACGAGTAACCATTGGGTGAGATGAGGGAGGGGAAGATGAGGAGTTTGTGGTGGTGGCTTGGGAAGGAGTGGGGTTAGGAGGGTTATTAATTGTAGGTGCGGGAGAGAATAGATGCTTGGTGGGGAGGTGGAAGGCAGGTGAGGGCGAGTCATGAGGTTCGAGGAAATCATAAGTGAGGTGTCTAGGGGAGCAGAAGAGTAGGGGAAACAATTTTCATTAAAGACCACATGGCGGGATATGATAATTTTGCCGGTGTCGAGATCCAGACATTTGTAACCACGGTGATAAGCAGGAAAACCCAGGAATATGCATTGACGAGAACGAGGGGCAAGTTTGTGGGGCATGGTAGCAGAAGTATTGGGATAGCATAGGCAGCCGAAGACTCGTAGATGAGAGTAAGTAGGTGGGCTATGAAAGAGTTTTTCATAGGGAGTCATGTAATTAATTGTGGTTGTGGGAGTGAGGTTAAGTAAATGATTAGCCATGTAGAGACTCTCTACCCAGAAAGACGGAGGGAGACGAGCTTGGAAAAGGAGGGTGCGACTTATATTGTTTAATGTTCGAATGATACGTTCAGCTTTACCATTTTGTTGAGAGGTATGTGGGCAAGGGAAACGAAAGATTATACCGAGGGAAGCAAAGAATTTTTGAAAAGATTGATTGTCAAATTCTCTTCCATGGTCACATTGAAAGGCTTTTATTTGAGAATTGAACTGAGTTTTTATCAGGGCATGGAAGTCTTGAAATTTAGCATAGACTTCAGATTTGTGACGTAGAGGATAGACCCAAGAGTAATGGGTGAAGTTATCAAGTAAGACAAGGTAGTATTTGTAACTAGTAACACTGTAAATAGGTGAAGTCCACAAATCAGCATGGATAATATCAAAAGGGGCAAAGGTAGGGGAGGAGAGGAGTAATTATTAAAAGGCAATTTTACATGTTTTCCCAATTGACAGGCATCACAAATATCTAAAGATGAGTTTCGATTACAATCAATGAATTTATTTGAAACTAGAAATTGAAAAACATGAGAACCTGGATGACCTAATCTTCGGTGCCATAAAGTAGAGGTGCGTGGATAGGCGAGGAGTGATGAATGATTCTTGAGGTTGGTGACTGGATAAAGGTCTCCGTGGCTATTGCATCTGAAGATCTCGACTTGGTTGGTGAGGTTCTTGACAGAAAAACCATACGGGTCAAATTCTATTGAACAATTGTTGTCTTTAGTGAATTGACGGACAGAAATTAAATTTTTGACCAGTGGAGGGGAGATTAAAATATTGTTGAGTTTTAAATTAGGATGAGAGGGTAATTGGGAATTTCCGATTTGTGAAACAGGTAAGGTGGAACCGTTACCAACTACAATATCAGGATGAGCATAATTACTAAAATTGAAAGGAGTGTGAAGGATACCTGCATTGGATGCCATGTGGGAAGATGCTCCAGAATCCATGTACCATGTGTCATTGGGAACTTGAAGGGCAAGATTGTCAAATTGATTTATCAACCCTTGTTGAGTCATAGGGTTATTAAAAGGCATATGATGAGAGAGAGAGTTAATGCCAGTTGAGTGAAATTGCTGAAAGGAGTTTGCATCTTGAGAAACGCGGTGAGAGGGAATGAAAGGTAGAGAGACCGAATGTGGGTCTTGGGCCAAGAAGGCCGGATCTGTTGGTGGCGGCCCGGAAAACAGTCGGTGTTGAGAGAATTGTCGGGTCTGCAGAGGCAGGCTGTTGCGCGGTGGCGTGTAGACACCACGATATCCTCCACGACGGCCACTTCGAGAGGAGCGTCCACCACGAGAGGGTGGATAACCATGGAGAGAGTAGCAGACATCATGGGAGTGTCCATACTTGTGACAGTAAGAGCAGAGGACGGCTTGGGGCGGCGAAAGGGGTGGTGGTGGTGGTGTTCAGGGGGTGGCAGGGATGAAGCTTTGAATTTCTTGTTCTTTTAATGTGATTTCTCTGGCATGAAGGATATTTTCAGTTTCTAAGAAGGATGGGAAGGGTTTTTGGAGGGGGATGGTGGATTTTTGAGTGTCATAGTCGGATGGTAACCCCGGAGGATAGTGAGGATGAGTGATTTGTCTGAAATTTGATGATCAACGTCACCAATTGGTCTGCAAGGTCTTTCATTAGTGAGCAATACTCATGAATAGAGGGTACCTTTCTTTTGGAGACGGAATTTGTCTTCCAATTGTAGGGCTCGGATTTCTTTATTAGGTAAAGAGGTCATTGAGGGATTTCCATACTGCGGCGTCGTGGTGTCTTTCTTGATACTCTTTGAAGAGGTCTTTGATATGGTGCTATAGATCCAAGAGAGTATAAGGTAATCTAGTTGTTTCCAGAGGTATAGGAAGGGTCTGTAGAGGGTGGTGTTTTTTGTGCTGTCAAGGTGATCGTCGAGGGCAAAGCGTCCAAGGAGAACGAGGAATAAGTTGTCCATATTGATAATTAGATTCTACAAAATCAAGAGTAACAGAGATGTGTTTTGATATTTGTGACAGAGAGTGCGAGATGAGGGGTGTCAGCCATTGAAGAAAGCTGTGAAGCAAGAAAGAATACAATAAAATTACGGAGTAATTTAGGCGGTTAAACCGGCCATATATTATATAGATACAATATATTAATATAGATGCAACAATTATATTCAGGCGGATTAACCGACCATATGCATGAAATGATAAAATGATAAACGGTGAAAGAAAAAAAATAAATAAATAAATAAATAATGAGGTCATATCAGTATTAATATAGATGCAATAATTATATCAGGCGAATTAACCGACCATATGCATGAAATGATAAAATAGTAAAGGGTGGAATTGAAGGATAGTAACTGAAATTTTTTTTTTTTTTTTTTTAATCCGAATTGATAGTGGTAATATATTTGGAATTCCTTCTCCCGGCGACAGTACAGAAACGACAAAGAGAGTAGGCGCTGAAATTGAAGATATGGACGAAGATGAACGAAAGATGAGGAGATATGGACGAGGAAGATGAAGAGAGAATGGACGAAGATGAAGAAGCGCTTGAAGGTGATGGAAGAAGAAGCTGTTTATTAGGTAGGGTTTGTTGGTTCTGAATTCGAAAGCTCCAGATTTTATCTCAGGTTTGGCTGTCGTCGTAGATGCCGAGAGAAATTGTAGCAGAGGAAAGGGTCAAGTTAAAGATAGAGAACCCCCAAATACCGTGAGGGAGAGAAATGGGAAAAACTCGAAGAACAACTCCAAATTGAAAAACCTGCGGCGGCACGCTCTGATACCATGTAGAATTTTGGTCTTTCTGTTTTTCCTACTGTCCATATGCTATACATAATATACATATATATAGAGGCTGTGTAGTGGAGGTGCTATACATATATATATATATATATATATATATATATATATATATAGCACCTCCACTACACAGCCTCTGTATATGTATATGGACAGTAGGAAAAACAGAAAGACCAAAATTCTACAATATATATATATATATATATATATATATATTATTAAGAAGAAGCAATGTCTGGTCACTGTTTTCAAATGGTTTTTGAAGTTATCTTTTTGTTGTTGCATGGCATGCGGAGAGTCATCAGTGCAGTCACAAAATGACCCATATTTTTAACCGTTTAAAAAAGCAGTAATATCATAATAAAAGATATATATATAAATAAAAGGAGCAATGCGTTCTCTATAAGCTAGTTTTCCAAAATAAAAAATGAGGAGAAAAGTAGAGGAAGATTTCATTGGTACGCGGTCGTTTGACCCGCAAAGCTACGGGAAGACATTAAAAAACGGGAGGTAGGCGGCGACTCCGTGGACTACTAATCTTCCAAAAAAATTTCGCGGTCTTCTCTCTGAATTTTTCCGAGGATTCAGCTTCAAGGTGAGAAAGATTCGATCTTCGTGGAAATTTTAATGGGGACGCCGGCCTTCCCGAATCTCGGAAAGCATTGCAATGTTGAGGAATGCCGGCAGATCGATTTCTTGCCTTTCACCTGTGATTCTTGCCACCAGGTAAATAATACCTATCCTTGCCATTATATATATATATATATATCTGTGTGTGTGTGTGTGTGTGTATATCATTTGAAATCTGGGAGAAGAATTGTTTCTGTGATTATCCTATTAGATTAATTTTTGAGTCTTTTTGAAGTCACGTTAGAATTGCCCGAGAATGAATGAAGAATTTGAGAGATTTTACGAATTTGCATATTTATATGTTCTATTCGTCTGTCTATATAGCTTTTTCTTGTATATTCGTATGTTCTGCGTCCTATTCATAATTAGGAGCTTTGATGGAATGTAGCCTAGAATTTCTTATCGTGGATCTTCAATTTGTGCTCTATCTGAAGTCTTTCACGAATAAATTTCTTTCCATTACCGATAATTATCAAGGATTTGACCTATTGTTGAATGTCATGTTCTGTCTTTGGTTAATCTATCGTTAGTTAACCTTGTAATGTTGTTAAATTTCCTAGTTTCCGCCTTGATAACCTCTTTAGGTTGGTTTTTATCCTTAGTAAATCTTTTTAGTCCTTTCAAAAGATCAAATTTCCAATTTTCCGTTGGAAAATGTAAATAAAGGAAAATAAAAGTTTATATTTTTCATCTTATATTTTTATAAACAAATCTCCTTAATACAAGGAAGTTATACCCCTACTAAATCATCAAGAATAATGTGTTCAGAGTCTCTATTAGTTGATTGTTGGTGTCATGGTAGTTTAATTGATATGACTCCTTTTCCTTAGCTGGCCTTTTACCAAATTTCAGCTCGTGCGATGTAGTGTTGTGGAGGATCTCTCTTAGGTTAGTTGATTAGTATACCAGTTACTTTTTACCAAAAGCTCTCTTAGTTTTGATGCAAGGAAATATGGGGGCCTTCGGTTTTGGATGGCTGGAGCATTTTTTCTATTTCCTTATGTGATTTTTTTTTTTTGGATCCAATACACCAACAAAATGCAATGTTCTCTTGTAGGTGTTTTGTTTGGAGCACCGGAGCTATGGTAGACATCAATGTCCAAATGCTAATAAAAATGACGTTACAGTGGTAATTTGCCCTCTCTGTGCCAAAGGCGTACGCTTAATTCCAGCTGAAAACCCGAATATCACTTGGGAATCACACGTGAACACTGAATGTGATCCATCAAATTATGATAAAGTCACAAAGAAGAAGAAATGCCCAGTACCGCGTTGCAAGGAGATCTTAACATTCTCAAACACTGTAAGGTGCAAAGATTGTGCAACAGAACATTGTCTGAAGCACCGGTTTGGACCCGATCACAGTTGTCCTGGACCCAAGAAACAAGCAACAGCATTCCAGTTTAGCAATTTCTTAAGTACAAGTAGAAACAGAAGCAATGCAAAACAAGCTCTGGCTGCATCATCTTCGTCGTCTAGCTGGGGATCTGCTTTTCTTAGAGCTGCTTCATCGGTTCGAGCTACAGCCGAAGCTGGAATATCAAAATTGAGCAGTGAATTCAGCCAAGCATCAGTGAGGGAGAGCAATAGCAATGGTAGCAGTAACAGAAACAGTGGATATGGTGGTAGCGGAACAGGGTTAGTAGAACAATGCCCACAGTGCAACATGCGGTTCAAATCAATTACAGACCTGGTAAATCATGTAGAGAACATTCATGAGAGGAATGGGGTTATGAAGTCCACCATAGACGTTTGCCCCAGGTGCAACAAAGGCTTTCGAGATCCTATTGCCCTTGTAGAGCATGTCGAGAGGGACCACAGAGGCACTTCAAAAGCATAAGACTCCGATACACATTGATTGTTTTGATTAAAAAAAGAAAAATGTGATGGTGAAATTAGGCTAATGGAGCATCGTCTACGAAGTTGAGCTTTTTCTTGTCTATTTCTTGCATAACTTCCCGTGTAATCTCGGCACTCTGGTTGTTCTTTTCGTTGTCAAATGAATATTCAAAGAATCCATTGCAAGAAAAAGAAGTATAAATACTTGCTCATTTACATTTTAGAGTATGCAATATTCTTAGTACTGAATACATAAGATCACATTATTATATACATATATAATGGGTTCAGCATTCAAATTCAATCGGAATGTTGTTTTTGCTGTGTTATTTTTATGTATTCAGCTGTTGTGGGCTTCTCAAGCCACTGCTCGCAACCTGAATGATGCCTCTTTGGCTGAAAGGCACCAGCAATGGATGGCTCAGTACGGACGAGTCTACAACGACGAAGCCGAGAAGGCAAAGAGATTTGAAATATTCAAGGAGAATGTTGAATTCATCGAGTCTTTCAACAAGGCTGGAACTCGTTCTTACAAATTAGCCATCAATAAATTTGCTGATTTGACAAACGAGGAGTTCAAAAATGGTCGAAATGGTTACAAGCCGTCTCACTTTTGTAGAACGACATCTTCTCCGTCGTTTAGGTATGAGAATGTTTCTGCAGTTCCAGCTTCCATGGATTGGAGAAAGAAGGGCGCTGTTACAGGAATTAAGGATCAAGGCCAATGCGGTACGTTCTTCGTTTTACCATTTCTATACCTAATTTGCCTGTAATATAATTAATTAATTATCAATTATAACTCAAAATTGTATTTGGGGAAATTCAGGATGCTGCTGGGCATTTTCAGCCGTAGCAGCCATGGAAGGAATCAACCAAATCACAACTAAAAACCTCGTATCTTTATCCGAACAAGAGTTGGTAGACTGCGACACCAGTGAAGACCAAGGCTGCAATGGAGGTCTAATGGACGACGCATTCCAATTCATAATTAAAAACAAAGGTCTAACCACCGAATCCAATTACCCATACCAAGGCGTTGACGGAACTTGCAACCCTAAAAAGGAATCCAGCGACGCTGCAAAAATTACCGGATACGAAGACGTACCCGAAAACAGCGAATCGGCTCTTTTGAACGCCGTGGCTAATCAACCGGTTTCTGTCGCAATTGACGCCGGCGGTTCCGCATTCCAGTTCTACTCCAGTGGAGTATTTACCGGAGAATGCGGCACTGAGTTAGACCACGGTGTCACGGCAATCGGTTACGGTAAGACCGGAGATGGGACTAAGTATTGGTTGGTGAAGAATTCGTGGGGAAATAATTGGGGGGAAAATGGATATATAAGAATGCAGAGAGATATTGATGCTAAAGAAGGTCTTTGTGGCATTGCTATGCAAGCTTCCTATCCTACTGCATAAATTAATTAATGTCCGTGATATATATATATATATATATATATGTTTCTCTTGATTATTATCACGGATTTGTATGTATGTATGTTCTGTAATTGAATCATATGCCCTGCTTAATTTACTCCTCTGTTCAAAATATTCTTCTTGATCATTATTACAATTGGCCTGATACATATAGGGAAACTGCTCTTCTCAAGGCTGGGTGGATCCTGGAATGATGATCACAGCATTTCTATCCGCAGGAATGTCTTTGCACCATATTTGTGATAAGGTGCTAGTTACCTTAAATTTAAAATGTAATGTGAATAAGAGGAGGAAGTCAAAGTGATCTAACCTTTAGTATTATCAACAAATATATATATATATATATATATATATATATATGGAGAAAACCTTTTAAAACTACAATACAAAATAAGTTGGTTTGGTATAACAAAAAAAAAACACAATAAAATTTATCATTTTTTGCTTGTATAACTTATAAAAATGTGGATTCCTCGGGATTTTGAGTTAGCCGGACATCGCCGGTTTTGACTGCTACACGAATCTGACTATAAAGGGAGGCATATTGAATTAAGAAGCTAAGTTCCAAGAAAGACGAAAGCTTTGACATTATACGCCTCAAATCCGCTTTGTCATACGTATCCAACTAAGTTCTTACGTACCCTTAAGCTTAGTTTTCATGATTGAATAATTTATCCTATATCAATAAATAAAATAATTATATAATAATATATAAGAATAAATATAGATATTTATAATTAATTTAAAATATTTTTTATATAATAAAGATAATATTATATAATTGAGTATAAATAACAAAGGATACATCATCACATGAAAAATGTGTAGTCTGAGTTCAAGATTATTCATAAGACTTAATTTTGCATGTAATTGTAAAATGTTATATATATATATATATATGCTTTATAAGTTAAAGTCGGTGGTCAAAAATTGGCATTCACGTGAAAGAAGAAGAGGTGCAAAATCTAAAATCTCCCAACTACATTTGTTAGGACATATCCATTTTCAGATCTCCCAACTACATTTGTTAGGACATATCCATTTTTAGATTTTATATATATATATATATATATATATCATGTATTGAAATTACAATTTTACCCTTCTCCACATGTATAAATAGAGTAAGGGATGCCACACTAGTTCATAACACTCACAAATATTAGCAGATTTTAATATATATACAGATAGCAAAAAACACGATGAAGGTCAACGCTTTGGTGCTCTTAGGTGTTCTGTTTGCAGCTATTCTCATCTGTTCAACTACAGTTGCCCAGAAATCTGAGGATGAGAAAAACGGTAATTATTACTCACCTTATTTCTTTTCAATATACATACATACATACATATATAAATATTGTATTGCATGCATGATAATTTTCAGGTGAGAAAGTTAACGAGGGAAATGAAGAAACAAGTGATGTAAAAGATCCTGAGCAAAGTGGACGTCCTCGTCCTTGCAGATATGGTTGCTGCAGACCTGGTCCTTATGGATGCATAAGATGCTGCACAACTGGTGATTATTTTATTTATTTAATCATATCCAACAAATTAAACTTTAATTCAAATTTTAATATTATCTATTCTATAAATTAAAATGACAAAAAAATTTCAGAGAAATTTAAGGAGGGAAATGAAGAAACAGCTGATGTAAAAGAGCCTGAGCAAAGTGGACGTCCACGTCCTTGTAGATATGGTTGCTGCAGACCGGGTCCTTATGGATGTATAAGATGCTGCACATCTGGTGATTAATTTCTTTATTTAATTATCACCTACACTTATAAATACATACATATATATATATATATTATATATATATATATGTTAAATAGATTAAATATATATATATATATATATGGATGCAGAACATGAGGCTGAAGAAACATATGGAGATGGCAACAAGGTTACAGGAACTGTTACTGCTAACCCTTAAATCAATGTTGAAGAAGTACGTGGAGGGAGAAAGCATAATCCAATAGTTTAATTCCAATATGTATCTATCTATATATATATATCAAATAATAAACGACATGCATGGAGTGAGAGAATAATAATATATATACAACACGGATTTTTTGTACTCCTTTAAGTTAGCTCTAGTTAGGGTTAGATCCCTAAGTGCAGTGAGTTCAAAAAATTGCAGAGTTGTATGATCAAGTCCTATATATATATATATATAATATATATATATATATATATATATTATGAATAAAATAATTAAATATGGATTATGCTGCTCATTAAATTTGGATTTTATTGCATGTGTATATGCTTTCATTAAAGTAACAAATATATATATATTAATTACAATCGGTTCCAACACATGAGTTAACGTACTCATCTCAACATGAACTTGTTAAAATTCATTAATTGTTATTCAATCATGAAACCTGAGATTAGCTACAAATTAATTTAACACAATCTATAACTTATATATAATGCGAAATATATATATGTATATATATATATATATGTATATATCAAGGTATATAAAATCTTACTCAAAACATATGAATACAAATACTTATCATTTCTTGAAAGGATATATAACTTTTTATATGATAAATAAATATATATATATAATATATTGTATATTTTCATAAATAGGGTGGAGTTCATCTTTAATGCATTTTCTAAATGAATTAATGTGGGAAGAAATTTCCTAACTATATATAGCTCTTATTACTTACTTCATCATCACTGTAATTGTTTTCATTCAGTAATATTAGTAACTCAGTTCTCTCTGCAGGAAAATGGCTTTTTCGACTCCCAATTTCAAGCTTATTTTCGCTGCAATTTTAGTACTGTTTCTGTTCCTGTTGGGTTCTGAAGAAAGCCGCAGCCGCACGAGTAAACCATAATAGTAATAATAATGATGTGATGATGATGGGAAGAAAGCACGAGAAATGGATGGCTCAGTACGGTCGAGTCTACAAGGACGAAGCAGAGAAGGGGAGGCGATTCGAAATATTCAGGGAAAACGTTGAGTTATCGAGTCTTTCAATAAGGCTGGAACTCGTCGTTCTTACAGCTTAGCCGTCAACGAGTTTGTTGATTTGACAAACAAGGAATTCAGAAATTCTCGCAATGGTTAATTTCTGTCGTCTTCATCTTCGTTTAGGTATGAGAATGTCTCCGCTGTTCCAGATTCCGTCGACTGGAGAAAGAAGGGCGCTGTCACAGACGTTAAGGACCAAGGCCAATGTGGTAATGTTCGATTCCTAAAATTTTTCGTCATAAATTTTATTGACGAATCGGCTATTAAAAATAACTAAAAATTGGGGAAAATTTTCTCATATACTAACTGAGATTTAAATTCAGGATGCTGCTGGGCATTTTCAGCGGTAACAGCCGTGGAAGGAATCAACCAAATCAAAACCCAAAAGCTGGTACCATTGCCCGTACAAGAGCTTGTGGATTGCGACACCGCCGTAAACAGGGGATGCGATGGTGGATTTATGAACGAGGCATTTCAATACATGATCCAGAACGAAGGCATTACCGCTGAATCTAATTACCCTTACCAAGGAGCCGACAATGGAACTTGCAAAGCTAATAAGAGTAAGGAATCGAGCCCTCCCGTAGCTGCCGAGATGTACCGGCCAACAGTGAATCGGCTCTTTTAAACGCTCTGGCTAACCAACCGGTTTCTGTTGCAATTGACGCCGGTGGTTCCGAATTCCAGTTCTACAAAAGCGGTGTGTTCACCGGAGAATGCGGTACTGAGTTAAACCATGGCGTCACCACCGTGGGTTACGGTGAGACGGAAGACGGGATTAAGTATTGGGTGGTGAAGAATTCGTGGGGAAGTAATTGGGGGGAAAATGGATACATAAGAATACAGAGAGATGTTGATGCTAAGGAAGGTCTTTGTGGCATTGGTATGCAAGCTTCCTATTCTACTAAGTAGTAAGTTTTTAATTATTACTATAAATACTCTAAAATTAAATTATACATGCAATTTTTCAAATATTATATATATATATATATATATATATATATATATATATATATATATATATATGCACATATAAACTCCTTGTGTAATTTGGAAGTTTAATTAATTCTAATCATAGCTTCTTCTTTAAATCTTTATACTTTTTCTTTTTCTATTTTTTATTTTTTTTTTGGATTACAAGCAACATGGATGATAAAATTTATAACTTTAGAAATATAAATCTTTAAGATTAAGACAAATACAAATTATGATCAATAATAATAAGTCATAATTTCACTTTAGAATAGTCATAGAAATTACAAATGATTAAAAGAAATAAGCATTGTTTACTTGTAGAATATTCATGTGAATAGTTTCAAAAGAATTGCATAGGAATAGTCAAAATCAATTTGTCATATTTTATATCAAAATTTCACCTACTTATCCACTAGTTCTTGATTCAATTTTATAATTCACTTAAAAAATTAATTGAATTTTTTTATTAGATTGTTTCAAAGTAATTTTGTGTATGTATATAAATTATCAAAAATATCTATGTAATATTATTTATATTGTGTGTATTTTGCTGAAAAGGAGAAAAGAAAAAAAAATACTGATTTTAATATATATATATATATATATATATATATATATATATATATATATATATATATATATACACACTTTTATTAGTTAGTTATAAAGATAATTATAGTGTAGCTGTTTCTTGTTGTCAAAGAATAGTAAAGAGCAACGGCTATTATTATTATTTTATTTTTTTTGTAAGTATCAAACGGCTATTAATCTGAAGAAACTAATGGCACAAATCAGTATCTTCCCAAATAAATAAATAAAGATGGCAAAATCGTAAAAGGAAATCATTCCATCCCACGTTGTCAGACATGGGACGCGTTGAAATTGTTCCAAGATTTTTCAATCATTAATTGTCCGGCCAAATCTGTCAGGTATAAAAGCCATTTTCTGATTTTCTACAATGAATTAGTAGTCTTTTGCATAAAACGTCGACTAATTTGACGGATTGGTCTGAATTTTTCAAAGATGCAATTTTTTCAGTGAGTATAGGTTATTTAGGAATATTTATAGCGTCTTTTTTATATAAATCCCCCTATTCCTCCTTACTCGATTTGGATTTAATTAATTCAGTTGTTAAAAGGGTCCTAGGGGACCTGTTTTGGAAAAAATGCTAAATAGCATATATAGTTGGTCAGATAATCGCGTTTATATATATTGTTCAAGAGAGAGAGAGAGAGAGAGAGAGAGAGAGAGAGAGAGAGAAGAAATTGGAAGGTGATTATGGAAAGAGAAAGTCATAAATTTCGGGGCATAGGAAAGAAATGCTCAAGAATCGCTACATTGTTGAAAATCTTTGAGGGGAGGTGGTAACCCAGCCTTCTGGTCTGTTCTTCTCATTCGAGGAATTGATCTGAAGGTGAGAAAGAAGAACAATTTTACTTTTTGTTTGGCACATTAATTTTCATCCCTTGCGAATAATTTTGAAGTTTTATGAGAAATATGGAAATGGGTTGATTTGATGTTTGTTTTTTTTTTTTTTTCATGTTGTTGTTGTTCAGGGCAGGTACCTGGGATTGGAAAAATACCTGTTTGATTCACGAGACAGCTTTACTTTCCATTCTGGTTTTGTTTGGCTCTGAAGCTCTGGAATAATATTTATTTCGACAAAGAAGGGACGAAAAAAAAAAACATGAAATTGTGGTGAAAAGTTGGAAATCGAGGAAATTGCATCTCGGTAGGTTGTCGTTGATCAGAATTACGGTCCAAAATGAGTGTTGTTTCTGGTGTAATATCTAGACAGGTCTTACCGGCATGCGGAAACCTTTGTTTTTTATGCCCTTCACTGCGAACTAGGTCTCGACAACCAGTCAAGAGGTACAAGAAATTGATTGCGGATATTTTTCCTCGTTCCCAGGTTAGTTTTCTGAATTTTATATATATATGTTTGTATGCATGTATTTTCTGGTCTTATCCTTTTTACAATGTTTATTTTAAGGTTGTTTCGCAACCAGATGATGGATTATTTTAGGAGGGATCCATTTAGAAATGCATCGTTATCTTCTAAATGCAAAAACTTGAACAGAAACTGCTCTCATTTTCTGAAATTGCCATTAAGATGTTTAGAACGTTAGATGCGTACTATTTATCGCAGGGACATTTTTAAGGCTTTGTAGGACAAGGAAGAGATATCAACTCCCCTCTGAATTGCTAATAAAAAAGATTAGACACAACTTTAATAGGGCCCCTAAGCTTTGAATAATTAGGACAATGTACTATTACTTGAAATGCTTGAACTTTATGAAGGAAAATTGCTTCAAGCAAGGAATCCTTTTACTCAAAGAAAAAAAGACTGAGTTTCTTTCAGCTGATATGCATATACAATCCAATGAATTTTGCTGTAGTAAATCTAAGGAATACATTTCGTGCAATTTTGTTTTGATGCAGCTTCCAAACTAAGTCCATAACGATGCTTTTTCTATTTGTAGGAAGAACCGCCAAATGATAGGAGGATTGGCAAATTATGTGAATATGCAGCAAAGAATCCTTTGCGTATACCAAAGGTAGTAATCTTTTTGCTGAGGACTATTTAGTTTTTTTTTTTTTTTTTTTTTTTGGTGAATTGCTATTACAATCCTGACTACTGTACAAAATATGCATTCTTCATGGCAAATCATGATATGATTGCTTTTTTACTTGACACCTTCCTTGGTCAGAAAAAGAAACTCAATTAGCTTTTTAACAGTCACCAGACTTTTATCAGCTTCTACTACCTGTGAGATGTTTGCCTACAATTGAGGAGTATCTTGGATATATGGTGCTTGAACAGAAAAAATTGATCTCAGAAATTTAGATTACTTAAAAAGTTTTGGATGTATAATAAATTAATACTATACTGGTTTTTCATCGGGAACATCAATTTTTTAAAATGCTCTATTTACCATCTACTACTTATGTAGGAGTTTGTTTATTTATGATATTAACTCAAGGACTAATTGTCAATATTATGTCTGGTTTCTTTTCAGTGGGATAAGTACTTCGACAATAATGAATTAAATTTGACCATCTTCTTTCCTGTACTTTGTATCACTTTCCAGTTTTAATGGTTTTATCACAAATTCAATGGAAGAAAATTGTTCAATTTTCAGGCTTGAGTGACTTGCTTGATGTTTTATTTTCCAAGGACTGCTCAGATTCTCATACTTCTTAGCATTTGCTATTGCACACATATACTTTGCATGTGTATGTATATATTTCTAAATTTTTCTCAAGTATTTCTAATAATCAGGATTCAAATTGTCTCCTATTTTATGGGATTTTTACTATGAGTTATGTGGCAATATTGCTACTATATTTTTGGATGACTCTACTGTTTTATCTCTGTTTTAATTTTTCATGTATCTTGTATTAGCTCAATGTTTGATAATGACCAGATAACAACTTCACTTGAGCAAAGATGTTACAAGGAACTAAGAAATGAGAACTATCATTCTGCAAAAGTGGTTATGTGTATTTACAGGAAGTTACTACTCTCCTGCAGTGAACAAATGTAAGTATTCTTTCTTGATTTATGTTTTTTCTTTTTTACTTTGCTTTTCTGCTTCTTGTATATGTATTACCACTTACATGGAGGTCTTGTGGTTGCTATTTCATTGAGGGATTGCCAATTTTAAACTGCCTCTAATGGTTGGTGGAATTAGAATTCTTGATATCCAGTATTTGTTTGTTCTCCATGTGTAGCATCTAAAGATTTCCTGTTTCAAAATTTGATGTGAAGTGTATTTTTAAGCTACTACAGTTAAATATTATTAGTCAACTTCCAAAATTGACTAGTTGTTGTTTCCTTATCCAACTGTTTCATCTGCTATTGTAAGGAAAATTGGAGAAAACCATTTAAGCTTTTGCACGGTACATTTTTGTTATGGTTAAGATCTTTAGAACCATCTGCTCTTATGGTGGAAGCATAGTGCAAAAGTGATGATGAACAAGGGTTGGTTCTTAATTTTAAGATCTGTTGGTTCTCTAAGTTAGAAAAAGTGATGATGAACATATTATTTTGATACTCTGTTGTTTATATATTGTGTATGTAAATTTCTAGTGCAAACCCTTAACTCATGATGCGTGAACTTTGGCAGGCCACTTTTTGCAACTAGTTTGTTAAGCATAATTCATACTCTATTGGATCAAACACGACAGGATGAAATTTTGATCATGGGATGCCAGTCCATCTTTGATTTCATAAATAACCAGGTTGCCTATTCTTCTTTTCTTACGTTCAATGTGTAAATTGATGGTTACATCTTCACTTGCTTTTAGGCTCATGTATACTTGTTTGCAATGATACATGTTTTGCAGAAAGATGGAACTTACATGTTCAACTTAGAAGGATTTATTCCAAAGCTCTGTCAGTTGGCTCAAGAAGTTGGTGAAGATGAGAGCGCAAAGCGTCTTCGTGCAGCTCCAATGAAAGCACTTTCTGCCATGGTATTATTATCTTCATATGACCATGTTGTTACCTAAATTTCAAAATGGGATTGATAATTTTGTGTTCTTAAAATTGCCGAATCATAGGTGGAAATTTAATAAAGTATAAGAGTTGGAGGTCTCATGTTCTGTCCTTTGGCTCCACCCTATTTTTTAGTTATTATGCACATTTGAGCTTTTTATTGAGAGTTTATTCAGCTCATGCGTAAGGGATGTGTTAAGTGATTGAACTCTTGGAGCAGGTAGAAATTAAACCTAGAATCAGAAGAGAGATCCTGTGTTCGAGCCTTGGCTCCGCCCTTTTATCGGTTTTGACAATGTATTGGGCCTTGTTATGAAAATTTCTGTTTATCTAAACATGAGGGGTTTCAATCTCTATTAGCTTAAGAGCAGATGAAAATGTTCTAGGTGATTTAAACAATAGCTTTGGATTCTAATGCCTTAAAAGATATAAAAGGTTTCAATCACCTCACTAGTTCTAATTATTTTTTTCAATTTTTCCCCTTTTATCTATAAACTTTGATTATATTTGAAGCCTGAATTTCATAATGAAGTGGCACTTTAGGAATATTGAAACTTGGGCTAACAAAGAAGTACTTGTGGTAACTTATTCATTCTCTAATTATTATTGTTATTTTCCCATATACATGCAAAAGACCCATGCATTTTTTCCCATATACTTTGTTGTTATCAAAGTATGGTAGGAGAAAGAAGAAAAATATTCAAGACCTGAATTTAAGTAACCATGCACCTGTTGTAGCTGATTTTGTTGTTTCTAGTAATTGGTATTATCATGCTTAGACGTCTTCAAAGTATCAAAATTTGGAAAGGCCACATTTATACCAGTTGCAGTGTAGGATCCTCTAAGACACATGCATGAAAAAATAGAAGAAAGTCTTCTGCCATATTTTATGGCATTTTAAATTAACTGAGAAACATTAGAAGCATAAAATTTATCACTTACTATCCAATTCTGTTACATGAATAATCATTATTCTCTCATTATATATATAATGATAAAAAATGTATTTTTCTTCTACAGGTTTGGTTCATGGGTGAATGTTCTCATATATCCGTTGAGTTTGACAATGTAAGGAAAATTCTGCTTAGTTAACATCTAATTCATGCTCCCTCTAAAACTGTTGCTAGTTGGTATCTTAGGATTATTTTTGTTTTTGATATATGATCCTCTGCCTATGTTGTACAGCTCAATGACTTCTCATCTGACGTCTCTTTCATTATTTTCTCCCTTTTCTTTTGTTTTCTTTTTTTTTTTTTTTTTGTTGTTGGGGATACCAGTACTACAAACATTTTCATAATTTCCCTCATCAAACTTAAGAATTAGAGAATTTGTAGTGAAGGTTGAACCCTAAATCTATGAAGCTTTGTCTATTTCTATCTGATTCTTGCATCTGTGAAACTCTAGATGATTATGTGCCAAAGTTAGGTGGAAGTTTTTACTACTTCTAGCATAACTAAAAACCTTTCCAATGTAATAGAGCAAAATAGTCTTAGTGATCATATTACCCTTATGTATCCTTCATAAGAGTCAATGCATTCTTTGAATCTTCACTGATCATGTGTAGCTAATAAAGCATGAAATGTTCACATGGGAGTCACTGCTTTTCTTATCTTATATGTTTGCTTAACTTGTTACTGAAAATTAACCTGGTCAGTCTTACAATTTGGTAAATCAATACCTTATTTCTCACACTCTTTTTATTGGTCAGATTGTTTCAGTTGTTCTGGAAAATTATAGAGATTTAAGTACAGAATCTCAAGATACAGATCCAAACAGGTGGGTGCAAGAAGTACGCAAAACAGATGAAGTTCCAGTGAAGCTTCCATCTTGGCAGATGATTGTAACTGGTGAAGCAAATGTCACAGTGTAATTCTGAGCATAACTACTTTCCCAGCTTCCTTTTCTGTTCCAGATACTGCTGTCAACTTCTAGTTGTTTCTGTTGTGGGTGATATACACTTATATTACCCTCTTTTCCCTTTCACAGGGATGATGACATAAATCCACACTTTTGGTCTAGGGTATGCCTAAATAACATGGCTAACATAGCCATGGAGGCTACAACCATGCGCCGTGTTCTCGAGTCTCTCTTTCGCTATTTTGACACTGGAAACCTGTGGCCATCCAAACACGGGATTGCTTATCCTGTCTTGAAGGACATGCAGACGGTATTGGATGATTCAGGTACTCATTTAATCCTTTGAGTTTCTATCTGAAGGTAATGCATTCCTTGGTTCCATGTAGTTTTCTGCAGCTGTATGGATTTGAATGATGACTTGTCTTCAATAATGCAGGCCAGAACACACATTTTCTGATAGCAAATTTGATAAAGCATCTTGACCACAAAAATGTTCTTAAACAGCCAGCTATGCAACTTGACATGGTTGAGGTCGCCACATCCCTTGCTCGAGATACAAAGATTCTGGCTTCAGTTGCTATTATTGGATCAGTCACTGATGTAATGAGGCATCTTCGGAAAAGCATACACTACTCACTTGATGATGCAAACCTTGGAGCTGATTTAATTAAATGGAACAGAGAGTTTCGGGAGGCAGTGGATAACTGCCTTATAGAATTATCATCTAAAGTAAGACTATGTTCCACATCTAATAGAAACAACTCTTCTGTCCTGTATTGTTACAATTAATTGAAAGTCAAAAGATACCATCATAAGCTTATGGGTCTATTCATGGATATCTCTCCCACACAAACACGCATGCCTGTTCTTTACAGCTCACAAATGTTAAAGCATATATCAATTTTCATTTTGTCGTCTATTTCTGGGATAATTACTTCTTTATTGGATTTTACTATTTAGCTGGATTAAAGCAATCTAACAATTTGTGTATTGCATGCATCTATGAACAGGTTGGAGATGCAGGCCCTATCCTTGATGCCATGGCTGTAATGCTAGAAAACATCTCAAGTATTACTGTAATAGCCAGAACTACTATAGGTGCTGTTTTTCGTACTGCTCAAATTGTTGCTTCAATTCCAAACCTATCTTATCAAAACAAGGTAAACATAAATAAGGCAAGTTTTGTCATTATGAATTTTGTATATCTATTGACTAGACAATAAGCCAATATCCTTTAATGTTTTAGGCATTTCCTGAGTCGCTATTTCATCAGTTAATTCCTGCCATGAGTCATCCAGATTATGAAACACGAATTGGAGCTCACCGCATCTTTTCAGTTGTCCTTGTTCCTTCTTCAGTTCGCCCTTTCAAGGGTTCAGCTAAACCTGAGTCAATAAAGAAGGCTACTGATCTTCAGAGGACGCTCTCAAGGACCGTTTCTGTTTTTTCTTCTTCGGCTGCTCTTTTTGAAAAGCTGAAAAAACAAAGTCATACTTCACAAGAAAATGTTAATCAAGGAGAGAAGGAAAACATCATTGAGGAGCAAAGAAACAGGAACAGTGGGATGCTTAATAAAGTCAAATCATCGTATAATCGAGTCTATAGCATAAAACCTGAAGTAGATGAAGATTTGATGAACAAGAGAAATAAGGAAGTGGTATGCTTTCTCAAATTCTTTCTCCACTCTTCAACTCCCTAATTTATAGCAGAAACTCCTCTTTCAGTCTATTTAGTTTTTATTCTTTCAATCTTCCCTAGATGAAACATATAAAGATTTCTATTACGGCTGATGATTGCCTGAGTTTGTCAAATGCACTTTAAATTGCAAATCCATAGACTTTAAGAGGCTAAATACTGAATGCTATTGTTTAGTAGGCTTATATTCCTCCACTGGTAATAGTCTTCATCTCAGTTAAATCTATCTTATTTTAATTTGCCAAATCATTTGACTACTATTTCTTCCTTGAGCTACTGGTGTAATTTCATCTCAGTCAAATCCATCTGATTTTGATTTCAAAATCATTTGATTATTATTCCTTCCTTTAGATTCAGGAAGCAATTTCTCTTCGGTTGAGTAGCCATCAGATCACTTTGTTGCTTTCATCAATCTGGGCCCAGTCTATAGCTCCTGCAAATATGCCTGAAAACTATGAAGCTATTTCTCACACATACAGCTTGGTTTTATTGTTTGCACGATCTAAGGTAATCTCTTGTTCAAAATATGCATGTTGCCATACTGTTGTTACTGTTACTGTTGAATGTAAACTTCAGTTAGATATCATTCAATTCACTGCATAAATTGAGAATCTTTGCTTTGTATGATTTTCTTGAATGGTTCTGTACTCTAAGCTGTCCAAATGTTTTAGCACTGGGTTACTGACTTCTCTTAATTGTTTACACCCTTTTATTCCAAATCAGTTGGTTGTTTTGCTTTTTTGCACTTATATTAGAAGTGATAAAAACAATAAAATACTAAATTATTACTTAGGTGTAAAATGAAAAGACATCAGTTGATGATGCGTTGAAAACATAAAAAGACTCATCATATACACAGCATAAAATGGCATGGATACCATCTATTTCGAATTGGAGGGAGTAGTACCTACGTTTATGAACATAAAATGGCGTAGTTCATGTTTCTTTTTCCATGTTTTGTTTTTCTAGTTCATGTCACCTAGATTTTCCCAACTTCAGCAAAGGTTTCAGTTACTAAATAAAAAACACTAAGCCAAACATATTTAACTAAGGTTTTGTTGGAATAATACCCAGGGGATAAAGCAGACAGAAATCTCCACTAACATGATCTTTTCATAAAAAGAATTCCCAACTTTCTGTCTTTTTCTTCTTCTTCCTTTTTTCCCCTTTTTTCCTTGGAGCAGCAGGGAATGCCTTTTTCATAAATAAACACATTTCCAACAAACGTTGTGAAGTTTAGGGATGTAATTCCACTGATTTATAGAGTAACCACTTGAGTCAATGAAATTTAACATACATTAAGGGGATCTGAATCTAAAAACTCATTATCCCAATACCGACCACTTGAAATTGGAATGTCTCTAATTCTCCGAGTTTTAATATGGTTTTTGTCTAAGCTTATTGTATCTTTTACTTTCATTTGCTTCTATTTCTGTTTATTGGGCAAGCATTATGCTGTAACTTTTACATCTTCACCAATATCCCTGTTCTTGCAGAACTCATCTCGTGAGATTTTAGTCCGGAGCTTTCAACTAGCATTTTCACTTCGCAATTTTAGCCTTGCCCATGGAGGTAAATTAGAACTCATTAAGTCATGTGCAACAAAAATTGAAATATGCATCCATTTGTTTTATATTATTTGCATTTGTGTGTTTTTCCAGTTTTAGATTTTGATCCTATTCAGTACAGCACAACATGAAAGAATTTTTAAATGTTATTTTTCCAGAATTCTGGAAAACCTGAGTAGAATTCACTTCTTGGTTTATGAGTAAAAGATACTTTTACATACAATATGTTGATGATCTTGGCTAGATTGCTTTTCTCTCCCTTGATCATTAACTTGCATTGGACCACAATAACTTCTCTTGAACTCAGTATAAAGAAAGATAGGTTAACTTCTTTTTCTTTTGTTTGTGGGTCAGGGATTGGTAGATTTGATGGAAAAGGAAAACGAAATATATAAATGACATCATGCTTAGGCAAATAGGAGAGATAGAAAATGAAAAATAACGACTATCCTGTGGCCTTAAATGAATGGTGGCATGTGAATGTGCAATATTTTCTGAAACTTAACATTTTTTCCATTGTTTGTTTTTAACCCAAAAAATGCCTTTTCAGCTTGGAAACTCCAATTTAATTCAAATTTTTTCAACCCACACTTCATAAATATCTATTGTATACACTTCTTAAAATAAATTCATGTCCTTGTACAATTAATTAACTACATTTTAACTATTGAAATTATATAATATCCAAGTTAAGTTGAATCAAACTTTTAAATGCAAAACTGGAGAGTCTATCCAAATAAATTCTAATTTTTATTCTTAAAACAATAGAAAATTTTCATTAAGATTCTTAGATGTGTCATTGGTTGGAAAATGCAATGTGTTTTTTTTATCATTCTCCAGTTAATATCTACTTTATTACATAACAGAGGTGGAATATTATTGAAGCAATCGACTCTTTACCTGTCGAATATAATTAATCTAGAAATTCTAGCCCAAAGAATAAAATGAAGCTTTGCTTAATTATCTACATCTGGAGTTAATATGTATATACTATGTAGGTTCCTTCCAATTCCCTTCTGTTTGATATTTTGTAACAGAAAAGTCCATTACTAAACAGTTATGCTGAAGTTGCTACTTTCTATTTTCAGGACCACTGCTGCCAGCACGACGTAGATCCCTCTATGTTTTGGCGACATCAATGATTATTTTTTTATCGAAGGCATACAACATTTTTCCTCTTCTTACATCTGTAAAGGCTTCATTTACAAAGAAAGTGGTAGGGGATTACTGCTTTGAAACTATCCTCTTCAGTTCCATATTCCCCCTTGTTCTGCATTGCCCAAATTTCTGACTCAAAAACCAATCCACGTTTTCTTGCCTAGTGCTTTCATACAGCAAAGTAGTTATGAATTTCTTTACTTTTGTTTTTTGTTTTTTTTTTTTCGTTTTTATGATTATCATGTAATTCTAAGATACAAGTTTGATGAGCATTACTACACAAATGTCCTTAATGTTGTGTCGTTTGTGTTTCAGATTGATCCATTTCTGTGTTTAGTTGATGACTGCAAGCTACAGGCTGTTAACCCTGGTTCCAGGCAAGGGAAAATTGAGTATGGGTCCAAAGAAGATGATAATTGTGCTCTGGGATGTCTTTCAGATATTGAAATTACCAAAGATCAGGCTAAGGAAGACATGGTTTCTCTTATAGTGAAGAGTTTGGAGGATTTGGCAAAAGTAATTCCCTTTTTCCTTTTTCTCCTTCCTTACAATTAAAGTCTTTTGCACTGAATGTCTGATTTAGATACTAAGATGACAACAATTACTCTTTCTGCAGAGTGATATTGGCACCATAAGAGATCAGTTGCTGGATGAATTTTTTCCAGATGATGTATGCCCCTTGCGTTGCCAGCTTTTCCCTGACCCCTTGCAGAAAGAAAATCAATCTCTATCAGAAGACCTTAAAATTAAGACACAGGTAAATTCCATGAAGAGAATCTTAAATATTTACCATGTCTAGACTTCAATAACATTTTTGTATGCATTCTGCAGTCTGGGACCCTCGTATCAATGGATGATGATTCACTTACAGATACATATGAAAACAGTTCGGATAAAAATCAACCACTATCTATTGAAATTCCTAACCTGCTGAGTGTGCATCAACTTCTTGAATCTGTAAGTTTCTTTAACTATTGATTTGAGTGAAGATAAATTATTTAATCAATATTGATAAAACAAGGAGCTCTTGCTCTTGCATGGATTTTTCTCCTGACCTTGTCTATTAAATTCATACAAGCATGTGAATTAACATAGGCTATTCATCACTCCTCTGTGTTCTTCTTGATCCATATATTGTTCTGTATTTGTTGCTCTCCATCTAAGAGTTTGGTTGCAAATTTATGAAGAGATATGGGTTTTAGTTGTCTGATTTGGTTGGTTATTGCTATATCTACGTGGATAATAGTTCATTACTTGACTAACCATATACAGTTTTAAGAAGTCAACCACTGAATAATATGAGATTTCTGCTGATATTCTAAATACCATCACTTAACTAGAATTTATCTTCCTTCAATAAGACATGATCGCACATGAAAAAGAAATAAAAGGACATTTGTACCATGCTAGGGTTGGATAGCTGAGGTAAACAGTAAGGTTACTACGACTTCATTTTAAACTTTAAATTGACAGCAACTTTCCCATCTAATGCATGCAGGTTTTGGAAACGGCACATCAAGTAGGAAGAATCTCTGTAAGTACGGCACCTGATGTGTCATACAAGGAAATGACCCTTCATTGTGAGACACTTATGATGGGAAAGCAGCAGAAAATGTCCTGTTTGATGAACACCCAAAATAGACAGGAAAGTTTGTTGATCAGAGTTTCACAAAATTCTGATGAAAAAGATAAAGTAACTGTTTCTCATATACCGAGAAGTTTCCACTTGGTAATTTCTTTGTTCATCCTACATGCTATAGTTGAGCTGTTAATCATTATTTTACTTGTCTGGTCTGGTTTACTTATCTGCATCTTTGACTATATACTTATAAGTAGTAACAATATTTTGAGTGATTATCTAAAGATATTTTAATGTGGAGAATGCATCTCTTACTGATCTAGAATTTCCTTATGCTCTAACCTATTAAGTGCCACAAGCAAATTATACATAGTTCTTTTGTTTCCTCTTTATGTCCTTTACAAATACTTTTATCTAGGACAGGTATTACATAGTCTCACATGTGCATGTGTTGCAGTGGAAACAAGAGGAAAACTTTCTCTAAATGTAAATGTGAATGGAGATAAATTTTGATGCTTTTGTTATCCAATTTAATGAATGATGTCGAAGTGAGTTTTTTACTACATTATATAAGTTATCCATGACTAAAGTCAGAAACTGTCTGTAAATACGATTCATGAGCAAGATAAATGATCTTGAAATCATGACGTCGGGTTTGTGGTAAGTTCAATAGGAGGAGGGGGGATACAGGCATCTAGTATTGGAAGTTTGTTTAGTTGTAGAATAGCCATAAAAAACCATGATGGGATAGAGGAATGAGCAAACTGGTTTAGAAAGATGCATATATCAGTTTTCACTGCTCATGTTGTTTGGAATATTCTTTATCACTTGTTTGATTGCTTTTCTCATTCAGAACTTATGTTGCATACTTTTTCTTATTAAAATTAACTTGAATGGCAATTGGCAGCATGGAAATCCGTTCCTTGACCAGGAGATACCAGCAGTCCCAAGCAGATCTCCTCTTCCTACAATATGCGCAGCTGAATTACAAAATCATCCTCAGACATTTAATCTGCCAGCCTCCAGTCCTTATGATAATTTCTTGAAAGCTGCTGGATGTTAATGTCATGTGATCAGAGGGAGATAAAGGTGCCTTCCATGATGCAAGGAGTTCCTGCCCAGAATTTGTGAAGATCTGATATGCTGCTGCATCCATCACAAAAAAACTATCACTACTCCTAGTATTTCTTCTTTCTCCAATTCAAATTAAATTCATTTTTCCCTTCTTTCTTTCTTTTTTTGGAAACTTTTTTTCTTGTAAAGTTGATATATATATATAGTTTGTTTGGAAGGCATGGGGGAAAGTAATGTCCTAGAATATATTTCTTGTATTAGACAGTGTGTTGTCCAGCAGAATTTGGGCATTCACCCTCATCCATCCTAGTTTTTAGTTTTGTTGTGATGTATTAAGTCCATCCTTTTTTCACCTATGTTGTTTGTGGTGGATGGAAACTTTGGAAATGTGAAGAACCCTTTTTCTCATTTCAGAGTTGGACATAGCAGATCAAATCAAAGACGCAAATAACAATAAGAAAACCTTTTGCACAAATAAATTTTATATATGAGCTAAAATTTATTTATTATCCTATTTGTTTATTTGGATGTGAATTTTAATGATGTTTTTCTTTTTCCCATAACTATTGAAATTATTCCATTTATGTAATAATAATAATTATTATTAAACGTCAACCTATAAATAGTTAATTTTCATTTTCTATAGAAATTTATTTAATAATTATATTTCTAAGTTCACAATTACAAAATTTTCTTAATATAATTATCTCACTACAACTAAATTAATATGAGTATATTCAGCAAAATATGATGGATAATTTGTGATAGACGGATTAAAATTAGTTTTTTTTTTTCCAAAAATTTAACATAAAAAAAAATTATATTATGCATAAAAGTATAAATAAATTTAAGATAGTAAAGAAGATCTACAAGTGCAGACGACGTCGTATTTGGCTGCTGGTTGCAGATCCTAGTCTAAAAGTCACCCCCGTTTTCTGCAGAGAAAAACGAACCAAATTCATTTTCTGAGCTCTCTGTTCCTCTGATCCCAGGTCTATCCCGGTGAGTTCTCTCTTATGTATCTATTAATATAGCTATATACCGCTTGAGATTTCCTTATTTTGTTCTGAAATCATCTGTTGAGTTAATTCCTCCCGATTAATGTTTTGATTGTAAAAGTTAGGGCTTCGATACCTAATTTCACCTTCTTGTTATATATGTGTGTATATTTATCAGTTTTGTGCTCTGTTTTGGATGTAAATTGCCTTTGGTATTTTGAGGATCTTTGATATATTAGGTATTTTGACGAGTTATGATGTAATTATTCCAGGAGGCTTTGGTTGTTTGTTTGATTCTTTTATTCACCCGATTAATTCGTTCTTTAGATTAAGTTCTGGATGTGTCTTTGTGTTCTTCTATTCACATAGATTGCTTTTTCTTTTTCCTTTTCATATAGAACTGAAATAGGGCAATGCTGGAAGGCTTTTCATAGCCACAATTGTTCTAGGGAATTATCGAACAGACGTCTTGAGAACGCTCTCTCCTTTTTCTTATATTTATTATTTGTTATTTTCTTATTAGAATCCCAGAATTCTTATCTAACTTTTTGTTTTCATCAGCTATTTTTTCGTGGTTTTAACCTATATCAGATATTTTTCTCCCTTATTTTAGTTTTGAAGAGATCAGTTATTGAAGCATTTGACCTTTTCAATTTCCAGTTGGATTTCAAAAATGGCTGCAAAGTACATCGTTTCTGCCGTAGCTGGATCATTTGCAATTGCATATGTGTGTGATGTTGTTATTGCTGACAAAAAAATTTTTGGAGGTAAGTCCTGATTTAGCTGGATTCAGTTAGTTATAAGTATTTATCTCTTCATTGCGATTTGGACTTCATGTTTCTTTGCACAATTTTATTAGGTACTACGCCAAGCACTGTTTCAAACAAGGATTGGTGGGAAGAAACAGATAAAAAGTTTCAGGCCTGGCCACGAACTGCTGGTCCTCCTGTGGTGATGAACCCCATCAGTCGCCAGAATTTTATTGTGAAAAACCGTATTGATTAGTGGATTTCTTTCCTTACTCTTTCCTAGCAGTGCGGTAGCATGGATCATAAGATGGAGGTTGTTTCGTTCTTGGATTTTATCATGCCTTGTTTTTGAACTAGGGCTTCTTCATTTGCTGCAACTCACATTTTCTAAATAAATGTTTTGTCCAGGAACCCCAATTACATCAGCCACTTAGTTGAGCTAGAGTGGCTTTTATGTGCATCCTTTATTTTGGCACAGTTACTATTGAATTTTCATCATTAATGTATTCTTTCGTGTGGATTTACTTTTGATTCCTAAATTATGAAGGGATATGCTAAAGTGAGCTCTTCCCTCTCTTCAATGGATAAGCAAATAATTGGTTTTTCTAGGGGGTTGTTCTTTGTATGCATTGTTTTTGCGCAACAAAGCTGCCACAACGGAATCTGCAAACCCTTCATTTCATTTGTTTGTTAAAATGATGATTTTGGACCAAACACCTTTAGTAAAGGAGATATAGATTAATATCTGGCAAATCAAGTGATGTGTATGGCGAGAAAGCAAGATATTGGATAGCCTACCTTCATCTCTGAATAGCTGAAACAAATAAGAGCTTGAAAAGTTTATTACGTTCAACCAGTTATTAATTGAAGTATTTGGTGTTGATAATGTAAACTACTACTCGTCACAAAGATTTTGTGGATGAAGTTAAAGAGCATCTCTTCCATGTACAGAATTTTTCCACAAAAATCTCAATCATAAGATTGATGGCCTAATACATAATATAGCATTACAAATTTTTACCACTATTGGATGACAACTATTGCATAATTCCTGCATTATACTTTTTCTTGTGCTTTTTCCTGAAACGCAAACAATAGATTTGGCAAAAGGCAGGGGCTTATAACCCATAGTACAGGACTGCCAACCTTCTCTGCAGATGACATTTGGAAACAGAAGAGAGAATATTGCATGATTTGACCAACCATAACTGGAAGTTCTGTACTGAATTGGATGAACTATGCATCAAGTCCAGTTATTGTGTTATTTCTTGAAGCATTTCAACCACCCTTTTCATCTTGGGTCGTTTTGCAGGTGTGCTGTCAGTGCAGAGCAATGCTACTTTTAGTGCAGCAAGCATTTCTTTTCTCCAACCAAATGAGACAGTGCTAAGCTTTGCATCAAGTATCTGCTCTGGTGTTTCAGCTCTTGCAGGTGCTCCATGAACCCACTTCACCAAGTCTATTCCTTCACCAAACTCTTCATCAACTGGTAATCGAGTCGTAAGTATCTCAAGCAATACAACTCCATAACTATAAACATTTCCAGGTGCAGTTACTTGCATTGTATATGCATATTCTGTTCAAAAAGTAATAAGGGGTTGCATTTAGGTACTAGAAATAATGCCACAAATTCAGACAATAGTTAAGCAAGAAAAGGAGAAAAGTGGGTACATAATACCTGGAGGAATATATCCGAATGAGCCAGCAACAGCGCTGATGCTAGCTGTTCCTCTAGATGGATCTAAAAGCTTTGATATTTCCACTTCACCAACCAAAGGGTTATAATTAGAATCGAGAAGAATATTACCTGAAGAAATGTCAAGATGAATAATGGCCACATGATGTAGGAATGCTAATCCTTCTGCCACTCCAGTGGCAATAGAGAGTCTGGTAGGCCAGTCAGGTGTATACTCAGGTTTCTTTGAAGATTCATGGAGAAATTGACAAAGGGTTCCATTGGAGAAGTATTGATGTAATAGAAGAACAACATCTTCATAAACTATAAACCCAAGAGGTCTCATCAGGTTGTTATGGCAGAGTTTACTAAGCTTTTCAAGCTCTCTGATCATTTTGCTCTGATGGTGAACTAAAGTTCTATCCATGGATTTCAGCTTCTTAACTGATAAAGTCATACCAGACGGCATGTCTGCCCTGAAGACGGTGCTAAAAGTACCAATGTTAAGCTTATTGGAATCTTTCAGCGTCGCCTTAACTGCTGCATCCAAATCTATAGCCTGTCTGAGATTTTCAACAAACACATTTCCTGCCATAATAACCGGCTTCCCACTGCTTTCATCTTCAGTAGTTTCAGCTTCTTTAATGGCTTTTTCTTGCTTCTCCCTCATCATAAACAGCAAGACAACAATTGTAACAGATACAAAAACTGCCAAACCTGAACCAATAACAGCCAATATTATCCTGTAAGAGACCTTATGGTGGTAATCTAAATGGTTAGAACCATTTATATTACCACAGACATTTAAAGGTTCGCCACAGAGACCTTTGTTTCCCATGAAACTCGAATTTGGACTCTTTTGAAACGGCACAAAAGCTGGGATTGGACCAGCGAGTTGATTGTTCGAGAAATTAACCTCTATCAAACTCAGCATACCCTTGAAAGCAGGCGGAATACTTCCAGTAAGCTGATTATTAGAGAGATCCAATGAAACAAGCTTGTCAAGTCTTCCTAGTTCTTGAGGCAATGTGCCATGGAGATGATTGAAACTCAAGTTTAATGTTATCTGCAAGTTCTTCATGTGACCAATCTCCAGAGGAATACTACCAGTTAGATAATTACTGCCTAACTGCAATTCAAGCAACTTCATGCAATTTCCAATCTCTCGAGGTATCTCTCCTCTAATGGAATTCTGACTCAACAATAGATACTGCAGCCTAGAGGTAATGCATATGCCTTGTGGTATAGATCCATTAAATCTGTTGCTGCTCAAATCAAGCTTGTTAAGATTCTTGGAGCTTAGAACAGACTTTGGTATCTCTCCAAACAGGTTGTTTCCTGAAACAATCAGCTCTTGTAGATTGATTAGTTGCCCGAATTCTGAAGGAATAGTTCCACTGAATCCATTGGAGGCCAAATTTAGAAGAGTAAGGTTTGAACATTGAGCAAATTCAGGAGCAATCTCGCCGGAGAGGTTATTGTTATCTGCCTCAAAGTATGTAAGGCTAGTAATATTCCCAATTTCTTTAGGAATGCTTCCTATTAACTTGTTGTTCCCTATTCGAATATTCGAAAGGCTTTTGCAATTCCCAATTGATGGAGGAATAGTTCCTATCAGTTTGTTTTGGGTCAAAACCAAAACTTGCAGCTTCTCCATTGCAAAAATGCTATCAGGTATGGATCCTTCAAGGTGGTTAGAGTGAAGATTCAACAGGTGAAGTTGTGAAATTGAGCCTAAATTATGTGGGATTTCACCAGTTAGCTCATTTTCATAGGCTGTAAAAACCCTCAAACTGGTTAAGTTCCCTACCCAATCAGGAATGGATCCATTCAAGTTATTGGCAAATACTTGAAACTCCTGCAATTTCTCTAAGCCCTCAAGCTCATCAGGAATGGCTCCTATGAGCAAATTGTTGGAAAGGTTCAATGACCTAAGATTCCTGAGCCTACCCAATTCCATAGGAATCAGATTCCCAAACTTGTTAAACGACAAATCAAGAACCTCCAGCTCAGATAAGTTCCCAAATGCTTGTGGAATTGGTCCATGGAAATTATTGGAGGAAAGGTCAAGCCATTTTAATGCTTTGAGCTCAGAAATTAGAGTTACATTACCTTGTAGCTCAAGGCCAGAAAGCTCAAGCTTCTCCACCATTGTTGTGTTGGTGCTGCAGACAACACCAGGCCAAGAACAGTAATCTGAATGATTGAGACCCCATTGATGTAATCTGAGCTCTCTGCCAATTGCTAACAGTGTGTTCCCATCATCTTGAAGAACCTTCTGGGTGAAAACAATTGGGGAATTTGATAGCAACCCAAAAAGCACTAAAATAATCAAGATTGAAAATCCCATTTTGAGTTTGCCTTCAGCTAACAAAAGTATCCCCCTCTGTTTTCTCCCTCACTTCCTCCCCAGAAAGATGCTCAAATTAGAAAACATATATACATACATATATATATAGAAGAAGAGAAATTTGAATCTTCTACAAATTGTTTGTTCTTAGGCTCTGCTGCAGTGAGAATCAACCTTTTCACCACAAGATTCTCCAAAAGTTTTGTCCCATCAACCGAGAGAGAGATTTTGGTCACAAGAAGCAGAACTAGCACACAAAAAGCATCAAGCTTTTCAATCCACAGGAATTCATACTTTTGAAAGATTCACCCATTTCAGAATTTCATGAAGAACTAATGGTATTGGAGAGTAACAACTCACTTAACTACAGAGATTAGTACGATCAAATCAAAAAGACCCAAACTTGGAAAACAGTTACAAAAGAAAATCAAACCCCAAACAGAAAAGGGAAACAAAAGTTTAAAAAAGAAAAGAATGGAACAATTCCACAACTAGCGTTTTAGAGCATGTGAAAAATAGCAAATGGGGACCAAATGTTTTCCTTTCTTTCTTTTCTTTTTGGGAGCAAAGAATGTGCATAAACCAACTAAAGAAATTGAATGGTTAGAGAGTGAAAAATGGTAAAAAAAAGACCGAGCTTTCTTGGGATTCTGTGTACTTCAGTGCTGAAAGAAGAAGGAAAACAAGAATGAAAGAAGACGAAGAAGAGGAAGAAGAAGAAGAAGAAGAATGGTGGGTACAATGTTGTTTAGGTAACTGTTTTCACGCGTCAGGTGTTTTCTCTGTCAGAGCAAAGAGCTCTCTCTCTGAGAAAGAGGAGAGAGAGAGAGAGGGAAGGAGGGATCAGTTTTCTTTACTTGTGGGAGAAAAAATTCTAAAACTACAGACTATAGTTAGATAGGTTCACGAGAAATGAGCAGTCATGAGTCAATGAAACAGTACGGATTCCAGACTGCATTTGCTGATGTTTTCTTGGATTCCTCAAACGTTGTTTCTTTAAATCAAAATTAACATTTCCTTTTTATGACATAATTTACAATATGAGCAATAAAAATGAAATTTGAAGAAAAGTGAAACTTTTGGAAAAATAAAATAAAGATTAATTTGGTTTAGAATTTTTTTTGGGATTTAGCAAAAATGATGGTTTTTTTAGGACACAATTAATGGTTTTCTTTACTACCAACAAATTACTAAAAAAAATTTTATTATGGTGTGAAAGTTTCCTCTATTCATAAGATCCCATCACTCTATTCTTATTCAGACCACTTCCTCTTAATCAACGTACCCATGTTTATGTTGGAAGCAACATTTTTTTTGTCATTTAATTGTCTCATTCTTATCCAATTACTTCAATTAACTGCTTTTCAATCTTGTTTACCTTCTTTTCAGATTAAATATTTCTTTCTTTTCTTTTTTTTTTCTACATCTTAAATTATCTTAAATTACTATTTTGTTTAATTCAACAATATTATTATTAATAAAATATAAGTTAATTAATAACAATTATATATATATATAAAAGTTTGGTATACTTAGTGTCATTTCAAAATGTCTTTCATTCAACAGTGCTCTTGTTTGGAGTTATATATATATATTTTTTTCTTTTTTCTTTTTTTTGCATGCAACTATATATACCATATATTATTAACATGCATTTACTTTGGACTAAAACTAATAGGAGGAAATGAAATTATTAAAAATAACTAATATCTGATAAAAATTTATTTTGTGTATCAATTGAATAGTTTTTAATCACGAAACAATTGTATTGGATTATAACATCGAATGGTCTATACCAATATATATAGATATAGTTTAATCTCAAAATATAATATTTTTACTTATAATTTTAAAAAATTATAAATTCATAACATTATATACACATTAAATACATTAAATATATAATTAAATACGAATAAAAAAATTATACATAGATACATTTTTTAAATTTGATGGAAGAGTACTCGTAATTGCCAGCTTGAGATGAAAGTAGGGAGTAGCTAGGTACGCATATATATATATATATATATATAAAATATACAATTATTAATATATTTGATGCAGCTTTTCTTTTGTTACTTTGTGTATGATTGAGCAAACTCATCTCATCACTTACTTCTTTCAACCCTTCCATCCCACAATATACTATATATATTATATATATATATATATATATATATATATATATATATACACATCAATTTATTGGAAGCTTGTTTGGAAAATTATTTGAAAATGGAGGTGGGATCTAAAAGTAGAAGAAGATATTCAAGAATTAATAAATACCCCACAGCATGGGTGTGGTAAGGGTTTTAGGGCATCTCCATGGCAAGTAGGGTCTCACTCTCAATACTTCTGTAATATATATATATATGTATGTAAAGAGAGAATTCATAGAGCACCGCCTCAAGGGGAGGAAAGGAAAAATGGTAATAATAGTAATGATAATAAATAAATCTTTTCAACTTTCAACTTTTCATTCTCTCTGTTCCAAAATTCTTCCTCCTTTTTTTGCTAAAGAAAAATGAAAAAGTAGAGACAAACATCACTAGATGCCCTTTTGCTTCTTTGTCATCATGAACTAAAATGAATGCTCCAAACAATATAGTATATATATATATATATATATATATATATGTATGTATATGTCCTTGCACCCTAGTCAAAAACAGCGCTGTTTTTTAATGCGTTCTTTCTGCCTAACTTTTTATTATATAATCATGAGAATTTGTGAGTTAAATGTGTAGAGAGGTTTTAACATAGATTAGGGCGAGAATTAAGGCAATGGCAGCGACTTATTTTAAACCATTGCCATTCATGATTGCACTGCTTTATTAATTACCTTAATCAAATTCCTTAATGATTTCATCAAACCATTTTTTTTTCCTTTTTTAATATTTATTACTATTCTTTGCTACCTACTTTCTCTCTCTCTCTCTATATATATATATATATAATACATTTTAATTAATTTTTTGATTAGGATCAAAAGCTTCACTGAACAACTGCAACAAATCATGACAGCAAAACAAAGATCAGATGAGTGTAATCAATCAAGAATGAATCCCTCCTTCCTCATGTTTCTATCTTTATTATTTCTAGGGAAGAGTTATATATTATATATATATATATATATGGTTAAACCAATTGAGGTGTGTTTTTGGGTAGAATCCCAATGGGGAACTTGATTCTTAACTCTCATCATCTTTCTCTATAATAGTAAGCATGTCTATATTTGTAATAATGTGGAAACACAAAACCACTTAATTTGTTTTATTTTCAATGTCAATATTAATTGTATGTTATAATATATATAACAAATGAGATGCAATGTATGGCCATAAAATGTAAAAGGTGACTAAAGAAAAAAAAAAGAAAGGAAAGGAAAAGAAAGGCAAATGGGATTTGAATCAAGAACTTCAAGTGATGGAGATTGGGCTCTCTCTTTAGTAGACATGCATCATGACCCTTGTATCATGCATTGTCTCATCTACCTCTAGCACCATGGGTCCCTCTTTCTCTCTCTCTCTCTCTCTCCCTCTTTCTCTCTCTAATATATGAATATATAATATTGTATGTATACATACAAGATGGGACATAAATATTGTTATTATTTCAATACTTTTTACTTCAAATATAATTAAAAAATTATTATTAATTAAGTTATATTTTTATTATCTATAATCTTGATATAGAAATAAATAATTTGATTTTCTTAAAATAAAGTTATAATTTTTTGAACTGTTCTTTTAACTCGTGTATTGTAGATTTTAATAGTTTCACTTCTAGATCTAGCTTTATCAATGTGAACATTTGTTGTTCTTTTGGAAGAATGTTTGTGGAGGTTTCTAACTTTTTTTAATTTTTTCGAATAAGATAAAAATAAAGTAAGATATGCATATATAATGTACCTTTGAAGGCACAGATATATATACTTTTTTTTTTCTATAAACATAGTTTAAATTTGAGAAAGGAATATTGGGCCAGAATTTGAAAATTGGACTTTCTATTCAGTCCAACAAATAAAAAGAAGTATAAAATTTGAATCTTGACCCAAAAAGTTGACATTGGACCATTTCCCATACCCAAGGCCCGTTACGTTGGGCCAACGAACACTCTATTTATTTATTATTATTTTTGTAAAGATTTAGTTTTATCATTTTTTTTTCTTACTTACTTGGAATGCCCGATGTTCTCACCTTCACTTTTGGTGAAATTAATCTGGACAGTCCTCACAAAATTCAACTCTTGCTCGAGGATCAAGACTTGATTCAGAGCTTTTAACATAAAGCTATTCTCACCTTCATCTTTGGTGAGATGAATTTGGACAGTCTTCACATAGTTCAACTCTTATTTGAGGGTAAAAACTTGACCTAAAATTGTTAACATGTAACTAACCGCTCTAGAGCTATTCGAACATCGAGCTATTCGAGGGTGAAAACTTGACATAAAACTTTTAACATGAAGCTAACTGCTCTAGAGCTATTCGAACATCGATCATCCGTCCATCCACCTTGAAAGAAATATTTAAGAGTTCCCTTACCAATTTTTTTTTTCCAATTACATTCTTGTCATTTGTAATTTTAGTTACAAGTAAAATAAAATAAAAGCATTATATATAATACAAAATTTGTCAAGAAATGATAACTTGATAACTCTTTAAGGAATTTATGATATAATAGAGATTCAAAAATATTTCAATAGCAAACTATTTTATATTTTAAAATTTTATTATTATTAAAAAAAAATCCTGTTTAATGAGGTTTCTATTACTCAAGAAAAAAATCTATATAATATTTTATGCTCAACTACCTCAAGCCTCTCCGCCACTCTAGCCTTGCTTCAACCAATCAAATCAAAGGCCATATGCACTAATCTGAATGTTAAAATTCATCTTACATAAGAATTTAAATATTTTAATTTTTAAAATGTATTTAGTGTTTAATAACAGCTTATGTAATTTAATCAAAGTCAACTACTTTAGTACTAGGTGGGGATTTTCTTGTAAAAGTAAACAGATTCAAAGATTCTGTAAAAAAGGACAGGCATATTTCCACATATTCAACTTTGAAATGTAATCCCTATTTCTACCCACATAGCAGATCCTAATATTTGATAAAGTAGAAAACAAGAACAAGACAACAAAGGCTTAAAAGAACAAGATGCCAACATAATAATATAGAAAAATTAAGAATTGAAGTGTACGAACCTTGATGGAGGAGATCTAGAACTCAAAGTACAACCTACAGAGTAAATCACGGCAACCAATAACGACTTTCTAACCTCTGCAAAACTAGACTTTCGTGCCTTAAGAAAGTCCATTTTTCTTTTCTTAAACAAAGGATTTGAGACAATCCAACACATCTCACGCCTAATTTCATGGCTCTATAGCATGGTCCTCTTGGTTAACATTTACTACTCTTTAAATCTAGTCTTCCTTTATGATATATATATATATATATATATATATATATATATATATCAGCATTTATATATATATATATATATATCAGCATTTACTCTCTGCTTCGTACATATGCTTCATTAACACCACTTGGTGCCTCTTAGATCTGCTGCTAAAAAAATTATGGCTTCTTTCTTCTCCATCTGCATTCTGTTCACCTTCTTCATCCACCAAAGCTTTTCTTTTGGTGCTGTTGTCCCATATCTTGATGGTAGGTTATTCGCGTTGCCAACTTTTTATTTTCTATATGTGATCTTTATCTCTTGCAGGAGATTGTTTGATCTCTGTTGCTATCTTCTTTTACAGGGCTGCTTCAAAATGGCAACTTTGAGCAAGGACCAAAGGCATCAAATCTGAAGAAAACAGTGATAATAGGAAAATATTCATTGCCCAAATGGGTAATCAATGGCATAGTAGAGTATGTCTCAGGTGGGCCACAACCTGGGGGTTTTTATTTTCCCATCCCTCGTGGGGCTCATGCAGTAAGGCTTGGGAATGAGGCTTCCATATATCAATATGTGAAAGTGAAGCCTGGTGTTGTCTATTCTCTCACATTTTCAGTTACCAGAACCTGTGCACAAAATGAAGTACTAAATGTCTCAGTACCTGGAATGTTTAGTGAACTTCCTATTCAAACACTCTATAGTGCTGATGGAGGTGACACTTATGCATGGGCTTTTAAGGCTGCATCTAGTGTCCTAAAGGTCACATTTCATAACCCTGGAGTTCAAGAGGACCCAACCTGTGGACCTCTACTGGATGCTATTGCTATTAAGGAAATACTTCCTCTCAAGTACACAAAGGGTAAGTATTTAACTTCTACATTCTGAACGTATACAAATCTTATGCATACATGTTTAAATTTCAAATTTTGTTTGTAAAATAAAATATTAGCTTCAAATCTGCACTGGAATAAATTTAAGTATGCCTCTTTGATTAGGTCAGTGACTTTCATAATCTTGTCATCCTATACTTCTTCATATATATATAGAGATAGACAACAAAAAGAATAACACAAGGTTAATAAACAGAAGAAGGGGGATATGATCTCTTACTCTCTAATCAACTGCACAGGTAACTTGGTGAAGAATGGTGATTTTGAAGTTGGCCCTCATGTATTCAAGAATTTCTCAACTGGGGTCCTAATCCTTCCAAAAAGAGAAGACTTATATTCGCCGCTGCCTGGATGGATTGTTGAGTCCACAAAAGCAGTTAAGTACATTGACTCAAAGCATTTCTTGGTGCCCTCAGGACTTGCAGCTATTGAATTAGTTGGAGGGAGAGAAACAGCTATATCACAGATTATAAGAACACAGCCTAATAAATTCTACAACCTCACATTCACCGTTGGTGATGCAAAGAATGGCTGTCATGGATCAATGACGATTCAAGCTTTTGCAGCCAGACAAAGCCTAAAAGTTGCATTTACATCTAATGGATCTGGAGGGTCGAAAACCACAAGTTTCAAGTTTCAAGCAATTTCTGCTAGAACAAGGATAACTTTCTATAGCCCATATTATCACACTAAAGTACAAGACTATGGTCATATATGTGGCCCTGTTTTGGATAATGTTAAAGTGTTTCCTCTTCCTTAGTTAATCATTTGCTGGCACAAATGAATAAGTTGAAAAGAGACGGAATTTTAGGCTCTTTTCTCTCAAGATCTATCTAGTAGAAGTGAAATGGCGTTGATAGTGTTTTAGCAGGCATAATGCTGCTCAATATATACTTCATAATGATTGGAAAATAATCTAGTCTCATTTTATATCTGTTACTCTGAGAGAATAACACCTTACCATTCTGTTAATGGCATTCCCTTCCTGTTTGTACCTATGACTAAACGAGTCTCTCTATATACGCATCTAGGATTAGGATGATTTAATTTCTTAAATTACATTTCTTGATAAATAAAAATAATAGAAAGTTCTAGAGCACTACCTGGAAGATGACACATGCAGATTCCTTCTCTGCCCACTAGTAGAGTTATTTTTATACATTTCCTGTCGCAGACTCACAGTTGACTTCCCCTGTGTTTAAAGAAGTAAACAAATTTCAGATCACATGTTTGCATATTATATATAGTAAGGAAATGCAAACAGATCCATTCCCCCCACTTGCAAATAGAAATTGAAGGTTTTTACGTCAAAATCATCCTAAAATTTCTCCTATTCTTATGATTCCATTCATGCGATTGGCATCTAATTTATTTGAAGGAACATCTAATATTCAGCCTGAACTATCCTCCCTGAACCAAATAAGTTTCTTCTAACTATTTTCAGAAATAATTTCAGATTAATCAGATCATACTGGAAACATACTAAACTGGCAGATAAAATCATGGGCACAGATTATAAGAATATTAATAGCTGAATAAATAGCAAGCATTAAAATAAACACCATTAATATGGCCATGATAGGACCTGATAACCTTGTTTTGATCAAAATTCAAGCGCTTAACTTTTCTACAATCCCCAAGATCTCATCCATCTGAAGTGACCATCGATGGCTGGCCCTACAGTTCTTCCGGTGTGGAGGACGCCGTTGCCATTTGCTTTGGCGAGAAACGCTGATACAACTCGGAGTGAATGCCATTAAATTAGGGAAGTAACCGTTTTATTTTATTTTTATTTAAAATCAAGAAAAAAAGAAAAGAAGAAGGTTAAAATGAAAATAAAAATTAGGAAAGGTGGAATACGTGGAGAGAAAGAAAGAGAAGAAAAATCTGAATAGGCTAACCCTTATTTAAAGAAGAGGGGGAAAAAAAAAAAAAAAGAAACAGATAAATTCTAATTGGGAGAGTATATATATTACAGTCACCAAGAAATCATCATCGTCTATCTATAAGTCAGTTCGGTGCCTATTTTTGATCAAACCCTGTGGACACGACAGGAATCGGAAATCGTAATCTTCATCATCCTTTGGGAGAGAGAGGAAAGTGGAAAATGGAGGTGGGAGGACTGAAAGAGGAGGCAATGGTGGAAATCATGAAGCCTCGGTCCGACAAGAGAGACTACAGAAGAATAGTTCTGGACAACTCTCTTCAAGTTCTTCTCATTAGTGATCCCGAAACTGATAAGGTTCTTTATTTTATTATTATTATTTTGTTGTATGTTTGTTTGTTTCTGAAATCCAATTAGTTTTTCTTAGCTATGTTGATAAAGAAAAATATAATTCTTGAACTCAGTGTGCGGCTTGTATGGATGTTGGAATTGGTTCTTTCAGTGATCCAGAGGGCCTCGAAGGGCTTGCTCATTTTCTTGGTACGTGGATTCTTGCCTTCCCAAATCAGTTCTTTGGTGCAAATTTTTTTAAATGGTGGTAGTGTCAAAAGAGTTTAGGTAAATTTGGAGATAGTTTCCATTTCCGTCTAGATGTGGCTTTAACTTCAAGATTGAGTTTTGGCACTCATGATATAGTTGATACATCATGATCTCACACACAAGTGGTAGTCTTGAGTATGTTGTGATTTGGTTTTAAACTCCCTGTAGTGGAAAAGATCCCTAGCCACCACAGGCTATCCAAATGATACGAAAAGAAGCCACAAATACTACTCTCTCTATTTCTTTCCCTTCCAACAAATCGGCACCTTGTTTTTAGGTTGTGGGGTTCAGATTGTAATTTATGCTCTCGAATCATCCTTTAATTCCCAAATTTGACAATAATACATTGAATATAAATCTAAATTTCATACTTATTTTCTATTGTTTGTTCATAAGCTGGATGTTTTCTCCATTCTTTAAGAATCTTTAATTTTGTCTGGGAAGTCCCATAATTGCAGTGCTCCTCTTTTTTCCTCAGTTAAGCAGCAACATAATTTTCCTTGAATTCATTTACTTGCAGAGCATATGCTATTTTATGCAAGTGAGAAGTATCCCTTGGAGGATAGCTACTCCAAGTACATTGCTGAGGTAACATTTGGATTACTTTTGTTGGTAGATTTGGCTATAGTAGGTGCAATTGTCTTTTTATTTTCTTTCCCATTTTGATTTCTATAGATGTCTTGAAGCATTTGAATGTTAGGTAGGTTACAGTGCAGAAATATAGGCATAAAAGTAGACAGGTTTGAACATAGATCTAATATTTTAGCTCAATGAATGAGCTGCAATGCATGTCTGGCACGGGTGATTGGCAAATATGCTGATGGCTGATGGGGGCCTCCTCTTCCCCCAAAAAATGGAAGAGGGATGGGAAGGGTTGGGAGACTGAATCAAATAAGACAGAGTGCTTGTATAGGCTAGCATGCCAAGGTAAGCCCTGGTGTAAAGTCTGAAAAACTAACCCTAGCATAAGTTACTGTCTCTTTTCCTTAATATTTCTTACATACTATGTATTCATATTTCTTGTTTTCTATCTTTTTTTAATTTTTGCTTTTATTTTTTCTTTTAATTTTGTAGCATGGTGGGAGTACTAATGCTTTCACGGCAAGTGAGCAAACCAATTATTTTTTTGATGTTAATGCTGACTGTTTTGAAGAAGCTCTGGACAGGTACTATTATTTTCCTTAAATCTGGTTGCACACACTAATTACTGTTTGACTTCTTTCATGTTGATTTATTTGTTCAGATTCGCACAGTTTTTTATCAAACCATTGATGTCAGCTGATGCCACTACAAGGGAAATCAAAGCTGTTGATTCTGGTTAGGGTTTGCACTTTCATTTTAGTAGTAGCACTTTATTTAACTATTTAATGACCTGCTTCTCTCTTTCTCTCCCCCCACAGAGCACCAGAAGAATTTACTCTCTGATGCTTGGAGAATGAACCAGGTATTTCATACCCTAATCTAAGCATAAGCAAATGTTGTTTTTTACCTTGCATGCCTTGGATTGTAAATGTCTGCAATAAAATTGTAGTATTAGAAATTGGGGGGAAATTGGATATATTGATGAATTGATAAATATTTATAGTGTTGCATTGAAAGCTGAATATTGATGTATGCCAGATGTCTCTCTCTTGCATTTTTATACCAATTGATGAATTACCATGATATATTACAATGAGTCACCTATTTCCTCATTCAACTGTATCGATTTTGTACACTTCATGTTTAGTTTCATTGGATTGATTATTTTTCCTTTGTCATATATTAAACAAGTTTTTTATATCACTCTGCAGCTGCAGAAGCATCTTAGTGCAAAGGATCATCCATACCATAAATTTAGCACAGGTATGCAATTCTATTTGATTCCAGATTTGTACCACAATTGATCTCCTTTAAATTGTTTTAAATGGAATTTTATTGATCAATGTCTAATTTTCTTAAGTGTTTTAAATAACATAAATACCATTCTGGCACAATGAACACAGCCATTTCTTTTTTGGAATGCTTGTTTATGATACTGAATTTTTGGCATGTTTGTTGATTGGTTTTCCTTCTTAAATGCTGCTATAATGTGCAAGCTAAACACAAGATTGTTGTTTCTGTATGTGCGGTGTTTAATTTTCGTATTAATTGTCTTCGAATCTGTAATTCTCAGCCTAGGAATTTTATTTTATTTTTTAGCATTTATGAATTGAGCATTCATGTGAAACTTACTTGGAGATTTCCTACAACATTTCCCCAAATGTTGTGTTTTTATTTGGATAATGGACTCTTTTACCATATTATTAAATACTTGGACAATAATATAACATAATACTTGAAGAGACAGAATTGGTAACAGAGAGTGTAATAGAGGATGTAACAAGAAATCATCAGCCAAAAACTATCTTCTTTATGTTTCGTTTTGGCTTCAGAAAATTATCATAATTTTGTTCTTCTGACATGGCTTTCTGAACAATTTATTGTCTTTGCAGGGAGCTGGGAAACATTAGAGACACAACCAAAGGAAAGGGGGTTGGACACGAGGCAAGAACTACTCAAATTTTACGAGGAGAATTATTCGGCCAACCTTATGCATTTAGTTGTTTATGTGAAGGGTGATGTGTCATTTTTCCATGTGTAGTTTCTGAAGAACTTTACTAGAAACTATGCTGAAATTTTTCTTGTGGTATCTTCAGATAGTCTTGATAATGCTCAAACCCTGGTGCTGAACAAGTTTCGGGAAATCCGGAATATTGGTAGAATTTCTCCCAGCTTTACTGGTCAGCCTTGCACTTCTGAATATCTTCAGGTATTTGGATGGTTATGTATACCAACCTTTATAGATGTAGAAGCAAATAAAAACTAGTGACTCCTATGCCCTGCAGGTTGTTATGTGTTTTCTATTCATAGTTTAGTGAGGTCTGAAATCATTGTTGGTTAGTTGTGCTAAGGAAAATTATTTGAAGAACACTGCAAACACCCTATAAACCATTGAGACACTCAATCTGTAATTATATTTTCAAGTTTATAATAATTCTTTTGTTCGTTTATAAAATTGAAAGAGGTTCTAAGTATCTGTATATTCTATAATATACGTCATTTGTGATGTTGGCGAAGAAGTGGGTTTGTTCCTCAACTTGATTAAAATTTTACTGTCCAAGAATAAGACTTGATTGATGGATAGAATTTGGATATGTGGCCATTCAATCTGTGTGGATCACAATTCTGTGGTCTTTCAATGATATGCAACTTTCTTTAGTTTCTTTGTATAACCATTTTAATGTTGTTGTGGTATGTTTTCCTTTTGTCTGTCCAGATTCTCGTCAAAACTGTTCCGATCAAGCAGGGTCATAAGTTGAGAATTATTTGGCCTATAACTCCTGGTATACGTCACTATCAGGAAGGGCCTTGCAGGTATCTGGGTCACTTGATTGGACATGAAGGAGAAGGATCTTTATTTTATACTTTGAAAAAATTGGGTGGGTTCTTCATCAGTCCTCAAGAACTTAAACTGTTTCCCAATTCTGACCCTCATCACTTCCATTGAGAATTTCAAATTTTCTATTATGGAATTTTCAGCATTTGGATTCTGATTAAACTAAGAGTTTTGAAACTTCCTTGATTGATTTTCATCATCTGCCTTTTGTGGATATCATTTTTCTTTTCATATCACATTCTGTGCCCATGTTTTACCTATTCCAGAATTTGTTGTTATTCAAAATGTTCGTGTGCATAAAGAGTAGTGAGCCATTTCTTGGGGAACCAGTCATTCATGCATGCATTCTTTTGCAGTGTTATTCTATCTATCTAATTCCATCAGGCTAATTATCAGACATCTGCCATCAATTTGTATTTATTATGAGCTCCTATACCCTTTTTAGATTCAAAATTTTGTACTTCAAAAGTATGTTTACAGGCTATCTGCCATCAATTGTCTTTCTATAGATATTTTTCATATTTTGCTTTTACTAACCTGAACTCTTTGATGGAATTATCATGAGGAATATCTTTGGCATATTGTTGCAGGTTGGGCAACAAGCTTATCTGCTGGTGAATCAGATTCAAGTTATGATTTTTCATTCTTTAAAGTAACTATTGATCTGACGGAAGCTGGTCATGGTCAGTGTATTCTGGGTTTTGCTTTTATTTATTATTATATCTGAAAACAGGAAGCTGAAGAAAAAATTTCTATTTAATTATGGCCTGAGATTTGAGTAATTGGAGGTGGGTGCATCTAATGCCTTTATAATTTAAGCAAAATTTTTAAAATGGAATTGCAGAGCATGTTGAGGATATTGTGGCATTGCTATTCAAATATATACATCTTCTACAACAATCTGGTGCCTGCAAACGGATTTTTGATGAGGTTTTGCCCTTTACTGTATTTGATTGAATATTTTGGATGCAATGAACGTTGTAACCCTCTTCTCTGACACAGATGATTATTTCTCTGATAGTATTGTTAGTCAGATGAGATGCCATGGACCCATAAAAGCGTGTATGAATTAGGACCCTTTGGCTTGGAGCTTGATTTAATTTAAATTGGTAATGCCTTACCCACCTTGATACGGACATTCAAACACAATTTGATTTGTGGTGCCTGTAAAAGGCATGTAATCACAGAAGTGTAGCTTTTGCAGTTGTATAACTAATAAGTTGAACTCAAAGAGCTGCAATTCTTTTTGGTAGATGGGAACTCTTACTATTTTCTATTGGTTGTTGCCTTTCTCCTAGATGTGTAATCCTGAAAATGTCTGATTATATCTATGCATTTGTATAAGATGATTTCTTGAAACTTAGAAATTTTTGCTAAGCATCTTTTCCAGTTCCCTTATACAAGAACTAGATGTGCAAAGCTTTTTGCATCCACTGCTTTGATGACTTGCTATGCTGATGGTGTTCTGAATATATAGAGTATGTTGGTGTAAGACCTATTTCATAAAAAAGTCGTTTTATCTGTGGTGGTGTTGTGTCAAGGACAGATTAATTCGTATTGATATTTATCTCAAGCGTCCTAGTTTTTTAGGTCTGAAGTTTCAGTTAGATTTGGTCATATGAATATTCTGTTTTGGAGGATATCAGTAGTCTCTCCTCCATGTAGATTGCTGGATGTTCTGTTTTGAGTTTGTTTCTCCTAGAATTTTAATCTTCTTTTCTTAATCTTTTAATGAAGCTTTCAGCCATTTGTGAGACTGCTTTCCATTATCAAGACAAGATTAATCCGATCGATTATGTTGTAAATGTTGCTTTGAATATGAAGGTAATAAATTAATCTCTGTAATTATGCATCTTCTGCAGTTTTGATGCTTACAATTGTCTAATAATTATATGCTGTTTTCAGCATGAAGTTCCATTCATTGATAAATTCCTAATCTCAGATATGCTAGAAGTATTTCAATAGTGAAATGAATGGCTATTATTCTCTCCTCTATGATCTGGAGCTGGAGAAGTGATCAATAAACTAGAAAATGTCTAAGAAGATTAATTTGTTTGACTGAATTTTCTGCTGATTTCCCCATAATTTGAACTACCTCTTCTGATTCCCCACCTCCTCTTTACTCCATTATCTTTTTTACATTGTATGCACAAATAATATCAATAATTGATCATATTGTGTTTGCAAAACATATTTCAGTTATATCCACCTAAAGATTGGCTTGCGGGATCTTCTCTGCCTTCAAAATTTAACTCAGATGTTATTCAGTCATTGTTAGATGAACTCACAACACAAAACATCCGGTAGGTCTTGCTAATGATTGGTGAATTTTATCTTTTTGATCCTTAGATATTGGAAAGTAACATACATATCCACTTTGTGCCAGTGTATAGCATTTGTTTTATTTTCTCAAGCTGACTTTTATTTGTTTCAACTGCTAATATAACTTATCATGGGTAAACATATGGTTAGAGAACATGTAAACATCTCCTATGGGTCCAAAACTTTTGGCTCAAAATATTTTGCTGCCAGTATCTGACCCTAAGAATAGGAGGACTGGTATGGAGTTGTTTTCCTGTTCATTTCCAATTTCTATTAGCTTCACTGTTGCAGTGTAGATGTTCACATCCATTTTCATGGTTATATCTTTTGCTTATCTCTATCTTCTCACATCTGCAATGCTAAAGTGGTATTTATTTGTTGAACAGAATCTTTTGGGAGTCAACCAAGTTTAAGGGGCAGACGGAGATAACTGAACCATGGTATGGAACCGGATATTCTATTGAAAAGTTAACTAGCTCCATGATTCAGGTATGTTTTCTTCCCATAACTGACTGATCTGGATTCTAGTTATTTCTTTCATATTTATGCTGGAAGTTTTTTGTATTAACTGGGAAATTTATAAGATACTTACCCTGCTTGCAGCAATGGATGGAAAGAGCTCCTAATGAACATCTCTATCTTCCTAAGCCAAATATTTTTATTCCAACTGATCTAGCTCTAAAAGATGACTTGAAGAAGGTATTATTGTTAATACCGTATTTTATCTTCATTTTTTGATACTTGACCTTTCTGATGTAACTTCATTTTGAACAGAGGGATTTTCCTCACTTGTTGAGGAAATCATCATATTCAAGGTTGTGGTATAAGCCTAATACTGTCTTTTTAACTCCAAAAGCACATGTGAAGATAGATTTCAGCTGTCCATGCTCTGGGAATTCGCCTGAATCTATGGTTCTTTTGGATATCTTTACACAACTATTAATGGACTACTTGAATGAATATGGTAAATCTTGTGATGCTGCGTTTTTTTTTCTTTTCAACACAAATTCCATGTTTGGTGACTTGAAATATCCTGAGATGGCATAGTAATCCTCTCTTCCTGAGATTGCCATAATAATTCTCTCTTCTTTTATCTTTATTTGTGTTACTGATAAATTCAAACATCTCACTTGCTTTGCACCTTTAGCTTATGATGCCCAGGTTGCTGGCCTCTATTATGGAATCAATAATACAGATAGTGGTTTCCAGGTACTTTTTTTTCCCCCATTTCTATTAGGTTCTGCTTTTGAAACAGATTGGCTGAAATATTTGAATCTTTACATTCTGAAAAAATATATTTAGGACTATGATGTGAGGTCTAGCAAGATTTCTTTTATATCATATTTCCTGTATGATTGTGATTTATCATTAATTTTTATTTTACCAGTGTGCACAGATTGCACACCCACTTATGTGTGTCCTGTTATGTACACATATTTGTGCATATGTTTAAAAAACTATGCATGTTTTAGAAAACACGGATATCTCTATACATACATCTAAACAAGCAAGACTCTAATCACGGCTCTCTTCAATTACATGACGTAAATATCATGCAATAAACTAGTTCAGATAAGATGACCATTGATCCTAACTGGAGGATGTTTCTCTATAATTCATTTTCTTTTATGTTTAACGTAGTTTGGTTAATTTACCAATCAGGAGGCTTATTATGACTTTGAAACCAAGTATGCCTCAGTGATGAGGAAGAGTAGCCAATGTGGTAGACGGCTAACATACATGTTATTTTTCCTTTTTTATCTTTTCATTTATCTCTCTCTTTTCTTTTCTTTTCTTTTTTTCCCCCTCTCCCTTAGAATTCTATTGAGCATCTCTACTTGTTATGTTTTTGTAGGGATTGTTCCAAGTACATGCACAGTATAGCTTAGATGTCTAACAATTAATTTTTGCTTTCAAATCAAGATGATTTTTCTTTTCTATCTCTTTTCTGACTTAGGTGACTGTTGTTGGATATAATCACAAGTTAAGAATCTTGCTGGAAACTGTGATTGAGAAAATTGCGAATTTTGAAGTAAAACCTGACAGATTTTCTGTGATCAAGGTCAGTGTCATCTTCTTATCATCCTTAATATTAGATACAGCTCAATTTCCCTTTATGGCGGATGCACATGATATTGTTCAATTCTATTTCCTTTCTGACAGACTCATCTAATCTATTCATTTGATTAAATTTAAGTTACTGCCCTAACTGCCAGACGCTAATAAATTTTTTTTCTTAGGCTGCCAATCTGGTCGCTAATTAGTTCTTTAGTATCGTTATGTGTAGCTACGAGTTTTACCTTTTTGCGTTAATTTTGTGGGTTTACTTTATGAACTAGAAATCAACGTGGAAAACCTGATGTAAGCATACAACATTGAATTCTGGAGAAATTGTGAAACATTTGAGAAAGGACATCCATGAGTGGTTGTTTCAAATAAAGGTGTAGATATGGTTAAACATGTTTATTGGGTTTTGCTTTTCTTGTAGGAACTGGTATCAAAGGAGTATAAAAATTTCAAGTTTCAACAACCTTACCAGCAAGCCATGTATTACTGCTCATTGATTTTGCATGATCAAGCATTCCCTTGGACGGAGAAACTTGAAGTTCTTCCAAATCTTGAAGCTGAAAATCTTCTTGGATTTTATCCACAGATGCTGTCTAGAACCTTTTTGGAATTCTATGTTGCAGGTTTTTGTCGTTGATTATTTTTGCTGAATGCACATAAGTTTTTTGGAAGTATTATACTTTAAGCATTACCATTTGGGCCACTTTTCTTTGATTCAGGAAACATTGAGCCAAATGAAGCAGAGTCAATGGTAGAGCATATAGAAGATGTATTTTATAAGGGTTCTCAGCCTTTGTCCAAGGCTTTGCACCCTTCTCAGCATCTGACGAACAGAGTTGTCAAGCTTGATAAAAGTGTGAATCATTTTTATACAGCAGAAGGTCTTAATACAAGTGATGAGAATTCTGCCCTTCTGCATTATATTCAGGTATATGCTTCAAATTTTAGTTTTGATATAGATCACAGGAACTAAAACCTTAATTTACTATTGACATAATTAACTGCATCCTGATTTCCCTCAAAGTGGCAATGCTGAAAAGCATATGACAAGGTTAGAGTAATTTTAGGACATCTAAAAACATACTAGTTGTTGCCCTTTCTTAATTCTGTAACTGCAAACCATTATTTGGGCTCTAGGACTAAATGCAGCCCCAAGTTGAACATTCAATTCTACTCTTTAGTTGAACAAATTCTTATCTTAACTTGTCTTCCCCTTGTTAGACAAATTCAGCTGTCTCTTTCAACTTTAGTGTGTTTTCTATTGACGTGGCAGGAATATTTTTCTTCTTAATTGGTAAATCAAGCTCAATTGGGTAACTCTCTTTGTGTCTGTCAATCAAAATGCTAACTAAAGATTTCTGTGTATGGTGTAGGTCCACCAAGATGATTTCATGATGAATGTTAAACTTCAGCTGTTTGCTGCTGTAGCCAAACAACCTGTATTCCATCAACTTAGATCAGTTGAGCAGCTTGGCTATATCACTGTACTTATGCAGAGGTATGAACCAATTTGTTCATCTGAGTTGGTTATTATGAAGCTTCTCATATATATATTCCCTGTGTGTGGAATACTCTGTCCACATATAAAGTTGCAATTTTGTTGTTGTAGGGATGATTTTGGTGTTCGAGGAGCACAATTCATCATCCAATCTACCATAAAGGTTTATATGCATACAGCATTAGCAAAATATGAAGCCAGTTAATTGTTTTATATATACTCTTTGTATCACCTATAGTTTAATCTCTTTTGACAGGGTCCCAAGCATATCAATCTGAGGGTTGAGGAATTTCTGAAGATGTTTGAAACTAAACTTAAAGAGATGACTCTTGAAGAATTCAAGGTAAGCTAAGGGATGAATTCCATTTGCTAATATATTTAGTTGCAGGTAAAATTAATTAATTTAGTCCCTTACAGTTTTATGTTTAGTGACTTTTGTCTTAACTTTTGGATGTATACAAACTTCTTAGATCCCCAAGGGTTTTATGGAGGTCTTAGATCCCAACTGAGCCAAACTTCAATCAAGTTTGTAAGAAGGCATTACACCTAGGGAGAAAAAAGAAATGGGTCATTCTAATTCCATTAGGAAAAAGGAAGGTCCCAAGGACATAACCAAATTTTCCCTTATTGATTTTGTTAAACATGACCTCTAGTGTTGACTCGAGGATTTTCAGGAGAAAACTACCAAATAAGTTCCTTCCTAAAAACTTCAGGGATAAAAGATTTTAAAATGGAAAAGTTGAACAAAAGTTACCAAACACTTAGGGTCTAAATCCACTAAGGAATTATCATATGTGCTGATTCCTTGATTTTCATGATCTCCACTGACAAGGACATTTTTATGCATAAATCATAGAGCAATGTCAATGCACTTATCGATTTGAAGCTTGAGAAGCACAAGAATTTACTGGAAGAATCAAAAGTTTTTTGGCGGGAAGTTTCTAATGGCACCCTCAAATTTGACAGAAGAGAACGCGAGGTAATGTAGTGTCTTTTAAGAGTCTGCAAGTAGTTCCCACCATGGTTATGCTTAAATACCTGAAAACATCTCTTTTTTTTCCCTCTTTGGGTCGTGCAAGAAAATTTTATTACTGTACATTGAAGCAATGTGTTTCTTCTTATTCCTTTTCTAATTTTGTTGTTGCATCTATTGCTAATCTTCAATGTACAATAAAACTGTTGAAACAGGTTGCAGCATTGAAACAACTGACTCCAAAAGATCTGATTGATTTCTTTGACGAATATATTAAAGTTGGTGCCCCTCGGAAGCAAGCATTGAGCATTCTCATTTATGGAGGCTCTCGTTCTTCTGAATATCACGAGGACAGAAAGGAATTGGTGGAGCCATGTGCAGTTCAAATTGATGATGTTCTCAGCTTCAAGCGATCATCCCCTCTGTATGGATCATTCAAAGGAGGCATTGGTTTTGTGAAGTTATAAGGGACTAGAATTCTTGCCAGATGCAAAAATTGCTTACTGCTTAATGCAAATTGTCCTGACCTTCTACTTGTGAAGGAAACAACTGTTAATTCCAATGTCGATTTTGAAATCAGGACTCACTATTTTTTCCGCACCAGACCCTTTTATTGTTCAATTCTCATATATAGTTCTTGAGGAGGAATAAGCTATAATAAGCTGATGAGCTGAATATTTGGGGCCAAAATAATTTAACTGTTGTGAGCAGAATACATAGCAGTTGTCATACTCTCTTCTATCATGTTATATATGCTTGTACATTATGAAGTATAGTCTATGTCTATACTCATTTGTTCTTCAACCTGGAGGGAAAAGATAATGGTTATTTCAGAAATTACTTACTAGGTGACAGGCAATGTGGGTTAATCCACGGGTTACATATAAATCATTAACAGAGCCTAGTATTCCAAATAATTTGGAAGTAACAATTACTACTGACTAAACTTGGGTGAAGTAATACAAGCGTATTGAATAAAAATGAATCATTGAGTATGAGGTGATCACAAACATTATGAACAATGTTGCTCCAAAGAATAAAGAATCAAACTAATAATATTAGAGTACTAGTACGTATCAAAATCATCGAAGGCCTTGAAAGCAAAACTGGCCAAATTTGATGAATCTAGACTTGCTATCTTGCCGTCATCCTGCTGACTGAGATGCTGGTGATGGGCGGCACCTTCCTCCAACTTGCAGGGTGGATGATAGTACATCCGAGCAGTTTGAGGACAATGAGAATGGAACCTAGCCACTATTCTCACCCCAGTATCTAACAACTCCAGATATTTGCCCATCGATATCCTCTTGAAACAGTTGATTGAAGACAGATGAGGGATGGGATCTTTCAGCAAATCAACTCCTCAGATGCACAAGATCATAAAATGGCCGAACTATGGTGCTTTTCTCCTTTTCTTTTCTTTTCTTTTCTTTTCTTTTCTTGCTTCTGTGGAGGGAAGAACTTCATCTGCTTATATATACGATGATAAGGAGTAGCTGGGGAATAGCCTTCCGTTCCCTTTCACCTTCTTTCTATGTGTTGATAGATTCTTTTTGTTGACCAGGAATGTTTGTGACTTTCCTATTGTTCTCGTCGGTCCACCTATTTAGATTGATGACTGCCTTCAAAAAAATTCACGGTTAGTCAAACAAGAGGTGGTGTATGCGTCATAATAGTCTCTTCTTTATTTAAATACAACTTTCTTTTTCTCCTAAGCAACACATGGCTAGTCAAAAGAAAAGACAACGTCAAACCGAGTACTGGCTGGGGACATGCTTCTATGCCTGCTTTTCTGGAAGTCTAATTGTGTTTAAATATATTTGGACATGTATTTTTAAAGTAAAATCACAGTTTTTAATAAAATTTAAATTAGATGTACTTTTTAAATTTTTTTATAAATTTCATCAAAATAAATACTAATGTTATTTTTCTATTATGAATTCATCATCATTATTTTAATATCCTTTCTTCACTTAGATTACTTTCTTAAGGAGTTATTGATGTAATTAATTATAAAATTATATGTTAATAAAAAAATAAATATTTTAACAAATATGTCGTTTTATATCTAAAATAAAATTATAAATTATAAGCACTTAATTCTAAAATCAAAATATTACTCATTCTCTACTTTCTTGAGATGAAAATTCTAAATAGGGCCTTTGTGCTAAAGTCAAAAGTGTCAAATATCAAAATGTACAGAAGGATGTCTTATTAAGATAATTTGTACAAGTTGCAGGAAATTATTCTATTTCCCTGGTTCCTAACGGAAGAAAAGCAGTTACTGGCAGAATTGAGACCAGAAATTCGTAGTGAAGAAAACTGAGTAGAACAAACATAAAATACTACCTTCAATTTCTCTAAACAAAATAAGTGCCACCTACTGCTATAACCTGTACGTGCAAAGTATTCTGGCCCTTTTGATTTTGCACGTTTTTTTGGGTAAAAGGGGTCATTCCAAGCAATGGCAAAATAGATCTAACTCATCTAATAATTCCTCTGATTCTATATGTTTCACAATTTAAAAGAGTAATTTTCCCTCTTTCCTATCATGCAGTCATTTTATCAGTCCACAGCCATATAACTAAGCAGTCTAAACTAGATAATATGTCATGCTATCTGCAAAAGAAGAATAGAAAGAAATGGTTATATTATATTCTTCTCAATACGAATAATAATGCAGAAACCATTTCACCTATAAACTCAAAATATAAGAACCATATATATATATATATATATATATATTTCAAGCTTACCGTGTAAATATAAGGATCAGTACGACCTCCTGCTCCAGTCCTCTTAACCTTCTCTAAATTCAACAGTCTGCAGATTATAATAAGACTTATGAAATCATTACAGAAATTCGAATCATGATCACAGGGTTCAAATGGCCAAGTGCAAGGTACAAACTAAGAAGTATGGCGCACCACCAAAACTTAGTGAATTTGCACAAGGAATTATGGACACGTCTCACTCTGTCGATGCGTGTGTTGTGTGTATGTGTGTGATATAGAGAGAGGAAGAGAAGTTCGGCTCACATTCTCAAAGCCTTGCTGGTACTGGGGTTGTCACCGAGCAAATGCCGAATCTGGACTTCAGAAACAGAACCTTGAGCAGTCAACACGTTCAAAATGGCTTCAGCTCGGCGCCGCATATGACCAGAATAAGAAGTCTTCTTCAGCTTTGCATCCTTAGGCCGAATTAGCACAGGAAGATGTTCACGCTTTCTGATGACATCACGACTGCTTGCGCTGGAGATTGCACTGCTGGAGCTACTCGTGATACATGAAGAAGCCGAAGCCGAAGCAGAGGCTTCGATCTCAGTTTCTGGAAATCCGGAATTGATCTTACGGCAATCGGATATGCAGAAAGTCTTGGATCTCCGCTTTCGAACCTCCTATAGATCACTAATAATTAAAATTTGTAAAAGCAGAGCCAAATAAGAGACCATAAGAGAAATTCACAAAAAACAGAGCCGAGTGAGAAACTAACACAACAAACAGATTTAAAAAACCACCAGATTCATAAATTTTTAAATTAATTCAGAACAATTTCGAAGCTGATCTACAGCTAAATTTTGTATTATGAAACAGCTGAACCAACACCAGATGACACCAACTAAAGAGCTAAAAAGGTAACTCCTACAGATGAAATTCACAAATTGAAAACGCGGTTAATTGTAAAGTTCAATCCGTTGTTTTAATATTTTATAGAACAGTTTACCAAGTAAAATCTTCAGAAAATGAACCATAAGGTCCAAATAGTGGAATACAGCGATCACCTTGAGTTTCATTATGTCATGAAACTGAGTGACGATGGCGATCACCTTCTCCTGTTGTTGATTGTTACTCGTGATCGATGACGACGAACTGCTCCAGCCCGACCTTGTAACCGAAAGCCTCGTTGGACTTTTGTCGTTCATCACCATCACTTTTTTCCTCTTACAGCTTTTCTCACTACAGCAATATACAAAGTAAATGAATGCAATTCCGATTAGTGATTACAGATCAAACAAAATCCAAACCGGAGCTCGAGATTTACAGTTTGAAAGAGATCAGAGCGAGGGGGTCAGGCATGGTGGTGGAGAGCAGTAGGAGAGCTGAGGCTACTTCGAGTTCAAATGGATTTGGAAATGCTTTTTCTGCTGCCATCATTTTTTTTTAGTGTTTGATTTCCTTGAAAAAGGGCGGGAGTACGAAATGAAAACGTTCTGGAGTTTCCTCTTTTTTTGAAAAAAAAAAAAAAAAAATTATTCTCGGTTTCCTCTTTTGGTTTCGATTCGACAGAAATAAACGAAAAGTTTGCAAGTTAATTTGGGCTGTACCTCTTTAATGGGCCATGATTCTTTTGGGCCTTTTAATAAAAGAGAATTATTAATTAGTAAAAAAAAAAAGTGAAAGTAAATATATTATATAATATAAAGTTTTTATTAATACCTGATATTTTGCCGTGCGATTGCCGCTTACTCCAACCACCAGTTAAAAGTGGTCGCTTTTCTGCACTCTCATCTCTTCCTTTTCTCTTCTCCAATTTTTTTTAATTGATGAAAAAATAATCTGGAGAAAAAAAATATTAAAATAAACTTTTTATATTCAAACGTAATACAAAATTGGGCTGCAAATGTGGAATTCAGCCCAATAAACTCCATCCACAGATTTTGATTTCATATATATATATATATAATATAGTATTTCATTTGTTTCTTATGGTCAGTAGTTGGTTAATCAGTCCATTCCCGATCTCAATTCCAATTAATCATTTCAAAAGTTTCCAGATCCAGAAATTTCATCAAATCTTTAACAAAATTAAACCAAGAAATTGTATTTAAATTAAAAGAAACAATAATAGTTTGGGGGTGGAAAAAAAAAAGCTGCTAACAAATTCCATTAAAGAATATATACCCCACCACCCACCTTGGGTCATCTGCAGTTGCAGTTACATTGAAGCTTAAGAAAACAACCGGACAACAGCATCAGCAAATCTGGCACTATTTTCCCACTTCACTTTTCTTCTAGGTTGTCGGCAGAAACCATCATCTTCCCAACAGGCACCGTCTGAATACATACATTCAGTTATACACTTTTTCATTGAGGAGTAGAAGAAGAAGAAGAAGAAGAATCTGGTGAATGTTGAATTGAACAAAAGGGAAGTAAGAAAAGGCAGTATTGTGATATATACAAATACAGTCTTGTCTGTCAGAGGGTGTTTTCTGTGGGTTGTGTTGAAATAAAAGTTTATTAGTATAAGTGATCAATTTTTGTGGGTTCAATTACTTTTTGTACATTCTGGGGAATTCAATGTTGGTCCAAGATCGTTCAACACCAAAACCTCCAAAACCACCTCATAATAGTAATAATAATAATAATTCTAGACATCTGGAGCATTTACAGAATCGTCTTCCAATCTCGTCTCGTTTTTATCACACTAAGAGTCTTGATTTATGCACATGGGCATCGGAAAATCTTTACAAAATTCTTACTATTCTACTCTTGGTAACAACTGTTGCCACACTATTCTTCTTCCGAAACTCCGCTTATGGAGGAGATACTTCCGCCTTGCTTTGCCTGCAATCTACCCAAATGCATTCTATCCATCCCCAACTTCCTCAAGTCAACTGGAATTACGTTCCTGCTATTGCTGATAAATCTACTCCTTTTGCTAATTTCCGATCCGAGCAGTGGATCGTGGTCTCTGTCTCTGAGTATCCCTCTGATTCGCTTCGGAAATTGGCCAAAATTAAGGGTTGGCAAGTGCTTGCGGTGGGCAATTCGAAGACTCCCAAGGATTGGACTCTAAAAGGTACTATCTTTTTATCTTTGGAAATGCAAGCTCAATTGGGTTTTCGAGTTGTTGATTACTTGCCCTATGATTCGTATGTTAGAAAGTCTGTAGGATACTTATTTGCCATACAGCATGGTGCTAAGAAAATATTTGACGTTGATGATCGAGGTGATGTGATTGGTAATGATATTGGCAAACATTTTGATGTAGAATTAATTGGGGAGGGGGCTAGGCAGGATGTTATTTTGCAGTATACTCATGAGAATCCTAATAGGACAATTGTTAACCCTTATGTTCATTTTGGACAAAGATCAGTTTGGCCTAGAGGTTTACCTTTAGAAAATGTGGGTGAAATTGGGCATGAAGAGTATTATACTGAAGTGTTCAGTGGGAAACAGTATATTCAGCAGGGCATTTCAAATGGGTTGCCGGATGTAGATTCAGTTTTCTATTTTACCAGGAAAGCTGAATTCGAGTCCTTTGACATTAGGTTTGATGAACATGCACCAAAAGTGGCATTGCCTCAAGGAATAATGGTGCCAGTCAATTCCTTTAATACAATATTCCATTCATCTGCATTTTGGGCTTTGATGCTTCCTGTTTCTGTTAGTACAATGGCTTCAGATATTTTAAGGGGTTATTGGGCACAGAGAGTGTTGTGGGAGATTGGTGGGTATGTTGTGGTGTATCCTCCCACAGTTCATCGCTACGATAGGGTTGAAGCCTATCCTTTTTCTGAGGAAAAAGATCTTCATGTGAATGTAGGACGGCTGATCAACTTCTTGGTAGGATGGAGATCTAGTAAACACAGATTGTTTGAAAAAGTTCTGGAATTGAGCTATGCAATGGCTGAGGAAGGATTTTGGACTGAGAAAGACGTTAAGTTTACAGCTGCATGGCTTCAAGATTTGCTTGCTGTTGGTTACCAGCAGCCTAGGCTGATGTCTCTTGAAATTGATAGGCCTAGGGCAAACATTGGTCATGGTGATAGGAAGGAGTTTGTTCCTCGCAAATTACCATCTGTACATCTTGGAGTTGAGGAAATAGGGACTGTAAATTATGAAATTGGAAATTTGATCCGGTGGAGGAAGAATTTTGGAAACATTGTGCTTATTATGTTTTGCAGTGGACCTGTTGAACGAACTGCTTTGGAGTGGAGGTTGCTGTATGGCAGGATTTTTAAGACAGTAATTATATTGTCACAGCAGAAGAATATGGATCTTGCTGTTGAACAAGGCCAGTTAGATCACATTTACAAGTAAGTCTTTTTCCATATACACATTGTATTATAATTGTGATCAGATTTTTTCAATGTCTTTGATTGATGTTATCCACAGCCAAACTGGTTTTGGTGGTGACGCCCTGGGGATTAAAAAGTGGAATTAATTGTAAAAGTTATTTATCGAGTGTCTGCAGATTCTATTTCTGGCTTAGCATTTCTGCAGGCACATGGGAGTTAGGAGTGGGGTTATGAATTATAAGTGGGAGGCTTTGCCAGATGAAATCTCTATTCATTAAATTTTCCGTCTAAATGATTTATTGTATTTTTCTTTCAATAATAATGAAGATAAGCTCGAATGGTTATAAAAATAAAACCAAACATTTTCCTGATGGAACTCATTGATGTAAAACCACTTATACACAGTCGTATCTTTGTCTGTTTCCTAGAAATATGTCCTTCAGCAAACACTATGTGTAACTCAGCTTCAAAGAATCTGAAGAAGAAAGGTACTGGAACTACAGATACTAGTTAGAAAGGAAAACTCTAATGAATCCCCGAAACGAATAAATCCAATATCTCTACTCTCTCACATGTGTTATTGTAGTAGTATTTGAACTAATTCCGAGTTTGGGGGTACCCTGTATTTCATCATTCCAAGAAACTAACTTTTGGTCTCCCCACAACCCCTTCAGGGCCAATGTTAAGCAAGTTTATTTAGTGGTCAAGTGAGTATTTCTGTTGAATATATATTCCTGAGAGATTGTACATGATAAACTTGAATCCAGAAAGAGTGACTGATAAGATTTGCTCTGTATTTAGAATGAGATTCTGCTGCCCATATTTGTTTCTTTCTTGAACTCTAAAAGTAACAGCAGCTTCTTTTTCTAGCATTAAGCCCTGACTTGTTTGTGCTTAATTTGGCTTTTACATTGCTGTTGTATGTTTAGGGTAATCCTTAATCCATAATAATGTAACTGTGAACTTCCTATTCTCTCTATTTTTCACTCACTTTTTTCACTTTTTGGCCCTCATATTTCAGGGACCTACCAAAATTGTTTGACAGATACACCAGTGCTGAAGGCTTTTTATTCCTCCAGGATGATACAATTCTTAATTACTGGAACCTGCTTCAAGCTGATAAGAACAGGCTCTGGATACCAAACAAGGTAAACTACAAAATTTATATATATATATATATATCATGAGAAAAGTTATGACCCAAGTTATTCTATCTTACATTGTAGTAGATTCCGGTTTAATCATGATAGTGTATGGTTGTTCATGAGCTTCTTGTTTTATCCACTCTTAACATTCTTATGAATCTAGGTAACTGAGTCCTGGACAACAGTCTCAACTGCTGACAACTCAGATTGGTTTGTAAAACAAGCAGACTTGGTAAAGAAAGTAGTTTCCACCATGCCAGTTCACCTCCAAGTCAATTACAAAGAGTCTGTGAAAAGTGAGCAGAGTCTTACAATCTGCAGTTCGGAGTTATTCTATGTTCCTCGACATTTTGTGGCTGACTTTGTTGATCTGGTTAATCTTGTTGGTAATCTGGATATCCATCACAAGGTTGCAATACCTATGTTCTTTATGGCAATGGACTCTCAGAAGAATTTTGACCCAGTGTTCTACTCAATGATTTATGAGAAGCAGCTCCCAGCTAATTCTACAACATTCTATTCCGCTGAAGTTGCTGCAATTCATCCATGGAACATAACCACCGAGCAAGAGTTCATCAAGCTCATAAGAATTATGGCTGCTGGTGATCCATTGTTAATGGAGTTAGTTTGATCAAGAAACTTGCTTGCATTCGTGAAATCCCACCCTTGCCAGAGGGATAGTAAGTAACACAAACATGTATGAAGTAAATGAAAGTCAAAAAATTCTGCAAATTTTTGTTCCATTCTTTGGTAGGGAGAGAGGCTGAGTTTTCTTCTTTCCCTTTTGTGTAGATTTCCTTTGTTTTTGTTTACTGTGTATTAGTTTTACTCAACAGATCAAGGTAAAATGTGAAGATGAACATGTACATTTTGGTAATTTTTAGTTTTTTATCTCCAGATCAAGTTTTCTTTCTTAGCAGTTATTATATGTAAAATCATGGACTGACATTCATATACTAATGAGAATTCTGTAACTTGCATCAATCTGATATTTTGTTATAATTGATCTCATCTTTTAGGGGAATAATTTGATGGACTTTTTATAAGCAGCAAAAAGTTCATTCAATGAAACCAGTATATATATATAGTGGGAATTATTTGGAATTTCCATTCACTGAAACCAGTTTATAATTTACAAAGAGAATGAATCAAGGCAGAATCTCAGCAGCAGGGGAGAAAATTACAAACAGGGGGAATGGTGAAATTTTTCAGATTCCAAATATTCTGGAGATCAGTGGAAGAGATACATTGGGGGAAGAGAATCAACACAAATTTTATTTTGCAGCCAAAGAACCCAGATTTATTCATCGATCAATACCTTCAATCTTGTCTTCAACTTCAGAGTACAACTGCCTCAATTTCTCAATATTTTCTTCAGAAGTATCCCAGTAACCCCGTCCATTTGCTTCCAAAAATGTCTGAACCAATTTTCTGAAAGAATTAGGGTTTGTGTTCATTAGCTTGTTTAACATTTCCTGGTCTTGGATGAAAGTCGTGTTAGCTTCCTCATAAACCCAGTTATCGACTTGCCCTGAAGTTGCACTCCAACCAACCGTGTTCGTCAGACGTTTCTCAATTTCACGAACACCTTCGTACCCAGTGGACAGCATTCCTTCGTACCATTTGGGATTCAGCAACTTTGTTCTTGCATCGAGCCGCACTGTCTCAGAAAGTGTACGAACCTGAAAAAAAAAAAAGGTTTCAGAATACATGTTTTGTTAAATAGACATAGCAATTTCCATTTTATCTGTTCTTGACGATGATGAATTTTACCTGCGCATTGGCTGTTGTTGTGTCTGCAATATATGCACTGGGTTTTTTCCCATCTTTCCTGAGGCCCTGTACAAGGTTGGTTGGGTCTGAATCAAAGTAATGACTGACATCTGTGAGTGAGATTTCAGAAGAATCTAGATTCTGGAAAGTAGCATCAGCAGTACTGAGAGCCATCTCAAAGACTTTCCGTTTCTCGGTCATTCCAGCACCAGGAGCATCACAGTCAAATGCAAAGGACTTTCTGCTCAAGTACATGTCTTGAAGTTGTTTCTCATCGTTCCAGGACGAGTTCTCTACAGCAAGGTTTATATTGGAGGAATAAGACCCCGAAGCATTTGAGAAGACGCGAGTTGCAGCTTCACGAACATCTACACCAAGAGTTTTAGCTTGTTCCAAAGCATGCTTCCTGACATAGTTCTGATCTTCAGGCTCATCTAGCTCAGCCACCATCTTTATTGCCCGATCAAGGAGATTCATCTGTCAACAAAAACACAAGATGGAAATTATCATCAAGAAATGGAAAAAAAAAAAAAAAATTTGATGGCTTTTTACAGCATTCAAGAAAGATCAGAAATTAGTACCTGATTAATGAAAAGGTCCCTAAACACACCAGAACAGTTGACAACAACATCAATCCTTGGCCTTCCGAGTTCTTCAAGACTGACTACCTCAACGCGGTTTACTCTGCCTAAGGTATCAGCAATTGGCCTAACTCCAATCATCCACAGCACCTGAGCTAATGATTCACCATATGTCTTAATGTTATCTGTTCCCCACAGAACAAGTGCAACAGTTTCGGGATACTTTCCACCATTATCAGCCTTCTGCCTTTCAATCAACCTATCAACAACAACCATGGCACTTTGCATGGCTGCAGTAGTAGGGATAGCTTGTGGATCCAAAGCATGGATATTCTTTCCAGTTGGCAAGACTTTTGGGTTTCTGATTGGATCCCCACCTGGACCTGGTTCAACATATTTACCTGCCAAAGCTTGTTTTAAGCTTCCCAACTCATTATCAGCTACGACGAGTTTAAGGCATTCTCCTAAGAAATCAAACAATGTCCTGAGTTTTTTCCTGTCAGCTCTGTAGAATTTAGTATTGGACAAGTACTCAACCCAAGGTTCATTTATGCCAAAGCCAAGAAGTGAGGTTAACTTGTTTGCAACATCAACAACTTGACCTTTATTGTTTGTAGTTCTGTCAACAAATGAAGTAATTGCGCCACGTGATGCCTCAGTTATTTGCCTAAGCAGTTCAACGTCGCGCAGTATGCCCTTGTCACTTCCTCTGTATATGTCCTCAATCTCTCTTCCAACTGTCTGAGCTAGAATTGAAGGAAGCGAGGAAATCCCTTCTTCTGGACGATCTAATGCAGCAATATTAACCAGTGTGGCAACTGCTTCCATGGCAGAAGGAGGCTCTCCAATGACATGAAGTCCACAAGGGAGAAGCCTTGATTCAATCTCCATTATTTTTGAGTATACTTTTCCAACCACAAGGTCTCGTTCTTTGACTGATAACTCTTCTCCTTCCTCAGGAAGATCGACATCCTTATCCAGATTACACTGCTTGGCTGTGCTGATAATAGAGCTGACAATCTGCGGTCCACGACCTGTATCTTTAAGAGATTGGTATGAGGAAATGAGTTCACTCAGCTGCTTGAGTCCCTTGTACAGTCCAGCATTCTCTGCTGGAGGTGTCAAATAGCTAATGGTATTAGCATAACTCCTACGCTTAGCAATGGTGGCCTCAGAGGGATTGTTTGCTGCATAGTAATAGATATTTGGAATGTTGCCAATGAGACTATCAGGGTAGCAAACATCACTCATACCCACTTGTTTTCCAGGCATGAATTCAAGGGATCCATGAGTGCCAAAGTGAAGAACAGCATCAGCTTTGAAGATTTTCTCCATAAAGGAGTAGTATGCAGCAAATCCATGGTGAGGGCTTGCTGATTTGGAGAACAGAAGGCGCATAGGATCACCTTCATAACCAAACGTCGGCTGAACTCCAATGAAAATATTTCCATACTGCTTTCCGTAGACCAAAAGATTTTCTCCATCAGAGTTGAGATTACCAGGAGGCTTTCCCCAATTCTCTTCAAGAGCAGTGGCATAAGGGGTTAACTTCTGGTACTCCCTGACATTCATTTTATACGCAATATTAAGATTTGGACTGCTGAATTGAGCTTCCTTGTCATGAATAACTTCTTCAATCAAGGCTTCAGAAGTCTCGGGAAGTCCCTCGACATTGTAACCATCTCTCTGAAGATCTTTAAGAACAGAAAAGATGGAGGAGAAGACATTCAGATACGCAGCCGTTCCAACATTGCCTTTGTCTGGTGGGAAGCTGAAAACTGTAATTGCCAGTTTCTTATCTGTCTGCACATTTCAACAACAATTATTTAAAGGTTAGCAGCCAAAAGAACCACTTCTATATTCCATCATGCTAATAAAACATCTGCAGTGCTTATATATATATATATATATATACACACAGATTAAACACAGCAATATAAATCCATCAAGGCTACAGTGAACTCTGTTCCTAAAAATGATATATATAGAGAGAGAGATTGCACGTACTTTTACTTTCCTCTTAAGCTCTGCCCATTTGATTGCTCTGGTACAGAGCTGTTCCACTCTCTTGTGAAGAGCATGTGATTTTCCTGCATTTTAAAAGTAAGAAAATCCAAATAGAAATAAGAACACATGAATGAATCGAACAGATCAGAAACAACATAGAAAGAAGAAAATTCACTTGCCTGTTCTGGGATCTCGGCCTGCAAATACAATCGGCTCCATGCCTCCATCAAGCTCGGGAAGGGCAACTTGCAAAGCAACTTGAATTGGGTGAAGTCCCAATGTGCTGTTCAGCCATTCCTCGGTGGTCTGAAACACCAAAGGTAAAGCAACAATATAAGGTACGTCAAGTTTTCTCAAAGCTTCGATAGCCCTAGGATGATCCTGTCTTGCTGGTCCTCCGACAAGAGCAAAGCCAGTTAATGAAATCACTGAATTCACGAACGGTTTCTTAGTGATTGGATCAATGAAATACTTCTCAACTGGCCCCGAAAAGTCCAGTCCTCCAGCGAAAATTGGTACAACTTTCGCACCTCTTGCTTCCAGTTCCATTATTACGGCAACATAGTGGCTTTCATCGCCGGTAACGATATGACTTCTCTGCAAAACCAAGCCAATGATTGGGGCATTTGGACTCTTGAGTTTCTCGTTGGCATCTCTTCTTGTACCGTACCAGTTGAAGTACTCCTTAACATCATCGTACATACAGGGAGCCAATGGGTGCCAAATTCCAGTGTCCAGGTACAGAACTGGATCAGAATAAGGGATTTTGGTCCCTTTCAGAGCGGGAACGTAGGATCCAGAAAGCATCTTCAAGAAATTCATCAGATTATCAGGAGATCCACCGAGCCAGAACTGTAAACTAAGGATGTATATTCTAGCATCCTGGGCTTTGTCGTTTGGCAAGTATTGGAGAACCTTTGGCAATGTTCTCACCAGCTTCAACATACTATCAGCAAAACCTGATTTATTCTTTTGAAACAACTGGAAAAAGGGGCTCTTTGATTTCCCAAGTTGGGACATACTAAATGCACCCAATTTGTTGAGTCTCATCACTTCAGGCATTGATGGAAACACCAAAACTGCATCAAGTCTATCCCTTTCTTTCTCCACAGCAGCTTTAACTTTCAAGGCTAATTCCTCCACGAAAATCAACGAACCTATAAATACATTCGCATCCTCGAGGTCTTTACAGAAAGATTTGTATGTATTTTCATCTCTAAGCTCTTCAACCAAGTATCCTACAACAGCATATGAAGCATGCTGACCATTCTTGTTCAGAGCTAGAACTGCTGCAGTAAGGGAAGACTGGTACTGAGCTTCTAAAACTACATACACAAATTTTACTGTGGGAAGACCTTTATTGTTATCGGGCACAATTCTACGGACTTCAGGTGTGGTTTGGGTGAACAAGCCGTTGCCAATTGCGGTACATTTGAATTTCAGAGATGATTTGGAGTGGATTTTGCTAGTTTTCTTGGGAAGAAACGAGTGAAGAAAGTAATTTTTTTGTGAAACTGAAGAAAGTTGATCTACTTTTGTGTTGGCAATAAACGGAGAAGGAACCAAAGAAGCCATGGCTTTACACTCTGTTTCTTTTTTTCAGAGTTTCTTCAACTCATAAGAATTCTTTGAGTTTGCAAAGAGAATTCGCTTATGGGTTACAAGAAATCAACCAAATAAAACAAGAAAAATGGAAGAACGTATGTAGCTTTCCCTAACCTTCCTTTCTCAGAGAATCCAAATGAATTTGCCCTCTGCTGCCCTGATTGCAGGGTCTCTCTTTCTCTGGAGAAATGGAAAGTTTCTCGAGAGTTTATATCTTATGTGGAGGGAAGAAACTGTTGGTTTTTTGCCCCCTTTCTTTCAGTTAGTGGCCAGGAAAAAGGACACGTGGCCAACTGGGCAGCCCAGAGGCCAATGGGGGTAGTGTGAGGTGGAATCTTAAGTGTGCCCTGAGTGAGTGTGGCTATTTGTCTATCTATTGAGGTTATTTGGTGAATTTTCTTGGCTTCCTATTGGTTGGTTTGGATTTTCTATAGAGGAGAATGGGCATGTGAGGGGTAGTTTGGATGATGAGAGAGAAAAAAAAAAAAAAAAAGATTGACAAGATTTTTTGTACTAGTTAGTAGTTGCAGCAAAGGACTCTTTTTTTGCCTTTCTTGTAAAAGGAATTGATATTTTAGGCTTGTGTGTGAATCATAAGGGTCCAAGTATCACTCTTCTATGCCAATTGATCCTGTAATTATAATACAACCAAAAATTGGGGCAGATTCACTTCTGATTCTACTTACTTTGGTCACACTATAAACAAATCAAATCATTATAACTGTGATTCAATATAATGAAAAGGAATTCATCCCCAAAACCAACTCTCTGTTAAAATGTATGAAATGGAGAGCAAAAAATTCCAGCATGATTTGAACAGAGCTACAGAAATCCCTCTAGATTATTGACAAATGGTGAAAACCAACTAAGAGATAATGCAGCAATGGTGGTGACTGCAATCATGCAAATACAATAATACATTTGAATATATTCACTGTAGAGAGTATAATTATCAGCTCTTCCACAATAAACTTCTCACCAGAAATAAATGATCAACAGAATTTATATGGGGAATAAATACTATTTCTTGTCAAAAAGATCCTATACATTCTACATGAAATTGCTACTCTCCAAGCTTTCAATCAAGCAACAAAGAGAGTGCAGACAAAATTGGCTCAATCCATTGTTCTAAGTTAAAAGTTATAATTTTCCAAAAATTTCAAATTTCACATGGTAAGAGAATCTCATAAGCAGGAGAGGGGACAAAAATTTTAAGGAGCCAGCTACGAGCTCAGTCCACCTCCATATCTGAAAGAACTTCGTCCAAGACCTGCTGAAGTTCTTTTACTCTCTGTCTGGTTAACGCCAAGCAATCCTGCAATCATGTTAAGACTTTCCTTATAAGCAAATGTTATGTAAAACCAGTGTTTCCTTCCTACCACCTTTTAGTATTTTGATTTTTTGAATTTCTTTAGGATGAAGAAAAAAATGATAGACAAGCGAACTTCGAGAAAATATAAGCAGATTTAGGATCACTTTTGCTTTTCATAGTTTTAACTGTCTCTGCCACTAATGTGGTCAACAAGAGGTAATATCTTAACTATAATTATTAAGTCTAACCTGCTTAACTTAATACTTCATCAAAGTTCAAGAACATTCCAAAACCTTTTTGCACCCGGAACCAAACTCTTGAAAACAAAAACTAACCTGAATAGATGGAGTATGAGCAAGACCTGGACCCCCAGGCTTATATAAAGAAACAAGTTGGCCAGAGGGATCCAGAACCACGGTTAAAAGGGTATCCATTACTGACTCTTCCTCTGCTGTAGGGTCTGCAAGGATGTAATTCTTGTGAAGTACACATGTTAATGAAAAAGGAATACTCTTCAACTTAAGCTTCCTCTTTTCCTTGTTGACTGCCTCCTTCGCAAACATCCCTCCCTCACCTTCCTCAGAAACAAGAACTATCTTTCCATCATCATTCAAAGAAACGACAGGAATTCGCACTGCAATATATGGAATTTCTGTGAGAACTTACAAGTGGAATACCATATGGAAATATGACAATTAAATTGAAATTTGAAAAGACTACCATCAAATTTCAATGAAGGAAACCCATGAACCTCCAATTTTTTCCACCCCCGTCCAAAAAACGATCTTTGAACCATTAATAGTCAAAATTTATACAGAAAAACATTTCATATGGAGATCACGTGGATCCAAATTTTAAGATAACACATCGCAAGACCTCAGAAGAAAAGATAACACAAAATGGTCTAATAGAAACTTCAACCCAGTCCAGCATACAGAACGATCCAATATTAAGTATGTAATGTATCAGTCTCACAATGTGAAAATGCTGCAACAGCAGAGAGCAATGCCGCATCAAAAAGTGCGCCATCTGCATCTAGACAATAGATGTCCTGTTCCACAATGTTTTAAATTCAATGAGCCTCAAAAGTTTTTTTATGCCAAATCACAAAGATAATATAAAAGAACACTGAAATTTGAGATTCACACCAGGTATGCCATCCAAGCAGCTTTTCCACTGACCAAAGATAATTCTTTTAGGTCAATCATGCCAGAACTACACAATTTTCAAATAAAATTAGTCATAAAATAAATCAAAGACCTGTGCAAACAAAAAGAGAAATTACAGATCATCTAGCCAAATTCAGTTCATACACAGTATGGTAATTTCTTAACTTGAGCAGATACCATAAACCAGTAAAATAGGCATTGCTAGTAAGAGTTCAATTTGAAATTATAAACTTTCACCATTATAATTAACAAAAGGCCAATCATGTAATATATTACGCTCATTAAAATGTGGTATTCATAAAAATGCAAAGTTGATAGAAAGTCTAATAATGTAAGAAACAGTTACCCCAAAATAGTATCAGATAACTGCTTTGCTATGACAGGTGCAGCCTCAGCTGGCCTACCAGGCCGAACAATGGGAGAACATATTGGAGGCATATGGAAATCTACCGCTGCACAGAAAGAATTTATAATAAGCTTCCAATACAACATAACCAAGAGGTAAATGTTATAAGACCATTGATGAAAGTACCAATGCACCCCTCATCTGGTGACTCCATAGTAGGTGTCATGACTTCCATCTTGATGGCAGCTAGCATAGCCTATGCATCAAAATATTTTGTTTAGAAATCCCCATCATATATGTATAAATAAAAACTCAATAACGAAGAAAAAGCTTAAAGATATGATTGAGAAAAGGTCCATTAGCATACTGAGAAAAGACTTACTGTAGAACCAATCTTTGCAAGTGCTGATCCATTAGCAGACGTAATAGCTCCTACAATGAGAAATAGTTGAACAGAAGTCTAAGATTGAATAAACCAAAAAAACAGTGAATGCAAAACAGAAAAGAATGCAGAAGTAACCATGGATTTTCACAAACCAAGAACAATGGATGTATCTCTAGCTTTTTTAAGAGGCCTGCCATCAGGACGTATAGATTCAAGCAAATGGCGTTCATGAAAGCGCAAGGGAAAAAGTCGTCTAAAAGCATCCACCTCCATTTCAGAAGACAAATCAGCACCACTGGCGGATGCCATATTTTTCTAAACAGTCTCTTTGCCGAACAGAACCTTGAATCTGTTACAAAAGAGAAATGTGTTTCAAAACTGGAACTAATGCAAGTTTACTGCACCTTTTATTGAGAAAATAAATATAATAAAATTTGCCCCTATCCCTGCGTGACAAAATAGAATAAGAGAATTAAGAGGATATATAACCTTAACAAGACTTCTTCTTCATTTCATACACCAATAGTTTTCTACGGTGGTAGCAAAGGAATTCAAGAGAATAAGATCTTATCTTATAAAATAAGTAAAGGAGATAATACCCAGATATTACCCTAAAACAAAACAAAAGAAAAAAAATCAAAAATTTCTTCAAACAGAAAAATCATTCCCGTAAAAGCTCCACGGTTTGATAATCAAAATATAAAACATGTTAAAATCTTAAGCTTTCTTACATGCACATTTGACATTACATTAATCAGAATCCAAATAGGTTTTGAAAAAGAAAAATAACAACAAGCTTTTGGTAAGTTTGCAGGTTTGAAATAATCTTTTGTGCCTCAATCCTTAGCCTACAGGAATATATCAATAAGAAAAGAACTTACTTGTAGAAAGGAAACACTGGAATTTTCTGCGTTCTACTTTTTGTGTACGCAGAGCAGAAGTTAAATAACAATACTCCGGAAAAACAAGAAGAGGAGAGAGGGTTTCTTGTTTACTCTAAAATTAAGAAAAAGAAAAACGTTAAATTTCAAATTAGTCCCTTAAAATATTAAATATTCTTGATTGAGTTTCAATTTTTTTTTTCTAAATTAAATTTGAAACCATACATTTTCTTTAACAATCAGTGAAATTCTATTTTATAAACGAAGTTGTTTAGCAGTAATACTTGTACTAATATATTTATACATATTCAAATTTTTTTGCTGGCTATATACATATATTTAATATATCATCATAAGATAAACACTGGAGGATCATACCATAAAATTTAAAACACATTTCATCATTAAAAAGAAAAACACAAGAAACAACTAAAAATTCATGTACAGAAGAGATGGATACCATCAAAGGGAAAGACACACTTGAAAACAATAGATACAAGGAAGATTAAATATGATAGCATTGAGAAGTAAGCTTTTTATAAGCCATGGATTGATGTCCCTTCCGGAGAGAACATCACTATATAATTCATTAATAAATTAAGCAGTTGGATAAGAAGATTGCATAGCAATGCCACAGAGACCTTCAGGCGCATCAATATCCCTCTGCATTCTTATGTATCCATTCTCTCCCCAGCTTGTTCCCCATGAATTCTTCACCAACCAATACTTTGTCCCGTCCTCGGCGCTTTTACCGTAACCGACAGCCGTGACACCATGGTCCAAGTCTGTACCACATTCGCCAGTAAACACACCACTCGAGTAGAACTGAAAATCAGAACCGCTAGCATCAATGGCGACGGATACAGGCTGGTTAGCCACAGCCTTGAGAAGAGCAGCTTCACTGTTTTCGGGGACATCTTCGTAACCGGTAATCTTTGCTGCGCTGCTAGATTCCTTGTTGGAATTGCAAGTTCCGTCGACTCCTTGGTAAGGATAATTAGATTCGGTGGTTAGGCCTTTGTTTGAGATAATGAACTGAAATGCATCGTCCATAAGACCTCCATTGCAGCCTTCATCTTCACTCGTGTCGCAGTCAACCAGCTCTTGCTCGGACAGCGAGATCAGCTTATGAGTGGTGAGTTGGTTAATTCCTTCCATGGCTGCCACAGCCGAAAATGCCCAGCAGCATCCTGAATTTCATTTTTTGAAAAAACAGAGTTTAGAGTTAATTAAATTCCGAGAGAGTCAGAGATGAATAAGTAATTAAAATTAGGCCTGATTATTTCAAATTTTAATTACCACATTGGCCTTGATCCTTGATTCCTGTAACAGCTCCCTTCTTTCTCCAATCCATGCTAGCTGGAACTGCAGATACATTTTCGTACTTAAACAATGGTGATGCTTTTCTACAGAAGTGCGATGCTTTGTAACCATTGCGAGCTTTTCTGAACTCTTCATTAGTCAAATCAGCAAATTTGTTGATATCTAACTTGTAAGAACGAGTCCCTGCTTTGTTAAAGGATTCAATGTACTCAACATTCTCCTTGAATATCTTAAATCGACTTGCCTTCTCAGTGTCGTCCTTGTAAACGCGTCCATATTGCGCCATCCATTGCTCGTGCCTCTCGACCATTGATACTAATTCGTTCAAGTTTCGAGCTGAGGCATGAGAAGCCGCCCAGCAGGAAGCCAGAAGAATCAACAGTGCAGCAAAAGTAGAGAGCTTCCAATTCAATACGAAACCAGCCATTGAGATTGCCGTCTGAAAGATGAAGGGAAGTTTATAAATATATGTATTCTTAATTAATATGATTTCAGTTTAGAAGGTACACAGCATTACAATGAGGGAAGCGGAATTTATAGACTGAATTCTCTGAATGTTGATTCGGCAAGGAAAGGAAGGAAGCAGAGATTGCAGAGAGAACTCACCAGCCAAGTTACGGCAGAAGAAATCGACAGGCATGGCTGAACTGCGTAGACGATGCTCCATTCTAGAAACTGATGGGTTCTTTGTCCTAATTTTTCTGAAACAATACAACATACTGGTTAGTCATATAAGTTTAAGGAAATAGATTCCGTTCACATGTCAGAGCCAAGCGTAAACCTTTGGAATCAAAAGATGTTTATTTTTTTCTCCGTTTAAACATTCCATGCATTTCCAGAATGATTATTGGTTACTACAAAGATGCGTCTGAATTCCTATTACTATTTTTATGCTGAAGAATGTGCTTTATGTAGAGATGACTTCGTGAATTTGGTTCCAATCTGATCATTCTTGCATTAAATTCCACTTAAATTCATTCCTATTTTTACAGGTAATAATAGTAACTACATGTCACTCAAGGAGTTCTACAGGCTCCTCTCACGATTACCAAAAACTGGTGTCATTGACACAGGACTAACAAATAAAAAGTAACGTATACATAGATGTTCTTTTACATATATAGTTAAGGAGTTCTTAGAGAAAAGAACGGAGGTAGGAAACACTGTTACACAATTCCTTTGTTAAATTCTATTTTTCTGATAATGAAAAAATTACAATAAGACATATTTCAAAATGCCAATTAATCCAGCACTACCGTGGCATTGCACCTCAAAGATGTTCAGTGCAAGAATTCATCTTCTTCTATACATTAATGATTTTCAAAATTTGTTCAAAACTATGCAAACTCAAGTCAATTTAAAAATAATAAAGAAAAAAAAAATCAGTCCCTTTCATTGATTACCCTACTAATCTACCTATAAACTTCTCATCCTGTTCTTCACAATCAAATCTGCCTAATTTAATCAGCACCAACATCAACACCTTTCTTCTTTAGGAAGTCCTTTGCTTCAACAATATCCTACAAAATAAAACAACTAAGCATCATGAACAATTAAAGCAACAAAGCTTGGCCATTTTAAGGAAAAGGTGACAGCAGGTTTTCATCTAAGACCAATCACACATCAAAAGCAATAATGATGCAACTACTTATTTGACAAAAAAAAAAATTTAAAAAAAAAAAATGGCGCAGAATACCTGTTGTAAGAGGATTGCCTCTTGCGGACAAGTTGGAAACTGCATCAAACCAACTCCAACCATTAACAAGCCATAGCATCCAAGAGAGACAATTAAGTAGAGAGGTAGCTGCAACAAGAGTACCATATTACTAATGATACCTTGAAATGAGAAAAAGAACAACAATATTCAAAGATACAAGAAGATGATACAAATAGATAATGCTTACCAACCAAGTATAACTCTTTGGAACTATTGATGCTTGCAGTAGACCAATCCACAACGCAGATAAAGCAACCAGAAATGTCAAAATCTTTAAAATATGTTTCATTGGTCTGTGCCAATTAAAAGCTTCAGCTTAGTAATGTATTTAACATATTACACACATATGCAAGGAATTCAAAAATTAATCAAAACAATACTTTCATGCTCCGATTCAATCTCTTTCACACTATTAGTTAATTATGTCAATCTCTTTCCCGCCTCCAATGCACAATCAAAAAGTGATAATATAAGAATACATATTAGCATAAACATAGATCCTCTGCAAAACTAGATAAGATAAGCATGAAAGTTAGCCACTGGACAACAAAATATATAATAACCATTCTCCAAGGGAGAAGAAAATATTGGGTTTGTTTTTTCCGCTCAGACGTTATTACTCTTACTTGCAAATAACTTATGTCCAAGCAATTTGAGTTGATTTAGAATGAACTTTGAGTGGAGGAAAATATGGAAATTCAACCATTACACCACATGAACTAACATCAATATAAAAGCTAATATACAGTTTGGGTAATAAAACTCAGTCCATGTTCTGCCATCAGAAGGGATAGACAATAGATGATTATTTCACTGTCCCAATTTCACAGAGAGAAGTTTAAGGACTCAAAGCCCTTGCGCAATTTCCCATGCATCATATGGCAGTTTAAAGTAACAACCACACCATACATGGACAAAATAAACATCTGTAACTTTTTTTTTTCTTACTAATTTTCAATCACAGTATAAATACTAAAAAAAACTACGCAACTCCCACCATTTATGAGTCACAGCACAAAATTTATTTAATCCCTCACTCATCTGGAATCTAAATAATATGCATTCCAAAATATGTCCTAAAGCTAAATAGAATTCACTACAAAGGCTAAGATATTCAGCTACCAGTATACAACAGACACAGAAATCAACAAATAAACAAGTCGTAGCAATTTTGGAGGCTTTCTTTCGTGCTAAAAATGTTAACACGCTTGTACTGCCATCAGACGGGATAGAACATAATCAATTTCACAGTCCAATACTAGAAAGAAAAGGACTCAAAGCCCTTGCGCAATCTCCCAAACATCATATGGCAGTTTAACTCCAAAACTCACAAACATCCATTCAGACCCAATAAACCACATTGATCTCACATTTCACATAAATAGAATCAAAATCAGACTAAGGATCCATTCAGGAAAACATCGTCGGAATCACGAGTAGATGTTGAATCCGGTAGTAGTTTAGGGTTTTTACCTGACTCCGACGTACAACCGAGCAGCCGGCTTTCTCACGGGAGGGAAAATGTTTTAGTAGTAGCTAGGTAAATACCGTCTATAATTTACCTGATTTAGCGCCTCGGAATTCTATAGAATTGCAATGATACCCCTAATATATTAATTATTAACGTATAAACATAGGCCCGTATTTTTAAGCCACGATTGAGCCACGTAACCCCGGCCCAATTCTATTTCAAAGTTCAACGCCCAGTAAAATATGAAGAGAGAGAATTTTAATTACGAGAAATGGTGGTACCCAAAGCTAATTTGTTTGTACAGTGTCTCTGCAGTTCGTTTCAAGAATCTGCCAGGAGGGGAAGCAAAGTAGAAGTTAGGTTAGCGTTTTAATTAAGATACAGTAAAACCCCAAGAATCGCGGGCTGGACCGGGAGCTTGGTGTCTCTGTTCATGGCGTGCAATTCAGGGATCTGTCAGTCTGGTTGCAATATAGATGTCATCCGTGGTACTGATAATCAAAAGTCGCAGCCGGTGGCGGGGACCAGCGAGCTTTTCAACGGGGGTTCTTCTCGCGGTAATATTGGGAGCACTATCTGCATCAAATGTAAGGTTAACCAGACCATGGCCGCGGCTTCTGCCTCTGAATTTACTGGTGCATATAGCCTTGATGGCGATGTCGGTAAGTTTTGTGATGAGTGCTTCCGCAACAATCTTTACGGGAAGTTCAGGTTCGCTGTCACTTCGAATGGTCTGATTTCACCTACTGATAATGTCTTGGTTGCATTCTCCGGTGGCCCTTCCTCCAGGTTTGCATTTTTCCTTCCTTTTCTTTTCACATTTAGGTGATTTTATGATGGCATATGGATTTTCGGGGTTGATTGAAAGGGTTATAAAGAAAGATATCTTAGTTCTTTCTTAAAAAGGAAAGTCTTTATGGAAGAAGATGATTACATGTTTCTTATTTAGCTGAACTGAGCACATCCGGAGTTCTTCACAAGTTCTTTATTCAATATATTGTGTAAATTTGGTGACTTTCTTCCTAAAACCTTGTTTTCTTAGCATAAATAAAACTTGTTATTTCATCTTAATATCATTTTCTGTTGTTTCGATACTTTTCTTAATACTTGTTCACAAACTGAACCGACTTACTATCTATAACCTCATTTTGATAGGAATGGTTAACTTCTGGCTGCTGTTATCTAAAAGTATATGACAATGGCTTTTAATGTTTCAAAATATTAGTGTCCTAGTTTTCTTACCTAAGCTAGTTTCACAAAATCTTTAGGGTGGCCCTTCAGTTTGTTCATGAGATGCAAATGAAAGCTCAAAAGAACTTTGATGCAAGTAGAGATAGATCTCTACCGGTGTTTGGTGTTGGGGTTGCTTTTGTAGATGAAAGTGCTACTTTTGCTGTTGATTCCCGTGAAATTGTCCAAAAAATTGAAGAAGTGCAACTGACAGTCTCAAATTTAGGTCCTCCAGTGAAGCAATTCCATGCTGTACCTACAGGAAGTATCTATTCATCAGATTCTACTAATGAAAAAGACAGATTGAAGGAGTTACTTGGTGTTATTTCTGATGTCACTGGCAGAGAAGATGTCCTGGAATATCTAAGAATGTTGTGCTTTCAAAAGGTTTGACAGCATCCCGACTCCAATGAATTTAATATTCTCTTAAAGGAAATTAACTTATTCTTACTCTGTTATATCATTTGTGTAGGTTGCTAGTGAAAATGGATATACAAAAATTGTGTTAGGAACTTGCACCTCAAGGATAGCCTGTCATGTTCTCGAAGCAACAGTCAAGGTTTGAATTCATTGCAGCCAAATAGAAAAATTGAAGATAAAATGTGACTTGCAGTGTATTTATCTATGCTTGCACGTAAAATATTTGTTTATATTCGTGGTGGTTTTATATGCATCAAGGGCATGGATATATTTTCTAAACCATTTGGAAAATTTTTGCATGGTTTGTTATTTAGAAATTACAAAATCTAGTAAATGGAATATACAAAGTCATTCAATTAATTCCTTATCTAATTTTTAGCTTTTTCACGCGTGTGAATTAGGAAAAGTATTATTCTGGGAAAAGGAGGTTGTTGATATGTTTACCATCTCTATCCTATAGGGTCAGGGTTACTCCTTAGCAGCAGATATTCAATATGTTGATGCCAGGTGGAAGATACCTGTGGTTCTTCCTTTGCGTGATTGTCTTTCTCAAGAGTTGAATTTGCTTTGCAGCCTTGACTGGTTAGTTACAGAAGAAGTGATTGTGAACTTCCTTCCTGTTTTCCTATTCATTTTCTCTGTTCTTTCATTACCATTGTTGATACTGATCTTCATTTGGCAGGGCAGTTTGAAGACTGTAGAAGTGTTCTGTGGTTCTCGCTCTGGCATCAATGGTTTGGTTTCCTCATTTGTAAAATTACTTCAGGTAAAAGTAGACTTCTGTATCTCGATTCATGTATGCACTAGAAGATTGGCATTAGAAATAATTTGCATTGGTTTATTCTTGTGAGAGCATGCAAAAGTTTGAATTATTTCATGGCTTTATATGCCTTCTTACACGTTTCAGGAAGAAAATCCTTCTCGGGAAAGCACAATTGTCAGGACAGCAGGAAAGCTTACTCCTTTTCAATTCAACAGGATGCCTGAAGCAGATGATTGCAATAGTCAGTTGGCATCCCAGAGGAGACAGAAAAAGTACAATTTAAAGATTAGTGAATCTCTTCCTCCAGAGTCATTTTGTCCCATCTGCAAAAGCCCACTCAAGATATCTGACTTCAAAGGTTATAGTGAAGTGGAGAATGGAAAAATATCTACAGAAATTATTAAAGATGCATGCTGCTCTAGTTGCCAGTTTCAGATTCTTCCTAAGGAGAGTTCCTCTTTGGAGAAATTTTGTTTGCTTCTACCACATGCAATGGTCAACCAAGCTGAGTATAGCAGCTCCCGAAAAGATCAGTGGTTGAGGTGAGATTCTGATTCATGGAACTATTTTCTATTTTCCGTGATCAAATACTGCTTGATTTAGTCAAAAAATTTCTCATATTATCTTATCTATATATATTCCCAGGGAGCAGATTCAAGATTTTCTCATTTCAGACACGGAGGACAGAATTTGATCGGATGATCAGCATAGCATCCCACTTTCCATGATCAATTGGATTTGAAACCTGAAGGAACATGATATTTTAGATTTATTACATTTGTGGCATTAGTTTGATCAAATTAGTTCCTTTCACAGTCAAATGTATTTGGCTTCAATTTTGTCCTCCAGTTAACTTGTAATCTAAGTGAAAACTATTACAACAGTTTGTCAATCATTTCTGTTTGCACGCAGCCCAAAATTAGCAAAGCTGAATTGAATCTTATAACAGCTTTTGCAGAACTTTGAACTTGGTGTAGCAGCTAACATTAAAACAAAATATCAGGAATTCTGCATAAAGAAAAACGTTCTTGAGCATAAAAGTAAAATGAAAAATGAGTTCAGAGGGAGATGCTTGGGGTTATATGTTACTATGCATCATGTGATTCTAATGACATGTGAACGGAATTTATATTCTTTAACATGTAAAGAGTATGACTAACCAGTATTGTTTCAGAAAAATTAGGACAAAGAACCAATCAGTTTCTAGAATGGAGCATCGTCTATGCAGTTCAATTCAGCCATGCTTGTCAATTTCTTCTACCGTAACTTGGCTGATGAGTTCTCTCTGCAATCTTTCCTTCCTTTCCTTGCGGAATCAATATTCAGAGAATTCAGTCTATAAATTCCTCTTCCCTCATTCTAATGCTGTGTACCTACTAAACTGAAATCATATTAATTAAGAATATATATATATATAAAAACTTCCCTTCGTCTTTCAGTCGGCAATCTCAATGGCTGGTTTGGTATTGAATTGGAAGCTCACTACTTTTGCTGCACTGTTGATTCTTCTGGCTTTCTGCTGGGCGGCTTCTCATGCCTCAGCTCGAAACTTGAACGAAATAGGACGATCAATGGTCGAAAGGCACGAACAATGGATGGCGCAATATGGACGCGTCTACAAGGACGAAGCTGAGAAGGCAAGTCGATTTAAGATATTCAAGGAGAATGTTGAGTACATCGACTCCTTTAACAAAGCAGGCACTCGTTCTTACAAGTTAGATCTCAACAAATTTGCTGATTTGACTAACAAAGAGTTCAAAAAAGCTCGCAATGGTTACAAAGCATCGCACTTCTGTAGAAAAGCATCACCAATGTTTAAGTACGAAAATGTATCTGCAGTTCCAGCTAGCATGGATTGGAGAAAGAAGGGCGCTGTTACAGGAATGAAGAATCAAGGCCAATGTGGTAATTAAACTTTGAAATAATCAGGCCTAATTTTAATTACTTATTCATCTGACTCTCTCAGATTTTAATTAACTCTAAACTCCGTTTTTTTTTTCAAAAAAATGAAATTCAGGATGCTGCTGGGCATTTTCGGCTGTGGCAGCCGTGGAAGGAATTAACCAACTTACCACTCATAAACTGATCTCGTTGTCCGAGCAAGAGCTGGTCGATTGCGATACGAGCGAGGATCACGGCTGCAATGGAGGTCTCATGGACAATGCATTTCAGTTCATTATCTCAAACAAAGGCCTAACCACCGAATCCAATTATCCTTACCAAGCAGTCGACGGAACTTGCAATTCCGAAAAGGAATCTCACAGCGCAGCAAAGATTACCGGTTACGAAGATGTCCCCAAAAAGAGTGAAGCTGCTCTTCTCAAAGCTGTGGCTAACCAGCCTGTATCCGTCGCCATTGATGCCGGTGGTTCTGATTTTCAGTTCTACTCGAGTGGTGTGTTTACCGGCGAATGTGGCACAGACTTGGACCATGGTGTCACGGCTGTCGGTTACGGTAAAAGTGCCGAGGACGGGACAAAGTATTGGTTGGTGAAGAATTCGTGGGGAACAAGCTGGGGAGAGAATGGATACATAAGAATGCAGAGGGATATTGATGCTCCTGAAGGTCTCTGTGGCATTGCTATGCAAGCTTCGTATCCAACTGCTTAGTTTACTAATTAATTATATAGAGATGTTCTCTCCGGAAGGGAGATCAATCCATGGCTTATAAAAAGCTTGTTTCTCAATGCTATCATATTTAACCTTCTTTGTATCTATTGTTTTCAAGTGCGTGTGTATATATATATATTCCCCATTGTTGGCATTCATCTCTTCCGTACTGTGGATTTTTTTGTTTCTTTTTTATGATTAAATGCAGTTTCAATTTTAGGAGTATCTTATATATTGATAGCTAATTTTTGTGATTTTTAAATTTTTTAAAATAAATAAATAATATTATATATATATATAATATATATAATTATTTTTCTAATTTTGAACTTGTAATCTTTTGTAATCCTTCATAATTTTATTTATTTATTTTTGGTTTCTTTACCCCCCATCACCTTTTTATCTTTAAGGTTATAAAATTTAATACTAAAAAGAAAAAAATAAATATAAAGTTCAAATAGATAAAATTAATAATAATAATAATAAATTCCTAGATTACCTCTAACTGCAATAGGAGTATTAGAAATATATATATATATATATAATATATATATATATATTATAATATATATATATATTATATATATATATAAACTAATGTAGCAGAAATTGCATTAATTAATGGGTAAGTGAAAAAGTAAAGACAAAATGTTAGTGGAATGTCAGTGGATATATATATATATATATATATATATATTATATAATATATTATATATATATATTATATATATATATATATGTGTCAGTGGTTATATATATATATATATATGTGTGTTAATGATGTATATATATATATATATATAGATATATAACAACACCATCAAATAAAAATGAAGATGTATCCTTTTTAACATGGTATCAGAGCCATGTGAGGGAGTAATGAGCTTGTCCTTCGGAATCTCAGTTAGGAGCTTGTCATATGTAGCCTTGTCGAACAACACCATATTATTAACCTTCTTCTTCTTCTGCTGCTTTCCACCACCGGACTTCGCAGGTTTGGAAGCGGAGGAGCAACCTTGTTCTTTCTCACAATTATCATCATCAAGAGCTTCCAAAATCCATCCAAGTATTGCATCAGCAATAACACCAGTAATTGATGATGATGATGATGTTGTTGAAGAATATTCCAATTCCGAACAACTTATATCTTGAATCAGTTTTCTCAGCTGCACCGGCTTCACTCTCTGAATAGTATCCGTAAACACAACACAATCCAACAGTGGATCATTAACAAGCCATGGTCGAAAATCAACCACGTACCAACACACAAACCTTGAATCAAGTTGTCACCATTAAACTCTCAGAAAACAACTATCTTGTTTGGAGGCAGCAAGTTGTAGCTACCATTTATGGCTACGGACTTAAGTCTTATATCTCTAAAGAAGGAGTTAAACCCATTGAATCAGATCCCTCCTTTACCAGCTGGAAGAGGCAGGATCAACTCCTAGCTTCATGACTCCTTTCATCTTTCATTGAACCTATCTTAGTTTCAACAGTTGGTCTTAATAGCTCCCAAGAAATCTGGGAAGCCTTGGAGACAAGTTTTGCCACTCAATCTAGGGCAAAAATCATGCAGTATAGACTCCAACTTCAGGCCACAAGAAAGAAGGATCAACCTATGAGAGAATACATCAACAAGATAAAGTTATGTTGTGATATGCTTGGAGCAGCTGGTCATAAGTTGTCTGATGAAGAACAGATTTCATACATTTTGAGTGGCCTAGGAAGTGAATATAATTCAGTGATGGTGAGTGTGAATTCCAGATTGGAGCCATATACACTCAGAGAAGTCCATGCTCTACTGTTGAGTTTCGAGAGCAGGCTTGAAAGCCTTGATCTTTCTTCATCTCAGTTTGAATCTGAAGGATCTTCTGCATTCTTACACACCATTCAAAGCTTCAGCTTTAATGGTGCTAAGAGAGGAAGTTACAGAGGCAGAGGAGGTCCTAGAGGCAGATCTGGCAGAGGATATAGAGGAAGAGGAGGCAAATTTGGAGGAAATAGAATTTATTGTCAAATATGTCACAAGACCAATCATACTGCTGACAAGTGCTTCCATAGGACTAATCTCAACTATTCTCCAAACAATAATGGTAGCAGTTATTCCTCTAATGGCAGTATCAACATCTCTCAGTATCAAAATAACCCCTCTGTGAACCTCACTGGTGGAAGCAGTAGCAGCATTAGAGAGATTTCCCATGATAATTGTTGGTTTCCAGATTCTGGAGCAACCAACCATGTTACATATGACCTAGGGAATCTAAGTCTTGCATCAGAATACTCAGGATCAGAGAAGGTGCAAGTTGGCAATGGGACAGGTTTGAACATCTCTCACCATGGTTTATCTAAATTTATGTTTAACCATGATAAGTCTTACTGCTTCAACCTTAAAAACCTTTTACATGTTCCACATATAACTAAAAATCTCATTAGTGTTTCTCAGTTTTGCAAAGACAATGATGTTTACTTTGAATTTCATCCTAACTTTTGCCTTGTGAAGGATCCAGTAACAAAGCGCATACTTCTTAAAGGAAATGTCAAGGATGGCTTGTATAGGTTCAGTCTTTCCAACTCAGTTCAAGATCATGTTCTTCACTCTCACCAAATAACTAAGGATGACCCTAGACTTAGTGCTAGTCTCCTTGAAAATAATAGATGCCAGGATGTTTTTCTTTGGCATAAGAGATTGGGACATGCATCTTTTGATGTTTTGAGAAGAATTCAGAGTAACTATAATGTGGTTTTTTATCATAATAAGGCATTCCCAGTTTGTACTCCTTGTCAGCAAGCAAAAAGTCATAGGTTACCTTTCTTAAATTCCAACACTAATCATTATGACGTTCTTGAGCTGATCTACACTGACCTATGGGGTCCAGCACCTATAACATCCAGAAATGGCTTTAAATATTACATTAGTTTTGTTGATCACAAAACTAGATTCACTTGGTTATATCTCCTTAAAGCTAAATCAGAAGCTGTTGTGACCTTTATCAAATTCAAAAACCTTGTTGAGAACCTTGTTGGAAAAAGAATCAAAATTCTGCAAAGTGATGGAGGAAGTGAATTCAAGCCCTTAGCCAAATATCTTTCTGAACATGGTATATTGCACATAATGTCTTGTCCTTACACCCCTCAACAAAATGGACTCGTTGAGAGGAAACATAGGCACATTGTAGAAACTAGACTCAGTCTTCTTGCTACAGCTAACATGCCAAAATCCTTTTGGGAAGATTCTTTTATAACATCTGTTTACATCATAAATAGATTGCCCTCAAAAGTGTTGAAATTCACTACTCCTTTAGAAGCCTTAAGAACTGTGAAACCAGATTATAAGATGCTTAAAGTGTTTAGTTGCCTCTGTTTCCCCTATCTCAGACCTTATAACAGCAATAAGCTTGAGTATAGGAGTCAACCTTCTACCTTTCTTGGTTATCACGATCAATATAAGGGTTATAAAGTCCTACTCCCAAGTGGAAAAACAATATTGTCCAGACATGTCATTTTCAATGAGCTTGAATTTCCTTTCAAAAATAATTTTTCTCAATCTAATAAGGATGCTACTCAACATGAGTGGAGTAGTGCTCCCTTTCCAGTCATTTCACACAGTATACCTGATTCTCAACATCCTAATAATACCACAACCTCAGATCACCATGGCCAAAGTCCTATCATGTCCTCCTCTAGTTCAAAACAATCTACTTATTCTCTCATTCCCATATCACCTGATCAGACTTTTCATGGGGTAACATAATAATAGACTTACCATTAGAGGGTGTTCCTACTGTTTCTAACAATACTGATGATAATATTGAGAGTGTTGCAGGAACTCATCTCATGGCAACTAGATCTAAAACAGGTCACTCCAGACCCAAGAAGTTTGCCTTCAATGTTGGAACTGAACTTGAACCACAATCATATCAGAAGGCTCTACTAATTCCACAATGGAAGGAAGCAATGACCAAAGAGTTTGCAGCCTTGAAGAACAACAAAACATGGACACTTGTTCCTCATCCAAAGGATAGAGATGTTATTTAGTGCAAATGGATCTTCAAGATCAAGAAAAATGTTGATGGTTCAATATCCAGATACAAGGCTAGACTTGTAGCCAAGGGGTTCACACAAATTGCTGGACTTGACTACACAGAAACCTACAGCCCTGTTGTAAAGCCAACCACTGTAAGAATAATTCTTTCTTTGGCTATAAGTAACTCTTGGACCATGAGACAACTTGATATTGACAATGCCTTTTTGAATGGGGAATTAACTGAGGAACTTTACATGAGTCAAGTACCAGGATTTGAGGAGTATGATAACACTGGAGCACAGTTAGTGTGTAAGTTAAAAAAGTCTCTTTATGGCCTTAAACAAGCTTCAAGAGCTTGGAACTCAAAATTATCTTCTGTTCTTTGCAATTTGGGATTCAAAAGTTCTGCAGCAGATAGTTCCTTATATTATAGAAGAAATGGAGATTGCAATATCTTTATTCTTACATATGTTGATGATATAATCATCATTGGTAGTTCTTCTGTTGAAATCAACACTGTCATTGATAGTTTGAGCAAGAATTTTCCTTTAAAGGATCTTGGACAATTACATTACTTCCTGGGAATTGAGATTTCACAAACTTCTTCAGGTGCCTTTCTTAATCAGAGTTCCTACATCACTGAAATTTTGAAGCAAACCAACATGATTGAGGCCAAACCAGTTGCATCACCTATGGTGATTAATCATCAACTTTCAAAAATCAATGGTAAACCTATGGAAAATGGAACCAATTACAGGAAGGTTATAGGAGCTCTTCAGTATGCAACTATCTCCAGGCCAGATATAAGCTTCAGTGTAAACAAACTTTCTCAATATATGCAAAATCCCCTTGATAACCATTGGAAAGCATTAAAAAGAGTACTCAGATATCTAGCTGGTTCCATTGATTTTGGCCTACATTTCTACTCAGATTCATCTCTACATCTCAGTGGCTTTGCTGATGCTGATTGGGGTTCTGATGTTGATGACAGAAGATCAACATCAGGCTACTGTATTTTTATGGGTAAAAACCTTGTTAGTTGGAGTTCAAAGAAGCAAGGAATTGTTTCAAGATCATCTTCAGAAGCTGAATACAGGAGTGTGGCTACAGTAACTTGTGAGCTAGTTTGGATTCAAAACTTGCTCTCTGAACTTGGGATTAAAGTGTCTAAACCAAGCATCATATGGAATGATAACACCAGTGCAGTTTCCCTATCTTCCAATCCAGTGTTTCATTCAAGAACTAAACATTTGGAACTTGATCTTCATTTCATTAGAGACAAGATTAAGGAAGGAATTGTATCTGTGCGGTATGTACCTGGTCTACATCAAATTGCTGACATATTGATCAAACCGTTAACAGGTCAATTCTTTACCTGATTTAGAAACAAGTTGAATATCACTTCTAAACGAGCTACATAATTGAGGGGTGCTGAAAAAATAAAGACAAAATGTTAGTGGAATGTCAGTGGATACATATATATATATATATATATAAAGTAAAGACAAAATGTTAGTGGAATGCCAGTGGATACATTAATGGATACATATATACATATATATATATATATATATATGTGTGTGTGTGTGTGTGTGTTAATGATGTATATATATAGATATATAACGGCACCATCAAATAAAAATGAAGATGTATCCTTTCTTAAATATGTATCCTTTTTAACAGTAAGCCAACGATAATTGTAGCAGTTGTAATTTTGGTTATGTGCTTGTGGACGACGAAATCTGCATCATCAATCACATACTTCAACAAGTTCTACTTAATGTACAACGAATCCTCTGCTGCTTACTTATTAAAGATGATGAAAAGGCACGCAAAATGGATGAGTAAATACGGACGCGTATATAGTGATAATTTTGAGAGGGAAAATAGTTTTCTGATATTCGTGGAGAATGTTGAGTTCATTGAATCTTTCAACAAGGTTGGGACTCATTCTTACAAGTTAGCTGTCAATAAATTTGCTGATTTGAGAATCTCGGAGTACGAAATTGCTTTGAGGTGGAGGAGGTACACGCCGCCGTCTAATCGTCTTAATAGAAGGAAGAGAGTACCGTCCCCCGCCACCTCTTCGGTGTTTCGGTGCGAGAATGTGACGGTAGTTCCGGCTTCCGTGGATTGGAGAGAGAAGGGCGCGGTTGCCAGAGTTAAATACCAAGGACAATGTGGTATCAGTTCATTCAGATAAATATTTTTGATTAACGAATTTAATATATATACATATATGTGTATATGCATCGCTATTGTCTTTTTTTTTTTTTCATTTTATTAACTGAAAGAAAAATTGATTTGGGTAAAATATGAAGGAAGCTGCTGGGCATTTTCAGCGGTAGCAGCGGTGGAAGGAATCCACCAAATCAAAACAAAAAGGCTGGAATCGTTGTCTGAGCAAGAGCTGGTGGACTGCGACAGAGTAGACAACGGCTGCAATGGGGGTTTTATGGGCGATGCATTTAAATTCATCATCGAGAACAGAGGTATAACGACTGAATCTATGTATCCTTACAGACGAGATAACGGAACTTGCAGGACTAAAAATATAGAAAACGATCGTAAGGTTAAAATTACCGGATACGACAATGTCCGGAAAGATGAATCGGCTCTTCTGAAGGCCGTTTCTAATCAACCCGTGTCTGTTGGCATTGATGCCTCTGGCTTACCGATGAGGTTCTATGATAGCGGCTTCTTCACTGGAAACTGCGGCACTAAAATAGACCATGGTGTCACAGTAGTCGGTTACGGTACGACCGACGATGGTACAAATTACTGGCTGGCGAAGAATTCATGGGGAACTTCATGGGGTGAAAATGGATATATCAGAATGCAAGGAGACGTTCAAGCTAAGGAAGGTCTCTGTGGCATTGCCAAGCAAGCTTCTTATCCCACAATTTAGTTAGTTTTAGCTTTTTATTTATTTATTTTCTAGGGAAATTAGTATTCAGAAGAAAATTATATCTTAATTTCTTCTGAAATTGTCTATAAGCTAAATGTTTGCCAAATATTACTTATTCTTTTTCTTGATTGTTATAACACAAACAGCAGTAGAAACTCTGGTGGCGACTCCAAATAAAAAAGGGGTAAAAACAGATTGGAATCAAAGCTGTGAGAAGAATTTCACCAATTGACCTTCGCTCACTACTATACCAAATTTTTGGGTAAAAACAGCATTTATGGCATCGTCTTCAACATTTTTCACTACTTCTGCAGATGAGATCTTCATGTACTCGTCCAGGTTATGCACAGTTGCATCTATACAATTATATGGCATACATAAGTAGAATGATCATAAAAAAACACTTGCAGCAAAATCGTTATATAGTTCAGGGTTGAATCCCAACAAATTTTAAGCAATCTGGAAGAAGAAAAGAGATCAAAGTTGAAAGGTGGAATGAAAATATATATATATATACACATAAATACCTTCTGCAACAATGGCTTCATAATTAGGTGGTTCTGAGATCCAGTTTCCTGCAGAATCTCTCATATGTCTTCTATCAGATGCAAAATGTTTGATGAACAATGGTGCATGCACAATCCGAAAAAACCTGAAAATTACAATATCCCTTATTACCAATTTTTACATGCAAGACACCTGATTCAAATACAGGATGTACCTGGAATTTATTATTATTACCTCTGAAACTCAGCAAATAGCTGAAAAGATGGGAGGACAGCTTCAGCAACATATGTGGCAAAAGGACATGGAAAGGGAAGACTGGAATCTAAATCCCACACCACACGATAGGAGTTTTCATCTTTTCTATTCTGTTACAACCAATCATTATAAGTGGAGAAATATCAATACAAGTATAATGTCAAATACCTAAAATACGAAGGCAGTAGTTATATACATACATACATACATGCACACACACACACACACACATATATATATATATATAAAGTACTCCTTTGATTAGATTGATCCAATCAAAGTGACAATAGCACAATAACTCCAACCTGAACACAAATAACATGATAATCCCAGAGAATAACCCCATCTGCTCTGCTGCTTGCCTTTTGATGCCACAATGGGATCTGTTAAAAAGTGACAACCATATGAATCTGTTAAAGACCAAGAAAAAAAGATTAAAAAAATAAAATAAAATTGTGAAGTGAGCTTCTACTAATCACCAAAAAATACGAGGCACCCCACTAGGCTCCACGAATAATCATACCCATAGCCCATATGTATTTCAAGTTATATTGATGACCAAATGTAATAACTACCCAAGAGTTCTTTTAACAGGGAAGATCAGAGAGAATATATCTAATCGGCCAAAGGGATATATCAGATTGTCTTAATCAGTAACAAATGCATGTCTAGCAGCACAACATTCTGAGCATTGCCTGCAACATTTCCTAAACGAATGAGTAACATTCATAATGGCAGATCTCCACTGCACTCGCATTAGACAGAGCAGAAGATTAACTATTATATATATATAATATTGGAAACTACATACCTGCCTTTTGTCATTGGAAATAAAAACCACAAATAAGTCTGAGCCATCAGGATCAGCTACCCCATCTGCACACAGCTTCTTGCATAGTAAGTATATGTTCTCTTCACTACAAAACAAGAAGAAACAAAAACCCAGTGACCTGGTTATTTACCAAGGAAAGACTCAAGATATTTTCTGCAAGATCAACCAAGTTCCTAAAGTCATCATTATAAGTAAGTAAAAAGGGAAAAATGTTTCTGATCCTTAGTTAATCTACGAAGGTAAAAAAACAAGGAGATTTCCCATAAAGCAAGAAGTACTGAAGGTAGAGATAATCACGACCAAAGCACAATAGCTCAACATCAAGCAGAATGCCAGAATCAACTTAGCAATTATGAACAATTATGCATCCCAATTATGTTCTGATCATCAATACATACATACATATATATATATATACATACAGAGAGGCCCATACACCAACAAGAAATCATTTACCCTTTTCCAGACTGGAGCATCCCGGATAACATAAATCAGATTTTATCTAAGGAGATCAAATATTTCACAATAATTTAAGCATCTGATCAAAGGGGCAACTTCCTATACGCACAAAATCCAGTTTAATCAAGGGAACTAATTTAACACGATAGCTCCTTTTATCCTTTTCTGTATCCTTTACAATTAAAAAGCATCACATTATCGTCTATGTACATAGAAGGATGGGAGAACGGAACCAGTAATTAGGCGTATGCCGAAACTGAGAAGCTTGTAACGGAACACTGGGTGTAGACGAGGACGAGGACGAGGACTGTGCTGCCACTTCAAGATTCGAAGTCGCCATTTCTATCCCAGAGCTTTGACAGTCTTGACTTATCGTGGCGTGGATTTTATTCCCTTTCTCTTTCTCTTTCTCTTTCTCTTTCTCTTTCTCTTTCCCTTAAGAACGACCAAAAAAAATATTGAAACGTTTTCATTAAAACCCCTTGAAAATCCGATTTCCGTAATATACCCCACAGAGGTTTTCACTAAAAGAAATAAATAAAAAATATGAAGGAGGATTTAGGGAAGTTTTCTAATTTGAGAGAAATCAAGATGACAAAAAGAATTACTATAAATTTAGGCGTTTAATTAAAGGGAGCAAACTGCAAATTTGAAATTGATTGGTGCTACTCAATTTCCGCCAAATTTTGATATTGACAATCTTATCACGCCTGACATGAACCGAGATCCCGCCGCTGCTACGTCGTCGTTACCCGACGATGATCACCAGCCGCGGAGAAGAATATGCGAAAGGGGCTGCCAGAGGCCAGTGAACGTGTGCCTGTGTCGCAGGATTCCTAAAAAGCCTATTCCAACCATCACTAAAGTCGTTATACTGCACCACCCTCACGAGCAACGCCACAAGCTTGCTACTGTTCCTGTACTCTCTAAGTGTATTCAAAACTGTGAAGTCATTGTCGGGCGTAAGCTACGGTATGGCGATTCCAGGACTCTCGATTCTTTATATGATCATGCAGTTCAAAACCCTAATTTTCCATTCCGTGCAGTGTTTCTTTTTCCTGGTATGAAATTCTCTCCCACCATTTTTTTTATCTTTTTCTTTTATTTTTTGTGTGTGTATGAGAGAGAGATAGAGTCGTTATGTTAAAGGTTGTAAAGTTTTCACCTTTAGTCCCATTTGAGTGATTTATACCTTTGTGGTCTTTCAGGTAAAGATGCGATTCCATTGACAGAAAGAGAACAGTGGAAGCCTTCAATGGACAACCTTGATGTAAATGACTGCGTTTTGATTGCATTTGATGGCACTTGGAAGCATGCCAAGGAGATGTTGCAAGCAAGTTTACTCTTTTTGTCCAAGTTCTCAATTCAGGCTTGCTTAAATTATGATGTTGGGACTGATGGTGGGTCAATATTTGATTCAGATTTGACTCTTAGGAAGGAACCTTTTGCAGGTTGTATGAGTACAATGGAGGCAGTAGCACGCTGTTTAGGGCTCTTGGAACCTAATGGAATTCAGGTGGAATCAAGCTTGATTGAAGTCCTGAGAGAGATGGTTAAGCTTCAGGCCTCTTTCTTGAAGCCTGTAAAACTAAGGTTGAAATTTCCGGGAAATGCTAAGGGAGATGCAAAGAAAATGGTAGAGAGTAGTGAATTTCCAGTGTGAGGTACTTAAAACTCTGGTCAAGCTTATCTATGCATTTCACTCGGCTTCAATCCTTGTTCTTTGATGCCCACAATCAGATCCAGTTGATTTTATTTGAGGTGAGGCTTTTTCCTGCAAGAAGCATATATTGTTGGTGTTGCTTTAGGAGGGAGAGAGAACACTAATGTTGAAGTTGTTGTTGCTTCACAGTGCTCTCTTTGTCAAGATACCTCTAATTATTGATTCTCAACGTATCTCTATGTTGATGTTTTTTCTGTCCAGAGTTTTGCAGATTTTGTTCACTTTAGTTGAAGGGCTGGTCTTTCCATAACTAATGACTTCATTTTACTTGAACTGTAATGCTGGAAAATCTATGATTCCCTAAAGGAGATAATTGGAACAGAAAACAACTAGAGAAGGAAAATATTTTCATATTTCTTAAAATATTGTTCCATTAAGTTATGAAGGATCATTAATAGCATTGACCTTGTATTGTATATTGTGGACATAAGCAATTTATCTAGTTTAGTTTATGCTTAAAATGTGTTGTTAACAATCAAATCACAAGGCATTGATGATGTTGAGAAACAATATTCATTTTCCAATGTAGTTAATCATTTCTATACGTTTTCAGGTTGAAGTGCCTTTTGATAATATCATTTGGCTCAAGTATTGTCTAATAATGAAAAAATAATAATGCTTATTATAATTGCAGTTTATCATTCACAAAAGCATCTCAGGAAAGAAGCATGTAAGCCCCTAACTAATTAACATGTGGGTCTGGAAGAGACTGTAAATGTGTCATGTGCATATTGTGAATCAACTTCTATCCAGGTTCAATTCAAAGTATGCAATTCAGAATGTTGTTTTTGAGCATAACCCAGTATTTGTTCAGGTTAAGTGAGCCATTCTTTTGCTTCTCTGTCAGCAACCCCTGAAAACTCCTCTATGGTTCAGAAGGATAAGGGAGAAAGGTGATACTGATCTATTTGGCTGACTTAAAGAGGTAAAGTCTGATTTTGATTTTAAATAATCCAGGTTGTTCATCAATTCATGGTTAACATTTTATCCTCAAATAATGAGAAATTTTAATCGCTGTTTCAATCTTTATCTTCTTTTCCATCTACAAGCTTCAATCCTTGTGACATTACCTTTCCTGTACCACTTTTTTTAGAAACAATTTTACAATCTCTTGAAGCAAGGAAAGAAAGAAAACAACACACACCAGTGGTGGGCATACAGATTAGACATCATGGAAAAGAACCATTATTATTTTGGTGCAATCATGTTGCAGAAAGTTTATTTTTGTGGTTGTTTTGGATACTTTTCTTTCTAATCTGGTTTGCTACTTCAAGAAATGTTTTCTTAACAGCTGAGTTTTTGTTCTTCTGTTATGAGGGTTGAGCTAGTGTTAGGTATCCACATGTTTACCGCACAATCTAGCTATCACAATCGCGTTTTATATGTTTTGTCAATTATGTAGAAGGTCTGGTATCACCTGCACATCAACTTTAACTGTCCTTTTTCCTCTCTCCGGTATCATTTGAAGTGATAGGGATATTTGCTTTTACATATTTAAGCAGTATATTATTGAAAAGTTACCTTTTAGCACAAAGTTAGTGGTAATTCTACTTACTGGTTCTTGCTTGCTTATCTCTTCTGTCTGCTACAATTTAATAGTTTAGCTACAAAAGACTTATCAAACTTAAAATAGAAGTGCAAAGAAAAGGTTCAAGCTGAAAAGTAAATTCAAACAACATAACTACCTCTTAATTGTCTGTTGGTGCATTTATGTGTTTTAATATATATTTTATGCAATTGTATTTTAGGAGGGGGGTCACTTTGAGAGTGCCCTCCTTTTCTGTATCTTAGTTTCAATGTAGATCTATTCTTCTCTAGACTTGATACCGAAATCAAAAGTTGTTGAATTTTCTGGTCTTTGTTTGATTTTCTTTTACTTCATTTATCAAATTATAATTCTAACTTGCCAAAAAAGAAAAAAGAAAAACTGAACCTCTTGTGCTTTGGGTGGAATTATCTATGGAGCTTGAGCACATTATCTTACACCAACAATGGCAATAACTTCACTTTATTATTGCCACACTGCTGATTAATTGAATCTCTATGAGTATTCATTGTATCTTTTCTTAGTTGTTTAGTGCATTCACATTTCAATAATGGTGACTTACATGACATTTTGGTGGAAGGATGTATTTGTAAGACTTCTGTTGCAATTCACCTCTACACTCATTCAGTTGACCAATTTTTAAACCTCTTCTCTTTTGTTCTTCTAGAACTGTGTTTGTCTATCTATACAACTACTGCTTTTCTTCATTTCCAATCAAAAAAAAAAAAAGCCAGAACTTCTAAAGTCATATTGGTAATCCATCTTTTACATCAAAAAATCATTGGAAGTTATTCTTCTTCTTCCATTCCTTGTATGTTCATACATCATGATATACTGCACTAATTTTTCCTATACTTGGAGTCCTCCAAATTCCGAGCTGGAGGATTTCCTTTATCAGGAAATGTTTGTTGTTTTTGTTGGTCAAGCTGTGGTAGGTGGAGGGGTCCTCGACTGCTTTTATATTAGCTTTTTTTGCTGTGCACACACTCAATGCGTAGGTCCTTCCTATTCTGCTCTTTTTGCCCATCCCTTCTTTCAACAAGATGCCCATATTATTCCTTAATTATCACTACTACAAATATTTATAGTCTCTTTAAAAGTCTCCCCTATAACTACTTCCCACTCCTTTTCTTTCAGGTCGTTTTCAGTTTTCAAACCTATTGTGAATTGCACCGCCTAAACCGGCCTGGGGAAATTTTTTTTTTTTTAATTTACTATAGAAAATAATATAAGTCTATTGATATATGTTAGGTTGTTGCTACATTTTGTGTTTGTTTATGATAGAGAAAATTCGAAGAATTTGTTGAACAAGTCCAAATTCAAGGTGAATATATATTTATATATATATATATATAAGAAGATTACGAAAATATTGTTTGCCCAACTGACCGACCTCCTTTTTGCAACCTAAGTTCAGAAAAAAGAAAGGGAAAAGAAAAAAAAAAGCAATTCTTCATTATTGGCTTTTGGGCGGCCTTGCCAAAAGGTAACCTTTTCTCTCTTTCTTTTTTTCCTTTTGCCTTGACTTATCTTTAATTTATAAAATCTCATATTTATATTAATAAACTTTCAATTGCTTTGCATCCATCTCATATGACTCTGTATTCCACAATTTTTATTTTTTTTCTTAATGTAATTAGCCACATATGAAAAATTAATTAGTTCTAATAATAATAAAGCATCTTAAAAAATGGAACCTCCCATGTGGGAAATATAATATGGACCACAGGGCAAAAAAAGTATATGCCACGTGACATGTTCATTTAAACTTCCGAAGTTAGAATTTTTTCGCGTCTAAAATACTTTTAAAATAAAATTAAAATATTGTAATGTGCATGAGTTGACGCCTAACTTTTCATTGATTTTGTCGATGCATTGTTGGAACTAACTCAGGTTTTCTAGTGAAAACTGTCGCGGAGAGGAAAATTACGTAAAGTGGTTGTTGTATAATCAATGGTAGTAATTATTCTTTCGTTTTGGCTTCTGAATTTGATAAATTCTCTATGATTTCTTCAACTGATCTGTGTTTTTTATATATATATATAAATATAATCTAATTTTTTGAAATTCTAATAAAAGAAGAAAACCTTTAATTAATTTATTGGCATTTCAAATTAATTTCATTTTACACTGTTTTTAACTTATTCATTGGATTCTAGCGCACCACGTGTCGACCCATCCAGTCGTCCGGTCACAATCATCCCATGTATGGGAAAAATAAATAAATTATATATAAAAATCATTACTTGTTAAAGAATTTACATGCATTCAGATTTTTTATTTATTTGTTTATATTAAATTTGTTATAATTAATGAAAATTAAGTTTGATGAAAAAAATATATTTCTATAAATAATTTTCCCTCCGGTCACCGTCAATCTCCACCAACGACACAAGCAACCGTGGCTGATATAACGCTACAATCAAAGTCTCCTTTTCTTTTCTTCTTTCATTTTTCTATTCCATTTAATGGCCCACCGCCAGCAGCTCTTAAGAAATCACATTTCTTCCTGCAATATATATACATATATGAAAATTATTATTCAATTGTATTCAATTTAAAATACAATTGAAATAAAATATTTAAAATTTTAATATATATATATTATAAGATAAGGTTTGAAATACGGAATATAATCCTTAAGAAATAACAATATTCGTGCTTTTTAACGCGTATTATGAAATAGACTCGTAGAAAGATGATGGCAAAAAATGGTCCCATGAACTTATTGGTACACTGCAACGGTAAAAAAAAAAAAAAAAGGAAAAGAAAATAAATAGTCTTAAAAGCAGCAAACTTTCTGGGGGCCAACAATACTTGACAGTTAAGGACTTTTTTTTTCTTTTTTTTTTTTTTAACAGTTAAGGACTTGTACTCTTTAGTTCTTCTTCCCGTCATATTTACATACATATACATACATATACATACATATATATATATATATATATATATATATATATATATGTATAACATGTTGTAAGTATAAGTTGAAACTTGATTCCACCAGCATTAATCCATAAATTTATTATATTTGTCTAAAATTTGGATTTGGATTGAAGAAAAAGCATAGTATATGATGGTGAATATACTCACCAGCTTTACTTTCATTGATTCCCATGAAACCAAAAAAGAAGGGACCAAAACCAACTAATTTTTTCCCTTTTTTTTTCTCCTCTCTCTCTCTCTCTCTCTTTATTTATCCACTTAATTTTAATTTTAATGTCATCCATTGAAATAGATTGTTGCAATACTTTTAAAGCTAAAGAAATAAATATCTTTGAATTAACGTTTTTTTTTTCTTCTTTTCTTTTCCTGTTGGTGTTTTAATTCACAAGTTGTTTGGACCAAAATTTAAGTCACATCATAATCTATATATATCAAACATGAATATATATATATATACACATATATAGAGAGAGAGAGATAAAATTTGAATATTTTTTAATTCTTCTAATAAGCATTAATTTTATTCTGTATTAATTTCAATACAACCTTTCATTTATATATATATATATATATTATATATATATGAATTTCTATTGATTTAAAATACATTACTAAATAACTATTTAGAAATTTTCTAAAAAAACAATCTGATAGCTAATTAAATAATAAAATAATTAAAATTAAAGAAATTAAAATAATATAAAATTTTTATATATTTTATTATTATAAATACATATAATTTTTTTAATATTTACATCAATAAATATGTAACTCATATATATATATATATAAATTACAAACTTAATTATATAAGAGTTATACCGAAATAATAAATTTACTAAGGTAATAGAAAGTTAAACGTTATAAAATATATCTTTATTATTATTTATTATCAAATAATTTCTTTTATATATTTAAATAAAATATTAAAAAGTTAAATTATAGATTATATATTTTAAATATTTTTGTTTTCTTATACAAAATAATTAATTAATCTTAGTTATAAAATATCTTTCTAAAATAATTTTGTTTATAATTAATTAAAATATAAACAAAATTATTATTAACTGAAAAAAAAACCAGCTTACTCCTCGCTCTTTTTTATTTGTTTACAGGAAAGAAAAAAGAGGATAGAGAGAGGACACAAAAAAGCCACCCTGGGCGGTGCCGGATCTTCCCCATAAATTCATCATTTTCTTGCCATATAGTATTACATTTCGAATTTTTGTTTTTCAATAAGTTTTCTTTATTTACTTTACCCATCAATAAAAAAACATTTTTCTCTCTCTTTATCCGTTTTCACCTTCTTCATCAGCTTCTTCTTCTTCTTCTTCTTTTTATTTATTTTATTATTATTATTTTTTTATATCTTCAATCTTCTGAATCATCACCACCTTTCTCTCACACAAACACACAGTGAAAAGTTACGTATAATTCGTTTCAATGCTTTCTCTATACGTATAGTTTTTGTATGTATAGATTTCTTGCTTTTTTTTTGCATTTCTGAATATTCTGTCTTCAAAAGAATTATCAGAATTTCTGAAACAAATCTCAAAATCTGAAAAAAAAAAAAAAGTTAGAGAGAGAAGTAAGTATATAATAAAAGAGAACAATTATTTACCTCCGTTTCCCCTTCTCCTTCTCTCTTTCTTTTTTATTTATATATTCATATATTGATATATAAGATTATTGCCAGCTCTGCATACTCTTCTCTTTTTCCTTTCTCTCTCTCTAAAACATCTCACAACAATCTCCGATAATCATTGAATATATCACGCAGGGAGACTCTACGGTGGGATCTCAATATTCTTTTTTCTTCTTCAGGTCAGTTTTTTGGATTCTTCTCTCATTGGATGAAACTAATTTTGCTTTTGAATTGTTATTTTTGTTGCTTGGATTCCTTTTTCTCTTTATCAGATCTATTGTTTTTTTGAATTTTTTGAATTTGGATTCGTTTTTCGGTGGTTTTGGTGATTGATCTGTGTTTAGATGGTTCAATAAATGTTAATCACGTATTATGATAATCTAATTTGAGAGTGATGGTTCAGTTTAGTGATTGTTTCCTGAAGTGGTTTAACTGATTTTGAAGCGTTAATTTAAATAGTTGGACTTCTTCTCTACCGTTTGAATATGGTTTGATCTATCCAGCTACGAAGCAGGCGGCTGAGTCGAGCTTTTTCCTATTAGAATTCTAAGCAATCTATTAATTACTGTTACTCTGGGATTATCGAAGTGTTGCAGGTTTTGAACCTCAAATCCTGAGCTCAGGATGCTCGATCATCCATGCCATGATCTTATTAGGTGTTTTTCTCATTGCATGTTGTTGATCGGTCCATTTAGCCCTATGGAAATAATAAACAAAGAGGAGACGGAAGCTTCAGCTGCTCCTGACGCGCATTTGGTTCTGAGCTACATAATATTATGAGGACGGTAGTTTTCATGAAACCGGAGAAGGTTGCTGGAATGAATATCTTCTCTGTGATCAGGTGGAAATAGGCTTTGGCGGACTTTGGTATTTTAACATAATCCTTCACTTTTTGATGAAAGCTCATGCGGATTAACCAGTGAGTAGTTGCCAGTGCTCATGAGGATGAGCTTATTGAACTTGAGAGCTGTCAGTAAGGAAAACTTTGAAGAATGGATATAAGTTACGTTGAACGTATCTGGAGAACTGAATTATGGTGCACACAATGTTTTATGCAGTGACTTTTACACTACTAGGGCTCCTTTAGTTTCTGAAATGTTTGTGGACTCGTTCTTTGATTCCTATCAGAGTTTTGTGTTACGGATGCAAAGTCTCATGTTTCTTTTGTGCGAAATTAGTATTTGCTCATGACAAATTTTTTTATAGTACATCAAGCAACTAATACGATTGTACGTTTTGAATGCACTGAGTGCCCTGTTTCTGACATTGAGATGCTTGATAACTTTCTTTCCAGCATTAGCTAGCTGCACTTTATATATGTTGGCTTCTAGGAGTGTTTCTAACATACTTCATTTGCTTCAACTGTTAGATTTAATACACTTGCTTCTCTGCCTCAATGCAGAGCGTATCATATATTTTTAAATGTTGATTACAATGTCTATGAATATGCTAACTATGTATTGTTGACAATTATCCTTAGAACAAGAGCGAAAAGTTCTAACCATGGTATGGGCAGACTATAGGATTGTAAGATAAGTGAATAATAGGAAGTTGATTAAACAGTTTAGACCAGAATCAAATGGGATGAAGCATCCGATAATGTAATACTGGATGGAGTAATCTATCCACATTGCTGGGAAATTATTCAAACTGCCTATTTCTGTAATGTTAATGGAAATGGAAAATGGATAACAGGTAGCACTCTGATGTCAGCAGGCGAATTTCTCATCTCATGTATTAAAGTCAAGCTTGTTTATCATCTTCCAACTTTTCAATTGTGTCAACTTCCTTTATGTAGATCACTACCTTTTGTATATTGATTCTGAATTTGCTGATATATAATTCAAAAGTATTATAGTGGCAGTGTCATAACATCCATACCTAAGATGAGATTAAATAAAATCATATTTGAATTGAGTGATGTTGTAATCCATATTTTATTATGTGATATTAATTGAAAAAAAAAGGTAGCTTCCACATTGTTAAATTTTTTATGCAGAAAATTTTCCTAATTCAGCCAATGCACTCTAGTGAAAGACACTAAAATATGTTGTTTCGAGTAACTATAGGGATAATTTCTGCTACCAACTAGGCTATACTGTACCTTGTTGGACCTCTGCAAGTCATGTTGATGTTCCTGAAACTTAAAGTAATATCAAGCCGGGCAATTGTTTGTCATAACTTCAAATTTTGACATCATTATATAACTCATTCTTTTTCTTTTTTTTTCTTTTCAAGCTCATCTGTTTTTCTGACTTCTTTTATTTCCAATTTTTTAGAGTGCAGAAGTTAGGAGCTTTCAAAAGGTCTAGTTCTCTCCCGTTACTTAAAAGGTTCTGCAGTAAGAAACAGGATGTCTAGCTCTGTCAAAGCTTTAGAACCTGCATTTCAAGGAGCTGGTCAGAAGATGTATCCTAATTTTAAACATGATTAAGCAGATTTAATAGAAATGTTTTTCAGAATTTTTGTTCTATTCTGATTTGTGTATTAGTGAACAGTTTCTAATTTTATGCACAGTTCGAATTTCTTTGGCAACTTCTTTTAATGCTTGATATTTCCTTGTTGGATTCTCCATTTCTTTAGTTGCAACTTAACTAGCAGTAGAGGTACTGAAATTTGGAGGATTGAAAATTTCCAACCCGTTCCATTGCCAAAATCTGCACATGGCAAATTCTATTCTGGTGATTCATACATAGTCTTACAGGTGAGTGTGATGTCAGTCTCTTTCAGTTCTTTTATTGTTCTTGCTTTATGCTTTTAATGTTAGCTTGAGGCTTCAAATTATTGTTCCAGCGTATAATTTCTTTTGTCTTTTCAGACAAGTCCTGGAAAGGGAGGTGCATACTTGTATGACATACATTTTTGGCTTGGAAAGGATACTAGCCAGGTTTATTAGATTTTTTTTTTTCAATTTTTTTTTTTTGGTTTCAGATGCATGGTTTGGCTTTCTTATTATTATTATTATTATTTTTTCCATTGGATGTTATACTAGGATGAAGCTGGAACTGCTGCTATTAAAACTGTTGAACTTGATGCAATCCTTGGTGGGCGTGCTGTGCAGCACAGGGAACTCCAAGGTCATGAATCTGACAAATTTTTGTCATACTTTAAACCATGTATTATACCACTGGAAGGTGGTGTTGCTTCAGGATTTAAGACGCCTGAGGAGGAAGAATTTGAAACACGGTTATATACTTGTAAAGGAAAACGCGTTGTCAGGTTGAAGCAGGTAGAGGTTCATGGACGAGAAAATCTCGTGATATCTCTTTTTTGAGCTTTACTTCAAGTGGCTAAGTTCTGATTTGTTTTCTAGGTCCCATTTTCTCGGTCTTCACTAAATCATGACGATGTGTTTATTTTGGACACCAAAGAAAAAATATTTCAGTTCAATGGTGCAAACTCAAATATCCAGGAACGTGCAAAAGCATTGGAAGTAATCCAGTTTTTGAAGGACAAGTATCATGAAGGGACATGTGATGTAGCAATTGTTGGTGAGTATTGTTTAGGCTTCGTATTGCCACTTCATTCCTTCTATTACTTTACTTTTGCTAGTCTTTCTTATGACAAAATTTGACATTCTACTACCATATCAGATGATGGGAAACTGCAAACCGAGTCTGATTCTGGTGCATTCTGGGTGCTTTTTGGTGGCTTTGCTCCTATTGGAAAGAAGGTGGCTACTGAAGATGATATTGTTCTAGAGAAGTCCCCGGCTAAACTCTTCAGGTATCTATCTTGTTCTCTTCTTTCTTCAATGGCTATGTTTTCATCCTATTCAGAGTACTGACATATGTTAATAAAGCTTCTCTAGTTAGGATGCTCATTTTTGTGGATGGTAATACTAACTCATCTGAAACTAACTTTGCTTGGTAGAAAATAACTCTCTATTATGGGAATGTCCTGAGCCTTTTTTTATTTTTCTTAATTTTTATCTTTTCTTGTGCTGCAAAGGAGATGCAAAATTCAATCATGCTCAGCCTATTAGAAATTTGTTTCTCTCATTTCGATGGTCATGTTTGAAAAGGAAAATTTTCTAGAGGTCTGAAGCTGTTCTAGTCATGCTGCTTAACATATCTGAAGTGGGGACAAGCTATAAAAACTATGAAGGGATCTACCTAAATTGTACATGACGTGTGTTAGGCTTTGAGTAATTGTTTTTCATTTTTAATAGTAAAAGTTCACTTGAGGGTACATTTCTTACATTTGATTCTCAAATGATATGCAAGATTCGGTGGAATATGAACTGATCCCTACTTCTTGTACTAAACCCAATTGGAATAAGTTGAAGTGTATCTAATATCTGTAATTGAAGAAAGATAGTATTGCTAATTTACTTTGATGCGAGAAAGACCTATGATCTTGCATTTTCGTTAATCCTACTTCATTTTCATCTGCAATTATTTACTCTAGCTATTTTCATTGAGGAAGTAGCTTCTAAACTCCTTTCTGCTTTTTCTTTATATTTGTAGTGTTATGGATGGTCAAGTTAAGGCAGTAGATGAGGAACTTACAAAATCCAGTTTAGAGAACAACAAATGTTATTTATTGGACTGTGGTGCTGAGGTGTTTGTTTGGGTTGGCCGGGTAACTCAAGTGGAGGAGAGGAAGACTGCTATTCAAGCTGCAGAGGTGCAAGTCTTAGTCTTATACAGTTTCATTTTTCCCCCTAAAACATAAGTGTCCTGATTCTGTCGGTTTATATCTTCAGGAATTCATTACAAGTCAAAATAGACCAAAGTCTACCCGCATAACGCGGCTGATTCAAGGTTATGAGACCCATTCGTTCAAGGCCAACTTTGATTCATGGCCATCAAGTTCAGCTCCTTCTGTTGCTGAGGAGGGAAGAGGAAAAGTAGCAGGTAGATTTATTTCAGTGCATATAAAAACATTGATGTGGTTCCTAGGTGTGCTCTTAATTGTACGACTGTCCTGTTCTGCCAGCTTTGTTGAAGCAACAAGGTGTTGGCATTAAGGGTGCAGGCAAAACTGCTCCTGTAGTTGAGGAAGTTCCGCCACTACTTGAGAATGATGGAAAAATAGAGGTACAGTATATAAATGACCCAACATTTATAGGACTAGCTATCTTCATATTGCTTATATTATTATTTATGAACTTTTATAGGTTTGGCGTATCAATGGTAGTGCAAAGACTGCAGTACCCAGTGAAGACATCGGTAAATTCTTTAGTGGGGATTGCTACATTGTTCTTTACACCTATCACTCTCATGATAAAAAAGAAGACTACTATTTGTGCTATTGGATTGGAAAAGACAGTGTTGAGGTAACTTCTATTGTTATGTTTACATAGAGTGCTAAGTTTAACTGTTTATTTTACTGCGTGTTCACTTCACTTGGACACTTCAATTTACTTAGTTGTATGAAATAAACTTCATACTCTAGTTCTTAAGATTATGATACAAAACATTGTAAAATTAGGGAAAGTTGTGCTTTAGACTTTCCTTATATTATAACATGACCTAGATTTTAGTTTGATATGTGGCCTTCAATCATTCTTCATGCATGGGACACAGGAGGACCAGAACACGGCTGCTAGATTGGCTGCAACCATGTGCAACTCTTTGAAGGGGAGACCTACCTTGGTATCACCATTTCTCTTTCTTCCTCCTTTTCATGGCTTTTTTCATCTATTTCAAACTGCAGTACTTAGAGAAAATATGGTGTCATGTAGGGTCGGGTATATCAAGGGAAAGAACCACCACAATTTGTTGCAATTTTTCAGCCTATGGTGGTCCTTAAGGTAACCTTGTTAACATTCTTCTAAAACATAAATGTTATTTTATTCTTTTAACTGTTGATTCAATTCATGTGAAATTCTGTGCATTTTAGGGTGGATTAAGCTCTGGTTACAAGAATTACATTGCAGACAAAGGATTGAATGATGAAACTTACACTCCTGAAAGTGTTGCACTTATCCGTATATCTGGGACGTCGGTGCATAACAACATTGCTCTACAAGTTGATGCGGTAAGCTGTTACAATCATTTTCTTGGACTCAACTAGATCTTCCCAATGTTTTAGCATTCATTGATTTGACTGTCGTAATTTTATTTCATAAACTTGTTATAGTTTCTAGGCTTTATTTAATCCTAATTTGAGATATTGTTCTGTTTGAGACTTATTGTTCAGGTTTCTTGTTTGTTCTCTTAAAGGTTTGTGTATTATAATCCAATTAAGAATTAACAATGAAATTTTTGCAATTGTTTTTGTTATTATTTTTTAAAGGGTACAGTTGGTGCCAACTGTCCTGCATATCTGCAGATCATATGTTGGTTGCCACTAGATATTCTGGCAGTAGAACTGTGGTTTGTATCCATTCAAATTAACCTTGACTTTTCCTTAACTTTCTAGGTGGCAAGTTCATTGAACTCTCATGAATGCTTCCTTCTGCAATCTGGTACTTCAATGTTCAATTGGAATGGGAATCAAAGTACATTTGAGCAGCAACAGTTGGTAACTAAAGTTGCAGAGTTTTTGAAGGTAATGGTTTGCTCAAAGAACTTAGAACGATTAGTGACCGTAATTTTTCTCCCCTTCTTTACTGTACACATAAGAAGGTAAGTATTATTTTAGCAATATCTTTAACTTCCATGAATTATATCTGGAGAATAAGAAGTGTAATGTTGTCAAGCTTGTCTTACATTAGTTGGACATTCTTCACTTGTGTTAATTGGAGAAAGGGGAAGCTTAGTTGACTTTTGATCCTCGGTGGAAGTGGATTTTTTTTTTTTTTTTTTTTTTTTGAGGTTTTAGGACTTGGAAGCTCTACAGAGGGCCTTCTCTTGTAATAATGGCTTTATTGCATAGTCATATAATGCTACCTTTCTCACAATATCTAAATTATGTGTTCACTTTTTTGGATATGTCACGTTGCCTTAAAAATGATGGAACATATTGTAGACTTGCTTATTTATCTTAATTATTCTGCTGGACCATAGTTGCCATTTTTATTTATTTGTTGCCCAAATCAATCAAAATATCATGAATTACCACTGGATTGTGACTAATGAAAAAATGAGAATATTTTACTATGCATACAGAAATTTGAAATTCATTTGTATAAATTTCAGCCTGGAGTTATTGTGAAGCATAGTAAAGAAGGAACCGAGAGTTCTGCTTTTTGGTTTGCTCTTGGTGGGAAGCAAAATTATGCGAGCAAAAAAGTGACTCCAGAGGTGTTCAGAGATCCCCATTTGTTTGCATTCTCATTTAACAAAGGTTGAACTCTTCTAACTATGTGTGTTTCTCGTCAACATGGATTTCTTTTCAATATTCAAATATGAAACTGTTTGTTAATGATTTTTCTGTTGTGTGATCATTTCAGGAAAATTTGAGGTATGTTCTTAAAAACTCAATCTTTTGCAGTTTTGAAGTTAAAGTCACATCTAATTGGCATTTTGTATACAGGTTGAGGAAATCTACAACTTTTCACAAGATGATCTATTGACAGAAGACATTTTAATACTTGATACACGTGCTGAAGTGTTCACCTGGGTTGGTCAGTCAGTAGAGCCTAGGGAAAAGCAAAATGCTTTTGAAATTGGGCAGGTTGCTTTAATTTTTTTGTTTTTTTTTTTTTTAAATCTTAGTTACTTTTATTTTATTTCTGATGTATTTGTTAATTTAAAAGAGTAGTCTTTAGTTTCATTAACCCCCTGAAGTTTGTTTCAGAAATATGTAGAGCTGGCTTCATCACTAGAGGGGCTATCTCCAAAGGTCCCACTGTACAAAGTGACAGAAGGAAATGAACCTTGCTTCTTCACGACGTATTTTTCATGGGATCCTGCAAAAGCTATGGTATTTTCTGAAATAAATGTCCTTTCAAATTAAACTATTCTTCAGATTTTGAAATATATGTCAAATTCTCTGTGCCAATTAACCAAATGTATCTATAATGGTAATACCAGGGCAAATAATGTTAACTTTAAATGAATATGGAATCTTTATGTGAACACAAGGAGAAAAAGTCTGTTAGAATTGGATTTTAATTTACTAATGCTGTCGGTTTGTTTAACCCCAACTTCTATCTGCTACAAAAATTAATAATCTTTCTTCTCAATCAATGTACAGTGTTCATGTTTTATTTGCATGTTATCTCTATGATGCATATTTTTTTTTCATGTAACAGGCACATGGAAACTCATTCCAAAAGAAGGTTATGCTATTATTTGGGGCCAGTCATGCCACTGAGGTAATGCTTGTTGAGAATTTAGAGAGAGTATTTTGCATAGATTTTCCAAATTAAATGCTCAATCAATCCGTTGAAAAATAGTTAGGCCATGAGTTTGATTGGGTTTTCTGCACACTAAAGAAATCTATTCCTTGTATTGGTTTATGCTTTTGTTAATTTGTTCTTAGTATAAACCATAGAGGGGCAGCCTGCCATGATTTTGGTTTTGCAGTTTTATTAATGGTGTCTAATGTGCTGGCTTCATCCTTCTTCTTGTCGCATTGTTATACATGGGACTTTTTTCTTTTTAGCATTTTTAAATTTTAATTTATGTAACAATCACGAAATGCATCTATGTGTCGAATCCTATATGGAAAAAAACCACCCAACCATTCCTTCCAAGAAAAAGTTGCTGTATGAAATAGTGGCCTTTTGCACTGTGAGCTGTATTCCCCGATGTCTCAATCTTTTTACAGGCTCAAAGATCTTAACATTTGTTTTCATCATATATGGTTGTATTCTAGTCTATTACACATCTATGCTGTCTTTATTTTATCTTTTGTTTTTGCACTCTTTTCCTTTTAGCTCATCTCCCCTTGCTGCAGTTTAGTCCTCCCTCATTTATAATTTTTTTTTCTCCAAAAGGATCTATTTAGTGTTCAACCAGAACAATTTACACAGTAATTATCTACGAAAACCACAGATTTCTGTCTCCTGACAACTTCCTCATTCTTGTTGACTCTTCACCATTAAATTTATGATATCATCCTACTCATGGAAATGTATTCTAGGAAGTTTAATGTCTTATACCCCGCTTACTTGTGTGTTTTTTTGTCACCAGGAAAGAACCAACGGAAATCAGGGAGGACCAACACAAAGAGCTTCTGCCTTGGCTGCCTTAAATTCTGCATTTAATACAAATCCTTCTCCAAAACCTTCTTCTGCAACTAGAGTAAGTGGAACAAATCAAGGATCACAAAGAGCTGCTGCAGTTGCTGCTTTGTCTTCTGTTCTTACTGCAGAAGCAAAACGATCACCTGATGCATCTCCATCTCGACCAAGTAGAAGTCCACCTTCAGAAACTAGCAGTCCTGGTAATAGATATATTGTATTTTATTTACCTTCTATTCTACAAATGGAAAGTGTAACAGGTCGTTTGTCTCAAATATTGTCCTCTCCACTTCTTGGGATATCATTGAAAATGATGTGTTTCAATTTGTCCACTCATAGTATGTGGGTAATTTGGTACATCTAAAACTGTATGTGCAAACAATTGCCAGTGATGAGGCATTTGATACTTGGAAATGTGGGTGTGAGATGGCATGTGCTCTTGTGCTTCGAACACAGTCTATTTTCTGTCATTTGCTGAAGATATGACAGTTATAATTTTGTTTGCAGGAGGATCTAAAAATGGAAGTGCTTCTGCAGAGGCTGAAGATGCTAAAGCAGCTTCAGAAGTTGAGGTTACTCAGACAGATCAGACCAATGGAGAGGTTTCAGATCCTCCAAAGCCAGAGACAGTACTCGAATCACAGGAGACAGAGCAGGATGAGAGTGGTGGTGAAAGTACCCAAACCACATTTAGTTATGAACAGCTAAGGGCTAAATCAGAAAACCCTGTCACTGGCATTGATTTCAAAAGGAGAGAGGTTGGTTGCTTCATGATCTTAATCACTTTTTGTTGGTAGCATGTATTGCCTTTTTTTAATTTTTTCTCTCTTTGCCCAATAATTATTAGTATATAAATTAATTCCTTATTACTGCATAATCTGCGATGGACATTTTGTACGATTTTTCAGGCTTATCTCTCTGATGAAGAATTTGAGGCTGTTCTGGGGATGGCGAAGGAAGCATTCTATAAATTGCCTAAATGGAAGCAAGACATGACCAAAAAGAAAGTTGATCTCTTTTAGGAATGTAATTCTTACCAGAGTGGCATTCCCAAATCCTATATATATATATTCTCGCAATTCTCGATTTTGATGTCTTTTATGCCAGAGCAACCTGCTTTTTTAGGTACATCTTGCCTGGTTTGCACGTCTAGCAATTTTCGTCTGTTTTGCAGCGACCTTAGCTTTTGTAGAATGGTTTTGATTTGTTACCGCTTGATGTGTGATTTTTTACTCCTCATCTTCCGATGCCACCAGATTTGTCCACGTCCCCAGATTGTAGTGAAGACAAATTGCATATCATATTCTTTAATTTTATCATATGTCTGAGTTTGTGATTATTGAGGGCCTCTCATGTATATTTTGCAATATTGGACTCTGAAGACATAATTTAGAATCTTCTGTTTGCCTTCCATCAATTTTGAATTATTCATGTTTTATTGAAGCACTATGAAATCCAACGAGTGGAAATTCTTTTAGAAGTCTTTAGAAGCTACATGATTATTTTGTCATTAGGATGCTCACTGCATTACCCTGGATTAATTGAACTACTACAGTTGAACTCATTTTGTTCTTCCGGTGCTGTTGCAAGTTATTCTGTAGAGGTGAAATGTCATTCAAACGAAACATTTTTCTGAGAAGAAAAAAAAAGAAGTAACATTTAAATTGCTGACTGGGGTTATCGTTCCTAGTAGTGGTTCACTATCGGCTAAACTCTTGTATATTATTTGTGGGAAGATTCATGTTTCCCTAATCATTTCATTCTTTGAGAATTGTCTGGCAGATTTGTATTCATTGGCCTAGCATAGCGCACCGGGTCTTCTGCTGTGTGGGACTGCTCCCTTTCTGGCGTTTGGTAATGAAATTCAAGGTATAAGATATATTATTTGAAATCATTCGGGAGAAAAGAAAAAAAATGCAAATGTTTTGCAACCTTTTAGCTGTGAATTCAACAAGCGATGTCAACAAGCGATGATTACCTTCACAAGCTTACGTTGCTTTTACCTAGGAATATAATGGTACTTTCTACTTTCACCCTAGGTTTTCCTCTTACACTTCCCCCCACCCCCCCCCCCCCCCCCCCCCCCCCCCCCCCCCCCCCCCCCCCCCCCCCCTCCCCCCATTCGATTTTTCTTGGAACATGATGCGAAAAGTGGAATTTCACATGCTCAAATTTGGTGATTTTCTTCCTAGATTATGCCGGAGATTTGGGCAGTAGTACTTATATTTAAAATAGGATTTCATTATTCGCCTACTGTGCTAATATAAAATTAGCAGTCATGGACCATTTAGGACCACCAAAAATTACTAGTCTATCTAATATATGGAGGATGTCAAAGGACTAATGGCCCATTTCTATTACCACCTAACATTTTTTCTTTTCCTTTTGGAAGCGTAGTTGGGGGCGGGATAGATGCCTCACGTAATTTCTCTTTGTGGCCTATCCAAGATTTATAATGATTAGGAGATTTTTTAGAGGATAAGAAGCACATGAGATTTGATATTTGTTTAAAGGACCTTTTTTTAGTCTCTCTCTCTCTCTCTTTATTTTCATCATTATCTTAAGATGCTTAGTAGAGAATAGTACCTCTCTATAATTACTATCATCAATGTTCTCCACACAACAAAAAGAAAAAAGAACAACAATAACAACCACCATTTGAGAAAAAACCATTACTAAAGCCTTTTTGGTATTTTAATATTTAGGCATACATCATTTGTTCCTTTTTGGTCGGCAAAACTCATCCCCTTACCCCTATAATGCTCCTCTTCGGTCATAGAAGAAGAGTTTTAGAGAAAAAAAAAAGAGAGGCGAAATTATCATTTTCATTCATTCTGGACGGCTTTGAAGAATCCCTTTAATTCCATCCACCCTTTTTCCTTTTTCCTTTTTCCTTTTATTTGGAGTACAGCAGAGTCACTAATAGAGTTACCGGGGAACCAGAATTTGGATCCTAAATACCATTAACTTTAAAGAGATGTTATTCTTAACCTTTTCTTGAGTAACAGTATTATATATGTATAATTATTTTATAGAGCCATTAATTACACCACCCCTCACATATGGGTTTTTATCCTTGGGGGTGGGGGGAAGTAGGTAGGTAAGCCTCTTTTTGCGTGCGTGTGTGTGTATATATATATATATATAAATACGGGGAGAGGGAACTGATCATGTGAATAAAACGAACCTTATTGCTTCATTCATAAGGCACCCGTGACCATATACTGAAGCTTCTACAATTTTACCCATATTACTAAAGCCCTTGAAACCGCCACTTAACAGAAACTCTCTTCTACTTTTTTTTTGCTTCTTTTCTTTAAAGTATTGAGTACATCATATATAAACATACACTATAAAGTCATTTTTAATACAATCCGAAAGTTTGGGAAGTTACTTAAGGATATTTCTAAATTCTCTGAACAGATTAATTCCATATTAAAAAGTTTTAGTTCATCTTGTGAGCATTTCTGCATGCTAGATTAGAGATTAGTTTTATCGAAGAGATAATTCAAGTATATATCGAAAAAGAAATAAGTAAAAATAAGAAGAAGAAGATTCTTGTAAGAAATATTTAAGATGATGATGTGTCCTATTTCCATTTTGTCTTTTTGGTGCATGATATGAATATGACAAAATCGTCATTAATATATATTAATCGGGCTAATAATTGTTAGGTAATTTCTATTAAACCTTACTGTTATTGACAAATAAAAAAAAAAGAAAAACTGTATTAATAGATATTCAAACGTGGAGAAACATTATAGGTCTTGATTTAGAAACAATTCTTATCCACCTTACTTCATGTAATTCGTCCTTATATATATATATATATGTGTGTGTGTGTGTTTATAAAAAATTGTGTACTCTGCTTACGTGGAAGAGATTAAAATGGTATCATTTTTTTAAAAAAAATCTAAATTAAATCTTTGCTTTTTGGATAATTAATTATAAGGGTTTTATTTAGTTCTTCTGTGTATTGGAATATTTGCTTTCCATGCTTGGCTTATCTGTTGTTATTAATTATTATTATTATTAAATATATATAAATAATATAGTATGGAAATGATGATATCACATGTGAGGAAATTAATTAATCACGGGAAGAGAATCTGAATCTTTTTATATAGTTTTTGTATTCACTCAATTTTGTTGTTTCCAAACCTTAAATATTTTGTTTATAAGAGTTGTTCATATGTTATTTCTAAAGGAATCTTCTAGATATTTCTCATAATTGTAATTTTAAATCAATTAAATTAAATAAAATAATAAAAAAGACAAATGAATATATATTTATTAAAAACACAACAACATACTAATATTGAATTAAAAGATTTACTTACATTTAAGCCATACAACAGGACCTAAATGCAACAACAAAACAACAAAACAAAAACACAGAACAGAAACAACAACAAAGCAACATAAACACAAACAATAATAAATAAGTCAGTCTGAAATAAAAAATAAATGAATAGGCAGTATTAGACCCATTACACTAAATATTTCCGTCTAATATGCATATATGTTACGCGCCTAAATCGCTTTAACATCGACATAAAACGGTTACAAACAGACCATAGAAATTTATATACCACCTACCAAAAATATTTAATCACCCTACTTGCGTAAGAATTCATGTCTCATTCAATAATTGTCTTAAAAATTTATTAAAGGAATAATTTAAAATGAATATAATTATATGTGGGCATTATTTGGGTGCATCCCACATATAAGCCAAAATATTCATTCTCTGGCGAGGAAAAATAATATGTATATCATAAGAGTAAATGAAAGTGGGAGGAAGCAGACATTCAAAGTTCCAAAAACCTGTTTTGGAAGTTTCATAAATTCCCCCACTATATGAAAGAATACAATTATGCCCTACTCTTTCTTATCTTCTATTTTGGAACTTCTTTTCTCAAGATTTTACCATATATATATATATATAAGTTTGACCCATTGTATATTTTTAAAATTAATTATTGACAAAATATACTATAAATATTCGATTGTGGAGCAATGGATTCGTTCGTAATATATTATTCGTGTTCTTTCTTTTTTCCTGTGGAATATATGTAGTGGAGGGCAAAAACTTTGTAGTCCCCCACTTAATTACTTGTTGGGTCCAATCCTTTATGAGAAATACGCTACGCCTTTTGCATCTGATACTGTTTTCCAAAAGAAAGTTGTACCACGGATTATATATATATATATATATATATATATATATATATATATATTTAGGCTCTCTTAATTATGCGACACGTGGTTGGAGTTATAAGTGTCGGTGGTTTCAGCAAAGATGGTTTTTGGAAATCTGTTGCATATGTCTTCCCAACTATATTTTGTAGAAAGATGTTTATTTGTATATAAACAATTCAATTTGTTCCAATGAAAAATCCTTTTTATTTATATATATATATATTTTTTAAATTTAAGATATTTTTATTTTTATTATATTTCAAATTTATTAATATATATATATATATATATATATATATGTGTGTGTGTGTGTGTGTGTGTGGGAAGACAGCAGTTGTACAAATTTTTCTCATTACATCCTTGTCCCACCATTAATAATGGAGTCAAATGATTCATATGTATGTATGTATGTATATGTATATATATATATATATACACCAATAAATTTTTATTTTTATTTTTATTTTTTAAAAAAACTTTTCAGAAGAAAAGTACAGATAAATATACCATCCTCAATACTTGGAACTACTCAAAGATTTTCCCCCAACCTAGTTTTTCATCTCATACAATTTTTTTCAGGGTTTTTAGGATCACTACTTCTTCTCCCATATTATGGTCCAAACTTATTAAATAAAGAAAACTTAATCCCCCATAAAACTTTACTTAAAAAGAGAGAAACAGAAATTTCTAAGACAAAATTTAAAGAAATTGATTGTTTTTCAGTCTCGAGTCATATATATATATATATATATATATTATAATTGGATTATATTCTCATCAATCTCAATTTCAAATCAAAATGAAGGCGAGGAGTTCTTTCATGCTAATTATATTAATTAGATTTGTAGTAATTAATGAAGTTTGTCGTCCTGCTTATTATTCCTTTTCTTATAGTGATTAAAAAAATGATAAAGATATGAAAAAGCGAGTCAAATCCCAGTATATATATATAAAATCAAGATCAATTATGGGAATAGCAAAAGCTAAAACACACACTCATTAATTAAATCCCATTTTGAAATAATAATCTTTTTATTATTATTATTATTATTCCCTCCAATAATTCATATGGAAAAAAAAAAAAGTTTAGTAAAAGGAGAAAGCGCCGCGGTAATAAGCACGTTTTTAGGTTTGTGATATATGGTAGTTTAGAGAAGAAAAAAATAAAAAATAAAAAAAAAGGAGAAAATCGCAACGCGGTAGAGTGGAAAGCGCATCAATCACATGCATTCAATCAATGCTCTGATGCTCTCTTTCTTCCAACCCACACGCTTTCTCCTTCACATTCTCCCCATGCTTTCCCATCCTATATATATATATATAATTTTTTTTAATAAAAAAAAATATAAATTATTCTAATTGTGAAGGAAGCTATTTAAAATGTTCACGTATCTGTTGAATGAACGTTCAATTTTTCTCCTCTTTTTTTTATTTTTTTGTTCATGTTTTATTTGCCAAGTGGTCACATCCCCAATTTATATCGCACTTTAAATATTGAAAAATAAGAAATAAAAATAGCAACCGACATGATACTGAATTGTTTTTATCCCATTAGAAAATAATTATATTTATATTTTTAAAAAAATACAAAAAATTTAATTACCAGTTTAAAAGTATTGTTTGACAGATAATCATATCTTGAAGTTACCTGTCAATGACTCTATCTATCCTTAATATATATAGAAAATATTACATAAAATTTTGAAACGTCCATTATTATTACTAATATTAAGGAATTCTATATCGAATGAAATATACACAAAATCTCTAGAAAAAAAAGAAGAAAAGGTCATTCTTCATTCTCAAGTAACATGCAATATTATTCAAACAAGTCAAAGAAATTATGTGTCCATTGATTGCCAATAAACCCTAAAATCACAAGACTTTCAGAATTTGCATATGCTCACAGTTGTCATATGGAAAGCTACAAACAAGCCCTCAATTTCAATGTATATAGAGAGAGAGAAACTGAAAATTTATGTAATCTTTGAATATTGCAACTTTTATTAACCATATTTGTAATATGAACAGGTACTATAAAGGGAAAATTTACTAAAAAAAAAGGAAAAAGAAAAAATTGTTTGATCTTTTGTTTCCTAACTGAAGAAGTTTCTTTTAGCTACTTACTAACGATGACTATAGAAGGAAGAATCAGAACAGAGTATATTTTTTCACCACAGTAGAATTAACATCAAAATTACTGTTACCACGTCTGACCACAGTAAGTTTTGAACCTGGCTTCGAGTTGGATCCAGTGAGTGAACTCAGTTCGGGGATTGGCTCTTTTGAAGTGATCAATTTTACATTCTTTAACAAGAACTCGTTGCCGACGAGTTGGTTAAACAGGCCCGACTCAGTTACCGAGTTCTTCTTCTTGTGTTGCATTGTTTGTCTTGCTATCTCAGTTAGCATTGCATTTGACAGCCGCCGAACTCCTCTGGCTCCTCCTGTTATGATGGTTGGGCTCACTGATTTTGAGTGAGTTGACTGGGTTTTCTCCGAGTTTTTTTTACTGTGTTTGGATGAAGAGGAGTGAGTTGTTGCTGCTGCTGCTGCTGCTGCTGCAGCACCAGTACTCAAGTAAACTGACTCGGGACTCAAGCTTCTGACTCGGCTAAGAGGATCACCAAAAAGTAACATTTCTTTGGCGTCCAAAAGCATAATATGCTTAAAATTCCTTCTGAGTCGGCCGAGCAGCATTGGGTAGCAAGCCCATCTTCGTAAGCTCATTGGAACATGATCCAGAAATCCAGCCAACGAATTTTCCGGATCAAGTTCATCAACATCGAAGCCAACCACGGAACCGTAACTCAGCCGAGTTAACTCGGTATTATTATTACTACTACTATTCCCCCCTTCGCTCAAGTTGCTCCTAATTCTTCTTCCCCAAATTGTCTCCGGCCAAATTTCCCCCTTTTTATCGCCGCGTTTTACGAACTGGTTCGCATCAAAACCACCGGTTGAATTGAGAGAATCCAATTCTCGATAGCGATCAATGAATTTCAAGAACGAGTGGTTCTCTTGTAAAATTGTGGTATCGAAGGAAGAAGCAGATTTCGACTTGGATGGAAATATAAACAGAAGATCGGATCTCGAAGCAAGGCTAGAACTATGGAAGACTCTGATAAACAATCTGAGTTCATGCACGGAGAGAGACTCCACAACGTGTGCTACAATGAGGTCATTCATTGCTCGCGTACCTCTTCTGTACAGAGTACCCATACCTTGCAATGCACGTGACAGTACCGACGAATTTACATTACCGGCGGCATAGAATTGGCCGTTATTGAATTCCCCGACGAAATTAACATTATTATTGTTGTTAGGAGAGTGTTGACGAGAAATTAATTGCCTTCTGGAAGAAAAATTATGATGATTAGAAGTGGATGGCTCGAAAGTAGACAGAGTGAAGAGGAGGAGAGTAATGAAGATAAGAAGAGCACAAATTGAAATGGTGGATTGAGCTCTGGAAAGCAGATGAACTGAATTGCTCCGCTTGAAAAGAGCGTTTACGGCGGTACACTTATTCGATGAAGGCGACGTCGTAGAAGAAGAAGAAGAAACAGGGGAAGACGATAATCCGCCATGGTAGTGATTGCTCTGACTTTTCTTCTTGTTGATAATAGTGGTACCGGAACCGGCGCCGTCATCTTCTGGAAAAAAAACCAAGAGGAAACCCATTCCCCAATTTTGATAGTCGGTACTACCTTCGCTCTCTCTTTCTCTGTTTATCTCTCTATCTTTCTTCAACTCTGTTTCTAGCCTTGTCTTTTCTCTTTCTAGCTGGCTCTATCACTAACCCTCTTTTTCTTCGTATACGTATACGTACAGATATATATATATATATAATATCTCTGAAAAACAATCAATTTCTACCGCTATAAATGATAATCTACTATCAAATCTAAAATCAATCATTCTATTTCTTTAGACAGTTTCTAGATTAGGTAATAAAAAGGTTTTCTTTTCCCCCTTTTTCTTCCCTAAATTATTTTATGCTATAATTTCCCTTAAAAATTTCAACTACTGAAAAAAGAAAAATATATGTATATATATTTTTATTCTCGTTTCTTGTACTAACTTTGATTCCTATGTTATATATAATGTATTGTTTTTAAGATTGGGTCTTTCGAGTTAAGTGGCGTGCTGTTTTTAATGCTTTTAGATAATAATAATAAAGGAAAAAGCTGTGAAAGAACATTTCTTTAAAAAAAATGGAAAAATTTTCTCATATGGAAATAAAAACACAATTACATAATATTTTTACGTCCTGCTTTTTTTAGAGTCTAAAAAGATGAAAACTTATTATTTATACCAAACCATACTTTTTTTTTCACCAGTTTGGGAAAAAAAAAAGGTAAGGATAGTGGTAATATGTGATGTCGGGAAACCAAACGTATTTACAAATGTCATGTTTTTGCAGTTTGGGCCTCACCAATTGTATATCCAAATGTCAAACTGCAATAATCAATTGCACAGTGATTCACTGGACCTCTCCACACCATGGGAATAAATGAATTTAAATTAATTGAGAAAATAATTTTATTGTTAAATTAATAAATTATTACTTATGTATTTATATATTACAAATACAAATTCAGGTATTGGAAAAAAAAAAAAAGGTCTGAACCCTAATTACAGTTGCCTTTGTGGTCACCAATTATTGCAATTGAAGAAAAGTTTACAGTCATTTACTTCACCTGGTCTTATGCAACAGTCCTGGAAAAATGTACCCTGCACAAAATACTACTCCCTTTATTAATGCTTTCAAACTTTTCATATATATATATATATATATATATATATATTATTTTGGTTAGAGTCAATTATTTTATATAGTAATAACTGTTAAATAGAAGTTTGGTTAAATTATTAGTATCCAAATTTATCAGGATTTTAATTAATTTAAATTAAATTAAGTTTAATTTTTGGGCGTGACATTGTATGAATTTAACTTTTATTTTAAAAAAATGGTAAAATGCTGCAATAATTTATTTTGGGTAAAAATGAGGAATAGCTCTTTCAGGCTTATTTGAAGCCCAAAAACACTTTTTTTGGGTTAAAGCCCAAGATTTTTAAACTTGGAAAATATCTTCAATAATCCTACGAAAAAAACTAGTTGGCCCAATCCGAAAACAGATATTTTAGCTTTCTTTGAACCCATTTTAACTAAAAAAGAAGAAGAAAAGAAACCCATTATTAAAAAGGCGTAATATGACGAATTCCCCTGAATTTTATAATAATTTTAGAAAGACCCCTTTTAGGTTTTATTGATTTCCGGAAAAATAGGGCGATTATCTTTTCGAACGTTGGCTCTTGGCCGTTTGGGGGAAATATATATATATATATTTTTTTGAGGAATGGTAATTAAACCCTTAGTAAAACCCCCAAACCGCCAACGGCGGTTAACTTGTACTGGTCCGATGGACGCTACCTTCACTGACGCTTCCGACATATGTCAACAGCTGCTCGACCGATATGGTAAATCCGCCGCTCCACAGCACCGCCATCTATGTGCTATTGCTGCGGCAACTCGGTCTATTATTCAATCAGAGTCACTTCCATTAACTCCTGTTTCTTACTTCGCTGCAACCATCTCTACACTCTCTGACCAAACGCAATTGGACCAGGAAGCTCTTGCGGCTCTTTCGACTTTCCTGTCAATTGTTCTTACTTTGGTGCCGGAAAAGGTTATTGCCCCGGATAAAGCTAAGGAGGCTATGGAGGTTGTGGTGGAGAAAGTGAATAGTAGTGACGGTGCGGTTTCTACGGGAACTGCTAGTGCGAGAGCTTTGGTTAAATGCTTGGGAATTTTAGTCGGATTCTCTAATTTGGACGATTGGGATTCGGTTGAATTTGGTTTCAACATACTGCTTCGCTTTTCCAGTGATAAGCGCCCCAAGGTTTTCCATTTTGGCTCTTTTTATACTAGCTTGTATTGCATTTTCAATCTGCATGCAGACTTATGTTCTATTACAATATGTGTATATTATGTTTGGATTTTTGAATCTATGGTGATACGTGGTTGGTTGACAGGTGTATGAGTTTCAGTTAATGTTTTATATCTTGTTAGTGTCCTTTTTGATGCCGTAGTATTTTTTTCTCTTTATTTCAGGTGAGGAAATGTGCTCAAGATTGTTTCCTGACTATTTTAAAGTCATTCAAGTCATCAGCTGTGATTAAGAAAGCTAGCAAATTAGTTTACTCAATGCTGGAGAATCACATGGCCTTGGCTGTTAAAATAAGTAATCAGAATGTTGAAGATGGATTGAAAGATGATATCATATCTAAGCCTGAATGCCAAGAAGTTTCCCATATGCTGAATTTGTTGAAAATTGTAATTCCCTATCTTTCTGTCAAAGTACGTGTGAAAGTACTATCAGAAATATTAAAACTTTTGAGCTCTAAATTCTCAGCATTGTCAAGGCATGTCTTTGATGTTATTGAAGTATTATTTGAAACTTCAGAGGCAGAAGTTATAGTTCTGGAGGCCGAAAAGATTATAAAATCTCTTGTGTCATACATAAATTCGAGAAAGAAAAACCCTACGGATACTGTTCTCTTTGCTGCTAAGTTAGCAAAATGTGCTATTGACAAACTTCATGCAAGTGAAACTCCAGGTTGGATCGACCACTTGCCTTTGGTAACTGGCTCAATAGCATGTAAGGAATCATTTTAAGTACCTATGTTTTTGCTATTTTTAATTATACATGCTTGATCTTTGTAAGCTTCTCTCCTTTTTTGTCAAATGTAATGGGAGGGGAAGTTTCAGTGAAAAACTCGAAATATTTTTTTGACCTTCCATCCCCACGCATAGTGGATTTGCTACCTAAATTCTGAAGTCCACTGTGTGAATGACATAGACTTAGAAGTTTGAAAATGTGAATGAAAGGAATCAGTATTATTTTAATATTGAAAATTCTGCCTGATCGTAGATAACTATAATGAAACAGATAGTACTATCTTAGATGCCTCCATGTTTAAGAATTTCTTTGACAAGTTCTAAATTTCCTTTTATTACTATGCTAGTGTTTGGTGCTGGCTTTTGCTTATGGATATCTGAGTCTATTCTCTATCTCGTCTATGTAGGCCTTCTTAATTCTGATGCTAGTACAGCTCTGGAAGCTTCAAAAGTTTTGAAAGAATTGATCAAACACCACATTGATGAAAAGTTTCTTTTGACTGTTGAAAAGGAGGAAGATGATAAGGTTCCCTGCAGTGATGAGCAACGTGCAACAAAATCTATTTGTGATGACTTTGAAAACCATTTCAGCTGTAAAGACAGTATTCCCAATGAACATGTTTTGGCTGTCATTTCTGTTTTGTTCCTAAAGCTTGGTAAGTGGATGCTAGTACTTCTTGCATAGGTTAGGTATGCCAAGTTGTTCCTCTATTTCCTCTGTTGATTAAAAGCTAATGCTGTTTGGCTTTTATTTACTTGAGCTGTCAAATGTTTTCTTAAGTGCTGTCCTTGTGGTTAAACTTGGGCTATTTTCCTGGTTAGTTGATGATGTTTTGTAGCTCAGTTTCTTTTTTTTGTGCTAAATGTATCTCAATTTTATATGTAATTGTAGGGCAGGCATCGGCCTTTTACATGAAGAGTATTGTAGCCAAACTGGGTGAAGCAATGACCATTTCTTGCATTGATGGTTCTGACACAACAAAGGTATGTCTTATGACCACATTTCTTTATTATGGCTATACATGCACTATGTATATTCTATCTCCAAAAGCACTAGGATCACTCTTTGACATGTTTGAAAGGGATCCTATATAATATGTTTAATTGACATCTTCAACCTGCTGCTTGATATGGAAAACACTACTTGAGTGTGTTTATGCCAACATTTTCTTCTTTACATAGTCCTTTCCTCTATATGACTAGTAATTAATGATTGTTTGGAAAAATTTCATATGACATGTATTGTTTATAAGTGCATTCTTGATAGATGACATTACGAGGATTAAGGATTACAAAATTCAGTGAAAGAAAACCAGTAATAATTTAAATAAAATTTCTTTTAATTTAAAAAGGCACTCAATGTTATGGATCTCCTTTGAAAAGCCCTAGGAAACTCAACTCTTAGATTTATCAGAACGGTTTATGACATAAAAATATCAAAATATTTTATCAACTTGGATTTGGGTCATGACCATGTTTACAGTTTTTCAAATTTCTGAGGTGACCATGACATTGAAATGCTCAACCATGATATGGGAAATTTGCACATCTGGGTGCATAAATTTGGGAGGGGTTTTGAGTCATGATTTTGGATTCATTTTTCTTATTTTGCAGCTTCAAAGGTGTGTTGGATCTGCAATTGTTGCGATGGGGCCCGAAAAATTGCTTACCTTGCTACCTATCTCTGTTAATCCAAAGGACCTTTCATGTTCAAATGCTTGGTTAATACCAATTTTGAAGGAATATGTAGTTGGATCATCTCTGGGGTTTTTTATGGAGCATATTATGCCTCTTGCCCAATTCTTGCAAAAAGGCCATGAAGGTATAAGATCTATTTATTGTATTTAGTTGTTTTAATTCTTGTAATAAATTGCAATTTTGAGAGAGGGCCAATTAGAGGTGGATTTTTTTGGGATATACCTGGTGCGCACTGGTTTGACACTAACTCCACCTGATGACTATGAGAATTTGTACCTGGATTGATTGTTTTTCTAGTAAATGAAATTTAACGTATCAACTTCATATTCTTTCTTTTGAGCTAGGTTTCTCTCGTGAATTATTTATATTCAACCATTTTGGTTGCCACTCTATGCAATCTTAAAGAGATTTATTTTTCTTATACTTTACTCCTTTATATGGACTTAAATCTTTTTTTATTTTCTTTGCTGCAGTAAAAAATCCAGATAGTATGCAAGATCTTCATGATAAGATCTGGGAACTATTGCCTGCTTTTTGCTGTTATCCAACTGATGGCTACAAAAATTTTGGAGCTCTAACCAAAGTCCTGATTTCATGTACTAAAGAGTCCTTCATGCTTCAAAATGTGGCCAATGCTTTACAGGTTTTCTCTCAAAGACAGTTTTCTTCTGCTTTCTATAGCTGATGTTTGGTGCTCGTGTTCTTTTCTGTCCATTTTTATTCTTATATTTATTTTTCTTTTGTAGGAACTAGTAAATCAAAGCAAAAGCATACTTGTATCTGATGGAGATCCTCAAGGTTTCACAAAATTTCTGAAGCTGGAAGATGCAGATTATTTCATGCCAATGCTTAGATCTAAGCACTCTTACTCAAAAAAGACAGCAAACAAAAATATTAAAGCTTTGGGTTCATGCTCTGAGGAGTTGCTTCTGGCTTTGGTTGATGTCATGTTTAAGTCAGCTCCTGATAATAATGAGTATCTAAAGGTTCTCCTTTTCCAACATTGAATTTTTTTCACAGATGATTTTAGATATTCTTGCAATATATGCTGCATAGCTTTTGAGTTTTTCCTCCTTGATGTCATGGTTGTATCTCAAATCTCTAACATGCTTCCTGTTCATGGGATGGTGGGACCGATAAACATTGCATGTCTTTTAGGATCAGTTTAATATTTTTGGAATAGAAGAAAACTGTGACGTTTATGTGTTCCTCTTTTATGCAATGACGAGCCAATTTGTGTGATAATACTGATGTTCTCCTTGTGTAATAGAAACTAATTTGCTTTAATTTATTTTATTTTAATTTTAATTTTAATTTTTTTCCCATTCTTTTGATTTACAGGATGCAATCAGATGCTTGGCATCTATCACTGATCCTTCTGTAACCAAAGTTATTTTCACATATTCACTCAAGAGGCTTCAGCTCATTCATGATTTTGGTGACCTTGGACTACTGGAATGTCATAACAAGGGTGCAGAAGACAACAATGACATGAAAGTAACTTTGGAGGAAAAAGACTCAAAGAGGTAAAAGTGGTTATTCGTGGTTAGTTGTTAATTAACTGGATTAGCAGTGCATAGGAGAACTTAATATTTTTCCTTCTGCATTTAGGTTGCATGATTTCTATCTTAGAATATTTTTTTCTCTAATTCTTTTCTTTTTCTACAATGGTTTTGAAGGCATTTGATATTGGATCTAGCATTGTGTTTTGTTGATGGAGCTAATGAGGATCTTCTTAATTTATTATTCAAGGTCACAAGGCACGCTTTAGAGGTATGCTGACACCGAGTTAACTTGATGATTTGTTATGTATATCTATGATATCCATAATTAATAAAATATCAAATTTATATGTATAGGAAACTGTAGGAACAGTTCAGTGTGCTGCATATCACACTCTGAGCAAAATATTGGAGGTATGTTTTTGGTACCTAACATGTTGCAGTGTCTGCACAACTTACCTTTCCAACTCATCCATATGGTATTATCCTTTAACCCAGATACATCCTTCTTTTGGCTCTTCAATATCACCTGAGGTGATGGACCTACTAAGTGGATTGCAGCCTCCATCTGACATTACATGTCTGAGAAGTCGCCTTTCCTGTTTCAAGACCTTGTTGGTTTATGCAGTAAAGGTATTCCTATTAGTTAATGTGTTTTAGTAATTATTGTGGTGAATTCACGTGGTTTGATGAGATTATGTATCTTTTTATTTCACTTTCTTAATTTGGATATGACAATATCATTTTTCTACTTTTTAAAATGGATTTTTCTAAAAAGTGTTGGATGTTCTTCTATTTTTCTGTTGTAGCTAAAATTTATTTTGGTGCTTTCTGCAGGAAAATTCGAGTGAAGAAGATACAAAAGCTTTTCTTATTCTGAATGAGATTATTCTCAAACTAAAAGATGTAAGATCTACTTGCAAAATTCATAAGGGAGCTCAGCTGAATTTTCTGGTGTCCCTTCTATTATTCTTTATAATGTCCCTTCTGATTTTATTTTCTTTTTCCAATTTTGTTCTTATATTATGTAGTCTTTTATTTATCTCTTTCTGAAAATATGGGGAAATTCCCCTCTGAGCAACAAGCGCATGGAAGAAGAATCTCCTTATCTGCTTTTTTTTTTTTTTCCTTTTCTTTTGTTTTGTTTCCAACTCCACCCCCTGAATGATGCCTGTTCCTTTTGACTTTTATATTTGGAATGTTTTTTGTATATTGTGGTCTTTTATTTGGTTATGCTCTTCTTAAGTTTAAAAAGACAGACAAAAGTACTAAAAGAGCATAGATGCTTGACAACTTCAAATTATGTTTTCTGTTTCAGTCTAAGGAAGAAGGACGCAAAGCTGCATATGACATCCTTGTTGAGATAAGTTCCAGCTTGTGTAGTTCTTCTGTTGCTTCTGATGGTCCTTATAAAAAACTTATTACTATGGTAAGGGGCTTCCTCCTCTCTTCATAATTTTAGCTGCGGGAAGCAAATTATGCGTCCCTGATATCCTGAAAAAGATGTGGTGGCTAATCCTGCAAGTTCTTTATCTTAGCATAATTCTATTTTTATTATTATTAATTTTTATATAAACTGATTGAATCATGTTGAGTAGCTCTTGAACGTTGTTCCACTTTTTAGCATATAATTTAGCGAGTAGGCTTACATTTTATGGTCCTATTCAGGTCTTAAAGAATTGTGATTGGCTGATTTCATTTTAACATGCTGCTAATTTGTAACCTAACATACTAAAAGCTTGGACACGATTGATTATAGAATTGCCCTTCTTAGTGGTTGCACTTTCAAAACCAGTGAGTGGCAGTGATTGATGACATATCACAAATGCTACTATACTGCACATTTTGTGGAAGTTTAATTCAGTGAGTGGCAGTTATTATTTTTGTGTACTGCCCATTAGTTAACTATGTTGTTCTTATCTTAGGTACTGGGTTATCTAACAGGGCCCTCCCCCCAAATAAGGAGTGGAGCAGTCTCTGCATTATCCATACTCATGTACAATGATGCAAATATTTGTCTTTCTGTACCTGAACTGGTCCCAACTGTGCTGCCTCTTCTGCAAACAAAAGCTGTTGAAGTTACAAAAGTAAATCTGTCATGTTTTTATGTAGCTAAGGCGTAAAAGGGTGTCTTTTCTTTTAACTTAGATATAGCTGCAATTTCTTTCATGTTTATTAATTTTCTGGTTGAACAGGCTACTTTGGGTTTCATGAAAGTCCTGGTATCAACCCTTAAAGCCCCGGACCTGCAGAATTTTCTGTTTGACATTGTTCATGGGATTTTACCTTGGTCATCTCAATCACGCCATCATTTGAGATCGAAGGTTTGTGGTGCATAGTTTTTACAATTGCACTTGCTGAGCCTTTGGGAAAGTGTATATGAATATAGCCGTTTAGTGCCTAATTGGATAAAACAAGAGAGTAATACAGTTGAAGATTGAAAGTATGTGTTATTCAGCTGAAAAACATGGCAAACACCTTCTGACATTTTACCTAACAGGTCACTGTCATATTGGAGATCATGATGAGGAAGTGTGGTGTTGGAGCAATTCGGTCAATCACACCCCCGAACTACAGTGATTTTGTAAAAAATGTTTGTGAGGTACTGTTCTTCATTTATGATTTTATGATTATGAGATGTTTAAAATGTGAAAGTTTCTTAGGTTTTCCTAATGTGAATAGCTCATAAACAATACCTGCGACTTTAAAATTATGAATTTTAAGCATAGAAATAGTTTATTTGATGATGGTTATCTGTTTGTCTCGTGGATTTGTGCAGAATCGCCGTGGCAAGACAAATTCTAAGGAGGCCAACAGTGGTGATACCGAATCAGAACCTCATATGGCGTCTCCAATTGGGTATGAGGCTCGTGAAAATGTTATTTTTCTTCTCTTTTAGTTTGTATCTGCATTTGCCTTTAGTTGAATCCCTGTTTCTCTTGGAAAACCTGTTTCTTTCAGTCAGCAGAAGAGGAAGCGAGAAGAATCTAGAAATTTACCAAAGGAAGGTACTTCTGGATTTAAGAGAATGAAGAGAGAAAAGAATCAACATAACATGTCTACCTATAACTCTAGATCACCTAGAGTGAATGACTCCAATCATGATAAACAGAGAGCTTGTAGATTTAGAACAAGAGATGATAGGAGCAATTTCAAGAAGGGCCAATCAGGGACGACAAAGAGAAAGATGGAGGAGACAGATGAAACAAAGAGAAATAAATTTGATACTCTTAAGGCCTCTGGAAAGATCTCCAAGTTTAGAATGTCGGGAAAGAAACAGTGGAAGAAAACTAGAAAATGAATGAAAAAACATGCCACGATTGATTGATTGATTGATTGGAGTTTCTCGTACCAACTGGTACAAAAGGAGGCGGCACCCATCTAACTTGCTTCTGCAGAAACGGATTTGGTGTCCAAATACTGTATGGTTGGCAAAATCTTGAGGCATCTGATCTAACAGTTTGGCTCAATCACAAAATTGAGCTTCAGTTTTGTAAGTTCTTGAAGGTATATTATTCCTTCATTATTGTAGTATAATGAGTTGAAATGTTTTCAAGAAATCAAAGTTTGGGATTGGAAGGAATAGAATTAACGTGTTCTTGTTAGAATCATATTCTATTTTGATTATAGATAATAAAATAGGTTTTCAAGAAATCAAAGTTTGGGATTGGAAGGAATAGAATTAACGTGTTCTTGTTAGAATCATATTCTATTTTGATTATAGATAATAAAATAGGTTTGGATTTAATCTATTAATCTCAATTAAAAGGATATGAATGTATACATAATTATAAGGTTATTTTCTTTCAGAAAAATTAATAAAAAGGGGATACCGCGAACCTTCATTCCCTAAAAGTTTCCCTTCTCTTATCTTAACGGTCATCTTAAACCCCTCACCTCCGAAAACCTTCCATTCCATATCCATGGCAACTTTACAACACCCGCCAATTCTCGAGGTTAATAGGAAGCCACGAGAACTGAAGCCACGACCTCAACCCAAATCCTTAAAAGCAACCCGTTCCAGGACGCTGTCAATCATCCATTGCAAGAAGGTCAAGAATGAGAATGCATTTGTGGAGAAGAAGAAAGCTCGCGTGGACTACGATAGGGGTACTCACAGCGTATCTGTAGAGATAAGTGGGCTGCAAAAGTCTGACCTCACAAAACGACATCGGATGAGGGTTGAAACCGACAGGTTCCAGATGGACTGGACCATCTCAGAGGTAGTCGGAAGAATTAAGAAGATGAATCACTGGGATGATATTGAAGGTGTCTTGAACAGCTGGGCTGGCCGCTTTGCCCGCAAGAATTTTCCGGTTCTTATAAAGGTAATTCTGAAAGAAGTTACTGTTCTGTGTATTTGAAATGTAGTAATACTGCTTGTTTGACATCCTGAGTTTACATTCTACGCATTTCTGTTTGTATTTCCTGCAGGGTGATTATGATTTTATGACAACTGTTGAACTATTGAATATTAACTGCAGGAAATAACCCAAACAGGATCAATTGAACACAGCATTCAGGTGTTCAATTGGATGAAGAATCAGAAGATATATTGTGCTCGAACTGACATCTATAATATGATGATTAGATTACATGCAAGGCATAAACGCGTGGACCAAGCACGTGGTTTGTTCTTTGAGATGCAGAAGTGGAGGTATGCCCTTAGTTCTAAAAGAATGTTAAACATTCATGTTCATTGCTTTTATGTTTTTTCTTTATATATATATATATATATATATATATATATATAGTTTGTTCTATAACTTGTAATTTTGCTAGATGCAAGCCAGATGTTGAAACCTATAATGCTCTTATTAATGTGCATGGTCGAGCTGGTCAATGGCGCTGGGCAATGAACATCATGGAAGACATGCTTCGTGCAGCTGTGTGTATCTTATTTTCAATTCCCTAATCAATATTTGCTGTTTGAAGTGAGATGCTTTCTTATCATAATTTCTTTAGAAGATGAAGGAGGTTGTGTAGTCAAATTTTTTAACTGCCAGTTACTTTAACTGAATAAATAACCCTTCCTTATCTACAAATGGACAATTTGTGCACTACCTATATGTAAAGCCAGTTCTGCCCTAAATGAGCTTTTCCAAAATCACCTGAAGTTGAATTTGAAGCAAGGATGGGTCGAAGAATTTTATGTTCCAGTATTTAGGTGGCTTATTTCCATAACCATAGACAATCACACTTAGTGCCTTGCAAAAAATGGGGCCATTCTGGTTCAGAAAGAAACTTTAAACAGACTTGATATTTTTAGGTATTATGAATAGGTTACCAAATGATTAAAAAAAAGGTGATTCAAATCGATATCTGAAGTTGTGAGCTAAATGGTACATCTGCCAAAAGTTTGGTCAAACTCAGCTAACGGCCCAAAAGATTTTCCAATTGAGCTGTTAGGTTGCTTTACATTCTTGTCCAATTCAGTTACAATCTCCTAATGTTAACTGTTATTTCTTGGCTCAACAGTCAAAAGTTTTCAGAAGTATAGATCTTCAGTTGGAAATTGTGTATGAAATTCTGCTATTGTGATCTTCATTTGTGGTTGCAGATACCGCCAAGCAGATCAACATATAATAACCTAATCAATGCATGTGGATCTACTGGAAATTGGAGGGAAGCTCTCAAGGTCTGTAAGAAAATGACTGAAAATGGAGTTGGGCCGGATCTGGTGACTCACAATATGTTGCTCTCTGCATATAAAACTGGAGCTGAATATTCCAGAGCTCTATCCTACTTTGAATTAATGAAAGGAACAAATATTCGTCCTGACAGTACCACACTGAATATTGTTATACATTGCTGTATAAAGCTTGGGCAGTATGAGAAAGCTGTTGAAATGTTTAATTCAATGAGAGAGAAAGGAGCAGATTGTCATGCTGATATCGTTACATTTACTAGCATTATGCATATGTATTCTATACTGGGGCAGGTAGACAACTGCCAGGATGTTTTTGGCACAATCCTTGCAGAAGGTTTGAAACCCAATGTGGTTACATATAATGCATTACTTGGTGCATATGCTTCTCAAGGCAGGAGTAAAGAAGCATTCTCAAGTTTTCAAGATATGAAGCAGAATGGAATCCAACCAGATGTTGTCTCTTATACATCTTTGCTCAATGCTTATGGAAGATCAAAGCAACCTAAGAGGGCTAGAGAAGTATTTGAGATGATGAAAAGAAACAATTGGACGCCAAATTTGGTAAGTTATAATGCTTTAATTGATGCCTATGGATCAAGCGGGCTTTTAGCTGACGCTGTCGATGTGTTGCATGAAATGGAGCAAAATGGTATCCAACCTAATGTCGTCTCGTTTAGTACACTGTTAGCTGCCTGTGGCCGCTGTGGCCAGAAGGCCAAGATTGATTCTGTACTTGAAGCTGCTGAGATGCGAGGCATCAAGTTGAACACTATTGCATATAATTCTGCTATTGGAAGTTATATAAATATTGGAGAATATGAGAAAGCAATTATGTTATACAGGGCTATGAGCAAAAAGAAAGTTAAACCTGATGCTGTCACTTACACTGTGTTGATTAGTGGGTGTTGTAAGATGTCAAAGTACTCTGAGGCACTTAATTTTCTCACAGAAATGAAGCATCTAAAGATCCCATTGTCAAAGGAGGTGTATTCATCAGTTATTTGTGCCTACAGCAAACAGGCATGTACTTGTGAATCTTGATATCTTTAGCTCTGACTAACCTCTTTTACCAAATACCTCTGATAACCCCACCCTTCCTTTTCAGGGTCAGCTTGATGAAGCAGAATCTATGTTTGCTGAGATGAGAATGGTTGGTTTGCAATCTGATGTTGTTGCATATACATCTATGCTATCTGCATACAGTGCTGGTGGTAAGATTAAGTGTTTTGACACTGTTTATTTTCTTAATTGGCTGACTCGAGCTTAAATGAATCTCTTACTGAAATTGTATTTGCAGAAGCATGGGAAAAAATTTCAGCATTATTTCAAGAAATGGAATTGGATGGCGTCCAGCCTGATTCCGTAGCTTGCTCAACTCTTATGAGAGCTTTCAATAGAGCATGCCAATCAGAAAAGGTTTTGGTAATTGCTGAGTTTATGAAAGAGAAGAAGATTCCCTTTACTGATTCTGTTTTCTTTGAAGTAATCTCGGCATGTAGCATGTAAGTCCTCTGAATTTTGGTTTTATCATGTGTTGTGACTTAATTCCTTTTGAAGCATATAAATGTGAATGAAATGAATTTGTAGTGTATAATTTCCCGAGTTTCAAGAGAAAGTATAATTTGGCCCTCTTCCATAACTATCTAATTATTTTTGTCTTATTGACTGAAGATTGCAAGATTGGAGGACCACTATCGAAATTATTGGAATGATGGAAACTTCATTAGATCTCGTGTCTGTGGGAACTCTTAACCACCTTCTGCGCTCTTTTGGAAAATCAGGGAAGATCGAGATCATGATGAAGGTAAGTGGAAATCCATTTAATAAATTGAAAGTTTAGAAAGTTTCACACAGAAAATTTGATCGCATCAGATATCTCTGGCCTTTTTCTTCGTACAGTTGTTTTACAAGATGGTGGCATCAGGTGCAGAAATCAACTTCTCAACTTATTCAATTCTACTCAAAACCCTTCTGATATCTGGAAATTGGAGAAAATACCTAGAGGTATTGGCAATTGAAACACGTCTTTCATTTTCTTTCATTTTCTCTCGTGATGTATATAACTAATTGTTATTACGGCATCTATACACTAAACTAACAATTGGGTTTACTGTTGAATAAAAAATTAAGATAAATATGTAGCCTCAAAGAATTCATGACTGGTATGCATGGTTTATTCATCTAAGAAATAGATAACTCCTTCCAAAGCATTATTATGGAGATAAAATATTTTCCCTCTCCCTTTTTTTCTTTTTTGGTATGTTTGACATTTTATAGTAAAGGTAGTATCTACATGAAGGGACAAAATACTAGAGCTGAATTTGAAATGTCTAAAACTTGGAGATAGATGTTTTGCTCACTGCCCTACATATATAATTCTGTGTGCAATGGTTGACTTTCAATATTCCAGTCTAGCTCCAAGCAGTATGTCAGGAGTGGTAACTGAAATAAGTTGAACTAAGTTAAGTTCATAGAGATATTAGTTATTGAGTCACTTGACTTGTCTTCTTCCTTCTGATGTTAATAGTACATTCCTGAAGATATGACTTATAGTGTCAATGGGAAAACTGAAATCAACTGCAAAGAATAATAATCAAAATTCTTTTACAGGTGATGCAATGGATGGAGGATGGAGGAATTCAGCCATCATCTAAAATGTACAATGACATACTTTGTTTCTCTCAGAAAGACTCTGGAACTGAAATTGGTGTTAAACTGAGAGAGCGACTAGGTAAGTGCATCATGATCTGTTACTTCATTGCGATTTTTTACATTATTAATTTGTCATATGTCAATGAATCTTTTATATGCTTCTCAAAATGGTCCAGATGTAATGAGATATTCCATTAAGTTCTCAGATAGGGGAAAAAACAATCACATCTAAAGGAGATATGAGAAAATATAAAAACAATCCACTTGCACGGTGTAATTTGATTATTCTGGTGCAACTTCCTGGCAGAATACATGAAAAAGAGAAGCGAAGGGGAAATCAAGTTTGAAAGCAAAAGTTAAGTGAGGTTTCACTTACATGTGGCTTCAGCAGTGAATTAAGCTCTCCAAGTAAGAGATAGATGACTACTGAAGTGTCAGCTTCATTATGAACAGCGAAGGAGAACATGACTGCTGTACATGTCAGCTGAGGAAAGGTCTTAAATGCATACAACAGAAGGAACCATGATCCCCATCCAGCTGCAGGACCTTTGGACACAGGTGGTCTTCACATCTCAGCTGAGGAAAAGGGATGCATCAATGCTTTGGTTGGATGTCATCATTTTATTTGTTCATTGTGCCACCACTTTCTGCTGCTTTCTTGTAGCAGCCAGCCAAGCATAGAAAGGACTAGTGACCTGTTAAATCCACAATGCATGTACAGTATTCACTGGAATTGGCCGGCCTCAAACTCTGCAGCTCCACAAAAGTCTTCAGAAATCGAGTATCGGCTCACACATCCATCCCATGGATACTTCAAATTTATGGTTTCTAAAAGAGGAAAGAAATGAAGGTGATACTGATATGCCGCATGGCTAGCTGTGCAGGACAGTAAGGAGCAGCCATTGAAGTCCACTCCACCATTCTACACCACATGTATGATTACCTCAATTCTGAAAATTTTATTTATGACTGGCCTCATTAGACTGTTGTAGTCAGCATTTTGCCATGCTTAGTATTACAGAATCAATGATGAAAGTTCTTCAATTAAATCTAGTTATCTCTTCTTTCTTTCTTTCATGTATAACTCTGGCTATTTCTAGATTGAGGTTGAAATATGCAGTTAAAGAAGCAGATTTCAACCCTCTGTTTATTTTCGTCCTTACAAGTTTCAAGATCATAGGGATGCTGCCGAGAAGCTCACCTCCCCAAACTTTCATGGACTTCCTATCAAGAGTCCCATTGTTAACTGTAGCTAACTGAAAAGTGCAAAATGTGTATCCCTATGGAAAATTACCTAAGTCAGAACAGAGTTAATGATCAGGAAAATCCTTCCCCCTAAAAAAAGAATCAGCAAAAACACCATTAATTTAGAACTGAAATCATCCAGGACACTCTTCAAGTTCCCTTACCGGCCAGTGATGTCCAAAACGGGATTTCGTGCGACGATAAAGATAGGCATCTAAATCGTATCCTACCGACTCCATTTCTTTCATAAGACAGACGCCATCCTTAATCCTCTCTTTAGAAAGAACTCTGAGCAGTTTGTTGCAAATCCGTGGCATCAATCTTAGACCTTTTTTCATAGCATGCATGAAAATTTTAACTGCTTCATCAAGATTTCCTTCACAACAGAGCTGATCAATCAATGCTACAAAACTTGGACCCGAGACATTAACTTGAAGCTCATCAAGAATCCAGAAATGTCTCACAGCTTCTTCAGTCCTGCGTGCCTGAATCAATCCAATGAGCCAAATATTGTACGGTGCAGAATCAAAGTTTCTCCACCTAAGATGTAACTCAAGTAGCCCTCTAATGGCCATTTCTAGATTACCCTCTTCAAAGTGCTTTTGAAGCAATTTGATTGCTTCATCTCCTTCACCACCAATGTCTTTCATATACTCCATCCAAATACTAAATGCTAAAGCTGTTTCCCTCTTCCTACAAGACCAAGTCATAAGCATCTTATAAATCTCTGGACTAATAGCAAAAGAATGGTTTTTCTTAATCTGTTCAAATAGCTGCAAAGTCTGCTCATGACGACCAGCCCTCTGTAGCCCATCAATGAGAGTCCCATATGTGATATGATCCGGGGAATGCCCTTTTCTTTGGAGAATCTCAAGGAGTTTAAGAGCAGAATTCATATTTCCTGATTTGCAAAAGCCATTTATCAAAATGTTATAGGTCATTATATTTGGTACAACTCCACTATCACTCAGCTGCATCAGAAGATCATAAGCTTTCATAATTTTCCCTGATTCACACAATTCTTCTACCTTTGCTTGTAGGCCAGCTTTATCAAGAACTCGATCTGCACCCTGTGTAAGACGAAGGAACAATGAAGGATTTCTTCCAATCTCCATTTTGTAAAACATGAGCTGAGCTTCCTCAAGCTTCCCAGCCTTACACAGCCCTTCAATGAGATAATTAAAGGTCAGAGCAGAAGGTAAGCAGCCATGTTTCTCCATCTCATTAAAGATTTGGCGTGCTTCCCCTAATAATCCATTCTTGCACATTCCACAGACTAATATAGTGTAAGTGCAGGTGTCCGGAAAGAGATTATTATTCGATATTTCTACCTGAAGAGACCGAGCTTCGTCTAAGAGACCAATGTCACAAAAGCCCCTAATCAGAGTGTTATAACAAAATGTATCTGGAACCACACCTCTCTCTGTCATATCCGTTAACAAATTTAGGGCATTCTTTACCCTGCCTGCCTGAGATAGCCCCCTAATCATGATAGTGTACAAAACAAGGTCAGGTGTGATTTGCATCTTAAAGAGCTGCTGAAACAGTTCTTGTGCTTCATCAATTCTACGTTCTCTTATTAAGCCATCAATCAAACTACTATAGCCCTGCTTCCCAATGATATAACCATCTTTCTTGAAAGATTCCAAAAGCTTAAATGCTTCATCCATCCTGCCCATTTTACAGATTCCATCAAGCAACACATTAAAGATCACATAATCTGGATGACACCCTCTATTTTTCATGGAATTGAACAGCCTGAATGCATCATCAATCCTCTTAGCTTGACACAAACCAGAAAGAATCACGGTATATGTCAGCTTACTGGGAAATATTCCTCTTACACTCATCTCATCAAACAGTTTCTGGGCATCCTGAGTCTTCCCACTCTTACACAACCCTCCAATCAAAATAGTGAATGTAGAGGAATTGAGCTTACTGTTTGACTTCAGCATCATATTATACACCGCCAAGGCTAGCAAAATTACATCTTTCTGTACCAAAATGTGCAATATCATGTTATAAGTAGACAAATGGGGCTTACAATCTAACTCTTTCATTCTACCAAAGGTTTCCACGGCCTTTTCAGGCTTGTTAAGTTTCCAATACGCCCAAAGAAGGGCAGAAAACGCATTCGAACTTAGGGAGGAACCCTCACCTTTGCTAATCTCCTCGTTTAAAATTTTCCAGTACAAATCAAACCCACAACCGTTACTCTCATGATCACCTCTACTACTACACAGCATGTCAACAACTAAATTATGCGAAACCCAGCCGCGAAGATAATTCCTTTTGGAAGCCCATATGAAGAATCGGAAACCCAATTCAGGGTTATGCCTTTTCTCCTCAAGGACTATATCAACAATCTCAGGAGTCAAAATGTGGACTATCTCTTCAAGAACTGGCTCCATTGGATTTGCTGATTCAACAACGTGAAGAACCTCATTGACAACGGCGAGTTCTTTACAAGAAAAGGAGGAGGAAAAGGTAGAGAACGCGGAGGCTTGGGGGTTCAGATGAGATTCGAATTGCTTTCTCCGAGAGGCTTTCCGGAGAAAGAGACGGAAAGGAGCAAGGGATTTCATAATTCAAGAATAAAAGCTTATTCCGATTGTAACAACAAAAAGATAATAATAAGAAAGAGAAAGAATCAGTCATCGTTCGGTCATGAGGTGACAGTGTTCTTCTCCTTGTTCCAATGACATTTTCTGAGTTCTATTCATAAAAGGGGTTTCTGGGAAAGTTGCTGCTGTTGGGTTTAACATAAAAGAAGATTCATCCAAGAACACATTTTGGGCTTCTTCTAAGCGCCTAAAACGTTTTTCTCTTTTTCCGTTTAATTAATAACAATTTTACATTTTATTTAATTTATTGTATATTAGATATGTTTTTTGGGACTAATTTGAAATTGAATTACCTTAAATATACTTTTTTTCACTTACATTACACACACAAAAGTGTTGGGTTTATTTGCACTAATTTGTTCCGTATAATTTGCTTAAAGTTAAAGCTATCCAACTTATTGCATAATGCGATATTTCCCCCTTCGGTGAGTGGGATCCCACCTGACGGCGACCGTTATATACCATACTCAGCTAATGGTAAAGGAAACCGCCGCCTTGCTCCTCCGGCAGGTCCACCCGGCACCCCCAAAAGCGACTTCGAAATCATTTGATTTTCTCATTCACGATGATAGGGACAATTAATTGAATCCCCGGAGTACTTTTTTTTTTTTTTTTTTCACCGTCGTGATGTAAATCTACTACAGCCGGCAGCGGCCAAATACACCACCTAGCAATTTTTCGCCGCCGCCCATTCTCGCCATTTGACAGTTCTGCCACCGACCCATTTTATATAATGGATATTTTATTCGGGTCCTCTTATTATAAGTTATCTTATAGAATTAGGAAATATTTTTTGTAAGGATAAAAATGGACAAAAAAAAAAGAAAAAGCCTATGAAACAAAAATAAAAGATAAATAAAAAAAAGAAGGAATGGAGAAAGAAAGGCACCGTTGAAACGTCAATGACACAACCTTCCAAATGTCGTTTTCTTTTCATTGCTTCTTTGCCACCACCGCCCGCTGTCTCCTTCCCCTCATTCCTCTCTCTCTCTCTCTCTCTTTCTTTCCCTCTCAACAACTACAAAACCTTTCTGTTCTTTGTGATGAATATGAAGTTTGGGAATAGTATTTGATGATATAGAAGTGGGTTGCAAACAGAGATTATCTACAAAGAAAATAAAAAAGGTTTTTATGGAGGATTCTGGGAGTAGTAAGAAAGAGATGAATAAAGATAAAGAAGTGAAGATGAAGAGGAATTCAACCAGACAGTTGAAAGCTATGCTTCGCAAAAATTGGCTTCTTAAAATTCGACACCCTGTTGTCACTCTTACTGAGGTCACTACTTTTCAAAATAAATGGTTCAGTTTTCTTGGTATTAATGATCGGAATTCTTGACTGTGGTTTTCTTGGTATTAATGATCGGAATTCTTGATTGTGGTTTTCTTGAACATAGACTTTACAAGAAAGTTAAAAAAGATATGATCACTCTGTACTTTCTTCAAGATTTTAGTTAGTTTCTTTTGCTTCTGTACAAATGCTCCAAGAAATTGATAGTCAATTTATGTTCTGGTGGTTGCGTTGCATTTATATTTAAACTAAATAGTTCAGTTTTCTTTGTAGGGATTTTTCTATTTGCTTCTTTTAATGATCAGAATTCTTGATTCGTGGTTTCTTGAACTTAGACTTTTCAAGAAAGTTAAAAAAGATATGATCACTCTGTTTTTTCTTCAAGATTTTAGTTCTTTTCTTTTCTTCTCTTTTGCTTCTGTACAAATGCCTCCACGATTCGTAGTCAATTTCTTTTTGGGTGGTTGCTTTCCATCTCTTCTGAATTAATTTACGGATGCAGTTTACTTTGATGGATGTCTGTAAGTGCTTGGGGAGGAATGAACTGGAATGTGGAGTTCGACTTTTGAAATCTTATTACCACTTTGTTAAATCTCCAACTTATTAATTATTTGCATTGAGCATTTTTACCAGATTCAGAGACAGAAGCTAAGACTATTTTTTTTTTTTTCTTTTTCCTTTCTATGTTTGCAGATTTTACTTCCTACTGTTGTAATGCTGTTGCTGATTGCTGTGAGGTCACGAACTGATTTGCAAATCCATCTGGCTCAGTCGTATGACTTCTATGCTCTCTTTTGTGTTGTCAAAGTTGTGTATATATGTATATGTTTAATTGATTATAAACAATGCTATCCTTCATTTTCATATCTTCCTCTCAATTCCTGTCTTCTTCTGCATATTGAGTACTGGGGAGAAGTTTTGGATTTAAGACAAGTTTTTCTTTAGATTGAAAGTATCTATTATATCCAGGAATGAAAAATGATTGATGATTGAGTATTTTATTATTAATAATTATTTGGTTGGACTATAGAGTATTTTATTAATGATTTGGTTGGACTATTGGATAATTTATTATGCTCTTTTATTTTTAATCTTTCTCTAAAAATATCACTGTAGACAGACTTTATTATTTATTTTTCTTGAAGGTTTCAGATTTGGATATTCCTGTCCCTTTTCTTTCTTTTACTTCTTATGGTAGCCCTGTTTATTAGATCAAAGTTGATGAATAGGAACTAGGAATTTTCTTTGATGTGTCATTTAGCCTGTTATTTAGCCATTTTTATAAGGTGAAGATCAATGAATAGAAAATAGGAATCATGTTTTAAAAAATAAAATTTAGTAGATAAAAGATTAGGAAATGCTTATTTCTTTTATTTTTAAGTTGCAAGACAAGATAAGATTTTCTCTCTCTTTTGTCTATTTATCTCTGGAATATGACTTCAGCCGATTGCATTTATTATCTGCAGGTATATACAGGATGACATGTTTGTGGAGGTAGGAAAAAGTAAAATATCTGTCCCCTTTGACAGCATTCTTCAATTATTGTTGTCTAAAGGAGAGCATTTAGCTTTCGTTCCTGACTCAAGTGAGACAAGTATGATGGTCAACATTTTGTCATTGAAATTTCCTTTGCTGAAGGTACCTGGCCAATTTGGATGCCATCTATTCCAGTTTCTGTACAAGTTTATTCAGAATTTAGAATTCAATTTTTCTTTTATGGTTATGTTAATTTGGAAAATAGATTTAAGAGCAGCTAATATATCATTTTCTTCTTTACTTTTCTGTATTGATATATTTCATCCTTGTTTAGGAGGTTGCAAAAATTTATAAGGACGAAGAAGAGCTTGAAACATATATTTGCTCAGAAGATTATGGTGGTTATGATCGTGAAAAGTGAGTCATTTTTAATGCAGTATGCTAGTAAGAAATAAGTCTAAAGATGCGGCATCTTTTAGTTTTATTTTACTTTTAGTTGCTTGTTTAGGATCTGATATCTAAGACAGATTGCATGTCATTCATGTCCATTTTTACTTCATATGCAGGTATAAGTTCTACTTCCTTTTGGTATTAACTTTTTCCTTTAAATTTGTCATTTACTCTAATGCATTTGCTTGCCTTTTAAATTTGAGACTTATGCTTTTTCTACATTGGAATTTGAATTTTCTTTTCTTTTATAATGGGGATAAGTTTATTTTCCTTAAAATGTAAGTATCACATCTAAGAATGTACTTTTTGCAACTAAAAAGAAAAAAAAAAAAAGAATAGTTATCTCTTGCGCTTCCTTCTAACGTTCAAATCAACTAGTGTTGTGGTTGCTGCACATTATCTTTTATTTGATTTCTGACCATCATATACAATTAGTGGCGATTGATAACTCCAAACTGTGGCTCATGTAAATTTTACACTCGCGATATGTTCTTTGTGCTCCTACTCTGCTTCCAACAGATTTGTCTGCTTTCATGTCAGTGTTTCCTCAGGAAATTGCACATGAAACTTGAAATTTTTGCTATGGTGTTTTTATTTCATTTATTTCTGGGTGCAGGAACATTACTTACCCGAAAATTAAAGGCGCAATTGTGTTTCACAGTCAAGGTCCTGTGCTCTTTGATTATAGCATTCGGTTGAACCATTCATGGGCTTTCTCAGGATTCCCTGACATCAAAACCATCATGGATGTAAATGGCCCATATCTCAATGATTTGGAGTTAGGAGTTAACTCAGTACCAATTTTGCAGTATGGCCTCAGTGGATTTTTAACAGTATGTTTATCTAACTTTCTTCACATACCATATTTAAATGTTCTTCTGTAACAATTCAGTTTGTGACATGCACTTTTAGTTTTACATGTGCTGGGCTGGATCTGTTCATTAAATATCATACCCCTGACATTGTCTACTTGATTCTAGTTCAAATGCTAGGTATCCAGCATAAAACTGAACTTGAGAGTAAGAACGAGCTCATTAGAAGAATCCTGTTTCTTGGTGAAACTTGAATGGATCCATTTTAAGTGTTAATGCTTGAATGACTGAGGTTATAAATGTTAATGGTTATATTTAAATGCTAATGCCTTTTTGATCAAATTTTGTGGTGAACCTTTTTATATTAGAAGGCATTACAGTTCTATTAGTGGTTATGTTTACTTAGGGTTCAATGAAGCTGCTATTCAGTTTGCTCCAATCTTTTCAACGCAGAAAGATATATGCACCCAGCTCATTTTTCTGTTTCAGTTCGCTCTTTGATTTCAGCTGTATTATCAAATGTCTTTTTTATGCTGAAAGTTTGAAGGGATTTAATTTTTAAAAATTGGAATCTTGATTCTATGGTTTGTTATTTTCTTTTTGATTTTATGAAGTTTTATCTGTTCAGTTGGATTTGGATCTAAAAATGCAGTATTCTAATTTTACTTCTTACTTCCCCTTTTCTTTTTACAGCTTCAACAAGTCATGGATTCATTTATCATATTTGCCGCCCAACAAAATAGAGACAATTCAGGCAGTAAATATTCTCATTTTGTTCAGCATTCATCTACTGCTGACTCTGATCTTAGGACACCATGGACTCAGTATAGTCCGTCAAATATAAGAGTAGTTCCATTTCCAACTCGTGAATACACAGATGATGAGTTTCAGTCCATTGTTAAAAAAGTCATGGGAGTGCTGTATGTTTCTCTAAATTTTCCTTATTCTTGGTTTTTGTTTTTCTACCAACAATGCAACATTCAGTGGCATCTTCTATCAATATGAAAACCATATATGTGTTGTTTTTGTTGAATAGGTACTTACTTGGATTTCTCTATCCAATATCTCGTTTGATAAGCTACTCTGTTTACGAAAAGGTCGGGGAAAGGCAGCATTATACTTTTATGTCATATAGAACATGATAGGTGTTTGATTATCATTATCATCTTACAAAATAATACAAACTTATACTGTTTGGTTGTCAAAGTGTAACATGATGTATTCACTCCTAATATTTCAGGAGAACAAGATAAAAGAAGGTCTTTATATGATGGGGTTGAATGATGAGATTTTCCATCTTTCCTGGTTTATAACATATGCTCTACAGGTACAAACTTCACTGCCATCTTTTTATGCTTCTGCTGTAATGTACATTGTCATTGGATTTATTATTATTATTATTATTATTATTTGTTACTGTTAAGTTTTATGAGCTGTCTACAGTTTGGAATTGCTTGTTTGGTCATGCTTCAAGTGTTGAAGAAGTCTTAGGACGAGTTTATAGCCAAAGAGAATCTGTGTAACTATGAAAATCTTCTGAACAGAATTTTATCTCTGTATCTAAGTATTGTAGATATGGGTAGTAATTGGTAGTGTATATTCATTGGGGTGCATGATACAAATTATTGCTGTCCAGGGCTCTCTATACTCATGTGAAATTCATTGAAATTGTATGAGAATATTCCTAACATTTTTATTCTTTTCCTTTTACTTTTTTCCATTTTTTTAACTTATTTTGCAGTTTGCAATTTCCGCTGGGATCATAACTCTTTGCACAATGGATAATCTTTTTAAGTACAGCGATAAGTCACTGGTTTTCGTCTACTTCTTTACCTTTGGACTCAGTGCAATAATGCTATCGTTTCTGATTTCTACATTCTTCGCACGGGCAAAAACGGCTGTGGCAGTTGGAACCCTTGCTTTTCTTGGGGCCTTTTTCCCATATTATACCATCAATGATGAAGCTGTTTCGATGTTAGTATTCATGCTGGGTAACCAAATAGATATATTCTATCCAGTCTTAGAAAATAACTATATCTTATCGGCTGCAGGGTTTTAAAGGTTCTAGCTTCTTTACTCTCACCAACCGCCTTTGCACTGGGCTCTGTTAACTTTGCTGACTATGAACGTGCTCATGTTGGACTTCGCTGGAGCAACATCTGGCGGGTATGATCTCTTTAGTTTGCTAGTTATTCTTCAAGAATATGTTTCCTCAATTTTCACATGTTTCCAGGAATCATCTGGAGTTTCCTTTTTGGCCTGTCTTCTGATGATTTTGGTTGACACAATGCTGTACTGCCTGGTTGGTTTGTACCTAGACAAGGTTTGTCTCTGACCTTTGTTTTTGTCATCATATCCTGTTCTATTTCTTGTCACGGTTTTTATAAGTGATGTAGATTCTCCTGATTAAAATTAGAAGCCATGTTAACTTTGAAGTGTGTGATTGTGCAATATTCTTCAACTATACCCACTTGAAGTATGCTTTTGTGGCAAAATATTCATTTTGAACCATTTAATCTTTTTTTGTCTACGGAATTTCCAACCTTAATCAAGTATGCCCTTATGACATTATTGAATGATGTTCCCTTTATGTGACAGGTGCTTCCAAAGGAGAATGGAGTGCGTTATCCATGGAGCTTCATGTTTCAGGCATGCTTTTGGAGGAAGAAAAGAACTGAGCACGGATCTTGCAAGTTTTCAAACATAGATTACATCTATGAGAAGACCAATCTTGATGGAAAAGATGTGCATAAACTAGCCATGGAAGCAATAAGTTTAGAAATGAAGCAACAAGAGCTCGATGGCAGGTAATTGTGGTAGACCTGAGTTGTGCTTATGACTATATAGATGTTGCTGCAAATTTATTTATTTATTTTTTTTTTGTATTAAAATGTAGTTCAAATGTTTTGCAGGTGCATTCATATCAGGAATTTGCATAAAATATATGACAGCAGAAAAGGGTCATGTTGTGCTGTTAACTCTTTGCAGCTGAGCTTATATGAAAATCAGATTCTTGCCCTTCTAGGTATTCACATTTATGTTTTGCTCCCTTGCTGATATATATACATGCTACAACAGGAAGAAATGACCGGTATGTGACTTGACTACATGTGCAATTGAACTACGATCTGGGGGTTTTCAAATAATATAAAAATAATTATTATTCTTTGTTTATATTGTTTAATTATTAGAGAAATATGAATCTTCTCCTCCTTTTAATGATTCTTTGAGACTCAAATATTGAAGGACATAATGGGGCTGGAAAAAGCACAACGATATCCATGCTTGTTGGTCTTCTTCGGCCTACTTCTGGGGATGCATTGATCTTTGGAAAAAACATCTTGACAGATATGGTAAGTTTGATTTTTATTATTATTATTTTTTAATTTGCTCTTCCTTTCTTCATTTGATGATGATGAGACTATATGAAATATACTCAGCATGGGTTGGTAAGAATGTAATATCCCTGAACAATAATGTTAGACTTAAAGCTCAATTTAGCCCTCAAACTTTGATTTTATTTATTTATTTAAAAAATTGCAGCCTTTGAACTTTATTTTGTGCACGTTATGTACCCTTGAACTTGGAAATTGAGTACAATCTACCCAATTTTATCTTTAATACTACTTAAAGGAAAAAACTATAAAGTTCAAGGGAGCAACACTTTAATGTTGTCTGAATAATGGAGAGACGGTAACTTCACGACATTAAATAGTTTCTTCATGTGGAACTCACTGAGTTATCTTTGAAATTTCTTTTTAAGGAGTTGTCAGTCAGTAATCATTCTTGATTTTGCACTTTGCAGGATGAGATTCGAAAAGGGTTGGGTGTCTGCCCTCAATATGATATCCTCTTCCAAGAATTAACTGTAAGAAATGATTCCATAAATTGTTTGTCTACCTTTGGTTTTTTGAGGAAATTTGTCTATTTTCTATTTTCATTATAGTTAGATGCTATCCTTGCTGTTGTCTTGCCATGGTCTAATTTTGAATGGCCCTCCCTAATTCACTCAGAAATTTCAAAGTATATGTATTTGATAATTTTCAGATTGTGTAGTTCTTGCTTTTGATGCATAGGTGTTCACTGTGCATTAATTTTATTTTTTCATCTGTCCTGAATCTGCTTGATGGGGTTCATTTGACTGTGACTTGATTATTCTGTAGTAGTTTTCTTTTGCATTTCTACATGATTGTGTAATATGAGTATCAGGACTATATCCATATGCAACAACAAACTTCTGTTTCTGAGATCCAATAGTGAGATCTTTTCTATTACAATTTTGTGCATCTTAAATATTTCCACATGCAATGTCCAGCCAGATAATGAAGCCCCAAAAATTCTATATTTGGATTTTATGTTGAAACAAGTCATATCATTTTAAGATTTGCTCAGGCTTAAAGATTAAAATCAGGGAAGTAGGCCTTGCATTTGGAAATAAAAATATGAATCCAATTACTCAATTGAATATTCTCGAGCTTTACTTTGTCGGTGAAAATTGGTTAACCCTTATATTTGTTACATTGTGAAAATAACCTCCTTTTCAAGAGAAAGTTGTCAGGATGAACAATGAGGCAAATTTATGCAAGGGTTTGTGCAGGTGAAGGAGCATTTGGAGTTATTTGCCACAATAAAGGGTGTGGATGAAAACTCCCTTGAGCGCACTGTGATTGAAATGGTGGATGAAGTAAGTTGTAATGTGACTGATTTTTTCATTTATTATTTAAGAACATTCTTTTAAATATAATGTCTATTAGCTTCACATCCCATTGAAGCTTTTATGACAACATCTCTCTCTTGGTTGATAAATTGGTTTATTTCTCATGAAAGCCCATATTTGGGTTTATCTATGTTTGGTGTTTGTTAACTCGAGTTAAATTGTTACCTCTCTAAAAGTTTAAGCTCAGAAAGAAAAGATAAAGTAATCCTTTATGTGTGGACCAAATACAAATTTTTTATAACAAAACCTAACATGTGAACAATAATCTACAAATGCAATGAAGATAGGAGGTCTTCTCCTGCTTTGATAATTGTTAGGGTTACTGTGCTTTATTACCATGTTAGGCTAAATTGTCATTTGTTCTAAAAGTTTAAGGTCATGGAGAAAAGTTAAATTTTTCCTCTTGATAGCCCTAAAATATAGGGAAATTTCTTAAGAGTAATGGATAGTACAATTTTATATATTTATTTATTTTTTTGATGAAATACTTAATGCAAGTGAAAAAACATTGTTGTTTATGTGCATCCCCTACTACCTCTTTTATGTCAATTAGTTGGATATTGTGAAAAATTACCACTGTTCTAAAGGGTTAAACTAATAGAAAATTTTGACCATTTAGCTCACCCCCTCGTTTGCAGGCGAACACAAATTCTCATAACAAGGCCCAACATGTGAATAATAAATCAATGAGTCAAAGATAGGAGTCGAACCTAGGACCACTATTTTAATACCATGTTTTGTTTTTTTTTGGTAATTAATACCATGTTAAATTAACCACATAATAGATATAAATAGATAGCATTCTTATCCAGCTGATTATGTATGGATTCGAGTGTATCAGTGAATTTCTTTATTTTGCTTGCTACTCGTACGACTCTTGCACATGTGAGATTGTTTTCCTGCCAAACTTTACAAGCTTACTTTTCTGCACTAGTCCATTTTAACTACATTCTACTTGAATGAAATTGTCTTATTAGGTTGGCCTAGCAGACAAAATAAATACTGCTGTCAAGGCTCTTTCTGGTGGTATGAAAAGAAAGTTGTCTCTTGGAATTTCACTAATAGGTGATAGCAAGGTATGTTTGGGTTTGAAAGCAGCATTTTCTTCCTCTTCTCTACTGTAAGTATCATTATTTTTTAACTATTTCATTCCTTTTCCAAAAGGTCATTATTCTTGATGAGCCTACAAGTGGCATGGATCCATATTCAATGAGGCTTACCTGGCAATTGATAAAAAAAGTTAAGAAGGGGAGAATTATATTGCTGACAACTCACTCCATGGATGAAGCAGAAGTTCTGGGTGATCGGATAGCTATAATGGCCAATGGTTCTTTGAAGTGTTGTGGCAGGTTCTTTCTCTTCATCACATCATCTATTATGTTCTCCTCGTTGTTATTTTAGCAAGTATTTGATACTTTCAACTTGTCAGGCTTTCTCTTGATTTTTGAATTAACCTCATCTTTTAAGATGTTGTTGCTGGGGTTAATGCATCTTCCTTGAGGCATTTTTATGAGGACTTCTTCCATGTAACTTAAGCTACATGCATTTCTGTTTAACAAAATAGGTGATGGGTGAGTGTGGCATTGAAGAAAAGATTTTAAGTAAAGGTGCTTCTTATTCTTTACCATAACTTACATACGATAGGCCTTTTATTGGATGTGAGACCATAAATTGCATTTTCACCTCTCTAACCCTTTCATAGAAACCAAGCTATTTATAAAAATTTGATTGGCTGAAATAGTTTTAAGGTGATTAGAAGAACAGAACCAAAAGCCTCGTTGTGGAAATTTAAGGCACCTCCAGCAGACAATTTACCAGAACTATCCAGTGTTTTCAGTAAGCATTCTGCTTCAGGTTTCTAACTTGATTGTTCATGCTTTTACAGTTCCCTTTTCTTGAAGCATCATTATGGCGTTGGTTATACCCTTACCTTGGTGAAGGTGCTCCTCTATTTTATGTGAAGTTCTTTATTCTTTTTATCATTCTTAGTTTTTATCTTAGACCCTCAATGCTTCTGTTCACCTAATTTGCTACTTTCTTTTGCAGACAATACCAGGTTCTTCTGTTGCTGCTGATATTGTTCATCGTCATATTCCATCTGCAATTTGCGTGAGTGAGGTACTTATTTAACATTATAGATTAACTTAAGTTGGAGCTAATACTATGTCCATCATAGAGGAAGTGGTTATTGATGATATTTGATGTTGCATCCTGGTTGATGACTAGTTTATCTCTTCTTTCCAACTGCAGGTTGGGACGGAAATTTCATTCAAGCTTCCATTGGCATCCTCATCTTCATTTGAGGCTATGTTTCGTGAAATAGAGTGTTGCATGAGAAGCTCAAATCCAAAATCTCAAACAAGAGGCTATGAGAATGACGACTATCTTAGAATTGAAAGCTACGGTATTTCTGTCACAACTCTTGAGGAAGTTTTCCTTCGAGTGGCAGGGGGTGACTTTGATGATGCTGATGGCCTTGAAGAGAAAAATCCTCCAGTTTTACCTGACTCTAGTGGTTCTGGATCTTGCCAAAATTATACTTCGAAAAAGATCTTCCAATCAAAAACCTGCAGGAACCTCTTAATATCTGCTGGGTTTTTGGTTACCATCATTGGTAGGGCTTTTGGTATATTCTTTGGGACCTTTGTAAGTTTATTTAGGTTCTTGAGTATACAGTGCTGCTGCTGCATCCTGCTCTCAAAGTCTACATTTTGGAGACATTTCAAAGCTTTACTCCGTAAGAGAGCAATAACTGCTCAGAGAGATCGGAAAACCCTAGTCTTCCAGCTATTAATTCCTGCCGTCTTCTTGTTCATTGGTCTTCTCTTTCTTAAACTTAAGCCACATCCAGAACAGCAGTCAATAACTCTTACAACTTCACATTTTAATCCTTTGTTAAGTGGTGGCGGTGGCGGTGGCCCTATTCCTTTTGATCTGAGCTGGCCAATTTCAGAAGAGGTATAAAATCCTATTTTCCCTATAAAATGCACAGGAGCTCCAGTATCAATGTAATTCAACTTTGTTATTTGTGGGGATTGCAGGTTGCAAAACATGTGCAAGGGGGCTGGATTCAGAAGTTTAGAAATACTTCTTATAAGTTCCCTAATTCAGAAAAGGCGCTGAGAGATGCTATTCAGGCAGCAGGGCCAATTTTAGGTCCAAGGTTACTAGAAATGAGCGAATATTTAATGGCTAGTTTCAACGAATCCTATGAATCAAGGTGTGCAATTATGAGATTAGACTTCCCAACAGTGAAGTTTGGAACAATTTTAAAAGTTTATTTGCACGAGTAAATATCTGGTACCACCTCTATTTCAAAATGAGTCTTTTTTGAGTTCTACACATTTTAAGGATTAAAAAAGACTGCATTGTTTAGTTAGTAAATAAAAGGCCCCCAATCACAGATCAGTTAGGAAACGAAGGTTGAAGTAGATAAAATCCTTTTTGTGACTCTTATGTTTGCTCGCTTATGTTTGTGTGTGGATTCTTCTTTTTGTTGCATTGCATTTACTTGAAAGTAAGTGCTTTAAATTACTTGGCACGTTGTTTGGAGAAGTTGTAAACTAAGTTTTACAGGAAACGTGAGAATTGAATTGAAGTTGGGATTTTAGTTATAAAGAAGAAAATCCTGTGCTCTAGTTATAATCTTAGTTTTTTATTTCCATTTTTTCAAATTTGGTTCAGATATTGCTAGTTCAAGTTTAATTGTGCTGTATTTTCATCCCATGCAGGTATGGAGCAGTTCTAATGGATAATCAGAATGGTGATGGGAGTACTGGATACACAGTTCTGCACAACAGTTCTTGTCAGCATGCTGCTCCAACTTACATCAATTTGATCAACTCAGCGATACTCAGGCTTGCTGCTTTAAATGATAACATGACAATTAGAACACGTAATCATCCTCTGCCATTGACAGAAAGCCAGCACCAGCAACGTCATGTATGTTTCACTTTTGCATATGAAAATTTTCTTTGAGCTGATCTCTACTAGTTTGATGGAGTCTCATTATTTGCTATAACATTTTAATTATTTTTGTGGATGGTATATTCCTCTTTTAGCATGAGCACACAATGAAATGAACTTCAGTATAGTCTTTGTACCACAATATGAAACTCAATATAATTTGCATGCTCCTTAACTGTGTCTCAACTTGCACTTGGATGGCAAGCTCTTAGAATCAGTTTGATGGGGAGTTTATCTGTAGCACTTCATTTACCTGTGCTATAATATTTCTCTTTGTACGATATTTGGTAGATAGTCCATTTTATCTTAGCATGTTCCATATTGTAGGATTTGGATGCCTTTTCAGCTGCTGTTGTGATCAATATTGCCTTTTCGTTTATCCCTGCTTCATTTGCAGTTGCTATTGTGAAGGTGAGTGTTGACAGACAAATTTAGCTGCTATCATACATCTACTTGCTGTGTTCTTTTGTTTATATAATTGCACCAAGTCTTGGTAACTTGAAATTTTTATGTTTATCTTGTTTTAGGAGCGTGAAGTAAAAGCTAAGCATCAACAATTAATTAGCGGGGTATGTCAACATCCAGCATAATTTTCCAGTTATTGATTCTGTTAATTTCTCTTGCAGAATATGGATAAATTTTTTTTTTTTCTTCACTATTGGTACCTGCTCAGGTCTCCATACTCTCTTATTGGGCTTCCACTTATACCTGGGACTTCATCAGCTTCTTATTTCCTTCATCAATTGCAATTATTCTCTTCTCAATATTTGGTATGTTGTCTGATTTTCTAAATTTTCTTTTGTTACAATATGAAGAATCAATTGAATCTATGCTATTGTGAATATTTTTTGTTGAGTGAATTTTTATGTATTTACCAGCCATATGTGGTAGTTGATGCAATATTGTGGAACTGAAAAATCCGATGAATATGTTGTTTAAGATCAGTGTTTTCATTACCGGACCAGCAACTGAAGCAGTTAATTGAGCTTATTATTGTAAATTTGTGTTTGGCAGACACGTGAAGGAAATTTAACAAACTACTTGATCCCTCTCTATCATCTTTAAGCTTTTAGATGAAATGGAAATTTAACAAACTACTTTCCTTCTTCTTCTTTTTCAATTTTCCGTTGTTTCTCTCTTTCCTTTTTTTTTTTTCCCTTTTATGTTTATTTTCTTTCCTCAAATGGATGAGGTATCTTTCTATGTTCGCGCACAAAGTTCTGAGACTTATATAAAATATACTTTTGTAGTGTTACCATTTTGTTTTCATATTTGGTTCTAGGTATGCTAACTCATCTTCCTTGTACTTAATAATTTGAACATAAAAATTTAAAAAGGTCTTGATCAGTTTGTTGGAGGGGATTCCATCTTTCCCATGATAATCATGCTTTTGGGGTATGGACTCGCTATTGCATCCTCAACCTACTGCCTAACGTTTTTCTTTTCTGAGCACAGCCTAGCACAGGTATTAATCTGCAATTAATATGTTTCAATATTTGATTTCCCCCCCACCCCCCACCCCCCTTTTAATACTAATAAGCATTACATGGTTGCAGAACATCATTCTCTTGATTCATTTTTTTACTGGGCTCATCCTCATGGCCATATCATTCCTAATGGGGTTTATCAAGTCTACGACACATGCCAATTCTTTTCTCAAGGTTGAATTCTACAAAGAACCTATCCTCTATATCATTTTTTGTTAAGAAAGTTTTAAATCACATTGTGGAAGGACATTCTGAAGTAAAATTTAATCTATTTAACCTATTAATTCGCCTATCTAAAGCTGTCAATTCATAATGTATTTTCAGAATTATGCACTATGATTCCCAAAGGTTCTCCAAAGTCATAAGCTGTAACATAAATGTCTAAATCTTGAATACATCATATAATAAAACACCAAAATATTTCTTATTCTTTTTGCTTCAGAATTTCTAAGGAGTTCTGGTTACTTGTTCAGAATTTCTTCAGGATTTCACCAGGGTTCTGCTTTGCTGATGGACTCACTTCTTTAGCTCTTCTACGACAAGGAATGAAAAATGGATCCAGTGGTAGAGTTCTTGATTGGAATGTCACGGGTGCTTCTATTTGTTATTTGGCTGCAGAGGTACTTCTTCTTGTGAAAAGGATGGCACTGAATCTGCTTGTACTGTCTTTTTAAGTGATTACTAGTATTGGTAATAGTGTAAGTGCTAGCAGATGCCCTATCTCACTGAGAAATGAAATTTTTCCTTCTCTTTTTTCTTAGAGTAGTTACTTTGTCCTTTTTTTTCCTCGTTCTACTTGGTCTATATGATTATTTGTTTCTTTTGAGAAAATTTGTCTCTTTGTACGATCCTTGTTTATGTCCTGTTTGTAGGCTATCTATGAACTTAAACTTTTAGATGGGTTGACAGTTTAACAATCATGTTGTATTAGTTCGCAACTGCAACTGTTTCCCTTACCTGTGCAGGCCATCATTTTTTTCCTTCTGACACTTGGGCTTGAACTCCTGCCTCCTCACAAGACAAATTTAGCAAGAGTTTACGAGTGGTGGATGAGATTTAGAAAGGTCTACCATTCAAATACTACCAGTTTGTCAGAGCCCCTTCTTCAGTCATCAGCAGGAGGCACCGTCGTTGAAATTGACGAAGATATAGACGTCCAGAGAGAGAGAAACAGGGTATTATCAGGTCCAACTGATAGTGCCATTATTTATCTGCGTAATCTCCGCAAGGTACTCCCCCCACAAACTGAAACTTAAATATTTGATTTATGAGTCTTTTCAATTAAAAGCAATTTATTATCCTTGCAGGTTTATCCTGGAAACCAGCATACTTTGAAGACTGCTGTTCATTCATTAACTTTTGCAGTTCAGGAAGGGGAGTGTTTTGGTTTTCTTGGAACTAATGGAGCAGGGAAGACAACTACCTTATCCATGCTATCTGGTAATAAATAGTGTTAAAACTGATTTAGATTGCCACCTACTCAAGAAACTTTAACTTTTAAAGCTGCTGACAATTTAACATTTTTTTTTTACTGTTCCCTCAGTGTCTAGGTCATTTTGTTTATGCTTGGTGATATATGATTAAAGGTATAGGATAACTATCCTTTCTTCTGTGTCCTAGTTTGATATAATTAGTTAATGCAGGAGAAGAGCGTCCAAGCAGTGGATCAGCATTTATCTTTGGCAAAGATTTAAGTTCAAATCCCAAGGCTGCTCGCCAGCATGTAAGAGTGTTGCTAATCCTTCTTTTACCCTCTACTTTGTAAATTTAATTTTTTATTTGGCTGACACGTTTTTCATTTTGATGTGTGAAGATTGGTTATTGCCCTCAATTTGATGCTCTACTAGAATTCCTTTCTGTTCAAGAACATCTTGAGCTCTATGCAAGAATAAAAGGAGTTCCAGAAGGCGAACTGGAAGATGTAGGTGGCTCTTGAACCTTCGTGATTCGAATATTTCCTTTCTCTCTGTTGACTCTATGATGTGGTTGTTATTATGGTTATTTATTGCTTGTTGTTGCAATGTCTTCCCCATGGATGTATAATCCTTTTCCAAGCACTGGTGCAGGAACTAGGTTTGCATGGTTTGAGAAATTTCTCTTGTTTTGTATGAAAATATATTATGCCTTCCTGTCTTTTGCTTAGTTATTTGACTTCCCATTCAGCAGACATTGGGAACTCCATGTAAGAGAATTGATGTAATTTGTCAATTTTAGCATCTCATTAACTCTTGCTTGAAGTTTTGTTTTGGTTTTCTCTTGAATGATTAGTGTAAGCAACTATTTTGGACAGGTTGTTAGAGAAAAGTTAGTGGAATTCGATTTGCTGAAGCATGCAAATAAACCGTCCTTTGCGTTAAGTGGGGGCAATAAGCGCAAGTTATCAGTAGCAATTGCAATGATAGGAGATCCCCCTATTGTCATTCTTGACGAACCATCTACTGGTAAATTTCTCTTTCACGTAAACAGCATGAATCCCTTGCTTAATTTTCCTCATTTTCTGCCCTTTTAAAATATTTCAGGTATGGATCCTATTGCTAAGCGATTCATGTGGGAAGTTATATCGCATCTATCAACCCGTCGAGGAAAGACAGCTGTCATTTTAACCACCCACAGCATGAATGAAGCACAAGCATTATGCACTCGGATTGGGATTATGGTACAGTGATGCAATTGTTCTTTGTCTAATTTTATAACTTGTCCCCTGCTGATACCATATCCTCCTTACTCTCCCTTTGAATGTAAATGTAAATGAAAGGTTGGAGGCAGGCTTAGATGCATTGGAAGTCCGCAACATCTGAAAACTCGTTTCGGGAATCATCTTGAACTAGAGGTATTTATTTCTTTTTAATTCTTCTGTTTAGTCAATATGTTTATCTCATGTATATATATATATATATATATATATATATATAGGTTAAACCTACTGAAGTAAGCCCCATGGACTTGGAAAATCTCTGCCAAGTAATTCAAGAGAAGCTCTTTGACATCCCTTTGCATCCGAGAGGTCTACTTAGTGATCTTGAGGTTTGCATTGGAGGTATTGACTCAATAACATCAGCAAGTGCATCAGTCACAGAGATTAGTTTATCCAAAGAAACAATACTTGCAATCGGAAAATGGCTCGGAAATGAAGAAAGAGTACAATCTCTTGTACACGAAAATGCAACGAATGCCTCTTGTGGGGATCTTGATGACCAGTTGTTCCGTGATGGTATGCTGTGTGTATTTATTATCATGAAGTTGAAATATCAGGGTCTAATTATTCACTTTGTGATGGTATTTGTGTGTGTATATATATATACATAGGTGGTATTCCCCTGCCTGTATTTTCTGAGTGGTGGTTGGCCAAGGAAAAATTCTCTACCATTCATGTATTTATTCAATCATCATTTCCTGATGCAATATTTCAAGGTTGCAACGGATTGAGTGTTAAATATCAGGTAGTGTTTTTACTATTTTTTATGCATTCAGTTGAGCAATAAGAATAGAACTAATGAATTGTTTGTTTATAGAATGAACTTAATTCTATACTGAAATTGTTGCTTGCAGTTGCCTTGTGGAGTAGACCTCTCACTTGCTGATGTTTTTGGACATATAGAGCGGAACAGGTACAGATTCCTGTATTAGGGTTGTTCTTGTTCGTTTCCTGTTAAACTCATATGTATATATATGTATATATACTGAGCACACACCGTTGCAACACTTTTGAACTGCAGAAATCTACTGGGAATCTCAGAGTACAGTATCAGTCAGTCGACTCTTGAAACGATATTTAACCACTTTGCAGCTAACTCATGAAACCCTAATCTTACCCCGAGATTTTAAGTTGAATTTTTGGTGAAGAGGAAGAAGATTGATCGATTGATTTACAGGAATTGATATATATATTTATAAATCTCTGCTGCAAGAAATTGAATTCAGTGTCAGTTTCGTGTAAACAACATAACATAAGATCTGTAAATATATTATGCTGCCCTTTAATGGAAAAGGTTCAATTCCTGTGTATATCCCTATGACCTTTCTTTCATTGACTTTTTTGTTCCTATATATATATATATATATATATATCACTAGATTTTGGGTTGGTTTATCACCAAGTTTGGCCTATTTTATAAGGGGAAAAAAAAAATCTGACAATCTAGACTTTATAATTATTTTCATTAATATAGTTTGAAGAGTGGAAATTCTTGGTGAGGACATTTTTTATAATAAGTTTGAATTAGATGAGAGACCATTCACGTCATGAATATTCAAATTCAACACCTACCTTTTAATTTATTTTTTGTCTATTCTATATATATATATATATATATATATTGATCCCTTACCTTATAATATATGTGTATATATATATTTTTTTGCAAAAGTTAAAATTAAATGATTGTTAAGAAGTCTTCATTTATGATTTTTTTTTTTTAAGTGACGAGAAATTCTTTAGAGAAAAAAGGGGGTGTGGAATTTTGTAGGATGAATTATATATGTTTAGGTGTAGGTTGGTAATAGCAGTCTACACTTGACTTTTTGAGTAATTAGGCAAAGCGAGAATTGGTAAGGGCATTTATGGAAGTTCAACTTAGGTTTAAGGAGTATGGAATTTATGTCTTCATACCATGATTTTGAATTTAATTGCTAAATTCCATTTCACATTTCATTTCCATGTCCACATCACTTCTTCTTTCTTTCTTTTTTTTTCTTCTTCTTCTTTTCTAATTAATTACCGTTTTTTAAGCTTAGTAAAAAATGTATAGTTTAGTATATATATATATATGTGTGTGTGTGTGTGTGTGTGGAATGTGAACAGATTGCTGCGTTTTGAAGTGATTAATAATTTTAACAAAACATTTCCATCTAGAAGTTCTTATTGTAATATAATATTATATATATATATATATATATTATATATATATATATATATATATTTTATGGTCAATTGGAGGATAAGATCCAACATTTATTTCCTTTTCTTAATCTACATTTTCCAGATTCATTGGCTTTGACAATAATTTTGTGCCCATCGTTTCTTTTTCTTTTCTTTCTTCTTTCGTGATATTATATAGATAATTATTTATTTATTAAGTGTTGTTAAATTAATAATTAAATTGCGAGTGAAATTAATTTTGTTATAGGGACAACTTTTCTAATAAAATTTGACATGATTTTAATTTAATTTAATTAGAATTTAAAATGGTTATAAAAGACAATAATATTATATAGATAATAATTATTTTTAGTTTCAAATAATAAGTAGTAACTATCTCTAGAATTTTAAACGTGTTTTGATTGAAATTGGAGTCGGTGAATTAGACCCTACGTCTTTAAGGAGGAGTTCAACGTGATATATGATCCTATATAAAATTGTATCTGTAAATGTTATAAATGTGTAATTGAATTTGAAGAAATTATAATTAAGTTTTGTACCTATAGCCCGTAGATGGACAGAGCCCGGGGTGGCTGCTCTCATTGGCCCCCTTTTTCTTCTCTTTTCAATGTTTTCTGGTTTTATGTTTTTTTTTTTTTTTTTTTTTTTTTTTGGAAAATTATTTAAAAAGTATTTGAATTTTTTAAAAATTCAGTTTTTGCACCTCTATTTATTTTTGTTTTGAATTGACACTCAAACTACCAAATATCACATGTTTTGCACTTCCGTTCAAAATTTTCGTCAACCTTTATTTTCTGTCTATTTATCAAGGACATTTTCTTCTTTTTAATTTAAAAATAAATTATAAAAAAAACTTTTTCCACTCATCACTCACATACCCTAAATAAACTCAATATATCTCTCATTCTTCTAAATCTCTCCCCATTTCTCTATCTATTCTTCAACTCTTTTTTCCAAATTACTTCGATTTAATCTCAGATTGTTATTTCTTTCAAATTAAATTACTTATTTTTGCAGAATATCCAATACAGTAAGCAAGAGTTGTTGTTACGCTTTGTTTTATCCTGAATTTGTAGTCGATTAGTTTGAAATGTTATCATACTTTTTCCCCAAAATTCCTAGTGAGCAAGATTTGTCATTACCATATTGTTATTGAGGTCGAATTTGTTGGGTAAGAACATCATGGACGAATCGAAATCGCTCGAGAAGATATTTTATTTGCTATAATGAACAGGTAACCCTATTTTTTTCTGAATCAATGAAAACTTTATAAAACCCTAATTTTTTAATTTTTATTTATTAAAATTATGTTTTGTTCATTAAGGTAGGAAGCAAAAAATGCAATTTTTTTCAGTGGTTCGATCCAATTATGTGCAAGAGATCCTCTGAAGTCATACCTGAGTTGCTTCAAAAAATTCGTACTTTGGAGGATAACAGTGAAGTTACAAATTTTTTTTTTGAAACTAGAGACAAGCTACTGCCAGAAAAATTAGGCAAAAAAATCCTTCAATTGAGTGGGCATGATTTGTAGTTTGGACATCCAATACTAAAAGTGAGTGGACAAAATTTGTACTAGACTTTTTTTTTTTTTTTTTTTGTAAAAGAAGAATGAATGTACCAAAATTGCATTTGCATTATTAATAAGAGCAAATGCCTTCTTTTTTTTTTAATACCACAATCGACTACAATTTCGAGATAAAACAAAGTGTAACAACAACTCTTGCCTACTGGGTATTGGATATTTTGTAAAAATAAGTAATTTAATTCGAAAATGCCCTTGATATATAGACAGAAAATAAATGTTGACAGAAATTTTGAACGGAAATGCAAAACAGATGATATTTGGTAGTTCGAGTGTCAATTCAAAACAAAAATAAATATAGATACAAAAATTAGATTTTTGAAAAGTTTAAGTACTACAGTAATAATTTACTTTTTTTTTTTTTTTTTTTTTTATCCTCGCAGGGCCTAGTGTGAACGTAGCAGAATATGGTTGGCGCTATCCTATATCCTTAATTACTAGAAAAATAAGTCAGCAAAAAAGAAAGAAAAAAAGAAAAATTCAGGGGGCGGGGGGGTGGATGCATTCTAGAACTAGTAATAATAATTAATATTACTGCAGAAATTCCATACAGTCGACCCAATCATATACAGTTAATTAAATCATCATAGCAGAAGAATATATCTTTACATTCATGGTTTAAACAGTTCATATAATATAATAATAATATTGTTATTATTATTACTTCACCTGATGAATGAGAAATTAAACAGATAGCCAGGTGGTGTACGTATATATGTATGTATGTATGTATGTATATAGAGGTACGCACGTACGTATAGTTATTTGCATGACTGAAACTGAAACAGAAAAAGGCTTGCATTTTGGCTAATCTCAGCTATCTTTCTCTTCCTCTCTACCTCTGCTTGAACTTCCAATCTCACCCCAAACAGTTTTGGTCTCTGATCATCAACCCTAACGCCGTCATCATCATCACGATCTTCTTTCTCCGACCCGCCCCCACCGTATTCCGCCACCAAATCAAGAAGCTCCTTGCACTTTTTCTTCATCGTGAAAAGCTCCGAGCTCAGAAATCCATTCTCCTTCTTCAGTCGTTTGTTCTCGTCCATCAGGACCGTGTACTCTGCTGCTGCTGACGACGACGAAGTTGATGATGACCGTTGATCTTCTTCACCTGATTCCTTATTATTATTATTATTAATTAATAATACGGCATCTTCTTTGTTTTGTGCCTTATTATTATTGCTTTGTTGTGACTTGCTGCTGTTCCACGCTTTTCTCCTACGGATTTCGCACAGCTGATCTTTTCCACCCTTCATAAACTTTTCGTTACTGAACTCCCAACGTGTTGTTGCAACTTTTCGAAACCCCTTTTATTATAAAAACATTTAAAAATTAATTAAAGGCATGCACAAGTAAAACTCCATTAATTAATTAATTAAGCATCATTAATTATAGTTCATTGATAAATATAAAAGTCATTTAAATTTATAAGACACAAATAAAGGTGACAGGCAATAAATTAAGTAACACTTGCTGCTCTATCTAATTAATTATGTAAAACAAAATCACATTCCATTATAAAATGGTCTATATGCGTGCTTTAATTATACTTGGAACCTTTCTCTATTGCTAATTATGCCAGGATTTCTGAATAGTTTTTATTTGATCCCAAATCATATAATACTACTTTTTCTAGATAGCTAGCTAGCTTTAATTCTATATATATATATATATAGAGAGAGAGAGAGAGAGAGGAGATAGAGGGATTGTGAAGCAACCACCACCAGTATTTAATGGTCATAAAACGAATAATGTATGTGTATGAAAAGAATCTAAACCATTAATTTTCTTTTTCCTTGTGGGAATGACCGGTGGAGGGAGTACGCAATTCAGAGAATGGTTCGATCTCCATTATTAGTAAATTCAAAAGCATGACTAGAAGAATTAAGTTATTTTATTATAATTACTTTTTGAATCACTATTAATTTATTACTCAATATATTGTATATATATATATATATATATATATTAGTAGTACCTTTTTTTTCAACGGTAACTGTGCGTGATAAGATTTACAAATATACACAGAAGAAGAAATAATATTTAAAATGAATCTGAAATTAAGATCCAATTTGAATTGAAAGAGAGAGAAGTCATGCGAATGAGATGATAATAGATACGTACATAAGTGTTTAGTTGCCTGACAAAGCTAGAGAAGTTGCTGTGTTTAAAGAGAGTCGGAAGCAAATCTCTGGCGAATTCCGCCGGTTGCCAAACCACAAAAGCCGTACCGTCGTCGTTCCACGAGATGACTTCATCGGAGGCCGGATCTTCAATCAGCATGTAAGTTTTCAACAGGAACGGCGGCGGCGAGGATTTTCTCACATACTCCAACAAACTTTTTTCACTCATCTCAAAATCCATATTTCTATTCAATTGCATATATATTCAAATTTGAAATTAAATTAAGGAAAAACACTACCGATCTTCAATATCTATCTATCTATATATATATATCAAATAAAATGAACGATATATTCTAGAAAAGGAAGAAAAAATTTGATTAATTAAAACTAATTAATGATCAGAAGAAAATTAGAAGGAGGAGGATGAAGAAGCAGCCGAGTAGAGAAGAAGGGCAGTTAAGAACTCCCAACCCCAGCAATAGAAACCCAACACGACTCCGCAGTTCATGAGAATTGCAAGAGCTCTCTTTCTCTCTCTCCCTCTCCCTCTCCCTCTCTCTCTCTACAACAACAAAACTATATGGAAGTAAGAAATAGTTGAAACGTATGTCCCCTACTTCTTCTTATATACTTGGGAATTCATGACTAATTAGTGGATGGTTGAATCATCTATGTACTCTCGTGTATCAAATCACCCACATACACGTGTGCATATTTTTAATAATATATCTAGAAAAAGGGGTTTAATTGTAATTTCACAATTTATGGATAGACTAGGAATGGGTTAATTAGTTCTAGATGGCGCAGGCAATAGCTTAGGTGAATTAAATTTTAATTTAAAATATGTTTACCTTCTCTTTTTTATTATTATTTTAAGTTACGTGTATTAAATTACTATCTTATTAACAAATTTTCAATGGCTAAACAAAAGGGTTAATCTATAATCATCAAATACAGAATTAATTTATATTATATTATACATTTAATAAAAGCTAAATGTAGTTTCGTATGTGTAGTTTATTGTGGGGAAACACGAGTTTGGTAGACGAAAAGAGAAATTTCTTTGTATTTTGCTTTTTACCAAAACTACGTACCAGATTTTAGATAAAAGAAAAAAAAATAATATCATTCTTCTATATTGAATTTGGAAATAATTAATTAATTAATAAATAAATATTAAATACAAAACAAAACAGCATTCTAAAATCGATCAATTTCATTACTCATATATATAATTTTCTTTGTGCCTCAATTATCAAGGGAGAGAAAATGACATAACATGCATATATATATGTGGAGTGTATTTAGGTAAACAAAAATATGCTGTTTTATTTATTCCAAATTCTTTATTCGGGATTTATGTTCAATTCCTAAGTTCTTCTGATCACAAAAATTCAACACACATCATATATATATATATTATATATTATATGTGATTTTCCGGTCACTATCTGGTTTGGATTTCTTCAATATTGCAAGAAGAGACTTTTATGTGTTTTTCTTTGTCTGAAAGTTCAGAAGAAGATGTTTTCCACCTACCACCCCTGGAATACATTCATAGAACTTCCTTTCTTCAATATGAAGCAAAAAAATGCAAATCCAAATGCTTTCTTTTTATATTTCTTAATTTAGTAAATATTATATCTTTTGAATTATTTATATTATTTGATATGTTGAAACTTTTGTCTTAAACTGACATTAATGAACAGCAGGAGATGGTTCAACTTCTTCTAACTCCATCATATATATTTACAAGTAAAGGGGGTTTAGAAGTCAACATCTTCTCTCTTTTTGACCTTTGTCACACCACGAGGGATGATTAAAAGGCTGTTCCATGTGGAAAGAAATTTTTTTTTGACAAACAGAACCCACCAAGTTTCTGAATATTGCCATATTCCAGCTCAACTTTCTTGACCCTTGCCCTCTAAACACTTCAAAATTATATATATATATATAAAATACGAGAATTCTTAAACTTATATAAAATTCACAGGAACAGTAAAGTTTCCAATTTGAATACTTGGAATTTGAATAAAAAAGAAGAGGTGTGAAAGGAGAAGTTTGATTTTTGGGTCTATTTTGAATATATATGCTTTATGGTTTTTTTTTTTTTGGAAAATCTTTCTTAATTAATTTTAACGTTAATATTTCTTTCAAAATAAATTATAAAGTAATAATATTAATTTGTGATAAATTTTAATACAAGTCCTATAAAAAAAAATCGGAATATTCTATTTATTATAATTAACTTTTGAACTAGAGAAGGAATCGCACTTCTGGAACTTTCCATTTGTCACTCAAAAATTAGTGGAGTAGGAGAGAAATGATAAGTATTTTTTTATAAATTAAAATTTTAATATAAAGCATTTTATTTTACTTAAAAATATAAATCATTTATAATAATAAGGATGGACCGTGAAAATTCTTCTTCTACTGAAACTTATATTTAATTTCTTTTTTTTCAAACATGAAAGCCCAAAAGTCACGTTCTTGTTATTGGGTCCAATTAAAATTTTAATTTATTTCAAAAATAAAAATTAATTTTTAAATATTTATATAAATTTTTTAATGTGATTATAAATTTTATTTAATAATATTAATTAAAATTAATAAATATCACGTAAGTAATACATCCTGCGCACGATGGGGTATGGTTGGATAGCAGTGATCCGGAGCCCAATCACAACCCTTTACGTGCGACATAGAAACAGAACCGGTAATCAGTTTTTTCTTCTTTTTTTTTTTTTTTGCCTTTTGTTTTTTTAAAATATTTTTTTTCTGTCTGATAATCAGTTGGTTTTGGCCGAAAACAGAGAGAAGGGAGAGAGAGGATAATATTGTATGGTCCGAAACCAATGGCGACGACCACCACGATTACCACTCCTCCCAAGATAACCGCCGCCAGCATTACTCACCGAGTCCGATACACCGCGAACATTTTGCCTTCTCACCGCGCCGCTACTCCTTCCGCTTTATTCTGTACTCCACGAGCTGGCTTTCCCTCAAGGCGTTTCAGTCACCTCCGTTTTTCAACTTCTTCATTTCGAGCCATTTCCGCCTCTGCTCCTGCTTCCTCTGACGAACAAACTTCCAGCTCTTCAGGTTACTTTTGTGCATTTGAATGTTTTTCAACTTAGCTGTGAATTTTAAGTTGCAACTGAACTAAATTCTGGTTTCCTTACATTCCTGATACAGTTGTTGTCTTCGAACTTATATATTTTGGAAATTTCTCAAAGATTAGGTAATTTGAGTGGATTGTGGTGCCTGGAGTTTGGTCTAACTAAAATACAAATGAGGAATGGAAGTTTCGTTCTGACGTAGCTGAGATTGGTGAATGTTAGTCGCTCCTAATTAATATCGAAGAATCTGCTCCTAGAAATTGTTCGCATGTACGATTAGATATTGGAAATCGGTCACGTGAATAATGGTGACTTTCATTTATTGATTGCGTAATTGTCGGTGGAAGTTGTAGATGGTATTTTTATTAAAGGAGAATATCGGCTATGACCAGTTTAATCTTAATGGAAGAGAAAATTGACTCTGGACAGAATTGTTTCCTACGAAGACGTGCTTAATCTGTGCTTCAATTTTGTGAATCTTGCATGTCTGGACTCAAAAAAACAGCATTTGGTCCTATTGCCAATATAACAAATTTTAGGCTTGCTTGGCTATCAGTTATGAGTTTTTCCCTACCTATCATGAAACAATTAGCACTTGACTCATTTGCAAATGATCTAAGCTGTACTTTACAAGAGGTTTATTTTATTTTTTTTAGAAGCTTGATGTTTGAGTTTAATTCTTGTTATCATCAACGCATGAGTTCTTTTTCATTGTTGCAGGTGAAACTGTGGAGAATTTGGTTATAATAGGGTCCGGTCCAGCTGGGTACACAGCAGCAATTTATGCTTCTCGAGCCAATTTGAAGCCTGTTGTGTTCGAAGGATACCAAGTAGGTGGATCTCCAGGGGGCCAGCTGATGACAACAACTGAAGTAGAAAATTTCCCTGGGTTTCCGGATGGTATTACTGGCCCAGACTTAATGGATAGGTGATTTAGTTTTACATTGCCTTTTTTTTTTTTTTCTTTTTTTCTTTTTTACTATGTGTTTGGGATTGAGAAAAGACCTGAAAATGGAAAATGTTGTTTCCACTAGGATGCGGCGACAAGCTGAGCGCTGGGGATCAGAGCTGTACCAAGAAGATGTAGAATTTGTAGATTTGAAAAGTCGTCCTTTTACTGTGCAAAGTAGTGAACGAAAGGTGATGATTCTTGAGTGGCAATGCTGTTTAATTTCCATTTAAAAAAAAAAAAAATTATTCCTACTGGAATACAAAATGGAAGTAGGAATATTATTATCCTGAGTAGGCTGCTCACAGTTTCAGTTTCCCTCAGCAGTTGTCTTTCCTCTTTTGGAAATCGAGAAATTCTGGATTTAAATTTGTTGATTCAGTAGTTTTGTAAGACTAAGAAGATTGACTTGGGCCTATGATAGTATGGACCCTGAGCATATTCTAAACTCTACTATAGTTTATCAGTTAACTGCTATCTTGCAGTATGTAATTGATGCTATACTGGAGTTTGGTAAAAAAATTGAACTGGTGATGTGTTATTCTCCACATAGAAAGGCCAATTTAAGCACAATATTTATTCTTAATGCGGTTAGAGATGTATTCTGGGCTTATTGTCAATTTGTTATTTCTTATTGAGTTTGGTTTTGTGACTCAGTGCATGCAATTGAAACTGCTCATTAAGTAGGGACTTTGTAGCACTCTGCCATAAGAAATATGAACACTAATAAAAGAAAAGTGGTTTAAAGTAAAACATTTTATTGAGGAAGATTCTGTACCTGGGACAAGTAATGCCTATTCTTTTAACATGCAACATATGCTTAGACATGCTAGCAGGCATGTATATCTTGAGATATTGAACACATTATCATCTCATTTTATGTGCTTTTTATTACTTTAGCCCCAAATAGGTCTTTTGGCTTGCTGGGGAAAATAAATTATCAAATTTGGCTATCTAACTACTCAGTTGATGTCGGTGTTATTTGCAATTTGTAGGTTAAGTGCCATAGTCTCATCATTGCCACTGGAGCCAATGCAAAAAGGCTGGGGCTACCAAGGGAAGATGAATTTTGGAGTAGAGGTATTAGTGCCTGCGCAATATGTGATGGAGCATCCCCCCTATTTAAGGGTCAAGTACTTGCTGTGGTTGGTGGAGGTGATACAGCAACGGAAGAAGCAATATACTTGACTAAATATGCCCGACATGTCCATTTACTTGTTAGAAGAGACCAGCTACGAGCATCAAAAGCAATGCAAGATAGGTGATAAGATATGAAAATTTCTGCTTTTCATTCACTCTTACACATGATTATTTCTTTAGCTTTGCATTATGTTCATATAACATCTTTCTTAGACATCAATTAAGCTTATTTGATACTATTTTCCTTTCAATATATCTTTCTGCTGATGTAATTTTCTTTTGCTTTTTCTAATTGGTAAAAGTTGGCTCGTTCTATAGGTACATTTTGTTGGAAATCTGGCTTGAACTGTTTTGCTAAATAGTTTTATTCTGAGATAGATTGAATAACTAATGAGCAATTGAGCTTCCTTAGTAACCTAGTTTTTTCGAATATTGAGAAAGTATGTACTCTGAATTTTGACAGATTACTGCAACATAAATGTTTTTAAAATCTGATCATGACATTTACTCTGTTAGCAAAATGGATAAGTCTTGCTGTAGTATTCCATACTTTTAATAACTCATCAAAAGTTTCAAACTCCAAAATCCAAATTTGAGGTGCTCAATAATCCAGCAACAAATGAATGACTAATCTGCTCAAATGCCTATTATTAACCTAAGGGAACGTCCACACAAATCATGTTAAAAATATTCATCTTATTACAATGCTTTGGAAATATTTTCTTTGCACTTGACTCTTGCCTAGTTCATGGCTACTTGAATTGGAGCTTTGCCTCAAATGGATAGAAAATTTTCTTTTCTTTTTTCATGTCTTTTTTGATAGATTGAATAACTAATGAGTAATGTATTTTAAGTTTTTACTTCCTGAATGTTTGTTTAACAGGTTGATTATGGCGAATGTTTCAGAGTTTTCAACAACCCAAACATCACAGTGCACTTCAACGCAGAGACGGTAGATGTTGTCAGCAACAATAAAGGGCAAATGTCTGGCATCTTGATCAGGAGAACTGATACGCAAGAAGAATCTGTGCTTGAGGCAAAAGGGTTGTTTTATGGCATAGGTCATTCACCAAATAGCCAGTTGATTGAAGGCCAAGTTGATCTTGATAGTGCTGGCTATGTGCTGGTTGAGGAGGGCACTGCAAATACATCTGTTGAAGGTGTTTTTGCAGCTGGAGATGTACAGGTAATAGTGCAATACTTCTAATTTATAATATGTAGCCATGTCTTAGATCACGGTTATGCTGACCTTTCTCAATATATGTGCTTTTGGACCAAGAATATTATATTATGAGCTGTGGGCATGCAGGATCATGAATGGAGGCAAGCAATAACTGCAGCTGGATCTGGATGTATTGCTGCTCTATCAGTTGAAAGATATCTTACTAGTAAAGACCTTGTGGTTGAATTTCACCAGGTATTTCAGTAATGCATTTTTCCTACTGAGCTTTCTGTTGTAATCTGCTGACACTTCAAAAAACGTCCTACCCTTGATGAATTTATTTTGAAATTTTTTGAATTTTAATTTGTAAGAAAACAGAGAAGGAAATAGTAGCTAATGAGAAAGTTCAGGAAAGCTACTCTCTTCTTGTAGAATATATAGATAAAACATTTCAGATGCAAAAGGTTCTTCTAACAAGGAAATTAAGGTTGTAGTTGTAATTCTGAATGCCTTGCAATTTTGCAGCCTCAAACTGAAGAGGTAAAAAAGGAGCCTACAGACAGAGATTTACAAGAGGGCTTCGATATTACCCTTACAAAACACAAAGGCCAGGTATATATTGTCGTATCACGAGCCTTAAAATAAATAGATTTTTCCCTTTAGGAGTTATATATGTCTCATTTGCTTGTATTCTTATCATCTCAGTATGCACTACGAAAGTTGTACCATGAAAGCCCAAGGCTTGTATGTGTTCTTTATACTTCTCCAACATGTGGTCCTTGCAGGACTTTGAAACCAATCCTTAACAAGGTACAAAACTCATTGAGGAAATTCATTCCTCATCTATTCTGTTTGTTTGATAAATATCCTTATCATGCTTTCAAATTTTTAGGACCTGTATATCTCATGGAAAATCAGAAGAAACTGTTGGTTGAAGTTGTTTTCCCCTTTTTAGTACATGATAGTATCTATCAATCAGTGGATACCATTCTTTTGGGGGGGTTTTAAATTAGATATTTTCTTATATCATGTTGACAGACCCCAAATTATACATGCTCAACCTTCTGGTCCTGTCTGCAGGTGGTTGATGAATACGACCAGAATGTGCATTTTGTTGAAATTGATATCGAGGAAGATCCTGAGATTGCTGAGGCTGCTGGAATTATGGGAACTCCATGCGTACAGTTCTTCAAGAATAAAGAGATGCTCAGGTTGGTTAGACATGCTTCACTTAATAGCTGACTAGAAGTTTCTCACATGAAATTTGGAAAATTTTACTGGGCTTCTTCTCCAATCATCTTTAAGCCTTAAAATCAGTGTGTTATACGTGGGGTTCTTATTCATTTCCTACTTTTATCCGTCCTAACATACTTAATGCCACTGCTCCATTCCTTCCATATATTCTCCATAGCCTTCCATTTGAAATCTAAAGCTTGCTAACTCCTGCGCTTGGATGTGCAGGACTGTTTCTGGCGTCAAAATGAAGAAAGAATACAGGGAATTTATTGAAGCAAATAAATGAGCTTTCACTTAAGATTCCTCGTCCCCTGAAGTCTATAGTCTTTCAGCTGCATCAGTTTGGCAAAATTCAATTTTGGTATATTTGGGGAGATGGTCCTAAATTTTGCTTCTGGATATTAAAGACGAAAGGGGGTAAAATTCTCATGTATGAGCCATATATATTATTTCTCAAATGCTATTCCCATTTGGCTTGGGAATTTTCGGCATTGCTGGATTTCAGAACCTCTTAATATATTCATTGAACGTCATGGTACTCAGTACATGAATTACATGTATATTTAAGTATTAGAATTATATGATGTACGAATAATTGCATGGGAGATTATGCGTTGGAGGGTCTACTCTACAGCAACAAACCACTAATTAATTCTTTAATCTCTTTAGGCTAATTTGGAATCAGAAGTTCCCTCTTTTCACACTGCGCAGCTATTGATGTACTGTTTCTTAAGTACCAAGGCTTGTTATTTGAACAGTTCAAAGAACAAGGCTTGGTACTCATTTGCTTGGGAGACTCCTGGTCCTATTTCAGGGTTGTCATGACTAAATTCTTGAGTAGAATAGTTAAGATAATACATGGCAGGATTTTCTTTTACTAGACAACTTTCTGGTGATTAAAACCGGTAAAATTACACATGTATGTATGTTAAGTAAAACAAAGAAAACAAATCTAGTGCTAGGAGATCTCATGATACCGAATCAGGGGTGGAATCAGGCAAGTCATCAAGGATGAATGTACCTAGTTTCCCTGTTCTAAACAAAGTGAGGAATTTCTTTGATACTGCAGTGCGAGCTTCAGATGCTTTCTGAGGTATCTTCAGTGCCTTTTGGAGCATTTCAAATTGTTGGTCTATGAGATTCTCTAAATCGCTTTCACTTTCCAGATTACCATTGAATTCTGAGAGTGATGTGTAGAGCACGCGCTTAACTCCAGTAACCATATCCTACGATGAGAAAAAAAACTATAAAATAAAATTCTACATCCACGACACACAAATTTAGCTTCGTGTTAATTACCAATGGATTTCTAATCGAACACAAATTCTGTGCATTAAATTTCACTACCAGAAGTAAAAACATTTTACACCAACTCTCAGGTACTCTTTAAGGTTTTTGTCCCCATCTGAGGTGCAGAAAAGCCGATATGTGCGATTTCACAGACCATTTTCCCATCACATTCTCCCTGTATCCATTTTTTGTTCTCTTAGAAGTTAGAACATAGTAAAACAAACCCACTAGATGATTTCTTTTAAATTATTGTCCTTAAGAGATTTTTGCTCAAGTAATGAAAGTCAAGGATATTAAGTGTAGATGGTAAAGATGGATCAGTTTTAGAAGCTTCAGAACCTTTTGACTACATAATCTGTGTAAGATACAGCCATGCAACTTGCAAGCTATTTCCAAAAAGTAACGAAGTGTTTCAACCTAAAGAAACCTCAAAATAATACAGCACAGTAAATTTCAACATAAAATGCCCTTCAATATCTTGACACACATTCTTTGCACAACAAATTAAAAAGGCATTTCAGTAATATATGCTGCATAAATAAAATTGCATTCAACCTTCAACGAATAAATAAGAAATTACCTCAACATAGTGCACATCAGATTTATTTGGCGGTTTCCTCCTCTTTCGCAGAAGATCCATGAGATTGTTCTCAGGTTTGTCATCATATTCACAATGCAAGCCCTCCATCTCTCTGTTAATCATATGCCTCCAGTGAAATGGAGTGCCACGAGTATTCAGAACTGCTAACAGGTATTGAGCAATACGCTCTTCACCGACAACGGAATCTTTCACTGACCCTACATGACAATTTTTAAGAAGTTGATATCACAGTGAAACCACAGCAAGAGGCATTCCTCGTGACAAGGAGTAGCAAAATTCAACATTTTCTCGGCCCTTTTAAGATAATGGTAAAGGTAGCAAGCAAACGAGAGAAAATAAATTATGTAATGTCAGAACCTTTTCACTTATGCATCCTCAATAATTTTAGGGTCCAATTTTAACATGCTTATCTTTTCCAAGATATTGTATTTAAATGTTGGTGAAAAACTAACTTAGATATATTTTTTTAAATTGAAATTTCTTTTTAAAAAAAAAAAAAAACTTTATAGTTTAATGTTAAAATTTTAATTAACACTTAAGAGAAAATAGTCAAAAAAGAAAAAAAAAAACACTTAGAGAAAATGAGGTCGAGAATTAGAAAATAAAATATTTCAAAAAAAAAAAAAATTGCAAATGGTCCCCTTAATCTTCCACTACTAAATTTAAAATATGAATTTGGTTTGAGATATCAGAAAAGAACAGTCCAAGTAGAGAGGCAAATATAAAAATAACAAGATTAATGAGAGGAGTTTAGAACATTTTGATGTATAGAATTATAGAAAATGCAAAGGGGACCTCGTAATAGAAAAAGTCAAAACCTGCAAGAGCTAGCTTCAATCCAGTTTCTATATCTGGTATGCTAGGAACCAATACTCCCGGCGTGTCCAAAACATATATGCTAGGCTGATGTGCTATCTGCATGTGCGTAACAAAAATGGAGAAACATCAAATGATATGATGATGAAAAATGAAATGAAGGCCAAATGGGATTTAACAGAAGAGTAAATGGAGAAATTATAACTTGGAAAGGTGCAAAACTTCAAGAAACCATAATGAATTATCCATAAAATTTGGTCACTTGAGAATCTTATTTCAAGATTTCCTCTACCTTGAATCCAGCAATATCTTGAGTGACTCCAGGCAATGGGCCAACAGTGGCTCTCTTTCTCTTCTCCTGCACTAGATTAAATTTGGATCTATTATATCCCCAAAGGAAAGTTCATCAAGAACAACTAGTTTCCCACACAATGTGGTGATTCCAAGAAAAAAACACCACTACCAACAAACAGCTCACCTGGAAAGCGAGATGATGCAATTTGATGGATAGAATTGATTAAAGCTGACTTCCCAACATTTGGAACGCCAACTACCATTACAAGAAGAGTAGGCTCCCTAGAGATTAATTCTTTGAGCTTGAACTCCACCAGATCAAGCAGCTTTGATACATGAATCACCACAAGGATACAGATGGAAGGCAATAGAAGCCTGTTAGGGCTTATATATGCAAAGTGAAGACAATGAACAATCTCTTAAATCTTTAAAAGCCGAGCAAGTACACAAAAGAATCAGAAAACAGATAAAAAGTATTTTGGCTGAACCTGGATTTGTGCACACCATAACAAGTATATATGCCGTAGACCATACACTTCAAAACATATAAAGAGTCTCTTTAATTTTCAAGAATGACAACATTCTGGACAACCCGAAGAAGATTGGCTAACCTTTTGGACTGAACTTTTGCTGTGTGCATTAATGGTCAGGCAATCTTGTTTGCATGAATCGAAATACTGAATCCACCTCTGCACAATCGTAAGCTAGTAAGTTTCCACAGACTGATGATTATTCCTAATCTCCAACAAGAAAAAAAAAAACATGTTTCCATAAAGTTACATCGAAGGAAAGGGACAGTAGTACCAAAAACACATTCAGGACACGCGAATTATCAATTCAAATAATACCTATTCCGAACTAGATATATATATAGTATAGAACAAAAATTAATTAGTACTGCAACAGTGAATATTATAGGAATCAAGGTACGTACATGCGTGATGTTGGTATTGGCTAAATCTTTCTTATTAAGAGCAATGATCCTTCTTTTCCCAGACACCATGGGCTGCAAAGTCTGATTTGTGGAAGACAACGGCATCTGCACACAAAAAATGAAAAAAATATTAATAATAAAAATTATAAAATTAAAATGAAATGAAGGAATTTAGACTTAAAAAATAAAAAATAAAATAAAATAACAACAACATAAGCCAATTCCAATAAACATTATTAGTAGTAGCAAAGATAAGTTAGTTACACGAGCATCCCGAACTTCGATGACGAGATCGGCGAGCTTAAGACGGTCGCGAATAGCTCTAGTGGCAGCAGCCATATGGCCAGGAAACCAGTTGATGTTTCCACCTCCTTTGCAAAACCCCATTTCCCCCAAAAGGATTCCCTTCCCTTTCTTCACAATTCCTCTCAACCCTCCCATCTCCTCGTCCACTTTGTTCCACCACCTTCGCCGGTACAGTTATCGCATCACCAGTCGTTCAAATTCTTGCTGCTAGAACCCTTCACAGCGGTAAGTGAAATTACTCGCGAGTTGTTTTTCCATTGGCAGAGAAAATGAAAGTTCTGTACAAAAAAAATGATACAAAAGCCCAATTTCTATATAAACAATAAGCCCATTATAAAAGGGCCGAAAATATGTTCAACACATCTTATTGGGCCTATTCATCTTGGCCCAACTTAACTGGGCCTAACTTTGATATTTTAGATCTCATTTTAAACCATTAATACATTAAATATCGATAAGTTACTTTTATTCCGCAAAATGTTTATGATGAATTCGAGTTAAAGAAAAAATATATATAATATAAAAGGTCAAATTAAGGAAAGAATTGAGCGAGTGAAGTTTTTGATTCCAAAATGATATGAAAATTTGAGTTTGATATGGTGAGCTAAGTCTTAGGTGTTTGTTTATGTATACACATAAACAATAATGGTACTTATAGCAGTAGAAACAGTATCATAAATATCTTCCCATGCTAAATATCTTCTAAACTATCTTATCCAATGCCCTAATTTATATACAACAACTGTTTGCTTCGGATTTTTTTATTGCTTTCTTGTCAGCTTTTAGAAGATGTGTAAGATGCATATTCACATATACATATATATGTATGTATAAAAAATGGCAGACAACAGATACTAATGTTGAATCCCATGTGCTTTTCTCCTACACTTTCGTCTATAGATATATATATATATATATATATATATATATGTATGTATATGCTCATTGAGTAGCTTTCCACTCATTTACCATACCAACTCCTCTCCATTAATAATAATAATAATAATAGTTACCTCTTATTTATATAATATTTTGTTTCTCAAACTTATAGTGTATATATATATATATATATATATCCCTTGCAAGTTTGAATATCACTAAAAACCATGCAGTGTTTTTTCCCATTGGTAATATCAAGAACAGAACTACTTTTCCAAATTTCAAGATCGATTCCCAGCAACTCATGCATGTTAATTCCAAGAATATTACTATATATGTATGTACAATGGATCTGTAACAGATGATTCTCATCAAGATGCTTTTATATATAGAGAGAGAGAATATTGTGATCATGCAAGAAGAAATCAAGGTTGGAACTTGAAGCACCAAAGATGTTATGATGAATCTATTTTAGGTTGATTATAAACCACATATATAGGGTGTATACGTACCTTGATCAATTCTATATATATAGAAATATGTATGTATATATGCCAGAGATTCATCAGTTTGTGTCTTTGACCTGCATGCAACAGTTGTACGATGAGATATTGGAACAAAATTAATATCTGCAAAACAAATCCGGCTGTCAATATTTTAAGAATATATATACGGACGAGATTATTCTATTCATGATTTTAGAAACTTATTCTTGTTAGTTAATAATTCTAATTTTTCTGACATCCTATTAGAACAAATTCATTGTTAATTCCCTATTTAAATTATGAATAAAGTGCATGAAAAAATAATGGCTAAAAATATATATAATTTAATGAATCAGAAATAGTTTAAAAGTGAAAGATAATATATATATATATATATAAGGTGTAAAAGTAAAAGTCGAAATGGACATGAAAAACATAGCTTGAACATCAATTAATCAAATGGGCAAAGTTCCACTTCTTTTTGGCTTGGTGGCTCAATTATATGTCTTTGATCCCATTTCTATATAAATATATGCAATTTTATGTACTATATATTTGGACTCATTTAATTAGAATGTAGAATAAATTTTACGCTGTCCAAGATATATATATATACAGAAAACAGATTCGGGTACGGCCCCGACCTTTCTGCCAGTTTTCACTGAAACATCAAAATCTACACACCAAGCGTGATATACTGATCATATATTCTGCATGCCTCAAACATTTTTTTTTTCACAACCACCAAAAAAAAAGGCCAAAAAAAAAAGAAAAAAGAACAATAATAAAGGAGCACTGAAGAGCAAACGATCAACTTCCCATGTAAAAATACAGAAATACACATTGACGACTGATCCCTATAACTAATCTAAGAAAAGAAAACAATCACAACATGAAAATTCTATATATGTATATAGAAATTCCCAGTAGCCCACAGAAAAATATTTAACATATGGTATAGAATGGTATTTTTTTAATTTATATATATATGTTCATATCCTAAGCAAAAATATGCTGAGTTCAGGACCACCATTGCCATCAGGATTCATCATGTAAAATGCTTCCGAGTCACGACTTCCTACGACTCGTTCGAACCTGGCTCTCATATACAGCAACTCACCTTCCGATGCTTTGCGGTTATCTTCTACCACCAATGGGATCACTCCGGCACCAACAGACACGCTCTGTATGGTGCTAAGCACGTGCCAATCGGAATCAGTGCAGGCGCGTGACAGCGCGTATCCACACTTTCTGCCGTTACAGTACATAGTCCAGGTTGGTTCACTGAACAACTTGTTATTGGCGTGCCTCCCACGTGACGAGGGGGGTGAAGTTTTCTCACACTCCAGTGCGATTCTGACTAGTCCGGACGACATCTCCTTTACTAGACTAGATGTCGACACCGCTAGCTCGATCAGTAGGACCGGTTCTGATCTGGAATCGTCCTGAACCGCGAAACTCACGTGACCTCTCCGGTTGCCGAATAGTGTTCCGGTAACTTTACGGCCTAGAGAAGGCGTTTTTATAGAGACGAGTTGCGTCGGAATGTTGAGCCACCGTCGGCACGTGGGAAATATGGTAGGCAAACTTATAATACTGAGGAGTGATCTCAGTACAGTTGAGACGCCGCTACGAGTTTTACTTAGTCGCTGGAAAGGTACCGACGGCGAATCACTTCTAACGAGAGATCTATCGGAAAAATCTTCAGAAGGATCGGAAATAATATTGAAAGACGCCGACGACGATCTTACGAGATTTGATGGAATGATCTTCTTGCTAATTTTTCCACTGCTGTTTCTCGGAAGGACTGCCATTACTCGTTCAGTTTTCATGTGGTCACAAATTAATTGAGAAGATAATTAATTACCACCATGCGATGCCGGAAATTCCGATGATCTTCTGCCGCGACGGATTACTTATCAGAAATTCTGATCCAACGATAGTACTAACTCTTCTTCTTCTTCTCCGATGAGAAATTAGTGAAAGAGAAAGAGAAAATGAAAATTATGGAAAATAATAATAAAGGAAGGCCGACAAGGTGATGATAGTGTTCGGAGGTGGCCGAGATAAAGGGAACCTATGGCGGTTTGTGGTGTTTGATGCTGATCATTTCACACAGTCATGCCCCTCTTATTTATACACAAAAATAATACTCTTACTTCTCTTTTTCAAATATAATATATATATTATTAATAGTGATTTTAATTATTTTTTTTTTAAATACCTATGCGAATAAAATATCAAATGTTAAAAATGGTAAAAGAATATTTGAAATTTCTTTTTCTTAGAAAAAGGAAAAAAGGAAAATATTATTACATGGTCCTGGGAAAAGCATGATCAGACTTACACGTGCATCGCCAAAGAAATTAAGAACCTTGACTTTGGGACCCAGTAATTTGTAAGCGTGATCTGGAGCTTAAAGAAATAAATCGACGGTAAAGATTGAGGGGTGCATGATTGAAGAGGAAAGGAGGTAACAAGAATTCAATATTCCGATGTGGGAGCTGTAGTTTCTTGTAATTTCATTTTGACCCAAATTTGATTAGGAAAATTTGTAATATCCTAAATCCTAATCAAAATTTTTTTTTTTGGAGTAATTTATATGTATGTATTAAATGCCTACTATAGGACCATGGAAAAAAAAAGTTAGAATAAGTGGGTTGAACATTAAACTCAAAAATATTTATAACTATAATAAAACTATTTTCAATGAATAATGAATAGTGTTAGGTATAATAATTCAATATTTGGTGTTACAAAAGTCAACATTTTAAAATAACCATTAATTTCATTGGGACAAATGGGCAAATATAAAGAGAAAATCGCACCGCCATGCATATACTCTCGTGACATATAGTAATTTTAATTTATTTTTATGTGTTGTATGTTTTATTTTATTTTTAAAAAAAATACGCTGTATTTAAAAATATAAATATAACAAAAATAAAATTAAAAAAAAAAGTTTTGAACCATCCGAAGTGGTGAAAGGATTAAGAGAGAGTTTGAAAGTGACAGCAAGGTGACGGAAGACATGATGAAGGTCAATGCTAAATAATTGGCTTTTAGAGGTCACTTTGTCCCCAACCATTTGGAATCCTAATACTAATTATTATTATTATTAAGATAAAGGATTAATATAAATGATTAATTATTAATTTAATATCGGACGGTTCCAAACAAAGAATACTATAATATATATATATATATAAGCCAATCTGATTGGTGGCCTACCCATGTTGACGGCTAGGATCATTTCTACAACTTTTTAGCCACGTGTATAAAAGGGTCGCCACTAGAGGACGATACTTTCTTTTTCTTGCATGCCCTCAATTTTGTCTTTCTCTCTCTTTTATATATATATATATATATATATATCTATTCTGCGTTTACATCACCATTTCTTATCAACTATTTTTTTATTTTCCTTTCCCCTCTAAAATTATGGAGAGCTATTAGAAGATAGATCCGCAAACTAACTAATCAAAATTTAAATTAATAGATATTTAAAGATAGAGGACTCTTCAATAATTCATACACTTTTTTGTTACTCGGTATTCAATTCTATTAATTTAAAAGAAATTTACGAAATAATAATAGTATAAAGTTAAAATTGTTTTTTTAGTATCAATTGGTAAATTTTGTCTGTGGTTTTAGCAAATTGGCAAATCAAGATTGGACTAATTGCGGCTAAAATTAATAAGAGAATAGTATTAAATTAGTTAGACAATGAGATTAAATTGGTTATAATTAATATTGGAAAGGATGGTGACTTTGGATACACATTTATGGTTACAATCTACTTAATTGTAAACATCATATTATTATTATTATTATTATATAAAAAAAAGGACACTTAACTTTCTTCCTCGCCCTACAATAGTATTTTAAATAAATTATTATGATTTATCTGATATTGAAACTTTCATCTAAATAATAATAATGTATAAATAAAAAATATTGGGGAAAAAAAAAAGATACTTATTGTAAGTTTGAAAGTGATTATAAAGTCTAAAACATTTTTGATAAAAGAAGAAAGGAAATATAACATAAAGCATAAAGGAAATATAAATTAAAGTCCTCAATGCTTTTTAAAGCCTAATAATTAGAATACCAAGAAACATAATGACCATTTTTTTCCTTTTTGTTTCTTTAATCTCTTTTAAGGACGTGACTTTAACGAAAATAAATAAACAATTGAACTAAACAAAGATGAAAAGACTCAAATTACAAATACCAGAAAAATCTAAACTTAAATATATACATATGCAAAGGAAAGCAACAAATTTTCCCGTACCTCAAAAAGAGTATTATAATATGAACTTTGCACGCCCTGCAAAACCTATTGTACTTTACTGTTATTATATTTTATGGAAAATATGGACTTTAATTTCATGCCCTTTTCATGCATGCTTCTTCGGAGTTAACGGTGCAGCAGCTTTTGCAGCTCTTCTATATTCATTTTATATATATATATATATATATATCTTTTGACTTGGCAAACGATGCATTTATTTGTCCAAAATTTTCAAAATGACCTATGAGATTGTCTAAGAAACATCTCTTTCTTTCTCTCTCTATAGATATATATTGTAAATAAATTATATGAGGGATATATATATAAGAATTATTCACTACTCTATGACCATTAGAGTACTTTCGGAATCATGGGATGTGGCTTCAATTTTTGGTACTTTTCTCTTGTGGCATATATCCACAGGTAGCCTGCAAAACCAAATAAATAAACACCGGGAATATTTTTCAAAGGAAAATTAATTACAAGTAATTAGCTTATAAATTAGCTTAAAACATACCCTAGGCGTAATGAAGTGTCAGAGTTACCATCTTTGTCTGATCTACAATCACAAACAGTGATTGAACTTCCCCCAGAGTTTTTCTTTCCAGCTATTACGCCATTGGTCAACTTTGACTGGCCACGGAGTTCCACAATCTTTTTTTCCCAAATAATTTAATCAATTAATTAATTGAACAGATGACTATATATATAAAAAAAATATATAAAAATATATTTTTTATCATACCTGCTTCCGCAGTGCTTCATTTTCTAGCATTGTTTTCTGCTCCTAAATCCAGCACCAGAAGGATAAATAAAATATATGTATATATTTATACAATCACAGGATGTTATATTTTTACCTGTAATTTCGACTTTTCAATCTGCTCTAATAATACTTGCTCCTGGAAAAACATAGATACAGAGAGAAAATATATAGAATTCAGAGACTCTCCATAATTAATTAATGTCTCCGAAAGTATTTATATACCTTTCTATCCTTAACAGCCAGTATGCCTTCATGTAGCTGATGCTCCAAATGCTGCAATTCCTTGAAGCTCAAGCTTCCAAGTTCCTTCCCCGTCATTTGTCTTCAAAATTAAATTAATTACCAATCAAACTTTGATGTTTGATGTTCTGACGTGAGATTTATAAGAAGTAATTAATCAGAACTCACCGTTGTATCAACTGTAGCTTTGCAATTTCTGATTTTAAAGAATTTACTTGAGGCGTTTGGCTTTCATGCTTCATTAATAATAATAATACAAGGAAAACAATGCATTAGTCACTAATCCTAATTATTCATAAGCAAAACAAAAAGGGATCTTTTAAGAAAGACAAGGATCAGTAGTCAGCAGCAGTGGAGAATATAAAGATACAAACATGTACTAAACAACTGGGGACATTATACATAATTTCAATTTACAGTAACTAAAAGCCGCCATTATGTATGACGCTGGATCCAAAATAATGAATACTAATTGTTCAAACCAAAATAAATAAATAAATAAATAAATAAAGAACCAATCAAAAGATGAGAACATGTTTGGGATACGGAGAGCTTTGATCATTGCTAATAAATTTGGGGTGTGAAAAGAGAAGGATAGAGGAAAAGTTATATGATGAAGAATAATGCAACGGTGAAAAAGTCTATCAAGTACAATCAACTGAGTATATATGTATGTATATATTTACCTGATCTGTTGAATTCTCAGTGGAAATGAGCTTTGGACATTCATTACTGATCTTTGAAGGCTGTGTATTTGTGTTATATCTCTCTAGAATGTGTTCCATCCTTCATAAAAATGGAACAAACCTCATTTGTAAGCTAAGAAATTTTCAACTTTTAATAGTGGTAACTATGGAACTAGACATAACCATAACCATAACAATAGGCTTTTATAATTACACTCTTAATTACAGCAAATACAACAAATATAATAATATCATTGATTTTATCTGTAATTTAATAAATAAATAAAATCAAATACTTATAAAATAATAAGTTATATAATAAAAAAAAGATAATAAAAGATATCTAACCCTTTTAATATATTAAAGATAAATATAAATATTGTTGAATAAAGGAATCTTAAATTATATATATCATGAATGAGAAAATAATTGCATATAATATAGATTTACTTTTTCTACATTTTTCATAATTATATATATTATTTGGAAAATTCTCAAAACTAACTCTCACTTTATTTTTATAATCTAGAGAAAAATATGATATTTTGAAATATTTTGGGCCTTTACTAAAAACAGTAATCTATTTTTCTTGGGCTAGAAGAACAAAAGGAAAAAGATCGGAGCCTCACTATTTTTTACGGATGGGCCGATGGCTAAAGTTTGGTTATCTAGTCAGGATCCATAGGTGTAGTTCCGATTGACCTATGATCTTTTAGTCAAAAAGGACTAAAACTATCCTAAATCGTCTCTCCATGCATAATAATACTCTCTGCTCTTCTCCTAGTCCACACTGTAACAATCTAATCTAAGGGTTAAGAAAATACTGATAAAACCTTTTTTTTTTTTTTCTTTTTTCATTTCCATGGCATCTATGATTTAATTTTAAAGCATAAAAATAAGAAAAAACACATAATTTCTCCTAATCTACCCAAAAGGCGCACACACAAATTTCTAGAAAACTGATCAGTCGACGAAATTTACAGGAAAACACTCCAATCAAAAAAAAAAAAGGGAAAAAGTACCGAGAACTAGCAAATTCATAAGGCTTTCCGGTGCTGGAGAAAATTATAACGGCAACTTCGGCGTCGCACAAAATGGCGAGTTCCTTAGCCTTCTTCAAAAGTCCGGCCCGGCGCTTCGAGAAGGTAACTTGACGGTTATTAACATTCTCGATCTTTTTAATCTCAATTTTCCCTCTTCCCATACCTTTCGCTTTTTTTCTCTCTCGGATAGATCTATCTCCCTTTTTCCGCTATATATTGCCCTAATTGAATCAGAAGAAGAATCAGAAGAATCAGTTTTTGGGATTTTGGTCTCTTATATAATAACATATTTGAAAAGAGAATTGAAACAGCCTATTTTTAGCTTTCTTTGGTAGGTTTCAATTCTCTATTGCGAGGATTGTAATGGTGGAAAGTGGAACTAAATTTAGAAGATAAACGTTAGAAAGGAAATGCTGAAAATTCTATAACTAGTAAATCCCTTGATTTGGTAAATACCATTTACCTTTGGGTATGGCCCTTTGCCATTTTTGGAAAATTATGAATTAAATTTTATTTATAAATAAATAAATAAATAAATAAAACAACGTTTTCAAGCAGTGATGCATACGAAACGTGCCTTTCCATTTCTTTCCTTCCTTCCTTCTTCCTTTCTTTCTTTCTACTTTATTTTTTTCTTTCAATTTTCCATTTCCCTTTTTTAATAATTTACAATTAAATTATTTCTTAAATTAATGGGACGGATGCGTTACCAACTCATACTATATACTTTAAATAAATAAAAAAATTTAAATATATTTTACTTTCTAATTAAGTAATGTATATTAACGTAAATAATATATTTTAACTATAAAAGTTTACGACACGAGATTAAATAAAATGCACAATTTATTGTGTATTACTATATAAGATACATATATATATTATCACACAATATTAACAACTGATAAGTTTTTTTTTTTCTTTTTCTTTTTTCTATAGAAGTAGTTTAGCGAATAAAATGAAAAAAGAAAAGAAAAAATATAAATATTATTTACTTAAAAAATTATTAACAACTTTAAATTAATTTATATAAAATGATTGGATTATTTATAATAATATTTAATTATTTAAAAAATGATTAATTTTTTTAAAAAATACAATGGCAATGGATATGTAGAAATGAGTCCAGCTGTCACATCATCTTCGAGCTCAAATTAGAAATTTTTGTTTCCATTGGTTTTGCCACGTGATTTGTTTCCCAAAATAGACATAAAATTCTACACAAAAGAATCAATTCAAGGAGAGGGAAAAGAGATGACTCAAAAAAAATTTCTTTCTTCATTTTTCTTCTTTTGCTTTTTGTTTCTTTGTATAACTTTGAAGATTTTGTCTTTTCTTGATTTATTTTTTTATTTGATTTGTATAAGTTCACAAAATTGGAAAATGAAAAGAAAAACTTATATGAGAAGGAAAAAAAAATTAACCTTTTTATATTAATATTCTATTTTTAAAGGAGAGGAAAACGAAAAGAAAGGGAAAAAGCCCAGCCCAAGCTTCGAGCCCAACACCAGTTCCAACGTAAACTTAGTAAACGGTGTAGATCAACTTCTTGAGGCAAAATTCAACGGCTAAGATCTAGGACCCCACACATTTGAATTCAAATATGTCAAAAGTAACGTTACCATTCCGGAGCCATTTAGGTTCGGACAAATCCGAACCTAAAAACTTACCTTCCCACTAAAATAATAACCCACAAAAAAATGGTCCGAAACACATTTAACGCTACTAAGTCAATTAACCCACTCAGTAAGGTATCAACTTTAATTACAAAACCAACTCAATAAATCCTCTCTTTCTTCTCTCTCTTTTGCTGACTTTTATATGCGGTATATTTTGACAGTGGTATGTATGTTGTTGGGATTTCTACATTTTCTTTATCTTTTTTTTTGGGTTTCTGTAGATACAATATTTAGTAAGAAGTGAAAGATTTTGTGTTCTTGAAAATACTGGGATGTTAGTAAAGATTCTTAGAAATAAACGTTTCTTGAATTTCTTGAGTAACTGATTGCTTGCATTTTTCAAGATTTTTCTTGCTTAAGGATCTGGGTTTTTTTTTTTCTTTTTTTTTATGAATGATAGAGACTGGAGAATATTTGAGATTCAAATGGCGGTTCCTGGAAGAGATGTGAGGCATTGCTTTAACTTGGTTTCAAGAAGAGCTGAAGAAGCAGGTTCTTTACATAATTCTTTTTTTTTTTTAATAATTTGTTCTTAGAGTTCTTTCTTCTTCTTCCTTTTTTTCAACAAGAATTTGAAATGTGGTGGAAAAAGCATAAGAATCTGGGCTGATAATACTGGTGCTTGATGAATCTCTACTTATATATATATATATGTGAATTCTAGTAGAAAACGGGATAAGAAATTTTATTATCTAATTGTGATGGAATAGTTCTTCAAGGGAGTTTAATTCTACAAGAAAGATTTCCCCATACCTCTTCATCTTACCCTGTTCTTAAGACTCAGTAATAGCTCCCAAGGGTTCTTTTGTTCTTGGAAAATACATTTATCAAGGATTTTACAGTAGTAATCATTTCTTGTTTTCTGTTTAATTATTCAGCACTTAGGCGATATCAGGCTACACATTGGCTTGAATGTTTGGTTGGACCACTTGGTATAGAAAGTCAGCCTTCAGAGAAGGATTTCATTTCATGCTTGAGAAATGGTTTAACCCTTTGCAATTTGATTAACAAGATTGAGCCTGGTTCTGTTCCAAAGGTAAAAACCACAGACTTACTTACTTTTCTTTGAGTTTTGTTAGAATTCCCAAAGGAAAGAGGTTCTTTTAATCTCTTCTTGAAATCATTGTTAGGTTGTAAAGAATCAAGGATCAGCTCATTCTCTGACATGGGATTCTATGCCATTACCGGCATATCAATATTTTGAGAATCTCAGAAACTTTTTGGCAGCTATAGAACAACTAAAGCTACCTGATTTTGATGCATCAATCTTTGAAAGGGTAGATTCAATTATGATGACTTTGTTTTATATACACTGATTCTCACATATTTGATAGTTATTAATAAACTGAGTCTGCAATTTTAGGAAACTGTTGAAGAAGGATCAGCAGCTAAGGTTGTTGACTGTATTTTGGCTCTTAAGACATATCATGAGTGGAAACAAATACCTGGAAGCAATGGATTCCATAACTTTAAGCCTTCACGGTCTCCTTTTGTTGCTCATTCTTCAAACAAGATTACTAACACACGACCTCCGGGGACTGCTGTAACCTCCAGTAGTTGCCGGCAGTTGAATATGTCTGCAAACTGTGATAAAAGACCACCACCACCACCTGCAAGGGAAAACCAACATTTTCAAGGTTCTCCTAGCTCCCTTTTTCTTGTTTAACTGAAAGTGCATTCTAATTGCTTCTTTCCGGGATGGAATTTAATTTAATTTGCTGAGGTTTGTAGATCAAATTGTCAAGGCTCTGGCTGACCACATGATTGAGACAAAGGAGAACATGGACAGTAATCTAATTGCTTCTTTACGGGATGGAAACATGGTCAATTACTTTGAACTTGTTCTTATTATATCAAATATAGAAATACAAAACCAGGTCTCAGTTTCTCCTGTTCTTTATTAGCAGGATGCTGCAAAGTTACTTGGAAAGTTCATTGTCAGTAGCCTGGAGCAAGAACTACAAAAGAAATTTCCTGAGGTGAGTTTATATACAACTTCTGAGGACAAAAATAGCATTTGTCATGTATGACTTAGCTATTTTACACGGTAAATTTAGTCATTGCCAAATAAAGAATCAATAAATATGTCAGGCACAGGCTTGTAATAAGCTGCTAAAATTTCATAACATATTTGTTCCATTCATTACATGCATGACTAGACTGACACTTGGAATATCTGTGGATCACTTCCAGCTGAAATCAGAAAAATTAAAACTGCTGGGAAGCTGCTTACCTGAAGATACAGCTTCTACTCCCCTTAAGACATCAACTCCAAGAAACCACAAGGGTTTGCAGAATAGCAGAGTATGTTTGCATAAGGGTTACTGCAAGCACTGGACTTCAGTTCAAATGCAAGAGAAGGAGTTGTCGGTATAGTCATAATCTGTTTTACAGATTTTAGGGGATTTTAGACTTCCATTAATGCATATCTAAGTAGATCAATTTTCTTGTATCACTTGCAGAGTCTTAAGGCACTACTATCAGAAACAAGAGAAGAGTTTGAAAACATGCAAATTCAGTTGAACAGTGACTTGAGGAAGCTTGGTAAGTGGATTTAAAAGCAAGTGTTTTCTTGCTTCAAGCTACTAATTTGTTATCTCGTAATCATGACATCTAGATTATTGGAGCCATTACTGTCTAATTTTCCTCAAAATGCATTGTCAATGAGCACTAATTTTTCATCCTAGGAAGTGCTAATTTTGGTCATTTACTTAATTGCAGATATTCAGGTGCAGGAAATGTCGCTTTCAGCCCAAAAATATCATGAGGTTGTAAGAGAGAATTGGAATCTACATAACATGGTTCAGGATCTAAAAGGTTCAAAAGTGATGTTCAACATTTCAGCATTATCTTTTCTCTTAAGTCTTTTGTTGCTCTTACTGTTTGGAATATTCTTCAGGAAACATTCGAGTTTACTGCAGAATCAGACCCCACTTTAGTACTGAAGCAAAAAATGTCATAGATTTTATTGGAGAAGATGGTTCTTTGGTTGTTGCAGATCCATCAAAATCCCAAAAGGATGGAAGAAAGAGTTTTCAATTTAGTCGTTTGTTCGGTCCCACTGCCTCTCAAGGTATTTTGAAACTAATGCTTGTTTTCTAAATTCTCTGATCATTTATTAATCAACCTGTTCCATTTCCAGAGGTAGTCTTTAAAGAGACTCAACCACTTATTAGATCAGTGATGGACGGATATAATGTATGCATTTTTGCTTATGGCCAAACTGGATCTGGAAAAACACATACTATGGTAATCTTTTTAGTTTGGTTTGCTCTTTTTAGTTTTTCATGACACAATTTCTCCAGCTGACGCTTTAATATTCGAACATTTTACAGTATGGTCCATCTGGTGGATCAACTGCTGAACAAGGAATCAACTACTTGGCAATGAATGATCTGTTCCAACTTTCTAATGAGAGGAAAGACATCATAAATTACAAGATTTATGTGCAAATGGTTGAGATATACAACGAACAAATTCTTGATCTCCTTGCAGAAGATTTATCTGTCACCAAATATCCTTTCACTTTGTAAAGTTTTTTATCGTTCGAGATTTTCAGTAATGCCTTATGTTTGCCATTGTTACCAATCCTTAACGATCATCAAGCTAGAGATTCAAGATTGTTCAAATGACAATGACTTTCCTCCAAATGCTTCAATGCATCCGGTAATGTCCATTACCGATGCTATCAGTTTGATGAATCGAGCTAATGCTGCCTCCACAGCCATCAATGATCGAAGCAGTCATTCTCACAGGTGAATATTCATCAAATCAGTTCATTCTCATTGGCATAGAATAATAACAAAATCTTCATATGTTTCATGCTTGTGCATCAGTGTATTGACAGTCCACGTGTATGGAGAAGATGATGTATCAGGAACTATACAGCAAAGTTGCCTCCATTTGGTGGATCTTGCAGGGAGCGAGTGCATCGATAATTCTCTTTCTTGTTTGGGAGAGGTTATCATGGCTTCGGCACAGAAGAATTCTTACATTCCCTACAGAAACAGCAAACTCACACTAGTCTTGCAGAATGCATTAGGTGGGATTCTTCTATCTATCATCATCTAATCTTATTCAGTTCATTGTGCTTAAGATTCCCTCGCGTTTAATCTTATATAAAACGGTGCAGGAGGACATACAAAAACATTGATGTTTGCTCATGTGAGTCCTGAGGAAGATTCATTTGGCGAAACGATTAGTACTTTAAGATTTGCTCAGAGGGTCTCTATGGTAGAGCTTGGTGCAGCAGCTTCTCAAAATAAAGAGAGCAATGAAGTTTTGGAGCTTAAAGCAGAGGTAAATGAAATATCCCTATTTTCTTCTTTGATCTTACTTTTACTATAGAAGATTATGACATGTTCGTTACAGCTTGAGAGTTTACGAGCAGCATTAGTAGCTAATGGAGTTCAAACACCACGGGAGAAGCCTAAATCTAAACTGATGATTGAAAAAACTCCTCCTCCACGCACACGGAGGTTGAGCATTGAAAACTGTAGTAGTAGTGTCTTGAGAGCTGAGAAAAAGGGGGCTAAAACACCATTTACACAGACAAAATCAAGAAGATTAAGTTTGGAAGGACCAAGATATACAAATAAAACTCCAGAGCAGAATAATGGTGGTGGTGGTTCTAAAGTAGAACTAAACCAACCAAGGCAGCCTCCTCCAAGAATTCCTCGGCTGCAACAGCAGAAAACGCCTGAGCCAGTGGTAAAATCCAGGAAGGGAATGAAGAATGATGAGCCTGATGGCAGCCAATCAGAGTCATTCCCTACACCCTTAGGCTTAGCTAATAATTATAACAACAGCAGCACACAAGGAAAGGGAGGGTCATCTCATATTAGGAAATCTACTCGTTCCATTGGAAAGCTTATTAATGGATCAGAGAAGAGGTATAATCTCCATTATTTTCATTTTCTTACACACAGACACACACACACACATATATATATATATATATATATATATATATATATATACACATGTGCATTGAAAGTTGATTTCTTTTTACACACACCCCTGAATAATAGCTCAATCAGCAGTAGTATTCAAGCTCCAAACTCACCAATTTCAAGGGGACTGAGGAGAAGGTCACTAACCGGTGTTCTACCACCAGACAGGACAAGGAGATCTTCTCTGGGAGGAGGAGGAGGAGGAGGAGAAGGTAGTGGTAAAATCTAATAAATGAATTTGTTAAATTTTTCTAAACTCCATTTTCAAACATCTTTCTCTTCATCTATTTCTCACAGGTATAGCAGATGTAAACAGGAAGTCCAAGACACCTCCTCCTCCAACTCGTGCTTCTACCAAATTGACTAAACGGTGGATATAGATATAGAAATAGATATAGAGAGAAATGTTCTCATTTGGAATGTTCTCTGCTTCAGCTCGAGGCAATAATAGAGATAAAGACAGACCTTTTAACACAGCTCTCAGGAATCCCATCATTTTTTGTTACTTTTTTCCCCATGTCCAAGAAAATCTTGAATCAAGAAGAAATCTTTATTAATACAACAAATTAGCATTCATATACATATTATCTAATATTAATCTAAATATATCCAAACTTGGATTTTTTGAGACGCTGAATTATGGATAGAATGGATTCCTCCCAAGTCACATCACGTGTGGCAAAAGTCCGATAACTGGGCAAAAGGGAAGGGGGAGTAGGCCTAATTTTGCATGTGGCCTAAACCCTATTTTTTTGGCAGAAACTGTCACGTGAATCCAGGTTTTAAAATAATAAAAAAATAATAATAGTAACGGTCAAAAATAGTACATAAATTAAGAAATCTCGGACAGGCACGGATGTCATTTTTTTTACCTCGTTTATCTCCCCCTTTCCCAATTAAAGCAAACTTATTGTACCAAGTAATATTACGACATGTCACTATTTTGATTCCTTTTCAGAAAATATGTTATATATAAAAAAGTTAGGATCTTTACATAAATTTATAGCTAAATTAGAGATCTTTAATTCAATCATTCTTTATATATATATATATATATATATATCTTTATTTGCACATGGTTAGGGGAAGATTTATGTATATATATATATATATATATTAATATATATATATATATATATCTTTATACCGAGTATTATTAGGACATAATTTGGCCCACAAAAAGTCTCCACATACGAGAGTTTTCTTCAACACCAGGAAATCAGAATTGTCACAAAAGTCAAAATTTTATGGCCGCACTTATTTCTAGACAAAATCTTGAACTTGCGGTTATGGAGAAGGGAAATAAAAAAAAAATGATGAATGATGAATGATGAACAAAAAGGCCATGTGAGAAACAATTAATCATTAAAGATTGTCATGTGAAAATCCAAGCTGCTCCAATCAAGAAATGAAATACAAGGGGATGACTTTGTTATTTTTCTACTCAAAAGTGTACAATTTTTTACATCAAGAACATGTTTTACAGTTTTTTTTAGGGACAATAATGAACTGTTACTGATAGTACTGAAAAGGACGACGAGAGTAACTTCCTTTCTTCTTAGCAATGGTGTAATAGTAAGCACGGAGCAGTCTCTTCTGAAATCTTGCTAGATTCAACCTTATATTTTGATGATCAAGATAGACTTGTTTAGTAATTTCCCAACCTTTGAGATTTATACTGTCGGGATCAGTTAAAACAGGATCATCTTCCTCGTACTGATCATACAATGAGCTTTCTTTGGGAAGGATTTTGTAGCCAATATATTTTAAACCAAATCTAACAGAAGCATCTCCAAAGTAATTTCCAGCTGCCCAATCAGTTCCAAGTGGTATGATTTGGATGAACACACAACCAGGTCTCATGTACAAGAAATGTGTCAAAGCAGCGCCATGGACACCGATCATAACATCACTTGAATTAAGTGCTCTGTAAATTCTTGCAAGTTCTGAAGTTCTAACGGGTTTCACAACTTCCACTAAAAATCCAATCTTTTCTGCTAATTTTATCATGGAATCTTCGTTAGTTACTTCTCTTGATCCGCCACCACTTCTTGATATTATAACCAATTTGGGTTTTTTAATCTTCTGATCAGTAGTAGTAGTAGTAGTAGTAGTCATATCTACTACTGCAGGGGATGGAGATGGAGAAGCAGAAAGTTTCTCCCTTTCTTCATCTTGGATTAGCCCTTTAATTCTAGGCCAATAAGCTTGATCTAGAAGTTTCCGGAAATCTCTAATGGTTTTGTTACCTTCCATCAATGAAGGATCAATAGTGAGTTCATCATGGATTCTCAATCCAACAATTGCTTCAGGGAAACAATGTGTTCTGTTATCTCCACTGAAATTTATAACTGGATAATCAGTCATCTGTGAAACAATATCCCCGTATTTCATAATCCACCAATTGTGATAATCAAGATTGACAAACACGACCTTTTTGTTCAGATGCTGAGTAGTAATGTAAAGAGGCAAAATCCCATCATTGAATTCGTGATAAAGATTACCAGTGTAGCCGGAAGTGGAGAAGAACACGGCAGGGACATCATGCTGCACATCACACCGATGGCCGGTGCCGCCTAGATTTGGTGGTGGTGGTTTCTTCACAAGCAGGTTGAGCTGAGTAACGGTATCCATAATTTGTTCCCATTTCCGAGTGTAAGGCTTGATCTTTTCGTGTTGGAGAACCCCGGTACTGACATAATCGGTGGAATCACCGGCGCCGGCGTCAAGGTAGAGGAAGACTGAAGTGGTAGCCGATTCTGTTCTCACATCCCCTTTCATAATACATATATCTGACCGAGTACTACTTCTGTCACAACACATAGTCCCTGCAAATAAAGAAAAAACATCAACAGAATCTCAAGATAAAAAAATATCATCTTAATCAACAGAAAAGAAAAAAAAAGAACCAATCTTTGCACAATCCATCACCTGGGTTCTTGAAAAAAAAAATTACTTACCATTAGGGACAAAGGAACAGAGGGAAGCATTAAGGTTGGTCTCAGAAAAAGGTTTACCATCTTCAACCCGAAACAAATCTGCACTTTTTCCAGAAAAGGAGATAAAATTTAACTCAGAAACCAAAAAAAAAAAACCAAGACAGGAAGGAAAGAAGAGCGAGAAGGTGCTTACGGAGGAATGAGAAAGTGGAGTATGAGAATAAGTAAATCAAGGTGAAATACAGGAAAGAAAGGAAGGCTAAATATAAAAGCTTATTATTATTGTTAGGTCTTCCTTTCTTGTTACTGAAACCAGGTGAGTTCCCAGAAAGAAAACCAAGACATGAATGAGATTCTTCATCTTCAACACCGCCATAAACATCTCCTTTTCTCCATCTTTGATATCTGGTATGGTATTTCAACTTCACCATCTCTGAAAATCAATGAGGAAGAAAGAAAAAGAAAGAAAGAAAAAGGAAGAAAGAAAAAGAGAGAAAGAAAAAGGAAGAAAGCGGTGAAAGTTCTTTTCTTCCGTATGATATTTGTTTTGTTACTTTATACTTGAAGACAGGCAGAGAGAACAGAGGTGGTGGAGAGCTGTATTTTATTTTACAAAGAACAATGACAAAAGAGTAGTGCTTTGTCTACTGACACAAAAACGAGAAAAAGGAAAACCCTTCAAAATATATATACATATATCTATATAATTAATAAACAAATTCGACACAGGACGAACATTAACGTTGATTTGTGCTCTTATGAGTTGGAGATTCTTTCGAAAAGGTCACGTGACCCTATATCATCATCACGTGCTCAAAGTAGTAGTCATTGCAAATCTGAAATCCAAAAGATATATATTGTACTTTCCCCCTTCTTCCATCCCACATCCAAAACAAAACTTTTTAAAATTATTGTCATTAGGAAGATATAATATATACATACATATAAATGTACAATGAATACGAATTTCTCTCTCTCTCTCTAAGATGTTAGTAAATTGCCATTCTTTTTCTTCTTGGTAATGTAATCATAAGCACGGACTAATCTTTTGCGAAACCGGGGAAGGTTCAATGTGACATTCTGACCATCAAGATAAATCTTTTTGGTAAATTCCCAACCTTTTTTGTTTATGCTGTCCGGATCAGTAAGAACGGGATCATCTTGACTGTAATCATCGTACAAAGAACTCTCTTTTGTAAGAACTTTGTATCCGACGTATTTCAGACCGAGTTTTTCCGCGGGTTCACCGTAGAATGACTCCGATGGCCAATCCGTTCCGATTGGTACGATTTGTACGAAAACTGAACCGGGTCTCATGAATAGAAGGTAGGTCATTGCAGCACCGTGAACGCCCACCATGACGTCAGTTGAATTAAGGTCTCGATACATTTTCGCTAGCTCCGTGGTTTGGTCGGGTACTAATACTTTGACCGAAAACCCGATTTCTTTTGCCAATTGGATGAGGGAATCTTCGTTTGTTATTTCCCTCGTTCGTTTCCTCGAGATGATTAGGAGTTTAGGTTTTGAATCGGATGTGGATGATTCGGGCTTTGATTGAGCTTGGCGTTTTTTCTGTTCTTCTTTAATTAAACTGTTAATTCGAGGCGAGTAAGCTCTGTCGAGAAGGTTTCGGAAATCAATAATGGTTTTACCGCCGTCCATTAACTCAGGAGCCACCGTGAGTTCGTCGTGGATTTTCAATCCGACTATTGCTTCCGGGAAGCAATGGGTAGTTTTATTTTCTGGGGTGAAGTCAATTACTGGGTAATCGGAGAGTTGGGAAAGTACGTCGGCGTACTTGGTAAACCACCAATGGCGGAATTCAAGAATGACAAAGATGACTTTTTTCTTGAAACGCTGCGAGGTTATGTAAAGAGGCAAAATCCCGTCATTCATGTCATGGTAAGCATTCCCGGTGTAGCCTCCGGCGGAGAAGATTACAGCAGGAACGTGATGTTGGACATCACATGATGATCCACGGCCATTTTTAACGAAGAGGTCTAATTCTTGAATCTTATTCATGACGCCGGTTTCCCATTTCCGGGTATACGGTTTGATTTTCTCATGTTGGAGAATTTCATCATCATCATCATCATTACTCTGATCATCTGATAAATAAAAATCATCAGCTCTGTACAGAGTTACTGAAGAAGAAACAGAGTCTGCTTTAACATCGCCTTTCATTATGCATATATCCGAACGAATACTACTTCTGTCACAACATATTGTTCCTGAATTTCGGAGAATTCGTGAATTAATTCATTTATTATACGATGCATCAAAAATCAAGAACTGAGAAATTGATGGGGGAAAAACTAACCAAATGGAACAGAGGAGCAAATGGAAGAATTTACATCAAAATCATCATCTGGAACAACTCTTTCATCTACAATTTCAACTCTGTCTGCAAAGAATTCAAGAAATCATGAACCCAGAAAGAAACCACGTATGTAGAGAAGAAGGTGAATCATGAATACTTACTTAAAAGAAAGAAACCAGAAGCAGAGTTGAGTAAATGGGATGCTACGATTAAGCAGCAAGAAAGAAGAGAAACCAAAAGAAGGTAGAAAAACTGAGGTCTTGTTCTAATCTTGCTATTCCAATCGGAATTTCCACAATCAAAAACAATTGGCTGGCTCGATGAAGTTTCTTCATGTTCATCATCCCTGTCTGATGATTTTCCATTGGATTTAGACCTCTGATAACACTTGATCATTTAGAACACACAGAGAATAATTAAAATAAATATATATTAAAGAAAAAAGAAAACCCAGAAAGCGGATGATAGCGTTTTCTGTAAATTTTGCTTGAATAAAGAATGAATGAATAAATGAATGAATCAAAAGCTTCGAGCTTTATATGTGGTGTCCTACAATGGTGAAAGTATATATCCCTTCAAGAAAATAAATATATAAAGAAATGTGTTGTTTGATTATTATTTAGTCAAATACGTGTTATAAAAATGGAATGAGACCTAAGTTTGGGATGAGGTTGCGTTCAATGGAAGAATTAGGAGGAGGTGAAAACCACGCGCCAGCCCCGTTTATAAATAATAGAGAATGACGTTTCTCTAATTCTTGATTCTGGTGTGTTGTGTTCCGCAAGGAATGTTTTTCTTAATTTTATTTTTCCGAAGATCACAACCTTCTGATGTATAACCAAAATTATTTATTTTAAATTAATTAAAAATAATATTTTGAGAGGTTATGCATAATCAGTTAATATCTATGTCACTTTTAAATTTTAATAATTATGGTTTGAAATTGAAGAAGTATTAATGTCAATTTAAGGAATGTGCTGATATTCTTCTGAGGTCAACGGCGGGTGTACACTTTTTTATGTGCGAAAGTTACTGTCAACCACTTCATTGTGGGAGCTGGGAAGCCTTAAAAAAATTAATAAATAAATTTTTAAATTTATAAATAATTATTAAATAAAATTTAAAATTCTTTATTTAATAATATAATTTATAATAAATGAAAACACGTAAGTTATTGGGCCAGTTTAGTTGGCCCATCATCGGTTTTATCTGAAAACTGAAATAAGACGGAAAATCGGGGAAAAAAAAATTTATATTACTAAGATTCCGAAGAAGAAAAAAAAAAAATGTTTTAAGACGGTAGGCGGTGGAGGAAAAGTAACGGTGGAACCCATTTAAGACGGTAGCCGACTCTCTCTATATATAACCTTTCTTTAGGCCGTTTTCTGTCTTCTTCAGACCCTCTCCAAACTCGGTACACAGATTTCGTTATTTGTTTGGAGAGGTAAAACCAGAGAGAAAAAGGAAAAGAAAAAGAAAAATAAACAGGTCTAGAAACCGTTAATAATTCATACTGGAAATCTCGAGAAACAGCCTAAAAAGACGAAGAATTAATTGATATATTGTTGAATTTTTTGGTTTTTTTGGTTTTTTGGTTTTTCAGGTCGTTGTTTAGGGGAAGGAATATGTCGGATACGTACTGTACGGACTGCAAGAGGAACACGGAGGTGGTTTTCGACCACTCTGCCGGGGATACGGTTTGTTCTGAGTGTGGGCTGGTTTTGGAGTCTAGGTCTATAGATGAGACTTCTGAGTGGAGAACTTTTGCTGATGATTCCGGTGACCATGACCCCAATCGAGTTGGTGGCCCAGTTAACCCGCTCCTGGCTGACTCGGGATTGTCAACAGTGATTTCCAAAGGTCCTAATGGTTCTAACGGGGATTCGTCTCTAGCCCGATTGCAGAATCGCGGCGGTGATCCTGATCGAGCTATTGTCTTGGCTTTTAAAACCATCGCTACCATGGCGGATAGGTCTGCGATTTTATTTATTTTCCTTTGATTTCTTTAAGATTTTGGACTAGAAATCTCCGAGGGTGATTCCCATTTGGGTTTTTTTATCAATCTTTTTGCATCTAAACTGAAGGTTTCGAGACAATTATTTGATTTTATTTGTTAACGAGATTCTATGAATGGGTATTATTGAATTTGCTTTTAGAGGCGCAATTTAGAAGTTCCAATAGAACATATGTTCAATTTTCCGGATAAAAGTTCCATAAATTGAATTTCTTGTGGAGGTTGAATGTATTTGCTGAATTAAACTGGGATTCCTGTGTACTTGATAGTTTAACATGTTTGTTGGTTAAGTTTGAAATCTCTAGTTTCTAGTTGCGATTTTCTCCCCTTTTTAACAAGTTTTACTGCTCTGACTAATTACAATATTATCTGGCTTTCAGGTTGAGCCTAGTTGCCACAATTAAGGTATTTATTTTTCCTTTCTATTTTGACTTGTCTTCTGGAGTATGGACGGGGATAGATTAGTGGCTGTGGGGAAAAATATAGCAGGCTGCATTCTACATAATGAGCTCTTTTGAACAAAAGGATCTCTTTTGACTTGTCTTCTGGTTTTTCCCCTAGGTTAATTTTCCCCTGAGTAGTAAGGTTCAATTGCTTTCAGTGCATTAATGTGAAACTTCATTCTCTGAATTTAAGTCATTTGGAGAATGACATTATTATGAAGAATTGCTAGTTTGAGTTAATTTCTGAAAATAAAAAGTAAGCTTTATGAAATATTGTCCTAATGAGTAGCTTTTTCATTTTGCAGCAATCAATCGTATTGTTCCATTCTATGATAGTTGTCTAACTACAGTTTTCTTTGATGGGAAGGACCGAGCGAGCGAGATTTATAAACGATTGGAAGATCAGAAGTGTACGAGGGGAAGAAATTTGGACGCACTGGTGGCTGCTTGCATTTATATAGCTTGCAGACAGGAGGGTAAACCGCGCACTGTAAAAGGTGCAATTCGAACCTGGGTTTCCTCTTTCTGTGTATGAAACTCCTCTGCTCCTCTGAAAGTCTGAACTTCTGGGTATACTCTAGAAATTTGTTCCATCGCTAATGGCGCTACAAAGAAGGAAATTGGCCGAGCAAAAGAGTTCATTGTCAAACAATTGAAGGTTGAGATGGGTGAATCTATGGAGATGGGAACCATACATGCAGGAGACTATCTGGTGATCCTTCTAAAACTTAAATATTGGCATGTGTAAAAATCATGTTTCTCTAGTCCTGATTCCGAAATGGTGTTTTATTTGATTTGCATTCATGTGATGTTCCAGAGGCGTTTCTGTTCTAATCTTGGTATGAGCAATGAAGAGATCAAAGCTGTACAAGAAACCGTTCAGAAGGCAGAAGAATTTGACATAAGGTGATAATCTATCTTCTTCATCATGTTTTCATTTGACATTTATTTTTCTAAAAACTGAAGCAACATGGTGCCAAGAGAGGGAGGGATTCATGCCTTTAGTAAAATTTGTGATGTTGTGTTACTGCAGGAGGAGCCCTATATCTATTGCTGCAGCTATAATTTATATGGTAACTCAGCTCTCTGATTCCAAAAAGCCATTGCGAGGTATATGAGGCAGGCCTTTCCTAATTAAAAATAAGTTAATTAGATTTCATGGCTTGGTAGTATATGTTTAATTGAATATACATTTGTGTGTGGTGCAGATATTTCCATTGCAACCACTAGTGCTGAAGGGACGATCAAGAATGCCTATAAAGATCTTTTCCCTGTTGCTTCCAAGATAATTCCGGAATGGTATGCCAAAGGAAAAGATCTCAAGAGCCTTGCCAATCTCAAATCTTAAGATGGTAAGAAGATGGAAACCATGGAAGGATTTGCTTCTCTGTCTTCTCTCTCTCTCTCTCTTTTTAATTAAACAAAAAGAAAATATTTCTTTATTTGTCCTTGCAATTGATATAGAGAAAACAAGTACTTATAAATTTTTGCCCGTCAAAATAGGCGATTAATTCATGGACTAATCCTCCCATCTTTCTCTGCATATGTAAAGAGAGTAAAAAAAGAAGAAAAAACATTTGACTTGAAATGTAGTATTCGTATGGGAGTACTCCCGACCAAGCAAGCAAAGGCTTGTACTTTTTTATCTAGTAATATGAGCAATGAATTTTGCAATCTCAGAGGCAGTAGAACCATTTTCCATCACTGACTGTTGAACAGCTTTTCCTAATTCTGTAGCTCTCTGCCGCATTTCTTCTCCTTCTGCAGAACCCATCAATTTCTTCACAGCTTCTTCAATTGCTTCTGATTTTACAATCCCAGTTGTTTGAACTGTGCATTCCCGCACGGGTAACCCAATTCTTAATACTCTCGATACAAGAATGGCATTCATTGGCTGCTCTGAATGCATTGGCCATGTCACCATGGGTACTCCCATTGATATGCTCTCTACACATGAATTCCATCCGCAGTGCGTTAAAAAACCTCCCGTAGAAGGATGTTTCAGAATTTCCAGCTGCGGTGTCCAACCTCGAATTATTATTCCTCTTCTTTCAATCCTCTGTTCAAACCCTTCTGGCAACTGAGGTCTCCCTTGATCTTCTTCTGAGTGATCAGCTCTGTCTGCGTATCTTAGACCCCATATGAAATTGTGCCCGCTTCTTTCCAGTCCCACAGCTATTTCGTTCACTTGCTCGTCTGAAAAACTAATAGTTGTCCCAAATGCGACGTATATGACTGATTTTGGGGGTTGTTTATCAAGCCATTCCAAGTATCTGTTAGCAATACTCTTTTCCATCGCGGGGATGGATGATGCCGGTACGGGAGTAAAGGGACCAAGAGGCCAATGGTTGTCAGTGTTGTGTACCTTTTCTTTTCCCAGTAGATCAAGGAATTGACCTTCTATGGCTCTACAAGTATTGTAAAGGTTCCCGACATGGGTGCAATTCTTTCTCCCGAGTTCCTCTCTGGCATAATCCAACGTCTGGCGTGGGCCAAAAGCATTATCCACCGGCGGAAGATCTCCCGCCGGTTCTCCGTGTATTAAGACAGGTTTTCCCATAACCGCACAAGCGAGATAGTAAACGCTAAAAGCAGGGAAAACGTGGAAGCAGTAGCACTCTGTTTTCGACAAGGCAGAAACATGAGGGTCGATTACTCGAAGCATTATAAAATCGAGAATGAGAACAATTCTCCTGGCCGTCATCGCGAGCTGGTCGAGGAGATCGGAAACGGGATCGCGGAGAGTACAGACGGAATTGAACATTGACATCAAGTGGGAGGGAAATTTGTCAGGGTCGGAAGGGTTCGGAGGAGGAGCTTCAAATGAAGGTACGGCAATGTCGTGGAAATGGAGATTGGAAATCGAAAGAGGATCCCAACCGCCTTGTGCTCGGAGCTTGGCTTGCCGGTTATGGATTGAAGGGCCAACAAAATGAACGGGTATGTCGTGGGAAGAGATAATGCGAGAGAGATGGAGGAGCTGGTTTTGGTGCCCTTGAAATGGCAAGCAGAATATCACCACAACTACGTCTTTTTCTGCCATTGGAGAACTCTTTTTTTTTTTTTTCTTTCAAAATGACACAATAATCAATTCTTTTGCTATTAACTGCTATATTCTAAGAATCATTCTGGTAATATATACTTATATAGTGGTTATCCAAGTTATTTATTCTAAATTTTAAAGTTGTATTTTTTTTGTAAAATTATGTTTTAGCGGGGACAATGGAAAAGGCAGTGAAAAGAAAAGATGAAAAAAATGAACAAAAAAGAAAGGACGTTCTTTATTAATTAGTTTGCTAAAAAAAACTTTATATAAATAAACTTTATAAATTTATAAATATTAGAAAAATAGAAACTAACACTTGAAAAGTTTGCTTTTAAATAATAATGAAAAGGTTAAAAATTTGATTTCCGAATTTTATATAATTTAGTTCAATTATCAACAATTATGATACGAGAAGTTAAATGATAATCCTTTCTACTTTTGGAAAGTGAAAGTGATAAATTAAAACTAACGCGTTATAATGCAAAAATCTTTTGCATAATCTTTAGTGTAATTAATATGAGATTTTAAAGTTTCTTTAAGCTCTCTTTCGTTTCTTTTTTTCTTTTTCTTTTTTAAAAAGAATTATATACTTTTTTTTAAAGTATTTTTCAATAATATATCTTTAAGAAAAAATTATAAAGACAGAATATTAATTTTTTAATTTAAAATATTTTTATTTTAGATTAAAGTTAAAACATGTCAAAATTACAAATAAGATTACTATATTTTTTTAATAAGAATTTAAATCTTCTTATAATGTTAATTATTGTACTAAATCAAATAGGATTTAACAATAAAGCCTTATTGTATGAGAAAGGTGAGAGATTGTTTAATACATTGTAACGTTTGTTTAGCATTTTGAATTTTTTTTTCTTTATCAAATTATAATTTTAAACCAATAAATTTAATATTTAATATTTTATAAAACTGGTGCAAGAGATTTCGAATTCCCAATTTGAAAATTGGTCTTTCTTTTTTCAGCTTTATGTCCAAAGAGACATTCTTTAGACAGTTTTGAAAGATTGTAAGAAACGAGAGTAGTCTTATATGAAATTCACTTAATACAAATGTTAACGAATGAAAAATGAAGGAAGATTACATACTTATTTTTTGACCAAAACACACAAAACAAGGGAAACAATAACAAAGCGGTTCATCATCACTCATGAAGAATATAGATATGTTGATTCATTCATCTGGAAATATAAGCAACAAAATTTGTTAACTCAGCAACAACGTCAGAATCCTTTTCCACCGACTTCAGCACAGCGGCGCCTAATTTTTGAACTCTCTGTCTCATTTCATGGCCTTCAGGCGAATCCATCAATTTCCTCACAGCATTTTCAATAGCATCAGAACTCACAATTTGATCAATTTGTAGTGTGCATTCCCTTACCAGAACACCAATTTTCAGCACTCGTTCTACGAGAACCGCATTCATCGGCTGCTCCGAATGCATTGGCCAAGCCGCGATCGGCACTCCCATCGAAATGCTCTCTATGCACGAATTCCACCCGCAGTGACTCAGGAAACCGCCCGTGGAAGAATGCCCTAGAATTTCAATTTGATTTACCCAATCATCTCGAATTATAATTCCCCTTCCTTCAATTTTTTCTTCGAAACCTTCTGGTAATTGAGGAGTCCTGCAGAATTCCCCTCCCGAATTGTTATAATCTGCTGCATCTGCATACCTCAATAGCCAGATGAAATTCTGACCACTCCTTTCCAGTCCAAACGCTAACTCCTTCACTTGTTCATCTGAAAAGGAAGTAGCGGTGCCGAATGCCACGTAGATAACCGATCTGGGCCGTTGTTTGTCGAGCCAGTCCATGATCCACTTTTTATTACTATCAGAGGGTTTCTGTGGAGGGGCCATGACCAAATTTAATGGGCCGACGGCCCAATGCTTCTCCGCATCATTGAGCTTTTCTTGTTCAAGGAGATTAAGGTATTCGCCTTCTATAATCCTAGAACAATTGTAAAGATTCCCGCGGTAGATATTTTTAGATTCCAGACTCTCCTTAACATATCCCAGCAACGGGTTTTCACCAAAAACCGTTTCCAGAGTCGGAAGATCTTCCGCGGGTTGACCGTGGATGAGGACGGGTTTACCGGCGAATCCGCAAAAGAAGTAATAAAGTGCAAAAGCTGGGAAGACGTGGAAGCAGTAGACTTCGACATTTGGCACGCAGTCAGGAATATTGTCGACAACCCAAGCCACGAGGATGTCGCTGATGATGACGACTCGCTTCGACGATTCGGCGAGGTTCCTCACGAGAGATTCGACGGGATCCCGGAGATCGAGCATCGCCGGAATCAATGGCCATAAGTGTACAGGGAATTTGCACGGGTCGTCTGGATTAGGAGGTGGGCAAAGAAGGAGAGTTACGGGAAAGTCATGGAAATGGAGGTTTTTAAAGGAAAGAGGATCCCATCCTTGTGCACGTTTTTTTGCTTGCCGGTTATGAATTTCTGTTCCGATGAAGTGGACAGATACGTCGTCGTATGAAGAGAGTACTCGACTGAGTTGGAGGAGTTGGGTCTGATGTCCCTGAAATGGCAGGGACATCACCACCACTGCTACTTTTGATTTATCCTTTATTTGGACGGAATCTTCTCTAGTTTCATTTTTATTCTCCATGAACAAAATATATTTCTATAAAACAACAATTAATTCTTGCTGCAATTCTAACAATTCTTCGTTCTTGTCCGATTATATAGGGCAATGAAGTTTCTTAGGTTTGTCCAAAGACATGGTAATGAAATTTTAAAAAATCAAAAATCAAAAGCTACTTTTTAAAGTTATACATATTTTTAATTTTAAGTAATATATATATTGAATATTTTATAATAAAATTTTAAGAAAGCGTAATCCTTGTTTATAATCATTTAGAAATAAACATACTTTAAAGTAATTTATAATCATACTACTTTATAATTTAGAAATACTATACTACTTTATAATCATACTTTTATCTTTAAATAATTTTTTAAAAAAAGAGGTTGTTTTTAAAAAAATAAATGTGTTATTATTGGAAACAATTTTATTGAGTAAAAAAGGTGGTTGTATTACAAATAAACTAATAATATTATCTAATTTATTTTATTTTATGTGTTTTTAAAATATGTCATCAAAGATTTTACCTGTTATTTAATATTTTGACATATTCACAACAATTATAAATTATTTAAAGTAATATATAGAAGATTTTTTAAATTATTTCTAGAGATAGAGAGAGAAAAAGAGATAGAGAAAGAGAGATATATTGGGCTTGTATTATTAATATTGGCGGAAGGGTTCAAGGCCTAAAAGTCCAAAACAAACATGGGCTGGGCCCATAATATTGAAAAACATGGAGCAACCGCCATCTTCATCTTCCACCTTAAAAATATCGAAACTCTAAATCCAAATCTCTAAATTATATAAATAAATAACTAAATTATTTTTATTGGGCCTCAACAATTTTATCTTCGCATTATAAATTTTGAAGTCCAAAAAAACAGTATTAATTCCAATAATATTTTCTTTATGTCATAAAATAAAATCATTATGTGTTAGGAATCCAACAAACTCAACCAAATTATGTGCTCCTTTTGACACGTGGAATGCACTACATAACTTGTAACCACGTGAATTGTCAGTTTTTTCTTTCAATTTTGTTCTCTCCTTTAAATGTTAAATTAAAAAATTAAAAATTGGTTTCCCGAAAAGGACGTAATGTAATTTTTTAATAAATAAATATGACTTACTGTTTTCATCTATCACTTACATTAAAAATCTTACAGCAAAATTTTAAAATTTTCATTTTAAATTATAAAAAAACAAAGGATTCGTGAAGTTTGAGTGGTGGGAAAAGAAAGAAAGATAAGAGTGGTAGTAGCATTATTAGGTGAGGTTGCTCAGTCCACTATCCTAATTAGGCCAGAATCGGAGGACCAAAATCCTTTCCCCCACCTACGATTTTTCTTTTTCTTTTTTCTTAAATACATATATATATATATATATATATATATATATAATGTCATAAGTAAGAATCAATAAACTAAAGTAATTTATGAAGACCGCACAAACAATGACACAAATGGACTTAAATATTAAAATAATAAAAATGATTTCCACCATATAATTAGTGTACTAAAAGAAAAAAAATCCATTAAATTTGTTTGTCCTCATCTTTCTACTTGGGTATCAGCCATTCACTAAAAACATGAGTGACATTAGTCCCATTACACATCATTTTTAAGTTGACTTTTTACTTTTTACTTTTTTACTAAATATATATATATTTTTAAAGAATGGATTATCTTTTTTTAATTAGAAGTGAAGATGTTATTAATTAAATTATGTTTTTATTTTTATTATATTAAATATTATGTTTAGTATGGCATAAATATGGATAAAATTTGAATCTTAATGAAAGAAGCAGATTGTCTTGATCTTATGTGTATAAATAGATGCAACGCTATCAAATTACTAGAGTTTGAAAAAAGCCACATAGCATTTAAGGAAAGAGAAAAGTGATCTTTGAAGTGATGTATTTTTTATTTTGTGTACTCTGTGTCCATCTATATTTTATTCGCAATCAATTATGTGGGAATCTTGTTAATTTATTAAGAGGTGTAAATTAAATTGGAATTTAAAAAAAAAAAGAAAAAGAGAGGTCTCCCTTTCGCATCCCCGTTCTTTCTTTTATAGTCCAGAAATTTAATGCTCTCTCTCTCTCTGTGCCGTTTTTGGGACTCTATAATTGCCGCCCAACTGTCTTGATTAGTTTTTATCATTAATTTCAACCAACCTTCTTCCTCACTCTTTTTTTTTTTTTTTTAAATAATAAAATTATTTTGTTTAGTTTCTACACAAAAGTCACTTATTTGGCGTCTATTTTTTTAACATGTTTAAAATGACTATTACAATTTTATTTTAAATTTCATTTGGTGTGACATTGACTTTCTGATTACTAAGCAACAATTATTTGCCTCTTCATTATTATAGACTTTTTTCCCCTTTCCATTAGTCAATGGTTTTGGTTTTATACTATCACTTATTTTAGTGAATGCGTCAAAATCAAATCCACCTCAAAATTTCAAAAATAACATTTGGTCAATCAATCTATATAGTTTGTCTTGTTAATTAAAAGTCTGATTCCAGTAATTGGAATTCTCCACAAAATTTTTACCTTTTCTTTTCCAAATTTTCCCTGAATACCTAAAACACATGCACGACTCTGCAGAAACCTTTTTCCTATCTTCTAAACTTTTTCCTTTTTTTTTTTTTTGCCAAGAAAAATGTCAAAATAAGCTGCACGTATCTCTTTATATATATAAATATATATTTTAAGATATCCCTATAAATGGGATAAACATGAAATTAAATAAATAATCCATATCACACTCAGAAAATGTTGCTTTACATAACACACACTTTTGATGCTCTTCAATATACATAATCCAAAGATTAAAATATTAATAATATTATTGAAATGGAAATACAAATCAGATGAGAAAATGAATTGAATGTGATGCACCAAGAACACGCATTACTTATTGGAAATAGGAAAAAGGCAAAAACATTCAACAGGACAATTAAAATCTTATCTAGTAATATGAGCAATAAAATTGGACCTCTCTGCAACTGTGGCACCATCTTCCTGAACTGATTTCTTAACAGCGCTGCTAAAATCTTCAGCCTTCTTCCTCATTTCATCTCCTTCCGGAGAATCCATTAATTTTCTTACAGCTTCTTCAACCAGTTCTGATCTCACGATCTCATCTCTTTCTTGGACTGTGTATCCCCTCACCGGAACTCCGATTTTCAGGACTTTTGTTACCAGATATGCATTCAGTGGTTGATCTGAATGCATTGGCCATGTTGCTAACGGTACTCCCATGGATATACTCTCAATGCACGAATTCCAACCGCAGTGACTCAGAAAACCACCGGTCGAAGGATGTCCCAGGATTTCTAACTGCGGTGCCCAATCTCGAACCACTTTTCCTCTTCCTTTGATTCTCTCTAGAAACCCCTCCGGTAAACAAGCTTTCCTGTCTTCAGCTTCGAAATTATCTGCTCTGTCTGCGTACCTAATAATCCACAGGAATTTTTGCCCGCTCCGTTCCAATCCCAGAGCAATTTCTTCAACTTCTTCATCTGTAAAACAAGTAGAAGTACCGAAGGAAACAAATATTACCGATTTTGGCGGTTGTTTGTCCAGCCACTCCAAACAAGCATTATTTGGGGATTTCCTCTCCGGAAAGGAAACCGGAGTCAACGGACCAACAGCCCAATGCTTCTCCCCATTAGTTATCCTGTCTTCCTCCAAGAGATTCACGAATTCGCCTTCTATTTCTCTGTTGGTATAGTGAATATTCCCCTGGTTAGATTTTTTAGCGATGAGATGCTCCGAGAAATACTCGTTTATAGATTCCGGACCAAAAGCTTTATCAATGGGCGGAAGATCTTCCACAGGTTCCCCGCGGACGAGGATCTGTCCTTCCTCAAACGTGCGTGCCAGACAATGCAAGCTGAAAGCAGAAATAGTGTGGAAATAGTAGGTCTCTGTTTTCGGTATGAAAGAAACATCACTTAGCATCCAACATATAGAGAAATCGATTATGAAAACAACTCTGGTCGATTTTTTGGCAAGTTCGCGTATGAAGGAGATAATATTCTTCCTTTGAGAAAACAAGACACCTCCGATTGCGAGCAAATGGGAGGGAAACTTGCTAGGATTATTGGGGTCAGCAACTGCACCTTCCAAGTTTGGAGGAACATATAAGTCATGGAAGTGGAGATTTGAAATTGAAAGAGGATCCCAGCCGGAAGTTCGATTCCTAGCCTGGCGATTATGGACACTAGTGCTTACGAAATAGACAGGTATATCACGAGATGTGATGACTTGAGAAAAGTTCAGCAACTGACTCAGATGACCTTGCGCCGGGAGGGGAAACATAACCACGGCCACCTTCGATTCCTTGATTTGGTGGACGGAATTGAAATTTCCTTCATTATTACCGATTGCCATGGGAGATTATTAGATTTCTCCTTCGCAGCAGCCAAAGATAAAATATAAATATATAAATGAAGAAGGGTAGCGTGTGCTGATGATTTCTTCTCTCCTCCTATTACTTGAGTATTTATAGACGGAGAGAACGAAGAAGATGATTGTCATAGTGAGTTGTCAATGTTTCTTTGTTTTTTTATTTATTTATTTATTCAAATTACCTGACAACAAGGACCGTGTGTAGTCAGTCATTTTTTTTTTCCTTTTTCAAACGCATTTACTCAGTCCAAAATTATGAAGTAAAATTTTAAAATTTTTATTTAATAAAATGTAGTGGAAGAAGGTGAAAAGGGAATCTGGACGGATGATCATTGTGCAACTCTTGTAATGTATTACATTTTTTTTAATATAATATATTTACACAACTTTTTCAACAAAATTAAAAAAAAAACAAAAGTACGGATTTCACACTGAAATCATACAAGTTGAAAAATTAACGATATATTTGGAGTGAGCCACATGTTACATCACATGCACATTTTTTATTTTTTATTTTTATCTTATTAATATTAATATTTTTTAAAAAAAAAATCAATGAACTTTTTGTAATTGTAGTTTGTTTATTCACCACTTTTGAAACTCCCAAACACTAGAAAATATGGAAACATTAGAAGCAATACTACCACTTGAATTAATATATTAATAATTTTAAAATTATAAATAAAATTATTTTAATGAGTTCATGATTAAACAAATGGTGAATCCTAATTTTAGAGGTGCCTTAAAGGACACGACAAACAAATATGAAGACACGATACTGCCGACAACAATAAATTTTTTATATTTCACCAATAATAATAATAATTTAGTGCAAAGTTACACCAATTTAATTTAACTATTTTAAAATAATGGGTCTTACGTGGATACACAATTAAATAAGTGATGAATTCCTGCAGATAAATATATAACCGAAACATTTTATTAATACAATATTCACTACAGAAATATATATATTCACAACATTTTATTGGAAATGAAAATGCATTAAATTAACCTTTTTATTTATTTTTATTTTAATATTATCTGGTGATATGATCCATGAAACTGGTCCTTTCTTTCTCGGTAATGCCGTCTTTCTTCAGTGACAGCCGGAGTTTCCGGCTCAATTCATCCGCCCTCTTCCTCAGTTCATCTCCTTCCGGCGAATCCATCACTTTCCTTACAGCTTCTTCAACCGATCGCGCTTTCACAATCTCATCACTTTTTTGTATTTTATATTCTTTCCTCACCGTCACCCCGATTTTCAGAATTTCCGTTACCAGGTAAGCATTCAGCGGCTGATCCGAGTGCATTGGCCATGCTGCTATCGGTACTCCCATTGATATACTCTCTATACACGAACTCCAACCACAGTGACTCAGAAATCCTCCCGTTGACGGATGTGCTAGAATTTCTAATTGCGGCGCCCAATCTCGAATCACAATTCCTCTTCCGTCAATTCTCTCTACAAATCCCTCCGGTAATCGAACTTTCTCACCTTCCCCTTCGAAACTATCCGCTTTGTCTGCATACCTAATAACCCACATGAATTTTTGCCCACTCTGTTCCAATCCCATAGCAATTTCCACAACTTCTTCGTCTCTTAAGCAAGTAGTGGTACCGAAGGAAACGAATATTACAGAATTTGGAGATTGTTTGTCCAACCACTCCAAGCATGGATTACTGGGGTTTTTTCTCTCCGGAAATGAAATTGGATTCAACGGGCCAATAGCCCAATGCTTTTCCCCATTAGTAAGTTTGTCTTTCTCCAGAAGTTGAACGAATTCATCTTCTATGGCTCTGCTGGTATTGTACAAATTGCCGTGGTTCCATTTCTTGGCATTCAAATGCTCCATGAAATAATCCACCAATGAATCCGGCCCGAAAATTTCACCCATGGGAGGAATTTGATGTTGAATTTGTCGACCGTGAACTAGGACTGAGTTTTGTTCTATCAAGCGAGACAGAGCGTGTAAAACAAAAGAGGAAAAAGTGTGAAAACAGTAGGACTCTGTTTTTGGTACGCTGGAAACATCTGGGATCAACCAATAAATAGCAAAATCAATGATAAAAACAACTCTTTTCGATTTCTTGGCGAGATCCCTGAGGAGATAGAAAATTTTGTGGCGTTGGGGAAACAAAACGGCACCTAATGACTGCATATGGGAAGGAAATTTGTTATCGGAATTGGGGTCGGGGGTAGCTGCTGCAAATTCATTGACGGGCAAATCATAGAAATGGAGATTGGAAATTGTGAGAGGATCCCAGCCGGCGGCACGAAGCTTTGCCTGACGATTATGGATACAAGTGCTGACGAAGTAAACGGGCACATTATGAGATGTTATGACACGAGAGAAATTCAGGAGTTGATTCAGATGACCTTGTGATGGAAAAGGAAACATCACCACTACCACCTCCGATTCCTCACTTCTTTTGTCGAAATTGCCATTCATTTTCCCATGGTTTTCGATCGCCATCCCACGACAAATTTCTACTACTACTATTATTATTATTATATGGAAAGATGATTCTAGTGTGCCCTCACTCACCCTTTAATTTTAATTTATAGACGGTGCTGGACTTTTGAACTCTACTTTTTCTATATAAAACATATTTATATGTATGTATACATAAATAAATCTTTATGATGGTTACCGAGAACAACTCTATGCCACGCGTCCATTTCAAAATGTGCATTATCATCAACCCACTCTTTGTCCGTTCCCTAACGTGGTCAACATATCTTCTACCAACTCCTTTTTTTTTTTTTTTTTTTTTAAAATATTGAACTATAACAACCATTATTTTACTCCAACATAAATAAATAAAAATATAATTTTTTTATATGGAGATTAAATATCACGATGCAGGAAAGATCCAGCTGAGACTGTGATAAATATTATCGTACTTGGCGTCAAACAACAAAAACAATGATGAATCTTGATTCCTTAAATTTCTTAAGAATCCTAAATATTTTTCAATATCTTAACAAAAATTTTTTTTCTGTAATATAGTGTTTTTTGTGTTGTGATTGCTCCTTTTCAAGTTCAAGGGAGAAAGAGCCGTTTGCACCTTTTCTAATCCCACACCGGAAAAGAAATGAAATGGAGAAGGGATGTTACTCTTATAAAAAGGATGAATCATCTCTTTTATCTTAAATGCAGTGTTACTGGCACCGATTGTAAGAATTTTAGATATGATTTATTTTAACTTTGATTCAAAATTTTGGTGAAGTAAAAAAAATTTCTTGCAATTCTTTGTAATGTGTTGGAGTTTTATAGGTGGATTTTCTCTTTGTACTCGGGTAAGTTTTTTACTATTTTAAAGAGTTTTTTCCATAAAATTTTTATTGTTAACTTTTATTTTATATTTTCTTGCACAAATGTGAGAAGAGAGCGAATTTAGATGCCTAAATTTTATTTTTTTAAAAAATAAAGTAAAATAAAAGATGCCTAAATTACTTACAGTTTGTATATTAATAATATATATATATATATATAAAGTCTTGTGAATAATAACGGCTATTTCCTTAATTTTATTTTCGTACATCGGGCTAATCTGAACAGCAGCTAACTACAACAAATCAAATTTGTTTCTGCTTTTTGCCTGACTGTCACCCTATTTGGTGCTGCACGTTTCATTTTTGTTATTTTCTTTTTGTCAGATCACAATTACTTTTTATTTATTCAATATTCAACTTTCGATTTTATAATATTAACAAGTTACTTATTAAATTAAATTTTTTTAAATTATGTAATTAAAGGTATTATTTAATAATTATTAGTAATGCAGTTATATTATTTTCTATTTTTTTTAGAACTAATAAATGCTAAATTTATGATATCATACAATAAATTTCTTATTTAAAAAAAAGAAAAATTAAAAAGAAATGTAACTTCAATGGAATAATTATATATATATAATGAACATGTTCCAAATTTAATTTGTTATGTAAAAAAAGGTAAATTATTTCCAATTAAAGACTTTCAGGATCTATTCATCTCTGCCACTTGTTGTGTTGTGGTTTACTATTTATTCAATTCTGTTAAATTCGAATCGAGTTCCCAAATATATATATATATTATTTGTCTCTGAATTAAATTACCATCTACTTTATATATATAATTAAAACATATTCTTGGTTATGGAATATGAAAATTCACATAAATAGTTTTCAAATTAAAATTTTTTGTTGATATTGATTCTTGAATTATTATTTTTTTGCATAATTGATCTTCGAATTATAAAAAAATTATAATATTGATCATTATGTTAAAATTTTCGTCAAATTATAATTTAAATAATTAAAAATTTTAGGATATATTTAAATATATTTAATAATAAGCAGATGAACATAAATAGTCTCCAAATTATAGATATTCGATGATATTTATCTATAAATTATAATTTTTTTTAAGATTGATTTTTTTTAAATCCTAAAATATTTATGTGACTATTTAAATAAATTTAATAACATATAATATTATTTTTATCTTTATTCTTTTTGGTCTTCCTTCTCCTTTTTTCTCTTATCCTTTCATTTTCTTTATTTTTATTTTTTAATAAATAAAAAATCCAGAAGAAATTAATTTGTGCAAACAATAATAAAATTATATGAGTTTTTTTTTATAATTCAAACAAAAAGAACACGAAGAAGAAGAAAAAATAAAAAAAAATAATATTGAAATATTATTTGATGTATATAATATAATAACATAAGTACATTTGAAGTTTTTAACTTAATCTATAATTTTTAACAAAAGCACTAATATCGCAATTCTTTTATAGTTAGATGATTAATTTCACAAAATAACAAAAAATTAAGAACCAATGTCACCAAACATCGAAAACTATTTATGTCAATTTATTTATTATTAAATATATTTAAATAGTATTGTGACATAAATACCATTAAACTTTTTTTTACTTAACTATGATTTAATAGAAAGTTTTAACAAACGGAACATTGTCATCATTTTTTTAAAATTTAAAGATTAATTTTAAAAAACAATTTTGAGTACCAATGTCATCAAATATCCCTAATTTAGGTTATATATATATATTTGCCTTCTTGAATATTAAGTGGCCAGGGAAGTGATTCTCATCATCATCATCATCATCATCATCTTCATTATTATTATCTCGTGATACCCTGCATTTGAATATATACATTTTTTTCCCCTAATATTTATTTATTTATTTATTTTATGGACTAATTTGAATAAAATTTATAAAGAGATAAATACGAAAATTATGAAACATAATTTTAAAATAATATAAAATTAATAAAATTTTAACATAAACTAGAAATTAATATCTTATGATATCTCAAAATTATTATTAATTAAATTACATTTTTTTACTAATTAATAATTTTAATAATTTTATTTACTTAACTAAAAAAGTGTAATAATTTTGATATATGATATATATAGTGAAAGCAAAAAATCTAAAAATATATATGTTTTGAGAAAAATATAAATAAGCAAAGGGGTTGAAAGTTTTTACCTTGGAATATTCTGGCGCGGGAAAACAAAAAGAAAGAGGACCAAAATTCTGCAAATGGATAGTAAACAAGAAAAAAACGACAGTGAGAAAAAGGGAATTTTTTTGGTGCCTTGTCTAATCTGCAACCGAATCAATCAATTACTATAACAAAAAGAAAACAGAGGAATTTTTTATTATTTTTTTAAAATGATTGCAAGTGTTGTGACTTAAATTGTTTTAAAAAGTTATTAAACAAAAATTTAAAATTTTTTTTAACGTATTTTATATTTTAAAATTCACCTAAATATATAAAAAATTGAATTAATTTAGAATTTCTCTCTACAGCCAATCCGTGAGGAAGAGACTTTTTGGCTATTTCAATGCAAAAGGGCGTTTATTACAGACAGTGCATTCATTCTGAATATTTAATAATGTAATAAAATAATGTAACGGTTGTGAATTGATGGCTTTCTGGATGGGTTTGAAATATTGAAACTGTAAAACGAACTTTGTGGAAGGTTTGAGAATCTATTTATTTTAAATTGGTCAAAAAAGTTGGTATTACCAATATTTAGTATTTTATTTTTAAACTTCAAAGTATTACAGAAAGACTTTCGCTCTAATTCTTGAAATCCATCATTTTAAATTTTATATAATATTTATAATATATATATATATTTAAGAAAAGAATTATGTTTCATTTATGATATTTTGTCATGTCATTGAATTTAAATTTATGAGCTACCTACTCATCACAGGTGGTTCATTATTCTTTAGTTGTGGTATCCTATTAAAATTTATCTTATTAATAAAAATAGAAAATGTATAATAGCATATAAATCACCCATCTTTTGTATTTTTCCATTTAAACTAATTTCTAAACTAACTCTGTGTACATTTTAATTTTTTTAAAATAAATAAAATTCGGACTTGAAATTATAGATATAAATTTGTGACAAATATTGACTAATCTGCAGGAGGAAAGCAAAACTTCTTTCGATTTGGACCAGCATGGTATGGATCCGATTCGGTTCTGGAAACTTGGTATAAACTAATCATTCAGACTGACAGACAGATGCTCCCTCACTTTTGGCCCATTTATTTTATTATTATTATTATTTTTTGTAACTACTTTAGATCTCAAAATGAGGTTTCCAACATATTCTAGAATGGTGATTATGAATTTTAATTATAAATATGTATATATTTTTTTTTGTTAAAAAATCATAATTTTGATATATATATAATTTAATTCAAAACAAAAGTTTTTTTTAAAAAATAATATATCTTTATTCAAAATTATCGACTAAAAAAGTAATTAATGATTTAAAATATGTCATTAATTTTATATTTTTTTTAAAATGAAGGGCCATTTTAATTTTTCATTAATTGTGGGCAATTATTATCCGGTACTTGAGAGTGACTTCTAAACTTTTACGGTTGAAATTCACTGAAATTTGGCCCACCCAATTAAACTAATCCTTCTGCCCTTTTACATTTTATTCCAACCTAAAGTTGACCACGCCATACTGGATCCGATTCCATACACACCTTTCTTTCATTTGACCACTATATATTATTTCATTTTGATGGAGAAATGGAGATAGATAAATGTTTTAGATGAGTTTAATTAATATTTCATGAGAGAAGATATTAATTTTAAATTTTAATACATGAATTAGAAATTAAATTATTATTTTCATGCGTTTTTAAGGATTAGATAGATGCTCACTTAAGTGTAAATGTTGTAACCACAAATCGGAATCTTATGGGACTTTGTCCCTTATCTCTCTATCTCTGCCGCCTTTTTTTTTTTCACAAATGTTTTGTTACTTCCTTTTACCCTTTGCCTTTTTTCTTTACAGAATAAATATTGGTTTTTTGTATCAATTTGGGAGAAAAATATATATATATATTAGGACAAAATTCTCGATAAAATATTCTTTTAAAACCCTTGCACGCATTTTCTTTTCTTTATTCTCCCTTATCTATAAATTTACAATCACATACATCAGCTAAAATCTCATTCAATTTAAGTATAATCGTTGTATTTTGATTACTAATTATAATTTAATCGATTAATTACAAATTTAATTTTATGATATTTTCTTAAGAAAATATTTTTAAAATTATAGGCCATCATCTTTTTATAATTCCTGTTTGAACTAAATAGGTCTTGCAAAAATAAATTTTAAATCATTTTATACATAAATTCACAACTTTATTAAAATAATTTTTTTTTTTAAAAATAAAAGTAGAAATGAGTGAAAGTAAAAAACATTCATATAGTGGCCGAGTGGTCTAGATTTAGGCTCTGGTCCGAAAGGCCACAGCTGTCACACATATACATATTTTTTAATTAAAAATTTAAGCCCATTAGGGTACCCAGAGGTAAAGAGGTTTGGGTCCAATATAAGGCCCATAAGAAAAATTAAAAGCCCCTTTCACTATAAGCCTAAACCCAATTTTAATAAATCTGACGGGTAAAACGATGACTTCTATTTTCGCGCCAGAATGTAGAATTTCATGAGAGTTGGGAATAGCGTACCGGGGAAGATTTATTGATCCAGTTTAGTATCAATACGCAATTATTTGAGTCATTGCACACTCTAGAATGATAGTTTTAGCCGAATACTATCAAAGGAAAGAATAGAGTCAGAGATTGCTCAACAAAGTTGAATGTTTGATTAAGAGATGATATCCATACTGAATATAGAGATGGACTATTTATAGGGTGATTCCCTATACTAAGTTAATTGAATTGAAACGTGTGAAAATGGAAAAAACAGAATGATAACTAACAGCTAAACTTAAGCAGAATACTCCTCCCACTTTATGCACTTCTCAGCCACGAATAAACCCAACTAGTTTGGTGCTTAACTTCTTCTCGCGCATCCCTCTGCGTAATCCAACAGCTTTGACCGAATCACTCGGAACTTCGGCCACATCAACATCCGTATCAATCACTCCCCCGTTTTGATTCGACTTGTACGCAAGTCGTAAACTCGGATATTGTGCATGGATTAATGCTGCTGGTTCCCAGGTAGCAGAGTCGGAGTTGCCGTCACTCCACTCGATTAACCACTCCTCCTCGGGTGTGCTGTTGGTAAGAACCGTGCGCCTTTGGAGTATTGCTGCCGGCTTGACAAGCGGCTGGTGATCCACAAATTCAACAGGCCAAGCTGTGGGTTTAAGTGTGCCAGTACCTTCGACAAAACGGCGCAACAGCGCGATGTGGAAAACATTATGAATTCGGGCCTCCGGTGGTAACTCCAGGCGATAAGCAACTTCGCCGATGCGCTCCAGAACTGTAAATGGGTCGTAATAACGAGGAGCAAGTTTGGCAGACTTAGGCCGAGCCACAGAACCTTGAGGATATGACTGGAGCTTTAAGAGTACTTTGTCCCCAACTTGGAATTCGTCGTTTCGTCGTTTGCGGTTGGCTAAGTCCCTCATTCTGCTTTGTGCCCGAGTGAGGTTGTCTCGTAGAGTCGTCAACAGAGCGTCCCGGTCAAGTAACAGGGAATCAAAAATAGCTACTTTATTCGAACCAGATTGGTAGGGTAAAATAGTCGGAGGAGGCCTGCCGTATAATGCTTGAAATGGAGACATATTCAGCGCTGCATGGTGGGATGTGTTCAGTGCATACTCCGCCCATGGTAAGAAATTCACCCATCGCGTAGGCCGAGCGTGAGTGTAGGCCCATAAATACTGCTCCACGCTTCAGTTTGTGACCTCCGTTTGCCCATCCATCTGAGGATGGTAGGCGATGCTGTGTTTAAGTGGTGTCCCACTATTCTTCATTAGCTCTGTCCACAACTGACTCAGAAATATCATGTCGCGATCGGACACAATGGATGACGGGAATCCATGTAATTTCACCACAATCTCCATGAATAATGTAGCCACTCGTGGTGCGTCAAAATTAGTTGGCAAGGCACCCAAGTGAGTGTATTTCGTAAGGCGATCCACGACCACCAGGATGACTATATAACCTCGCGACGACGGAAGAACAACTATGAAGTCCATAGTGACTTGGTCCCATACCATTAACGGGATCGGTAGTGGTTGCATCAATCCTGCTGGCGGTTGCGTGCTATATTTGGTAGTTTGGCATACACTGCATGAGGCGACATAGCGACGGACATCATCCCTCATCTTAGGCCAGTAAAACGCGGCTACCAACCGCCGAAAAGTCCTCTCAACCCTAGGGTGTCCAGCTGCCGGCGATGAATGGCATTCACGGAGGAGGTCTTCTTTCAATTTTGATTGCCCACTCAGAACAAGTCGGTGCTTGTAATACAGCAAACCGTTGTGGGCAGAGAATGGGTCGACCAGACGACCTGCTGCTGCGGCTTGGTGCATCTCGGTTAGATCACCGAGGGTTCGGTTCTCCTCCTACAGCGCCTTCAAAAATAAGGGCGGTGGTTGACAAAGAATGGGCATGAAATGCGGAGTTTCCGTTCCTTCTTCCCGGTGACTGAGGGCATCCGCCACCCGATTGGAAGGACATGCCTTGTACTCTATCCGGAATTTAAATCCGAGCAGCTTCCGAACATAATATTGTTGCGTAGGGGTTTGGATTACCTGGGTTAATAACTCGGTGAGAGATCTCTGATCGGTGCGGATGACAAACTCCCGACCTATCAAATATTGTCGCCAACGATATACTGCTTCAACTAGGGCATGAAGTTCCCGATGGTAAGCGGACTCCGCTTGTTTGCACACACCGAGTTTCTTGCTGAAATACACAATCGAATGACGTGATTGCATCAGAACTGCACCGATTCCGACATTGGAGGCGTCGGTTTCAATTATGAAAGTCTCTGAGAAATCTGGAAGACTGAGGACAGGTACCGTGGTCATAGCGGTTTTCAGTATCTCAAAGGCGGCGTCGGATTCCGGTGACCATGTGAAGTTGTCTGTGTGAAGCATGTTGGTGAGAGGCGCAGCGATGAAAGCGTAGTTCTTCACGAAACGCCGATAATAACCAGTTAATCCCAAAAATCCCCTCAGCTGTTTAAGTGTCTTGGGCTTCGGCCAAGTAATCATGGACTGGATCTTCCCTGGATCCACTTTGAAACAACCCTCTGAAACCACGTGGCCCAAGTAGTCGACGGAGTGTGTACAAAACACACACTTACCCATTTTAACGAAAAATTGATTGGATTTTAATAAATCCAATGCAAGTTCCAAGTGTCGAACGTGGTCCTCCAATGTTGCGCTAAAAACCAAAATATCATCGAAAAAAACAATGATAAATTTGCGTAAATACGGTTGAAAAAACTTGTTCATGCATGCTTGAAATGTCGAAGGGGCGTTCGTCAACCCGAATGGCATGACCAAAAATTCAAAATGGCTGTCGTGAGTCTGAAAAGCCGTTCTGTATACGTCATGGCTGTGCATTCTTATATGGTGGTAACCGGATCAGAGATCTAACTTTGAAAACACCCGAGCTGAGCCAAGTTCATCAAATAATTCGTCGGCGGTCGGAATGGGAAAGTGATTTGGCACCGTAACCGCATTTAATGCCCGGTAATCCACGCAAAATCGAAACGAGCCATCCTTCTTTTGGACCAATAATACCGGGCTTGAAAAAGGACTTCTGCTTGGGCGTATAATCCCTTGATCCATCATTTCTCGTACCATCTTCTCAATTTGTGTTTTTTGGAAATGGGGATATCGATACGGCTTCACGTTGACCAGTTTGGTTCCCGGATTGAGGTAGATCCGGTGATCATAGAATCTGCGAGGGGGTAATCCAAACTGGCTCCTCGAAAATTGTAGCATATTTTTTGAGCAGCTCAGCAATTGGTTGAGGTGTGTCTTCTGGCACCATGAATTGAGCTCCTACTTCCCCAGGTGGTTCCAAGAAAAATAGCTCAAATGCTTCCTTCAACTGGCTCTTAGCACATAAAGCTTGCAAACTGTGGAGCGTGATACTCTTACTTGCGGATTGATCTCCCTTTAACTTAATGCGTCGTCCCTCCAAAGAGAAGTCCATGGTTAAGGCGGCGTAGTCGTGAGTGACTCGACCAAGCAAACCCAACCACTGTATCCCGAGCACCACCTCAGGACCATGTATCAGCAAGACGTACATATCAATATTGAAAATATGTTTCTGGAGCTCTAGAGGAATATTTCGGCATAACTGAGAGCACTGCAGTGATTCTCCATTCCCCACATAAACGCAAAATGTTGGAACTGTATCGAGCTCGATCTTCAACCTTTCAACCACATCCGGGTGGATGAAATTGTGCGACGAACCTCCGTCGACGAGTACGATCACCGGGACCCCATTAATCGACCCCGTAAATCGCAAAGATTGCAGAGTAGAAGTACCAGCCATGCTGTTCAAGGATGAAATATCAGCGCCTACTACAGCCCCTTGCTCCTCCGAATTTCCCTCCTCGGTGTTGGCAGTATCATCCCCGTCGTCGTCGTTCAAAAACATTAATAAGATGTTTTCACATCGGTGACCCCGGTGCCATTTGCCATCGCACTTATACCACAAACCCTTTGCGTCGTATTCTTGTTTCTGAGCCATGGTTAAACGCCGAGCAGGAGGTGATGATGAGACTGGTTTAGCCGGAATCAGTGGTGTAACTGGCTGAAACTGCGACTGGACCCCGGTTGGTGCCTGCGTAGAATTTCGAGCTGGAGTCTGCCAATGTTTACGGTTAACTGACTGCCAGGCCGCAAAGGTGTTTGTCATCGTGGTCTCCAGATCTTGAGACAACGAGAAAGCTTGTTGTAGGGTGAGCGGTTTGCGCAGTTCGAGTTCTCTGTTCAATGGAGGCTTGAGGCCTGCTGTCCACATTGCTATTAGTTGCTCCTCGGTGGTGTTTGTAACTCGATTCAGTACACGTTCGAAGTCAGTTCTGAATGCAGCGACCATGGTGGTTTGACACATCTTCGAAAGAACCCCAAAGAAATCTTTGCGGTAGTCACTGTCAAAGCGCTCCTTGATTTCCTCAACAAAATGGTGCCATGTATGCAGTAGATTATTGTTCTTCTGGTATTGATACCAAGAAGAAGCATCTCCTGTCATCATAAGAGAAGCGAGACGGAGTCGCTGGTCTGTCGGAATTTGGTAGTAATCAAAATACTCCTCTGCCTTAAATACCCATGCCTGCGGATCGTTGCCGTTGAATTGGGGTTGTTCCAACCTTATCTTGAATGGTTTAGGACCATCCAACTCTTTCCCGTTATTACGCATTTGGAGAAGTCCAGTCGAGTCATGGCCTGATCGTGTAGCTGTCCTTGAGCTATTAGCATCGGATTGTTGTGGTCCATAAGTGGAGGCCGCAACAAGCCTCTGGTTGACCTCTACGAGGGAATTATCATAAATGGTGAATCGTTGATCGGGCATTGATCAAACGAATCAAGTCGTTTCATGATGGTAGCCAATTGCTCGGCTAGCATTGCAATGCTGTCGTTTGGTGATGATGACGTTGACATCGCTCTCAAAGAAAGCACCAATTGATACAGGTTAGTGTCAATACGCAACTATTCGAGTCGTTGTACACTCGAGAAGGATAGTTTTAGCCGAACACTATCAAAAGAAAGAATAGAGTCAGAGATTGCTCAACAAAGTTGAATGTTTGATTAAGAATATCCATACTGAATACAGAGATTGACTATTTATAGGGTGATTCCCTATACTAAGTTAACTGAATTGAAACGTGTGAAAATAGAAAAAACATAATGATAACTAACAGCTAAACTTAACAGAATCCTCCTCATACTTTCTCCACTTCTCAGCCACGAACAAACCCAACTAGTTTGGTGCTTAACTTCTTCTTGCGCATCCCTCTGTGTAATCCAACAGCTTTGACTGAATCACTCGGAACTTCGGCCACGTCAACATCGGTATCATTTATTTATTTATTTATTAATCTCTGGTAATATGAGAAATAAAACTTCTAAGCTCTGCGGCAGCTGCACCGTTTTCTTCTACCGATTGCTTTATAGCAGTGCTCAGTTCCCCGGCTCTACACCTTAGTTCATCTCCTTCTCCGGAAGCCATTAATCTTCTCACAGATTCTTCTACTGTTTCCGATCTCACAATTTCGTGTCGAGATTGCCATTCCCTAACGACGAAACCAACTCTCAGCAAGTCCGAAATCAGTATGGCGTTCAGCGGTTGGTCCGAATGCATTGGCCACGCTGCTATGGGTACTCCCATGGATATACTCTCCGTGCACGAATTCCAACCACAGTGACTCATGAATCCTCCCGTAGAAGGATGTCCCAAAATTTCGAACTGCGGTACCCAATCTCGAGCGATTATTCCTCTTTCCTCGACCCTTTCTTCAAACCCTTCCGGTAATCGACATTTCCTAGATTCACCCACGAAAATATCTGCTCTGTCTGCTTCTCTCAGAGCCCATACGAAATTCTGCCCGCTCCTTTCTAATCCAACTGCTATCTCTTCAATTTCTTCGTCTGATAACGAAGTTGTCGTGCCGAACGAAACGAATAGGACAGATTTTGGTGGTTTTCTGTCAAGCCACGCCAAGTGTTTGTTAAAAGTTCTCTTAAGAACATCATCATTTGTTGGTGGCTGTGCCATGAGTTTAAAGGGACCAATAGCCCAATGCTTCTCCGTATCAGCCAACTTTTGCTCTGTTAGAAGATTAAGGTATTGACCTTCTATGACTCTGCTGTTATTGAATAGATTCCCGTGGTTGCATTTTTTGCATTCGCTTGTCGTTGCAAAAACTCAAACATCTCTGGTGGGGCAATGCTTTCTAGTGTTAAATGATCATGTACTGGTTTCTCATTCACGAAGAGGGGTTTGCCTTTATTTGCCAAATATAAAAAGTAAGTTGCAAAAGCTGAGACACTGTGGAAACAGTAAGACTCTGCATTCGAGATGGTAGGAACGTCTTGAACCACCCAAAATATAGTAGCATCATGGATGACAATCACTCTCTTAGATTTCCTCGAAAGCTGTGTAGAAGAGCATAAAGAGGTTCACGGAGATGATATGTAGAATTGAACAGGGGAATCAACTGAATTGGGTACTTAGTAGGGGCATAAGGGTCTGGAGCAGGGTTTTCAAATGAAGGCAATGGAAAATCATGGAAATGGATGAGGTCGGAGCTAGTAGTAGATCCATTTGATGATCGGAGCTTTGCCTGGAGATTGTGAGTTGGAGGAGCCACATAGTGAACAGGGATTTTGTGGGATGAGATGATACGAGAGAGGAGGAGGAGCTGATTCAGATGTCCCTGTGCTGGAAGGGGTACCATAACCACAGCTACCTGTGCTTCACCTTCGTCTCCATGGTTTTCCATGGCGTGGTTTGACTGTTTGCTTGCAGAATGAAAGATTGTATGGTTCACAGTGATGTACTTGCTAAATAATTATCCTTCTGTTGTAATATTTTATAGTGACACTTATTGAGAAGGTGTACTAACTAACCACACACTACCATCACACGGTAACCAATCAACTTGGAAGAGACGTCTAGAGGAATCCAAAATCACACAGATTAACCGGATAAACGTCGTCTAGGAGTATCCAAATTTTTATTATGCCTCGGAAATTGGTGAAAAGCCACTATGTGGTCTAATGATGTCGCTAAATTGAGATGTCAGGTGTCAATAATTTCTTTTAATAATATCTGTAAAACAGAAAGTATTTTGATATTTAATTGAGAGTATTAAATTTAGTAGAGTTTTTATATAATAATTTGATCTTACTTATACCATTAAATGTATATGTTTTGAGAAAAATATAAATAAGCAAAGGGGTTGAAAGTTTTTACCTTCGGACCGAACCTTGGAATATTCTGGCACGGGAAAACAAAAAGAAAGAGGACCAAAATTCTGCAAATGGGTAGTAAACAAGAAAAAAGCGACAGTGAGAAAAAGGGAATTTTTTTAGTTCCTTGTCCAATCTGCAACCGAATCAATCAATTACTATAACAAACAGAAAACAGAGGAATCTTTTTTTTTTGTCTTTTTTTAAATGATTGCAAGTGTTGTGACTTAAAATGTTTTAAAAAGTTATTAAACAAAAATTTGTCTAATCTGCAACCGAATCAATCAATTACTATAACAAACAGAAAACAGAGGAATCTTTTTTTTTTCTTTTTTGAAATGATTGCAAGTGTTGTGACTTAAAATGTTTTAAAAAGTTATTAAACAAAAATTAAAAATTTTTTTTACGTATTTTATATTTTAAAATTCACCTAAATATATATATAAAAAAAATAATCATTGAATTAATTTAGAATTTCTATCTACAGCCAACCCGTGAGGAAGAGAATTTTTGGATATTTCAATGCAAAAGGGCGTTTATTACAGACAGTGCATTCATTCTGAATATTTAATGATGTAATAAAATAATGTAGCGGTTGTGAATTGATTGCTTTCTGGATGGATTTTTATGGGAGTATTAAATTTAGTAAAGTTTTTATATAATAATCTTGTCTTTCTTTTACTTTTATTTTACTTTTATGAGAGATAGTTTTATAGATGTAAGTGAGTGATATGATCGAAGAATCTAATAATTACTAAATTTTGTAAATAAATTTGATTGTCATATGATTTATGGAGATTTTGGAGATTTTCTGTCAATCTTTTAAGGCTTGATTGTTGATCAAATTGACATGTTAATTGGAGAGTATTATTTACTCTTTAATATATATATATATATATATATTAGAAAGATAAAATGAGAAAAAATAAATTTTTAGGTCTTTATTTTTATTTAAAATTACAAAACAACTTCTTATAAAAATTAAGATATGGAATTTATCTATTTGCAGATATGGAAAATTATTTATTCTTAATTTTAGGGGTAGTATTTATTTGACATCCAAATGTCCCTCGAAGAAAAAAAAAAGAGAGAATGCGTAAATTGAAATTGTATCCCTAAATTCAAACGATAAATAACTGGAAATCTAGAACCGGTATATTTTTCTTTTAATTTTTCAATTGCAGATGTGAGCAATAAAAGAATCCATGGCGGAGCGAGTATTACCACCTTCCTGCACGGATTTCGTGATGGCATCACTGAGTTGTGCTGCTCTGTTCCTAATTTCATCTCCTTCAGCTGAATCCATCAACCTTCTCACTACATTTTCAATGTCTTTTGATGTCACCAATTCATCTGAAGCTGGCCGACGCCGGGACCAATCCTTCACATTCAGACCAATTTTCAGATGCTCAGTGATCAATATAGCGTTTCGTGGCTGGTCAGAATGCATAGGCCATGCCACTATTGGAACTCCCATTGAAATGCTTTCTATGGTAGAGTTCCATCCACAATGGCTCATGAATCCGCCCGTTGAAGGATGCGCTAGGGTTTCTAATTGGGGCGCCCAATCTCGAATTATGAGTCCTCTTCCTTCGATTCTCTCTTCGTACCCTGCCGGCAGTTGATGGGATCTTCGCGTTTTCCCTTCCGATTCCGAACCGTCTCCTCTGTCTGCATCTCTCAGAACCCAAATGAATTTCTGTTCACTTTTGTCCAACCCAATCGCCAATTCTTCGATTTCTTCGTCCGTTAACGTTGTTGTCGACCCGAAGGCAACAAATATCACCGAGTTTGGTGCTTGTTTGTCTAGCCATTCCAGATACTCGTGTCGACTGTGGTTTTTCCCCTGTTTAAAATTCCCCGCAACCGGATTGAACGGTCCAAGTGCCCAAAGCTTATCGGAACCGGTTAAACGAGCTTCAGCCACGAGATCAAAATACGGGCCTTCAATTTCTCTACAGGAATTGAATAAATTCCCGCTGTTGACGAAGCTAGATTCCTGTTGCAATCGCGCAAATTCTGTTAATTCCGGAGTAAACGTGCTCTCGTGTGTGGGAAGCCCTTTGTGAAATATTTGGGCTTGCGGAATATCTGGTTTTCCCGAACCTTCCCAAAGGTACGAGTAAATAGTCATGGCGGAGCAGCTGTGGAAGCAGTAGGATTCAACGTTTTGAATGGAAGTAGCATCCTGAATAGCATAGGGCATGAGAGAATCATGAATTACGACGAGCTTCATAGCTGTGCTAGCAAGCTCTTTCAGTAATTCATAAATTGGGCGCCGGAGTTCAAATGTAGAATTGAGGACCGGCATTATATGCGAGGGAAATTTGTGGGAAGAATTAGGATTATTAGGAATTTGAATTTGTGAAGGAGGAGGTGGAAAATCATGGAAGTGAAGATTGGAAACTGTAATCGGATCCCATCCATGGATCCGAGCCTTGGCTTGGCAGTTGTGGGTGGCTGTGCCGGCGTAGTAGACAGGAATACCATAGGAGGAGATGACACAGGAGAGATGAAGGAGCTGGTTGAGATGTCCTTGCGCCGGCAACGGCACCATCACTACAATGATATCTTTCTCCTTAGAAGAACCATTTCCAATTTCGCCGGAGTTTTTCAAATTCTGCTCCATCCTTGATGGGAAACGAAAGAGGAAGAAGAAGTTAAATGCTTATTCCATGTTTATTGACCTTCTGAACATGTACTATAATACTGACAATTTAAAAAGACTCCATATTTTACTCATTTTTCCAAGGTCTTTCTTGGTTATTTAAAAAATGACCAAAGATCGAAAGATATATAAAAAAATTAATAATTTCTGAAATGGTGGGGGACATTTTTCTGGAAGTTGTGCGTCACTGGTGACCTTATTCGTGATCCGGCGTTGATTTCTATAATATAATGTTTAATTATTATTATTTTTGACAGAAAATTACAAATTTGAGTTATTGTTAAGAAATTAATAAATTGTTTTTAAATAAAAAGTTGACGTTTATGGATTCTGAATCTTTTGACTAATCTACTGTATGGTGACAGTATTTCCTTTTGTTTTATATAATTGCCAAAAAGGAAAAAACACTAATATTTCAATCTTGGATTTCAAATTTGGCGGCTTTCACAGCAATAATAATTATTTTAAAGATTTTTGTCTCTCTTTTTTTCTAAATATTAAAATAATTAAGCTTTAAATAAAGACATTTAACAAAAAAAAATCAAAATAGGTGATGACAAAAAAGTGACATTTAACTAATCTACTTCATCAAACAATTCAAACCACAAAATAAATAATTATTAAAATAAATAATTATTAAAATAAAATAAAATACATATTACAAATATGAATAATTGGTGAGTTTGATCCCAAACAAATTTACATTTGGCAAATTGAGTTCTAAAATATTTTTTTTAATTTTTAAGGTCCCAAACTTTTTTTGTAGAGAATAATAAGGCCCTTCTTGACGGATTCTGTCAAAATTTCTAAAATTTTAACGGTTATTTATCTTTAATTAATTAAAGACAAAGATAAAAAAATTATTACATATGAAAATAAATAAAGAAATATTTAAACAAGGAATAAAAATGTCCTCACATTTAAAATTTTAAAAATAAAAAATCTATCAAATGATATCAAAATCTTTCGTCTATCTTCTTCTTTCCTACAAAATTTTTATTCGTTTTTGACATTTTTAAAGAAAGAAAAAAGAAAAAATTAGAGAAGAATAAGAGCGTCTTTGTAGAAAGGGAAAGAAAAACAAAAGAAGATAAATGCTAATATGAATCTGAGTTTAAATTTTGTTTCATCATCTTCTTACCCATAGATCTTCATACTCATAGATCTTCAAGCTTTTGTGATTTGTTCATCAAAGAAAGATACTCACTCTTCATCAAAATTGATGATACCGGACACCACCCATCCAATAATTATGTACTCAAGCTATTAAAAATTTTATTTATTTTAAATAATGTTATAGAACATATTAAAATATTACATTGAAATATAGAGAATCTAGCTTAGCAAATTTGTGTCTTTTATCCTCTGATATATCATTCCATATTTAGTTAATAAAATGTCAATAACATAAAATATTTTTGAATTATCAAGTATATGAATAAATTAACTTACTCAAATATATTAACTTACTCAAATATAAATTAACAATAGAGATCAAATAGAGAAAAGAAGAATATAATAAAAATAGATAAAATACATCTACATTCTTTAGAACAGCTTTAAATACTTACTCAAATATATTCATGATAAGGAATGCGAATACTTACTCAAACATCGATTCAAATGTCTTTGAATTTAACATTCTATTTTTGCTCCCACTTGAATTCGTTTATTGTCGTCTAGAACAACTTTAATTTGTCAAATGAGTTTTAATGATTGAAGATTTACTCAGTATTTCAATATCACTACTGCCCTTTTCTCTTGAAACAAAGTAACTTTATTTATTTACATTGGTTAAAATGTGAATTACCTAAATCTCTCTTTCTCATTTTTTTCTTTTTTCTTTCTATAAAGACATCTTCTTCAATTGCTTTTTTTTTCTTTTTCCTTTCTTCAAAAATGTTAGAAAAAGATAAAAATATTGTGCTAGAGAGAAGAAGAAGAAGATTAACCGGAGAATAAAAGATTGACGACGACTTTTGATATTCTCACTATTTTGATAAATTTTTTATTTTTAAAATTTTAAATATGAGGACATTTTCAAAATAATAATTTAAAAAATATGAGAACATTTTTATCTCTACGTTTAAATATTTTACTATTATTATTATTTTCTTTCTTTATTTTCACATGTAATGACTTTTTTATCCTTGTCTTTAATTAATTAAAGACAAACAACAGTTAAAATTTTAGAAATTTTGACAGAATCCGTCAAGAAAGACCTTATTATTCTCTACAAAAAAAGTTTGGGACCTTAAAAGTTAAAAAAAATATTTTGGAAGGCAAAGATAAATTTATTTGGGATCAAATTCACCAATAATTCTTACAAATATATATAAATAAATAAAAAAGTAGTTATATCTATTTACGGATATGGGAAATAAAAGAATCCATCTCCAAGCGAGTATTACCACCTTCCTCCACTGATTTCTTGATAGTATGACTCAATTTAGCAGCTCTGTTTCTCATCTCTTTTCCTTCACTCGAATCCATCAATTTTCTTACAGCATTTTCAATGGTTTCCGATTTCACAACTTCATCTCGTCTTGACCAATCCCTCACATTCACGCCGATCTTCAAGTACTCTGTTATCAGTATAGCATTTCGCGGCTGGTCGGAATGCATAGGCCACGCTGCTATCGGAACTCCCATTGAAATGCTTTCTACTGTTGAATTCCATCCACAGTGGCTCATGAATCCACCCGTTGACGGGTTTGCAAGAATTTCCAATTGGGGTGCCCAGTTTCTCACGATCATTCCTTTTCCTGCTTCATTAATTCTCTGTTCATACCCTTCCGGCAATTGTTTACTCTTTTTTCTTGCTTCTTGTTCTTCGTCTTCTTTAAAGATGTCGCCTGTATCTGCATCTCTAAGAACCCAGATGAATTTTTGTTCACTTTTCTCCAATCCAATTGCAATCTCGTGAATCTCTTCCTCTGTTAAGGAAGTAGTCGTCCCAAATGAAACGAGTATTACAGAATTCGGAGCTTGTTTATCTAGCCATTCCAATTCCGAATTCTTGATTTCATTTCTTTTACCCTCAGGGAAGATCACTGGATTGAATGGCCCGAGTGCCCAATACTTATCTGTATCGTAAGCAACTTCTCTTGCTAAGAGATCAAGAAACGGGCCATCGATATCCTTACACGAATTGAATATATTTCCCCAATTAATCTTCCTGGATTGCTTTTGCAATTCGCTATACTCTGTCCACTCTGGAGAAACACAGGTTTCTCTCGAGGGAAGTTCTCTATTAAGTAGTAATTGGGCTTCAGGAATATTGATTTCAGGTCTCCCTGAAACTTCCCAAAAGTAGGAATAAATGGTGAAAGCAGAGCAGCAATCGAAGCAATAAGATTCAGCATTTGGAATTGAGGGAACGTCCTGAATTACATACCGCATGAATGAATCGTGGATTACAATTAATTTCTTGGCTGATTTTGCAAGAGATTTGAGAATCTCGTAGATTGGTTCTCTGAGAAGAAGAGTTGAGTTTACTGCCGGCATGAGATGCGAAGGAAATTTTGTTGGGGATCTAGGATTTGGAGGAGGAGTTTCGAAAGATGGAGTTGGACATTCGAGAAAATGAAGATTGGAAACTGCAATTGGATCCCATCCGTGGATTCGGGTCTTGGCCTGACGGTTGTGGACGGCTGTGCCTAAATAGTGTACCGGGATTCCGTAGGAGGAGATGAGGCGGGAGAAGTGGAGGAGCTGATTCAGATGTCCCTGTGCCGGCAGGGGAACCATGACTACTGTAACATCCTGTAGTTTCTGTTTCTCCTCGCAACAACCATTAATATTTAACCCCATTTTTAAAGCTTGATGGGTAATAATAATTAAGAGGATCCTGCATACTCCTTTATATATAAGATGCACTGTTGAGACTTTTCTGCTATGATAATTACAGGTAGAATAAGAAGAAGAAGAAGAAGAAGAAGAAGAAGAAGAAGAAGAATTTGCTACGCCATTTAAAGTGGTTTTTTCCATGAAACTCTTGGAACATGTAGCTTGGAAAAAGTCTTTATTCTTAATCTTAGGATCCATTCAAATTAGTATTGATTTAATATCCAAGAGTTCTCCCGAAATTAAAGAAAGCCTGAATTCAAATCCAATTCTGAGTCCTGGCCGCCGCCACCCTTGAAGTAATGATTATTAATCTAGATTTTAATCTTTAGAACTTAGCCCAATAAAGATATACTGGGCTTTAACCCCAACATGAATACAGTACAGTTTGGGCCTTATAATAGAACGGACTTACTACTATTCAACTAAAAGGCCCATGGGCCTTAAAATTTGGTAGTGAAAAACTTTTATCTTTATATTTTTCTTATTCTAAATTTTAAATAATTACTACATAATTTAAAATGAGAATCTTGTGAATTGATACATAAATACTTCTCCGATACAATTTGAACTCAAAATGATAATGATAATGATAAATGGATAAAAGTTATATAAGGAATAAGGATACATGAATTTGATGTCGGCTTCCTAACTTTAAAATGAATCAATGTCGACAAATGAAGACAAATTCTACTGGTTCGGTGGGCCTTAGAAAAAATTAATAAATGAGATGTTTTTCACATCAACCTCACATATTCTGAGAAATTTCTGTTTCATATACTTTGTCCAATGAATGTGCATCACTCCTACCTTAACTAACTATTCTTAGTATTTTCATGCCATAGATTCTTTGCATAAATATATAATCACATCATGAATTCGTGCATAATTTGTGTACCATTGAATGGGATCCAAAGTGTTTACTTCATAATATATATATATACATTTGGTATATCTACAAATATATTCCTTTCCACTTATTTATATTAATTATTATATCATATTTAAAAGATTGTATGATCTCCTTTAAAAAAATTAAATATTTAAATAAATTAATAAAGCCCATAAAAAATATAAATATCCCAAATCAGAAATATAGTTGAAGAACGTTTTTTAAGCCTAAAATGAAAGTGATTTAGAAACCTGGCAACATCAACATTGCATCAATTTAACTATAAACTATAAACTATCATTAATTATGTAAATCTTGAAATTTAATTGTTAATATAATATGTTTAATTTTATATTTTGATTAGAATTGATGTGACTTGAATAACGTCAATATAAAGACATTAATAAATAACACAATAATACTTATATTACTACATAAATTAATATTTATAAAATATGTAATTTAATTAGTAACAATTTTATTGTAACTTAAAGAATAAAAAAGAAAGTCTATAAATATAGGTAAGTGGAAGAACAAATGCATAACCTCGCCAAAAAGAAAAAAAAAAAAAAAAAAAAAGAAGAAGAAGCCATGGCAAAAGCTAATGGACAAAGAAACTTCCAAGTGGCGGTTGTTATGGTTCCATTACCGGCACAAGGCCACCTGAATCAACTCCTCCAACTCTCCCGCCTCATATCATCATATAATAAAAATAATAAGAACAGCAGCAGCAGCATAATAAGTGTTCATTTTGTGGGCACTTCCACCCACAACCGGCAAGCCAAGTTACGCGTCCACGGTTTCGATCCCAACACTATTTCCAATATCCATTTTCACGACTTCCAAATCCCATCTTTCGAATCTCCACCTCCGAACCCATATTCTCCAATTAAATTCCCTTCCCATCTCCAACCTTCTTTCGACGCTTCTCGTCACCTCCGCAAACCGGTGACCGCTCTTCTCGGTCGCCTCTCAGCAATTTCCCGTAGAGTTGTTGTCATTCATGACTCCCTCGTGGCATCCGTTGTTCAAGATTTCGTCTCATTCCCTAACGTCGAATCCTACGCCTTCCGCAGTATCTCTGCTTTTTCTAGTTTTTTGTTCTTTTGTGACGTCATCATGGGACGACCAAAATCTTTAAATAATAACCAAAACCATGACCGTCATGGCGACGTCATACTGCAGCAAAAAGACATCCCTACCCTCGAAGCTTGTTTCACCGAGGAGTTTGAGAAATTCATGAATTATCAACAACAATTCCTCAAATTCAGCTCGGGAAGTCTATACAATTCAAGCAGAGTGATTGAGGGTAAATTTCTTGATTTACTTGAAAAAGATTCCATCTTTAAAAGAAACAAGAAGAAAATTATATGGGCTATTGGACCTCTTAATCCCGTGGTCGTGGTCAATACTGATCAAGAACGTAAATTTTGTCTTTTGTGGCTAGACAAACAGCCACCAAAATCAGTCTTGTTTGTCTCATTCGGGACAACCACTTCGCTGACGAATGAACAGATCAAGGAGCTTGCAGTCGGATTAGAAAGAAGCGGAGTGAAATTCATCTGGGCTCTTAGAGAAGCCGATAAAGGTGACATCTTTACTACCGGAGCGATGAAAAAAAATGGCGACGATCAGCGTCAGCTGCCAAAAGGGTACGAAGAAAGAGTGAAAAACAGAGGAATTATAGTGAGAGATTGGGCACCCCAGTTGGAAATACTTAGACACCCTTCCACCGGCGGATTCATCAGTCACTGCGGTTGGAATTCTTGCATGGAAAGCATTACCAACGGCGTACCCATAGCTGCATGGCCAATGCATTCGGACCAGCCGAGAAACAGCGTGCTAATTACCAAAGTACTTAAAGTTGGTATTGTTTTGAGGGAGTGGGGCCCGCCGCCGGCGAAAGAAGGTGGTGATGGGGTGGTGGTTAAATCGTCGGCAATTGAATCGGCGGTGAAGTTACTGATGGAGTCCAAAGAAGGGGCGGAGGTACGTCGGAGGGCGGAAGAATTAGGTATTTCTGTTAGACAATCGGTGGAGGAAGGCGGTGTTACACGTAAGGAAATGGACCTTTTTGTTGCCCATATCACTAGATGCTAAATTGCTAAATTATGTATGTTTTTTCTTTTTTCTTTTTTTAAAAGTTTTTCACATGCTGTAATAAACTCTTTTCCATATTCGGCAAATAGTTGACTTTGGAAACATTATTAATCACCCTAATTATTTTTATTTTTATTATATTTTTATGAGTTCCTATATATATATATATATTTTTTTTTTTTTTAAATGTCTATATCACTTTTTTTCTATATTTTTTAAACTCATCCCCTTAATATTATTGATATATGATATTAATTTTTTATATTTTGTACTTATTACATTTAAATAATAAGAATTAATGTATCTATAAATAGAAATGAATGAATCCCATGGAAGGGGAGAAAGAGCATTATTAAATATAAAGGCCCACAAAAGGAATATGGGGTGTGGGGACCAGAAGCCAACATGGCCACGCTGGTTTCACGTGGGCATAACGACAATTGAAATTATGAATCCTTTTTCCTTTTTGGAAAGTACAACTTAGAACTGCACTCCCCACTGACCAAATTATTATTATTTCTAACCTGAAAATGGTAAAAGATCCTTCAACCTTCCATTTGACCAAATCAACCACCTATCAAATCTTGCTGATTCCCCCTTTTTATATTATTTCCATCTCTATTTATTACATATTACAAATTTTTATTTTTTAAAAAAATCTAAGACTAATTTTGACTTAAAATGATCACAAATTTAAATAAATTTATAAATGCGTTAAGATTAAATTTTTAAGATTATATAATAATTTGTCAAAAATTAGTTGTGATATTTTGAGGATGATAAAGTAAATTTATGTCAATAAATATTTGAGAATTCCGAAGTATCAATCACCTACAAAACAGGAAAAGTTTAATGGAGAGCTGGATTCCCCCTGAATTTTCCGAGGATCAAATCAGTTTGAAGTTTATGAAGAATAGTTTTAGATATCTAGCATTGAGTCCTTTACCTTTATCATTCTTCTCCCTTTTATAGTATTTCTTTTGGCGGAGGCAAGTGGAGGAGATGATGGAATTATGCTTAATCAGATAGTGGGATCTTTTAATGTTGTCATTATAGGAGTGCCGGTTATGGAAAAACAGTCTTGGATCGTGGAGGGAGTGAGAATCCACAATTTGGGGTGGTAGAATTATAAATTTCATATTTTGTGCTCGTTATTGACTTTTTAGCCAATAATACAAAGTATCGAGCACAATGATGTGATTAATTTTAATATCAAATAACATATTTACCTGCGTTATTTACCATTCAATAAATTAAAATCAAAGAACAAAATTCACTAAAAATACGAATTATCTTAAATAATTTAATAATTTATAATTATATTTTAGGAAATATACGTAAAGAAAGATTTCAATATAAATCAGACGCATTTCAATATAATTTAATTGTTTTCAGAATGAAAACCAAAAGAAATCGTGGAGTATTATAAAAAAAGAATCATGAGAAAAGGAAAACAAAAAAATAAACTAATTATAATTCAATATAAAATAACCTCAAAATGATTATTTATAAAAAAAAAATTGCAAAAATATCATAAATATCTCATATTATTTATTTATTTATTGTCGTTCTTATCCACACAAAATGAAAGAAAGAAGATAAACATGGGAAATATTGAGAGGAATAAATATGCTCCACGAGGCACTTCCCCATTGCTACAACTGCATCTTTCCCAACATGATGTTGTCTGAACCCACCAACCTTTTTCCTTTTATTTTTTATTGCTTATCCAGCTAATTAATTTATATAAAAAAAGAGGGGAAAAAAAAAAAAAAAAAAAAAAAACGTAGAAAACGATTAGAGCAACAGTGATATATCATTTCGGGTGACAAATCTGTGGTTAGGCTTATCGGGTTGGGTGTTCAATCATTGCGCGCATGCATAACCAAATAAGGCATACGAAGCTTATAGATAATATGAGTCGGCCGAAAAAGGAAAAAGAGAGAGAAGTATACATAAAAACCTTCTTTAATCTTCAATTACTTAATTAATGGTACACCCCCATTTCTAGAATAATTTTGATCAAATTTTAATTGACAATGAATTAGCTTTTATTTATTTACATATATTACAACTTAGAATGAATTTGCTTATTAATTAATTTTCTAGAAATTATATATATATATATATATATATATATATATAATCAAATGAAATACTATGGTAAAAGAAATGAGAATTAATCTTGAATATAGAAGAGAAAACGAAAATTGAAATCCACATTAAAACAGATGGAATATATTTTTTTTTTATCACTTCCTCCCTTCTCTCTCCACATTTCGATGGGCCAACTACAATCCTAACAGATTTTCCAATATGAAATGGGCTTATAAACAGGCTCTTCTACATATTATGATAATACAAATAATTGGGCTGAACCCCCCACCGCTTTCGCCTTAACTTGTATGACTTGCACACTCACAGGCATTCTATTTTGAACTTTCTTGTCATACATTAATTTTTAATTGAACTTGAACCAATTTGATGCAAAATAGAAGATATAAGCAAATTTCTAGCTATTTTTCATTTTTAATCTGAAAAATGAAGCAACTTTCTCTTTTCTTCTTCAAATAAGCCTCCAAGAAAATATAAATCTAGTTATCTTTTTTCACACAAAAATATACTACGTACCAAACATCAAGGAAGCACAGGGAGCTCCACTCTGTTGAATGCAAAGAAACTTACTCGTCCACTAGGATCAACATTACAAAATTTAAGGGGGCTGTTGTTACACCGTCTTTCAAGCTCTTCAATCTCTTCTTTAGATGGTGGATGACTACTGCCAAAAGAATAAGTCATTTTTTTTCTAAGGCCAAAACAAAAATGTGCACATAGATTAGATCAGAAAATATATATATTGCCTGCAGCTCCACACATAATTGTTCTTAACCAAATCAAAATTATTAACTAAGCACAGAAGGATAACTGAAAAGAGGCTAAAGATAGTACATATATGCCAAATTTTAAGGGGCAGTTGAATTAATTGATAAAATCATTTTAAGATGGTTAAAGTTTTCCTAAGGGTATCACAGAATGTAACTTATGTTCACGACAAAATATCAGAATATTTAAAAATCTAGTATAGGCAAGTTTGCACTATTGATCTGAACATGAATTGCTCATTGAGACACAGTCAAGCTGGAAAAATCCAAATACCAAAGATTCATCTATTAAGAGATACCTTGTTAGGCAGAGCACACAAATTGGAAGATCTGGAGACGACTTCTTAAACTTGCTATTGGGAAGATAAACATTGTACAATGGCTTGATTTGTTTAATTTGCATGCAACTGAACATTTCACGAAGGTGATCATTGCCATCTGATTCTCTATCAGCTTGTTCATCAAACTCCGGTGCAGTTTGAGGAGAATTACCTCCAACGCTCTTCATTGTCCAAGGTTTACCATGTCGACTAACAATATAGCCAAGAGACTTGAGGTGTTTATATACCTCGAATGCTTCCCAATAACATCCATTCTTGTCATCTAAGAGCTTGCTGTAAATATCCTCCAAGTCAACAGGCATACAACTGCTATCTAGAAGATGAAGAGCCCCAATTTCAGCCAAATACCTGTAAAACATAAAGATAAGATGATTGGATGTTGCCTATACACATAGTAGAATGAAGGTATTACACCTTACTTCTCCATATTTTTCTAAATGAACGTTAGATATATTAAGTGTCATTCACCACCCTAATCATACTTTAACTAAAGAGGATAAGGAAGATAACTACCCCGTAATAGAAAATGAAAAAACTAATGAGATAAAAATCACATATCAATACAAGTCCAAAACTTCAACAGTAAGAAATGATGGATAGAAAGCATAATCACGTACAAAACTTCCTCAATTAAGCAATAGGTTTTGCCATTGTGAACTATTCCAGTTGTGGTCCATAATTTACCCTTCCTCTTGACCACTTCAGCCATTCCCAAATCATGAATCCAGTGTGCCGTTGATGTAACTTTCCTAGGAGGACAACAGTTCAAAATTTTAGATTTGAAAACCAGAAGAAAAGTTCACATTGGTACGGAAAACCATGAAAAGATTGTAAATACCTAAATTGCAGCTTCGGAATGTCATTAGAGGCAAAAAAATTCTCATCTTCTTCCAAATCCTGCAGCTTATCCTCAGAGTCGCTCGTGCCTTCTGTAAAAATAGAGCAACCAGCATCCTCCATAGTTCAAAAGAACGTTGAAGTACCAAAATCTGGGCCAAGAGAGAAGGAGAAACGGCGGAGAAATTTTCAAAAATCCTGACCTTCCAGTATCAATAAGTAAATAATACAGTCTAAAGAGGAATATTATTGGCCCTTTTTCACATTTCAAAACTACAGATCAGATATTATTCCACGCATAGAAAGGAAAATTAGTTCTAAACTTATATCTCAGAAAATGCCTCCGACATAGATATATAAGAGAAACGTACCCGGAGTTTCACAATTTTTCCTCTGCCTCCTGGACCTTGAAGTTAGAACGGTAACGAAATCGCCGGCATTTATTTGGACAAGATGAAGAGATTCCTCCACTTCCTCAGTGTCTCTTCAGATGGATGCTTAACCAGGAAATCTATCTCCATTCAAAAAATCTTCATACGCATTTGGAAAAATTAGTCTACTCGTTTTCCTCTAAATAAAACATAATCTTTGAACTCCCCTTTTTCTTTTTAATTATTAATTATGTGAATATGAATTCAATTTTAATTTAAAAAATTAGTAATTTGGCCCCACTTCTATTTTAGTTACAAATTACAAACATTATATGCCTTATAATTCTTGTCTGCTTGCTATCCAAATTTGTGTTGTTTTATTACTTACTAAAAAAAAGAAAAAAAAAAACAATTAACTTTATAGTAAGCAAAATAATACTAATTAATTTAATTAAAAATAAATTTTTTTGCAGTAACATTATCTTTGCCCCCATTCGAAGGTACTGATAGTATCATCGAATTTTATATTTTCTTTGGGTTAAGGCTTTGAAATAGACATTCTCCATTGAAATGATGAAATTATATCAAAGAAGGCTCACCACTTATCCACCACTTTATTATATTCAGCTATAATTCACATAAAGTAATTCAAATATTACAAAATAAAATGCATATTACCCCAATACTTTTCTTTCCTGACAAAGGACAGAAACAGAAAGAAGCTCGCCTTATTTGCATATGGTGCTAACTTAGGTCAGAAAGTAACGGTACTTCTCAGGGGCAATCACAAAAACTGGGCGGAGAAATTGAAAATGTACTTACAAATTGTTATAATCCAGCCAGAGTCAACAACTAGATATCAGGCAACTGATACCAGTGTGAATAATAACTAAGAGTTAAAGATATCTTGACTAACAGCACAAGTATTCTGAGGTGATAATTCAAGCATAATACATGCTGCAGGCCCGGATAAAAATCTATTCCAGCCACTTTGTACAGTAGTTACAAATTCATACTTGTACTGAAAGGTGAACCACACCGCTGTTAAAATTGGTGTCGCTTTATAAGCTTCGAGCTACTTTGTCATACAAATCAAGAGGCCAATTCCTGTTCAAACTGTTTGCAAGAAAGTTTGCAATCTGCAGTGCCAAAAAATGAACCCCCATTAACAAGAAATTTCCAGTATGTTCATTCAATATTTTCAGTCATGTCAAATTAGGAGAAAGGAAAAAGAAAAAAGGCCCTTTGAAATTATGTTTATATAGTTGCAAGACAAATTTCTAAGAAAAATTTCAAATACTAAAATTCCCAAGTGCAACACAACAAAATTAGATGAATTAGATCAATTTCCCTCGTTATTAAAAATGATAAGTAAGCTAGGGTCTTTCCAGCCACACCTATTCATAGACTTGCTTAAAATATCTCTATTTCAAATTCAATATGGGGAACCTAAATTTTCCTGGTTAAGATTGTCATCATCAAACACAATAAACTTGAAAATATGCCAGATGCCAGCAATACTTAGCATTTTGGAGTAATTGTCAGAGTATATGTACATCTAACTAAAAGGGCAACATATACATAAAGAAAAATTAAGCATAGAGCAGTGCAGGGGCAGAAATTAAATGTACAGGAGGAGATTACTTAGATATGTATATCATAACCATACCTTTGTCCTCAATGTAAGAAGCGAACCATCTGTATGTGAGACATTGTCCAGACAATTAAGAGCAACCCTTAGAATGTCTGGCACACAAGCTTGAACATGGGCAGATAAACTGTTGAACACATCAGAGGCAAAATCTGGACCACTTGGATCAAGGGGGAGAAATGGAAGTTTTGCAACTTCCCTTAAAGCATCTAAAAACTGCCCCATCTGTGACAGCTTATGCACACCCAATATTGCTTCAAGTTGTCTTAACACAGTTTGCTGTTCCATAACACTCTGTCTCTCTTGGGGACTGTATAATAGACAAAAAGGTTTATTACATGCCAGAGGATGATTAACAGGATTATGTCTAGGTATTTGCTACAAATCATGCATATGTAACAAAAAGCAAAGCCAATGTGATGTTGCTACTGAAAAATAGTCTTCTACCGAAAAAGCATCACAGTTCTTTTTCAAGCTAAAATTAGTATAGCATGACACCAAATAAAAAAGACAGATAACTAAAACAATTCTTTTTCCTCTTTTCCCTAGAAAACTAACAAATAGCAGAATCCAATTACTGCAGAACAATAAATATCTGGAATTTGAAAGTCAGTGGCACTATAAGTGCTTTGTTATTCCAGCTCTTGTCCTTTAGTTTGTTTTAAGGCCTATGAAAAATGGAAATGGAAGAAATACACTGCTAAAAAACAAATTCAAATAACTAGAAATCCAAATATTGAAGAATTTGAAAATACCTTAATTCAGGGTAATATTTAAATGTTTCCAAAATCTCATTTCCAGAATGAATGAGCCCTGAGATCCTGCTCTCACCGTCCAATCTACCATGTGATAGGGCACAAATTGCCTCAGAGAGAGACTTATTAATTGTATCCAATGCAGCAGAAAAGGCCCCAACTCTCTTCTGAATCTCTATAGACTGTTCAATGATAAAAGAGAATATTAATAGAGCACAAAGGTAGGCATTAAACAAACAGAATTAAAATTAGTAAGAAACCACAAATCACATATTGAAGCAGAATAAAGCCCATAAGGAGCTAAAGAAACTTATTCACCAAGTAAGTCAGTAAAATATCTCTCCTCAGCTTCTAATTGACAGATCACATCTCAGAAGTGACATTACATAGTTAAAACTGTTTTATTCTCATTAAGCTTAATGGAGTTCAGGAAGCAGGTACAGGAATTTCTCTCAGTGGAAGACAATTAAGAAGCAAGGGATTCGGAAGAGCAAACTCAATAATAGTACACGAGCGCTTCAAGACTCTGACCAAATAGAGTAAAAAGTAAGCTTGTTTATGCCTATTTCTCATGTAAAATGGTGAAAGACAGGTTTTAGAAAGAATACACCCAAAAACTGCCATCAATGAATCAAAAGTTTAAAATTAAAGCCAGCTTTAAAAAGAAACAATGAATAATGTAGTGCCTTATCATATAGTCCACAATCACGACACTGTTGAGCAGCTTCAAGCAGAAACTGTTGCCTGGTCTTTGCATCTATCAAAAACCTTCCTAGTTGGCCTTCTTCGCCAGCACCCCTAGCTCCAAGTAGGAGATAAATGCCAGCATCATGTAACAAGAGTTCTGTAAGAAGTTGCTTTAACATCATAATCTTCTGCCTTTGCTGGTCCAAGTTACCTCTTCCAGTCCAGGATTTTTCCCCACCACCTACTGCTGCAGCAGCCTGTGCAAAATATTCCAATGCCATTGGCAGATTATCATTACGTAAATAAGCAGATCCATACTGCCTTATTATGCTAGAAGCCTCAGCAAAAGCATCCATTACTCCATGCTTTTGTGAAGCACTAGAGCCTTCAGAAAGGACACCATGGTCTGCTAACACAATGGATATGTGGACTGAGTCAATGCTATATCCTTCATCTCCCATATCCTTTGACAGAAATAGGACAGCTGGAAGAAGCTGTATGCTTAAAAGCAGAACATATGGATACACCAGAGGATCCTTTCCACTTTTTGTATAATGTGAAGGTTCAAACTTATTTAAGTACATTTGCAAATCATCTAAAGTGTAAGGTGGGAATCCATCATTCAAAACCGTGGAAGATGATCCATCAGAGTAATCACGTATAGCAGACAATTTAAACCACAGGAAATCTTCAATAGTATTGAAAAGTGTAGGCAGTTCTCTTAGTATCTGATCAATAAGCCTGCGTGAACCAGAGATGATGGCATACAGGAGCAATTTTTTTTTATCATATGAAGCTCGACCTATTCTATCACCTATCCTTAACAACTTTTCACACTCTTCTGAGGCAGCAGCTGCAGTCTTTGATGATACCATGCCTTCAGAGGGAATCCACTCAGCTAGCTGTAAAGATAAGAGGAAAATTACACATACAAGCAATTACTGAAGTACCCATAAACTATGAACCAAAATATCTACCAGGGGAGCAAACTGGAGTGCAACACGAGATGATCGGGCAACCTCTGTTGCTTTATCGTAATACCCAGTTCTCAAGCAAAAGTATATCTGCAAAAGACCATGCAGCTTAAGCAAAAAGTATATGAGGTAAAACTCTATGTGGGGGGTGTTAGGTTATGCATTAACTCATCTTTCTATAGTTAATAGGGACATTGTAAGATCTTACATGCATGTTTTAAGCAATATTCAATTATCAGAAAGTATATTCAAGACCTGCTGCCAAGTGGTATCAACAGGAGGTTGCCTATGGACATCATAGGCATCAAAATCAAGAACTCCGTAATCTCTTAAACGGACCTGCATAGAAGAGATAACAAGTATCAATTTAAAATCAAGATATAAACCCTTTAGATTGAAGCTGGCATAGACTAGACAACTAGAATCTGAAAGTCAAACCCTGAGGAATGCACGAATTCTCTGCAAATTATCCACAACACCACCAAGTGAAGCCTGCATTGGAACAGCATGTAAGTTATGGTAAAGATAACCTTCATGACAACTTCATAACCAAATAAGGAACTCTACTACCCAAATCAATCTAAAAGCATATAAACTACAAGTAAGAAAGCAGAGTGTTGCAGGAGATTTATGTTGTTTAGAACAATTAAAGCATCTTCTGGTGTTCAATGGAAAATTACACTCTCCCTAATAGCTTAGGTTCTAGGAAAAGGAAATGTAACAGCACGTGTGTAACCAGCAAACCTACTACTAGAAGACTCAGATAGGACAACAAAGAAATTCATTAATACTTAATAGATGATTGAAAGGAATCAATTGTGAAATTAAAATCATGGAACCCCAGCCAAGGTACCTTCAACTGTACAGTTGTTCCTTCACAGTAGTCAAAAGGAACAATACAAAGTTATTAATCACTAAAAGCAAACATAAATATCAAAAGTAAGAAATGCACAACCTGTGCAGGATGATTTTGTATTGTATCGTTGACATGCTTTTCATGACCCCATTCAAGGTGGCGTCTAGCTCCCAATATTAATGACATCTTTCTTGAAATATTTCGTGGTCCAGCTGAATCCTCCCACATCATCATCTGTCCAGGTAGAGACAAAACTCTAATAAGATTGTTAACTCCACTAGCATTAGAAGACCCCATGTTTCGGAAAACTGCAGAAATAGAAGTTTAACTTGTTCTAGATCTGTAAGCAGATTCAATGTATTTACATGCTTCGCCATCTTGATTCAAGCTAAGATCTTCAATTAACTACAAAGTCATTAAGTTCATCAGAGACAACATACCAGTAGCAGGTGCCATATCTTCTGCATGGTAACAGATTTCCCACCAGATGCATCAAGGCCTAAACTCTCATATGCACACTTGAAAGCTGTAGCAGGCTAACAAAATAAAAGACTAACATTAATTGATACAAATAGGACATAGTTTACTTCCAATACATGCAAAAACAGCAATTGAGAACCCATACTAAACTTCCATGACATCTCTTATGAGAATACAGATAATAACTATTCAGGACACTCAGCTATAATGACACAATTATTCATAAAGTGAAAACAAAGTACATTACTTGGGCAATGATAAAATCCCTTACAAGCTTGCTATATTTGGTTTTTTATTAAGAATAAAAATAAACTTTTCCTTACTTTAAATAGGGAGCCACGCTCCCGGGCACTGTTAAGATCCTTCACAACCTCACCATAAACTTCAGCTTTCTTCTCAAGCACAGGCTTATTGGCCAATGGTACAAGCTCCCTGCTATATGCCCCAGATGAAATCTGCAGACTAGAACTTATGGGAGCTATTTGACCTTGATGGAAGGCGCCAGCATCCAAATCAGTGAAATTAGTTCTAGGCAACCTAGAAATTCGGCTCAGACTTTGAAGGAAGTCCCTCTTTTCCTTTTGCCAGTCCTCCTAAGAAAACAAGTTCCACGATGGTAAGAAGAATAATACTCAAGTAATCAACAATTCAGCAAGATCTTTAGCTGCAAATATGATTGCAATGATTCTTTTAGAGAATCAGAATCAAGTGACAAATCTCTTTATAGTGAAAAGTGAGAAGCAAATGTATGTAACTTATTGCTCAATTTAGCACAAGAGGAAGAAGTAAATACTTAAAACAGAATATAAAATCTAACAGAAGCACTTACCTCGAGAACTGTCATCATATAATCACTGAAACTTCTTAGGTTGTCCTTCTGTGCTTCTTGTACAGCTGAGACCATAGCCATTTCATGAACCTAAGGATCATGCATTTGAATATCAATATGACAGAAGCAAAGTGAAAGGTTCACATTAAAAAAAAAAATTTAAAAAACAAGAAAACAATTTAACCATATTTAACTGGTGTGCCTACTTTGAGGAGCATTATAAATTATTCCCTCTATTATCAAGGTTCTATAGAACAGGCATGCTAAAGTGGAGATGTCCTCAGTTAGGTCAAAAGATAAGAGTACCTACAGGCTTACATCCTGCAATGATTAAATCTGTACTTTCATGGAGCATTAAGTATGTTAATTGTATACGAGTGTTTTTCATAGATTCACATTATAGGAGACAACCTTAACATCATTGTTTCGCATGACCATTGGAAGGATAGCATCCCTATAAACAACTGTTGTCTCATTACAACATTAATTTTTAAGTTTTAAATTTTTCCATTTCAAAGTACAGAGATGTTATTCCTTTCATAGACATTTGGGACTATAATTGTAGCTAAAAGAAAAGGAAAAGATACCTGTTGCAAATATTCTTCTACTGTGGTTGCCTCAGCAGGAAAAACATCTTCAAATGTTGTCTTTTTTTTTTATTAAAAAAAACAAATAATTAGATAAAATGATGAATTTAATAAGAAATTCATAAGAAAAATAAGGTAGGAAATAAATAAATAAATAAATATATATATATATATATAACAAAAAATGAATGAGTTACCAACATTTTCTGTTTCAAAAGTAAACAAACTTATGTAGTGACTACATAAAACGAAAGTGGTCTCTACCTTTAACTCAAACGATTTAAGATCACGAGCAAGTTGCTCAGCATTTATCCCTTCACGAGCTAATAACCTAACATGTAAACCAATAACAAGGAGCTTTTTAGTACCATTCATTGAGTGTATTATATATACACACAAATTATAAAAGTACCCAACAATTTTGCACCGTAAATATTAAGGGAATAAAAGGGTACCTAGTTGCAGCAATAGATTGAGAAGGAGCTTCAGTTCTAACAGTCTTTGCCTTAAGTTTCTTCGATAAGGCTTCTAACTGATCCAAATTCCTCTGCAATTCCACCACACAGGTGTAACCAAAAAGACTACCGAACTCAAGCTCAAACACGAACAAAATTAAATAAAATTATTTTTTAAAAAAAATGCTAAAAACCTGTATCGGAGGAAACTGAGCGGAAGGTGCAGCCTGCTCGAGAAGCTTGGAAGATGAATGCAGAAGGTCACTCCAACTAGCCATGTCAGCATCGTTCGCCATTTGTCACTCCGGGCGGAGTGTACTGAACTTGCAGGGGGAGGGAGAAAATGCTCTCCTTTTTTCAATTTGTTTGGGAGGTTTAATTGGAAAGCCCTAATCCGGAGCGGGTAAATGTTAAGGGTTTGATCCTATGCCAATAGGCACACCTTTGTTATGGTGAGCTCGCGCAACTTCCTTTTTTTATACTTCATAGAAACTAAAATTTTATTTTTATATTTTAAAAAAATAAAATAAATTTTTTGATATATTTATTATTTTTTTACCCCGATAACCTCAACTATACTTTTAAATAAAATATATTTTTGAATTGGTTTATTCTCTTAATAAAAAACTTTCGTCTTAAATTTTAAATAATTACATATATCAATTATTCCTAACAGAACTCACTTGACTTTAGGGTTTTATTCATTTTGGGTTCAACTGAGATGAAAGATGAGCTCTCTCTCTCTCTATATTTCTATGCATAATTCTCCATTTGAAAAACTTGTCTAAGAGCCCCGCGACCGGATTTCTTGTTTCAAGGAGACTTTCATCAAGGGAACTGAAAGTGGCTATCACCATTTAGCGGGTTAAGCAGAAGCACTGTACAGCACTATGAAGCGATTTTTCAGTGTTGCGAAAAGTGCTATTCAAGATTCTTTTTTTTTTGGTGATAAAAGGGCTATTCAAGATTCTGATTTGTTGAAAATCTTGCAATCTGAAATTAACCATGAATTATCTTCCAATCGATTTCAGGTATCTTTTTCTTTGTAACTGAGCTATCTAGAACTGGAAATTCTGTCTTGTTTGCTTGCTTTTCTTGAAAGAACCCTTCTTGATATACGCATTTATCTTTATTTTCTTGCTCTCTTTAGTTTCTTTGTCTTGCATTCGTGTATTTCCTTCAGTACGTATTAAGACCCTTCTCTTCATTTTCTGTACAAATTTTCCTTCTACCTTTATTCCCTCTAAGCACGGGACTATTTCTTGGGTTTTTGGGGGTGATTAGAAGTACTCTTTTATCCTTATTTTTCTTTCTTTCCTTTTTTTTTTTTTTTTTTTGGTGGGGGGTACAGGGGTGGGGATGTTCTTGGGGGGAAAGATTATCTTCTTCTTCTTGTTCGGATTTAATACATTTTCTTCACAACAGTATTGTTGAAGAGATTTTATGTTAGGTTTTGCTGGCAATGTCATCCCCGAATTGCTATAAATTATCTTGATTAATGCATCAATAACAGTAGCAGTGTTTTAGAGATGCAAACTTGAATCTCATTATCAAATTTTACAAAAATCAGATGAAATTGTGGCTCTATGATAGTTGGAGAAGCTTGATCTAGATTGTTACTTTTTAATATATCACTTATACTTGTGCATTATTGTTGTTCTCCTTGCAATTGTTTCATTATGTTAATGGTAGAGTGTATAATGATTTCAAGATGAAGAGAATCGAATTGGATATTTTTAACTTATGTCTTAGAATTTAAATAGAATGGTGAAAGTGGTTCTCTGGGAGATTTTGTACTAGAATGGGATTCACAACGAACTCAAGATATGCTTCTTAGAAAGAAATGTGAGTCAGGCGAGGAAGTTGCTGTTTCAGCCTTATTGGGAGAGGACAATGCTGTAGGAGAAGGCGGAGATGAAATCAACCGGAAAGTTTTGATGAAAGTTGGCATCAAGAAGCCTAGTTTGAGCTCCATCTTGTTGTTTAGTTGTGAAGCTTCTAGAACGGGTGTTGGCAAATCCAACTTTAATATTCAGAGTGCATCTTGCATCCCATCACCATCAACAGTGGGATCTCCTATTTATAGTCCTGTATTCCGGTAATCTACCTATACTGGAATACTCTTTTTCTTTTGTTTCACTATGTCAGAACCATATGCCCAACTAGAATCTGCAAACATATTGTAATTCTGTTTCATTATCCTGAGCAGCTTTGTCTAGTGATACACATTCTGTGATGCCATTCTTTGACTGATTTGTGATTATGCTTGTGCCTTGAAGTAGATTCTTGCCCATAGTGCTGCAAATGGCATGGCCAGAAAGAATTGCACTATTATTTTCTATAGATAAAGGTTATACACCATATCAACTTTCACTCTTGAACCATGAATAGGTACTGAAATTTGCAGTCGAATAAAATGGCAAAGTCTGATGTATATGAAGTAAGTGACCTTGTTATTTTCTTTATATTGACTTATTGACATTGTTGTTGCAGAGATCTGGACTTTAAATTGCAAGATGGGCTAAAGAAGTATCTAGAAGCAAGGGGTATTGGGGAAACATTGACAAACTTTCTTATTTTCCACCTGCACAAGAAGGAGCATAACCAATACGTGAATTGGTTGCAGAAATTAAAAGGATTGGTAGAGGAGGAGAACGAGTGATGCAAAGAAATCCAAGCTTAAAACGATACTTTCATAACATATTACTGCCAATCTAATTACTATAATTGAGGGGAAAAAAATCTGTGCATTCATTTTACCTGTAATAAGGCTGCAGATTTCTTGTTGCATTTGAAAACATTGCTTGGTTCAAAGAAACTGGAAAAATTAGCAGTCTCTGTCTCTTCCTCGTTCTCTTTTGCCAGCTCACCGCCATATAAATAAATGAATGAATATTTAGAAGATTTGTCTCTAATTCTTGAGGCAAAATTTTCTATCAAAGTTTAGTGAAAAAGCAATTGTTTCGGATTAATGAATACATAGTTACAGAATCTGTATATTTTATCAGGATTTGTCAAATTTTCATATTTTGTATGATTAGAATTGTTGCCAAAAGGAGAGAAGAAAAAGGATTGATCTTTGCGGTTTCCAAGTCATCGGTTTCCGAACGGATCCCTCTGATGTGGCGATTTTGTTGCATGTTGTCCACGTAGCATCAAACACAACATTTTTCTCTTCCCTGCGTGTCGCTTAGTCAACTTTATCCATTCTAGAAACCTAGCGTTCATCTTACTCTTTCTTTTCCTATATAAGGTTTCCGGCTTTAGTTGAAATTCGCTTAAAATTTTTGCGGAAATATTGAATCAGTACATTGTGGAGATCTGATCACAGTGCCTATTCAGTGTATGCTTCTCGATCCTTTACGCCTTCTGAAGTGAGTTAATGCTTTTCCTTATTTGAGAAAAATAAAAAAAAGAAGAAAAAACTCAGTGTTCTTGATTCTCATTTCCCCTCTCTGCCTTTTTGAGTTTTGTTTATCCGTCGTTTAAGTGTATGCTTCTTGGTATAATTGTGCGCGTCTTCTTCGATTTGGTTGATTCTTTGCTTAACCCATTTTTCTATTTTTTCTTTTTGGACATTTTCCGTGGGGTGTTGGGGGTGTTTTTTGGGGGCATATTTATATCCAATTCTCTAGGTTTATGTAACCGGTGTCAATTTCATATGATCTAGAGTCTGTTGATTGTGCGATCATCGTGTATAATAGTGAGAACTTTAACTGACGATCTTTTGCCGGACTTGAACGGAGGCACAGGAATTTTTAAGTCTGGTCTGGATGCTGATGTATACTTCCCTTCAACTGCTTAGGGTTTCTCATTTCATAAAAAAAAAGATTGCAAAAATACTTTTAGACTGTTGTTTCTGTTTTTCAAAAGGCACATGTTTTCTGAAATTTTCATGTTCCACTCGTAAATGTACTGACTGATTCCTCCATATTAATTGTAGTAAAGGATAGTATTGAGTTGCAGGTTGTTGGATAAAAGTGGAAATATCTACTTACAATTTAGTGATTTAGTAGGCAAAGTCTCCTTGTACTACTTGGCGATGCTCTATATTTGTTGGAAATTCTTTAATGGAATTCTCTTGATTTTGTTTAACATACTGCAGGAAGTTGTGGTTGAGGAATCTCACTTAAATTAAATATGGCAACTCTGGGAGGAATACATGGTTCCCATTCTCAAAATAGCATTGAGATTGATAACCTTGCTCGATTTGCTGTTGATGAACACAACAAGAAAGAGGTGTTATTTTATACCAAATGCATAGGATTAGCTATGTTGATTGATTGATATGCTGATTTTTCTTCCATTTGTTTGACAGAATGCCCTGTTTGAGTTTGGAAGGGTTATAAAAGCTAAAGAACAAGTTGTTGCTGGCACTTTGCACCATCTCACTCTTGAGGTCATAGATGCTGGAAAAAAGAAACTATACGAAGCCAAAGTTTGGGTAAAACCTTGGATGAACTTCAAAGAACTGCAAGAATTCAAGCATTTGGAGGATGTCCCAAACATCACCCCATCAGATTTGGGTGTTAAGCAAGAAGGTTTGAGCACACATTTTCTCTCTTTTGTTTTTTTAATGGGCAATTTGTTCTAATCTAATGACACTTTTGTTTTATGTTTGGATAGGTGAACATGGTCCTGGATGGAAATCAATTCCAGTTCATGATCCAGTTGTGAAAGATGCAGCTGACCATGCTCTTAAGACCATTCAACAGAGATCAAACTCATTGATTCCTTATGAACTTCTTGAGATTAGCAATGCAAATGCTGAGGTAATTATTTCCTTATAATTCCTTATTTCTCTTTACTTTTGTTTCAGATTTTTGCTGAGAAGTAATTTGCTGTTGTGGACAGGTAACTGAAGAATCTGCTAAGATCAATATGCTACTTAAGCTTAAGAGGGGAGAAAAAGAAGAAAAATTCAAGGTAGAAGTGCACAAGAACGACCAAGGTGCCTTCCAGTTTAAGCAAATGGAGCCTGACCACCATTCTTGAATAATATTCCAACTAATGAATGATCTTCTTCTTGTCATAAATCTTTTGCTTAGCCGTGTGGAATAAATGTTTGTGTGAATTCAGGACAAAACAAAGAAAGACTTCTCTGCAACTCCTTTTTTGTTTTCTTATGAATCTGGGTGGGTTGTTGATGTTTAACCATCAATTTAGTCCTTTCTCATATATTTGGTGTTTTTGTAAGATAATGAAGTTCAATTCCACAGATTTCGGAGAAATTAAATTTCCTAGTAATTTCAGCGACATTATTATTTTCTCTTAGTGATTGATACACGTTTTTAAAATCTTTTATGTGCGATACATACATATGAAAGGGACCATAATTTCAATTTCTTTACAAATATATTTATTTCCATTGTGAAAGCAATTATCCTATTCTGTTATAAATTCAACCCTTTTACATAGGCATTTTGTGATTTGAACAAATAATTTTAAAAGGCTGGTCCAAAGACATTTATTGCCCAATAAAAGGGTGGTACGGGACCAAATTAAAACCGAAAGAAAGAAAATGAAAAAGGAAAAATCTTGGAAGTTGGAACATGGACTTCAAATTTCGTCCCTATTTATGGAAACAATTATTTTTGTTTTTTTCCCCCGTTTTCTTTTCCAAGAAATATATACCAAAAGAGAAAGGGGGAATGTGTATATATATATATTTTTTTGTACAAATACAAACAGTTTCTATTGATATATAACTTATTTCCTTTTTCAATTAAATTTTTTCTTTTATTTAAAAGCACCCAATATTTAAATAGATGTATAGTAAGTTGCCTTTTATTTTAATTCTTTACCACATTTATTTCCATTACTTGTAAATTAAGTTTATGGAGAAATTATTTAATTATATATATATATATTATATATATATATATAGCATAAATATTGATTTTGTGCATATTTTTTAAGTAAAAAATGTAAATTTTGCCCAACTTTGTGGTTTTTGTTTTAACAAATTTTGTGCTAATTTTATTTTATAAATTTTTATTTGTTTATATTGTATAGTTGGAGGAAGAAAAGATATGATGTATATGGAAGTATTCTTGTGGTAAATTAAATAATAATAATAATATGTTATGAATCCCGGAGATTCATTACATTAATGGATGTCCATCATCCCAGAAAATTACGAAAGATGATAAATATCACCTAATAGTTATAATATTAGATATGTATTAGTTATATAGAGATATAGATATATATGAGTATATATATGTATATCTATATGTATATATTATTAGAGTAGTGGTATGTTAATGATTAAAGTAGATGAGTGGTGTGATAGTGGTAATGCCACTAATGATGGTAAGAGCGCTATCTCTTATCTATATAAGAGAGGACATTTCCTCTCTTTGGAATTTAACCATTTGAATTGAAAGAAAGAGAATTTGAAGGAAACCCGAGAGCTCTCCTCTCTCCTTTTTTCATTCTCTCCCTCTATTCCTCTCTTTCCCTTATATATATATCTTATATACATACATACATTAATATATATTATACATTATATATACATTATATAATCAATTTTATAACACGTTATCAGCACGAGTCTCTATCAACAACACGATTGTCTACCACAGGTACGTTATCAAACAGGTACGTGCTGTTATAATTATGTCACATCTTATTAAACTAAAATTCGTGGCTCTTGATGTCACCAGAAAGAATTATTTGTAATGGACACTAGATGCCAGAATGCATCTTGCTAAAACGGGTCCGGCAGACACCGTTGTATAAAATAAAGTGTCATCAACACAAGATCGTGTTCATGAGAATTTAAAAAAATGAATATATTACCGTAAAAGAAAAATTTCGACCACCAGAAGATGGTCATTCTCCCGAAAGCACGGTATGACTAGTTGCACCTGAGGTTGCAAGATTTCAAATTCGTGAGTGAGTATAACTCCTCAATGTTTAAAATAGTTTCACAGCTGAAACTGTGTAACGGATGATGATATGTTGGAGAAAACATACTCCACTTTTCATGCCACGAATATTGTCCTGCAGTAACAATATCGTGAGAGAGTTTTAAGAAACACTCTGAATTAATTTTTGTCTTCTGCGGAACAGAATAATGAATTACTGATAAAATATCGACCTACTAGTCTACTCTATTCCCTAAAGCGAATATTATTAGAAATCATGATCCCATAAGAGATCGTGATCATGGTAGTGGTCGTTATCGTGGTGGCATGAAAGGTCACTGATCTCGTGCCTGTAGCACGACAAAATTTCTCGTGCATGTAGCACGACGAAACATCTTGTTGAGTTAGTTCTCAAAATTTAACTCATGAAATAAATTATGACGATCTTGAAAATGTTGATGTTGATGTAACTCACTTGGATGTTGATGATTTTTTGAGCATCCAAAAGGAAGAATTGATCATTTAATTGGAGATGGAAGTGTCAAAAAATAATTAGAATATTATTATCTAATTATTGTAATATTTTAGTATTACTTTTATTGTTGTAATATTTTAGTATTACTTTTATTGTTAGTATTACTTTTATTGTAATTTTATATGCTTAATTTATTTTTTTTTTTAAATTTTGTTATCAGATAGATGGCTGTTGTTCAAATTTCTGTGAACAACGATATCGAAAGTGTCTGTCTTATTGACAGTGGAACTACGCACACCATATTGAAATACAAGAAGTATTTTTCTCACCTAAATGTGGGAGAAACGTGTGTTACTACAATAAATGGCAGTGCAAAACTTATTGAAGGCTCCGGAAGAGCTAATATAATATTACCGGGAGGAACTATGATTGCTATTGATAAAGCATTATATTCCTCAAAGTCTCGAAGAAATTTATTGAGTTTTAAAGATATCCGACGGAATGGATATCACGTTGAGACTATAGAAGAAAATGATCATGAATACTTGGGTATCACGAAAATGACCTCCGATAATAAAGTTTTGTTGGAAAAACTACCATCTCTATCATCTGGCTTATATTATGCAAAAATAAATGCTATTGAGGCGCATCATTTAGTAAACCAGAAGTTTACTAATCCCGTTACTTTTAAAGTTTGGCATGACCGTTTGGGTCATCCGAGATCAATTATGATGCGAAAAATTATCGAAACAACGCACGGTTATCCTTTGAAAAATCAAAGGATTTTGACTTCTGATAAACTTTCATGTGCTGCATGTTCCAAAGGGAAATTTATAAGACCAGCACCATTGAAAGTAGGAGCTGAAAGTCCTACATTTCTAGAACGGATTCATGGAGATATATGTGGACCGATTAGTCCACCATGTGGGCAATTTCGATATTTCATGGTTTTAATTGATGCATCGACCCGATGGTCGCATGTTTGTTTAATATCGACTCGCAACCTGGCGTTTGCGAGATTACTTGCCCAAATAATTCGCTTAAGAGCGCAATTTCCTGATTATCCTATTAAGCGAATCCGTCTAGATAATGCTGGTGAATTTACTTCGCATGCATTTAATTCTTATTGCATGTCGATTGGAATAATTGTTGAACATCCTGTAGCTCATGTTCACACAGAATGGTCTAGCTGAATCATTTATTAAAAGGCTGCAATTAATTGCTAGACCATTATTGATGAAAACGAATCTCCCTACAGCAGCCTGGGGACATGCAATTTTGCATGCTGCAGCACTTGTGCGTTTAAGGCCATCGAGTTATCATAAATTTTCTCCCATACAGTTGGCTTTTGGTTCAGAGCCAAATATTTCTTATTTGAGAATTTTTGGGTGTGCTATATGTTCCAATTGAACCACCCCAACGGACAAAAATGGGTCCGCAAAGAAGATTGGGGATATATGTTGGGTTTGACTCCCCGTCCATTATAAGGTATCTTGAACCTTTGACGGGAGATGTTTTTACAGCAAGATTTGCTGATTGCCATTTTGATGAAAATTTGTTTCCCAAATTAGGGGGAGAGAATAAATGGCATAAAATTGAACTTGCGTGGAAAACTTATTTGAATCATTTAGATCCACGCACAAATATCAGTGAACTTGAAGTTCAAAAGATTATACATTTGCAACAAATTACAAATCAACTGCCAGATTCTTTTGCTGACTCTAGCAGAGTCACTAAATCGCATCTTCCAGCTATAGATGCTCCTATACGAATAGAAGTTCCTGAAGGACAGAAAATTAATCCTATAGCTATCGAATCAAAAACACGTCAGAAGCGTGGCCGACCCCTTGGTTCCAAAAATAAAAATCCTCGAAAGAAAAGAGGAACAAATGATCTAGAAGATCATATTGATGAAATAGAAAAGAAAACCAAGGGAAACTGATGAAAAGATTCCAACTATAAATGATGATGAGAATTCTGAAATCTCAATTAATTATTCCAGTTCGAATCAAAGTTGGGATCGAAAAAACGTTGTTATTGATAATGCTTTTGCATACAACGTAGCCCTTGATATTTTCAAGGATAATGAGGATTTAGATCCTTTATCAGTTGAAGAATGTCGGCATAGAATTGATTGGCCTCAATGGAAAGATGCGATTCAAACGGAGTTAAATTCGCTTGCGAAGCGAGAAGTTTTTGGACCTGTAGTCCAAACGCCAAAGGATGTAAAACCTGTTGGCTATAAATGGGTGTTTGTGCGAAAACGAAATGAGAATAATGAAGTCGTAAAATATAAAGCACGACTCGTCGCACAAGGCTTTTCGCAAAAGCCAGGAATTGATTATGATCAAACTTATTCACCCGTTATTGATGCTATTACACTCCGATATCTAATAAGTATGGCAGTTCATGAAAAGGTGGACATGCGTCTAATGGATGTTATTACAGCTTATCTTTATGGAAGCCTCGAAAATGAAATTTATATGAAAATCCCTGAAGGATTCAAATTACCAAAGGCTTCTAAAGGCCCTCATGAAAATTATTCTATCAAATTACAGAAATCATTATATGGGCTTAAACAGTCTGGACGCATGTGGTACAATCGCCTTAGTGAATTCTTGTTGAATTCAGGATATAAAATGACCAAATCTGTCCATGTGTTTTTATTAAGAAAACAGATTTTGGTTTTGTGATTCTTGCTATATATGTTGACGATATCAATCTAATAGGAACTCCAGAAGAGCTTCGAGAAGCTATAGATTGTTTGAAACGAGAATTTGAAGTCAAAGACTTTGGAAAAACTAAGTTTTGTCGGACTTCAAATTGAACATATGAATGATGGAATTTTTGTTCATCAGTCAACATATACAGCTAAAGTGTTGAAAAGATTTTTCATGGATAAAGCATATCCATTGAGTATTCCAATGGTCGTGAGGTCGCTAGATATAAATAAAGACATATTTAGACCTCGAGAAAATGATGAAAACTACTTGGTCCTGAAGTACCATATTTGAGTGCTATTGGTGCACTGATGTATCTTGCAAATAATACTAGACCGGATATAGCATTTGCTATAAATCTATTAGCAAGATTTAGTTCTTCACCAACACGACGACATTGGAATGGTATTAAACACGTCCTTAGATACCTCCAAGGGACAATTGACCTCGGATTATTTTATTCAAATGTATATGATCCAGAACTGATTGGATATGCAGATGCGGGTTATCTTTCGGATCCGCAGGCACGTTCTCAAAATGGTTTTATTTACATATGGTAATACTGCTATATCATGGCGCTCCACGAAGCAAACAATAGCAGCAACTTCTTCTAATCATGCTGAGATAATAGTCATTCATGAAGCAAGTCGAGAATGTGTATGGTTGAGGTCAATAATACATTATATTAGAGAGAGTTGTGGTTTATCCTCCAGAAGAGAGATTCCAACTCCTCTATATGAAGATAATGCAGCTTGTATAGCTCAATTAAAAGAAAGATATATTAAGGGTGATAGGACGAAACACATTTCACCTAAATTCTTCTTTACTCATGAACTTCAAAAGAACGGTGAAATTGATGTGCTTCAAATTCGATCACGTGATAATCTTGCAGATATATTCACTAAATCTCTTCCGACAGCAACCTTTGAAAAATTGAGATATAAAATTGGTTTGCGTCAATTTAAAGATTTCGAGAAATCATCTCATCAGGGGGAGAAATCTACACATGAAGAATAGTGTACTCTTTTTCCTTCACTAGATTTTTTTCCCACTGGGTTTTTATCTAGTAAGGTTTTAACGAGACCTATTCTTTATGTAATGGACATCCAAGGGGAAGTGTTATGAATCCCGGAGATTCATTACATTAATGGATGTCCATCATCCCAGAAAATTACGAAAAATGATAAATATCACCTAATAGTTATAATATTGGATATGTATTAGTTATATAGAGATATATATATATGAGTAGATATATGTATATCTATATGTATATATTATTAGAGTAGTGGTATGTTAATGATTAAAGTAGATGAGTGGTGTGATAGTGGTAATGCCACTAATGATGGTAAGAACACTATCTCTTATCTATATAAAAGAGGACATTTTATCTCTTTGGAATTTAACCATTTGAATTGAAAGAAAGAGAATTTGAAGGAAACCCGAGAGCTCTCCTCTCTCCTTTTTTCATTCTCTCCCTCTATTCCTCTCTTTCCATTATATATATATCTTATATACATACATACACTAATATATATTATACATTATATATACATTATATAATCAATTTTATAACATAATAATAATAAAAACAAGGGTAAACTATCTCAGATGCACCTCTTAAAGGTCAAAATCCAGCTTTTGCACCTCAAAAATTTTTTGTACATAGAATGCCCTTAATGTTTCAAAACGTCCCACTACATGCACCTCTGTTAAGTCAAACCGTTAGTGACTCAATTTTGCCGTTAGTCAACTTTTTTTACTATTTAGTACTATTCCAGTTAGGGGTATTTTTGTCCAATTTTTTAATTTTTTAAAAAAAAAAATTTTTAAAATTAAAAAAAAAAAAGGAAAGGGGGGGGCGGGAGGGGCGGCGAGGGCGCGCGCGGCGGGGGCGCGCGGGAGGAAGGGAAAGGGGGGGCGGGCGGCAGGCGGGCGCGCGGCAGGAAGGGAAGGGGGGGCGCGCGGCGGGCGGGCGCGGCAGGAAGGAAAGGGGGGGGCGCGCGGGGCGGGGCGCGCGCGCGGGGGCGCGGCCGGCGCGCGCGGCCGGCGGGCGAGGCGGGGGGGGAGGGGCCGGGGCGCGCGGCGGGAGCGCGGCAGGAAGGGAAAGGGGGGGGGGGAGAGGGGGGCGAGAGGCGCGGGGCGGAGGGCGGGGGAGGCAGGAAGGGAAGGGGGGGGGCGGGAGGGGGGCGGCGGCAGGGAGAGCGCGGAAGGAGGGCGCGCGGCAGGAAGGAAGGGGGGGGGGAGCGGGGGGAGGAGGATGAGCAGCGGAGGCGGGCGCGCAGGAAGGGAAGTGGGCGGCGGGCGAGGCGCGAGTGGGAGGCGGACGGGCTTTTCTCTCTCCTTCTTTCTCCTCCTTCCTCCTCATTTCTCACCCTATCTTTGTATTCTCCTCGATCTTAAAACAACGTCTCTAATATCTTCTCCATTGCATAAGCAAGCTTAATTTTAAAAAACAAAATTATCTTAGCAAGAATATTTTAAAATAAACTATATTTAATTAAAAAAAAAATTGAATGAAGAGAAAAGTTAAAAAATTAAACTAATATGCAAGTGAATTTCAACCTCATTCTTACTGTTCCTGCAGTTGATATATGTACAATATATCCGATTTCTGACCATTCCTCTTGGTTATGTGAGTTACTTTCATTTAGTATTTTAGGGTTCATCTGCATGGGTCCTCCATCTGTAGTTTTTTATGGCTTTTTTCTCTTTTTTCTTTCTTTTGAATTATCGAGGAGGGAAGAAAAAGGAGAGAAATACAAAGATCGGGAGAGAAATGAGGAGGAAGAAGGAGAGAGAAAGAAGGAAGAAGAAAAAGAGAGAGAGAAAAGAAGAAGAAAGAAAAAAAAATTAAATTAATGAAGAGAGAAAGAAGGAAGAGAGAGAAAAAAAATTAAATTAATAAAGAGAGAAAGAAGGAAGATAGAGAAAAGAGGAATAGAGAGAAAAAAAATTAAATTAATGAAGAGAGAAAGAAGGAAGAGAGAGAAAAGAGGAAGAAGAAGGAAAGAAAAAAAAAATTAAAATTTTTTTTTAAAAAAAAATTAAAAAAATTGGACAAAAATATCCCTCTGGAATAGTACTAAATAGTGAAAAAAGGTTGACTAACGGCAAAATTGAGTTACTAACGGTTTGACTTAACAGAGGTGCATGTAGTGTGATGTTTTGAAACGTTAGAGGCATTCTATATACAAAAAATCTTTGAAGTGCAAAAGCTAGATTTTGAACTTTAAGAGGTGCATCTGAGATAGTTTACCCTAAAAACAAACAGAAATTGCATTAAATGTGTGGGGTCCAGGTCAACTTTTTATACGAGGGAGAAAGTCCAAACCATTAGAAAATTAATGTATTTGGTGATGTAATTATGGTTTATACATACATATATATATATATATATATATATATATATATATATATATATATATATACTTAGAATATATTGATACCTACTGGTTCATACTCCGCAATTTCTCTCCCTTCCCCTTCTCCCAGAAACGTTCCATTTTATTTTCACCTTTTGTAATATAACTTATTACATTTCGGGCATAACTTATTAATATAACTTTGTTTTTAAAGATGTCTATGAAGAATCTGTTGACGGGCATGGATTTTCCGGCGAAGCATCCGTCGGAAGAGGCACAGAGGAACTGGAGAAATCTGGTTACTCTTGTCAAAAATAAACGCAGGAGATTTCGTTATGGTCCTGATTTCGAGAAGCGTTCAGAAGCCAGAGAGAAAGTTGAGAAACTCCGGGTAAGTTTTTTCTTATCCATCCATGTATGTGAGTATTGAGTTTGTTTACTGTGTGTGATTTTCTGTCAATTTTTCAAAGCATTGGATCCGTGGGTAGGGGAAGGATGAAACCGAAATTGATTGAAAACTACTAATGCATATTATTCTCCTCGTGTTTTGTTTATTTTCGTAATTAGCGAAGGCAATTTCTGAGATTTAAGTTTATAACGAATGTTGCCTTTCTGCAATAGGAATAAGTATTTGTGCCTTTTGAAATGCTAAAGGCAAATGTTCTTTTTTCTTTTTGATAGTTGGCAAATACTCTTCTTATTAACGAAAAATAGATTTGTTTTGGTAGAACTACGTTCTATAACCCCTTAGTTACCTGTGCTATTTTTTGGGTTTAAGTAATTAATACTTTTTTTCCCCTTAAAACTAGCGCTGTTTTGGGGAAAAGGTTTTTTTGGTGTATAAATTCTGACCTAAAAGCGCGTCTGCTCCCATTCTACGGTGTTAGTTAGTTTATATGTCACGATTGACGGTGCGGCTCTAGCATTTGACCCTGACCTTGACAATACTTTTCTTCCCGCACATATTCTTCTCCAATTGTGCTAAGATACGCCGGGTCGCCAAGTGCCCATAGATATTTCATCACATTGTGTCTCGTAATTTACCTTTAGAAATTTCTGTTGCGAAATCTCTTCTCCCTTTTGAATTTAGACTTTCATATCCAAATTCCTATAAAAATTTGTACTCATTATGATTTCTTTTTCATAAAGTAACTGTCAAAATACGTTTTAAATGGAGGATGGCAAAATATTCAAATGAATTTGACTTTCAGAAAATCAATTTATCTTTAAACTATAAAACGATTTAAGAGGGTTTATTTGTTTATACATTTAAAATATTCAGACGTGCTTTGCTTGACATATGAACCACAATCATAAAATTAGCAAGTGGGTGATGACGTGAATTAATGTTAAGACCCATTTCTAATAACCTACGCTTTTCTTACTTTGGAAAAATCGGTGTTTGCTTTGTTTGGGACATGTGCTTCCCATAAAGTTTTTAGTGGTACCTGTATGATGATCATGTTACTTTATAATTTAGATTGGATCTATTGCTAGAAAAATTTTCTATGTTGTAAAAGTAGACATCCTTTCAATTATTTTAAACGACCCAGTCAATTTATTTTAATAAATATAAAATACTTTTAGACCATATATTTTCTATGTTGTAAAAGTAGCTTTAATTTTCTTTTTGCAATCGTAGCCAAGTAATTACGCACATATATGATCAAAAGATTGAAGTAAATTATAAACTAAAAAATAAAAACAAGATTTTTTGAAAAAATAACTGTTTTCATTAGTAATTACTAAATAAATATATATCATGAAATGGTACGTTCTACAGGCTAGATTGATAGGGTGGATTGAAGTGTATTTTATATCGTTTCTATTTGCCTGGGGCAGTCGAATATCCAGAAGTAGGTTCGGATGAAGTTGGTCTAATAGTGACAAATTAATGAAGTTTCCTGGAAATTTCTTGTTATGTTGATATTTGATGAAATCTAAATATAATTGCAAGGACAGAGAAGTACACCCACATGCACGGTAAGAGAAAAGACAACAACCTAGAAAATTGGTTTAATACGAATTACGACATTATCTTTCCTACCGTTTCTCACAAAGCATGGGTCACCTTCATTTGTCTTTCTCATAAAGAGTATATCTTTATTACATAAGGGTTGTTTGAATAATAGTTTAGTTTTTCTTATCTGTCCGGCTGCACTGGCCTATACAAACCTGACACATGCTTCACCACCCTTGCTTTTAGTAGAAAATGTTATTTTCTTCTTTTTCTTTGTTTGTATTGGAATGATTCTTACTTTTGTTTATAATTTTTTTTTTCTCTCTTGTTTTTGTCTGTATTTTCTATTTTAATATACAAACATTTTATTGAATATTTTATATAATACGGAAATTTCATGGAAGATATACAAATAGTCATCAGGTGTGCTTGCATTGATTTTTTTAATGTGAATAATAAGTTTTCTTCATTTACCGTATTAAAAAAACCTCTGTTTCTTCATTGGTTTTTAGAAAGCATTACTTGCCTGATGTCTAATCCATGGACAAATGGCTCGAGGTTTTGCTTTGCGGATAAAATAATAATTCATCCACAAGTGGCATTGAAGAATGGATAATCCCAAAGAAAAACCTGTAGTTCTCAAGCATTAGTAGTCCCCAAAAAACTAACAATCTGAGTATAGTAGTATAGAAGTAAAATTTAAAGGGTGACAGTAGTGGTTGAAAAATTGCATAAAAAAAATGGTCATGTATATTTACAGCATGCAGAAAATAAAAGCAGTAAATAAAATGGTAAAGAATCACGTTGTAAATATATTGAGCAACAGGCGGGTGCAATGCTATTTACACATCAGGTATAGGCTCAATCTCATTTTTAAGTATAAAGATGAATGACTATTATTCAATTAAATATATATATATATATATGTGTGTGTGTGTGTGGGTGTGTAAGCATGCTGCATCACAGTGATCTGAAGAATTGTTCTAATCCTGATAGTTCATGAAGTAGAGGTATCCTATACTAATCATCAACTCCTTCAATATGAGATTCCACTAAAAAAATAACCTGTTTTACCCCTCAAGATAAGCAGTAGAAATATCCTAAATACTTGAAGTTATGTTCAAGTGACAGAGTCCACTGTTTTATTACATACACTCCAATAACATTTTGGAAGATGGAAATGACAGTGATAATTGCATTGTATAAGCAAGCTAATTTTCTATATTGATGTTCCTCAGGAAAAAATGCGGGTTGGTTTTGTGGCTTATATGGCAGCGCTCAAGTTTGTTGATGGTAACTTTATGGTTGATTAATTTTTTCTTTATGTAACTATGAATTCTCTTTATTTTGGTCCTTCTCCGCTTCTTACCAAATTCAATCTCAAACTTTTGTGCAGCTGTTGATTATGGTAAAGAAAAGCTTCCTGATGAGGCTAAGGGGGAAGGCAGGAAAGCAGAAGAATATTTGGATGAAGAAGAAAAGGCGAACCTGCTAAAGGAGCTCCCTGAAGAGGCTAATGTTGCTGGTTACAGAATTGCCCCCGATAAACTAGCATCTATTGTTGGTTCATTCGATATCAAGAGTTATAGAAAGGTAAAAGGAGTAGAAGGACTTGCAGCAAGATTAAATGTTTCATTTGACCAGGGAATCAGAAGCAGTGATATTCCTACTAGGCAAAGTATATATGGATCTAATACTTATACTGAGAAACCTTCTAAAAGCTTTTGGATGTTTGTGTGGGATGCTTTACAAGACTTGACGCTGATCATCCTTATGGTTTGTGCTGTGGTTTCCATTGGTGTGGGACTTGCCACTGAAGGATGGCCCAAAGGCATGTATGATGGTGTGGGAATAATACTTAGTATATTTTTAGTTGTTATGGTGACAGCTATCAGTGACTACAAGCAATCTTTACAGTTCAAGGATTTGGACAGAGAGAAGAAGAAGATTTTTGTACAGGTAACTAGAGATGGATCCAGACAGAAGGTTTCCATATTTGACTTGGTTGTTGGGGATATTGTTCATTTGTCTATTGGTGATCAAGTTCCAGCTGATGGAGTATTTATATCTGGATATAGCTTATTGATTGATCAGTCAAGCTTGTCTGGTGAAAGTGTACCTGTAAACATAAGTAAAAAGAGGCCATTTCTTCTAGCAGGAACCAAAGTGCAGGATGGATCTGGTAAGATGCTTGTGACTACTGTTGGCATGAGAACTGAGTGGGGTAAGTTGATGGAAACTTTGTGTGAAGGGGGAGAAGATGAGACCCCACTGCAGGTTAAGCTCAACATTGTTGCTACAATCATTGGTAAGATAGGATTGGGGTTTTCTGTCATCACCTTTGTGGTGTTGGTTGTTAGATTTCTGGTGGAAAAGGCAATTCGCCATGAAATTGCTGAATGGTCTTCCAGTGATGCTCTAATACTTTTGAACTACTTTGCAACAGCAGTGACAATAATTGTTGTTGCAGTTCCAGAAGGATTACCGCTGGCAGTGACGCTGAGTCTTGCATTTGCAATGAAGAAACTAATGAATGACAAGGCATTGGTTAGACATCTTTCTGCATGTGAGACAATGGGTTCTGCTACTTGCATTTGCACAGACAAAACTGGAACATTAACTACAAATCACATGGTAGTTAGTAAGATATGGATGCATGATAAAGCTAAAGATATTGAAACTAATGGACATATAGGGACTATTAACACAGATATATCAGGAAATGCATTAAATATTCTCATGCAAGCAATATTTTATAATACAAGTGCAGAGGTAGTTAAGGAGAAAACTGGAGAAAAATCTATCTTAGGCACACCTACAGAGTCAGCTTTGTTAGATTATGGTCTGAAAATGGTTGGTGATTTTGATGAACAACGTCAGGGGAGCAACTTACTCAAGGTTGAACCATTCAATTCAGAAAAGAAAAAGATGTCTGTACTTGTTGCTCTTCCGGATGGTAATGTTCGAGCCTTCTGCAAAGGAGCATCTGAGATAATTCTAAAAATGTGTGACACTGTAGTTGATGAAAATGGAAACATCATTAGTTTGTCTGAAGAACAAAGACAAGCTATCATGGGTGTGATTGAAGAATTTGCATGTGAAGCTTTACGTACTCTCTGCTTGGCTTTCAAGGATAATAACAATAAACATCATGAAAGCAGTATTGCTGATGGTGGATATACATTAATTGCTGTAGTGGGAATAAAGGATCCAGTTCGTCCAGGGGTAAAGGAAGCAGTTAAAACTTGTATACAAGCAGGAATCACTGTGAGAATGGTCACTGGTGATAACATAAACACAGCCAAAGCCATTGCCAAAGAATGCGGCATACTCTCTGATGATGACAATATAGCAATTGAAGGTCCAGAATTCCGTACCATGACTCCAATGCAGATGAGGGAAATAATTCCTAATATCCGGGTACATCAGAATCTCTAGATAATATAATATCTAGATATACATATCTTAATCAATGATTTGCTAAAATAAACTGTGTCATACAGGTGATGGCTCGGTCCTCCCCAACTGACAAACATGTGCTAGTGAAAAATTTGAGAGGTATGAGGGAGGTTGTTGCAGTCACTGGAGATGGGACCAATGATGCTCCTGCATTGCATGAGGCAGACATTGGACTTGCTATGGGTATCGCAGGAACAGAGGTGGCTTTACATCCTTTTGAATGATTATACAAAGAGTTCATTGAATTGTGAAAATAATCTTCCTAATTGCCACTGACTTAGATACACTATGCAGAAATGACTCAATATGACTTTTAGGGTTAAGTTCATATACTTTTGTTTCTGTTCATTATTCTCATTTTTAGTAATTGTATGTTCAGGTTGCAAAAGAAAGTGCAGATGTGATTGTGTTGGATGACAATTTCACCACAATCGTAAATGTAGCTAAATGGGGGCGTGCAGTGTATATCAACATTCAAAAGTTTGTCCAGTTCCAACTAACAGTTAATATCGTTGCTCTCATGATCAATTTTGTCTCTGCTTGCATTTCAGGTATAATCTTGAGAGTTCCCTTTTTCATTTTAATAATATTTTTTCTGGGTGGGTTTTTGTTATGTAAAATTCTCAACTTACAAAACTGTTGAATTAAACATTTCATGATATGTTTAATACTCAAGATGTTCCTTAAGTAGAAATGTTGATGCTTCCTTCCTTTGGATCCCAGGATCTGCCCCTCTTACTGCTGTGCAGTTGCTCTGGGTCAACCTGATTATGGATACTTTAGGTGCACTAGCACTGGCCACAGAACCGCCCCATGAAGGACTAATGAACAGGCCTCCAGTAGGGAGAGATGTTAGTTTCATTACATCAACCATGTGGAGAAACATCATTGGCCAGAGTATTTATCAGCTGGCTGTCCTCCTAGTTTTCAATTTCTTGGGGAAGCAGCTTTTGAATCTTGAAGGTTCAGATGCCACAAGAATTCAAAATACATTTATCTTTAACACATTTGTCTTTTGCCAGGTATGTCTTTTTCCATTTGCTTTATTAGTACACGGTTTTCCACTTCAGAAGAATGAAACGAAAAGAAAAAAGTTTTTAACTTTTTGAAGTTGAAATCAAGCTGTAATAATCTTGAAACAAAATGCAAATCTAATTTCTGATTGTAGACTGATAAATTACTGCTTTTCCTTTGATCCATTTAGGTCTTCAATGAAATAAATAGCCGAGATATGGAGAAGATAAATGTTTTCTCTAACATGTTTAGTAGCTGGATATTCCTTGGCATAATAACTGCAACAGTAGTATTCCAAGTTATTATAGTGGAATTCCTGGGCACTTTTGCAAGCACTGTTCCTCTAAGTTGGCAACTGTGGTTATTAAGCGTTGTCATTGGGGCAGTTACTTTGCCTATTGGAGTTATTTTGAAATTCATTCCTGTTGAAAATGCAACCAAACAACACCATGATGGTTACGAAGCACTCCCAGGTGGTCCGGACGGAGTATAAAAGATTGAAGGGAATCAATCATTAAGAAGTACTTACGAATTGCTTATATTTGGACAGACGTTCTTGTATAAATTGTCTGCTTTTGGAGGTCGGGGATGATGAAGCATTTACAGTTTCTTTTTCCACCTTAATGTCTGAAAATCAGGTATGTTTGGATTTTAAGATAACCTGCTAATTGAGATAATCCGTCTCCTTTTACCTTTATGATATATTACACAAGTCCTGTAAATGATTTTCAGAAAATAAGAAAAAGAGAAGAAAAAAAAGGAAGACCTTAAAATAAATGAATTAAAAGGAAATAAAAAAATAAATAGGTTAGGATGAAGGTTTCAGACGATTGGTGGCGCACTTCAGATGGAGTTTTTGGTGGACTTAGAAACTTGAATATTTGTGATATTTCTGTTTTATTTACTTTTACCTTGAATTTATGTATGTATTTGGTTAACTCTTCAGAGGTTTAATTGTTCAGATATCATGGATCATGCCGAGTTTGGCAGTCATTTGTATGCATTAAGAATTTTTTTTTTAATGAAACTCTACAGTGAAACTAACTTCTCTCCCTGATTCTCTGCTTTCTTGCTTCCAACTTTTTGGAGCTAAACTAAACTCCTCAAGCGGAATCCAAATTATGAAATTTTCTTATACAAAAAGGGGGGTGGGGAAAAAAAAAAGAAAAGAAATGAAAGCATGAATAGGAGACCGGTAGCAAGTGAAGTGAAGTGAAGTTATTTGTATCTGCGCTTTGCTTCCCCATAAGCCACGACCCCCATAACAGTCATTGTATAGCCAGCAATTCCTACAAAGGTTACAGGATTACGGAAAATAAGAATTGAGATTACAACAGCCACTGCTCCTTTTGCATTACCTAAAACCTGTTCAACATTCATCATCATCATAAGAAGAAGAAGAAGAAGAAGAAAATGAGATTTAACAGAATTGGAGGAAGAGAGAAGAAGAATAATGAACCTGGAGAGTGAGTGCGCTGGTGTGCTTAGTAACTAAGAAGTTGCACAAGTTGGCCGCATAAGCCATTGTTGAGTTGGTGAGAAGTAATAGCCACATAAACCTATGTTTCACAGCCAGTGAAATCGTAACTTGCCACACATTTGGTTCCATTATCAGTGCCCCAGGCAATAAAACTAGAACAGCTATTGGGGACATGTAAAGCATCAAATTCATGGAGTTCAGCTTCTCCCTGAATCAAATAGAAAGAAAAATGCGACATAAAATAATTGAAAGAAGAAGAATAAGTAGTAGTAGTAGTAGTAGTTAATTTTACCCTTCTGAAGAAAGTAAAACTCCTTGAAGAACAGATTTGAAAGCTCTAGCAGCAGTTGCACTTATGCACATGATGAATCCATACAAATGGAAGCTTGGTTCCCCCTGAAAATGATCAAATGATGTTCATATGTATAATAAAGATACAACAGAGATTCCTATGTGCGATCATGATCAAGAAATGTTTTCTTGTGATTACTGACAAAACACGAAGACGAGGATAGAGAATCTAATATTAAAAAGCATTGAAGAAACAGATCCAAGACGAAGATGTTGTAATTATAGATCAGTCTATCAGTAGTACTTAACAGAAGCAACAGGGCAAAGCATATTTGATTATAGGCAGGAGGAGGACTGAACATGTGCTTGTTGAAAGCACTCCATCATAAAAATTTTCAGGTCTATTTTTCTTACATTCATTGATCATTGACTTGATAGAAAGGCACTCTTTTCCATTAGATGCATAAACCTTCAGCAGCAATTAAAGCCACATGGTATTTTACGTTTGATGCATATAAAAGCTTCCATTACCTAGTCTCCCCACCCTCAATAACTCAACCCATACTCTGAATACCAAGAAATGACACTACAATTTGCTTTACATATATATATATATATATATATATATATATATACACACATAAAAAAGGGTGGGAGTGGGGGTGGGGAGGGGGACTTAACAATTTGTTTAAATTATAATACATCTTGTTCTCCTATTTCACCACTTGTGCTGAATAAGCTCAATATATTCTTGTGTTTCACTTAAAAAAAAGTTTCTTGAATTGACATAAAGTGCACATGCTTACTTAACTGAGTAGTTTCTGTATTTTTAATTGAATAGCATCCATCCATAAACCAATTGACCTTTTTTTCTGACTCCCCCTATGCAATGCATCCCTTTTGATTCAAAATTTAAATTTCAGAGCACGAAAAGGTTCTGACTTTTCACCTAAATTCAAGAAAATGGATGTCCAGCACAAAATCCCATTTTTGACATAAAATTCAGATCTGATCTTAAAAGAAGAATTGAAATAAAATGAAATCTAAAATGTAAAGGGGAATTCTCGAAAATGGATCCGGGAGAAAACATACCCCGCTTGCAATGATGACGCCACCAACCACAGGCACAAGACAAGCATAGGTAATCCAAGCTTCCCTTTTGAGGGTCATGAAATAAGCAAACAAGGCAGTGAAGAACGGCGTGGTGGCACCGACGGCTTGATTGAAGGAGACCGGAAGGTATCTAAGGGAAATATTCCCACCCACCACAGATGCGCAGAAAACAACGCTGAGAGTCGAAATCCTAAAGAATTGGGACCTAGATTTGATTCTCTGAAAAGGGACAACCTTCATTACAACAATGGAGATGTAACTGAGGACGGCACAGGCGGACATATGACACATTGTGAGGAAAATTGGGAACGAAAAGCCATAATTGGAGAGCAAGAACTTGTTTAGGAGGAGGACACCAATATTGCTTGAATACCAAAAGACAATCAGTGAAGTTATGAATACAGCTTGCCGCTTTGATGCAGATACCGGAAACGCTAATGCTGATGACATTTTCTTGATCTTGTTCCAATTCTTGTCACACAAAATCAAACAACCCCCAAATAAAAACCAAAAAGAAAAAAGAACACCAACCCACCCTCTTCTTACCTTGTGAAGTTGAAGAAAGAAAAAAAAGAAAAAACAGAGGGAGGGAAGGAGGGAAATTGTCGTCGCAGTCACACAAATTGGATTGCAGATTGATGGTGATGGTGATGGTATCAAACTGCGGAGAAGAGAAAAGAAGAGGTGGGATTTGTCACGCCGACTGTGGTGTCTGAATGTGCGTGTGGGTGTGTGATTTATAGGTGTCATTCCATGAGAGAAAGGAGGTATTTAGCCATTGCTGCTTCTTCTTTCTTCAATTTCTTCAATGGTTTTCAAGACTTGTGGACCCCACCTTCTATAATATGTAGGCAAATATTGTGGTCAATACCCTTGTTATTAATACAACCTACAAATTCTACATACTAAATATCTATTTAAATTATTTAAAATTATTATTATAAAATTTATAATTATAAAAATATATGCTTATATATATATATATATATATATATATATATATAACCTTGAAAATAAGTCATTAACTTTTGAGAAATAAATTAACAAAGACTCTCCACCATAACTAATAAGACTCCACAACCCCTAAAAGTCCCCTACTCTTCTTAACCCTTTTCTCCATTTTTTTTAATCTTTATATATATATATATATATATTTGTTCGGCCGGCCTGCACTGTTTCTATTTAATTATAAATAGATCTTTTTACTGAAATAATGTTAAAAGTACTGATATTGTTCACCTAAATTTTTTTTAACAGTTATTAATTAAGAGTCTGAACTTGAAAATAAAACAAAATAAACAAATATTATTTTTAATAAAATAAAATTTAATATTTTTTTTAATAAAATAATAATAAAGAAAAAACTGTTTTGTAACTATTCAAAAGAATAAAAACGGAAAAAGTACAGTAACCATAAATAAGGAAGGAGTATCAGATATTAATGACATAAAGTGGTTGAAATTTTATTTTATAAATCCCCATCAACTATAATAATAATAACAACGGACTTTGCAATAATACGTGTCCATCATCTTTCCTTTTATTAAATCACAACCTTTTTACTACTTATATATTATTATTTTTAAAATAATTTCTAGAGATTGAAAAATTTTTTATTTAAAGAAAAAGAAAAGAAGATGTTTTTTAAAATTAATAACAAAATTTTTGCAACGGAAAATTAGATTGATTCCGTGGACTATATGCGCAGTGACAAAATCACAGTTTTACTTTACGGTTAATACCCTTCTTTCTGTGAAGAATTTACGATTATGCCACTCTCAGCCATTCTCCACTGCATGCAGAAATTTATCTATAAAAGCGCCTTCCAGTCCTACACTAGCTGTCGTCACCATTAATATCCCTGCGAATTCTAGTCCTTGTGTTTTCCCTCTCTGTGCATTGATAATTGATTCTAATTCAAGTATTTAAACCTCTCGAGCTTCATTTTCAGTTTTCACTATTTCATCCGTTTTTCCCTCTTTTTTATTTCCTCCCTTCGTATTATTCTGACTTTCAATTTTTTGCAGGAGAAATTAGACCGATTGAATTCTTCGAATTCAACTTTCAATCTCCGTTTGTTTTGCCACAGTTCGAAGCCGGTTTGCTGCATTCGGTGATTTTCTTCTTGTTGCATTTAAATTTTACAGTAAAAGCTTGCCACGAATACTTGAAGTCTAGTGTACTCTCTCTCTGTTTGTTTCTCTGTTTTTTTCCCCCTATTTTTAATTTTTCAGAGTTGAGAGTCGAAAGGATGAATTGTGAACTCACTTTGGAGACGATAGATAAATGCTGATGCATTGATGAATATGTTGCGTGTAATAATTGTGTATATGTTGGTACTCAAGTAATGCAAGTCATATAGATTGACGAAATCAATTTTGTTAATGGGCGTACGTATAAATGCTTTCTGTGATGAAGTGATTCAGCAAGCATTGTCTTCAACAAAATTTCAATATTATTGCTCAATTGGCTGCAAACTTTCTGTCATTAATACTTACTATCGCAGCAGAATAAATGTCTAGGAAACTCAAAAAGATTTTTTTTTTTTTCTTTGTGGTTGGTTCAATATTTAATTCTCTATAGCCAGCTGATGCGAAAGGTCCTAATCCAATTCCTCTATTTGGGGAGATGTATTAATGCTCTGTATATGTATACCAGCAGAAAGATCTGAATAAGGAACATAAATAACCTGATTGTAATATTGGATATACCTCTTATACTCCTAGGTTACTTTGTTTAATTTATTTTCTTCTCTCTCTCTCTTTTTGGCTGATTTTTTTAGCTCTTAGTAGACATTTTATTATCATTTTTACATGGAAATGGCAAGATATTTTTGTTTTTCACATTTTCTGTGAATTTGGAATTGAGCATTGACAATTTTTATGTATAATATATATTTTTCAGGTTGTTTATCTGAAAAAAAATGGATTCGTGGCTTTGGGATCCGCCGATTTGTGATGGTTTTTGTACTAACCTTTGATCTGTTTAGAAAATTTTAACCATAAAGTCGTTCAACAAGAAGTCAATACTGCACAGTGCTTATGCTTGCTGGATTTTCATTTATTAGAATTTTAAGGCGACTTTTTGTTGGTTGCAGACGAATGTGATAACTTTTCTCTCGGAGAAGATCACTGGCAGCCTGATTTTTGTTTCTGGCACGAGCCTGGTAGTCTTTTTATAATGGGTAAAATAAGTTTAGTGTTGCCTCATTTTTTTTTAATGAGGACTGATGCAAGCTTCCATTGTCGTCTATGAATATTTCTGTGCAGATCCCATTGAAAATGATGCTGCCAATATAAAGGCCTGTATACATGTGCTGAGGATATTGATTAAAAATGCAGATACAGAAATCAGTGAACTTGAAGAAGATATAATATTACTTCAGAGTCAACTGGCTTTGACTGATGAAACCTGGTCTGAGTCATTCTCTAATGTTTTAAGAGAAAAAATTAAATTCCTTGAGATGTCACTTAAGAGAATGAAGAATGAGAACGTACGACTACAAGGGGTGGGTGATCAGTTTCAAGTGCATCCGGAACCAGCGGAGAAAATACATGACATACTAAAACGTCTGCTCGAAAAGCAGTCTCCGCGTAATGATGAACAGGTTGTCCTTTATAAAATTTTAAGGTTTTTCGCTTTATGCACCTTCAAATTTACAGGGATTGGATTCTTAAGGATGGATAGAGATTTTAGTAAAGGTCTCCAACCCCACCTTTCTAGATCTCCTGGTTCTCTTACCTTGACCCTTTACTGGAGCTGTTTTAACTTTTTAACTTTACTCAATGTTTCGCTTCTCATATTGGTCTTGCTCGATTCTTTTTCCAATCTTTATTTAATATGTTATCCCTGATTGTTGTTTCTTTGAAAGGTTAGTATGGTCACAATATTTATTTCCTTTTGACAAGTTTATGACCAGATTGAAACAATACCTCAATATCCTTTCTTTTTTATTTTTTACTCATATTAAAAGAAAAAAACCTACTGTAATTTTAGTTTCCTGCAATACTAATTGTAAGGAGCGGCTTTATTGTTCTCATGCTTTTATCATTCAATGTTTGGTCGCTAAAATTTTGAGTTCATTCATTTCCGAAAATAATGCAAATTTGGTCTCGTGCACTGCCCCAAATACCATACAGAACAAAAGTTCAAGCGTCGAGAGCAATGGGACTAGCATGGACAAAACCAAATTGATCTACTCTGTAGCAGAAGTTCACGGTGGAAAGACATCGAAGCAAACTACTACACCTTCATGCCTGAATGCCCCAAGGGGAGAAGACAGACAGGTAAAGGAAATCTCTAAGGTTCATCAACCAATTCATGAATGAAAGAATATCAGCAGTATCAGTTGGAGTGTAATCTAATAGAGTGCGTTTTGCACTTGCTTTGATTTTTCTCAGAACAGGAGAAATGCTTGCATTATCATTTTTTATTATTATTAAAAAGAAGGGGGTAACTGAACAATTATAAGTTAAATATGCTCTTAATTTTATTACCTCAGAATATTGTACAACAAACAATTGCTGACCTGAGAAATGCAACTAGGAGTATGCCAAGAAATTCCACCCTTGACAAACAACACAAGGTATGAAACTATCTTGTATTATTTACTCGTCATTAGATTGATCACGAAATGTTAAGCTAGGTTAGCTTCCTCGAATAATAACCTAAATGGCCTATGCCCACGGAATTGAATAACTACTAGAACTGCTTCTTGATGATATATCTTTAAGTGGGAAGCCGGTTTTTCAAATGCTTAAAACAATGTCTCCACAGTTTGCTGAGAAGTGAGCATCTCAGCTTGCAGATATGATAACAGATAGCATGCCAGATGCTGTAGAACAGGAACAGCTGTCAAGCACATCCACCATGAAACTACAGCTTGGAACAAGAGATTATCCTCTAGAGTGGGAGAATTATGATGAATCCCCATACGATGGGGAATCCTCAAGTTCTGAATCAATTTGGGACATGCTAGAACAAATGCAGGATATTAAAGCAACTGTACCAGAGGCCTCTGCACCATATTTGCTGCTGAGGCACAAACAGAACCCCGTATCATCCCAACCAGAAAAACAACCAACTCAGAAACCGGGCCTTGCTCCTGAGAAAGTGCTGAAACCATCTCCAACGACAGACAGACATGCTAGTGCAAACACAAAATCTGGAAAGAAGACATATCTAGACAATACAAGGAGTAGAAGTCTAAATGCTGCACCAGGTCCCAGCATCCCTTTAGGCTCTCAACCAGAAAAAGGGTGGAAGAATTCATCGATCCCCACACTCATCAAGGAACATAAAGAATCAAAGAACATCCAGACAACATCAGAGGGGCAGAAGGATACAGCACAAAGCGCAATTCAGAAAGATCATCCAATCAGAAATCGCCAAAGAGAAAATGAAGTCATTCTTAGTAAATCTTTGAAGTCACTTTCAGGCAGTACTTCCATGGATTGTAATTCAGAGCAGATTCTTGAATCTTTGCCAAAGGTTCAATTAAGAAGTTTTGCAAAGAAAAAGAACTTGAAAGGGTACTATAGGCTCAGAAAATCAGAATTAGTAGAGCTTCTTCTGGAAGAGGTTAAGGGAGAAGATTTGCGTGAAACATACCCTTTTCTGTTTGAATAACTCATCTTGGGAAGATAGATGGTATCATGCATGACATAGAGATTTTCTCACACAAAGTCTCAGAAATAGCAGTTCTTTTCTTGTGAATCTTGAGAATTCTAAAAAAGAATGAAGAAAATGTTATATAATAAGCATGATCCTTTGTACTGTGTTATATGAAAATTTACTACCTGTGTTTATGAACCTTATATTTTAGTAGAGACAGGCTGTTTACTCTCATTGCCGTTTTACAATTCACTAATGGACATAGTACACTATGTAGAAGAGTAAATATATATATATATATATATATATTGCTTGAGGTGCATTTCCATAAGGCTCACTAAAATTGATACCTGAACAGATTTACAAGGGCATGGCAATTATCTACTTGAAACTCAAAATTCATATTTCTAAAGTCAGATTCCAGATGAGCCATAACATGGTCATTCATATCAAGGTGGAATCCTGGGTTCTACTCTTGTTAAAATACAAGAGTCTTGTCCCAAGTTCCTAAACTCTTCATCTACTGTGGGGAAAAAATCAGTTACATAGCAAGATAGAGAGTCCAAATCTCTATGATTAGGTTAACATTTCATCTACGATACTCAAGCAGGGACCACAGACTTCTATTACCACAGAAATCAAAATCATTAGAATGGAAAGATGAAAATCATTTACTCAAACTCACTAATACCTAACGGTGAAAAGAGTGAATCATAATAACAGCTACTGGTAATCTTAATCAGTGAATTCTTCATTATGCAAACCACATACTCCAGATATTTCCACAAGCTGTAGCCTTGTCATGGTTAAAACTAACTAGGCTTGATGAATCTCTATAAATGCCTTTAAATCAGCAACAGACATTTAAAACTACCAAAGAAGGAAAGATAAAATGAACGCATTGTGAATCAAGAATCAGAGAGTGGGCATAACCCTTCTACTCAGGATACATCCTCTGCTCTGAGCCAAAAAGTGTACCAAGTTCTACACTATTCTACAAGCAATTAAAACCAAAAGGGAGGTTCTCCAAATCTCGTTATGAGAAACCAAAAGACCATCTGATGTTCAAAAAGAATGCATGAGGAATGCAATGCCACTAGTCACTAGAGGTAATCTCAGAGACATAGTAGATTTCAAATCAAGTTTTATATACATTTCTTGAGGAGTGATGTACTGCATCCAAAACAATGAGAAAGTATAAAAATCCTCTCATTTTTCAAAATGACTTTACAAGTATAAAACTCCTGCAAATTAAGAAAGAATGAAAGAAAAGTTCGCAAAATACCCAATTGGATAAGCAAGTGACAGAAGGAAGAGCAAATAGGTAAAGGCAAAAAGGTTTGCATATTCTTTTCATATAAATTCTCGTTAAAGGTTTCATGCAGTTTTAGCAATTCTTTCGCTTTGCCAGGTGGAATCACAAAGAGTTTTTGAAGAGACAAGAGAGTAACTATTCCACCATTGAAAATTTCTAAAATAACTAGTTAACCAAAAAAGAACCATGTAGCATAGCATCCATGAGTAGCTTTTTATCAAAAAGACCATCCACAAGTTGCTTCTGGAAGAAGCAATACGAATATTAGGAAATCATTCCACATGATATAGACATCAACTGGCTATCACTCTCCTGCAGTGCACGGATAAGATGTGTTATACGGTAGTTGAGCTTCTTTTTTTCTACAATGAGATTTTGCTGCTCCCTCCGAACCTACCATTGATAAGAAAGTATTCTTTACTCTTTACTCTTCATGACATTATTTTTCTAAGCTAAACAAAAGCAACTTATTATAGGGAACCTGTTCCATTTCTGCACCATTTTGAGCTTTTAAAACATCTATCACTTTCTGAACCTGACATTGATAAGAAAGTATTCTTTACTCTTTACACTTCATGACATTATTTTTCTAAGCTAAACAAAAGCAACTTATTATAGGGAACCTGTTCCATTTCTGCATCATTTGCAGCTTTTAAATCCTCTAGCTCTTTCCGATTTAACGCCTTCAAGACGTTCCCATCTTCAGAACCTAAAAATGCATAACCAGGCAGACCATTTAAATTAAGGATCTCAACTTACAAATATATTGCATGACTTAGTTCAAATGCTTTAGTCAGAAAACCTACTTCTCACAGCAGTAACAACAGCTTCAAGCTTTTCCACCCGATCCTTTTATCATGAGAAAAAGGTCGTTTAGTAACCTAAATCCCAATTTCATCAAGGAATTGGAATTTCGAAACGAGGAAAATCTACAGCGTTTTAAACATCAAATAAAATAATGACACAATAATCTCAACAAACTTCCAGATAAGCAAAATGAGAATATACGAAATTAAGAATTTCCCCATTTAGCTCCAAACAAATACAAAAGCAATAGAAACACGCAAATCAGATTACTCGAATTTTAAGGTTTTTAATACCTCGGCCTCAGAAGTTCTTTCGTTGAGGATTGTCAAGGTTTCATCAAGATTTTTGCCGCCCTCCATCATTTCAAGCGGAAGCAGATTGAGACTTTCTCTACTTTTTTCCTTTTTTTCCTTTTTTTCTGGAACGAGAGAATTCGAATAAGGATTTTTAGTGGACACCGTGATTTATAACCGGGTTTTCCTCCACCCAGCCCCCCGGGATATTCCATTCGGTTGAGATATTTTTTCTTTTTTAATAATGAAAAACCGAAATAATTAAAATAATTTTAACATTAGTTTTTATAATGTCATAGTTAATTTCTTTTATGACTTTTAAAATGTTCTTCCTGGAGGGTTATAATTAAAAGTTATAATTGCAATAAACATTTTTTTTAAAAAAAAAGAAGTTTCTGTAATAATAAACAAAAAAATGAAATAAAAAATATCTGTTTAATTTAAGTAAACCAAATAATAGTATTTCAGCCTGAACCAATTTGTACTTTCTTTATATAATCAAAATGCAAAGAGAAGGAAAAAAATATCAGTAAAACCTACTTCTCAAAGCAGGAACAGCAGCTTCAAGCTTTTCCATCCGATCCTTTTATCATGAGAAAAAGGTCGTTTAGTAACCTAAATCCCAATTTCATCAAGGAATTCGAATTTCGAAACGAGGAAAATCTACAGCGTTTTAAACATCAAATAAAATAATGACACAATAATCTCAACAAACTTCCAGATGAGCAAAATGAGAACATATGAAATTAAGAATTTCCCCATTTAGCTCCAAACAAATACAAAAGCAATAGAAACACGCAAATCAGATTACTCGAATTTTAAGGTTTTTAATACCTTGGCCTCAGAAGCTCTTTCGTTGAGGATTTTCAAGATTTCTTCAAGATTTTTGCCGTCCATCATTCCAAGCGGAAGCAGATTGACACTTTCTCCACTTTCTCCACTTTCTTCCTTTTTTTCTGGAACGAGAGAATTCGAATAAGGATTTTTAGTGGACACCGTGATTTATAACAGGGTTTTCCTCCACCCAGGCCCCCGGGATATTCCATTCGGTTGAGATATTTTTTCTTTTTTTAATAATGAAAAACCGAGGAAAAAATATCAGTAAAACCTACTTCTCATATCAGGAACAACAGCTTCAAGCCTTGCCAACCGATCCTTCACCATGAGAAAAAGGTCGTTTAGTAACCTAAATCCCAATTTCATCATGGAATTCGAATTTCGAAACGAGGAAAATCTCCAGCGTTTTAAACATCAAATAAAATAATGACATTATCTCAACAAACTTCCAGACAAGCAAAATTAGAATATATGAAATCAAGGATTCCCCATTTAGCTCCAAACAAGTACAGAAGCAATAGAAACACGCAAATCAGATTACTGGAATTTTAAGGTTTTAATACCTGGGCGTCAGAAGCTCTTTGGTAGAAGTGTTTCAAGACTTCTTCAAGACTTAAGCAGTCCACCATCATTCCAAGCCGAAGCAGATTGAGTCTTTTTCCAACTTTTTTCCTCTTTTTCGGGAACGAGAGAATTCGAATAAGGATTTTTAGTTGACACCATGATTTATAACCGGGTCTTCCTCCACCCAGCCCCCCCTGGATATTCTATTCGTTTGAGATATTTTTTCTTTTTTAATAATGAAAAACCGAAATAATTAAAATAATTTTAAAATATCTTTATGGATTATAATTAAAATGTTCTTCCTACAGGATTATAATTAAAAGTTATAATTGCAATTATTTTATTTAAAAAAAAAAAGTTTCTATAATAATAAGCCAAAAATGAAATAAACCAAATACTAGTATTTCAGCCTGAACCAATTTGTACCTTCTTTATATAATCAAAATGCAAAGAGAAAGGAAAAAAAAAAATGTCTTGATTTTCAGCAAATTGAGTGTACAAAATCCAGTGTATATGATGATGATTGTGAAGAAATCCAAAAGAATTGCAGCAACCTATAGCTATACAAAGATTATTCATTGATCCATTAGTTATTTCTGTATTCTTTTTTTTTTTTTTTTTTTTTATGAAGCAAGCAACAACAATTCATGGCTGCCCAAGAAGTGAAGGTCTATAAAAAGCATGAGTTTGTGCAATCTCTATCCTGTCTCTGGGATCATTAAGATTTTCATCTCTCAGTGCTTGAAGAATTTCTCCAACTCCTTGTTCTCTACAGACATCAATCAAAATCACAATTTATCAAGAAAAAAAGAACTTTTTGCATTTCCCATCTTCTTCTGTTTCTTGAAGTGCAAAATCCCAGAAACAAAGAAAAAGACTTTTACCTTTTTATCAGTATTTTATAGAGTGTCTTCAAGATTGGGCAGAGCTCAACTGGGGCTACTGGATTCTTGTCATCCGGATGCAATACATTTAGACTTGATTGACTTAGAAGTTGATAAAATGCACCAACAGCAGAAACTCCCTGGCAATTTTTCAGAAAAACATATAAACACACATATATATATATATATTTTTGACTGTTATGAAGATTTTAAACAAATGATACCTGGATTGTCCCTTTGCCACTAATACTATCCCCTAAATCCAAGCTAAGTTCTCCTTTTGCTATCATTTGACCGTACCAGGCGTTACGACCCTTTAACAAGGTGACATAAGTATCAGCCAGTAAAGGCCCTGCTAGTTTCTCTGGTTCTTCAGCCAACAAATGAGTAATGAATATCATTTCAGATGTACAATGTGCAAAATATACTGACTTGCTTGTAGCACTTTCATTAGTCAAGGCAGCAATCATTCCTGATGAATAAGAAAATATAACCTTGTCAATTCTGAGAAAAATGCAGTATATTGAAATCCCAGATCATTTTGGATATGAATATAGTAGTATTGTCTCTTACCAGCTCCTATAGCATAGACATTTTTCAATCCTCCCATAACTTCATGAGTGACAAGATCACTGTTGTCCCAAACAATGAATTGAGGCTGCCTCAAGAACTTTGCTAGATGCATTCTCCACTTATCAGCGCCACAAATACGAGCATTAGCATATTCCTTATTGTATATCTCAGATGCAATGTTTGGGCCTCCAAGGTAAAGAATGTTCTCTAGGGGCACTCCAGCTTATTAATCAAACATACATATATACAAAGTTGAGTTGAGTTATACTATAATCATAATCATAAGAGAGAATGAAAACATAAGATCAAGAAATGGTAAAAGGAATAATAATACTTACTGGCTTTGTTTATCATTTGGGTGGGTGTGATTATACGAGGGAGAGGATCTAATTCAGCTTCTATACCCTTAGCCAAAGAAATAATGATGGGTGTAGTGAGTCTCTCTTTCCAATACTTGCTGATTTCTTCAAAAACTTCTCTTGTTTCAGTTGAAGGCAATCCATTGACAACAATATCAGCATCCCAAACTGCTTCCTGCAAATTTGTCACAACTTTCAAAGGACAAAGTGGGGTGTCAATCATGTTCAAACAAAATCCATCTTTCAAAATCTCATCAGCATAAAGTGTACGGTCACCCAATCTTGCTTCAACATACTTCAAATATGCACATCTTCTGATCAATCTTCTCAGTACATCTTCCCTTGAATTGATAACCTCGAACAAATGCTCTGCAGTGCCTCTGTCAACTCCTCTTCCTGCCCTTCTCCATATCCTGATCTGAATCTTATCACGGTACTGTCCATAGCTATCTTGAAGCAAAGCTGCAAAAACACTACCCCATGCGCCTCCTCCAACACCCACAATTCTCAATAAATCACCATCACTTTTGCCTAACATTCTTCGAAACTCATCAAGCTTCTCTTCAAAACCATTTTGATTCTGAATTAGCCCATTTAAGTAAACCTTATGATTTGCTACTTCTATACTTCCAACCATCTTTTTCCTCAAGGTTCACTTTCTAATTAAGAATATTGTAGAGAAAGAAAACCCCCTATTATATATGCCTAAATCAATATTTGATTGCAACACACTGCAATATTTTATACTAATTTTGATCTTCCATTTTTCCCACCAAATTCTTGAAACAAGACCTTTCCCCAAGTCAGGATCCCAAATTCCCTAATCCTTAGGATAACTAAAGAAAGAATCTTTACAAGTAAAACTTTCACCTAAATCGGAACTAATCTTTCCCCCACACGGCTTTTCAAACCCACCAAATACCCTTCCATAAACTTCTAAGTCTACAATGGGTAATGTGAGAATTAAAAGAATTGATAAAAGGTAAACATTGTTTAGGGTTTTAGAATGCTGAGAGAAACAAAATTATATATAACAAATGTAGAAATACTAAAAAAAAAAAAAATACTATTCTACCTCTCTTTAACAGCTAAAACAAAGAAAGCACAACCAAATCAGTAGTACCATACATTCTTGGTTATCTATAAAGCCGAATCAAGAAAATAAAGAAAAGTATATTATTATTTTTTTTTTATCAAAACAGCTTTGTGAAATCCGCCAAAAGGTTGTTCATCTACCAAGAAGATAAATTCAAAATCTCAAGCTTTACGTGTTGGAATAATACAATGCTGAGTCAAGAATCAATAAAATCAATCAAGATTTCAGATCATACCACATGCAAAGTAGAAAGAATAAAACTTTGCATGCAGAATAATCAGTTGGGGCAAAAAAATTTAACAAAAAGACAAGATTTTGATGATCCCAAATCATGAAAAAATATATATATATTAGACGTTTTCATAATCAAGATTTTGTTTATGAGATAATTAACAATAAATACTAGTACTAGTGGTAGCTGGTACAATTATATATATATATATACATTTTTGGATGAGCGAGAAGAAGATAAAAGCATTGATTGAAACAGTTGAATAGGGAAGGGTGCCCATGCATTTAAAGGTTTTAGATGCTTGCCAACTTCCCCAACGGTCATTAATTTTGGTGGTGGACTGTTTCCTCTCTTTTCTTCTCATTTCTATATATATATATATATATATATATATATATGTATTATTCATACTTTTCCCCGTAACTCCCACTTATTTATTGTTTTAATTTAATATTTTTCCAAATTAAAGGAATTTTTTTTTTCTCGCAGAGTTTTCAGTTTAGATTCTTGTAAACGTAAAATCGAACTAAATTCATATTAATGGAGTGATGTAATAATAATAATAATAATAATAATAATAAGGTTTCGTATGGGATTTTATGTGTTTGGGCATGACAGTTGCATTTATGAATTTTGGGATATTGGTTGGTTATGGGTGGGTAGCTTTCAATTTCTTTCAAGTTTCAATTTCAATGGAGTGGCGAATCGACTTAGTCAATTTTGTCCTTAGGACAACTTTGTCAATTTTTTTTTCTATTATTATAATTTTAAATGGATTGGGCTGACCAGGCCCAAAATAAACAAAGCCCAGATAAAGTAGTTTATGGGTTTAGTATATGGATTGGGCTAATAAGTTTAAGTTTTCTGGCCTATTTAGCAATCAACGCAAAATCCAGCCCATAAAGAAACATTCGGCCCAGCCCAAAGAGATTCTGGAAAAGCAGATAGAAGGACAAAGTTGTTGGAAGCAGTGACATTTGATTTTGATCATCACTCGATACTGCCATTTTTACTCAACAGTGTGGAGGGGAGCTGAGAGGCAAAACAAACCATCCATTTTTTCATCTTTCGTTGTGAATCATTGAGATTTGAGAAATTGAGAGTGGAGATGGATACCAAACCTACAGAAATCAGTAGCTCGAAGATGTTTGGAGGATTCAATAAGAGATACAAGCATTTCAGTCCAACCTTGGGCTGTTCCATGAATTTCTCCATCTACTTTCCTCCTTCACCTTCCCCAACTCATAAATTTCCGGTATGTTCTTCTAGAATTGGAAACAATCACTTTATCCTACAAATTTATCTGTTCGTTTCTTTAATTCTCACAATTTTTTAGTAGGGTTTGGTGTTTTATTTTTACACTTAGCATATCTTATTTGAAGAATCTATTGAAATATATATATATATATATATATATATATATATTTGTTTAAAAGAAAAAAAAAAATCTTCAAATTTATTGTTTTTTTACCTCTAAAAAGCTATTTGTTGTTGATTGGTGATTCTTGATTCATTTGGTTGCACTGCCTCATCAATTGTAACTCTGTAATTACTCGCATGTGGTAATTAATATAAGGAAGTGAGGAGCACCGGATGCAGTGCATATTTAGGTTTTAACATGAAGCGAAGATTTTGTGGGGTTGTTTCTTTAGTATCCTTAAGTCCTTACACGGGAAGGAGAGCATGTTTTGCATCCTTCTTCGTACTCCTTTGCTGCTTTTTGATCCGTGTTTACTATGATCATTTTATGCACATTCTCGGTGCAATGTTCTTCAGGAGCTTCAGAAGTAATGGGGTTTTCCTGTTGTTTATATATATATATATATATCTCTGTGTGTGTGTGTGTGTTCACAATTCTTGGTTGCATTAGTAGTCGCAAGGAGGTAGGTTTGGATCATCAATTTTTAAGCAATTGATTTGGTTTGTTTCTAACTGCTATTTTTAGGTAATTTATTGGCTTTCTGGCCTTACATGCACGGATGAGAACTTCATTATCAAATCTGGTGCTCAGCGTGTTGCTTCAAGCGAAGGTGTTGCACTAATTGCTCCAGACACATCCCCAAGTGAGCAAACTTTTTAATTTATTTCTATGTTTTATTTTGTCGTGATAGTTTTATGAACATGAAACAACTCACAAGTTTAAAGAATGTTGTGCCGATCATCTCACTTCCATGACCCATCTGCCATTTATTATTATTTTTTTCATTTAAAAAAAAAACACTGTAATTTGCATATTGATTTTGCAATAGGAATGCCTCAGCATTTCCTAGTGGCATATTAGAATCAAAATGATATCTATCATAAGAAAAGAAAGGAAAATGAAGAAAAATGCAAATAGAGTTGATGAGATATTAAACTAGTAATATTTCATGATTATAGGACCTGATATCTTACTACAAATTTGACATCTTTTACAGGAGGACTCAATGTGGAAGGAGAATCTGATAGCTGGGATTTTGGTGTAGGTATGTATGTAGCAGCAAGTACTTCAGAGAAATAAGATTGTATAAATATGTCTTTAAGAAAAAAAAATTGTCTATCTTCTGATGCTGTTATTTCCTACCTCCAAAAGAAGACTCTCAAACTGACGGAGTCCATCTTTTCTTGTAGATGTTTGCAGAAGGTCCCATTGGGATTAGATTTAGTGTTGTCTTCTCACATTTTTTTTCAATTCTATAAATCATTTAAAAGTATGAACTCTTGCCATGCTTATGCCTGCCTATAACCTACTTAAAATTGAAAAGAAAGAGAAGAAAAATTGAAAATATTTTCCACAGTGTGATATATTTCATTCACATTTTTCTTCTTTTGGTGGGAGGCAGCGTTCAACTAGTCATAGAGAAGCATTAAGAATATAAGAATGTGGCTTACAATACCAAACTAACAAGGGAACTTGAAATTGTTTCTTATGCTATTCCTCATTTATCTCTTTGGGGAGGAAAATTCTATTATAGTCAGGAATAAATTACACTTGGTTTGTAGTGTCAATGAGTTTTTGCATGCCCATTACTTTTTACTATTTGTGCATTGAGTTTCCAAGTAATTATATTATGTGTGACTACAAACAGGTGCTGGGTTTTACCTTAATGCAAAAGAGGAAAAGTGGAAGAATTGGCGAATGTATGATTATGTTGTTAAGGAATTGCCGGTGCTTCTCAATGAAAACTTTTCTCAGCTTGATACATCAAGGGCATCTATATCTGGACATTCCATGGGTGGTCATGGAGCACTAACAATCTACCTGAAGAACCTGGATAAGTATAAGGTGGTGTTGACCTAGTAATTTGAAATTTACTCATCTTAACATTTTTGTTTGCTGAACGTATAGAATTTATACAAAATGGCAGATTCTGTGAGACTCCAGAATTAGCCTTTTTTTTTCCTTTTTTCTTCCTTTTTTCTGAGACCCTGGACCTTTGGAGTTATCAACAATTCAGGTCCCTTTATACCTTCTATGCCAAAATATTCCTACTTCAGAACTCTGATTTAGCCATTTATTTAGACATCAATATTTATATGACAACCCCCACTTACAGCAGTGGATGTGGCAATAGCTACTTGCTCTGAAAAGGCTTTTTTCATAGGTTATACAAGGTTTGAATTGTCTACTTTTGAGCTCTGATGTTGGTTCTAGGAAGTACCGATACAAGATAAACTTCCTGATTCCGTTTTGGAGCCCAAAAGTAGGAAACTCAAACCTTGTTTAACTGTTCCAAAGTTCCAAAGTATTGTGTAGTTTTCCCTTTAAATTTCTGCAAGCAAACTTCTAATAACAAAAGTGTTACTGGGGCAGCTCCAGAGTCTGGCACTCATGGAAACAGATAGACAGATTCTTTAAATTTCAGTTCAGCCTTTCAACAGTTTTTCATTTTATTTTATTGCGGTTTTTTCACCCCTAACGATATGACAGAAAAAAGGTTCACTTTTTTGTTTTTCACCACTTTCCAGTGTCTTTGTCTGACATTCTAGTGCCTTTCCTCAGTCAGTTTCCGCTTTTGCACCCATTACAAATCCAGTGAATTGTCCCTGGGGCCAGAAAGCATTCACAAACTATTTGGGTGCAAATAAAGCAGATTGGGAGGTATGATCTTGAGCATGTTCCACTTGTATATCATATTTAAGAGCTTTTATGTTGATAAGTTAGATGTTACAGTACTGTAATCCTGCAGGAATATGATGCAACTTGTCTTATATCAAAGTACAGGGATCTTTCTGCCACCATTCTGATTGATCAGGTAAGAAGTTAAATCATCTGCAATTGCTGAAAATATCTGTACATAGTGGCTGGCATATTAACTTTATTCTTGGATTTCTATATTACATTGAAATGATACATCCATCATCTTCTCTCATTCTTCTTTTGTTTTCCCTTTCCAAATATTAGATGTTCAGTTTACCTCTCCTAACTTGGTGATATGAATGTTCAATAAAATCTCCACTGTTTGTTTAGCTTCAGGAATTAGTTAAGAAATATTAACTAGCCAATTAGATTTCAGCACTATACACTTTGAAACTATATTATTATAAGTTGGGATAGAAACTTCACCATAATTCTTTGCTGCAATGGGATTTATTTTTGGCAGAAAATTGAAACACTTGAAAGGTCCCCCAAGCTATAGATGAGGTGAGATTTTTTATGATAATTGATGAGGTGAGACCATTCTGAACAGAATAAAGATAAGATGTAGGTCTTCGCAGAGATAATAATATTGGCAAATATGTGAACCCTGCTACATATTGAATTTTAGTCTATGAAATGCTCATGTAATGATAAATATATATAACATAATACTCTATAAGGCACTCAAAAATCACAACTTCTTAATAATGTCCTTATAGATCTTTTTTTTGTTGGTGAATTAATTTAGTTGAACTACTTTGCTACTTAACTGTTGCAGGGGGAGGATGACAACTTCTTAAAGAATCAACTACTGCCACAAAAATTTGAGGAGGCATGCCGAAATGCCAATGTTCCTCTCCTGTTGCGCCTTCAGCCGGGTTATGATCACTCCTACTATTTTATTGCCACCTTCATTGATGATCACATTCAGCACCATGCTCAAGCTCTTAACCTGTAATATGTAAACCACTGAGCATGCACCTGAAGTTTTACCCGGCTGCACAACTTTTGACACCTTTATGCAATATTAGTGCTTCCATATTCTACTCCATGACTCCTTTTCTTGATTTCCCTTGGGGAAGTAAGTCTATGTTAGTGCTTGAGTGAGAATTAATTTTATGCAAATGAAAGCTCGTAAACTGATATATATATAAACTGATATATATATATATGTTTGTACTTCTAGTGCACCATATTGCTTCGTATCATTGCATGAGTTACAGATAAGTTACCAAGTAATTAACTGCTTTTTGTATTAAAAAAACCCCTTCCTTGCTATCAGTGTCACTATTGCTGAAATATGGGCCTAGGAATATATACAAACATGTATATACATGCACGAAAAAGATTTCCAAAGGTTGAGAGGTTGACCATCTATACAAGGCAGAAAGACAACATTTAAGTATATACTAAAGCGTGAGAAAACACTTGCAAGAACAAAACCGGACTCTCCCTCCTAGGTTAATAATGATCCCATCAAATGCTTGGAAAGTTTTAAAGAAATGTTCTTTACAATACAAGCAAATTTTTAACTTTCGTATATAGCTGTGTTGTATGTAAGTGATGCTCCATAACCCACAAAACTTCACATGTTGGTTGTATCATCTGCTTTACTGCTTTTACAATGGGGTTTTGGGGGAGGGGGGGGGGGGTTGGGTTTACAAGAAACCAGAAAACCTAGTATAAATTGATTGCTGGATATTTTGAGCACAAGAGCTGGCAACTTTGTCAGTAGAAGTACTAGTCTGTTCAATAATCTATACAACACAAAACACATAAACCTGTGTAGTTTATGTTATTGTGGGAGCAGACCAGTAGTCTCAGTCAAGCATCTGTGTAGATGTGATCTCCAATTATTGGCAAAAAGCAAGATCATATGTGGCTCGTCAATAAATAAATAAATAAATTATTTATTTCACTGATTGCTGCTACCCAACTGTGTAAAGTTATACAGAGCGGCAGTTTGGAGCTCATTTTGATTTCCATCTTGAACTGAAGTCATGGCAATCATTGGTTCAATATTTTCATTCACACTTCTTGTAGGCCTCTTCAGCCTTCTAGGTCTCTGCTGCGGTGGTACGGCATTTGGTGGGGCATCATCAAACACAGAGTCCGCAGTTTTTGATCCTCCTTTCTGAGCCCTTGACTTTGAAGTAGGCTGCTTGTCAGTGTTCCCTTTCCTCTACATGCAGGAAAAGCCAAAATCAACAAGGATGGAAATACAAGAAATTATATACATATTGAGCTTCACTGTCAGTCAATATGCTCATCCACCAGAAAGAAAATGAGGCAGGTTGGGGGGGTTGACAGTGTCGAGAACAACCACCTTTGAAGCAAATCATAAGTAACTCAACAATAAGTACGACTTAGCTTCAAAGACATGCCCTGGGCTAAAATTTAGTTTAAACCCAAATTAAAGCTATGAACCTGTAACTGACTACTAGATATAGCTCAAACACAATTTAAATCTTCGACTAACAAGAGCAGAATAGATCCCACAAAATGAAACCATAAAACTAGCATTCACTGATCTTTTATACTGCATAATGCTATTAAAGGTCCAATTCTTATTTTCAGTCACGGACACAGAATTGGAGAATGACTTCACCTTTTTATTACTATGTTTTGCTTTATCTGGATCCAGAGCAAGCTCAGATTCATTTTCCAGAGCTGAAGGGTCCACCAAATCTTCCAAAGATGCATCTCCCTCTGCATCAATACGTATACCCTTACCTCCACCTTTCTTTTTTTGTCTCTCTTTAGCCTGGTGACAGAAGCATATCATTGATCATTGAAATTGGCTAACTTTAATTTCAATTTTAAAAGAATCTTGGAAAACTAAATAAGCAAAAAAATCAGACACGCAAGTGCATCAGGGTAAAAAACAACTCGAGGATTCCAAAAACTCATGGTAACAGAAACACTCTGACTAACCTGCAAAGGAATCTGTTTCAGCTTCTGCTCCAAATGGGGATCATCAATCAGCAAGGATACAACATCCTCCGGAGCCAGCATATCACCTTGAACATGACCGCCAGTCATGACAAGTTGCTGTACAGTGCTCTTCTGACTAGCTCTCTGTAAAATCTTCTCTTCAACTGTCTCTTTACAAATCAAGCGATACACAGTGACCTACAATTTGAATAGCCTCTACAAGTAAATAGTGTATCTCTAGAAGCTCAAAATAAAAACAGAAGATAAAAAAGTTATATGTGCCTATGGCACCATACTAAAACTCAAGGTTACCCTTTTCATCTGTATAAAACACTATAGGCAAAACCAAGCCAGATTAATCTTAAAAAAGGCTTGATAATGAGTGTTTGAAAACGAAGAGAAATAAATGTGTAGTGAAGCTAATCTGAGGGTGCTCCTTACAGAACAGATTTTGTTTATTCATTAGTTCCGAGGAAATGGGAAAAATAAATTATATCAATCTGTAACCAGTACATAGACCACACAAGCAATACATTTCAAACTTGAACTAAATCCATCTTCTCCTGCAAAACTAATTCAACCACTTTACTTCAAAGCAGAAAAATTAGAATAAACTAACATATCATACAAGGATAAATTTATTTTTTTTCTTTTTTTCTTTTTTTTTGTCAAAAAAAGTATCTAAGGCAAACACTTAATACAGTAAAAGACCAATCAAATACAAGATAGAAGACTGACATCTTTAGTCTGGCCCAAGCGATGCGCTCTATCCATTGCTTGTAGATCCAAGGTCGGATTCCAATCACTTTCATAGAAAATTACAGTATCAGCAGCTGTCAAATTGATACCCAGGCCACCAGCTCTTGTACTCAGTAAAAACACAAAGATATCATTCCTAATATTAACAAGAAAGCATTAGCAAGCCATTAGAGGTGCAAATCAGATAGACAACAGAAGCATATAAATCAAATTAACACATACCGAAGCTGGAAATCCCGGACCATGTCTCGACGGTCCACTATAGTAGATGACCCATCAAGCCTCAGGTATTTAAATTTTCTATAGTTCATATAATCCTGCAAAATTAGTCAAATATCAGCACTAAACTTTTATTAGGGGAAAGAATCCAGCTCTAACGGTTCAGATGAATAATGTAATACTAAATTATGTTCACAAATGTAGCCAGACCTATGAAGGAAAGAAGGTCTCAGTGAAACTAATGAGGAATATAGCTGCACACATATTCTGAAAGAATGCATATGCTTTAAAGCAACAATTGCCTAATTACAGAATTTCACAAGAAAAACAAAATTGATTTATAGTATTTTTTCTCATTTTCTTTATATGTTGTCATGCAGTTTTTTACTCACACCAGAGAAAGTGAAGAGATGAATACATATGCAAGGATGTAGCTTCCCATTTAGAAACAGACCACCCAAGTCCAAGAATGCATCTAAAAAGTATGATATACAACTGCTTAGGTATACTTAGGAAAGACATGAAAGAAATGACTCCAGTACAATACATGAGCACTAGTCAAACCTATAAAAAGGATAATAGCACATGCAGACTTACTTGTAGTCCTTTTTTCAAACAAGGCCATGAATTTGCACACAAAACCACTTGCTCTATACCATGCAAAATCAATGCAATATCTTAAAATAATAAACAATTAGACAGGTAACTTCTACATCTAACCAACGAGGTTTTATTCACATAATAGTTAACCAAGAAAGTTGTGGAACGTTCTACAGGGATATAGTCTTGTGACAACCTTGTAGTACTAAGATTTTACAATAGCAATTTAGATAATACGACAAAATGGGAAATAATAGAATGAAAGTTTTAGATTTCTATTCTTTCTACTACCCATGTGGATGAAATTTTTTCTTAGCTATCCACTCATTGTCAGCTACCATCAATAGGTTTACATTGCTTCTAAGCTTAGAATCAACTCTGTCAGAGTTACATACATTATCCATTTATAGACATTATAAAACCAAACAGAGAAGCTCAAGGGAGTTCAAGATACCTCTAGTATATTCAGCATCTTAGTCATTTGTGTAAAAAGTAGTACACGATGATTCTCCGCACGCAAACGTTTTAGTAATATGTCGAGCGTTTGAAGCTTCCCAGAGTCCTGATAGAACATTCATCAACATATTAAATGTCTAGAAGATCCACAAAGATCTTCAAAAGTGAATCTCAAGGGGGCACACAGAGAATGAATTAGGCTTACTGTCAGCATCTTTGCAGAGTCAAAGGGTTGCATTGGTGGACATGAACCAAAGATCTTATACGTAAGCTGCAGAGCAGGTTGTGAAACTGGTAATTCAGAGTCAATCTCCTGAATCAATGGGTGAGGAAGATCTGGCTTCCTTGGGCCATTAGAGTCAGATGTTCGGGCAAACCCAACTAATAATCTCTTAACCCATGGGTGATGCAGCTCTTCAAGTATATTGTAAGCAAAATGCCTATCTGAGCAATGAGCACTTATCTGGCAAGGACATCCCAGAAGAAAGCAGAGAACTAAATTACTATCTACTTAGGACACCATAGCATGATATAATTCATTAAGTCACAAATGCGTTGGTACTTACAGGAGGAGCTCTCGTTCTTGGAATGTAAGAGTACGTGGAACGTAAAATCTTAACATCCGTTAGAAGCCTATCCTGATGTGGTATGACTAAAGCCTCAAATGGAGAATCTCCGAGACCTGTCGCAAGCCTTCTCCTTAGCACATTACTCTCTGATTTTGTTGGTAGCAATAACATTCTTCTGACTGCTCTAACTTTGTCCCTCCCAAATTGATTGCAGCATTCAATATCACCATCCTCAGGCTCCAGAAGCAAATCTAAGATTTCATCCGAAAACCATCTACTCCATCTCATTACCGAAAACAACAACCTCTCCATATAAGAACCAGTTGCTAAAAGTGAAATTTCAGTAGGTGACAGATCAGTCAATCGAGCAAATCCAAAACACCCACTTCTTTCAAAAGAGCAATCTGAATGGTAATGTTCTTTAAGCTCAGATCTATGGATATTTTCAGGACTGAATATGTTAAAATATCTCAGAAACAAGTTCTTGCTACAACCTTGACCCACTGCTGAGAAATGTGAGCTGGATTGCGGAAAAAGTTCCTGATAGACCAACTTTGGTATCTATATGATATTAAAAGAGAAGAGAAAACAAAAAAGGAGAAAGTTAGAACACAAAATATTTTTTGAAAACTAATGAAAATTAGATTAGATCAGAAGGATTGCGGAAAAAGTTCCTGATAGACCAACTTTGGTATCTATATGATATTAAAAGAGAAGAGAAAACAAAAAAGGAGAAAGTTAGAACACAAAATATTTTTTGAAAACTAATGAAAATTAGATTAGATCAGAATTGAAACCTCTACATATGGAGAGCAAAAGGTCTTACCCAAGTACATAAGCACAATCTAAAAAAAGGTTGTCCGACAAATAACCTCAAACAGCTAGCAGCAGGTAAATGATTAATGTATGTATATGGCTATTAAAATTACCGCAAACTCATTATCTTTTATTTCAGATTATTTCTTTACAGGAATTATTACTCTACTTGTTTGATTTATCAGCTAAAAATTCATATGCCTCCATTTTAAAAATTCAAGTTTTGCAATATAACCAAAAATTGGGGAATGGTCATCCGTGAATTTTCAAAAGGAGTGCCCATCTAGAATTCTAGATATGTTTTGTTTCTTTATTGGCACTAATACCAAAATCATCCCTAGAGCCAGATTATGCATCAGAAAGCCAAAGCCAAAAACCCTTGAAGAGGGGAGGGAGGCCAGGTGTATAAACCAAGAATAAATTAGAAGGGCATCATTAATTACCTCATATGTAATTGGATTCCGCCGACCAGAATAGTATATCTCCTCTAATTCCCCATAAGGTGGAGGAAGAAGAGAATTAGGAACCTCTCCAAAGAAAAAGTACGTAATACCCTCGTTTCTCTCAAATAATTCTGGATGGTTGCATACCTGTGATTCCATGCAATACAAAAACTTCAATGATAATGCATGACAATGATGTCAGGCAAATAAAACTACATCACAAAGAGGGGGTAAAAGGATATTAATGAAAAAAAGAAGTGTACAACAAATAAAATACCTTTCTTAGCTGGATAACAATATTCATCAGGTTTAGAAATTTCTTGTCAGTTAGATGCCCCCGAGTTCCCTCGAACAATTCATTAAGGGATATTTTATTCTTTAAGGCTTGATAAAATGCCTGCTGGCGTGAACTTAGTTTACAGTGCACAGTTATCTCTGTCTTTACAGTCAACTCAGAAACCACATCCTTTTTCACCCGCCGTAGCATAAAAGGCTTCAAGATAGCATGCTGCCAAAGGGAAAAGAAGTGAGAAAAATGCAGATTGTGAAGAGGAAAGAAAGATATTCAAAAGACAAAAAATAATAATAATAATAATAATAAATAAATTTTTTTAAAAAAGCCACTTAAATAAAGCAACCACGACAACCATATGTAACACTCAGCATATTGTACTTTTCCACAATAATATCCAGCTTGATATAGTGATGTAGAGGACAAGGCTTCCTTTACAAGATATTTTCTTATTTCAAATTAACACACAGCATAACAAAGTTAACCAGAGAACATTTCTAACAGAAGATTAGATGCTTCCCAGAAAAAGAAAAAAAAAACAAAAAAAAAAAAAAGGAAAAGAAATTGTGAAAAATTCCAAAAGGAATCCTGCTTGACTAATTGCACATGGTCTATGCTTGATGATTTACAGAATGCAGAAAAACTTACCAATCGATTAAGCTGGTGCTCATTCAATGTTCCACCATGCTCAGCATGATTCTCTATTCTGGTTATATTGCAAAGTCTTGTAAGACAAATTTCCTTGATCCATAACTTAAATAATGTGTAGGGATAAGTGTGAAGTAACATACCCCTTGGAAAACCACTCATTAAATTGCTCATGGCTATCAAATAAAGTTGGCATAATGAAATGTAAGAGAGCCCACAGCTCAGCCATGTTGTTCTGGATTGGAGTACCCGTCAGAAGTAAGCGATTTCGACAATTGAAACTGAGCAGCATCTTCCATCTTATACTGCCAAGCAAAATATTCAACATTATTTGAGAGAGACCACACAAATGACTACATTTTTACTTCTCCAAAACCCAGCACTTTATAAGCACGTGATTAAGTGCATATTGCATGCATACCAACATATATGAAAGTTATTTATGAAGTTTCACATGAATAAAGCAATAAAGACAGCACACGTTTTACAGTATCTATCATTTGCCTCAGCCTTGAAAATATGAAGTACATGATTTCTTCTCAGGAGAGGTCCTCCTCACACAAAAAAAGTCATATTTACTGTTCCATTATGTCAGAAAGACACAGACTAGTGTTAGACAGCTGTAGGTAAGACCTTTCAAACTTCTCAAGTTCATTATACCATGCCATGAAATTCTCACGTCAATTTTGCCCTCAACAAAACTTTCTCAAGCCCAGATATTCATAATTTTGTTTCCGTCCAAATTACAAGAATATCATAAATATATATATATATATATATATATATATATTATTCACCAAGACTGCAAGACATAATCAATGCTGCACTATCTGCAATTAATTAGGAAATTCAAACCTGTTAGAACTTTTAATTGCCTGAGCTTCATCCAACACCATATATTGCCATTTTACATGTCGAAAGCTTTTTTCATCAAGAACTAGTAGTTGATAGCTAGTAATCAGAATGTGAAATGCAGCATCCCTGCAATTGGAAATGATAACATCAGAAAGATGCATTTAACAAGGTCTTTATCTCCTTACCGTCTCTTTTCTTTTCAATGGTACAGAAGAGGCCAGAAAAAGGGAAGAAGACAAAAAAACTATTTCTCAAGAAACAGCAGGCAAAGGGTGAGAAAGAGAAACGTAACTGAGTAATCAAAGAATGGAGGCTTCTTTAATCTGTTTAAAGACTGAATTGGAGACAGGTAATCAGGCTTCTTTTACCATACACTAAGGGGAGATGAGATGGAAAATTGCAAGTTTCCAAAAAGTTTCTAAGTTTTGTTCTTTTACCCTTAAAAGCATCAGTCTATATTAAATCTCAACTTTGGAGGGTCTGCACCTATTATGAAATAAACCATTATCTCTCAACCCATTACCAACAAAGTGGGTGAAACCATCAAAGTACTTTGTAAGTAGTTCAAATTCAGGATGAAGTAGACAGAAAAGAACTAAAATGAGTGTCAGAATAAGTTTTACCTCCGATAAAGACGCTTAGGATTGATTTTCTTCCTCAACACCTTTCGCTCATCACGTCCGCCCCAATATGGAAGAGTTCTCAGATCAGGGCAGAAACGGCTAATTTCATCAGCCCAGTTATTCAAGACAGATGCTGGAGCAACAACCAGAAATGGTCCCCATATATTCTTTTCCTGCAGAAATTGGCCAGTTAAAGTGTATATAAACCTCCAAATGAGATTGCTGAATCAAAAAAGGGACTTACTTCAGCCAGATGAGCTAAGAACGCCATTGCTTGGATTGTTTTCCCTAGACCCATCTCATCAGCAAGAATACCATTTAAACCCTGATAGACATGAATTAAATATTTAAGTTCATTAACAAGTACTAACCACCAAATTGTATCATTTACGAAGACCTCAGAATTATGTTACAACCTGCTCATAACAGTTTACGAGCCACTGGAGGCCTCTCAATTGATACTCCTTGAGGGAACCTTTAAATAGCTTCGGTGTTTGGACAGTTGATGCTACAGGCATTGTGGAACTGAAAGCACATACAAAGATGTTTTCAGTACTTCAAAGCTTCAAAATAAGATGAACTCTCAACACATTTCTTGGACTCCATCAACCCAAAAACTAAAATAATTTTTAGCAATATCATTGGAAGACCAGAAGTGATAATAAAGGAACTTACGGGTGCAATAGATCTATATTTGCAGATGATGCAACTGATCCATCTTGCAAAGGAGCCTCAATATCAGCAGCTTCCCGCAGCCTCGAACAATCATTGTCAAATGCACTTGTCATCCTTTTCTGCTTTGAAACTGCATCATGTGCTGCCCTGAGGGCTTGTTTTCTCAGTTCAGCATCTTCAGGATCCTCTTCTTCCACAAGACTTGCTTCTGAAGGCATCAATTGTGAATCATGCTCGGGTAATGTTTCGTCACCCCCGGGCAAAGTCTCACTTGGCTGTAAACTAGACTTATTTTGCATGAAGTGACTGTAAAGTTCGGTTTGTGAAAGCAGGAAATTGAGCCTCTGCTGTTGCCTCCTTGCCTCCCGTAGCTCTTGTTCCCGCTTCAAAGCTTCTGCAGCTTCTCTTTCTTCTCTCTTCCTTACTTCAGCCTGCAAGATAAACGCATACTTTATTATGAAAATTAATCAACATCTCTACCTCCAAATACATCATCCTTTATTGGATCCAGATCTCTGAGGGTCTAGAGTATAATTCATAGACTTAAAATTCTCATGTTCTTTGACCAATAAAGCAAATCTCTCAGTTCGACAAAGTTCTCTACATCAGAAAAATGGGAAAGTATCCCATTACGGCACAAACCACATAGCACTAACTACAGCTAGAGATATACCTATGCATATCAAAAATAACCAGCCTATGTCAGAGTCTGTATAAGCAAAGATCATGAGGCCATGCAAGAAAGAAACAAGCCTTGACCATTCTTCTCATATTTTACCATCTATTTCATTTTCTCCGTTTTCAATTAGTGTTCTTTTTTTTTTTCTTTTTTTTTCCCTAACCATTCATGAAATGGTGGTAGAGGAAATGCCAAATAAATCAACTGAGAACAAGAAACTATAAAAGAATACCATCTCTTTGTCGACTCTTTTCCATAACACAAGCATGTCTCTGGCCAGCTTCCTCGTGCGGATTGCGGCACCTCTCATTAATTTATTTGATCTACTACCCTTCATTTTTACCTGGAAAACAGAGAATGACCAGGGGTTAGAGTAGCAGTAATAGATGGGGGTAGGAATATAAAACCCTAAATTTGCTCAACCATCTCAATGAAGCATTAAGAAGATTCAGATCTGATGACAGTATGAGAATAGAAAATTAAAGGACAAAAAAGGAAAAAGGTAAAAGTTAAAAACAAATGCTCTGGTCATTTTACCTCTCTTAGACAATTTTCTGTTAACCTCTTGGCATCTATCAGCTGCTTTTTGTGGAAATTTGTAAAGATCCTGCAATGTTTCGGAATGTCCTTCCTCACCATATTCACCCAATATTTACCTATTTTCTCTCGCTCTTCCCTCTCAACCTCAGAAGGGTCTTTCTTCACCTTTTGCCTCTTTGGTAGACTACGCTCAATAATCTGCAAATTTCATACTCTAAAATTTCAGTAACTTAATATGTCTGGGGAATTTATCTCTCACACACACACAGAGAACACAAAGAAACGTCAGAAGCTAACACTGACCTCATATGAGTCTCCTTTCTCAAGAACCTTTACATAATAGACCTGCAGAATACCATTTTCTGATAAAATATACCTTGGTATATTTCCAGCAGCACCCTCTGGAATCAAGGATGCCTTAAGTGCAGCATCACTAACTTTGAGACTGAACTTTTGCCCTGAATCATTACCCAGCTGTGCTTTCAATCTGGCTTGAAGCGACTCATGCTCAGGATTGGGATCACCCATTCCTGAACATATTCTAGAGCCAAATCTCTTATCAGAGGCCATCATTTCTGCCAGTGACCTCAGGTCAAGAGTTCCCTTTAAGTAAACTTCTGGGACATGGATATCTGGCATACTTGGAAGATTCAATAATGTTGCCAGCTTCTCATAAGGTGGTGGGATATCATAAGAGATGTTGTCCCCAATGTCCAAATAACCAGGTTCATCATCTAATCTGCAAAATTATCAGTAGATTCTTCAGAAAATAGCAGCCAAAAATGTTATTCATTGTAAGTAACCAGAAGGTATCTTTAAACTGTACAAAACCAAACTAAAGTTATGCTTTTAGTATAAAAAACAGATATAAAACTAGTACAGAAATATAAATCTTGATAAATCTAAAGAAAAAGGCCAACCTATCAGTAGCATATCTTGGAAGTAGATCAGATCCATGGAAATTCCCCACTTTTGAAGTATGATTATCACTGAAGAAATCTGCAGGACGATCAAGTCTATGCGGTTTTCCTCGCTGGTCATTGGACAATTTTTGATCTTTTATTCCCAAACTACTTTTTGAAACAGCTGTGCCAGTTCGATTTGATGCATGACCCGGGGAGGAATTCTTAACCCTCCTTTTATACTTTTGAATATGATCCCCAAGCATAGCACGATACTGCTCCTCTGAAATGTAAGCACTGTAGCTTCCGTCCTCTTCGTCACTAATATGTGTGCTCTGCTTCCTCTTTTTCAATTCCCTCCCTGACATTACTCCATGACTATGTCTACCTATTGCTCCACCTACTTGCACCAAACAGAAAGAAAGTCAAAACAGAGACAGATGATTTCAACCATAAGATCCTCAAAAATTCTGAGTTAAACCAACTAGAATAGAATAAAATAGTAATATGCAAAAACTGAGATGCCAGAGTTTCATGAAATTTTAAACATGAACACAATAGGACTAAACTAATAATAAAGGAAGGATGTAAGGGGAACATTAAGTGCGAACCTTGGCTGCCTCTACTCTCGTCTTGGCTGCTATTCCCATAATAATCAAAATCATGATCTTGTTGTTGCGGCAGCCGAAAATTCATCAAAGGCTACATAAGAACCAAAATAAGATGAACTTCAATAGAAAATCACATTTAGTAGCAGAGAAAATTCGACACAAGTTACGTCAATTTGATATAAACACTCAGTCGAACTTAAAAATCATTATACTACAAACAAAAAAAATGTTTCCCTACTAGAATTTTGAAGCCAGCTAGGGAAGAGGAAAAACCTCTTTCAATTTCCGAAAGCAAGAAAACCCCCACTTGAGGACGAGGAAAAAAAAGAAAAAAAAAAAAAGTCAATTATTACCTCAAGATTGAAGAGATTGGAGTAGGAGAACCGCCTTTTCGAATCCATAAGTCCTAATGCTCGTAACGCACTGTAAAAACAAAGGTCCAAGCCCGAGGTCTATGAAGAGCAATTGGTGAAGAACAAAAAAGAACCCAATTCTAATGGCGGAGAGATAGAATGATCGCAACAAAGTTTGCAGCAGTAGCAACAGAACATAAAAAGAAGACAAAAGTAGACGTGAAGAAGGAGAGGCGAGTAGTAACCAAACCCTAGAAAAGGAAAGGGAAACAAGGATAAGAGGAAGGACCTTAGAACGAGAAAGGAGACGGGAGGAACTGGCGCATGAACAGGTGGAATACATTGCTTCTCGCTAAATTGCGCCAGCAGGAGTACGGTAGGTTAACGTGCGCTGCCCAGTCAGTACCATAAGCTTTTCTGGTTTTCTGTTTCCTCCAAAAGCGGTTTAAGATAAACGACGTGGACTATGATTCCATTCGCTCAATCAATCCCTGTATGTATATTTGATCTTATTCGTAGTTACGAGTATACAGATGTGGGTCCCATTTGCATACATAATTTTTTTTAACGTTAATATTTTACTATAAAATATTAAATTTGAAAAAAAAATATATATATATACATATATATTTAATTCTGAAAGAAAAACGACCATAGTTCCATATTTAAAAACTAAATAAATAAATCATCCCCAAAGAATGGACCTTTCTGTTATCAACTATTTTATTGGGCTCAAACTAAGTAAATCTGGGCTTATACACTAGAGCCATCCTAAATTCTAAATAAACATAGCCCTGTTTTTCTTGAGGACCAAGAAAGGCTTAAACGAAGAAACAGAACATGCAAGAAACCAAGATATCAAATAACATAAAATGGAAAAATTACCAAAACTTACGCTTTCTGAGAATTTGTCCTTCGGAGAAGTTATTACTGCAGGAGAGGATCATCCCTGTGATCTTTTCTTACTCTTCTTTTTCTTCCCCATAAATCAACTATAAAAATCAAGAACTCAAATTAAAGAAAGTAGAAATTTAATTTTCTTTTTAAAAAAATTGTTAAAGAAGATGGAAATTAATAAAACAACAAGAGACAAACCAAGAATAGGAAATGTCGTCAGGCACTTGGAATTTGGAAGGGTCTGATCGATAGACCCGACCCGACCCGACCCGATAGTAAGGGATTGAACAAGTGAAGGAGGAGAGGGAGAAAATGTATATATATATACTGAAAAATTAGAATTACAGTGCGGAATTCCCGGGAATTTCAAAATAGCCGTTGTAAATTATGTTCTCAAATTACCCCGCTTCTTTTCGGAACTACTCTGCATATCTCCTCATCTCCGAGGGGGTAATTTAGGAAGTTAAATGTAAATATAACTGTTATTTTTTTCACCGCTTTTGGAAGTTAATTAGGGCAGCCTAACTTTGACAGGTAAACCAAGGAGGAAGAACCAACTGTAACCGTTGACCGTAGAAAGTCCAAGGTAGCTTTATTTTTTTTTTGTTCATAGTTGCAAGTTGCCAATTGGATCCAAATATAATATCATAAAACGCTGGCCGACTTCCTTTTTTTTTTTTCCCCATGGTTTTGCATGTACACAAATAGACTTTTCTTCGAATTGAATTAAACTTTTAATAAAAAATTATTTTAAATGTTTATTAATTTAATTTATGACTCAACCAGTTTAATTTCGCAGACCGAATTAAAAACTTTAAATATATATATATATTGTGATTTTGGAGGTAATTTCCAGTTATTCCTTTAAAAAAAAATCTCAACTTCCCATTTTCAAAATTAGGAATATAACCCAATGTGCAATAAATTCTGAATCATGAGACTATTTGCCAAAGATAAATATGGAAAAGAAATGCAATTGAAAATAAAGTGCAACACTGGGATCCACCACTAGTGGCAAACTCGATATTTTGGTGATGTTTAGACCGACTGCAATATATATAATATACTCTTGTTCCTTCCATTCATCTACCAATTCAAGCAAAATTAGTTCTTAATTCACAGAATTTCTCACTAGTAAAAATGTCAGGCTACCCACACCAGAATTACGGTTACGGTGCTCCTCCACCTCCCACCGCTCAACCTTACGGTGCTCCTCCACCTCCCACCGCTCAACCTTACGGTGCTCCTCCGCCTTCCTCCGCTCAACCTTACGGTGCCCCTCCACCTCCCTCCGCTCAACCTTACGGTGCTCCTCCTCCTCCTTCCAATCCACCCTACGGAGCACCACCACCACCAGGTCAATCTTCATATGGGCCATCCGCTCCTTATTCTGCCCCTTCTGCCCCACCCTATTCATCTGACCCGAATAAACCTCCCAAGGACAACAAACCCTCTGCTCCTTACGGTGGACCGCCGCCATCATCGGCTCCATATGGGGCTCCCCCTGCTCCTTATGGAAGCGCTTCCCCATTTGCTGCTTTAATCCCCTCTGTCTTTCCTCCCGGTACTGATCCCAATGTTATTGCATGTTTCAAAATGGCGGATCAGGATGGAAGTGGCTTTATTGACGATAAGGAGCTCCAGGGGGTTCTTTCTTCCTACAATCAGAGCTTTAGTTTGCGGACAGTTCATCTTCTCATGTATCTCTTCACCAATACTAATGCTAGGAAAATTGGTACCCTTTCTCTCTTAATTTACATTTCAAAATTTTCATTTGGGAAATTAATTAACACGAAATTAATTTTGATTCCTTATGATTTACTATTAGATATGAATTTGATGCATGTTCGGAGATTTGCTAACACTTGATTATTTATGTGCATCGACAAGTTGTATGCTTATGTACTCTGTATCTTCGTTTATTTATTTATTTTTTTAGGAATCCTAATTTTCTTGTGTACTGTTGTGTGTTGGAATTTTTCGTGTTTTAGTGGTGGTTTGGTAAATTGTCTATTTCAGTTTGCCTGTGCTATGCAAGGATTTTTTGTTTGACGTGTGGGGCAGCTGGTTTAGTTAATGGAATAGGTCTTCCTGGTCAATTTATATACACACAGATATACATGGCAACTTGTTGACTTCTCCAATGGTAACTTTTTCATTTTCAAGTAGACAAATGGTTGTTGGAATTGCTTTCAATCAGCAGGTTTTATGTATTCTGCTGGTGATTATTTATTTGCTAATTGCTTTTTCCTTGATGGTTAGGAATACTTCTCTTATGAGTTTGTTGCAAATCAGAGAGAATAGTTACTATTTCTGTATATATTTAACACAGCAAAATGGCCCCATCCTGTACCAGGGGAAAAATTGGGCATTTTTAATACAAGTTTAGTTCCCCTATATGCACAGGGACAGGGGGGAACATCAACCATAGTACAATAGTGGTGGATGTTCTATGCATTGATAATTGAATTTGTGTGAGATGTTAGAATAAAATCATGTCTGAATAATATTTGGCTCCATAAGGTATAAAGGTTATATAGGTCCAGAGTGAAGGCTTTGGAGTTAAAGCTGCTGGAGATGATAATCATAGAACTTTGTATTTGAACTTTTTCAGCTTTTCCATTGAATTTTTTTGTTAGGTTGATGCACTTCAAAGAAGGTGTATTTTTGGGGTTCAAGGGTTGTAGTTTCTTGTGTATTTGACTTCTTTTTCTCCTTATAACCCAGGTCCCAAGGAATTCACTGCAGTTTTTTACAGTCTTCAGAGCTGGAGGGTGAGTTTAGATGCTTCTCTTACTGATCCTTGATTCTTTTACTAAGTCTTGTCATAAGGTGTTGATAAATTTTTTATTGCATGATTAGGGTATTTTTGAGAGATTTGATAGAGATCGGAGTGGCAAAATTGATCTCTCAGAACTGAGAGAGGCACTGCTTAGCTTGGGGTTTGCTGTTTCCCCTGTTGTCTTGGAACTACTAGTGTCAAAATTTGACAAGAGTGGTGGGAAGGCCAAGGCCATTGAATACGACAACTTCATTGAGTATGTTTGTTTTGTGATTGATCTTCATCTGCATTACCTTACATTTTGTTATACTTGTTGATTTTCTAAAATTTTTTTTTTTTTTTTTCTTCTCTCTCTCTTGATTTTGCCTGATTCAGGTGCTGCCTCACTGTGAAGGTATTCATTTTCTCTACAAGTGTTTTAGCTTTTTTACGGTCTTTACTTCCTCATTCATTTATAGGCAAATTAGTGTATATTACAATGGTGAATTTTGTGGTAATATATATTTTTCTGCCTTTGGGTCATATTTGTTATGCAGGGACTGACTGAGAAATTCAAGGAGAAGGACATTGGATATTCTGGTTCAGCTACTTTTACATATGAGTCTTTCATGTTAACCGTTTTGCCTTTCCTCATTGCATAGTTGTTTATGCAAGTTTTTTTCTTTAAACCTCTTTAAATAATGCATTCTGGATGTAGATGTCCCAAAGTTTTCCCAAACATTTTGCTTTAATCTATTATTTTCCTTTAGTTTTTTCTCCCAAAGTAAAGTGTAGAGCAAGAGGAGGATAATGGTTGCCAGAGCAACGTGAATTACTGTGTATTTTCACATCTCTAAAAACTAATTAAAACCTTATAAATTGACAAACAAAACAAGGGGAAAAACGTTTTTTTTTCCTTCAGACATGGAATAATAGCTTTGGTTGAGTTTTCAGCAATCCAAGATGATAAAGTTAAGAAGCTGGTCATGGTGGCAGTATATAGCAAAACCCTCAAATTTGACATTCATACAATCATCCACAGATTCAATACAGTTCCTGATTGATTGCATTCTACATAAAAACCCCAAATTTGACCTTCGTACAATCATTCGCACAGTCCACAATAATATTCGTCTGTATGATTTTCAACTGGCGCGTAAGTTAGCACCAGAGGATGCTGATCGTATCTATGAGAATTTGTACTTGGGTAGAGAGCACATTTTACGTGTATCCTGAACTCGCAGGTTATGCAGCTGTAACCAAATCCAGACGAATGAGAAGGGCAAAAATTAGGGTTGTGACTGCGAGAGGATTTTTAGCTTAATTGGAGTTGATGGTGTTTATGGGCTTCGTGTACGACGAAGGTGGGCAACAAGTCATAGTTCACGGGGAAAAATAATCACAACCCAGAGAGCAAAAATGAGAGTGCAAAGAATATGATCTATAATATATTATGGGAAAAAAAAACTTGGGAGAGATTATACGAAAGTGAGAGAGGATGGTCACGGTCGCTGTGATTGATTCTTCTCTGCAACGAAGCGCTATTTTCGTGAATCCAAAAACACCACATACCACAAAATCCTGCTCGGTGAGACATCCATTGCAGAAGAACAGAGCTTCGTCAATGGATGTGTTATGGCTTTTGCGCTCAAATTCCGTCTCTGTTAGATCACCGCACAACAGATGGAGACCGAAAAAGCATTTAAAACAGTGATAGACGAAATCGCTACAGATTTCATAACATGTATTGGGTTTTTGAGGTATTTCTGAACACCTTTTGCGAAGGTGAAAATCGCAGTTCACCACTGTAGAATAAATATATAGTCACTAGTAAATGTAATACTGTTATGAATTTCGAAGATTCATTACATTAATGGATGTGCATCATCTCAAAAAATTACGTAAAATGATAAAATATCATCCAATATTTATTGGATATATATATATATATATATATATATATATATAATAATACGCTAGTAGAGCACTTAAAAGGATAATGGAGCACTTATTCCTATCAAATGTATGTAGTATATATATGTGTATAAATTGGCAAGATTTTGCAATTCAATAAAGTAAAAAGGATTTTCCCGAGAGCAAAGCTTCCCTTTCACTCTCTCTCCCTCTCTTTCTCTCTTTCCCTTATATATATCTTACATACATCCATACATATATACATATACATATATATATATATATATATATATATATTATTTTATATAATTTTATAACACGTTATCAGCACGAGTCTCTATCACCAGGTAAAGTATCTTTAAATTTATTTGAATATCAATCAGGTACGTACGTATTCTGTTATTATTATATCAAATTTTATTAAACTCAAATTTGTGGTTCTTGATATCACCAGAAAGAATTATTTGTTATGGACACAAGATGCCTGAATGCATCTTGCTACAACGGGTCCGGTAGACACCGTTATATAAAATAAAGTGTCATCAACACAAGATCGTGTTCATGAGAATTTAAAAAAATAAATATCTTACCGTGAAAGATCCTCTTATTTTGTGGGGAAATTTGAAAGAAAAATTTCGACCACCAGAAGATGGCCGTTCTCCCGAAAGCACGGTATGACTAGTTGCACCTAAAGTTGCAAGATTTCAAATCCATGAGTGAGTATAACTCCTCAATGTTTAAAATAGTTTCACAGCTGAAACTGTGTAACGGATGATGATATGTTGGAGAAAACATACTCCACTTTTCATGCCACGGATATTGTCCTGCAGTAACAATATCGTGAGAAATATTTTAAGAAATACTCTGAATTGATTTTTGTCTTCTTGTTGTGGAACAAAATAATGAATTATTAATAAAAAATCACGAGACTCGACCTACTGGTTCTACCCCATTCCCTGAAGTGAATGATGATCCCAGAAGAGATCATGGTAGTGGTCGTTACCGTGGTCATGATCATGGACGCCGTGATAAAATTGGCCCTTATAATCGTGATAATAATTTAGGTGCCAAAAATATTTATGACCACCTGAAGTGGACAAAATATAATGAGAAAGGAAATATTGTTCCGAAAATTATGAAGACAAATATTATGGTTGTGGCATGAAAGGTCACTGGTCTCGTGCCTGTAGCACGACAAAATATCTTGTTGACTTATTTCTAAAAATTTGTCTCATGAAATAAATGATAACGATATTGAAAATGTTGATGTTGATGTGGCTCACTTGGATGTTACTGATCTTTAAAGAAATAATTGACCACTTGATTGGAAATTAAAGTGTCCAAAAATAATTAGAATATTAATGTTATATGTTTATATTACTCTTGTAATGATATGTTTAATTTTTATATTACTTTTGTAATGATATGTTTAATTTTTATTTCTGTAAAATTTTGTCAATAAAAACAGATGGCTGTTGTTCAATTTTCTGAAATGAACAACAATATCGAAAGTGTCTGTCTTATTGACAATGGAACTACGCACACCATACTAAAATACGAGAAGTATTTTTCTTACCTGAATGTGGGAGAAACAAGTGTTACCACAATAAATGGTAGTGCAAAACTTATTGAAGGCTCCGGAAGAGCTAATATAATATTATCGGGAGGAACTATGATTGCTATTGATAAAACATTATATTCCTCAAAGTCTCAAAGAAATTTATTGAGTTTTAAAGATATCCGACGGAATGGATATCATGTTGAGACTATAGAAGAAAATGGTCATGAATATTTGGGAATCACAAAAATGACCTCCGGTAATAAAGTTTTGTTGGAAAAACTACCATCTCTATCCTCTGGCCTATATTATGCAAAAATAAATGCTATTGATGCGCATCATTTAGTAAACCAGAAGTTTACTAATCCCGTTACTTTTAAAGTTTGGCATGACCGTTTGGGTCATCCGGGATCAATTATGATGCAAAAAATTATTGAGACAACGCACGGTCATCCTTTGAAAAATCAAAGGATTTTGACTTCTGATAAACTTTCATGTGCTGCATGTTCCAAAGGGAAATTAATTATAAGACCAGCACCATTGAAAGTAGGAGGTGAAAGTCATACATTTCTAGAACGGATTCATGGAGATATATGTGGACCGATTAGTCCACCATGTGGGCAATTTCGATATTTCATGGTTTTAATTGATGCATCGACCCGATGGTCGCATGTTTGTTTAATATCGACTTGCAACTTGGCGTTTGCGAGATTACTTGCCCAAATAATTCGCTTAAGAGCGCAATTTCCTGATTATCCTATTAAATGAATCCGTCTAGACAATGCTGGTGAATTTACTTCGCATGCATTTAATTCTTATTACATGTCGATTGGAATAATTGTTGAACATCCTGTAGCTCATGTTCACACACAGAATGGTCTAGCTGAATCATTTATTAAAAGGCTGCAATTAATTGCTAGACCATTATTAATGAAAACGAATCTCCCTTGGGGACATGCAATTTTGCATGCTGCAGCACTTGTGCGTTTAAAGCCATCAAGTTATCATAAATTTTCACTCATACAATTGGCTTTTGGTTCAGAGCCAAATATTTATTATTTGAGAATTTTTGGGTGTGCTATATATGTCCCAATTGAACCACCCCAACGGACAAAAATGGGTCCGCAAAGAAGATTGGGGATATATGTTGGATATGACTCCCCGTCCATTATAAGGTATTTTGAACCTTTGACAGGGGATGTATTTACAGCAAGATTTACTGATTGCCATTTTGATGAAAATTTGTTCCCCAAATTAGGGGGAGAGAATAAATGACATAAAATTGAACTTGCGTGGAAAACATCTTTGAATCATTTAGATCCACGCACAAATATAAGTGAACTTGAAGTTCAAAAGATTATACATTTGCAACAAATTGCAAATCAACTGCCAGATTCTTTTGCTGACTCCAGCAGAGTCACTAAATCGCATATTCCAGCTATAGATGCCCCTATACGGATAGAAGTTCCTGAAGGACAGAAAATTAATCCTATAGCTATCGAATCAAAAATACGTCAGAAGCGTGGCCGACCCCTTGGTTCCAAAAATAAAAATCCTCGAAAGAAAAGAGGAACAAATGATCTAGAAGATCACATTGATGAAACAGAAAAGGAAAACCAAGGGACAACTGATGAAAATATTCCAACTACAAATAATGATGAGAATTCTGAAATCTCTATTAATTACACCAGTTCAAATCAAAGTTGGGATCGAAAAAACGTTGTTATTGATAATACTTTTGCATACAACGTAGCCCTTGATATTTTCAAGGATAATGAGGATTTAGATCCTTTATCAGTTGAAGAATGTCGGCATAGAATTGATTGGCCTCAATGGAAAGATGCAATTCAATCGGAGTTAAATTCGCTTGCAAAGCGAGAAGTTTTTTGACTTGTAGTCCAAACGCCAAAGGATGTAAAACCTGTTGGCTATAAATGTGTGTTTGTGCGAAAACGAAATGAGAATAATGAAGTCGTAAAATATAAAGCACGACTTGTCGCACAAGGCTTTTCTCAAAAGCTAGGAATTGATTATGATCAAACTTATTAACTCGTTATTGATGCTATTACACTCCGATATCTTATAAGTATGGCAGTTCATGAAAAGGTGGACATGCGTCTAATGGATGTTATTACAACTTATCTTTATGGAAGCCTTGAAAATGAGATTTATATGAAAATCCCTGAAGGATTCAAAATACCAAAGGCTTCTAAAGGCCCTCGTGAAAATTATTCTATCAAATTACAGAAGTCATTATATGGCTTAAACAGTCTGGACGCATGTGGTACAATCGCCTTAGTGAATTTCTGTTGAATTCAGGATATAAAAATGACCAAATCTGTCCATGTGTTTTTATTAAGAAAACAGATTTTGGTTTTGTGATTCTTGCTATATATGTTGACGATATCAATCTAATAGGAACTCCAGAAGAGCTTCGAGAAGCTATAGATTGTTTGAAACGAGAATTTGAAGTTAAAGATTTTGGAAAGACTAAGTTTTGTCTCGGGCTTCAAATTGAACATATGAAAGATGGAATTTTTGTTCATCAGTCAACATATACAGCTAAAGTATTAAAAAGATTTTTCATGGATAAAGCATATCCATTGAGTATTCCAATGGTCGTGAGGTCGCTAGATATAAATAAAGACATATTTAGACCTTGAGAAAATGATGAAAAACTACTTGGTCCTGAAGTACCATATTTAAGTGCTATTGGTGCACTGATGTATCTTGCAAATAATACTAGACCGGATATAGCATTTGCTATAAATCTATTAGCAAGATTTAGTTCTTCACCAACACGACGACATTGGAATGGTATTAAACACGTCCTGAGATACCTCCAAGGAACAATTGACCTCAGATTATTTTATTCAAATGTAAATGATCCAGAACTGATTGGATATGCAGATGCAGGTTATCTTTCGGATCCGCACAAGGCACGTTCTCAAAATGGCTATTTATTTACATATGGTAATACTGCTATATCATGGCGCTCCACGAAGCAAACAATAGCAGCAACTTCTTCTAATCATGCTGAAATAATAGTCATTCATGAAGTAAGTCGAGAATGTGTATGGTTGAGGTCAATGATACATTATATTAGAGAGAGTTGTGGTTTATCTTCCAGAAGAGAGATTTCAACTCCTCTATATGAAGATAATGCAGCTTGTATAGCTCAATTAAAGGGATGATATATTAAGGGAGATAGGACGAAACACATTTCACCTAAATTCTTCTTTACTCATGAACTTTAAAAGAACGGTGAAATTGATGTGCTTCAAATTCGATCAAGTGATAATCTTGCAGATATATTTACTAAATCTCTTCCGACAGCAACCTTTGAAAAATTGAGATATAAAATTGGTTTGCGTCGATTTAAAGATTTCAAGAAATCATCTCAGGAGAAATTTACACATGAAGAATAGAGTACTCTTTTTCCTTCACTAGATTTTTTTTCCACTGGGTTTTTATCTAGTAAGGTTTTACGAGACCTATTTTGATGTAATGGACATCCAAGGGGGAGTGTTATGAATCCCGGAAATTCATTACATTAATGGATGTCCATCATCCCAAGAAATTACGTAAGGTGATAAAATATCACCCAATATTTATTGGATATATATATATATATATATATATATATATATATATATAATAATACGCTAGTGGAGCACTTAAAAGGATAATGGAGCACTTATTCCTATCAAATGTATGTAGTATATATATGTGTATAAATTGGCAAGATTTTGCAATTCAATGAAGTAAAAAGGATTTTCCCGATAGCAAAGCTTGCCTTTCACTCTCTCTCCCTCTCTTCCTCTCTTTCCCTTATATATATCTTACATACATACATACATATATACATATACATATATATATATATATATATATTGTTTTATATAATTTTATAACAAATACCAAAATATTGGTTCTTGATTCCTTGCATTAGGTAAGATAAGATTATACATATCAGTAGTGTTAATATCAAAACAGAGGCCTATAAAAGTACACTGGTCTTCCATGCGGACGTTGAATAGGCCTTGCATTTTCTTTAAATCCCTGAAAATTTAGCCCACCAGAAAACTCAGATCAGAGAACAGAGAAGAAGAGTATTTATATGGTCCCTATGTTCCCATTAGTCTTAGGTTGTAATCCATCTTGATTTCTTGACAAAATTAAAGAAAACACATTACCAAAAACCCAAGTACAAGAGCACTTACATCATGAACAACATCCCTAATTTGTCCAATTTGCTCCCTTGATGCCGTCCTCACCTATCAAAAGGGGAAAAATTGATTCACTTAGTGTAATTCTATAGATATAAGAAGAATCATGGATGTGCAGAAATAGCAGCAACCTTCATAATTATGGTCCAAATAACACCCTCAGTACATGGAGGAACTGTAAGAGAACCGATGTATCTGTAATACTTCCTACTTCCAAACTTGATCTCCCCTGGATTGACAACCCCCAAATCAATTTCGGCTTGCATGTTTCCTTGCATGTTTCCAATGTGATGCAGCAACTAGAGGGAGAAAAAACTAATCATATACTGGGATATGAAATTGAAGTATTTTCTAGAAAAATCTGGAAACTAAAAGATAGAATGCAAGAACGAAGACCTTTAAAAGGAAAGGATCAGGGCGTCCGAGTTTATAGAGGATAGATATGACGGCTAACTGTCCGTGAGAGCTCCTATGTACAAGATGGAGCTCCAATTTGTACCTGTAAACAAAAGTTCAATTCAAGCTTTTACCTCGAGAACACAAAATTCATCATCCATGAAAGATTCAGATTAACCAACCTTGTGTCATTCAAAGTGTGTTCAGAAGGTGTATGCCAGTGACATTGTAACAACTTGTATGCAGTACCATTTATAACAATCTTTCCAGCATCTCCTTTCCACATCACCTGAAAATCCAACAAAAGATAATCACTCACATATTTTACTTCAAAACCCTAAAATTTTCTCCAAACAATGTAACAAAATTTGGATTACAAACTAAACTAAAATTAGTACTAACAAAAACAAGAGTGAACTAATTAATTAATTAATTGAGCAGAGAGATTTCACCGAGATATCGTGACCCCTGTTCCTAAGTACAGCAGGAGCTGGTTTGTATGCTCTTTTCAGTTTCCCAAGCTTAGAAGAAACCTGAACCCTCTTCTGATCATGAAGAAGATCAATAGGAGACTGCAATTTCCCATCTTCACAAACATGCCAGTGCGGGTCAACATGTCCCCATTTTTCCGGTCCCTTTACAGTTCCTCTTTTATAAGTAAATGGACTCTCATCCTCTGTTTTTTTTTTTCACACAAATTAATTTGCACATAAATTTTTAGACATTTGAAACTGATTAACCTACAAAAACTTCACAATTCCCAAGTAAGAAATCCCCAAAAACGTATACATAGGAGAAAAACAAAAACGTACCAACTTCTTCAGAGTCATGAGGAATAGTGACGGAGGAGAGAACTGATGATGAAAATGTCGAAACTATAAACAGAAGAGGAAGAAGAAGACGAAGAAAGAGATTTTTGTTGGTCATCTTCATATTTCATTCCAGCTCTGCTTACACTAAGTTCCTGAAATCTGAAAGACACGATTTTATATAACGCTCAAAGTACGAACCCAACAATGACGACAGTTTAAAAATAAAATAATAATAAAAAAAAGAAATTTAAAAAAAGCGCTGAATAAATATAAATAATAAAAATTTGCCCCCATGCAGAATCGAACTACAGACCTTCAGTTTACAAGACTGACGCTCTACTACTGAGCTATAGGGGCTTTTTTGTTTAAGAAATTTCAATTTCCATTTTTTTTTAATCTAAGAAAATAAAAATAATGGCCTGGCATGTTATAATTTGGTGGATTCAATTTCCACCACCAGAATTTGGATTTTTTTACTTAGTAATTTAATATCGTAATTATGGTCTGAGAAATTAATTTTGTAAGTGCATTAAGTATACATCCGACTAGTCTTTCCTTTTCATGGATTGGTTGTTCTGGCAAAAATAAAAATAAAATTACCAAACACTAAATTTTACTAGACTTAGTTTCTAATTATTAATCTTTTTAATTTGTAATAAATTATCAATTTCCAATTTTTTACAAAAATTATTAAAAAAAATTTAAAATTAATTTACAATTTAATAATTTTTATATGTCATTATTTTCAAAATAATATTAGTATAACATTAGTATATATTAATCAATTGAATAAAATATATATATATATATATATATATATATATATATACGTAAATATATGTCAAATAAGAAATTTCAGAAAAAAGTGCAGATTTGTATAATGGTTGGTATACCTTTCTCTTCGGGCAAGGTAAAAATATAGCATGTTCTTTTCTTGTAATATTGGTTAACTGTCTGTATTACTAAAGCAAAATGTGCAAAGATGCTAAGAAAAAAGGTTACAAATTTGGTCACATTAAAGCATTTTTAGGACTTTTTTCAAAGCTTTGGATTACACACCACATGACATGAGAAGGCAGAAATAAAAAGACAAATTATTTTCAATTATAAAGTCATATTAGCTTATGAGTATTAATTAAAATATTTTTGGTTAATGAAAAAAGAAAAACTGAAAAATGATATTAGTCCTAATTTTATCCTAGGAGTCACTTTGAGTTTTAAACATATATAGTTTGGGCCTGACAAGAAATTGGGCCATGGGTTTTACAATTATAATGGATGGATATAAAATGGGCTAATATTTATTATAGTTGTAAGGCCATCATACTGATCAACGTGATTCTGAAGGGGAACTAATAAGAATGTGAAGAGTTTGGGGCCAATTAGAATTATAGGAAAAATATTGCCAAAAGAAGTTTAGAACCCTAGCTTGGGTTGCAGGAACTTCTTTCAAAACCTCAAATCTCACTCTTCCTTTTTCATTTAGGGGAGGAAGAAGAAGACGAGAATCACTATCTTTTTCTTCTGTTCTGAGAATCGAAGATGGCAAAGTACGATTTGACGGCGAGGATAGCACCGAATCTGGACAGGCACTTGGTTTTTCCATTGCTCGAGTTCTTGCAAGAGAGGCAGCTTTACGCTGATGAATATATCTTGAAGGCCAAAATTGAGCTTCTTAATCATACTAACATGGTTGACTACGCCATGGACATTCACAAGTCACTTTATCAGACTGAAGATGTTCCTCAAGGTACCGCATCCAAGATGCCTTTTTTCGAATGCTTTATGTTTTATTTATTTATAATTCATAACAATGTGCCGTGAACTTATTCTGTCATATTTTATGGTCTTGATTTTATATGTATGGGGGTGTTTTGGATGTGGACGGGAAGAATTTTTATTCTGGAAGAAAAAAGGAAATATTCTTCTGGGGAACAGTTATTTTTATCCAATTAATGTATCAGTTTTTTCTTTCAGTTCTCCGCAGTAATGGGTTTAATATTTTTTTTTTTCATAAATAAATGATTGAATTTGGTGATTTAGATATGGTGGAGAGGAGAGCTGAGGTTGTTGCTAGACTGAAAGCATTGGAAGAGGGAGCAGCCCCGTTGATTGCCTTTTTACAGAATCCAAGTGCTGTGCAGGAATTAAGAGCTGACAAGCAGCATAATCTTCAAATGCTTAATGATCGTTACCAGGTACAATAGATGAGATTGATCCCTCATCTTCTCTGGCACACACTGACGGTGTTTGTTTTCTTGTAGATCGGTCCAGCTCAAATAGAGGCATTATATCAGTATGCTAAATTTCAGTTTGAATGTGGAAACTACTCAGGCGCTGCTGATTATCTGTATCAGTATAGGGCCTTATGCACAAACAGCGAAAGGAGTCTCAGTGCACTTTGGGGGAAACTAGCAGCTGAGATACTGATGCAGAATTGGGACATTGCACTTGAGGAGCTTAATCGCTTGAAGGAAATAATTGACTCAAAGGTGTGGCATATTGTGCATATGCCTTTTATCTATGTTTTATTACCCATTGTGTATCTTGTAACTTCAACTATTATGTGCTGCAGAGTTTTTCGTCTCCTATGAATCAGGTTCAGAGTAGGATATGGTTAATGCACTGGAGTCTTTTTATCTTCTTCAATCATGACAATGGCAGAACACAAATCATTGATCTTTTTAATCAGGACAAGTATGGCAACCATTTTAAATTTTAGTTGTGGACTTGCTTCTTGAGATTTTCTTAGACAACTATTGGAATTGGCTGTCCCCATTTTGTGAGATATTTGTTCTTGGATTTGGATGGATAGCATTTCAAAAAGGAGAAATAGTTGGTCTCTTCCCCTTTGCTAAAGTTCTGTTGCTTTATCCTTGTTAATCTCTCCCAGGTATCTTAATGCCATTCAAACAAATGCTCCACATCTTCTGCGTTATCTGGCTACTGCCTTTGTTGTAAACAAGCGGAGAAGACCTCAATTCAAAGATTTCATAAAGGTTATTCAGCAGGAACAGTATTCGAGTGAAGATCCCATTACTGAGTTTTTAGCATGTGTTTATGTTAATTACGACTTTGATGCAGCTCAAAAGAAGATGAAGGAATGTGAAGAAGTATGAATCTCTCTCTCTCTCTCTCTATGTGGGGTGGTTATTTTCCCTGCTCTATCTCTCCTTGTAGGAGATGCATTTTAAGTTGATTTGATTATTTTTGCATACAAGTGTTGATTCTCATTAATGCCTCTCTCCAAATTCGCCCGTTTGCTTTTTCTAATTTTCTGGGCCTTTAAAATCTTTTCGCTGAAGTATGGGGTCTTGCTATAGGTCATGATTTATAAATAATCAGGAGGTCAATGGCCTATGGCCTATTTATAAATCATATAAGTTTAGTGGGAATTTTTTTTTGTATCGTTTTTCCTTTGTGATTTTAGGATTTGTGATTCTTCCTAAAAACAAATATCCAATATAGGTGATTCTGAATGATCCATTCCTTGGTAAACGAGTTGAAGAGGGCAACTTCACCACTGTGCCACTGAGGGATGAGTTTCTTGAGAATGCCCGGCTCTTTATATTTGAGACGTTTTGCCGAATTCATCAGCGCATTGATATGAGGTATGTATCTTTATCTGTATGCAATTCGCTTGGTGAATAATTTGTAACTGTTGCATCCCAATTCTCTTGCTTTTTTTTTTTTAAACTTTTTTTAACCTCCTCAACCTTTCACTAATTTTAGATTTAATTTTTTCTTGTTCCTTCATTAATGAATCCAACATTTTGACTTATACCAAAAATAATCTCAGTATATTATTATTCTGCTAGTTTATGTATATGTAGAGAATTACCTTTCTGTTTCAATTTTGATACTTAAAATCATTTTTTATTAACTTGAGATTGGTTTAATCTGGCAGTGTACTTGCCGAGAAACTAAACTTGAATATTGAAGAGGCAGAAAGATGGATAATGAACCTTATCAGGACCTCAAAGCTTGACGCTAAGATCAACTCTGAGACTGGAACTGTTGTTATGGAGCCTAACCATCCTAATGTGTAAGTCTTTCGCACTATAGATACTGGCATGCTTTCCGTTTTAACAATATCTTTTGCCCCGTGGAATTATTTTCTTCGTATTCTGTTTGGTTATCTGTCCAAAACTCTCAATTTGTTATACTGTTCCCTCCTCTCCCCTCCCCACAGGTATGAGCAACTCATTGACCACACAAAAGGCCTATCTGGACGTACTTACAAGTTGGTTAATCAGCTTTTAGAACATGCACAAGCACAGACTAGTCGTTAATGTTTAGAGTAAACATTTATTTGTATTGAAGATTTTGTTGACATCATTGATGAGTTATTTTTTCGGAATTCTAAAGTTAAGTACATCTTTTTGTTTCAAAATTTATATGTATTATTAGCCTGAGATCCTTCAATTTTCTAATATGAAAATTTAGAGTTTCATATTGAACTTGCATGTAAAGGGATATGATAGAATCAGCTCACCGTGCCATCCTTTAGAAGAAATATTATTCTTCCCCTCTTTTAAAATTACTTATTTTAATTAATCAATTTATTAATGGCATATATATAGATATGTATTTTATAAACAAAATAATCTTATACTTATAAGAAGCACTAACTATTAATCTTGCAAAAACTTATAGAGTGAATTACTAACCTAGCTGGCACGGCATAAGGCAATAAGCTTGCATCACGTTGATTAATATCCAAGATAAGGAAATTTTGGAGAATCAACGAAACATCACAGGAAAATTCAAAGAACAAGGATATTGTATCCCTCCGTGAGAAAGGTAAATTTAAAATCCTAAATCAATAATCTAAGAGAAAAAAGGGAAAACAACAGTCAATGAATTTAATGAGGGGACAACAATAAGGCTACAAAGGAATGAAATCCTATTGCTGTGCCGAGAACAAAAAAAATGATTCATTGGTAGAAGAAACTATAGCAAAAGAGGTAGTCCCTTCAGGGCTTCAAGTTCCCTGAATTCGTTTTGTTTATGTTTCATGACCACCTAGAAGCTAGAGCCCATTCCAAAAATACCCCCAAAAGCGAATGAATCTTTAATTGTATATGCAGACCTTGAGAACTTGAGACCTCATTTGATCAAGAAGAAATCAAGCTCAAGTGCTTTCTAGAACCTGATTTGATTGTATTAGCTGGTCCATGTCCCGTCAACTTGATTGTATCTCGATCCAGTTCAGTCCAATAGAAAAACAAGGGTGTACTGGATTAAATGCAAAATTACCACCAAGAATGTCGATCATCATCCCTAGAGGATTCATCGCAATTTCGCCTGTTTCCGTTTCTTTCAGATGGGGAAGTATAAAAATGAGAATGCCTGTAGGACCAGCGGCCTCCATCATATGGAGAACTATTAGAATCAGATGATCTTCGAGAGTTCGTGTTTCTGCTGCTACTATTACAAAATTCCCTAACGTCCCTTTCATAATTGTACTTGGAGCGCTGTGCGAAAAATGAGAAGTTAAAGCATGTACAAGAAAAATTGACATACTATTTATTATAATCTCTTCAGCTGTGAATTTGGTATGAGAGCACAATTAAAATTAAGAACAAAAATGCTTTCAATGTTGTTTCGTTTTATAAATAAACACAAACTCTAAAAGTTTTGTTGAATAGCATTCTTTTATAAGAAAGTCAGAAATTTCTGTTCGATTCAACTTTCACATAATGCAGACAAAAAAATTTTCCCCCAAAAGTTATTAAATGCATCTGAGATAACATAGTAGATCACTAATTTCAAGATAAACAAAAGTCAAGATATGCAGTTGAAACATGCAAAGCTATGATGCAAGCAAGTTAGCTTACCTTGTCTGCATCTGAGAGTACAGCATACGCTTCTCCAATCATTTTAAATAGTCTATCAGCATCTTCATGAACCTTTTCAACATTATCCTTCCACAATCTGCCATCATCTCCACCATCATTCCTTGCCAAGAACTGGCCCACCTATACTTTCACAGAACATATCAAGTAATAAGTTTTCATATCAAACTAATTAGTAATATACAGCATGATACAACAACAAACACCTTGTCTGGGTGATGTCTTAGAGCTGCCTTTCTATATGCCTTCTTGATGTCAGGTTCTGTATCAGATTCTTTAATTCCCCTGGAATGTATTCACTAAAGTATATCAGAAGGCAAACAAGATCCCACAATATCATGACACCTCTTAAACCTTTAAATAAGTGAAACATGTGAAAACAAATAACTTACAGAATCAAATAAAGATCCAAGGAAGTTCCTTTTTTAGCCATATCTTCCATTAAGGAAAGACGATGCCGAGCTTGTTTCAATTCCTTCTTGCTGCTGCTTGATCCATTCTTCTTGCAAGATTGTTGTTCCTTTAACTGATTCTCTAAAATAGTTATAAGTCTTTGAAGATCATCAATAGCTTGTTTGTAATCTCTAATCATCTCATGCAAAGTAGCTCTCCTTGAAACTGCCTAAAAGTTCAAAGGTGCATGAAAATAAGCTTGCCATCAACTTATAGAAAGGGAGACATTCACGACAAATCATGCAGAAACAAAAACCATAGCAATGTTTAAACTTTTACAATAAAATCTCAAATCCCTGATTCTGTAGAACTACTACAATTTTATATTGCAATTTTTGAAAATAAAGGAAAAAAAAAAAAAAAATTCACAAGAGATTGGTGGAAACGACAGGAAGAACCTGCATTCCATAGGCAGATTCCATTTTCCTATATTCAAATTTGTTTTGAAACACAAGTCTAAACCTGGTCCAGATGGATACATTGTGATTCCCTAAGTTCATTAAGGCAGGACTGTATAGTATTCAGGCAAACCTACACTCTTCATACAAGGGAGATAGTTTGTGCTCAAGCCTTTTTCAAATGAATAAATAAAAGATGTGAAAACTGGTAAGTGACAAACAATTTCTGTGTTTCAGGATACATTTGTCTATCTATATTCTATGGTGGGACACATCTACATTTCCTGTTGCTCTAGTTAGTTCATATTGCTGACCAACATTAACAAGCAATAAAATCAAGTCTATACTTGAATTGGTTTTAGTATAGTACAGATTTCTAAATGGAGAGGTCAATAATATGGATGCTCAAGTCCTCACATACAATAACTTCTAATTTGAGTCCAGGAGTTATTTGCTAGTGAAGTCAGACCTTCAAAGGAAAAATAATAAAAATGATCTAAATACCATAATCACATCCCTCAAGAATTTTTAGGAAAAGGATGCATCATATAAACTAAATGGATCATCTATTCTCCAAAAACTAACCTTAGGATAGTTTCCATCAAGAGCCATGGCAAGACTGCAATCAGCAATGGCATCAACAATTTGACCCAGTGCTTGGTAGGCAGCAGCTCGATTGCAGAAACAGATAGCAGCGAAAGGACGAGATTCAACACTGCTTGAAATAGCAGCAGTATAGTGCTCTATTGCCTCTGTGTGCCTCCCAGATTGAAATGCTTCATTTCCCACTTTCTGTTAACATGAGAAATAACCCCAGCCCACAAAATAATTAGCAAATAAATAAAATAAATAAACAATCGTTACACAAAAAGACACCATCAAGTAGACTCATGTATGCTTGATCACATAAAGATAGTAGCAGAAGGCAACAAACTTAATGCAGATATATTATTAACTAGGTGTTGGATCAAAGAGAATATTTCAAATTGAAGGAGTGCTAAGCAATAGAGTAGTCAACTAAATACTGCAAATAGATTAGTCAAGCTTAATTTGGCTGAGCAGAAGCATATGAAGATCCTGGGTGGAAGTTAGGATTTAAAATTTATAACACAGCCCTTTTTTACATACAAAGCATCCATACAAGCACTCCCCTAATTTTAAGGGGGAAAAAGACCAAATTATTCTTCTCTTTCAAATACTTTAAATGGAATAGTCTACCAAAAAGTAGTAGCAGACAATGCAGATATGTATTTATGTGATATACAGGAAAAGAAATCCAAGAAGATCCTTGGCAATCACTATGTCCTAAATCTTTCATCCGACTTTTCCACCTCTAGAAACCTTCCATGAATCAAAGTTATTGCCATTTGAGACAATATATTCAGCCATTATTTATTCTTAAATTCATAGATTCAAAAATAAGCAAACGAATATAATTTTAAATCCTAATAAGCTAATGCATATCATCACCAGGAGGGATAAAACTAAGCCAGCACTAAAAAGCTGCAAAATTTATTTCCCCATGCACTGCTCAGTTATCTTACGTAATGTAATTAATATATTAGAAAGAAGTGAGTCAAGAAAGGCAGTATTAAGAGAGAAACCACTGGAGCTACCTCCTCTTACCACAGAATTCTATCATGTCAAGAACTTTTTGCTAATAAGAACTTTTATGCACCTTTCTTCATAAAATAGGAAGTTGAATTCAGACACACACAGAGGTGCAATATCAAAAGATACATTTGAGTAATAAATTTATATGAGAGCAGAGAGGACATACCTTGTGTTCTAAAAGGCCACGTATTGTCACAGCTAAAGGAATAGGAGTTTCTGGATTTGCACCTCCGCTGCTATATAATAAATGTGAAAATCAGAAATCAAAATTATAAACAAAAGGCCAAAAACAAGACCTGTTTATGAACTATAGATCACGACTACCTGTCAGTATGGCATTTTAATTCTTCTTGTTTTTCTATCAAATCAAGAGCCACCTCAAGTCTTCCCAAATGAAAGTGAGACTTCAACATCAGACGCCACCTCCACAATCTTGGAGAGTTTATGCTTTCAAAATCATCCACATTAGATAGATGATTAAATCTGACATTCTTTTCAGCACTGTGAAGAGTTTGTTCACATAGTTCAATCACTTCATTATACCTTTGTAGCTAATTACATGTAAAAAGTTAAAGTCAAAAAAATCCAACATCAAAATATTAAATTTAATTGAAATAAGAAAATTGGACAAGACATGAAGTTGCACAGACCAGGAGTAGCGCCTCTCCCTTCATTTCAAGTAATTGTTCGGAATAACAGCTTATCGATAATGCATCAACAAGTACTTTAAGTGCACTATTTGCTGCATCAGAAGTTCTCAGTTGCATGAGCTCAGCAGATCGAGACATACACTCAGCTACTTTCTGTCAGAACAAAAATTATTCAATAAGAGATTCTGTTAAAAACATACACACTCTCACTAATGCAGAACAAGGTTGCAATAGGAGGGGAGATAAATAAACAGGAGAAAGAAGACCTCAGTTTTCCCACATAAAAGTCATTTCTACCCTTCTTTCACCCATAGCACAATTAAGTGACAATAAGAAGAAACAGAAGGTTTGCATACTTTGACATCCTAACCAGGAGGGACAAAATATATTTAAGAGGGAAAAAAAAAAAATCTTTTAACTAAGAATGTAAAAGTAAGCTTGGAACTCAGGAACAATAAACATAGTGAAAAAATGTCTTTTAAAAAAATTCTTTTCCTTTTGACTAACAATGTGACAGTAGTTCACATTCAGGAGAACCTCTCACCTGAGCCCTATGTAGGCCGTTGGCTGCTTCAATTGTGAACCTCCTATCTAAGCAGAGTCTGTTACCAGATCCTAAGCATTCATTGTAGTATTGCATTGCCTCTTGGAATTCACCCAACACAAGATGACAACTAGAAGAAAAAATTTCCAGAAGATTAAAGGAAAATATAACCATTAATGAAAGAGATACTTAACACAAAATCAATTGAAACAGAACCATATTGCAATAAATATGTTAATGTTGTATTAGCAATTTCAGAGAGATAGAAAAACCAAATATTCCTCTACCTTCTTTAATACAAAATCCATGAATTAAAAGACAAGAAACAAAAATAGCACTTTTATTTGTTCTGTCTTTCAAATGATAGATCTCAGCCATAAGAGTTATCCCTTGCCTTAAGATTTAAATCAAGTAAACTCTATACTTAGCAACTAACAACTAGTTCTCTTGATACATAAATTTGAATGATAAGAGAAGATATAAACAAATAATTCAAATGTTTTATCTCTCTCTAAGTAGCAAGCTATCATAAAGAAAGTAATAGACTATTCCCAGGGAGCTTGTTTTGTTGGCCAAATATACTCGAGCAAAGGCAATTGTGTTTCAAGAAGTCAAGGAGTTTAATGAAATGTCTCACCAACCATCTACATCTCTATGATCATAAGAAATTAATTAGCAAATCTTATCTTAGTTTTCTCATGCCTGATTGTCTCCAAAAATTCTCTGAGATTCATAAGCACGTAAAGACATAGATTTCTCAATCTTATATCTTCTCTTGCCATTGTTATATTAATAATTAGTTAGTGCTGTAGCACCTAACAGGGCCAATTAGTTACAAAAAAAAAAACATTTCTTGGATTTATGTTTTTATGTATATACACCAGAAAAGATCAGAAGGCAACCTAATGTATTATTTACTTCTTCATTGAATTTAGTACTATAATTTGAGAAGAAACATTATACTCTAGCTTGAAATGTTCAAAACCAGGCAGCAGTTGAGCATAAGAAACACAACATAATATTGCTAGAGGCCTTACTTTGCAGCTCTTATTTTAACTTTGTGAAAGCTAGGATCCAGAGAAGCAGCAAATTTACAATCGACCAGGGCTTCCCTCATTCTTCCTAGAGACATCCGTGTTGCTGCACGATTGCTATAGCACAATAAAAGTGGCTCACTGCAGATACCAGAAACATTGTTATCCTTCACAGAATTTATGCCCTTTGTATAGAACTCCTCAGCTTTTGACAGGTCTCCACTCTTATAGACTTGGTTTCCCCTGATAAAAAATAAAAAAAACAAGCCACCAATGGATTTAATGAGCTTGAAGTGAACTAAGTCTATTTTAGTAGGGAAAACAAAACCATAAACTGATCCTGCAACATAAAAATGGGGAAATCACAAATTGGTAAAAGCTTGTATTATAATATCATAAATCAAGTAGTAAACCAGAATCAATTACGTGAAATTTAATTCGAGCTAAAATGAGAATTGCTACAAAAAATAGTTACTAAAATTATATGGTCACCTGATTCGCCAATGCTCACACTCTCCTTTAGTTGTGGCCTCGTGTATGCCATGTTCAACGTATTCTCTATCAGTTTTGTAATGATAATTTGGTGCAACTCCACATTGAACCTTATCTTTATTTCCATTAGAAGAATTGCTAGCAAGTGAAGAAAATTCAGCACTTCCAGCCACACTTTTGTATGTGAGGGCATTACCAACTTTCAATTTATATTTTTTCCTGTATTGGCGCCTTATTGCTGACAAACCATCTTGGGCATGGCGCCTTATTGCTGACAAACCATCTTGGGCAGAGGATGAAGTAGCAGACTTCAAATTGCTCCCATCTAGATTTTTAGAATTTAGATTCTCTGGTTCTCCAGATTTCTTATCATTTTCGTTGCTATGAAATCTTTGTCTTCCAGAAGTGGAATCCCTCTCTTCCTTTTCAGTTGCCAGAGATGGTGTACCATCAGGGCGATGTTGATATGGTGAAAATTCCATCGGTGAACAACCTCCAGGAGATTCATAAGCTTTTGGAGAACTGCCTTCGTTATACAAATGACTCTCCACTGTCGAGGGTTTTCTTGGGAATCTCTCCCTTAACTTTCGACAAGTCTTCTTCAACTTTTTCTCCTTGGCCGAAGTACCCTGTGCACAAAATTCAAACTTTTTGTTGAACTCTGTAAATAAGTTCGTTGTAGAAGAAGATTCATTCAAATTTGCAGTATTAAATTCTTTAAAGGACGCCCGAGGGCCAACTGGCGTTCCAGTAAAACTAAAATTCTCTTTATTTTCAACTTTGGTCGGAGGTGCTCCAAAACAACTGTAAGAATTATCAGGTTCTGAATCATGTTTCCCAAGATTAAAGCTCTTTGTATCAGCCTTCTTAGGGTCACTGCATTTCACATCACCACCAACATTTACATCTTTATGCTGATCGTGCAATGTAGTACCACTTTTTCCATCACTGGACATTTGCCCATTATTTTGAATGGCATCTAATTGATCACTACAGACATGTGAATTACTTCCCCTGTCTTTTACTTGGTCATCACCAGTCATGCCTTTAGAATCATTAATATTAGAGCTCTTCATCTCATCAATAAGTTTAGAGAGAGGGATTTTATAAAAAGCGCCACCAGGACTAGAACTACTACCAACTACACACTTAAAATTGGACCTCACACCATCATTCAGCAATGTCATAAAATCGCTATTATTTTTAATTTTTTCATCTCTTAAGTGGTCTATGGCATTCCTTGATTTAATATTTCCATTTGAACTAAGCTTTTCATTTCCACCAGCACCAAATACAAAAGCACCATCAGTATCAGTTTTTTTATACTCACTAGCTGATTCTGCATTTTCTTTACTCTTGGGAATGAAGTCTTTTGAACCGGCATATTCACTATGGTTAACCTTTTCGACATTTGCAGTTGATGTTGAACAATTCCTCTTTTCACCAAAAACAAAAGAATTATAATTTTTCTCACTATCACTTATACCAGTAGAAAATACAAAACTTGAGTGGCCATGTTCATCTAATTTCACTTTGCCCGTCATATTGGGTACTGTTTCCCAAATAGAACCACCACAATCTTCCTTCTGTGGCTTCTTATTCCTATTTTCTGCTGCCACTGAAGTTTTCTTACTATTTAAAACCGAAGCCACGTGACCAAATTTCCCTGAACTGTCAAATTCTGATTGCATGCCGTTTCTATTAACAGATCCTTTTTTCTCCGACTTAGCATCGGAATCTAAATCACCCTTAGTAGCACCAAACATAAAACTCAAGTTATGAAAGTTCTGCATCTTCTCAGCTCCTGACAGACAAGTGGTTCCACTGGATTTCTGCTCTCCAACTTTCGTACTGGTACTATTGTCACTCAGAGAAGCAGTAAACAAGAAATTTCCTTCTCCCAAACTTGATTTCAATGTTGAGCCACAAGCATTACCAAACACAAAGCCAGTACTACTATTTTCAGCACCGAATACAGCATTTTCATTTTTAAGATTCCAATTCGATTGTAAGCCATTGTCTTTAGCTCCATATCCTTTGTTACGATTGAATTCTGCACAACTCTTATCAGCAGCAAAAACAAAGCCTTTATTTTCCCCGCTCGTATTGGACGCCATACTGTCACCTTGAGTCCCAATAGTGCACTCCACATTACAAAATTTCCCTGCCCCATGACCACCTTCCTCCTCAATCACATTTCCACCACAAGCATTATTGGAAGAATTTGGAGTTAGAAAAGAACTCGTACCGGTAACATTTTCATTATACTGATCCAAACTCCCAGAACTTAATGAATCCACAAATTTCGTATTATGCGATGCCGCTTTTCTCCTCAATTTCTTCAAAGGATACCTTAATCTCCTACCCCTCGCCTGTCCAAAAGGATCCGTACCCATTTTAGACTTTTCGAAATGAAGACCCTGGTTACACTCATCACCACCAAAACTGAAATTAGCATCTGGATTTAGAGAAGAAGTCTGTGCATAAGCAGAATATTGCGAGAAACCCTCAGAAGCGGAAGACATTACCGGAGATGGACTTGATATTTGGGCCTTCGACTAGAGGATGATCTACCGGAAGAGAATAAGGTAAAAACACATACCTTTTCAGCTTGAGTTAAGGAACATTCCTACCTGCTCAGTTTGGAGATCTGATAAATTCTATGGATTCAGATTGAGAGTATTCTTAAAAGGAAAGCAATATGAAGCTAACCACCGGCCGTCGGCGGAATAAGGTTTTTGAAATTTGAATATTAGGCTGATGGTATTATCGGAAATGCAATAGCAGTCCGGTTTTATACTTATACGATAATTATCATTTAGACCCCAAATTATTTATTAATTCTATTTAAGTCCTTTGTCTTTTAAAAATAAATAAAATAAACGAAAACACTTATATTACTTTTTTAATTTTAATTTCTATTTATTATATTTTGGAATAACCATAATAATAAAAAATTTACTATAAATTTGTTTAAATTATAATTTATATGTTAATTATAATTTTTTAATTTCCTCAAAAGCAAATGAAAAAAGACAAAAAACGGTAGATTCTTGGAATCCTTATGGGGTTAGAATTGGATAATGACATAATTTGGGTCTTCAATGACAATTGACAAAATATGCTAAGCACGTTTATTTGGGGGCAGTTTGTAAATACAAATATTTGTAGAACAATATGGAAGCATCGTGCAGCGTGGCATGAACCCTGAACGTGAACGAAAGCCACGTGTCGTAATCGGGTCTCCGCCACGTCTTCTTAAGCTTATATGAATGGATGATATTCTTGATCCTTCTTCTGGTCTTAGCGTTGTAGAAAAGAACTGGGGTTGGCAACAAAACGGCTGAACATTGTGGTTCTTGGGTGAGTACAAAATGCATTCTTTTTACTTGCTGAATATTTTGATCAGTGCGTAATTGTTGTTTCAAGATTTCTATGGTGGACTTAGATTTCAGAAATATATATAAAGTTTTTGAGGATTTTAAGGTTTGAAAATAAGAGGGCATTTGAATCATAGAAATACGGCCGAAAACATATATAGAAGATAGCCCTTAAAACTTGAAAGAATAACTTCTGTAAAACATGGTTCAAGGAAAGATAAGTGGAGAGGAAATAGAAGTAGGAAAGTTGTGGATAAATTCCAGTTCAAACTATTGGTTAAATTTATGGAACTGAATTAAAGAATTAGGAGCTATGGAAATTGTGAAGCAATTGCAAATTATAATGTTTCTGGAACAACAGGATTTAAAGTTTCTTTTATATTGCTTGGGTATTTACAGTAAACGTAGTATTTTTAGTTAGTGATACATGTTATGGAGGAAAAAGATATTAAGAGGGGGAATTCTGATGTACATTATGAGCTCAATTTAATCTGCAGATCTTGCATTGCAGAAGTGGCTATTTCTTAATTTATTTTTGAAGATAGCATAATGGATTTCTTGATGGTCTAGATGTAGAAATGGTTTTGTGTGCTGGTTTGTTTATTTGAGGGTGAGTTTGTTTTATAAGTGGAAAGAACTAAAAAGTTGGCTCTGTTGCTAAGCCGTCTTTTTATGGTTAGGAGAAGAAACTTCAAGAATTCTCTGGATAAATTTGATAATCTGAATCTGATCTTGTATTGAGAACAGCCATTCTGGATGAAGTGTTTCACTTTCGGTTCAAGTATCATATGACAACTTTCTGTTGCTTGCTTAGATTTGCAGATTAATTCTTATCAACAGGTGGTGATACAAGTTGGGCACTCTTATAATAATATTTCAGAAGGTTTTGATTGACCATGAATAATAGATCCTCGGAACATTCGCAAGGTAATCCATTAGTTATCTCATAAAGCCAATTTAACTAACAAACTCTTTGTTTAACTTTTTCTCCTCGGATGAAAATTCTGCCACGCCAATACAATATTCATTTTGTCATGACATGCAACATCTTGCTTGATATAATTAGTAGGGGTGTTGGAGTTCTTCTTTTCCTTGTCTACTGGCTTCATTGAACCTAAGATATTTAATAGGTTGCTTGTGCTTGTAGTTGTGTGTGCACTCTGTTTGAATAAATTATGAACCGAACAAACTTTTCATAGTTTGTTCTAAGGAGATTTTGTCATGTACTTTCTCATAGCACTCCAATTTTTGAGGTGGATCATGAGTCTGGACTGCAGTGGATTATGTTCAAGTGTGTAAATTCTTTTGCTAATTGCTAAGTAAACTTGATTATTTTATTGTGCTAGGATGGGTTGATGACAACAAAAAGAACGACGTTTCTGACACTTGTCAACTAAAAATGGAGGTTCCAAGTCTGCGTCAAAATGACGGAAAAGGAAATCAACACACCGTGGAAGTTGAGACTACAAAAGAAACAAATGTTAGAGAGGATGTCAAAGGTACTCCTGGTGACATAAACATGGAGGCTTCCATTTTACCTGATGATGTTGTTGTGAGGGCTGGTGGCTTTGGAGCGAGAGATGACATGAGTAGTTTTCTTCCTGTTGCAAGTGACTCCACCGACTTTGAAGCATCCCTTCTCAATGCTCGAGAATATGAAGAACCGCAGGAAGAAATCAGACGACCAGGCCTTGGCTGGACTAATGCTCAAAAATAAATACGTTATTGATGTCCTGGTTCTCTTGTGGTACCTTTACTTTGCTTCCCTTCATGTTTTTTTTTTTTTTTTTTTGTTTCCTGTGGGTGAAACCATCTAAATCTCTAGACTAGTCCTCTTTATCGAATGCTTGAGAAAGAATGGTTCTATAGTTATATTTACATCTCTTCTCCATTTTCAATTCCTTTAGAAAACCTCTGCTTTTTTTTTTCTTACTTTGCATGGTGAAAGATGTGTTAACTTTCATCTTGAAGATCTATTAGAGGATATATAAAACTATGTTCATTTGACAATAGATTTGTAATAATTTTTTTACAAATATATTTCATTTGATCATTGCTTTGTAACAGTCGGGGGTTGGCCTTAGGAAATGAAATCTTGCTATGCAATATCTTTTTGATCTATCTAAAGAACCTCTGATGCATTATTCATCCTAGCAGTCATTGTCATTGAAAAGAAACTGCTTTTTGGAAAATTCTTTGACCAGGAGCTAGGATTGCTAAAGGGTCATAGGTGGATTTTCTTTTGCTGAATACTTCCCATTGCTTCCCAAAGTGAGCTTTCCACTCTTCCTGTGTGATGTAATGAGGCAAATATTGTTTCACCCCAAGACGGGCTCTGTTGCAGAAATTTAATATTCTTTTGTTTTGGTATAGAATGTGCTCTAACCCATCTTTTCCTGTGGAATATGGCATGGCAGAAGATAGGAATGAAACTAGGTAAAAGACATCCTCTTCAGGTGTAACCATTGATGTACCTTTTTTCCACCTGGCACAAGAAAAAAACAGACTTGACATTAGATAAAGGCTATAAAAACAGCATCTTGTTTTCATACTTTGATTTGATTGTGAGTTCATACTTTGATTTGTTTACTGGGTAGATTAGTATAGGACCATTGCTAGTGTCTGTGAGTATGTGACCAAATACTTCTGCAGCAAATTCACGAATCCTACTTCTGGGAATCAGAAGATTCAACCATGGGTGAGGAACCTCCCATAAACCTTTTTCCCTTAGTTTGATTTCAGATAAGTGGACTCTATCCAGGAACTCAACATATGAGACCTCCGATAGGAATAATGTCGAGCGAATGTAGTTCAGTTCTGATAAGAGAACATCGATTTTCTGCAGCGTTGGAGATCAAAGGTTGTAATATAAACCAGTATAAGTTACTAACTGACTGACCTTATTTTGCAAGTATGAACTTGAAAATGTCTTACCTGATCTATGCCATCTTTGTCTTTCGGATTGAAATACTTTGCTACTTCTAGACAATATAATACTCTTCCTTCAGATTTGAATGTATTGGATTGAAAAGGGTCTTTGGGATTGAAAGAAGATCTCCACTTATTTAGTAAACCAGTTCTGTTTATTATCACAAAGCCTTCAACATAGTCAAAAGATTTCTGAGATGTTATTAGATACTCTTGATCTTTGGTGAATGTTGCAAAATCCAGGTACAGCATCCTTATCCATTTCACCTGTCAAGATTTCAGAATATATAGATATATTACACATGATTCTTTGTCTATATATTTTATTACACATGATTCTTTGTCTATATATTTTATTACACATGGGGTGAGCGATCAAGTTCTTACCATTTTAGGAGCAGGTTCCAGAGCAATCCGGGCTCTGGTTATAATACCAAACTGTCCTAATCCTCCGAGCACAGCATGAAAGAGGTCGGAATTCTGCTTTTCTGAACAAGCAACCACCTCTCCTTTACCTGTAAGAAAAAAGAAATCATTTTTATTTCTGTAATTTCTTAGTGCTTTGCCCCGCCGTCCCCATTTTGGGGTCAGGATAGAAAGTAACAGGGAGAAAAAAAACACACCAAATTAAGTCAATGACAATAAAAAAGAATCAGGAAATTAGTGGAGAGAATCTTTCATCTCGGTGCAGAATTTCTGATTACAGAAAAAAGAAAAAAAAAAATGTAGTCTTGATTGACAAGAACTGTACCTGTAACGACCTCCAGTTGGTAGACATTATTGATCTGAGGTCCATGTTTGAATGCTTGGCCACTGACTCCCGCATTCGACAGAGTGCCGCCGACCGTAAGATGAAGATAATCCGTCCAAGATCTTGGAGCAAGACCATGTTTAAGACTTTCATGCAAAATATTTATCCAAAGTTCACCTCCTGAAACATCAACAGCGTAAGGAAATTCTTCTTCCCCTGTTTTTATGATTCTCATCGTTTTTCCTTCTTCAGTTCCCCGAAGTGATTCCATATTTATGACAATTCCTCCAGGTGCTTGCGCTTGTCCTTCCAGTGAGTGCCCATGTCCTCTTGCCGCAACAGTGATTTCCGAATTGCTGCCCATTTCAAAAACCATTTTCACGACGGAGGCGATGTCGGAAACTGATTTTGGGTGTAATACTGCTAATGGGCTGTAATGAAATCGATTGCCGAAATCTTTTGATGCATGCTCTGTGTTCTTGAAACTCAGGTTTCCTTCAATTGCTAACTCTTTGTTAATTATTAGTAGTGGCGGTGATGATGATTTGATGATTATAGAACCCGTACCCGATTCTTCTGAATCCATGACCGTTGCTGATGTTTGTTTGGAACAGAACTGACTTTTTTTCATTGTAGAACTGATTAAAAGAAGAGTCAAGAATCTAAGAACCATGTTGTTTCGTTTCAGAACTCCATTGACAGCATCAGAAACCATCATTTTGATTTTGATTTTGATCAAGATTGTATGTCTTTATGTCTGTTTTGTCTACGTTCAAAACAGAAAAACAGAAGACTATGGGAAAACAAACAAAAGAGATTTTTATTTTAAACAGACGAAAAATCAAACAGAAAAAAAAAAAGAATTTTCTTTCTCTTCTATTTTTCCCTTCTCTACTAAAAAGAAGAAGAAGAAGAAGAAAACTAAGAAACAACCAGAGATGTGGAGAATAGCCAAAGCAAAAGGTGGTGGAAGATTATATAGAAGAACAGAGCCTCGAATATAGCACCCGGGTTAGAGTAAAGTTTCGGCCTTTAAAATATTATATATATTATATGTTTATGTATGTATCTATAGGTGTAGACATATTGCAACCTGAATACGGTTTTTTTTCTCATAATTAAAGATCATACGTTACTACAGTGTATTAATTACAAATAATTTATGACAAACAAAAAAAGATGCCTTCTTTCTCTTTTTTTTTTTTTTTCCCTTTTAGTTCCCAAAAGCTATCCCATGAAAGAAAGAGGTGGAATTTGGAAGGAAGTTAATATATATAATTCCAGCCGCGCACACAGTTTGGATGTGAAGAAATTTTCTCATGGAACGTTTTGGGGACCTTTTTCCTAAATACAAAAATGGCATATCCAAGTACAATCTCTATTCACATTACCACAACTTATCATATATCATCACTCACTTTTTACCACAATATATATATATATATATTTTATCATATTTATTCCGCCTATTAAAATCAACTTTTTAAAATCTAAGTATATATTATGTGTAGTTTTTAAAGGGTATCAATAGTATTTGAAACATTCAATACATACATATATATATATATATATATATATTTATGTATGTATATATATATATGGACTCAATTTTTGTATGGATATGAAAAAGTCGGCCCCTACCCGGATGCCATGCAGTTCCAGTTTGGTGGGGGTTGAGGGAGTGGTGGTTGTTTTTTTTTTTTTTTTTTTTTTTTTTTTTGTTTAAATCATTATTATTCATGGTTCTAATTATTTGATTTAATTAATTATTTTTTATAAAAAAATTTAAATTTGAATAATAATATTAATTGATTTGTTCGTTAATTAAAAAATTATAGTTTTTATTAATTAAATTTCATTTTATTATATTAAGTTAATAAGTAATAAACAAAAAAAAATGTATTTAGGCGAATAACTAAAAATAGTAACTAAGTAAAAAAATATTTAGGTTAATAATTAAAGTAACTAGATCAATAACCAAATATTTGTAACTTAAAATAGAAACTAAACAAAAATATTAGGTCAATAACCAAATATTTAGGCTGATAACTAAAATATCTGAATCAATAACCAAACATTTAGGCCAAAATAATTTTTTTAAAAAATATTTAGCAAATATCTAGGTAAGTAACTCAAAATATTATACTAATAAGGATAATAACCAAATTAATTAAATATATATATGTCGTTTGAATATACCCAAACAGAAAAAAAAAAAAAGCAGTTTATACGTAATAAAGACTCATCTAATGACGTGTGCTAATCGATAAACTAACTAAGCTTACTTTTTCGATTTATCTATATATGACGAAACCCGTATTTTATTTTATTTTTTATTTTGGTCGATTAATTTAAAAATAATCTATTACATAATTGAAATTACTGCATAAAAAATGTCATCTTTTGTCAATCTTTTCAATTATTTAGTTTTTTTTATGGTGAATTAGAAATAAAATTAAAAATTATATTATTAAGATATTTATACATATATATGATTTTTTTTACATAAATAAAAATTTTGATCAAGAAAATGTACAGTAACTCTAAATTTTTTTAAATAAAATATCTAAAATAAATATCTGATACAGTACATACATACATATATATATATATATAATGAAGACCTGGTCTTGTTTTTAACCCATGGAAGAGGGAGAAATCCAAACATATAGGAACAGGGTTCCAGATTTCAAGCAATCTTTCTATGATGGAACACTTGATATTGGTACAATAATATCTAATTTATTTAATTGACTGTTAAATTATTTTAATAGTAAAATATAAATTAAAAACATTATAATTTGTCTGTATATGTCTATATACATTTAAAAAATATCTACCCTAACAAAAAAGAATAAATTTAAAAATATCTTAAAATATTAAATATCATACAAATTTAGTCTTTTAATCTTAATTAAATTAAAAGCGTTGGAGTTGATTTTTAAGGATGTCAAAAAAAAAAAAAAAAAAAAAAGGAAAAACCAATAAGAACAGGGATCTGTCAAACAATTAGGTAATCCAAACAGGTAAGTTCAGGAATATAGATTTTATATAATCCTTCTTTTGACGGAACACTTGATATTTCTTACAATAATAATATCTAATTTATTAATTATATATATATTTAGAGTTCCTTCTTCTAATTGTTCTTCGATGATATTAATATATATATATATATATATATATATATATATATATATATGTATATTCAAGGTGGAGACAAAAATAAGGCCAAGTTTGGCAGAGTTTGATATATATTTTTTCTTTTTTGAATTTATGGTATCCTCTTTATGTCCAGTGTTGAAGTTAAGACACACGGATGAATTTTAAGTACCGAAACCTTTGACCGGTTTTGGAAATGCGATGCAAAACGTGGGAAATTAAAAGAGTAGCATCTTACAAGAAAAGAATATTAAGGAAAAGATAACTAAATAAATTTATAATCACTTTACTTATAAACACGAATCTTCTAGATGGTTGCCTAAAATCTATTAAGATATTAGCTATAAAACGTGTATATACATACATATATAAATTAATTATTTTATTTTTTTTACATTTATTTTTATATTATTAAAATATATAAGAATCTAATAGTAATAGTAAAATGATATGATGATTAAAATGACGAATTTTCTTTCATATATATATATATATATATATATTTGTAAGTTATTGGGATGGAAATAATGGGGTGAAGTAATATTGAATTGAACTCTTTCGGGAAAGGGGGTGTCATACAAGTCAATGAAGCATTTTGATTTAATGGTGAATGGTGATGATGTAGGTAGGGGCTTGGGTTTCTTTGGTCCTCCATGGGAGAAATTGCAAAGGGTGGACAAGAAGATGACAGTTTGAATGGAGGAAACACTAAAAAGAGAAGTGTATATATATATATAAAGATAACGTATCAACTCACGCTATTAATAATCTTGGAGTCTTGGATTCCAGCACTCGGAAAATTTCAAATGATTAATTATTCTTGTAGTTGGTCCTTTGTCCATCAAAAGACTCCATTTTCTTTTGTTTCTTTGAGTACTATTTGACCATTATGTGCAGCATTAAGATTAATTACACATTAGTTATAATTATTACTATTTTTTTTCTTTAATTTTAGAATAATTGGTGAGTTTGGTCACAAATAAATTTATGTTTGGCAAATTTAGTCTTAAAATATTTTTTTAACTTTTAAGGTCCCAAACATTTTTTTAAGTGAACAATAAAGTCATTTTTGATAGATTCTGTCAAAAATCCTAAAAAATTGACGATTTTTATATTTAAATAATTAAACACGAGAGTAAAAAAGTTATTAACATATTTTATCATTTTTCAGGTGACTGAGCTCCAAAGTACGGCTTGATCGTAATGGGGTTGAGGAGGTCTACTCACTTGGCCTACTGAATGATTACAAAAGGTGAGACAGAATCAAAATGTTGCGCTTAGATTTTTGTCTATAATTTTATTTTCTTATCATATGATGACTATCCAACATAACCACGAAGTTGATTTGGCAGCCAAGCTTTATTGATTTTCCTACCTTCACGTTGAAGGTAGGAAAAAAAATGTCATCTAAAACAAAGAAAAACCCTGAGAACTGACTTGTGATTGTATCACTGTCGCTTTATTTCCTTGCAAAGGTGATCCCTTTCTCGATGCTACCAGCTAACTCTTTCTTGGCTTTTTCCAAGCCTCATCTACAAAAGAAAAAAGAGAATAGTTAATATTTTAAGCATTTCTATTCACGGGGAGATGGATGCTATAAATCACCTAATGGGTCATTGCCACAATTAGGCAGCCAAGCTATTTCCCGAAACCTGGCTGAGTTTACAAAATTGATAAATGACCCAAATCAACTTCGTGGTTATGTTGGATAGTCATCATATGATAAGAAAATAAGATTATGGACAAAAATCTAAGCGCATCATTTTGATTCTGTCTCATCTTTCGTAATCATTCAGTAGGCCAAGTGAGTAGATCTCCTCAACCCCATTACGATCAAGCCGTACTTTTGATGCAAAGAAAGGAAGCTCGGTCACCTGAAAAATGATAAAATATATTAATGACTTTTTTACCCTCGTGTTTAATTATTTAAATATAAAAATTGTTAAATTTTTAGGGTTTTTGACATAATCTGTCAAAAAAGACTTTATTGTTCAGTTAAAAAAATGTTTGGGACCTTAAAAGTAAAAAAAATTATTTTGGGACTAAACTTGCCAAACATAAATTTGTTTGGGACCAAACTCACCAATTATTCTTAGTTTTATTAAACTACAAATTAGTATTTATTCTCGCAATTTATCATTAATTTTCTTTTCAATTAATTAATTATTATTATGATATAAAATATGGTAAACTATCTCAAATGCACTTATTAAATATCAAAATGTTTTGCACGATTTTTAACGTCCCACTACATGCACCTCTGTTAAGTCAAACAGTTAAGTATTTAATTTTACCGTTAATTAACTTTTTTTCAGTATTTGACACTGTTCACGTCATGGGCATTTTTGTCCAATTTTAATTTCATTTTTTAAAAAAAATTTCTCTCTCCTTCTTCTTCCTCTTTTCTCTCTCTTTTTCTTTTTCCTTTCTCTCTCTTGAAAAGGTTAAGGTATTTTTATGTGCCACTGACTTACCAGGTTATTCCCGACGGTGGTAAATTAAAGATGGAAAAAGTAAAGGAATTGGAGTTACTAGACAACTTGGACGCCAACCAATGTGATGTCCGAGACTTAATTGAAATGCAGAACCTTATGTGGGTGACAGTGACAACAACGGCACAGCAGCAAATCGTTCTCGAAATCAAAACAATTCTCGAATTCATATGGAAGAATTATGGGATACTCTGATCGATGTCATTTGACCCTCGTTTCTTAATCTTAAATTAAGGGTTTGTAAATAGAACAAATTACTGATTACGGAAGAAGAACACAATTCGTCCATGTAACATTCTCTAAAGCTTAAATACCAGAGGTGGACAAGATTCTCCATTCCGTCTGGAAATTTGCCGTTCTTCAAATCCACGGCGTAAAGATACATAACCCTCAATCTGATGAAAATTTTAAGGTCAGGTAGTTCTCGTGGTCTGAAGTAATCCGATGCGATCGAAGTTGAATTGTTGAATATTAGAAGGGACCGAATATTATTATTCATGACGTCATTATCGTAGCTGCATTCATTCTCGTGCAAGAATATGTCGATTCTACTGGCAATTGATGAAATCGTATTCGGATTCAGATTCAGATTCAAATTACTCGGATTCAAGCCCTGATTTTCATCTTTCAAATCTATAGCTTCCACGAATCCTTGTTTATTTTCCTTGCTTTTACAGAATCCATTGATCACGTTATGAATCTTGCAAGACTTGAACAACTTTATAATTCTCTCTCCGGATTAAGAGAGAGAAAGGAAAAAGAAAAAGAGAGAGAGAAAACAAATTAAATTAATGGAGAGAGAAAGAAGAAAGAGTGAGAAAAGAGGAAGTAGAATGAGAGAAATTTTGTTTAAAAAAAAATGAAAAAAAGAAAAATTGGACAAAAATACCCCTGACTGGAACAGTGTCAAACAGTGAAAAAATGTTGACTAACGGTAAAATTAAAGACTTAACAGTTTGACTTAACGACAAAATTAAAGACTTAACAGTTTGACTTAACAGATGTGCATGTATATAGTGAGACGTTTTGAAACGTTAATGTCACTCTATGTACAAAAAAAATTTTGAGGTGCAATTTTGACATTTAAGAGATACATCTGAGATAGTTTACCGAGTGAATAATAAATTTTGAACCAAATAAAATAATTATATTTTTGTACTTTTGGGATGGTAATGTCAACCTCACACTAATTTACCAAATTGTAGTGGTTTTGTCATCAGCAGCATCTAAAATTTGAACCACAAATTTAGTATATATAGGTGCTGTGGAGATACTATATATACACTAATACATATATATATATATATATATATATATATATATATATATAGGCTTTTGGAACAAAAAAAGTCTATGTATGATGAATGTACAAAGACATTATATCAGGTAAACAAATCTGAACAAAGAAAAAAGCAATATGCATATATATATATATATATATAGACTTTTTATATAAAGATCCTACTCATTTTGTAGACTACTTTTTGCCATCTTATTGGCTGCAAAATTTGAGGACATTGTACACCATTATTGACAATATTGATCAATTTTGGTATTCCATCTTTTGGACAGGGTTAACTGGATGGGTATATAGTACCATGAATACCCTAGCTAGTGTAGACTTAGGGTTTAATGCCATCCACAGATTGGAAAAAAGGGATTTTTTTTTCTTTTTGCTATAGTGCACCTGATATATACATATATATATATATATATATATATATATATATATATATATATATATTATGGTGTTTATGATTTGATCAGATTTGTAGCAAGAGTTTTAAGGTTGAGATTAGATTCTACTTGAGTAACTAAATAAATATATATATATATATATATATATATATGTGTGGTGTGTGTGTGTGTGTGTGTGTGTGTGTTTTGGAGTCGAAAATGAAACATATTAGATCAGCATGATGTTTAGTGAATTGGGAGGAGATTTTGATAAAACACAAACAAACATCATTAAGTGACCACAAAAGAGACATTTTTAAAAGTTTCAAAAGGCTATTCTAGCAAGTAGCAATTAGATACGCGTTTGGAATTGCAGCACTATGTATGAACCATATGATCATGTCGCTTTATATATATATATATATATATATATATATATATATAAAAATAATAAAAGCCCATTAGTTTTCTAATATATACATTTTTTTAAGTCAACTATAATTATAGCAAAGAAAATATGATAATGATGATATTTTGTTTTCATGGTCTTCTCAATCTATTGCAGATCAAAAATAGGGTTTTCTTTATGATGATGACCAGCTGGAAGATTTATATATATATATATATATATATATATATATATGTATATAGTTTATAGAGAGAGAGAAAGGTACACATAGAACTGTGGATATTTTTTTGCTAATATATATATATATTTGGTGACGTTATTAATTAGCCAAAGTTAAGGTTAAAATGGAAGTAGAGGAGGGGTTTATATCATGGGGGGATTTTGTCCGAAAGTTTCCATATTTGGTGAAAACTTTTGTCTTGCTGACTACTTCCCACTAATGAATATTCTCAATTTTCTCACTAAATAGTAATTAAGGAAAACTCTCACTCTTTTTTATCTTAATTTGGCATCTTCTAATTATTACATCCCATCAACATCATCATTATTCTTAGAAAGAATTTTTCCACTGCAAGTTGGTGGTAATATTTATGTATATATATATATATATATACATAATAAAGTATTGGAGGGTGATTTTTTGCATTATTATATTAGTAAAAGAAGAATATCCCAAAAAGACTAATGTTGGATGATACATAATACATATATTATTAAACCGAAGAGAAGCATAATGATTGCCTAACATTTCTGTCCCTTTTTCCTTTTTTTTTCTTTTGTTTGATTCTGCCGAAGATATCTTTTGTTTCCACAAACAAAAGAAACTTTTACTTAAGACATGCACATAAATAAATAAATATATATATACACACACATACATATATATATATATATATCTCTTGTCTGCTTCAACCAAATGTTCCCAGAATAAATTAAAGCTTTTTTGCAAAGTTATCGGGTAATATTTTATATATATATATATATAATGATGGATTAGGGTATGTAGCAAAAGATGGATCATTACAGCCATTTTATAGTGTTGGCGGTGGTAGACTTAATTATATATTAATTTATATTAATCTTTTTGTGTCATTCGCAGGTTTAATTTGATCATCCACCAATCAGAAGACGGCGTGTTCGTGGGTAGGTCCAAAATGTCAGCCAAAAACAGCCACACCATGTCTGCAAAATAGTCTTTGTTTCTTTAACTAAATAATGTTTCTGAAAAAAAAAATGGAAGATCTTCCCATGAAGAAGATCTGTGAAAAATTTAGAGGAAAAAAAAAAAAAAAAGAAAAAGAAAGAAAAAAGATTAAAAGAAGCATGGTACAAAATTATCCTTATCTTGTTCCCCAACGTACTTACATTCTACTCCAATCATGTCTATCTGTCCCCAGAGAGAAACTTATATATAAAATGTTCGAAAGGGTACTGTTGTCATTCCATATTTTCATGCTGTCAACATTTCATACGTCTTATATATATATATATATATATATTATATTATATTTCTCCTTTTCCTTTTATTTTTTCTCCTACACTATAATTGACGTTAAAAATCAACGAAATTAGTGATCAAGAAAATGAAAATAATGCATGCATGCATGCCTTCCGGCCAGCTTATTACAATAAATGGACACACTTTCATAAATTTTTTTTTTGGTAAATTAGTATAACAGAAAACTGCAGGGTATGGATATATTAATTGGATCAATAATGGGCATGCAGTGGGGTAAGACACGATTGAATTAATAGTTAGGGTTTAATTAATGAAGATATTTGTTTAAAAGCAAATGAGAAAAATCTTTTTCAAAATGGGGGGGCAATCGTACATTCACGCTCCAGATAACTATTAGTGATTTTCTCAGTGCACTATATTATATATATATATATATATATATATATATATATATATGTATATAGATATTGAAATTTGCATGCCCAGGCATATAGGTAGCTAGCTTGACTTTTAATAACTTTGAATGGATATATATATATGATACCGTTTTGGGACAGAAGTGAACTTCATTCTAGTCGTCCCATGTGATTGTCACATGGATTTTTGTACTATAATTCCATTATTCCATGTGATCGATATATATATATGTATGTATATATTTATCCACTCAGTAGTATTACTCTGTCGAAGAGAGTGGCTATCTCTAGCTACTTATTCTGTTCCTTTCTCCTCCACCACTGCAGTTTTTTGGTGGTGCATGATTGATATTGGGGACCACCCACACTAGACAGACATGAATTTCATGTGTTTATATATATATATATATTACACTAAATGCATGTGAATATTTTTTTTATATAGATATATAAGATTGATTAAGAACATTTTTTTTTTTCTGCTGAATTGATTGATTAAGAACATATATCTTATATATGTATGTATATAGATATACCCTTCCAAAAACCCAGTTTGAACTTTGAAGGCGCAGACAAATTACGACATTCTATACATACATATATATATATATATATTACTATATATATTCTTGTAAAATAGAAGGTATGGGAAAAAGCAGGAGGACGATATACTAGGTGTACTATATAGAATTGAATTGACAACCTATTTTATATATTCCTTGATCAGCATCAAAAAAGAAAAAAAAGAAAAAAAAGAATTTAATTAACTGGAGTATTGACAATTAATTAAATTATTGTTGTTTTTGTTTGGTTTGATCTCATACATCATCTTATTTATTTATTTATTTATTTATATATATATTTATATAAGCCAAATAAGTATACTGTTTGGAAGAGTTGTACGTATGTGATGACGGGATGCTTACATATAATGTATATATCACCCTACCCGCTTATTTGCATTCTCTTATTCTTTTTGAAGTATATAATTTGATACATACATACATACATACATATATATATATATATATGTATGTATGTATGTATATAAATAATTTTAAGGTATTGTGTGTTTTCTTTTTTTGTCTATTTGAATATGATTTAAAATATAAAACGACTTTTGAAATTAGACAATAATCCAAAATGATAAATTATTTTATTATAATCCTTATTATTTCAAAAAAATAAAATTATATTCACATTTATTATATATATATATATATATTATATATATATATATACAAGTGTAAATTGGTTAATAATCGATCCAATGAATTCGAAACATGAATTAATCTAATTAAAGAATTTAATATTTATTTATAAAATTGCGAATATAGTTTTTTTTTCTTTATATTAAATAATTAGTAATAGTTCTTAAAAACCTTATTCATATTTATTGCGGTTGGAATGAAACTTCACGCACAGACATATATATATATATATAAAATTAGGCATTTGCAAGTTACTCAACACAAAAAATGTAGAAATGGCACAATATATATATATATATATAATTAGGCATTTGCAAGTTACTGAACACAAAAAATGTAGAAATGGCACAAATCATTACATTCTTCCAATTAAGTCTCTAACTATCACTTTCGAATCCCACGTGAACCACCACGTGAATATATATATATATATATATATATATATATGCTGTACCTAAAAAAAAGAAAAAGAAAATAAAAAACTCAAGCTAGCAATGGTAGAATATGTATGTATATCGAATGAAAAAGACCACACGTAGGGCATCAACTGTCCATATCTCTTAAAGCTAAGGATTAGAAATGCCAAAGCAAGAAAAAACACAAGATTCATTTATCTTTTTCCACCGAACAAAGAACAACCACATTATTCATTATATAAATTTTATTACTTCAGAAAACAGAAAGGAAAAAAAAAAAAAAAGGGTGTTCCAGATAAAATGGCTTTTTAAGTGCACGCTTGAATCAGATAGAACATGCACAACAACAATATATCTAAGTCTTTCCTTCATCGATCAATAAAGACTTTCGGCGCCAAATGCCATGGCTAATTCTTCTCTTTCTCTCTCTTACGCAACCAAAAATACACAAAGAGAGAGAGAGAGAGAGAGAGGGATGATATAGATTTGTTGATTTGTGGATGCATCTTTTTTTTCTTTCCACATCAGATCGATGCATTTTTTCTCCCCCACAAAGAAAAGTTACATATGGTATAATGTACGTATATATATATATATTTAATATTAGAAATACACAATTTAGAGAGCCAAAGGTAAGACAAGCTATACCGTATCTTTCCTACATTTCTTTAAACAAACATATCTGCAGTAAACTTTCTAAAATAACTAAATAAACTGCAGACATAGAATATCTTATCCTTTCACAAGAGAGGTATTACATCAAAGCATGCAAGCAACCAACAACACAAAAAGAAAGATAAAGAGAAAAAGGTTGATTGGACCTTGTTCTTTGAAAAGAAGTTGATTGAAGTTAGAATTTGTTGGTGCTGATGAGCCAATGCAAATTGAGTTATAAGTTCTCTTGACTCTATTAAAAAGTAAAGGCCAACCATATATATATGAAAGGCTTATTTATTAGGAACCCTTCTCCTCCTCCTCCTATTTGGTCACTAAATGGGGGTGGGGACTTTATAATGTTTAATTATCTATGCTTCAAGGCTTGACACTTGGAAAGAATGTAGCTTGGAGACAATGGTTTCTATAAAAGGTGTACTTGGGAAGTGTTTTTCTCGTTTTCTTGAGAGTCTTGTCTTGGTGTTCGTTCATATGGCAATTGCGGGAGAACTATTCACTTGGAAAATGATGTTTATAGTTAGGTATCTGTCATGGTCATTAAACACTTCCCTTCTCCAAACTGAATCTCAATCATATACATATATATTGAAATGGTACTACTTTTCAGGCATAAGGAACAACCATCTAAATTTGTATCAACTAATTATACATCCATATATGAAGTCAACTAACAACTAACAACTAACAACATACAAGTTACAAGTTTTGCACTTAAACTTTTAAACTTTCATCCCTAATATGAAGCTACAATAACATGGATCCAATGGACTGGTAGCCAGGACAATAAGGATATATATATATAAACACACATCAAGGGCTGGGCACAATTAATTACCTACCAGATAGATCTAGGCTTAAAAAAATGAGCCCAACTTGTTTGTTATTCCTAGCATGCTGAAATATATTGTACAACCTCAACTAGGTAGCTCTTGATGTGATGGATTGGGAATTCAAGTTACTTCCCATATCCTACAAATTTTAGTGGTGAAAGAAAATGGGGGGATAGAATCAGGACAAGTTGACCTGACTGAATTGTTCTTCAAGAAGCCCACTATGGAATGAGAGATGAAACCAAAAATACTTGGTATGGTTCAGACAGAAGACTGATTTCATCCCCAGTCAAAGACAAGTGTGTGAAGAGGGATGACAAGACCAATTTCAGGTGAAATGAGGACAGCCAGATAGAAGACTGAAATTGATTGCTTGAAAATTAGGCAAATTACAACAGAGAAAGACAACTACAAGAAAGTACATAAAAAGCTCTTACAGAAGGAGTAATTTACCAATCACTTTTACATTGCTTGGCTCAATTTGAAACATAATGAAATCATGTCTTTGTTGCAGGTCTCACCAGCCCCAACCCACTTCCACTACCTAAATGCTTAAACTCTCTGGCTTCGAGATGATCTCCATGACCGGCAAAACCAGTTCCTCCTTTCTCTAAGTTCACTAGATTCCTCTCTTTACATGGCTTGTTGCATACAAGACACACCTTATCCGTAGCTAAGAATTTATCTCCACATTTCTTGCAGAACACGTGGCCACAAGTGCTTACAGCGATAAGCGCTGTAGCATTTGTCAATGTGACCTTACAGCTAGGGCAGATAAACGTTTTATCCAGAGAATTGTGTTTCTTCTGTTCACTAGTATCTTCGGTGAAGTAGATTGGAAACAGTGTCTTCAACTTGAGTTTTTCCTTCCCTTCAGGACATATAGTGCTGGTAGAGGGGGCATCTACTTTGACAGGAGCTTCAGGGGTGGCAGAAGGGAGCCAAAAGGCCTTCATGGTGCGCAGGGCCTCTTCTTCAAAAGAAGTGGCCTTCACACTATTAGCCCCATGAAAACCATTCTTGTCCCTGTTGTAGTTCTTATCGTTATACTGGGGCACAGCACCATGGTTCTGTTGATCAAATGCATCAAGCTCTCTGGCTTTTTGCAGCATCAATCTTTCTTCCTCCTCTTCTTTTTCTTGCTTCTGCTGAGCTGCATGAGATGCTAGCTTTCTGCCACAAACAGACAATTTTAGATGCAAGAAAAGGAGATTTAACACTGAAGAGCATGAGGACAATTAAAACGCCTACACAGATTTTGTCAAGCATCAGGTTACTTAACCCCTCACTTGTTATAAAATTCTCCACCCGGCATGCCTAGCTACAGAAACTAATTTTAGATTTTAGCTTTAACACAACAGATATCAGTAGTCTGTTGAATTGTTAATAAAGAAAATTTTCATGCCTAAGTTACTGTTTATACACAATCAATAGATCCCTTATAGATTCAAATGCTGGAAAAACTGAAAGAAACAACAATAGCAGCTTTATTAGCTGCACAGATAGCTTTAATAAAAACTCCAAGAATGAATAGCAAGCTCTTCAATTAGTACTTGTCTTTTTTTCTTTCCCTTTTACTTGCTACTATTTTGGAGATTTCAAGTTGATATTTGTAAGACCTTTTCTTTTCTATTAAGGAGTGCGACAATATGTTAGGGGTGTAAATCCAACCTAATTCAAATTATTCAAAGTTTGGAACTTTGGTGAAGTTCCTAATAAATCAGGCTATACGTACCCACTCAGTCATATGCCAATCACATATAAAAAACCATCGACATTGTTGAAGCACATTAATTCTCAGAAAGCATTCCTTTTTAGACAAGGCTACAAGCGAAACCTTTTAACTTTTTAATCCTTAGATTGGAACTAAGGTAAACTATAAATCTTTAAAGATACCTTAACCAAGAACGGAACAAAGTTGAAATGAGATAAATGTATTTTGGAGCTACTTGATATCTGTTTAAATTACGAACCAATCACTAGAACGGCATATCATATCTCAATCAAGACACAAAACTAATTCGTAAAGTTAAGATTATTCTATTGTCTAAGCATCTATTGAAACATAACCTCTACATAGAGACATATAAGTAAGAGAGAAATATATATATATATATTAAATAGAGACATATAAGTAAGAAACATAACCTCTACATAGAGACATATAAGTAAGATGGAAAATATATATATATATATTAAATAAACAAGGAGAGAACAAGGAGAAACCCCTAAATACCTTTGGATGTCTTTTTTTTGAGACAAGAGACACTCGAGTATGCATTCTTTACAGAAGACATGGCCTTTTTGGCAACATAAAGGATCAATATATGGCTTCAAGCAGAGACAACAGGCGTCAAACGGCTTGATTGAGTCCTTGCCAAGCCGCTCCTTTTGGGTTCCGTAACCTAGCTTACGCTTTTCATCATAGGTGAAGAAGGCAAGATCGTTGTTGTTCTTCGAGTGCCTCTGCGGCATCGTTCAAAACCCTCTCTGGATCGGATTAGCAGGGTTCTAATTTGAAGGTCAGGGATTTGTGAACTCTATGCGAATCAACACAGAGAAGAGACGACGAAGACGAAATTATTTCGATTTGATTGGATTTTTTTTTTTTGCCCTTTTTCCTTTTCCTACCCTATTATTAATTTTTCAAAAAGGGACGTAAATTGTGGGTGTTGGGTTTTAATGGAGTGACCGACGATAATGGGTTGGAAAAGAGAGAGATTAGCTTACTCTGTTAGAGGCCCACAGCTCGTATAGGTCTCCGGCCCAACTATAGTAAATCCTCATTATTTTTTTTAATATTATTATTTTCCCCATTTTTTTAAAACTAAAAGAAGTTTACGTATTTTAATTATATTCATAATACTTTTCAAATATATATACTATTTTCATAATAATAAAATATAAGTTTTCTTTTTGAAATATCAATAGGCTCCCAATTATAATTCTTTCCTTAAGAAAAATTACTATGGTTATCTCAATTTTTTTAATAAGACTGTTATTTCCAAAAGAAAATTAGTACAATACAATTATAATTTCCATTTTTTTTTAGAAAAAGAAACATTCATTAATTGAAATAGAGAAAATTTTATACTCACTATCACCATTTCATTTGTCTAATTTAGTAGAATTCACATGTATTACGAACTGTTCACTATTCTTACAAGTTATACTACTACCACCACGATCTTAAATTATTATCTTTATTCACTCAAGAATCCTCATCAAACAAGTTACACGAAAATATTTCAGAAAGTGAAACAAGGTTTACTCTGGTCTCATCATCAAGAGACAGCTACAGTCGGCTTCTTCTTAGGAGGTGGATTACCTCCAGACAACACAACGTATGAATAAAAGCACAGCATTGCAGCGCTGTAGAAAATGAGAAGGGCGAAAAAGTTCATTAGAACAATGGCTCCAATGCAATAAGTTTGAAATTAATAAATTCATAAAGTCGCCTCTTGATAGAACTAAAAGGAGCATATGAAAAGGCCAGGATATTCATGTTACCTGATTGCGGCATAAAAGACCACTGGAAATGGTTTGTGGGTCTGTATTAGCATCAACATTGTATAGTTAATAAGCCAAATCAAACAGCACAAAAGGTAAGAAAACATTTTGGCTTTTATGAACTAACCAAGGTATAAATCTTGAAACTTCTCCATATAAGGATGCCAGCAAGCACTGCAACATCACATGAGAATCAAATGAACTGACTTGGATAAATGTTTATAGGTCTCCCCACACACGTGTATATATATATAAGATAATAAATAAGAATCTCTCCAATAGTTTGATTTCTCAAAATCATTTATATTTGAAACAAGCTCCTCGTGAAACAATAAAAACAAAAGAAAAAACATGGTGCAAGAGTAAAAAATTCAATCTATCAAACAAAACAAAAAAAGGGGCAAACATTACGGAGGAATAAATACTGATTTACAAAATTTTACTACAAAGCAGAGAAAACATGAAAGGGAACATGAACCACTAACATGAAGTGAAAACTACTGTAAAGAAGCAATACCTGCTTGACATAGTATGAATGGCAGGCTAGATTCTCCTTTCCCCCAAACCTTTAGACTAAGAGTGCTAAGGGCTAGTAGAGGACCTCCAAAGAACAGACTGGTGCGTAAGCTAGCAGGGTTTTTGGAGAAAATATAGCCAAAAAGTCCTCCACATAAAACAAGGCCACCTGGAGAAAAAAAGAAGAAATGATTCTCAGGTGATGAGTAAGATCAACTATAGAATCTAAAAATGACTATAGTTTGTGTTCAATATAACAAAGTCTTGAAATGATGTTGTGATTCAAACAGTAATACATGAGGGTGAAAAATCAACATTTTATCTAAATTTCATGTATAGTGTAGCATAAACAAAAAAAAAAACTCTAAATAGAGGAACTTTTCATTCCAATAAAAGGTTCCATAGCATTCTAGAGAAATTTCTAGTGAATATGATTGCCAATCTTCATAAAATAAGTAACACAGATAGTCACTCAGAAAAAAGCTTGCTCTTCCAATGACTGTATACATAAATCTTGCCAATTCCCCATAGCCATACTAAAGTTAAGGGCAATCCTTAATTGATCAAGTTAGAAAATCTTAGTTTGAAGGTAAGGGCAATCCTAAACTCCCCAAAACCCTCTATTACTGGAAGCATCAATAACGAATCCTACCTTATTGATCCTATATATAACAATAGAAGAAGTAAAAAATGGGAATTCACTGACTCCATAAACTGTCCATGCACTATACATGAGTTCATGATTTACTCAGCCTGCTACCATGCAGTTAGGAATCATCCTCACCAGAATTCTAATGTTTCTAATATGCTTCTTGTGATTGATGTGTTTTGAGGAAGCAATAGAAAGTACATTATCACAAACTGCTGTCATTATTTCTTCCTTTCTCTACATTGCTTAGAGTTCTTCCTCACTTAAACTACCCTCCCTCAAACACTTGCTAATCTACATGTAGGATATATGAAAGCTGAAGATACTGGATCTATGGGCAAGTAAAACATACACCAACAAGCCTAAACATGAAAACGTATACTAAAAGAATTCCTATTCAAATGATAAAACAATATGCAATATATACTGATACTTTTCCCCATTTTCACGAAGAAAATAAGTTTAATCACAAACCGTAAGGAATTCCTAAACAAAAATCATGAATCATGGCCGCTCTTTTCTGTTGGCTTACAACAGGTTCTTGTATAGGTTCAGTTTCTCCTTTCATAGTTACAGGCTCTTCCCCATCAAAATTTGATTTCAGTGATCTTACGCTTTGTGATTTTGTTTCATCTTCACTGTAACTTATTGTATTCTTTCTCTCTGAACCGGATAAGCTTGTAGCGCGATCATCGCTACTCCTTACGAGTAAAACCTGCATCATAAAAAAACATAGAACTAATATAAATTTAGAGCATTCAGTTGACCGAAAAACACATCAAGCACATAATTGCCATCAAACTTCAAGCAATAAATGCTTAAAAAGATATGCATATATACGCCACTATAAACATATATTGAAATTGATTTTTCAATTTCCCATCAAAACCTGTGATTTCTCCAAAATCTTCAAAACACTATAGAAATAGAGTGCCAGATTAATAATTCCAGATACAATGGTAAAACTCAAAATCTTCCCATCGAAGAAAATCCAAGACAAGGTTTCTCCATGATATTATAGCTAAATTGATTCCGGTACCTAGCAATTTTAGAATTTACCTTGGAGCGAAGAGGGCTCGGGTACGATCGAGCACTTAAGCGGCTCTTCAAACTGCGACTAACAGAGGAGAAACATGAGAGCTGATAGATCGCTGCCGAGGACATGCTTTGTATTGTTGTATTTACCTTTCCCTTATTCTGCTCTGCGGTCTGCCGCCGATTTTCCGGTGCAAATATTTTTCAGCCTTTTGCCTGGCAGAAGGAGGAAGATGACTTTCCTTTTTTCTTTTCTTTTCTTTTTTGACTAATAAACCAAATGAGAAAGCGTAAGGAGTTTGCGGGTTCCACTTATTTTCCGTGTAAATCGTCATATTGCTGAAAGAAAAGCGGGCGAAGCAAGTAGTCTAAATAATATTTTAAAAATAGTCTAAATAAAAATAAATATCAGACAAAAGATTTAAAAAAGAAAACTATATACACTTAGAGTTCTGCCTGAGTGCGAGTCGACTCGTTCATCTCTTCCCTAAACCCAGAAAAAAATCATTCCTTGTAATATTCACAGTAGGGAAACTCAGAATGCTACGTTGGGCGCCTCAATTATTACAAAAGAATCTCAAATTCAATACTTTCTCTGCATCCCGTGTTCTCTCTTCACCCTTCCCTTTGAAGCTTCAGGTAGAGCTCCGTCTTCCCTTTGTGGGCTTTAAAATTGTTGTTTCAATTATATTCTGAAAAGATTTTAATTCTTTTTACTGGGTTCAACTGAATATATTTTCAAGAAGATTTAGTTCTCCTCATTGTAGGCTATTGGTTTTGTTTCTTTATTTCTTGATTTCTTGGGGGGTTTAATTTTAACATCTCCATTTTTTCTTTTTTCTGTTCAGAATGGGATTTCGTGTTCATGGATGAACAATCGACATTTTTCTTCTACGGGTAATATGAATAAGCATACCAGTTCCTTATTGCCTTTGTTCGTTTGGGTATGATGTTATTGCATCGAACATAATTATCGTTTAGTAGTTAGATTTACCTTGGAATGTTTCGTGGACGTTAGCAAAGTGCCTGATATTTCATTTTATTCTTGTTTTTAGTGGATGCTACAGAATTTGCATTTGATGAAGTTCCTATCGACAAGAAGGCAATAGAAAAAGATACTGCTTTACGTACGGCTATCTCAGAGCTTGCTAATGAGTTTGGAAAAAACTCCTTGAACCGCTTCTTTGGCACTAGACGTGCAGCTGTGATATCTACTGGCTCATTGAAGCTTGACTTAGCTCTTGGAATTGGAGGGTTGCCGAAGGTGAGTTGCTTCTAATTAGCTGTGTATTTGTGGTGCCTGCATGAAGTACTTCATTCATAAAAGAGATGCAATTTCTCTATAAAATTGGAGTTATTTTCCTTTTGCTCTGACCGTCTACTGCTCCTTCTTGAAGTTAAGTTTTAATGTCACTGAAAGCACATACATGTATTAAAAACAACCAAAGAAAGAAGATTAACCTTTATGACATAAAAGTATTGCATTTGCAACCAAATGTTTGAATCTAAATATACATATATATACACACACTAATAAGAATGTGTATAACTTCAATGGTGATTCTCAGTAAGTCTTGAATTCTAGTTCAGGCTTCCTTAGGATGTCCACAAATCTTACTCTTTAAAGCATAAAGTGTCTATTCCATGTACCAAATATGATGTGGATTGGTCTATGAAAGTGGTGTTTTCTCCTTTACCATAGAAAAGGACAAGGAAATATCCGTTGGTGATGTGAATGGTTATTTTGCAGGGAAGGTTTGTTGAAATCTATGGACAAGAAGCATCGGGGAAGACAACACTTGCGCTTCATATAATCAAGGAGGCTCAGAAACAAGGAGGTATTACTCTCTGTTATCCTTTTATAGATGAGGCTCCTCAAGGGAATATCTTACTTCATATCTTTCCTTGAAATTAAGTTAAACTTTAGTGGTCTTACCATTTCCCGCTTCTTGGTTGTGAACTTTGGGCATTGACCTTTGAATGAGCATGTTTTAGACTATCTTTGTGATTGAAAGAGTAGATGGAGTTGGAACTTGGGAGGCCTATACATTTGTTTCTAGAGTATCCGTGTTGATTAACTTTTTATCAATTTATTTTTGGGTGTTGGCTTGTGGTACCATATTAGATATTACTCTTACTATGATGTCTTTTTTAAGTATTATTGTTCCAGAAGCTAAATCCCTTTTCTAACAGGTTATTGTGCATACCTTGATGTGGAAAATGCACTGAATCCTTCAGTTGCCAAATCAATAGGAGTTAATACAGATAATCTCCTCATTTCGCAGCCAGATTCAGCAGAAAATTTGTTGAGCATGGTTGATACATTGACAAAAAGTGGGTCTATCGCTGTTATAGTTGTTGACAGTGTAAGTTCTGTTATAAGAAAGTGTCTTGAATTCCCTCGAAGTTTTTTGGCAAGGGCAATCTTGTTATTTAACTTGTGGCCAAGGAAAGCTGCTCTCTCTTGAAAACAAAAAGAGCCTGCTTAAGAAATCACTTATTTACTCTGAAAAGTTTCTTTAAATTAACCAATTAGTTGGGATTTGGGGATACATAATTTTGTCGGTAGCTTTACTTCTGCATTGTACAAGTTCCAACTTTCCCTATCAAATAAGAAACATCACTTTGAGATGAATTTATCTCTGTCAAGTGATATTTCATCTTTGAATTTGCTATAAGTGTTTATGTTTGTCTCTAACCCCAACTAGGGTAGCTTTACTTCCTTTCTTCTCAGCATAACTCTCTACCCATAATGTCTTCTTTAGGTTGCTGCCCTTGTTCCGCAACATGAGCTAGATACTACGGAGGTGGGCTCCACTATGGACATACTGTCTAAAATAATGCAACAAGCACTGAGAAAAATTTCTTATTCATTGTGCCATTCCAATACACTTATTATTTTTGTTAATCAGGTATAAGTCTTGTTAGTAGAACACAATTTTTTTATCTGCTATTTTCCTGTTTTATGATGATGGACTTACCTGCCAATGAATCCTCTTCCTCCCAGACAAGATTTAGACCAAAGTCTGCCCAAGGGTTTTGTCAGGCAGAGGAAGTTACATGTGGTGGGAATTTTTTACCTTTTTATGCAGCTGTCCGCTTGAAACTGATCAGGAAAAATTTAATAATGAATGAGGACAAGGTAAATTTATGACCTTGATAATTTCTATTTTATCTTTAAATTTTCGGTAGTGTGCTGTTGTAACTTCAATGGCAGAAAATTTTGTAGCTATGTTCTATGGTTCTACGTGGAATTGTGAAATAATATTCATTGCTGGGAGTTTTGGCTGCTCTATTTTATTTTACCGCGATAGGTATCTTCCAAAAAGTTGTGTAACATGGCTGCAAGGTAGTAGCAGCTTTCTGGGCTTTCACTTTATTCCAGATTGTTGCATCCCTTGCCCTTGTGTGATTATAGATATTGTAATGAAAATTTTTCATTTTATTTTATTTTTCCTTCTCAGGCTACTGGTCTTGGGTTATGTGTGCAAGTAGTGAAGAATAAACTAGCACCTGCAATGTCAGATGCCATGTTAAGCATACAATTTGGAAGAGGTCTTTGTTGTGAATCAGAGGTCTTAGAATTGGCTTGTGAACATGGACTTGTTTCCAATCAAGGTGGCTGCTTTTTCATAGGTGGAGAAACTTTCAACAATAAGGCAGAAGCTGAAAGTTATCTCGCAGCGAACAAGGACGTTCTTGATGAAATAGTCATGAATTTGCGATATCTATTGTTTGAGAGGAAATGGTGACCATTGGATGAGTACTTGACAGGTTCTTGTAGCACCCACCAAAATGGCAGACTTATAACTGAAGTTGGTTCTCTGTGGGCGGAAAGTCTCTATTCTGAGAGAGATATCATCAAAAACCAGTATCCCTTAGTGACCTGTTGATGTTGTGACAGTGTGAAGCCCAGGGCTGCTTATTGCTTAGCAGAATTCTAGTCAGTTTCAGTATCATGATGATGGGTAATGAAAGAAAGCAAGCTAAATTTGTTGATTGCTGAACTGTTAAAAAGGTACAACTTTCCCCTTTTACTGCATCATCTTGTTCTTGTTGTTCTTTAGCAAATTAGTATTCTGAACATATTTTATTGTAATACATGAGAAAAGAAAAAATGAAATTGACAATTTTACTAAATATTCAGCTTGTTGATTCTTGTAATTTGTTTATCTGAAACATATTATAAAATGATACTATTATTTGATCATTCTACAGTTTTGGTCCAAAACAAGACTTTGGACCAAAAGGTTACTAAGGAGCCGGCCACAGGTTATTTATTTATTTATTTATATATATATATATATATTTTAATCATGTCTCGAAGTCATGATCTCTATATTTTTTATCTTTCATTTTTATAATATCTCTATATTTTTTGTCTTTCATTTTTATAATATCTCGTATTTATAACTTTTGAATGAATCATCCAAACATACCTTTTTAACACCCTCCGGTTACTTTAAATATATATATATATATATATTTCTTTTTTTTTTCCATTCCATCTTGGAAATTTCCCCTTTACTCTGTTCTCCATTCTCTGCTGATTTTGATGTTTTTTTTTAAAGTTTTTTAATGAAAAAAATAATAATAATAATTAAATTAAATTATATAATCAAATTTAAATATAGTGATGAAGTCTAGCATTTCAATATATATATATATATTCAAATAATTTGATGAACTTAAAAGAAAAAATAAAATAGAGAGGTCTACGTATGTCTTATATGAAAGACTCGGAATAAGTTCACATAGTGAAGTTAACAGACGGCGACGAGGAAGTACGCGAATGGGTTGACTTATAGTCAACTCTGCCGTAGGTTTCACACCATTGATTAATTGAATAATCTGAATAACCTTTTCTGATTGAGTATTTTTTAAAGTTAAATTAGTAAGTATTTCTAAAATTTATTTCTTGATTATATTTATAAAATATTTAACTTTTATTCTTAAAATTTTTTTTAGAAAAATTCCTTTGTTGTTTTTGTTTGGTAATGCAAATGCACCATTAAACACGTCAATGACCAAAAAAATCTTAAAATTTCCAAATGCTCACTGTTTAAATATTTAAGTCTTTGTAGAAGTCACATGGTTACTGGAAATGCACGTCATTGTGTATCCTTAAATTAACAATGGTAATAATAAATATATTTTTTTTGTTTAAAAAGAAGTCGTTCTCATAGAAAATTAAGCCATGGAAATTCTAATAATGCCTGCCTTATCAAAGTTTTGACCTATTCCACATAACTCTTCTTCCCTCATCACTATAAAAATGGTACCCCAACACTTTGAAATATACACACACATCCATGGCTGATCCACGTTTCTTGGCCACCGCTCTTCTCCTTGGACTGCTAGCTACCCTTGATTTCGCAGGTTCTATATTTTAGAATTTATGTTTTTGTCCTTTTTTTTTTATTTACGTAAAATAACTATATATTATTATGGGAGTGACATGAAGGTTTTTTCTCGTGTGTGTGTATATATAGGAGCTCAAATAGGAGTATGTAATGGAATGATGGGGAGTGGATTGCCAAATTCACCAGACGTAGTCAAATTATACAAGGAATACGGGATTGGGAAAATGCGAATTTACGACCCAGATACACCCACAATGGAAGCACTCAGGGGATCAAACATCCAATTAATTCTTGGAGTTGCAAATCCTGATCTTCAGGAACTAGCTATTAGCCAATCAAATGCTGCCAATTGGGTACAAAACAATGTCGTAAACTACTTCAATAACGTTAATATCAAGTACATAGCGGTCGGAAATGAAGTGAGTCCAATAAAACCAGACACGGCTAGTTTCGTACCCTACGTCCTTCCTGCCATGAGAAACATCTACGAAGCACTCTCAGACGTCGGATTATCGACCCGAATCAGCGTTTCCACCGCCATAGAAACCGGCCTCACCGACAAAACTTATCCACCGTCCGATGGAGTGTTTAGACCTGAAGTTGCTTCTTATATTAATCCCATCATTCAGTTTTTACAAATCAGAGGTTATCCTCTGCTTTGTAACATTTACCCGTATTTTGCGCGCGTATTGGACCGGGGAATTAGTCTTGAATTTGCACTTTTTCGAACAGGAGAAAACACGCCCGACGGTTGGTATCCGAGTCTTTTTGATGCTATGCTTGATGCCACGTATTCGGCAGTGGAAAAGGCGGGAGGGCCGAATGTTAATATTGTTGTGTCGGAAAGCGGGTGGCCGTCTTCTGGAGAAACTGCGGAGGCGACGATTGAGAATGCCGGAACTTATAACCGGAACCTGATTCGACATGTTTTGTCAACTACGGGAACTCCGAGAAAACCTGGAAGAACTATTGAGACGTACGTTTTTGCTATGTTCGATGAAAATGGAAAACCTGGAGATGAAATTGAGAAGCATTTTGGATTGTTTAATCCCAAAACGCGAAATCTTAAGTATCCAATTACTTTCTCTTTCTAGATATAATTATCCAGTACAAGTATGAATTAATTTCCACGTGCCACGTGGATTCATTCTCAATTCTTGTGTCTTCATAATACGTGTGTAATAAAATTTTTTTACTTCTTTGGTCTTTTACCTATCACATTGAAGAAGAAAAATATGTCACAACCTGTATTGTATTGTATTGATTCTTGTTTTTTTATTTATATTTTTATTTATGCTTGATCTCAAAAATTAAAAAAAAAAGTAAAAAATGAAGAACCCACAAATTGCTCAAAATTTAATACGGATGATCAAAGATAATTATTAAGTCATAAAGCTTACTTGAAGTACTATTATCACAATAGGCCTACATATCAATCCACATTTTTCACATATTCGATATATATCTCTTCTTTCCTTTCTCCTATACATACATATCAATCTTTCCTTCTTTAATCAAAACATCGATGATGTCCATGGCTATTACAAAACCCCATTTCTTGTTCCCATATATTCTTCTTCTTGTGCTACTCCTAGCAACTTCCCTTCATTTCACAGGTCTTCCTTTATTATCAATTTACATTTCCATGTTTAGAAATGTTGCATATATATATATATATAATATTTTATGTTTCTGATGACGTATGCATGCAGGGGCACAAATAGGAGCTTGCTACGGAAGGAACGGCGGCGGATTGCCGAGTCCACAAACCACCGTTTCATTATACAACAGGAACAATATCAAAAGAATGCGAATTTACGACCCACATCAACCCACCCTCCAATCACTCAGGGGTTCCAACATCGAACTAATCCTAGGCGTTCCGAACCCAGACCTCCAAGGTTTGGCTTCAAGCCAAGCTAACGCAAATAATTGGGTTCAAAACAACGTTAGAAATTACGGTAACGTGAATATCAAATACGTGGCAGTCGGAAACGAAGTGAGTCCGATTAGATCCGACACGTCGCGGTACGTATCATTTGTCCTACCCGCCATGAGAAATATCTTCAGTGCCATCTCAGCAGCTGGACTAGCCAATCGGATTAAAGTCACTACCGCCGTTGAAACGGGGCTCGTTACAAACAGTTACCCACCGTCACGTGGAGAATTTAGAGGTGACGTCAGGGGTTATATTAATCCCATCGTCCAGTTTTTACAATCCAATGGCTCACCTTTACTCGTGAACATATACCCGTATTTTGCATACGTGGACAATCCAAGGGATATTTCGATAAATTATGCACTTTTCCGATCAGGAGTGGATACACCTGACGGAAGGTATCCGAATCTTTTTGCTGCTCTTTATGACGCAACGGTTTCGGCGGTGGAGAAAGTCGGTGGAGGGTCGGTTAAGGTGGTTGTGTCGGAAAGTGGTTGGCCGTCTGCCGGAGGGACGGCGACGACGATTGAAAATGCGAGAACTTATAATCAAAACTTAATCAGATATGTTTTGGGAAATTCGGGGACTCCGAAGAGGCCAGGAAGATCTATCGAGACGTACATTTTTGCTATGTTTGATGAAAATCAAAAACCGGGTCCAGAATTTGAGAAGCATTTTGGACTATTTTATCCAAATGGACAAATTAAATACCAAATCAGTTTCCCTGGAGCTAATGTATTAAGTTATTAGAATTCCTAAGGGGCAAAAATGAGAATCTGAGTTAGTTAATAAATAAATATATAAGGGCAGCTCATGATGTCTCGATTCTCGCAAAGCTATATGTTATATATATATATATATATATATATATATATATATATATATCTATATATTGTGCTGTGTTAATAAAAACTGTTACATGTATAAAATTAAGATTGTTTTTGGTTAACTTAATTAATTGGATTCCAAAAATAAAAAACATACAAAAATCATAACATAACATGTGAATTCTGCCAGTGACATTGAAATTTCTTTGAATTATTATTACATAAAGCTGAAAAGATAAAATTATTATTAAAAAAAAAATGAGGATAATCATAAGTAGTTCTAATCCAAGAATCATTTTAAAAAAGTTTGATCGGTACAATAACATACACATCAATATATCGACAAATACATACGCGTCAACCTTTATATGTACACAATAATGATTTAACTTTTTAAAAATTGTCTCGATTTAACCTAATTTATAAAACTATTTTCCAAATTAACTTGAACTCATTCGCAAAATGAGTTCTAATAGGATCTATTAAAAAATATTAAAATTTTCTTTTCTCTTTTTCTCTTTTTCTATTTTTCTCTATTTTTTTTATTTTTTAAATTCTCTCCGTTTCTCCTCTCCGCCCCTCTCCGTTTCCCCTCTCCTTCCATTTTCTTTTCATTTTTTTTTTCTTTTCCCTTCCAAACCCACCTTCCCTCAACTTTCCCTTTTCTTTTCATTTTTTTCTCTTCTCCATTCCACCTCTCCAAAGAAACCCTAACCCACTCAAGTCAACAAAACACTCAGCATAGGATGCATTCTGAGCATGAGTCCTAATGTTCCACATAATTTTTAAATCAGTACTAAATTGTAGAACGTATTCTGGCCATGAGTCATAATGTTCCAGATAATTTTTAAACGTGATGAATTCCAGTACTGGATTATATGACACATTGAGAAGATGAGTCCTAATGTTTCACATAATTTTCAAACATGATAATTCCAGTACTGAATTATAGAACACATTTTGAAGATGAGTCAAAATATTTCACATAATTTTCAAACGTGATAAATTCCATTACTAAATTGTAGAACGCATTCTGGCCACGAGTCATAATGTTCCAGATAATTTTTAAATGTGATGAATTCCAGTACTTAATTATAGGACGCATTGAGAAGATGAGTCCTAATGTTTCACATAATTTTCAAATGTGATAAATTTCAGTACTGAATTATAGAATGCATTTTGAAGATGAGTCCAAATGTTCCACGTAATTTTCAAACGTAATAAATTCCAGTACTAAATTGTAGAACGCATTCTGGCCACGAGTCATAATGTTCCAAATAATTTTTAAACGTGATGAATTCTAGTACTGAATTATAGGACACATTGAGAAGTTGAATCCTAATGTTCTACATAATTTTCAAACGTGATAAATTCCAGTACTGAATTATAGAACGCATTCTGGCCATGAGTCATAATGTTCCAGATAATTTTTAAACGTGATGAATTCCAGTACTGAATTATAGGATGCAGTTTGAAGATTAGTCATAATGTTCCACATAATTTTCAAACGTGATGAATTCTAATACTGAATTATAGGACGCATTTTGAAGATGAGTCCTAATGTTCCACATAATTTTTAAACGTGATGAATTTCAATACTGAATTATAGGACGCGGTTTGAAGATGAGTCATAATGTTCCACATAATTTTCAAACGTGATGAATTCTAATACTGAATTATAGGACGCATTTTGAAGATGAGTCCTAATGTTCCACATAATTTTCAAACGTGATGAATTCTAATAGTGAATTATATGACGCATTTTGAAGATGAGTCCTAATGTTCCACATAATTTTTAAACGTGATGAATTCCAATACTGAATTATAGGACGCAGTTTGAAGATGAGTCCTAATGTTCCACATAATTTTCAAACGTGATGAATTCTAATACTGAATTATATGACGCATTTTGAATATGAGTCCTAATGTTTCACAAAATTTTCAAACGTGAAGATGAGTCCTAATGAGTCCTAATGTTTCACAAAATTATTTGGAACATTATGACTCGTGGCCAGAATGCGTTCTACAATTTAGTACTGATTTGAAAATTATGTGGAACATTAGGACTCATGCTCAGAATGCATCCTATGCTGAGTGTTTTGTTGACTTGAGTGTGCTAGGATTTCTGTGGAGAGGTGGAATGGAGAAGAGAAAAAATGAAAAGAAAAGGGAAAGTGGGGGGAAGGTGGGTTTGGAAGGGAAAAGAAATAAAAAAAAATGAAAAGAAAAGGGAAGGAGAGGGGAAACGAGAGAATTTAAAAAAAAAATTTAAAGAAAAAGATAGAGAAGAATAGAAAAAGATAAAAAGAGAAAAGGGAAAATTTTAATTTTTTAATAGGTTCCATTATAACTCATTTTGCGAATGAGTTCAAGTTAGTTTGGGAAATAGTTTTATAAACTAGGTTAAACCGGGATAATTTTTAAAAAGTTAGATCATTTTAGAAAAAGACTATATATATATATATATATATATATATATATATATATATATGTTTAAATTTACTTTTTCATATTTTTATCCTGTCTTAGTTTTAAATTATTCTGTGTCTAGAAAATGACTAAGCCGTCTGCAATTTTTTCCATGGAATTTAATTCAAACAAATATTTAAATACCATAATAAATTAGAAAGGAAAAAAAATGGCACCACCGTATTTCATGGGGCAAGTCTTTTCCACTCTATATATCCAGAAAGACTTATAGAAGACTTGGAATGAGTACCTGCTACGAGTCAGCAATGCTATATATATATAATTAATATTTATAGATTTTAGTTTTATTACCATCCAATTTTCCATCGTCATCAATTTGAGTCTATTTAGGGGTAGGATACAGTCCAAGTCTAAATAACCAAAATTTCCATTCTTTAGTAAATAACCATTTAAATATATATATATATATATTATAATGATGAATTTCCCTTAGGAAAGATAAGGGATAGTAGTTGAAAGAAAAAAATTTCTTTGAAAAAATTAAGGTTTAGTGATATTATAGTGATATTTTTATTTTTTTTTTCAATCATATCTCGAATACATTTCTTATTAATAAGAGAAGATGATAACAATGCTTTCTTGACTATATGATAGTTATATATATAAATAAATCAAATTATATATATATATATATATATATATATATATTGCCATCCATTTCTTCAAAGCTATCGTCACAGAATAGTAGTACTTCTGTGAATGGATCAATATATATATATATACTTTGAAACTCTATGGCCAAACATTGTGGCTGCCTGCCTAGCTAGTTATAAGTTAGTAGTTCTTGCTGAGGCGAGCAATAATAATGGGCAAGCGAAATTCTTGAATTTCTTTTATTTATCATTATGAAAAATTTGTTGCAATTCCACCGCCAACAGAAAACCTTTGTATGAAAAGTCCAGATACTAATATATATATTCAAGGACAATATCTTAAAATCACACACAAGAACCTACGTGTTCGAACCCAGTTTGTGAAGAAAATTCCTCGACATGAATGTCAGAAATATCTCCTTGTCCTAATATAAAGAAAATAAATAAATCAATAAAATTCATCAACATGTATTGTATATATATATATATATTGGGCGGCTTTAGATCAAGAGTTATCATTAACAGGAATTAAATTTGATGTTTTGACATTTCAACAAAGGGTTTATATATATTATATATATATATATATATATATATTATATATATATATGTATATGTATTAAGTCCAGAAATTAGCCATCTTTGTTAGGTTTATAATCTTTGTAAGTTTCCACAAGCTTCTTGACTTGGCAATTTTGGAGTCATGATCATTTTTTCTGCTTTGAACTTTCAAAATCTTGACTAGTTTTCGCATATATCTCTTAATTTCCCTCTCCTATAAAAAGGGTACCTTTGTAGCTTTTGATTTCAAATATTACTACCATCAGCTTCTCTATTTGGAACATCCAACCATGGCTGCTGCAAACCCTCATTTCCTGGTCACCATTGTTGTTATTGCTCTCCTTGCTACCCTTAATTTTGCAGGTTCTTCCTTCCTGAGTCCTAAAAGTTCTTAATTAGGTTAATTATTCATTTACTGAATATCATGAAATAATTAACATGGAAAAAAATATATATTTATGCAGGTGCTCAGATTGGAGCATGTTACGGCAGAAACGGCGGCGGATTGCCGAGTCCACCGAATGTGGTGTCATTATTCAATAGGAACAATATCAGAAGAATGCGAATTTACGACCCACATCAACCCACTCTCCAAGCACTCAGGGGTTCCAACATCGAACTAATCCTAGGCGTTCCGAACACAGACCTCCAAGGTTTGGCTTCAAGCCCAGCTAACGCAAATAATTGGGTTCAAAACAACGTTAGAAATTACGGTAACGTGAATATCAAATACGTGGCAGTCGGAAACGAAGTGAGTCCGATTAAATCCGACACGTCGCGGTACGTATCATTTGTCCTACCCGCCATGAGAAATATCTTCAGTGCCATCTCAGCAGCTGGACTAGCCAATCGGATTAAAGTCACTACCGCCGTTGAAACGGGGCTCGTTACAAACAGTTACCCACCGTCACGTGGAGAATTTAGAGGTGACGTCAGGGGTTATATTAATCCCATCGTCCAGTTTTTACAATCCAACGGCTCACCTTTACTCGTGAACATATACACGTATTTTGCTTACGTGGATAATCCAAGGGACATCCCGATAGACTACGCGCTTATGCGTGCCGGAGCTGATACGCCAGACGGAAGGTATCCGAATCTTTTTGCTGCTCTTTATGACGCAACGGTTTCGGCGGTGGAGAAAGCCGGTGGACGGTCTGTTAACCTTGTTGTGTCGGAAAGTGGTTGGCCGTCAGCCGGAGGAACTGCTACGTCGGTTGAAAATGCGAGAACTTATAACCAAAACTTGATCAGATTTGTTTTGGGAAATTCGGGGACTCCGAAGAGGCCAGGAAGACCTATCGAGACGTACATTTTTGCCATGTTTGATGAAAATCAGAAGCCGGGTCCAGACTTTGAGAAGCATTTTGGATTATTTTCTCCCAACGGACAAATTAAGTACCAAATCAGTTTCACTGGTTAGATGTTACATGACAATATTTAAAAATAAAAATAATAATAATAAAAGGAATTTCCATCATTATAAATAAGGCTGCTCTCTTTGTCATGCTGTACCATATAAAAAAATCTTGATTAAAAATGTATGAAAGACGATGGATTCAGTTCTGATTGATTCTTTTGCTTTTCTACATTTGTATTACGGTAATTGTTAGAACCTATGATTGGATTTTTCTAACTTTTGAATAAATTTATCGTGTTATAAATTTATCTATAATGTTATCTAATAAAAATAAATTTTATTTTTACAAAACAAATATATAAATAATTGAATTATTTAGCAGCCATTTTTTCATCTATGGAACTCATACATATTAATATATAAAAATCTCTTTTATATTATAATTATTAAACTAAATAAATAAATAAATAATTAAATTGTTGAGAAAGTGTATCTTAGCAATTTAGTTGATATGATATTTAAAAAAAATTAAAAATTAAAAATTAAAAATGTTTGTGTCTCCCGTCTATGGGGAAGAATGGCGGAAGACTTGGAAGCGGTAAGAGTTTATTAAGGTCAACTCTTCCATTGGTTTGAGTCATTTAAGGACAATTTATCCACAAATTTTGTTTTCCTAATTATACATTTTTTTCCTTTTTATAGATTTTAATTAATAAAAAATTTCCTTTTTGATTTTTCTTTTAGGAAAAAAAAAGCATATATCTAGAAAAGAGGGGAAATGTCCATTTTCCATACTAATTTGTAGATTATAAGATAATAATAAATAAAATTAAGTGATATTTAAGGTAAAGAGAAATAAATACTACTCAGCCGCCACCCTTTGACATTCATTTTTTTTAAGGAGAAAAACAAATTCATTCATTAATAAAATTTCCATTCAGACAACCTTTGACATTCTAAAATTAAAAATAAATATTGATGGTTCTTGATCCAATCTCACTTCTCAGATCTCTTCCATATCCATCACCTAATATAATAAAGCGAAATCTATTTTTCAAATTTTTTATTAAAAAAATAATAAAATCTATAAGTATAGTGATTCTATATTTCTAGAACACTATAAAATATACACGGAAATATTAAGTAAATTATTATATTTAATTGTAAGTATCATTTTTAATCAATCCTTAATTATAGCTGTGCATGGTTGCAATTAATCAAGTACTTTGATCGTACATAAATAAATACACATATATAAATAAAATAGGGGCGGCTTCAACCCTTATCATTCTTACACATTAATTATTGGACATGGCACGGTCGTGATGAAAACAGGATTAGTAACATTTAAATCCGGAGGTATTCCATTTCCCACTCTATAAAAAGGGTGCAGCTCTAGCTGTATTCTCCCAACCAAAAATAGAAAGTACACCAGCAAGATTGTAATAATATAGCATCCATCTCCATGGCAGGTCCAAAGCCACATTTCTTGGTCGCCATTGTTCTCCTTGCTCTGCTATCTCTCCTTCATTTCGCAGGTCTTCCTTAAATTTATACATACATACTTTTTTGTTTTACAGTAAATTCTAACTTGTACAAATTTCTAATAATTATATATATATATATATATATGTGTGTGTGCAGGAGCACAAATTGGAGCTTGTTATGGGAGATTCGGAACAGGATTACCAACTCCAACAAACGTGGTGGCATTATACAACAGCTACGGTATTGGAAAAATGAGAATTTACGATCCTCATCAAGCTACACTCCAAGCACTGAGGGGCACAAACATTCTATTAATCCTCGGAGTAGCAAATCCTGACCTTCAACCATTAGCTAACAGTCAAGCTAATGCAACAGCTTGGGTCCAAAACAACGTTATAAACTATAGTACGGTAAAAATAAGGTACATTGCCGTAGGAAATGAAGTCAGTCCATTATTACCAGAATCAGCTCAGTACGTATCTTATGTACTTCCCGCTATGAAAAATCTGTACAACGCAATTTACGCAGCAGGATTATCTAGCCAGATTAAAGTCACAACCGCCATTGAAATGGGACTCATGACAAACACTTATCCCCCGTCCAGTTCAGTATTTAGAGCAGATGTTGCGTATTATATTAATCCCATTATTCAATTTTTACAAAGTAAAAGTTACCCTTTACTTGCCAACATTTATCCTTATTTTGCTTACATAAGCAATCCGACAGCTATTAGTCTTGATTATGCTCTTTTCCGAACCGGACTTAATACTCCGGACGGTTGGTATCCCAGTCTTTTTGATGCTATGCTTGATGCTACTTACGTTGCTGTCCAAAAAGCAGGTGGTTCGTCTGTTAATATTGCTGTGTCGGAAACTGGATGGCCAACTGCCGGTGGAACTGCGGCCACACTTACTAATGCACAAATCTATAACCAGAATTTAATCAGACATGTTCTGTCAACTGAGGGAACTCCCAGAGTGCCCGGAAGAACTATACAAACGTATATTTTCGATATACTTGATGAAAATCAGAAGCCGGGTCCTGAATATGAGAAGAATTTTGGACTGTTTTATTCTTGGGGACAACTTAAGTACCCAATTAGTTTCACTTAATTAACCCATATTTTCTACTTCTTGTTGGTTGTGTTGTATTGTATCATTGAAATTGAATAAAATATATTTCTATATATATATATATATATATATCATGGAAGCTTTTGAGCAAATCTTGTACTGGAAATAGTTTGCAGGCAAAACTTCAGAATCCTTCTAAAATTAGGATCGGATTTTGAACAAAGAACACCACTAAACACAACTTTGAACACTCCAAAAGAGTAAAGAGAAAATTTATGCATGTATATATCTATATACATTCATATTCGATATGTAAACCAAAAAACAAAAAACGATTCAACCCATTACTCAGAAACTTCAATTCCCAACATTGTTGCTTAGACTTTGAGGAAGAACAAGCTTTCTGCTAGTGCTACTGCTGCTTCTACTCATCTCTCCGCCATTGAACGAATTCCATGGAGAAATCTTGAACTTGCCAGGGGAATGTTGGCCTGCATATGATGAAGAGGAGGATGATTCAGAGAAAAGTAGTAGCCGTTGCTTTGGTGTACTAATGGATCTTGTTTTTGCCTTTGCTGATTCCGTGCTGGCCATATAAGTTGGAAGTAATGCCGGAGAATTTGGCAGAGAAATGTCATCTTCTCCGATTGATTTCTGTTTTACGTGACAGAATGATCTTCTTGGAAGTGAATGGTAATAGTAATAAGGTGAATTTGGCAAATCAAGTGAATCTTGTTTACAACTAGTGTTCAGTTTGATTTGCAGCATTCTGTTCATATCATCATCATCATCTGTAATACATGAAAAGGATTTCAACCTCTGTTTTTCTTCACTTTCTAGCTGTAATTCTACTCGAGTGAATCTGCTACTGCTCTGTTTTCCATTTTCCTTCTTTATTGATTCTTGTAGGTTTTGATCATTTCTCTTCTCCTATGGAAAAATATCATAAAAGTTAATGTTAAATTCTTTGTCTTGACGAAAAAAGATTGCAACTTTATGAACCCTAAATCTCTCCCACCACAAGATAACCAAATTGGGGTCACAATTTTCAAGTATCAACGAAAACAAAAATAGATTCTTTTTTACTTTTTTTTGCCCTTACCCGGTGAGAATATGAGTATTTCTTCATGCGATCTCTTTTGACAACAGCTTCTTGTTTCTTGAACCAAAGGGCTTCCATTTCTTCCTTTGAAACCGAGCCAAGAAAATCCCGCCTCTTGTTTCTGTCAAGAAGTTGCTGTAGAAAAACCAAATTACATAACAGTAAGTTTGAAGCTGATGATGCAATACACACACACATATATATATATGTATACAAAGAGTGATTGCATACAGTTTTAATTTTTGGGATCACCTTTCGACGAACAAGTTCACCACGAATCACTGCTTGCAGTTTCACTAATCCCTTCAGAGCATTTAGTGCTTTCTTAGCCTACACAATTATCACATGAAAATCAGGTGAATAAATTTGACTTAAATCAGATAAAATGGAAAAGGAATGCTCACAAGGTGTCTGCGGTAAGCAGTTTGGATTCTGAGTGCTGCAAAGTTCTTTCTTCTGTTTTTGTCAGGTGGTGGAGAAATACTTGTAAGCTTGACAACTTCGGCGGCGGCATTGGCAGCAGCAACAGCAGCCTCTGCAGCAGCTGCTGTTGCTATGGCAACAGCCAAAACATGTTTTCTCTGTTCTTCTGTGGCCTCACAGAGTAGTAGTGATTTCTGGGGTGCAGTAATTTCAGGATACTGCTTGAATTTCAGCCCTCCTCCAAATATCCATCCCCATGACTTCGTTTTCTAGAGAAACACAATTGAAGCAGTGATCAACAAGAATCAAAATATAAACACACACACACACACACACACATATTCAGAAGAGAAATCTGAATCTAACCTTTTCGACTTTGGACTTAGTCTCAGGAATGAAAAGTCTTTTTACAAAAGAAAACCAGTTCCTCTTCTTTCCCATTGAAAATTCATAAGCCTCCTGGCAGAACCAAAGATAAACAAGAATCTATATATATATATACTTACAAATGCATACAATTAATTAAAAGAGATTAAAAAGTTCTAATCTTGAAAAGAAAGAACAGAGAATGATATCTCACAATTACTAAAAAACTTTAGCAGAAACTTTGCAGTGACTTGTAAGAAGAATAATAATAATAATAATAAGGCAGTCTGCTTTTTCTTTCTTTTATATTATATCTTCTAGCCTCTTCTTCTTCACTGTCATTTTCATTACTTCACTTGACTGAATACAAAATGTCTGTTTCTGGGTGAACTTACAGACATAACCTCGGACTTTTTTTAACGTAATTTTTTTTCCCCCAACGTAATTAAAAGTAAAAAATTTTTTATCTTTCTTCTTACCTTACATATTCTTCTTATTCTTGAAACTGCACTGTGAATCGTGTATGCCTAAGAATGTCGGAATGAAAAATGCTTTTTGAACATTACAAGTCAATTCTGAAAATAACCAATTAATTATTTAAGAAAGATAACACTCACCCACCCCCACTCCTCTGAATGTTTTAATCGGTGAGGAAACTTTAAAAAATGACGTGTCAACAACTTTAGTGCCACTGCCACGAGTATTGCTGATTATACTTTAGTAAAACCATGAATGCCACGGATTTGTTTTGCTGATTTTTTAGCAACCTTGAAAGAATAGAAAGAAGTGTACAACAATTCCAAGTCTTCTTGAAATCATTCATTACTTTTCTCCCTTTCTTTTACCAATATTTTGGGTTTTCATATATATATTGAAATTAGGGTTTATGATGGTATAAAGATATTGAAATTTTGCAAGCCAATAAGTCCAACAGCTCATGTGAAAAAAATATACTTTACTACAAATGTCTTTTGACTCTTGAAGTTGTTTGGCTCTTTCTCTTTCTCTCTCTACAATGCAAAGAAATGAAATGGCGTGGAAAAACTATCAACTAGAGGTCCCAGCAATAAGTTGTCCTTTTAAAAACTTTTTTTTTATTTGGTTATATACTTTTCTTCTTTCTTTTGAGCTGTCGAATGACCAGAGCTGTCGAATGACCCCTCCTCAAAAGGACTTAAATTATCATGGATTTGATGTTTTTTGTTTAACTCATTGTACTTTTTCTTGTTTCCCTTAACTTGGATTTGTTTTTGTAGTGTCCCTACTCCCTTCTTCCTCTTTTACGTTTAGGTTTTGGTTTCTTTCTTGCAACAACTTACTTAAAAACCTGAAATCCCAACAGACTTCATTATTAGGGTTTGCTCAAGTATTTCCATATTTAGATGGTAGTTACTTACTTAAATCATATATATATATATATATATAATTAGAATGGTAAAGTATGATGAAGTGGGATATTGAAATAATCCATAAATTTGAATTTATTTATTATAGTAGTGAGAATGAAGTCTTGGCTCAATGATTATCATTTGTGAAAGCAAATAAAAAAGAAAGCATAGCCACGGCGTTATTGTGAACAGAAACGGGCCAAAGTAGCCTCCTAAAGATGACACGGGCCACTTACAATTACACTACTCTTTCTTTCCCTTTCCCAACTTGAGATCGTGCTGTTCCGTGTACATGCATTTTTCTTTCTTTCCTTTGGTCCCCTATACAAAATATTACCTAATTTATTACTCCAAATAAAAAAAGTTTGATTCTTTATCTAAATTTTAACTTCACTCAAATCTAGTTTAATAAAGAAAGAATCTTTATACAATTTAATTCTACATTAAATAAAGAAAATCAAGTTCTTTATACTTGGACTAATGGTATAAAATAAAATGTAGCTTTTGGTAATAGCAGGGGAGCATGGAAGAAGGGACATGACTATGTTAATTTCTCAAATTTAGGGACATGTATGTATAATTAGAAACTACAACTGACCTTTCACCTTTCCCCTTTCCCGGGAGGGACCAAAGATTATAAATATATATATGTATATGTATATGAAGCATGAAATTATATATGGCGCAGAAAGCTTTAAAGTCATGATTACAAAAACAAGTGTATACAGTTATTGCAACATGGAATGGACCAAAGTAAAGTAAAGTAAAGTAGTATTAGGAGGTCAGAACAAATGGCTTAAACCATCTCGTGATGATAGTACTACCACTTGTAAATGACAAGAATGGTTTCTTGATTTTCAAGCCTGCATTATTCTATATGTATATGTATATATGTGAGCATTATTTGCCTTTTTGTGTTTTGTGTTATTTTGAGGAGCTCAAAACGACTGTACTGTGTGAATCACCATCTTCCATTCTAATCCATGACTTGATAGAGAATGGTTTCTCACTGATCTCAAGAATTCTAACTCCTTTAGCCCAAGTTCCATATCCACCATAGCCTGTATGTCTTGCATAGCACAGCCAAAGTTTCTCATGGGGACAACACCAGTCCAATCCATGGTTATGACCAGCAAAAATCGCCTGCATTATTCTTGAAAAAATGAATCAATAAGATTGATACAATAATGTTTGTATACTATTTTATAAAAAGATCAGAAATTGAGGCGAAATTCTACAATTTGTTGTCACCTTGATAGAAGATCTTGTTTCAAAAAGTTTCATGATGCCATGTTCTTCATCTTGAGCAGCAACTCCCTCCTTGAACATTGATCCTACACAATTCTTGTGTAAAGCAACATCCTTATAGGCTTGACTAGGTATATGCCAAAATACTATCTCAGGAACCCTGCAAAAAAAAGGTTTTTTTTGGATGTCATGGAAACTGAAAAAAGTATGGTTTTTCAATTTTCATCCTTACTACCTAGAATCAGGGTTGAGCTGTTGAGAGATATGCTGGAACCAATTTGCTTGTGCATTGGATATAATTCCCGGGTAATCTCCGCCACCAGAATCAAAGAAATACATATATGCCACAGCTAACTGAGGATCAGTAGATGATGAAAGTTTAAGAACATAGTTGGAAACACTTGGCCATAAATTTTCTGGTCCACTCTTGGAGTATGATAGGTTGTTATGTCGGATCTCTTGTTGCATCAACTCTAAACGCGGCGTGCCTTTGAATCTGCAGTCTTTTTCCCCTGAAATACCATCCAAACTAAGAAATCATCAAACTTTCGAGGTTTTCAGGTGACAAAAATGAGCTTGATTACTTAATACTCACAAATTCTCCCTAACTAAAGTTGTCTTATTGGAGATATCCTGGTTACTCATAAACTACCTCGACAAGAGTATGCGAGAAATGCAAAATTAGTCTGCAAATCATGCTCAATGATGATCTAGTAATAACATACCGAAAAATTAGTTATATATTCTTTTAGTTTTTGTGTGAATTCTCTTGCAAGTCTATGTAATGGATCTTCGCTTTACTGATGCCAAATACCTTACTGGGAAGCCATAGATAAAGACAACTATAAATTTCATAACTAACAGTATCCATAGCATGAGATTCAATACAAGGGAAGCCAGATTTTGTTCTGGAATTGAAAATTTCATAATAAACTAACCTGTATCTGAAACATTTGGGCAAATTAGTTGAGGAATTCCAGGGGCAGAAAACCACTCCATGGGCCAGACAAATGGTGTATAATCATGATTTCCAAATACACTTGCCCATGGTATTCCTCTTTTCCTTGTTGGAGAGATTGCTTGATCCCAGTACAAGCTTGCATTTTGTACAAGCATATTGTTGGATGTGATGACATCCCCAAGATAGATTACAAAATCTGGCCATTACATCAAACATATATCAAACTCATCACAGAAAAAATCCCTCATAATAGACAAAAAGGTATGACTTTTAACTATCCCCTGTTAGCTAGTATCCAAAAAACTAATTCAGGTTTCTTGAAATCACCCCATGTTTAAACAAACAAACAAAAAAAAAAAAAAAAAACCTTTTAAATCAAACATCTCGACGGGAAAATATTGATAACATCAAATAGAGAGTCAAAGTTTGAAACTTTTTGCAAATTTGAAACAACCCTTTAGTGTTCAAAGTAAAATGGATTCTTGATTAATGTTTTAAACTCACCTGGTTGCTCTTTATCAAGAACAATAGACATAACCCTGGTAGAGTTTACATCATGTTCCGGGCCCCAATCTGACCATGCATTTTCTCCATAGTGCAAGTCTGCAAATAGAGCAATCTTGAAAGTTGAACCCGGACGTACCTGGAGATAATCTGGCCCAGTAGATGTAGAACCCAGAGCAAGAATCTGTTGCCGGTCATCCCAACTGAAGGTTAAGATTATCAGTAGGAGTGCCAGAAAATTGTGAATGAAGGACAACATAGTTGATGGGAACAGATAATTCTCCTTTCCCATTACCCTGTTTGTCGTCAATTACGCAGCAGCAAGACAGTTAGAATGTGAGATAGCCGTTAGAGAGAGTGCTTATTTTTTAGTTTGTCTGAAATGTCTCTTCATGGCTTTTTATAATATACATGAGATATTGAAAGGACTGAATTACCCCCACAATGAAGATGTTTGTTTGCTTCTAGTGGGTCAAATGTTATTTTTAATATTATATTGCAAGTGGTAAACTTTGATTATTTTATTATTATTATTATTTGTGGCCGTCCTGTTTCATCATGGTCAATATGGATTTAAGTGGAACTTCATTTTAATCACTTTCAAGTGCAAAACTTTGAATATATATATATATATATATGTTTCACATGGTCAATATGGATTTAAGTGGAACTTCATTTTAATCACTTTCAATTGCAAAACTTTGAATATATATATATAAAAATATGTTTGAATGAGAATTTTCTTTGACTTTTTTAAAATATAATAACAATAATAGTGTAAAACATCTTAAATTTTTTAAAAAAGTAAACTTTTGATTTCAATAAAGTAGGTAGATGTCTTGTCAATGTATAAATGCATAATAGGGTTAGTTGACAAACATATTCTTTTTCCTTTAATGTGAAGAGTTCAAAACAACTGTACTGTGTGATTGACCATCTTCCATTCTAATCCATGACTTGAGAGAGAATGGTTTTTCAGTGATCTCCAGAATTCTAGCTCCTCTAGACCAATTTCCATATCCACCGTAGCCCGTATGTCTTGCATAGCACAGCCAAAGTTTCTCCTTGTAGGGGCAACACCAGTCTAGTCCATGGTTGTGACCAACAAAAATAGCCTGGACCATACATAAACAACACAAATTTAAAGATCCGTCCGTGCCTATTCAATGGATCATTGGTATCACAATAAGGAAAGTACTAATATTAGGGTTTTACTGCATGGATGGTTTGGCAGAGAACAGTGTTCATTTGGTATGTGGTCAACTAGAGCAGAAAGTAATATATTTTATAAATATAGGTTTAAGTATTGTAGGGGTATAGAGTGCGGAAGCGTAATAAATTCAACCAAAGATTACGAGAACTTAATAAAATAGTAAAATTGACACCAAGGTTTTTAGGTGGAAAAACCCTCTTTAAATAGAGGTAAAAAACCACCGACAAGAAAGCAAAAAATTCCACTAATATTGACAAGAGTACAAAATATTTTCTTCATGCTAACAAGATAAAATAGCCCGTTACAAATTCTCTACGAGTATAGAAATACTCAACTAAGAAATAGAGAAAATAAGAAAATATAAAGGGAGAGAAGGAATAGAATTCCTTTAGTTTTTGGCAGAGGAAGGAAATGATGAGAAAACTTGTATTGAATTGTGAACGAAGGTCATATATATATATACATCTAAGGTAGGTGGCTAATGTTGACAATGATATATATATATATATATATATATATAATATATATATTATATATATATATGACAGGAATTTTTGAAAGCCGTCTAATGAGAATAGCCAATTTTGTTGAATGTTGAATTTGTTGAATTTTGAAAAAAGGAGAGCACAACAAATCTCCACTTTGATCTCCTTTTGACCGGAAATACTCTCTCGCCATAAAATCCTGTTAACAATGAAGGATATCAGCTAAGTTCAAGCAATGATTGAACTTAGTGGCTGGAAGTGGTTTGGTTAACATATCTGCAGGATTTTTAGTTGTATGGATTTTTTCCACAGTAATTTCTCCCGCATCGACAATATCTCGGATAAAGTGACGTTTGATATCAATATGTTTGGTCTTTGAGTGATGTTTGCTGTTCCTGGCCAAGTGGACAGCACTCTGACTGTCACATAACATAACAAGAATGTTTTGTTGTAAACCAAGTTCAGCAACCAAGCCTCGGAGCCAAATAGCCTCTTTTACTCCTTCAGTAGCAGCAATATATTCTGCTTCAGTGGTGGACAAAACCGCAATGGCTTGAAGTGATGAATACCAACTGATAGCAGAGCCGCAGAGTGTAAAGATATAGGCTGAAAATGATCTTCTCCGAACTAAATCACCACCGTAGTCGGCGTCAACATAACCAACTACGCCTCCTGGATCAGACTTTTGTCTGTCAAATACCAAACCAATATCAGGAGAACCCTTCAAGTAACGAAGGATCCATTTGACAGATTCCCAATGCTGTTTTCCTGGATTGTGCATGAATCTGCTAACACTAACCGCATAAGCCAAATCAGGCCTAGTACATACCATGGCGTACATAAGGCTTCTGACTGCATTAGAATACGGGGACATGTGACATGCGCCTTTGTTCCTCTTCTAATTTTGGACACTGATCTGATGAGAACTTGAAGTGGGCAGCAAGTGGAGTATTAACAGCTTTGCAATCTCACATTCCAAATCTGTCAAACATCTTCATTACATACTTTTTCTGTGATAGAAAAAGTTTTCCAGCTTGACGATCTCTGTTAATCTCCATTCCAAGAATCTTCTTGGCATGACCTAGATCTTTCATATCAAATTCACTGTTGAGCTGCACTTTTAACTTGTCAACAAGAGCTTTATCTCTTGCAGCAATTAACATATCATCAACATATAATAGCAAGTATACTAGTGATCCATCAGATGTTTTTTGAAAATAGACGCAGTTATCATAACTACTTCTAGAATAGCCATGTCCAGTCATGAAGGAATCAAACCTTTTATACCATTGTCTTGGTGACTGCTTCAAACCATAAAGAGATTTCTTCAGACGACATACGTGGTTCTCCTTTCCAAGAACAACGAACCCTTCCAGCTGTTGGATATAAATTTCTTCCTCAAGATTACCATGAAGAAAAGCAATTTTCACATCTAACTGTTCCAGCTCCAAATCATACAAGGCAACTAGAGCAAGTAATACACGAATTGAAGAATGACGAACAACGGGAGAAAATACTTCGTTAAAGTCAATACCTTCCTGTTGATCAAAACCTCTTACTACAAATCTTGCTTTGTACCTTGCATTTTCAACACCGGGGATGCCTTCTTTTCTCTTAAAAATCCATTTGCAACTGATGACTCGCTTACCTTCCGGTAACATCACCTAATCTCATGTTTCATTTTTTAGAAGACTCTCAGCTTCTTCTTGCATAGCAGCAATCCACTTTGTTGAGTCGTCACTAGAGATAGCTTCAGAATAATTCTTGGGTTCACCATCTTCACCCATCTCTTGTGCAACAGTCAATGCATAAGCAATATTGGCAGATTCTGTGATTAGTCTTTGAGTCGGTTTTCTTGGCCTTTGTTGTGGAAGTTCTTGAGCCAAAGACCACGGTTGTGGTAAACCTCGATGTTGAGGTGGATGTTGTTGTGGACTCATTTGTTCAGTAGTGACTTCATCTCCTTGAGTGGTGGAAGAATTAGGGATATTTGCTTCCAGAATGGGAGCTTCAGTCTCAAACTCTACCTTCTCTCGAACATCCTCTTGATCACCTGTATCAGTGGAGGGAACAACAATATCTTTTACCAGAAGATAGCATAACATTTTCATTAAAGGTTACATTTTGACTATGAAATATTTTTCGAGATTCAGGGTCATACAAACGATAGTCTTTAACCTCTTGGCCATAACCTAAGAAAATGCATTTCTTAGCACGATGTTCCAATTTTCCCTCGTTCACATAAGAATAAGCAGGGCAACCAAATATTCTAAAATTAGAATAATCAACAGAGTTACCTGACCAAACTTCTTCTGGAATTTTGCAGTCGAGTGATCAATTTGGTGAGCGGTTTATTAAGTAGCATGATGTTGAAGCTGCTTCCGCCCAAAAATCTTTTTCCATAGTAGAATGGGAGACCATACAACGAACTTTCTCCAAGATAGTTCTGTTCATCCTTTCAGCAACTCCATTTTGTTGTGGAGTTCCTGGAATGTTGAAATGTCTGGCAATACCTTCTTTCTTGCAGAAATCATTAAACTTATGAGAACAAAACTCGAGGTCATTGTCTGTCCTTAGCCCCTTGATCTTCTTGCCAATCTGGTTCTCAATTAATAATTTCCACTCTTTAAAGGTGGAAAAAGCTTCATTTTTTTGCTTAAGAAAATATACCCAGAGTTTACGTGAAAAATCATCAATAAATGTCAGCATATAATGACATTTTCCTCTGGAGGGAATTCTCGATGGACCCCAAAGATCTGAATGGATGTAATCCAAGATATCTTTGGTCTTGTGAATGACTTTTGAAAATCTAACCTTTCTCTGCTTACCAAAAATGCAATGCTCGCAGAAATCGACCTTATCGGTACAATGATTGTCAAGATAGCCTTTCTTTTTGAGAATTTGGATTCCCTTTTCACTCATGTGGCCCAACCTCAAATGCCACAACTTCGTGTTGTCTTTGTTGAATGAAGCGACGGCTGCAGAACCTGTAACAGTTGAACCCTGCAGCAAATACAAACTACCATATCGAAATACCTTTAGTAACACAAGAGCTCCTTTGGATACTTTTAAAACTCTACATTCAGCTGAGTATCTACACCCTTGAGATTCAAGAGTGCCTAAGGAAATGAGATTCCGTTTCAAATCATGGATATGTCTGACATCGGTCAAAGTTCTGACAACTCCATCATGTGTCTTGATTTTGATTGTGCCTTTGCAGACAACTTTGCATTGAGCATCGTTGCCCATTAAGACAAGACCACCATTAAGAGATTCATAAGTGGTAAACCAGTCTCTATTAGGAGACATATGAAATGTACAACCAGAATCAAGAACCCATTCATTTTTTTACCTTTGTTCAGTACCAGAAGCAATAAAACACTCCCCATCAGATTCAGTTTCTACAAAACTAGCTTCGGCAAATTTTTCGTGTTGCTTACCCTTATCTTCTCTGTTTTGCTTATTTTTCAATTTATACCATTCAGAGATTTCATGATTCTTTTTCTTGCAATAACGGCAATACTTAGAGTTTTTACCTCTAGATTTGGATCTGGATCGATTTTTACCGCTAGCACCTACTTCGTGGTTTCTCCCTCTAACTACTAGTCCCTCACCCGAACTTTCAGAATGAATTTGGGTATCAAATTTTTCTTTGGACAATAGGTTGGACTTTACATCATCTAAGCTCAATGTAACATTATTCCCATATAGCATAATTTCTTTGAAGTGTTTATATGAGGGTGGCAAAGAAACAATAAGTAGTACGACTTTATCCTCATCATCAATTTTGACATCTAAATTTTCCAAATCAATTATGATGGAATTAAATTCACCAAGATGAGATTGGATGGGAGTACCTTCAGACATACGAAGTGTGAAAAGTCGCTCTTTTAACCGGAGTTTATTTGCAAGACTTTTGGTCATGTATAGAGACTCCAATTTACTCTATATGCCGGCTACAGTTTTCTCATTGATGACTTCCCGTAGCACCTCACGGGACAAACATAATTGGATTGTGGATAATGCATTTTCACCCATCTCTTCCCATTGTTCCTCCGTTGTAGTGGCTGGCTTCGCTGATTTGTCGGACAGAACCTTCTTTAGGCCATTGTGAGTAAGAACAACCAGCATCTGGACTCGCCAGATAGCAAAACTAATTTTACCATCAAATTTCTCAATCGCCAGATAGCAAAACTAATTTTACCATCAAATTTCTCAATATCGAATTTCGTCGACATTTTTAATAAAAAAATCCCGGTTGAATTATCGTGGCTCTGATACCAATTTGTAGGGGTACAGAGTGCGGAAGCATAATAAATTCAACCAAAGATTACGAGAAATTAATAAAGCAGTAAAATTGACACCAAGGTTTTTAGGTGGAAAACCCCTCTTTAAATAGAGGTAAAAAACCACCGGCGAGAAAGTAAAAAATTCACTAATATTGACAAGAGTACAAAATATTTTCTTCAGGCTAACAAGACAAAATAGCCCGTTACAAATTCTCTACGAGTATAGAAATATTCAACTAAGAAGTAGAGAAAAGAAGAAAATATAAAGGGAGAGAAGGAATAGAATTCCTTTGGTTTTTGGTAGAGGAAGGAAATGATGAGAAAACTTGTATTGAATTGTGAATGAAGGTCATGTATATATATATACCTAAGGTAGGTGGCTAATGTTGACAATGATATATATATATATATATATATATATATAGCAGCAATTTTTGAAAGCCATCTAATGAGAATAGCCAATTTTGTTGAATGTTGAATTTTGAAAAAAGGAGAGCACAACAAGTATGAGTCTGTGAAATGATCTTTAAAAACATCAATCTCGAATCGTTTTAAATGTTGAAACAATGAAATTGATAAGGCCAGACATCCTGATTTCTTTATCCTATGAAGTGAACATTCTTGCTCATATGAATGCAAAAGCATGGAAAGAACTTCAAGAAACAACAGTAAACAGACAAAACTTATTCATTTGAGCTTAAAGTACTGCACCTTGGTATCAACACATGCATGCAAGAACTTCTTGTCTTGAAACTATATATGTGATTGGGGAAGAAATGAAGAAAATGGGGAGGAATGAAGAGAGAAGAATAATTCTTCAATTTTAGTTACCTTAACAGAAGACCTTTTTTCAATTAGTTTCATCATGCCCAGCTCCGCTTCTTGAGCAGCAACTTCCTCCCTGAACATTGAACCTACACAATTCTTGTGTAAACAGAACCTAGGAGCCACATGCTTATAGGCATGACTCGGGATATGCCAAAATATAATCTCCGGTACCCTGTCAAAACCTTTCCCCTTCAGATGTGAGAAAACATTTTGCAAAGGAATCTCAAAAATACTATAATTTCCATGGCTTTCAGTTTCTGTCTTTCGCTACCTACCTTGAGTCTGGATTGACCAGATAGGATGTGTGCTGGAACCAGTTCACTTGGGCATTCGAGATAACCTCTGGATACGATCCACCACCAGAATCAAAGAAATACATATATGCAACTGCAATCTGAGGGTCACTGGATGATGAAAGTTTAAGAACATAGTTGGAAACACTTGGCCATAAATTTTTTGGTCCACCTTGGGAGTATGATAGGGTGTTATGCTGGATTTCATGTTGCATCAGTTCTAAACGTGTTGTGCCTTTGAAGCTGCAGTCTTTTTCCCCTAAAATGTAACCATCCAAACTATGGCAATCAGCAAAGTTTCAAAGTAATGCTTTGACTTCAGCACATTTAAGCATACTAATTGAGTTTTCAATCAATCAAGCACAAACATTCCATTTTAATTTTCATGGAGAGAATAACAAAAGGAAATATTTGAGTCCTAACTTAAATTGTACCATAAAAAAGGAAAACTTTAAATTTCATAACTAACATTATCCATAGAATGGTTCAATACAACATGTCACCAGTTTTCCTTCCAAATATTGAAAATTTCAATGTAACCTAACCTGTATTCGAAACATGTGCTGCAGGGCAATTTAGTGAAGGAATTCCAGTAGCCGAAAACCACTCCATCGGCCATTCAAATGGTGCATCATCGTGGTTCCCAAAAACACTAGCCCATGGTATTCCTCTCTCCCTTGTAGGAGAGATGGCTTGATCCCAATACAAGTTTGCATTCTTTATTGGTATATTGTTGGCTGTGATGACGTCTCCAAGATAGATTACAAACTCTACCATCACATATCATATATATCAACATATCAGATCCAGAAAACTTCTGGTAGAACTTTACTCATATGGTTAGTATACTAAGAATAACATACACAAATTTGAATCCTCTAACACGCCAATCAAATTTGCAATTGGATTCATGAATGGAATAACTACATTGACAATTTCAGGGAAAAAAGAAGAGCTGATTCAAAATCAATATAATACATGTTTTTACATTACCCGGTTTCTCTTTATCAAGCACAGTGGACATGACCCCGATTGAATTCACATCTTGCTTCGGACCCCAATCCGTCCATGCATCTTCTCCAAAGTGCAAGTCTGCAAATAGTGCGATCTTGAAAGGCGAACCCTTAGGCAACTGGAGATGATCTTCTCCGCCGGAGCGCAGAGCGAGATTCTCTTGTCGATCATCTGAACTGGAGGTTAAAATTATAAGTTGTAGAATTAGGAAAATGCGATAGAAGTACAAAATAGTTGATGAACTCAGATATTTCTTCTTCCCCATTACTATGCTTCAAATCTTCTTCCATCAGATTACAGAGTTATAGAACTTTTAAGTTTTAGTTCAAATGGTTAATTGCTTCATGGCTTTCATGGGTATGTGAGGACAAAATAAGGTTCCTTTATCTTTCTCGTTGTAAATGCCAATTTTTGGTTTTTATCAAAAAAGAAAAAAAAAAAGAAAAAGAAAGAGGGAACAATAATTTAGGTAAAGAAAAAGCAAAAAAGGGAAACATAACCATTTCAATAAAATCAAATTCAAAAAAAGGAAATTAGAAAAAATCTAAGCCGCCATGAGGGGGGCAGGGAATCGGATCACTCATCGGGTACGCAACTTCTCATGTACATATAGAGGAATAGAATAGAAGCACCGAGATACCATTTCCGTAATTAGTTACAAAACTAGGGGCTATAATAAGATACGCCCAAAACCCAGAAAAACAGCTGCCTGTTTTGTTTCGTTTTCTCTTCTCTTTTTTTTTTTTTCCTTTTCCCATTTCTTTTTTTGTTTCCCAAAACAACGCCCTGCCTCAGCGTTTCTAACGTTTCCTTTTCTGATCATTTTTATAACCCTCACTTGTCTGCAATTCTCAAAAAAAATTCGCCCTATTTTAAGCTAATCTGACAAGGATTTCACTGGCCCTTTCCGATTTTTCACTTCGAAAAGTTACTTGTTTCAAATTTTCTCTTGAACTTTGTGAGACGAATCCAGTTCCGGTACTATTTTTCTTGCATGCATCAATCTCCGTGTTTCTGGAGTTTTCTGGTAAATTTTTTTCGGTCAAAGTTGTTGAGTATCTGTCTTTTTTTTTTCCCCTTTTTTATCTTTGTACCGTACGCATAAAGATTGTATTTCTTGTTCTTTGATATTTGCAGTTTCGGCTGTGATCATGGAGAATAGGTTGCGGCAGAGGGGTGATTTTTATAACAGTCGAGAGTTTTCAAGTCGCAGATCAATGAAGAAAAAACCACCACGCTGTATGTTTTAAGATTTTACTTTACTTTTTTGGTTTTCATTCTCTCGATTTGGATTGTTCTTTTCATTATTAATGTTTGATCAGTTTCTGTTGTTGCATTTTTCCCCTTGTTAATTGTTTTCTTGATATTTTGTCATCTTGTCGGTCGGTTCCTCCCATATGAATTTCCCTCTGTTAATGATTAATTTTCTATAGGTCTAGATATTTGGTTGGGGTTTCATGATAAAAAATATCCCCGTAATATTATCCCCTTTTTTTTGACTTTTTTGCTGGGGTTTGGTTTTTTTTTTGACTTTTCCTTCTTACTGCATAATTGCCTATCATGTTTCTTTCCTAGTGTTGTGGATAGTACTCTATGTAACTCAGCAAAGGTAGCATAAGGCATTTGAGGCTGAAGGTTCAATTTGTTTAGTTCCTAAGTTTGGTTTGTGTTTTGTTTATCAGCTTTTTGGCATTGTGCATTGATGGTGGATTCTAAGAATTTTTAATGTGTTGATTCACCTATATTCTGGCAGTGAAGAATAATAGTTATGACCTATGCTGGTTGAAAATTTTCTTGATTAGTTTGATTGGTTGAGACTGGTATGCTGGTATTGCCAAACTGCCGATATATGTTCTTTCTGTTTCATCCAATTACAAATACCTGTCTGTTGTTTGTTTGTTGCTTTCAGAAATTTTTTTGTGTTGGTCTTATTCATTCGTACCTTTAACAATTGTTTGTGATCATTTCGTATCATGGCCTCTGTCCTGGGTAGAATGCCATGCTCTCTGCTCATTTATCGGATGTGTCAACTTGTCTTATTTAATGTTAACAGGTAGTTGGCAGCCTACAGTGCCTGCATGGGAGAAAGCTTTCTGCAAAGTGGTTGGGTCACTTGATTGGGAAGTAATAGTAGACATGAAAAAGTTTGTGCATCTGTATGATAATGTGATAAAGTGGAATGACTCTGCAGGTGAAGAAGCGTTTCACAACGCTAAAAAGAGATTCTTAGCAAAAATGCAGGGTCTTCCTTGTGATATACCATTGCCTAACCCCGATCTTTACATTGATGAAGTGGATTGGGATTCGGAAGTTGATCCAGAGCTGCTTTTAGATCTTGAACGTGAATATTCTATTCCTGATGCATCTGGAAATCATGAAACAGTTGTGATCTTTGGTGATAGTCTTTATTCCAATGAAGCTTTCTCAGCTGTAGGATGGGGAGAAAATGAAGAGAATTTTATAAAACCTACTAATTTGTCTTCCAACAATCCTGAAAATCCCAGGGAAAAGGCCCTTTGCATAAATAGACAGACTACAACTGGAAATGGATGGGGAGAACCAACTCAGAATACTCATCTGCTGGATGAGGGTGGTGAAACTGTTGGTAGGGAGACTTCCTGGTACCCGAATCAATATGGTTACCGTGTGATTGAACCAAAAGAGAGAAAGGGTGCTGATAATGATGTAGATCAGGGAACGTGGGATGTCAACAATGGGAAGAAAGAAGATGTTGGGGCATTTGCACCAAGGAATAATACTTCCAGGGTTCATGGCAATGAGCAGAAGGGGAGTTCTAAATGGAGGAATGGTAAAGGACAGAAGAGGGAAAGCTTTCTTCATGAGAACTCAACCACAGTGAACAAAAAGCTACCCTCTAGATGCTGGAAGCCATCGAGTTCTTGTGGCCCCTTGATTTACCATGGTTCAAGTGAAGCTGGGCAAACATGGAACCTTGAGAAGCCAATTCTTTGAAGGTGAAGGAATTTTCTCTATATTCCATTACATTCGGTGTTACTACATGTTCGCAAATAGTAGTAGGTTGTATATAATCAAATTCTGTAGAGTATGATGCTTGTATATGGGGCAATTTTGTGCTGTTATTTTGGAAAGCTTTCTCTCCCCAGCAATTTTGAGAATAATGAGGTTGCAGGATGAAAGATAATATCCATACCAAATCTTACTATTGTTTGTTACTAAGAGTGGTTCTGTCTTTGTATTCAGCATTCTGATTGATGAAAGAAGTATAAAGCTTTTTGTTATGTCTTTTAAAAGAAGGTATATAGTCTTTGGCCTATTGTTTGTTAATACCTGTTAAATAGTATTGGAGATTAAAGAAGGCTTGAAAAATCAGGAGATGATTTTCTTGGACATGTTAAGGATTTTTTTGTTTTTTTATTTATTTATTTTTTCTCTCATATATCTTTCTATCAAACAATCAAATATATATATATATATATATATGTTTTTTTTTTTTTTTGTTAACGAGGGTTAGTTCAAGATTTTTCTTCTACTTTATAAGCGTGTTAAAAATAAGAAATAAATAAATAAATCTGGGTCAGACCAATAAAGAAGGAAAAGTGCCAATGCTTCGATTAATTTTTCGAGAAACCCGGAGTTTATTTGTTGTATTTCTTATTATTGATTTGAAGAGTCTTTTACCCGAGGCCCAATTGATGTTTAACCCAGCCCATCAAACTTAACTCCATTTTAATGCTTTCCTTCTAAATTACCAAAAAAAAAAAGTGCTTTCCTTCTAGAATTTCCCCTTTCCTGGAAATTTCAATTTAGGCATTGCTCGCGCTCCTCCGACTTTAAGGTACGATACGGCCCGCCCTTCGTCTTCTTCACAACTGAAGCTTTCTGCTATTAACCCTAGGGGGAATTAATGGACATAGACGAGGAAAACTCAGCTTCAACTCCAGTTTCAGAGCCTTCTACTGGTGTTTCAGATAATAATGTTGTGGTTTCTGCTATTAGTCCGATTCCCCAATCGGTTCCTCCTGTTGTGCCACCAGTACTTCCACTACCTGGTGTTCCTAGTATAGCTCCAATACCTTCAGTTCCTCGGCAATTGGCACCATTACCTGCAATTCCGTCTGTACTTAGAACGGCTACTGCACAGAATGGGGAGGCAGGGGTTAGTGATTCTGATTCGGACCAGGATGAAGCTGGATCTAGTCACACTGCTTCAGGTCCTGCTCTTGAATACGAGATTTCAGAAGAGAGCCGACAAGCCAGGGAACGGCAAGAGAAAGCCAGACAGGATTTTTTGATGAAACAACGAGCCATGGCTTTGGCAGTTCCTACGAATGATAAGGCAGTTCGACAGCGCCTTCGCCTGCTTGGTGAACCTGTGACCTTTTTTGGTGAAAGAGAGATGGAAAGACGTGATCGTCTGCGAATGCTTATGGCAGAGCTCGATTCTAAAGGGCAACTAGAAAAGCTGATGAAAGCTCTGGATGATGCGGAAGCTTCTAGTTCTGCTGCTCCTGCTGAGGGACCCGAGGAGGATATTCAGTATCCATTCTTCACCGAGGGGCCAAAATCGCTCTTGCAGGCGAGGATTAAAATTGCTAAGTATTCCATTGTAAAAGCTGCTCTTCGTCTTCACCGTGCAAAGAGGAGAAGAGATGATCCTGACGAAGACTATGATGCGGAGGTTGATTTTACAATGAAGCAGGCAGAGAGTCTAGTCCTTGACTGCAGTGAGATTGGAGATGATAGACCACTTTCAGGATGTTCCCTTTCGCATGATGGGAGTATGCTCGCCACCTGGTATATTTTCACCTCCTCTGTTTTATTGTACCTATTTGTTCATTATTTGCTGTGCATGTGTTGCTACATGGATGGTCCTGCAGCTTCGTGTCTACTAGTTAGTTTTCTTGGTAGGTGTATTATAGTTTTACTGTCCGAAACAGATGATTTTACAAGATTGACAATATTAGAAAATATTGCGTTGTTGTAAGTACTCGGCATTAAGTTTAAACATTACACAAGTACCTAATCTCTCAGCACGTTTTGGGAAATCTTTAGGTATGAACATGTTAGATACTTGTGGCACTTGAGGAACTCTTATCCCATAGTAGTCTAAGACAAAAAAACTTGATATAATCTATTGGATTTGTATTATCAGTTCCCGTGTTTAACTAGTTTGCGTTCTTCTATGGTTTTCAATTATTATACTATGAAGCTATGATAAGTCTTGAATATCTTTGACCTAGTTAGGTTTCTTTTGGGCAAAATTGTTTGGGAAAATTGAATAGTGTCAACATTGTTATGTGCCTTTGCATACTTGTAATCATCTTTCATAAGTTTCCAAACTTTTAATTCTTTGAAACTATTTCTTTGGCATTCAGAAAATTTTCTCGCAGTTAGTGATATCTCTCTCTTCCCACTTTTGATCCCTTGTGACTACTAGACAAATGCATTACTTTTCAGATTTGTTTTACTGCAAATTTGGGCCAATTAGACAAGATTGACTACTTTATTTATTTGTTACTGAAAGAAACATAGATGAAATATTCAGTTATAATAGTCTAGTGAGTCTATTGTCTTCTTTCCTATTCCCTGCTAGTTCTCTAAGTGGAGTTGCTAAGTTGTGGAGCATGCCTCAAGTAACAAAGGTGTCCACTCTGAAGGGACACACTGAACGGGCTACAGACATTGTATTTTCATCCACTGGAGAGCATCTTGCAACAGCATCTGCTGACAGGACTGCGAGACTGTGGAGCAAGGATGGCTCTCTTTTACGGATATATGAGGGTCATTTGGATCGCCTTGCTCGTATTGGATTCCATCCATCAGGAAAATATTTGGGCACCACTAGTTTTGACAAGACCTGGAGGTTATGGGACGTGGAGTCTGGTGAAGAGTTACTTCTCCAAGAAGGCCACAGCAGGAGTGTGTATGGAATATCATTTCATAATGATGGCTCATTAGTTGCATCATGTGGATTGGATTCGCTTGTTCGTGTGTGGGACCTGAGGTCTGGGAGAAGTATTCTTGCCCTGGAAGGCCACATTAAACCAGTATGACCAAGTTTGTCATGACAATCTTCAATTTTTATGCATGTTATTTCTTCATCAAATGATCCATATATGCTAATGAAGGTATTGGTTTGGTTTCAGGTCCTTGGTGTGAGTTTCTCACCCAATGGCTATCATTTAGCTTCAGGAGGTGAAGATAATTCTTGCAGGATTTGGGATCTAAGGAAGAGAAAATCCTTGTACATAATTCCTGCACATTCTAATCTTATTTCTCAAGTGAAATTTGAACCTCAAGAAGGATACTTTTTGGTCACTGGTTCATATGATACAACTGCTAAGGTATTTTGCGTTTTATATTGATACAACTGCTCTGTTGTGATATTTCTCCCTTATGACCTTTTCCCTTATTTGCTAACAAGATAAGTTTGTGACCTTAGGTGTGGTCATCAAAGGATTTTAAACCTATCAAGACACTAGCAGGTCATGAAGCAAAAGTCACATCACTAGATGTGGGAGGAGGTAAGTTTTTTAACTTGAAAAGTAAGCTTATTCATATATGATTTTGACATGTATGTGTTATATTCAAGTTACTTCCTCCATGAACTGTAGGAGTTTAAGGCTGGAATTCTTTAAGTATTTTCCCATGGCAAGCTTATTCCTTGATTAATCAGTTGTATTGGCATGTGTTGTCTTTTATGATTTATTATTATTATTTTGAGTTGAAAATACTTGCATGAGTTCATTTATTTATTTATTTTGAAATTAAGATTTATGAGTTTTGGGCACCTAATGCTCCTTCGCTTTGTGCCCTGTCTTACCTCCTTCCCCATTATCTTCTAAAGGCCCTTCCCCATTATTCCTTACAAGTTAATGTAGTGTCTTTACCCATCTGATCTGTGCCAGCTATGCATTTGGAATGCAGTACGGTTCCTAATATTTGCATTTGTGCAGTAATACTGCTACTACGATCTATTAGCTTTTTCCTGTTTGCAATCAGTAATATACTGTTGATTGTTATATGCAGATGGTCAGTGTATTGCTACTGTTTCACATGATCGGACAATTAAACTATGGTCTTCCAGAGACAATGAGAAAGACAAGAAGATGGATATTGACTGAATCAACTTAAGTGCAAATTGCTTCAGAGTTCAAAATCCAACATTTGTTTGGGGGGCTTCCTTGCCTTTATGATATTCACTGGTGGAAAGGTACTTAAAACATGATTTAATCACTGGATCAAATAGATTTCAAAACTAATATTTGCTTAACCCACAAAAGAGAGAACAGAAAAAGGGGGAAAAAGAGAAGAAAGTATAATTAATGTTTTACTGAACTACTGTTAATCATAATTAATCTTCTCAATTTGTTATGCATGATCATTTCACTCTAAAGGTGAAATCTTATGAAATTATAGCCATCAACGGAACTGAAACTTGAAAAGGGGAAAAAAAGTGATAGGTAGCCCATGTGATGCTAAGCGTGGAATTACAAACTTTATTAGCCATGCATTGGGTAGGGTTCATGTAGAATGAATTTGAACCTTATTCTGCATTTTGATTGAATTTTCTTTGTTTTTGTTGTTGTTGTTTTTTTTCTTGTGCTCTCAAATTTGAACTGTTTGCCTAGTTATATGCTTCTAATGGATTAGTGTCATTTCTGCTCAAAATTTTAGTGTTTAACCTTTGCAGATAACCAACGCGGGCACCTCTAACCTTCCGTGGGGTTGTGTATTTCTAGAAAAGGCTTAATTCTACAAGTTGCTTATGTTTAAATAAATATCAGAGGTAAATTTTTTAATAGATATTTTTAGTAATATAAAATTTATTAAATATTTAATTAAAAATTACAAAATTTTAGTAACAAAAACTTTTTATTAAAATTTTAAATAAGCAATTCACACAATTTATTTATTTTAATATTTCTATTTAAAAAAAGGCTGTACTGTTAAATAAATTTTGAATTTTACACAATATTTTATTTTCTATAAAACTAATTTTCTAAGTGAAGCCCTACGTAAAATTTCCCATGCGTAACTAAATTTAAATTTCCCATGCGTAACTTTCAGGTGCACCTTTCAACCATCCATAGTATACAATATCATGTACTTTCTACAACTATGCCATTAAAATTAAGTAGGCGTAGGTAAAAAATTGTTGATGCGCAGACAGTGTCTCATGTGAAAAATCAGGTGGCTGCTACCCTAACCCAAATGGTGAAGAAAACCGTTAACACTAATCATATTGCACACACTCTCTTGTTGTGCACCTTGAAGTAGCTCGATTGCATTCAAAGTGCAGATTCATTTGTACCAGCCGGTAAGGATCCATCTTAGTATAAAAGTCAAAAAGCAGCACACCGCCTGCACAGTAATCATCATAAATTTCCAGTTCAGCATAATTGTGTATAGTATCGAAAAATCAATACAAAATTTCATATAATCCTCATTTAAATAAAAAAAAAAAAAAAGGGGTGGAGGCTATATAGCTCATGAGAAACATGATCTTGATTTAACCCACGACCTTTTATACGAAGACAAAGAGGCTTGAGTTGATGCCACTGTAACAGAAATTTTCATGAATTAAAAGGATGTATGCAACTATAGTTAATATCATAAAAAGCAAGAATTATATAATTAGTTAGAATCATGATCCGATTTAATGTATAAATTTCAACAGATCAGAATATTTTATCCCAAGACAAAATTTTCTACTAGTCGCGGTTACCATTTATAAACTCATTTTCTGTTTGATGCATATAGGTCAAATCAAAGTCAAACATCCATGGTCAACAACTGAATTACGAGGAAATGGTTCAGATAAGTCCTTACAAGGGTAGATCCGATAGAATCAATTCCCACATCAAAAGACAATGTTCCCGAACACCAAATTTGTTATCGCCAGAAGCGTGTAGAGAAATAGAAATAGTTACCTGAAAAACTAGAAGATGAACGCAGAGTGACTTTTCTGATCTCCTACCAAAAAGCCTTAGGAACACATTCACCAGTGTACCATCATTTGTGCCCGTAAGTAAGCCACTCTGAGGATCAAATCTGCAAGATTTTGACATTTATTAATATCTAAGGAATAAACTTGTGGAAACGAGACTGCGTGGACAGCAGTTAGTAGCTTACTTGGGCAGCCGATGCCGTGGACAAGGAATAAAACCAAACAACTGGCAAAAAATGATATCAGAGTTATTATACATCACAGGTGGTAAGGGTATAGACTATAGAGAGATAGAGAGAGTAGAAAACCTGAGGAAGGGAGAGTAAAAAATTTATAACTTGAGGAGTAAAAAACAATAGCAGCGTCTCACTGCAAAAGTTTAGTGGAAAATTTTGTTTGGATTAGCAGTGGAAAGAAACCCAAGATAATGAAGTTTCCATTTGAAAATGCCACATCAAATTCTTGTTCTCCAAATTCAACAGAAAAGTGAAAAGGGGAAAAAAAAAAAAAAGAAAAAAGGAAGACAATTATTTCTACTCTTGCAAGAAATCCTGAAAAATCATGACAATTTAGAGTAAAAGAAATAAAGAAACTGTCCCAAACACCCCCCTCAAAGTTAATTAAGCTTCTTTCCAGTTGCCAATATATCTCGTGGTAACCAAAATGGATCTTCTAACTGGAATAGTCTGAATAATAGATTCTAAATTGATAAAGTTTTCTTTGTGATATAAGTTCCAAGAGTTAAAATAGGAACTCGACTATTACTATATTTTCATACTCTGTAGAATAGTTTCTAGACCATTCAGTTAAATTCATTCAAAAATTAATCCATTGCACTATTATTCAAAACAAAAAAATACACATTCTGGATATTTTATGCGAGATATCCTCAGATAGCAATTTTGATGTACCTCCCAATCCTTTGAGCAAACACCTCTTGCAAAACTTTACTTGGGTTAAGAAGGAATGTGGTTGCCAAAACCCGCCTAATGCTTGAGTAGCACTTGTTTCCCAGAAAGGAATGGCCAATCTAAGCATTCCTTTTTGGGATAAGAGTGCTAACTTAAGCATCAGATAGATCTTATGGCCCGCATCCCCTGTTCACCCAATTAGAGTTTCTTGTTTTGGCTTGTTAAAGCAAGAGGAGTTGGAACAAGAAATTGGGATCTACATAAAGTTAGCTTGCTTTTAGCACCAAACATGAAATACAATACACACTGGAAGCAAAATTGGATACACACCTAAAATGTCCCATTATACCAGCTACTGCAAGAGTCATTCCAGCAAAGTATGTATAAGTGTCACCAACAAAAACTGAAGAAGGATACCTGTAATAAATTGGACAAAATAATTTGAAACTGGATACCAACAAATTCAAGTTACTGTCACCCAAAAGCTGAGAGGGTACCAGTTGTAAGCAAGCAAAGCCAAAGAAGTTGCAAGTAGTGGTTGAACAAGGTAAATAGAAAATGTATGTGCTTGTTTCTGAAGATCTGCAGAAGCTCCAATTTGCATGAGGTTGTGTATTAGAACCTGGAGCATATGATTACAAGGCATAAGGTTTCAGATATTATATCTTCTAGTTCAAGATGAAGTCAATAATATTTCAGTGTATAAGTCACTTACAGCAGATGCAATAACAACTGTCTGTCCAACTTCAAGGCCATTAAGACCAGCATGAATATTGATAGAATTTGTGCAGAATATTGCCAAAAGCCACATATAAAGTTTATATATTCTCCCTATCCACATTCAAAATTGTAGACGTGTTAGGATTAGCACAGTTTGAGCCAAAGATTCAATCAATAGTAAATTCCTCTTCCTGTTCTTCCCTCACCCTTACAGAAGCCCCATATATACAACCAAAAAATGGAAAACTTTTACCTATAACCATTTAAAATCTAATCTTGTAACCTCTAAGATTAACATAAATGGAAAGAAGTAATTATTTATACGAAATTACCTAGATCCAAAAGATTATGTCCAAAATATGGCACCAAAGGTTTTGGTATAATGATAGTTGTATGCCCTGTATAGGCCAGCAACAAAGGAAGTGCTGCAATAGATGAGAATAGCAGTTTCCTGTCTTCAAAATCACATGAAAGTGAATCAAAGTCCAAGATATGTAATTCTCGGCAACAAAAGTTTGTGAAGCAAGATCAGAAAACTCACACCCTCCAAGGCGTGTCAAGGACATCATCCATAAATCCTAGCAGAATCATGAAGACGATAGAGGATAGAACAGCCACAAGAGGCCACTTTCAGACAGAAAAATAAGGTTATAAATTTGCAATCGAATAAGGGAATCAATACATAAGCAACAGTAACAAATTAACCAAAAGGTAACAAATACAAGCAAGGAACTAGTTAGGGGATTATGAAGGATCCCCTGCATTGACGAAGTTGACCAGACTCAAATATGGAAATTATACTCACGTCAGAATGTGTAGAGTGATTGATAAACACGAATAAGTTCACTACCACCACGAATACAACTGCAGCCATAATTCCCACAGCCTCCGGGCTGCACAAATATCAAAAAGAACAACTGATTCACTTATACAAATAAAGTATTCCTAGCATCTTAGATGTGCATTTCAACATTCTCTTACTCCACAAATACATTAGATTTAGTTCGGAAGAAAATGAACTTACATTACAAAGTTAATCGATCTCATAACTAGAAAAAATCCACATCTAACTTATTAAGGCGGCAATTTAGATAGAAAACCCATACAACATTAAATTGAAACTTAACAAAGACGGTGGGAAGTGACTTACATTGGAACAGAGCCAAGAGGTGTACCCTTCTTGTTAATATCTTTCCCAAATATACCTCTTCTGAGGAGGGGCTTTGGCAGCATAGGGATCAAATATAGGGTGGCCAAAAACGCAATGAAGCTGAGAATAGCATTTACGGCGATTGAATTCTTGTACTCCGCCGGAATGTTGTGATGGAAGAAAATCAAGGAGAAATATGGGGCTAAAACGAACAAAGAGATCGTAGCGATGAAAGAGATTTTGGGTGGAGCAAGGGGGCGGGCTTCGGGTTTGGATTCGGATACAGACACTGATTCTACCTTCGCTTCAATCAGGTTGGAATCCGGTCTCTGCTCCTTTGCCCGTTTCTTAGCTGCCATTGTTCCACTCTGAGTCTGTGAGAGGGAAATGAGACCTCCTTTTTTTCGTCTCTACATATATATACATACATACATGTCCGTCTATTGGTTTTGCGTAGGGAGAACTAATAACGACGCGACACGTCAGATAAAGTTGTCATGATTGGGCCCAATTGATTATGTGGCCAAATGATGAAGTACTCTGCTACCTGATGACCATTTAGCTCTTGCCACATCATACTTTCTTTTCCTTTTTCTTTTCTGTGTTCAGAACGTACCTTTGGTTTGGAGTTACTCGGAAGGATCTGATGTCTATCTCATTCATTTATATATATATATATTTGTAAATATTTATATAAACATACAATTTCGTCCTGTTTCTTTTGTTATAACAAACTATCAGTAAAATCAAGATCCGAGAAGAACATGGAAAAGTCCATCAAATCTGTAGAAAACACCATTGTTGTGCAAGTAACATTCTTTCTCCATAATTTGTGACACTATCATATCATGCATATTATCACACGGCAGCTTGAGTTAGAGCCAAAGCAAAAACTTGCTACATCAAAAGAAATTTAACTTACAGAACTAATCCTACGTGGAGAGCGCTTGTCAATACACTTAACCGACATTGCTAACAAAATTGTGTAACCGGATATGATATGCAACAATGCAACCTCCAGATGGTTTTCTTCTTAACTACAGATGAAATAAACACATGCTAGCTTCCATTAACTTTTGGAGCCACCATGAACTGATCTTGAAAGAACGGGTGGATAATTAACCTAAACCTTCAAAATGAGACCAATAGGGCTATGATCACTGCCAGTAACATCTGGGAGAATGTATGAATCGTGAACATTATCTGCAATCGCTTCTGAGACGAGGAAATAGTCAAGCCGCCATCCTACGCATATGCCAAGGAAATTACTCCACGGAAGAAACATAAGATGAAATGATTGCAGAATAGAATAACTGTCCATCATGTTTACTTGAATATCACGATGGATATGCAATTATCAGCACATAGGAAGTCATGGAATAAAGAGAGAAGTGGGACCAGAAGTTCCATGTTTACTACCACTAAAACAATGTGTACCTTTGTTTGTCTTTCGTGCCCCATGCCTGTAGCCCCAATAGGTATAGCCAACAACTCCAGGGTGCTGCCTCCTAAAAGTGTCAACAAAACCCTTATTTAAGAAGTTTGTCTTGAATGATTGTCTTTCTTCATCTGTGAATCCAGCACTTCTTCTGTTTCCCTATGGAATGGATGCAACAAACATTGACAATAAGCATACAACAGATAACGAGTTAAAAATGATCAATAACCCTGTCCTAACTACAAGTTGCATACTCAAAACCGAAAACTATGTTTACAATCAACTTAAAGACGAACACTGCAAATGTTCTTTTGTCCCTTTTGCGTGTAATTTTCTGCTCCCAATAACTGATTAACTTATGGCTAAGAGATCACCAAATTGGCAACTATCACATAGTCCCTTAGCTAATCTGAACAGTAAATCAAATTAAAGTGCCCATTTCATTAAATCATAAATTCTCACATAAAAATATGTTATTCCACATTCAATCACAAAATGTTAATTGACAGGGAAAAGGTCATGTTAATCAAATCAAAGTAGGCATACTAAACCATGTCTACTCCACCAATAGAATATCCTCTCCATTGCTCAAACTTCAAACTACTAATTTACAAAACAGTCTTATGAAATAAAAATGAATACTACTTACTGCAGGATTATAGATGTCAATCTCTTCATGAGCGCAGTTAAGATCACCAGTCAAAATAACAGGCTTTGATTTCTCAAGCTCCTGGAAGCAATAAATATGGCATTAAAATTAGGTTCGGGGAAAATCAATACTTATTCATATGCAAGTCATTCCGTAACATAAGAAGGGCTTTAAAAATTCATAAAAAGTTCATCCAAACTAAATGCCATTTCATTACTTCTGTTTGCTAAATCCAAAAAGAAAAACAAGAATTACAGGAAGTAAATAAAACAAGAAGGAAGTTCAGTAAAAATCAAGCATCAATAAATAATTCAACAAGGGAGGAAAAAGATATGGACAATGTCACTGAACACGTGCTAGCTTTGTGTAAATAAAGGATGTTCTAAATATGTCACAGAAAGAAAAAAATCTGCATTATTTTTGAACAAGAAAATATCAACTACATCAGGTAGAAAAGCTCATATAAGATGTAATAGTTAACATAGTCTAATAGGACTTACTTTTATATAATCTCCAAGAGCAGGATCCCACTGTGTTATTCTGTACTCCTATAAAGCCCAAAAAGGGGAAAAATAAAAGAGAAGCAGAAAGAAAAATTGAATCCAAATTTCTCAGAAAGTATACATCTAGAGAATAATCAATAAGAAATATCTCAAGACTCTTGAATTAGTTACCAGCCGTTTCAAGCCATCACCAGAATTAGGAACATATCCACTTAGCAGATAGAAATTGTCAAACTCCACTGTCACAAGTCGCCCTTCAGTATCATGATCCGGTATGCCAAGACCATATCTGACAGAAAGTGGCTCCACCTGTCGAATGAGAGAAGAGGAAAGGAGATAAAAGTTACAGGCCTAGCCTTTTATTATTATTATTATTATTATTATTATTATCTTTTTGGATATGCTAAAAAAATCACATGATACTCCTGAACAAGAATGCTAAAGGTGAGATGCACAGTATTCTAATCTAATCCACTGAACAGCGTTTGCAAATTAGAAAATATACGTGAGTGAAATTTGAAATCTCATTGAATCCCAGAAATAACACCTGCCAGGACTATCATTGCTTAAGTTTCTTCACTTTATCCCCATTTTTGCTTCATCCTATTTGCCAACCTTTCCATTATGTATACCATCTTAGACGAGTATGGAATGTGAATGAATTGAAAATCTCTCCAAATAACTGAAAATCCATTTTGCCATGAGGAAAACGACTCTGACATCTAAATTTCCATAAAAATATGTGTGCATGCTGCCAGTGTGCCACATATTTTTCAATGAAAGAAGAAGACTATACTAACTTCACAAAATGAATTCAGGAAAACCTAAAGGATAAAGCATGAAATTCAATTTCATTGATGCGGGCCTGAATATAAGAATTATGTAAAGGAAATTGAGGCCTGAACATAGAGAAAGGAAAGGAAGAAATCAAACCCGTGAAATGACTGCAGTCCCAGAATACCCAAGCTTAGAAACACTACATGTCCAGAAGCTATTGTTATAACCTTCTATAAGGCCTTGTTTGACAGCCTCGACATCTTTTTCCTATTTTCAAAGATTGAAACTGTTCATTCCAGAAATAAAAGGCAACAAAATGGTTTATAAATATTAAATACAAAATTTAGAAATTATTCAAGCAGTTTACTAATGCTAACAAAATTTCATACAGACTAGCATTTAGCAGATCTTCATTTACACAGGCCACCCTACCTCAACATCACTGAAACTTTGACCTACTACATTATTCATCAGGGAGTTTAGTTCATTTATTAAACATCCTTGCAAGAGTATTCAGCACAGAGTGAGTTATCCAAAACAAAAGTGGATTAAGAAATATTTACCTGGAGTTTTGTCTCTTGCAAGCACAATACATCAAAATCTTCTCTTTTTGCAAGTTCCAGGGCAGAGAAGTTCTCCAACTTCAATAAAGCTCTCAAACCATTGACATTCCATGACATTAGCTTCAAATGTTTAGAGTTACCAGAAAGTGGAGGAGGCCTCATAGTTCTAGGATTATATGCAACCCACCCTTTTTGGGGTTTCTTGTGAGCAAGTAATGTCCAAGGTTCTACAACTGTTTCAGAGGCTCTGTATATTGTGCAAACTTCTGATGAGACATTTCTATTTGACCTGAACAATCTTTTACCTGTAAAAGAATTCCAAGTTACCACTTATCAGACAAAGGAAAATAAAAAGATTAAAACACATTTTTCAATAGATAAATAAAATAGGAGGTGAACAGAAGCACCTGGCACCTCCGAATATTCAATTGATTCCTCTTGTGTACTATTCAATTGAATTATCTTGGTATCAGCCTTTGTATTGCCACTGCTAGCTTCCTTTACTCTTTTGTTGGTCTTTTTAATACCAGAAATCTCAGAAGCATTTTTCTCTCTCAAACCATTAGCTACACTAGGCAATAGTTCATGCTTCTTATCAGAAGATACTTGATCCTCCAGTCCCAGAGAACTTTTGCCTAGAGCAATGGATAAGTAGCAAATATTGAAAACAGATGCCAAAATTTAAAATCCAAGGATAATAAAAGTAAGGACAGAAATAAGACCTCAAAGCAAACAATGTATTTTTAATGTATAAAAATTAGAGAGGAATACCATCTTTTTGGCTGTTCAGGTAATTCTTCCAATTTGAGACAAGTTCCGCCTTAGAACCTCTAGCTGGAATTCCAACAGTCCTGCAAGTTAACCGTATCAAACACTAATCTTAAGAGATAGTGTGTGCAAATATTGTACATAAAACATAAACAAATTATCAAATAAGCATAAATATAGTTTCAATCGGATATAGAAGAAAATTAATCTTAATGAAATATCAAGAAGCCTGACGGTAAACAAAAGTGAGCAAAATGGAAAAAGGTATGAGCTACTTGCGCTTATCCGATTTGTTTTTTTTTTTTCATTCTATTTTTAATTTCCCTGCAAATAAAAGTTTTTAAATGTAAGAAAAAGTTATCTTTTATTATGAAATTAGGAAGTTCAATAGGACCCATACAAATTAGCCTACAACATTTTAAAAGGATTTGTAATCTCCCATTTCTAATGGCCCAAACATTCTAAAAAATAGTAAAGGGTTACCTGCTTGTACAGATATAGACAGGATTCCAAACGATTTAGCTATAAACCTCACCTCAATTTTACTCGAAGCTGTTGTACTGTCAATTTCTCTATTGTATCTAAATCGAGATTGTCATTTTGGTCTACCCTGCTCTGCACAAAGGCAATTATTTCATAAGAGACATGCAAAATGTACAAACACGAGCATAATAAAGTAATTGAGCCACATAACTCCTAAAGCATAACGCATTATTCCTGCTCATATTTGCCACATTCACTCCTTTCAGCAAAGAAATCGACCTCGCTAACAAATTTTAGTTTCACCAAGGCTGCAACTGTTAAAAGAGATGTGCTAAAAAAATGAATGAAGTCTTAAAATCAAGCGTTAACTGACAAAGTAGTTTCTGGAGCATTGCAACGCATCAATTACACATCCAGAGACGGCCTATTACAATTGAAATGTTTATAGATGCGGAAAGCATATGAATATTTAATAATGCTACTCCCGTCTTCCTATAAGAGTTCATTATTATTTTATTCAAATGAAATTGAAACGCACAAAACTCACATCAGCTTCATCACTTAATTTTCCCGGAACTGATGCTGACGATTTTGAATGAAGTCTCTTGGACCCCATTGTTCTGAAACTCAATCGAACTATACCTTTAAATGTTGAAACCCTAGAAATCGCTGCAAAACTACAAAAGTAGAGTCAGGAAAAAGAAGAAAATTAACAGAAATCACGAGTTAAGACTAAGCATAATTGAAAACGAGAAACAAGAAACAAGAGTGAATCCAATAACTAGTTAAGAAAATTTTCAAATTTGGTGAATATTACCAGGTTAAGTTAGAGGAATTGCGGATTCCGAATTTGAGAAACGGTTTTTGCAGTATCATGGGGGGTGAGTTTTCTTCCTACTGTTTCCACCACCAGAGTTCACCGCTTCTTTCGAAGCGCCAAAAGTAGAGTTTGTGGGTCTCTTCAACTGTTAATATATATATATATATTTAGAGCATTCTAGATGGTCAACTGTTGAATAAGGTAACTTACTCAATTCATATTTATACTAATTTTTTTAAATTTTTAAAAATTATATACACAATTTTAAAATTATATTTACTTTTTTGGTATTGATGAACTATATTCATGTGCAAGAATCAACATTTAAATTAAAATGCAACAGATATTTGGTTAGTCTTGAATAGTAAGTTTATTAAAGAAACCATGTGTGCATTATATATATATATATATATATATATATATAGATGACGAAATACAAAATAACCGAATTCTATGCTTTAAATATTAACGTTGTGAGATCAACCGAATTGCCAAAAATTTCAAATTCAAGATTAAGAACTAAAAAGAAGGGAAAATTGAAAAATATAATATGTATGCGAGGTTTGAATTATAGCGTAGAATAAAGAATAAATGGTACATACAATTGATAATCATAAATAATTTCCTCTGATTTTTTTTTCAGAAAAAAAGTGAAGTTCCAATCCAAGCAGATCCTGTAGATGGATTTCTGTTGAGCAGGAAAATCTGAAGATTGAAAGAAATGTTGAAATTCTTAAGAGATTCCTCCAGAAGTTGGTTTGTACATCACCTTTTGATCAACTTCAACACATCTCCCACAAGATGTAGAGAACCAGTCACGAGAACCTTATAAAAACAAAATAAGCAAAACTTCATCATAGGATATGCTGTTGTAGTGAAGACAAAAGGAAGATCAAGTTAAATAATACAACAGCACGATGTCCAGAAATTATCCACCTGCATGAGGCGGTTCTAGTGATGAGCTCTAAAGAATGAGTCCCGTGTTATTATCCTATTGATATCTTGGTGTTACAACATGGTTTCAAATGGCAAGAACAGCAGCTTAAAAATCCTCTAAGAATTTTGTGATAATTAGGAACCAAAAAAGAAAAAAAAATGCTTATATGCACGACTCCTCCTAGGGCTGTTGACATACGAGTAATATTAGAAGTTCTAGTCGCATAGTAACATGAAGAAGTCAAAACAAACCACAAATATTTAAAAAGCCTCAAATACCTGAAGCCTAAGACGCGGATTGTCTGTTGCATAAGCCCTTAACCACGATACTGTCAATGGCAATGATGGAACCACTGCACTGCATGTAAAATATCCTTCTGCAGGTTTGCAATGTGAAGCGTCCTCATAAAGGAAATTTTTATGTGGAAAACATTTGGGAATTTCCCCATTGACACCCCTCTCAGCAAAATCTGAAGGGTAGAAGGTGGAAGTAGAAGATGCTAAGAGCTCTTGGATAATTTTAACATTAGAAGGGAAAAAGAAAAAAGAGAGAATTTTCCATTTAAGAAGGGGGAACACAGATAGGTTGCCTAACAAGTACCTTTGAATTAAACATCAAATTTACCTTTCCCATGTATCAACTTCTCCCATATCTTCTGGAGATTGAACTGCCATGACAAATCCTTTGAAGGAAAATCTGAGGGAATGACTGAGGCACCAGAAGTAACCTTGTTATATCTAGAGATACTTGGGACAAAAATGGCTTTTGAGAAGTGAGTTCCTGAAAAGATAAAAATACAATCTCCTATCACTCATTTTAATCTCGTATTACCTTTGAATGGAAATGACCATACAACAGGTAGGAAAAATAAAGGGTAACGAGCCCGGGATACTTTTCAAGGTTATGTAACCCCTAGAGACAGGTCAAGGCAGAATACATTAGGATGCAATAGAAATTGATTAAAAATAGAAAGTTTTAAATGCTTTTAAAAACATCCAACAATCACCAAGGCTGTCATTTAAGTAGCAGAGTGTAGTATCTCCTCAAATATAAAGGTCTGATTCCCAAAGTAAAGCAACCCATTAGAGAGAGAGAAAAAAAAAAAGGAAGGAAAGAAAGAAATTCAAGAACCGAATGGGAAAAAGCAGAAACAAAAGTTTCCTCAAGGATATTACACGTTCAATACCTAAGGCAGCACAAGTGTTCACAAGTTGTGGAAGAAGGACTTGAGGATCTCTTACATCCATGCAATTGAAAAGAAGAATCTGAAACCACCAAGAGAGCAGAGTTCAGCATTAAAGCTGGAAAATAACTATCCAAATTACATTAGCAATTGGAAGTAGATTTGGGATTCAGAGTCAGATAACTACGCTGGAAAAGAAGAAATGAGTAAAAGTATTGCAACTCACTCTTCACTCAAATTCACCTGCTTAGACATCTTCTCAGGATCTCTAGTATTATTCTGCAGGCAACCATTTCTCATAAAATCATCCACGCCCCCTATCCCTCTACATGGGAGGGGAACTCTGGAATTCTTTTCATCTTTCACAGCAGAAGAAAACCATCTCCCACATGCTTCCATGCTTTCTGGACTGTGAGCTCCATCAAAGTAGAAGATCAGTTCTCCTGAAAGGCCCCCATTAACATCAGGGAGTTTAGAGTGGCCCAGTAAAGAGTCATGGACAATCTCACCCCTGCCAGAGAGGCGTGCAATTGAAAGACCCCTAAGAAATGGTTCTGGTATACTGTCTTCCTGGCTTTCCTTTTTGATTATCCAGAATAGATTGAGAAAATTTAATAAATGTGCATGATATCAAACATACAAAGCTATTTGGAAACAATAAAAGCTCAGGAATTTTCCCAAAGCTAATTTTAGTAATTAAAAAAGGACAGATATGAGAATTAAGAAGTATAGTCCTTTTGTTAATTGGTTACATTCAACCCATCTATATAAACAATAATCAACAAATAGAGCCTCAATAACTCCTGCTCTTATGACATGTTAAATTATCACTGACAGTGTTAATAGTAGAAGTAGTCAAACAAACCTACAGGAAAAAATAGTGTTGTTACATGCTCAGATTATGAAAAACATAAAATTCATACTCATCATTAGCTGACTTCTATTTCATGATCAAGAGCATCATATGGAAATCAATAAATTCCGCAATTTACTAAGCTGAGGTGTGTGCATGCAAGTGAAGCTTAAAAGCACCAAAGAAGATTTGCAGAGTTTAACTAACATGTTCAAACCGCTCTTTCCAATTTCCTGTATTCTGAAGCCAACTTTTGCAAAGAGAAACAGCAAGTCCAGCATTGACGTACTGGTGTGCACCAGACAAACTTAGTTCCGTACCATTGAGCTTTCTACCATCAAGTGATGGAACAACTTCCAACGGAACCTAAATGGAGCAGACAATAAACCTAGAATACATGATATAACATGAATTGAGATCTTCAAGAGAGGAATTTTACTCCATGCTTTCCCATTTCAAAATCTTTGTATATATATATATGCAAAAACTTACAGTGATGAGACAAGTGTTTCCGGTAAAAAAACCAAAAAAAAAATAAAAAATAGACAAGTGTTGATGGAGTGAGTAACAATTTCCAACTTCAATGTATTTTCTCATTATGGTAATACATAGAAAGGTGTGCAGAAGGTTTAAGAATGTACAACTGAGGCTTTTGTCCAATATCTATTGTTTTTCTTTGTTCTGAAATGAGAATAAGATGAAGAGCATGACCAAAATTCTCTATCCTGATCTTATGATTTCCAAGAATACTTTAGGAGACTATCTATTTGAAAGGAAAGACAGTAAATAAAATAGCTGCACATTAGGTAAGATCAACCCTTAATCTTAAGCCTCAATAAGATAGAATTACCATTAGTTCATCAGCCCTCTGAAAAAGAACATCCATCGCCTCAGGTAGTTGTGGCACAGTGAAAGCAGGAACTTGAGACTTCAGCAGCAGGTAAAGACATCAACCAGTTCAGGGAAAATAAATTGAAAATGAAAACTGAAAATTTGAAATTATAGAAATTCCACCATGAACATTCCATTTGAAGTCGCAATGGCAACCAACCTACTCAACATCTGAAAACCCTACCTTGAAAATTCCAGCCTTATGAGAAGCAATCTCTTGGAGTGTATTGCCTACATATTGTTGTAAAATACTACCAGGTCAAATAACCTTCTCTGCATATTATCTAGACTATGAAATTTTAAATTATGAGTGAGAATAAAATGTATAATCTTTAAAAGGAGTGTCCCTAAATAAACTCCAGAAGAAATATTGAATAGCAAAGGTCAAAATTAATCAGACAGGTGAAGGATAAAACACACCTAATACCTCCATGTGATCCATTCCCAAAGAAGTAATCCCACAAACAACAGGTTCCTTGATCTACACAGAATTGAGAAAAAATTTACTATGTTTTGACTGCTTTGTAATCCTTACAAATTCTGAAAAAGGACAATATCAATTATTCTCAGGCTACATTTGAGAAAATTAATGTCAAAAGCAACAATACAATAATTAGAAAGTGAATGATGAAGCAATATCTCTAGCAGAGTCCATTAAAGATGCATTACCACATTTGTCGAGTCCTCTCTCCCTCCCAGCCCAACCTCAATAATAGCAACATCTACCTGCCAATAGAATTACAACACTCATTGCTGTCAACTGTCAATCAAATTAATTGTAGGGAAAAGGGAGAAGAACAGATAGTAAAAGATAAACCTACCTTTTCATGTACAAATATTTTAAATGCCAAAATGGTAAGGAATTGGAATAATGGCGGCATGGGTAAATCATCAGGAAGGTTCTCCTGCAATTCCAGGTTCCAATGTTAAAACATTTCAACAACCCCCATTTTATGGCTAATTTCATGTAGTTGGGGAATATTTCGAGTTCATGGATCTTTGCAACTTGGAAATTTTTTTATCTCTTTCTCCAGGTTAACAAGTCAACTAAGAACTGATAATGATAAAACAATTCCAGTGGCACGCATGATAAACAAGCAAACGTGCCTTTTACTCATATGGACCCTCAAAGATATACATATTTATATATATATAATTATATTTTTAAGATATTAGACAAGCATGAAGTGATAAATTAAGTTTTACTCATATGGACCCTCAAAGATATACATATTTATATATATATAATTATATTTTTAAGATATTAGACAAGCATGAAGTGATAAATTAAGCCAAAAATAAGAGAATCACATTTATAGATGATGCGTATTACCTTTAGATGGTTCCAGCAGTCCCAAAAATATTTTAGAAATTTATCTTCTGTTATATCCAACCTACAGAATGAATTCAAAGAGATAACTCAGTCTTTTTTCTTTTTTTCTTTTTTTTCCTCCAAATAGTTGTGATTCAGCTTACCTGAAATACTATTTCAAAATAACCACAGGGCTGGATAACAAAGTTTCTGCTTACTCTAGATTAGATCAAATGATGGATCAGTTCATGATGATTACCAACTTGCAGAAGTTATTAAGAGAAAAGGAACATTTTTCTTTTTCTTTTTTTTTTCACTTCGTTTCATATAGTGACTTCATTTTCTTGAAAGATTTTTGTATGGATGACAATTTCTAACCCCCCACTTTTAAGTTCTAGCTAAGCTTTATTCATTGACACATTAGAGATTTCGGAATAGGTATTCATGTCTATGAATGATACACCCCTTAATGGAATGACTACATGTCCTCTAACTTGATAGACGGACAAAATTAAATTTTGAAATATTCTCATGTCGGCACAAAGATTTCTATCTCCAAATCTTATAGGACATGGAGTTACATTCTCAACTCTCAAATCAACAAGCTAGTAGTAACCAATATTCACCAATCCAGTAAACATACCACATATTGCGATTAATGGAGATCCATCTAGCAACTACAACTATGATACTTTTAAACTTACACAAGTAACAATTGGAAAAAATATGATGTATTTAACACTCACCCATTGAGGCGGAACCTTTCCCTAACATCAATTAAATGAGGAGAAGTAAAAAGTCCTGTTTTAAAACCACATTCTCGCAAAATTGCCTCACAGAAAGAACATGTTGAACCCTGAAATAAGAACCAAGAACGAATTTAACAGAAATCCAAAACAGTTGGAAACAAAATCTACATTCAGAAGCACATATTCATCCCTTCATGCCTCCTAAGCTTCAAACTAATTGAACAATAATTTTTAGCTTAATTTAATACCTTAGAAACTAAATTAGAGAGTATCAGAAAGGAACTCCTGTGGATTTTCATATACAAAGAATTCAATGATAGATGAAAAGTCTAACAAAATTATCCCAACATTGTCAATCAGTAAAATGTAATGATAAAACAGAAAATAAATAATATAAAAGACATAGATTGAGACATCTATTAACAGTTCCAAAAGCAAAATATGGATCCCTCACTCTCCACTACAGTGGTAATACTCCCTTAGTCAGCAACTGGCACTATGCACTCAATTAAATTTCAATATCACAATTAACAATGTACTCTTTAGCTAAAAAGAAAGTACCTTTCCTTTAGTTCCAGCAACATGAATTATCTTAAGCCCACGCAAATGTTCTTCCAAGCCTAATATCTGCAAGGAAAATTTGTATTAATTTTCATATGGTATGAACCCAGCTTCAGTGTATCCTAAGATATGTTTACATTCTACACTTCAAGAAATGAACATATTTATCTTCTTTTCCGCTATTTTCTGCAGGAAATGAATTTAATCAATGACAAAGATGCATCCACCCAATATACAAAGAGACTAAACAATAACCAAAAGCAGTACAATCAGTTAAATGGAGGACATTCTCCAAAAGAAAATAATAATAAGTGAAAAGGTTTTGTTAGCTGGGCATACTATCATATTCCTCAAGAACGGTACCTTTTTTATCATACTTTTTCTCATATTTATTCCCCCTCCAAAACAATAGATAGTTCAACTTGTGATTTTCCTTGTTATCATCCTTTTGCTTTTCTGCCAAACTTTTGTCTTCTCTCCACACAAGCATGGGCATAATTAACATTAACCCAATATCCAAGAAACATGAAAGATAAGTATCTCCAAAAACAATATAAGTCCGTTTCATCAAATAGTTATGTCAGTACTATGTAATGGATGCAAAAAATAACCAATGCAACAAGAAATTCAGGTTATGTGTTCAACTAACTAGCATCGCAAAGAAATATAGTCATTAAGTATGTTAAATTTACAGTTAAATTAAGAGTATATGAATCAAATCGGGTCAATGATGGCATAAAGCATGTAGTAGCAACAGAACCTGAGCTAAAAAAATATGAGCTAAGAATTTACCTTACACAAAGAAAGATAGTACTAACCTTAACATACATTGCCATCTTGTCTAATTTCTTGTATTTGCCACATACTATAGATTTTTCTCTACGACTTTGGCCAGTGATGAGAGAAGAAAGTGCTTCCATGGCAGTTTCGTATGCAGGAGAAAGCTTTAGGACTTCTGAGTCTTGTTCATTAAGCATATTGCTTTCTGTTGTTTCTGTTACTTGAGATGACATCTTCCTTAAGCTAAAACCTTAAAAATAGAAACCCAAAAGTCAGTGAACATAATCATTCCTACAACACAAAGTGTATAAAGGAACATTTCTCTCACTTATTGATTAATGTAGAAACAGAAATTATATCCACCTCTTTGTCCAAATCACATCAAACTTCTACCCATATAGTTTAAACACCATAAAGTAGCAGCAATAATGCGGAATTATAGGTGTCTCCACTACAAGGATATGACTAAATTAGCTAATCTTGCAGGCACAAGATACCTACTTCCATCAGTTGCATGTGCTTTACTGGTATAGATTATATCTCTGCCCTTCATTTTCTCACCAAAAACCTCCACAATAAATCAAATTCCAGTAACCAATTTATTATGGGAGGTACACTCCGCATATTTTTCTGCAGTTGTTCATGCATTGCTCCATATCAAACATTTTTTCTCGCATGAGCAATCAAAAATAAGCATGGAGAAGTTTTCAAACACATCAAATACGAACTTTTACAACATTGTTACTCTTTCTTACCAAAACATTAAATATTTGGGAAAAAATTTAAAAATGAAAAAAAATGCAAATGCAATGAAAGATTCAAACCGACTAATAATTTAAATCAAAACGATCATGAAGAAGAAGAATCAATTTTTTTTTAATGATTTCTACCTCTATGGATACTGATTAATTGTGTGGATGTTTGAATATTTTTATCCCACTAGAAATTTCCTTAAAGATTCAAAATTATTAAAATTTGTAGTTTATAAAACTGATGTTTTTTACCGGAAAGGGTAATCCTTATACCCTTTATTGGACAAAAGTCATATTCCGTAATAGGGATGCACAATTTAGTAATACCGAGTACGAAAGTATTTATTCCACTTGATTTTTAAGAGTTTCAATTAATTTGTGATAAATAATAACACAGGCAATGACACTAAGTATTGCAATACACCTGAAAAGTTTACACCATCACCCTTCTTTCAGCTCCAAAAAGACTGCCAATGACATGTCACGCAAGAAAGAATAAAAAGAGCGAATACAACAACATATGTTGGTGACCTGGGGTATATTGCTGCCTGATAATTACTTGAGAGCGCCTCCTTTTAGGTCCAGCAAGATCAAGGAAATGTACAAAGTCAGGAAGGTGAAGAGTTTTCCGTGTCAATCCATGTGAAATATGGCGTTCCTTTGAATGGAAAACTGAAATTCCAGGTGCTTCCTGCTTCAAATAGGGCTTTGAATTCACAAGCATCAGGAGAACTCAATCCTGAATGTGACAAATACAAAACCCGCAGTAAAACCACGATTCAAACGGGAAAAGGCAAGAACAGATAAAAAGGTTTGGAGATGCAATACAATACTTATAGAACTGTTCGAGATTGGCAATCGGCGTTTGGCTCAGACAGCATGCTTGCCGCCCTCTATACTCCGATTCCCTGACCGGTGCCAAGAACTGGTTGCTTCCTTTCCTCTGTGTGGTCCTTATACTATTTTCCTTGAAATAGATTTACTCAACTTTATTTGGAAACTACTCTTTTGGACCGTTTGTCTTCGGCAAATGAAAAACCCTCGTCCTTTTTATCTTTTTCATTTTTTATTTTTTTTAAATTCAAATTTAATGTATATATTCAAATTTAAAAAAAAAGAACGAAAGTGAAAAAATATGACTGAATAAAATTTTTTTTAAAAAATAAATTAATAAATCATAAATAAAGACCGTTACAGTTTCTTAACGACTAAATAATCTAATTCACAACTTAATTCAATAAACTTTCCATCCAACTTAACTAAAATACATGCAAATAAACAACTTCTGTCCGGAGATGCATAGACAATCTGGGGGCTCATTCATTCATACTCATGGAGAAACAGGGAAGAAAACCGTGTAAAGAAATAAAGTTCAATGCTATGAGAAGATACAAACTCATATGAGTTCAGATGGCATCACGTGCAATTGTCTCATACTGATATGAGCATCCAGAAGAGGTTCTATACTTCCATTTAGGATAGCATCCAGACCAGGCATTTCAACACCTGTTTTTATGTCTTGCACCAGCTTGTTTGGGTAAAACACGTATCTCCGTGTCTCCTGTTTCTGTGTTTCCATAATGGCACTTCTGTTGATGCTGGATAATGTGGAGATTTCCTGGCTCCTTAGAATTGTGAGAAGTTTGGCCTTTAGGCGGTTAAGGGCCTTCATTTTGTTCGCAAAGCGGCTTCTTTCACCTATAAAAGAAGGAATCAGTTACATATACTTGCCAATTTTCCCACTCAAATTTGTACTCAGGATCAATGGAAAATTCTCAATTCAGCTGTCAATGGGAAATTGAAGTCTACAGAGCATGCTCTTGTTTATCTACATAAATTCTTACTCAAATTTACTCATTTCGAGTTGATAAAATTACTTATGCTTGTATCTTTTCTCACATATATATACAACACAGAATATCACATGTCAAAGAAAGTGGTACAATTATATTCTCCTACATTCAGATCCTGAAGGAGATTGCATGCAGATCACATGTGTCCTGAATATGGAAAAATAGGAAGGGCACAGCAAGTTGTTTGATTGTTTAAGTGACTATTTTGCCTCCTTATTGGGTGAAATCACTATAGCTGAAGCTTAATTAAACAAGACACTCGTAAGAAAGTCAATACTTGAACTAGGCCACAAGAACAGATGTAACCATCTGCTAAAATCACTTAAATCAGAATCTGCGTTAGATTATCACACGCTAATGCCCATGTACTGGTAGTTTTACCATACCAAACAAAAGGTGTTATTAGCTTGTATCTGCACCACGAACAACAATGTTGAAGCCCAGGTATGGATGTCAACTGTCAGCTACCTTAAAACATAGCAAACCCCATGCAAGTAACATATTTCATCGTGCATGTAACACAGATAAGTATTTGTTCCTTGGAAATAATTCCAGTTTCCTATATAAGCGTTACCCTCAAGAAAATTGATATCAAATAGTAAAAATCTAAGCGAGACAGCTGTTCAAAACAGATTGAAGTACCTGTTGACTGAAATGTCAAACCGGTTGGAGCATGTTGTATGTGAACAGCAGGAAGAGTCCTCTTTTCATCTTCACAGGAAAGGAATGAGATCACTAGATCCTTTTCATCTAATGGAAGGTCAGGAACTGATTCAAGAAAAAGGGGAATAACATCCACGGAAGCTGAATCTGCCTGCAAAGTATTAGTCTTGTTAGTAATACTTTTAAAACACACGTAAGATTATGCAGTTTAACAGCAAGATTCAAAGGTTTTTTCTTCATTCTCTATCAAATTACATAAACTAAAGAACAGTCACAAAGAAATAAAAAAGGTCTCTCTGAAAAGGACAAATAGCTTAGCTTAGTAAGGACTATCAGCAAGAGATAGTTAAAAACAAAAACTGTCACGACCTGAAATTTACAGACAGGGAGTCAAGTCAATACCTCAGAGACTGCAGATTCATCCTGCAAATTTCTTATCATACGATGAATACCTCTTTCACCCTTTAGGTAGCCATAAACAAACTTTGATTCGAACTCAATGGTTGCAGATTTGATACCACCAGTACTTGATGGATATTTCTCAACTATTCTCCACTTGTGACCTTGCTTTTTAGCCCACTTAATGTACATTTGTGAAAGTTGTTCAGCCCACATCTGGATCAGTAAAAATGATTCAAGTTTAAGCTTTACTGTTTTATTTCTCCAGCATTATGTTCAAAGACAGTCTAGTCAAAAACTACACAAATTCACATCCGTCCCTCATGCAGGATTAGTTAACAAGGTTCCATCCCTCAAGGATTATCAAATTTTTATTCAAGGAATTAGCTAATGGGCAAAGCATTGTACAGTTATCAGTTTGTAATAAACATGAAATGTGGGCATAAGGAAGGAAAAGAACAGTTAGAAACCTCATTATAGATGCCTCCACATCCAGATTCTATGGTAAGAGATGCTCCCTCCTTATCGTATGGCTCTTTAAGACTCTCAGAGATTTTATACTTTTTTAGAAGTTTGTTAACATCAATTGATGCAGTATATGCCTGCTTAAATAGCCCATCATTTATGGCATCCAACTCAGCCAGTTCCATAATAAGCTTAGCTTCCTCAACCTGCAGAAAAGTAAGAAATGCTGAAGAAATCTTCAATTTATAGCCTTTGCTGAAAAGTATGGGCATTCAAACAAGTGATGTAAAAGTATGAAGCATCTTTCTCCAATTTTCAGTAACAGCAGTTATAAAATGATGGTAGCATATTACCTTATACATGAGATCTTTAAGAGCATCAACTAATTTGGCACTTTCAGCCAAATTATCGAGGATTTCATTCGACTTGGATAGGTCATCCCACAAGTTACACTCGCGAACAACTTCTTCCTGGTTGATACGCCTTGATTCTTCAAGTTCCAGTGCCGTGGGTGCTAATATCTCAGCCCTAAGAATTGAATCTTCTACCTTTTTCCTCATAGAAAACATACCTGCACAGAAAAAAGTTATATATTATATATATACATATGTCTGTCTCTCTAAACAAAAAAAAAAAATGATCAACGGCAAAGAACCAGCGTTCATCTGTCTCTGGGAGTATGAGTTTAGGAATAAGGATAATGGAAACAAACCTAGTTGTTTGTATAAATTCTTCTTGCCGTTGGTAGGCTGACAAGCCCGAATTCTCGACACTCTGTATCTTTGCCGCAGTCCCAGTGAAGAAGTTGAAGAACTAGCTGCCGTAACTGAAATGAGTTCAGGCGCCAATTTAGCCATAGTTGGTGAATTTTGAATTATGCCCACAGTATCACTACTGTCTAAAATAGTAATACTGAATTCAAAGGCAGCAAGGATTCCGATTCCAAAGGATAGATAGTTGGGTTAAAATTTAGAACCATGAACGAACTCCGCCACCGGGGAATACGGCTGCTTGAACTTCATTGTCGGAAATTGAAATTCCTTGGATGGCGCCTGTGCTGTGCACGTGCCCCAGCCCCTTTTCACTTGTCTTTCTGCCGCCACACCCTTGAATAAATATCAACTCCTTTGTCCGAAATTTAAAATATTTTTAATTAATTCAATTCTACACAAAAAAATAAATAAATAAAAGAAAAAGGACACTACACTACAACTTAGATAAAATCATAATTTGTAACTAAAATAAAACTAAATTCTTTTTTAAAAGAGTTTGATAAAATAAGTAAAAATTAACTTTTAAAATGATAAATAAAAGAAAACGAAATGCCAGACACCGACCAACTCAGGGTTGTAAAACAAAAATCCAAACGAGATTTATTGTCCATCGAATAAGATAAATTAAATAACCTATACAAGTTTTGTACATCAATAGTCCCCATTCAGAACTTGAAGTTGGGGGTGGGGGTAAGGAAGTGGTAATTTTACATTTTTCTGACTACTTTAATTACTATATAGTTTTCCCTAATGTAGATAACCTGAATCACAGAGAGCATTCTGCAAATCTAGGAGCTTCAAGATCAAGTTGTTGTGTCATGATGCAATTCATAAACCAGTCATTACTGAACGTCTGTATTCCCTTCTTTATGGCTAAGATTGCTTCCTCCACATCCTCGTCACATGCAATAAATAGAGCTTTCGATGGTTCTTTCACCTTGTCTAGTTCACAAATAACCTAAAATTTCAAAGATGATGGTTATGATAGAATGGAAAACAAACCAAGCAACAGTAATTACATTTACATGAGCAGCCAAATGTGGAAAGCCAGTATTAGTTTAGAAAAGCAGACCCTGAATTGAACAGAAGAGGGAAATGGTAATGCAAGTAAAAGAAAGAGAGAATCTTGGATTTGAAAGAGATAATCGTTAGTGGAATAGAGAAGACTTCCGATTACCTTCTGTAATTTCCAATGGTAGTTTCTTATCTTGGTTAATTAAACATACATGCCAATCGTAAGTTCACATAGAAAACGAGAACTGAAGTTTGTTTCCCAAAACCCTAACAAACAACCTTGAGAAATCGTCCTTTCCAAAACCTGAAAGAGTTTATTGAAAAAGAACTTACATTTCCTCCAGCAGAGCTTATAATGCTTGATAGGCTACGCAATGGAGGTTGAACATGTGCAGAAAGGCATATGTCATAGCCTTTAAGCAAACAATTCGCCTTTGCTCTTGCTTGAAGAACTGCAAGTTTTAGTTCTGTTCCGTACTCGCGCTTGTAATCTTCATCGTTCAAAATAAATGGCATCTCTTCTGCAGATGCAAATAAATAAATAATCGACGAGATTTGATTGAAAAAATAACAATAATAAATTAGTAAATTAGACCCACCAACAAATCTGCCTTTCCGGAAGCTTTCTTTTAGCCAACTGGGAGAGAGAACCCAAGCGCTGCATAGATGTTAGACATTAATGAAAAGAAGATATTAGCTCCAAGCAAAGCTAATTAGCATCATGCAGATATAGGTATGAGCATGCAACAAAGAGAAAAATTATTTACATCTACGGTGAAAATACTGGGAATACAAGAGAAAAAAGATTTGACCTTTGTGATGGGAATACAGGACAAGTTTAGCTTTAATTGTTTCTTCGACCCAATCCTACTTTATGATCTAATCTTATTTTTTTTCAATTAATGCTAAAACTTGAAATGGTTAGATGGAACTGATCTTTTCATATAGAAATCTTCATTCCTAAAATTGTGTAATAATAAATTCAGTCACATCTTTATATCTTCAAGAATAAACTGTAATTAAATCTTTAAATTAGGTTAAGAGGAGTATTCTAAACAGGCAAGACTATGTATCAGATTATCAGTCACCCTGGTTTACAGAAATTGCATATAACTAAATTCAATAACAAATCAATAAACTTACCCCGAGCACAGACCAACACAGAAATTCAAAGTTCTTCTGACTTTCCCAGTGACAATGTGCGTGCTTAGAGTTCCATCGTCAGTAACAAATCCGCCTAAATCCTCAATTACCTACATTAGCACCAATATTCCGTTAGATACAAACTATTATCAAAGGAAATATCAACTGAAGAATATCCTACTTCAAGCATTTCTTCTTTTACTTTTCTTCAAGGAGTTGAGGGAAAATTGAAGTGGAGCCCATACACGTGATTCCACAAAATCACATCAATTGTTTATTGGAGCATACCTTGGTTAGAGCTGACTTCTTCTTGTAGTCAGCAATATTCATCAGCATAACTCTGAAGCATTTTTCTTTTGAAAGTTCTCCACGGCCATGATGTTTTGATGTCATGTTATGTGGTCTACAGTTTTCATCATTCTTTCCCAAACTATTGGTCAAGTTATCTTCATCAAGAAGAAACTTGTTTCCTTCAATGAATACAGAGCTAATACTAGGACAGTTATTTCTTGTGTCTCTTCCTGAGGCAGAGTCCCTCGCATCAGATTGACAATCAATTGCATGGCCACCCTTTACCTTTTTTGACTTAAGCGAGGTGCAGGAAGCTTCCCATACCCTCTTCTTAGTTTGCTCTCCTGAATTTGAAAATCCTCTTTCATCAGCTTCACAATTTTTTGACTTGCCTAAATTATCAACCATATTCCAACAATTTGTAGTCACTAGACAATCCACCTTCTGGTTACCTGTAATCAGCCAAGTTTAACCCTACTCATAAGACACAGATTTGAGAACAAAATCGCCTTAGATAAAGCATTTGTAGACATAGACATAATTCGTGTGAATTTGGCTCTGTGCACCAGTAAATGTGGCAATACTGATTCAGAATTTGACATAATTTAAAAGAAATCCAGATTATTTTATCCTTTCAAAGCCTCAAGAAAAGTATCATCTAGATACGCATGGATATTATGCTAACATATCCCTTCATCACATATTCTGATTTCAGAACATGAAGTCCAGTAAGGAAAAGGAAACCTTACATTCTCAGATCTAAACGAAGCATTTTTTTTCCCCTTTTGGTTCTTACAGAGCTTTCCCTAGTGATCTAAGCTTTGAAGGACCCAAGAATACAAATCCTATGATAGGCAAAGTAGCATCCTTTTCACAAATTACATCCATTAGGTGATAATCACAGGGTATGCATCACCATCAGGGAAGTACCAAAACCACCATCTTGTGTGTGCGTATGTGTGTGTATATATATATTTTAAAGAAAAAATCTACAGTTTTACCTCCATTCTTCAGAAATCTAGCAAGGGTCATATTATCAGGTGGTGAAACCCCAGTGGAGCTGATTATCTGATTCAGCCCTTTGGGAGATTCGAGGTCACAGTCTACACATTCTTGCTGTTGTTTCAAGATAATATCAGATGAACAGTGCTGCTCAGGAAGCTTCAGCGGAAATGACAGTTTCATGAGCTCTTCAGGGTGAACAGAACTGTCACTAAGGTGAGAAACCATGAGGGTTGAACCTCCAGGAAAGCACAATGCCTTGCGAATGTCAGCCTTGATAGGCAGCCTTCTAGCTCTACCCTTTCTGTTTACCTCGCCAATCACCACAAATCCCTGTTGTCACAATAATTTTTCAAGTTACATAAGCAAGAACAAATATATATATATATATATCGCAAAAGTTTCAATTAAAGTCGATCAGAAAGCTATTTAGGGTCAAGAGTCTCAAGACCACCACCACCCCTATATACACTGTAGGAATTACCTGTTTCAACCAAAATCCCTCAGACTCATTGTCTCCCCAACAGAGAATGCTGCGAACACCAACTCTCTGCAGTCTCTTTCTTAGCTCCATGTACAAAAAGCAGCCAATCCCCTGAAAGCCAATGAACTTTTAGGCTAGGTGAAATTGAATGTTGAATGTGGAATATAGTATGCCTATAGGTATATAGCCATTGATGGCTGAAATTAGAAAAATAGATGAGTAATTAATTACTGTAACATTAGATATTACAATAAGTTAAATTTTTCGTAGTCTTGAAGTCAACATCGGGCACTCACACTATTTTTCCCTAAAAAGGAGGAGAAAAGGGGCAACAAGGGTTGGAAGTAGTAACTGAAGTTGTTACTAAACCCCCAACACAGTATCACATCACGTGAAGCTTATTCTTTTGAAGAAGAATATCTATTAGAAAAATATGTCAACAGACTAGGAACTATAGCTGCAATATTGCAGTATTACAATTTAAAAGGAGCACTGAAGCTGAATGAAAAATATGATGTTTGCACGTCTCATCTGCAATAGCTACTGGAATTGTTACTTATGGAAGTAATTCCTAGCCTCACAAGAAGTGAATTTTTTTATGTTAAAAAAAATAAAAAAAATAATAATAATAAAACAAAAGAAGCAACAAAAAATTCAGAGAGACATCAAAGATTAAAGTTTGGTAGAATCACATAACAAGTGACCTTTTTCTGGTACTTTGATCTGACAGCAGCAAGGGGAATCTCAGCATATTGTGTATCAGCTGAAACTATTTGATAGGTAATAGCAGACAAAGCCTGTTGGAAATGTGATGAAGAATAAAGCAATATAAATTTCCAACTACTTTATAAGTTAAAATTTAATAAATAGACGAAACATTAGGAACAAATTAACACATTAAATATCTTAAATAATTTTGGACTTAGAAACAAAAGATGTACCTCTTCTTGTCCTTCATTGCTCTTGAATTTCAAAAGTAAAGTACAATACTTCCTAGAGAAGCAAACAGGTAGACATCAGTCTTAACCGCTATTCATTTCAACTTTAAGAAAAATACAATTAAAAGATGAATAATAAAACCTTAATGATTCCCTGAATTTCAAATAAAACTGGTTTTATGAACATGGAAATAGAGAGAGGAGGGGGGGGGGGGGGGGGGCGTAGCTAATACTTTCTCAATCAACAGGATGGAAACTGAGTTGAGCTATGCAAGTGCAGAAGTCAAAACAAAATAAGGGAAAGCAAGTCCACATTACCCATTTGACACGCATCTCTCAAGAAATAGTGATTCCTTTCCAGTATTAGCAGCATAATTCATTGCTGGTAGCTCTTTTGAGTATATATCAAGTGCTTCCTACACAATTGATAGAAACACATAAATTAACAACATCTGCAATACAAATATGTCACATGGAACTGCAAATTGTGAAAATTGGAATGAGCATTTAGTACACATCTTACCACTGAATAATAAAATAGCCTTTTGAAAACTAGAAAACTACCACACACACACAAAAAGAAAAGTGAACAAACATGATATTAGGGAATACCTTAATCAAAATTTTGGCATTGCCGTCCGAGTCTTTAGGATTAACAAGCACAAAGTAATACTCACCTGACACCAAACACATCCGACAAATGTGAAAATAAAAAATTTAGAGCAGGGGGAATCAATAATCTCTAAAATATGCAAAACTTTAAAAGAAAAATCTTCACCATTTTCTTGAGCCCCCAAAACTGGGACATCTTTATCAGTCTTTCCGCATTCCATCCCTTCTACAACTGTCACACGCGAAAATCCCAAATCATTATTATCGAATAACAGTTTCAATCACCACAAGATTAATGAAAAAAAATAAAACCTGAGATTTTGATATTGGCAACTCTAGAAAGAGATATTTGGAGGTTGTTTTGGTTCAATTCAGATTTAAAATCCTTAGCTTCAACAGTAACCTCGCAATTTCCTGATAAAAATTGAACTGAACGTCATAAATCCATACTCAAAATTTACACACAAACATAGTATCGATTTCGTTCCAGATGATTACCGATGGAAATAGGAGCAGACGAAGAAAGTGCATTCTTCTTCCGTGGCGCCATAATTTTTGAGATTTTAAATTGTGAGAGGGAAGCAATTTTAATTTCACGCGGCTATATATATATATATATATATCAGGAATGAAGGTTATTTATGTAATAATCTCATAATCCTTACGTAATGGGCCTGATGGCAGTTATTAATGAAAAAAGAGAAAATTTGGCCCATACAAGTTTAAAGGGCTTAATATTTAAACTTGTACGGCCCAAATATTTTAAAATTATAGTCTGTTTGTTTTAGCGGTCCGATTTAGTTGAATAAAGGTAATTATCAATGGATAAATTAGAAAACAGAAAAAAATATATATATGTGTTAAGGAAGAAAAAAGAAGATGCAGCGGAAACATGAAATTGAAATATCTACAAATATATACATACACAAATATATATGTTCAAAAAGAGGAAAGAAACAGGAAGAAGATTTGAATTAACAGTCGCGATTGTGAGGTAAAAGGAAATGCTGAAGATACCTAAGAGCATCATCAATACATACATATCTCCAACTCACGATGTTCAAAACTCCCACACTAATTTTTTCCACCATTAGTTTTCCATCCTTTTCTCTCATTCCTAACCTTAAGTCAGCCACCAGTCCACTTGCTGCGCTGCTCGAACAACACCCCGCCGACGACGGTAATTCCTTCGAAAACCAACCTTCTAATCCCAACACAAAATTCCCTTTCCCTTTACAATCCATCATCGTAAAAGCACTCTTATACCCAGGCGTCAAAACCACGTTCCACGTGATTCTCATGTTCCCCAACTCTTCCACACTAGTATTCCCCCCAAAATTATTATTATTATTCTCGACGACGTCGTTCCCGAAGTTGATATCGAATCGGAACACGCTGTTTCTGTCCACGACTAATTCGCCGCCTGGTTTTACGGTGGTCAGAAGGCAGGTTTTGCCGCTGTATATGTCGACGGAAAACAGAATGTCCTCGAGGCGAATACGAGGTTTTAGAGGCGTCTGCATCTGTAACCTACGTTTTTCCGAGACGTGGCCGAGGGCGTATAACTTGTGATAAGACAAAGCAGCATTGGACTTGCGGAGGTTGAACAGAGACGGATAAAATTTGGCGCAAATTGGTTGCCAGAGATGGTCGGACGACATGCAAATGGACCACGATTTGCTAACACATGAAGCCGTGGCTAAGGTTTTCGCATCCAGATGGTTAGCGATGAGGACGAGAACTTGCCATGGCGGTGAGCATCTATATAACTTCTCAGACATGGAATATATTATTTTCTTTCCTATATATTTCTTTTGCAGCTATCTATATATATATATATATATATATATATATATATATGATTTCCAATGGTTCTGAAATTGTCAGTGCTACGGAGGCTGACTCATGTATCCGTGAAGGTTATCATTAGCCACGTGTAAATAGTGATTTAACAAGAGACCGGTCTGTGCTCGACACCTGCCGTCAAATTTTACGTGGAAATTTTTTTGAAACGATGATGATCGAGGAAGGTCGGTATATAACTTTATCCGTACGAATTTCACGTAACAAATGAATTTTTAGGACAGAGTGGAATTTACAGGAAATTTAGTTAACGAGATGTAAAGATGAAGTGGTTAATGGACAGGAAAAATTTAGGTCATACAAAAATGTACCATTTGTGATATATTTTATTTAATAATAACGTAAAATAATATTAGTTATAGAAATTTGATTTTTTTTTTTTTGTTTTTTTCTTCTACGTATCTAGAAGCATTCTAATACAGTGTGAGTCAATCGGGGTCAAAAGAATTTGACGAACGTCAAAGTGGTAAACGGGCGGAAGTGTGTGTTTGGTGGGGCGGGGTCAGTCACCGTACAACGCGCCGGTACTGCCCGTACATTAAAATGTCAAGACTCAAGAGTAACGTTGTTGAAATATTTGTTTTTGTCACTCACCAAAAAGAGAAAGAAAAAGGAAAAGAAAAATCTTGCTCTTTTCTTTCAACATAATTTGCACAAAATATCATAAATTTATAGTTAGTTATATATTATAACAATCTTATTAAAAAAAAAATCAATAGAGATGGTAATTATCCAAATGAGTGTATAAGTTTTAATATATATTGGATTTAATTTGAAAGTGCAGATAAATTTAGATTTTTTTTTTAAGATTGAGTTTTTTTAAAATTAAAATGAAATTAAGCGTTTAAATTATGAATATAAATAAGGAGTTAGTTGTAATAATTTTGAAAGGTTGTTGGTTTAAAATATAATAAACAAAAATATTTTAAAATAAAAAAAATTATTACCAATTATATAAATATCTTTTATAAAAAAAAAAATTTAATAAATAATTTAATTTAATTGGTAGCATTGAGTCTCAAAAAAAAAAAATTTAAAAGGTTTAGAATTTTTTCAAAACTAAATTGATTTCTAAATGTACCCTAAAAAGGAACAGGGCAAGTTTCCCTTAGAAGATAGCCTGTATAATTGCTTCAACAGTGGGATGACCAATTATTTGGACGGAGAAAATTGGTAAGAAATCCGAAGAATTCTCAAAAAAAAGAAAAGAAAAAAAAAAAAAAAAAGCAGCAATAGAAAGGAATGGCGATAGCTTCGCTATCTGCATGTTCTCTACCTTCAGCTACAACGAATTTTAATCACAAAGGGTGTTCAGAGAATTCCGCAGAAGTAAAGCTTTTCTCAAGACCTCTTCTTTCTACAGGTAAGTTAGAATTCTGCTCTAAATTTGGTTTCAGTGTGTATGTACTGGTCTTTTCAACCAAAACCCACTAAAAACCATTTCTTGACAGGGTTTAGTAGAGAGACTAGCAACACTAATAGCAATAAGAGATCTTTATATGTTTCATTTGCTGGTAAACGTGGTCAATCAATAATCAAGAAAGTAGATAAAGAAAATGGTGTAGTTCCATCAAGGGGTTCCGGTAGGTTAATTTTGAGTGAAGGAAGAGATGGGGATGAGAATTATGGGCCCATTTGTCCAGGTTGTGGGATTTTTATGCAAGATAAGGACCCAAATCTCCCTGGATTTTATAAGGAAAGGAAGGTGAATGTTAGAGGTGATATAGCTGAAGATGAGGATTTAGTGTTTGACGAGTCTGAAGAAATTGATGAGGAAGAAGAGGATGAGGATGAGGACGAGGAAGGAAGTGATGGAATTGAAATGGGTTTTAAAAATGAAGATGGAATAGATTGGAATCTAGAGGAATTGGAATCTGACTGGGAAAAAGAAAATGATGAGTTGAAGGAGTTGGATGGATATGGTCCTGCTGATGTTGGTTATGGTAATATTACAGAAGAGACTATTAAGCAAAGGAAAAGGCTATCTAAGTCAGAGAGGAAAAGGTTGGCTAGAGAAGCTAAGAAGGAGAAGGAAGAGGTAACCGTCTGCGCGCGCTGTCATTCCTTAAGGAATTATGGTCAGGTGAAGAACCAGTTGGCTGAGAATTTGATTCCTGATTTTGATTTTGATCGCTTAATAACAACTCGGTTGATGAAACCAACAGGGGCCGCTGATTCTACTGTTGTGGTTATCGTTGTTGATTGTGTTGATTTTGATGGTTCATTCCCAAAACGTGCAGCCAAGTCTTTGTTCAAGGCTTTAGAAGGGAGCAAAGAAGGTTCTAAGCTTAATGCAAAGCTGCCAAAGCTTGTACTAGTGGCAACAAAGGTGGATCTTCTTCCATCACAGGTATCTCCTGCAAGATTAGATAGGTGGGTCAGACACCGTGCTAAGGCTAATGGGGCACCTAAACTTAGTGGTGTATTTTTGGTTAGTGCTCATAAGGATTTGGGAGTGAAAAATTTACTATCATTCATTAAGGAGTTGTCTGGACCTCGAGGTAATGTTTGGGTAGTTGGAGCCCAGAATGCAGGAAAATCCACACTAATCAATGCATTTGCTAAGAAGGAAAGAATAAAAGTCACAAAACTTACAGAAGCTGCTCTCCCTGGGACAACTCTTGGAATCTTGAGAATTGGAGGAATATTATCTGCCAAAGCAAAGATGTATGATACACCTGGTCTCCTGCATCCGTACCTAATGTCTATGAGATTGAATAGGGAGGAACAGAAGATGGTTGAGATGCGAAAGGAGCTAAAGCCTCGAACATATAGGATAAAGGCAAGTTATTGTTCTCCATTTTCAATTTTGTATCTATTTGCATAAACAAAAAATGGAGAATTTGGTTGTAATCTTATACAGAATGTTGGACCTTTCAGGTATGTCAAACTGTTCATGTTGGTGGCTTAGTGAGAATAGATCTCAATGAGGCTTCTGTGGAGACAATCTACATTACTATTTGGGCGTCACCTAATATTTCTCTCCATCTGGGAAAGACAGAAAATGCTGATGAGATTAGTAGCAAACATGTTGGCATAAGGTTACAGGTAATGGTTTCTGATGATGTGTGATATATTCTACATTATTGATGTGAAGCAGTCTTCTTACTTGGGTGTAATCTTGAATTTGAGCTAGGAGATCTTTTCTTCTTTTGTTATCAGATTTTTCTTTCCAAGTCTTAGCTAACTTGATATATCTGATATTTTCTGGTGAAAGTAACTGTTAGAGGGAGTTCAATGATCTATGACCATTTATTAAATCTAAAATTGTTTCAAACAGTCTAAAATATGGTAGAAAAAAACATAGAAAAGAAGGGGATCTATGTTCCTTAAGAAATGAATGTTATCCAGTTTTCCTTGACCATTAGGTTTCTTGTTGAAAACTATGCAGCATTGTCAATATATCTTGTTTTTCTTTATATTTTCAAAGGCAATATTCTTTTCTTTCCTGCACGCTAATAAATGTGATAAATTAGATGAATGTTCCTTACTTTTCTTTTCTTTTTCAAGTTTAGATATGAGTTTTTGGAAGGTTGTTATTGTGCATGCAAAGGCAACATATATAAAGATAGAATCATTGATGTTTCTTTGTTTTGCACTTTGTTACATGCTATTTGCTTTACTCACCTGAATATAAACCTAAATATATAGCTTCATTTTTGGTTTTCTTTCAGCCACCAGTTGGTGTTGAGCGAGTTTCTGAGTTAGGAAAATGGGAAAAGAAAGATGTTGAAGTAACTGGAGTAAGCTGGGATGTAAATAGCATTGACGTTGCAGTGGCTGGGTTAGGTTGGTTTTCTATAGGTTTGAAAGGTAAAGCAAAACTGGCATTGTGGACTTATAATGGCATTGAGATTACCTTGAGGGACCCTTTGGTACTCGATCGGGCTACGTTTCTCGAGAGACCTGGTTTTTGTCTTCCGAAGGCTATTTCAGAAGCAGTTGGCAAGCAAAGTAAGCTAGAAGCCCAAGAAAGGACAAGACACGAAGAAAATAGGATGGCATTCTAAGTTCTAATCTATTGTAAGGCTTTCTGTTTTCTCTATCATGCATATTTTTGTAACTTAGATAAAAGAAAGTAGGAGATTGTAAGAAAGTAGAGTCGGCTGAAACGATGGAGATTATGCCAATTGGCCAAGTAAAACTCATGAAACGATGCTCTGACCCCCTTTAGGCTCATTAAGAATAGGAAATCATGTAGACAAGGGCAATATAGACGTTATACATGACAAATTATTGGACATTTCCTAAGTTAGATGCTAATATTAGCTTGAAGGACAGGATTGTTGATTCGGTCTGATCTTAGTTTGAGATTTATATCGTCTTTGTTCTATAAATCCGGGAGACCTCATTTGTCCGACGGTATTAGCAAAGCATGTCAATTACCGAATAGTAGAGCTAATTAACATCCGGAATTTCGGCACTTATGGTTTGTCTTCTTCTCAAATTCTCTTCCTTGAAGACATGTTACAAACGCGTTTGTTACGTGGTCTTAGTCGGTGTTTTATAATTTAACAGTGTCGGGCCCGGCTACCTGATCTTGAATAGTAGACTGACATTGATGTAGTCCAATAATTTGTGCTACAATGTGCATGAGAAAAAATAAGTAAACATGAAAATTATTTCCTTTCTTGCAACAGAACAGAGAGGGTAGATCATCGTCAATGTAAAAGAAACTATCCCGTAATTAACCCTTCCAAACTGAAACAAACTAAGAACAAGCAGAAATATATATTTGCAGTAAGAAAAGGACGAACCAACATGGCAAATTTTTCCCTTTTTCATTTCACGTTGAAATCTACATCTTTTTTACATTTTTGTAAGTTTTATCTAAACCAAAGATACGATGTCAGACTATGAACAAGGCAACCTTGCTCTATACAGAAGTCGCATGAAACATTACAGAAAACAGAGCTTGATCCTGGGAAACTAACTCGAAACCAGAATACAGAATCTAACAAAGCATTCAGCGAGGCTGCTGGATGCGGCGAGGGCTGCATTTTGGACTTATGTACTTCGCTGGCTTTTCAACATGCTTAGCAGGTTCTGCAGCAAACTTCGACGCCTTTCCTTTTGTGTAGTTCAAATTCCTCACCAGTGCTCCAGCATCTGCAAGATCATCAGAGCATCAGCACTCTGATGAAACAAATAACTAGAAGATACCATTTGAATAAAAAAAGAAGTAAGAAAAATGGATACCATATTCAGGAACTGCCTTAAAGGTAGGAGAATATCCAGTTTCAGAGGACTGGAGGAATTCCTCGAACTGAGCTTCCATGTTCAGAATCTCTTCATCAAGGCCGAGATCAATTGAGTCAGGCAACAAGTCAATGACATCATTATCGCCAAAACCATCATCGCCAGTGAAAAAATCCTCCACTTGGTTCTGACTGAGCCAATAATCGCGGAACCAGGTTGAGGTAGTCACCAAGTTCCACCACTCTGGTGAGAAGTCCTCCACTTGGCGTACAAAAGCAGGGATATATAGCGGCGCATTCGGATTCAAAGTAGACCTTCCTCCAGATACCAAAGCCATTTTTGGCTTGCTCTGAGCAAATCACTCTTGATTGTTTAAAAACCTGAAATAGATAAAATCAATATTCGAAATTAATGTATTATCGCTCAAATAATGAGGACAGATCGACCTAAATTGAAGCAGGAAAATGACAAAACAGCACCGAGCATTCGATGAAATAAGTTGTTTTATAGAAAAACTGACTACATCGACATAGCAGTACAAGAGTAGTTTCAGATGATATTTTATGAAACAGAAAATGAATCCTCTTAAACAAGTTTTCCATCACAGTCACGGCAGATATCTCTCATTTTTCCTCAAACAAAAGGTCCTCAAATAATAAAAAGCGGTACCAACTGAACTGATCAATAAAAGAAGACAACACCAGACATAGACTTAAAATATATCTCCAAAACAAAAGACAGAAACGAAATGGTCAAAGAAGGTTCTATTCGCAGCCAAAGACGACAGCAGTATTAAGAAAACTTTTCTGCTCATCTCTCCTATCCGTCACCACCAAATTACTTAAAAGTATCAAAATCATATCATCGCAAACCATACAACCAAAAACACTTTTGACATATAATACACATCCTATCACTTTTCAGTTATATCTCATCCGATCCGGTTTATACTCCATTTAAGTTTACTAAATCATCGGCGTCGATTGAATCAAAATCTAATTGACGTCATTTGACTACAAAATATCCAAAATTCAACCTACGAAGTCGATCGTTTTCAGCAAAGAAAATTTGCTATATGCAAAACTCTTCGCCGCAGATCAGATCTACAAGCTGCAGATCACAAACTTCGACAAACAATTTACTCAAAATTCAGAGACGCAGAGATGCAAAGTACCTTCTAAGGAAAATATCTTCGGCGGTGGATGACGCTCCAGGACATGTATGAGACCGTCTTCTCTCCTAAAAAAGTTCGATATTTATAACCCAGATAATCCGAGCCTATAAGGTTCGGACACTGAACCTGAGATTCGGAGTAGACCGAAGCAATCCACTGATTGACTTTCCAGAAGCCCGTTACTGCCTTACGGAAAAAAGAGCTGAACCAAAAGACGCAGTAGAAGTTTGTACCCCGTGCATAATAGAGTTGTACATACTCGACGCAGATGGTAAACAGCCGGTAAGGATAAGACGTGAACAGGTGTAGGATTGCGAATGATTTATCTTTTGGGTGGGGACCACTGCGCATGTTGCTTTTGCCTGATTGGTAGGGTCAAGAAAGAATCGACCGTCCAATGGTTTTATTGGGTATGATCTCAGGGTGGAGAATGAAAGATTGGTTATTATGATGTGTTTCGGAGTGCTGGCTTTGTGGGCCCAAGTGGGCTTATTATCCGCGGCTTTTCACATGGTAGGTAGGTCACCGAACGACCCTAAAGGCCTTTTTTCTTTTTTCATTTTTTTTTAAAAAAACGTGTATTTTTTTGATTTGTTCCCTGCCGTATTATCATTATTCTAAGGTTTGTATTTGTGTTTGTTTCTATTATTATTCAGAAAAACGACATTATATATATATATATATATATATATATTTATTTATTTTTATTATTATTTTTTTTTTGAGATATATGAAAATACTCTATAAATCAAATTACACAAGGCAAGTGAGACATACCGGGCTGATGTGGTGATCCATCTGACATGGCATGTCGGGCCCACTCTGCCACATGCCAAATCTCCCACGATGGACCAAACTGCTGCCCTGCTCGCCTCGAGGGCGAAATCAGCACATATTGATTGATCACACTTTTAGAATCATTTTTTACGGTCAACATTTGACTCCACAATAGATCACAGTCAAAGATCCCCCAACGTCTTACTAAAAAGGAGATCTCATATCTTTTCCACAAAATAAATATGGTAATCACCAGATTTTCCGTAACAAATCACCCGCGGTTTATCCCTATAAATGAGGGTAAGACCAGATTACTCTACTAAATCTCTGTCAAGATATCTACCCTACAGTTAAAATCACTGTCAAGCTATCTACCTGTAGTTAAAATCACTGACTTTACTATCGGAGGGTTTACCGAATGGTGGAACCTTTCACCCTCCATGTAAACTTTACTGTTTTGCAGGCCTAGTGTTGCAAAATAGCAATCCTCCCACGACATATAAACAACACAGATAATGGTATTTGGCAGTGAGACCACCGCATAATCGACACGTGGCGTCATACCGATTTTTGACGAATCAAAATATATATATATATATATATATAAAATTCATATTGGATATTATTTGAATAAAAAAAATAAAATTATCCAAATGCATTCAAACTTTTTTTGGTCAACATTACGTGTCCAAATGATTTTTTTTAATAATATAATAAATGAAAATTTAATTCAACAAAGTTTATCACAATGTATTTACAAATATTTTGACTAATTATTAGAGGTAAGAATATAAATTTTTTCATTTAATAATAATATATTTTAGATTCATTAAGTATATTTGAAGTGTATCAAAGTAATTAATGAAGACTTTTACAATTACATGTAAAATAGTAATTTAGATTTTTAAAATAAATATTAATTTTAGATTTTTATTTTCTAAACAGTCTTTAAAAAGTTTGCAACAATGAATAGGATCTAATATAATAAATAAAGAAAGTTTGAGGACTAATTTGGACAATTCTTTAAAAGAATATAAACAAAAGTCAGTAGTGATCTGGGAAAAAGAATCACATATCTTGCTGCAAAAGCAAAGCTTCGTCTACGAATCTCCGCCTGCAATTTCAATTTCAAGTTTCAGTCTCCAAGAATATGTCTTTCCATGGTATTTGACAAGGGATTGACATAAAAATGGAAACAAAAAGAAAAAAATGCAGGCTTTGGTGGCCGACTCTTCTGTCCTCCACACTTGAACCCCATTCCCAGTCTTTCACTTTCTTCTTTGGTTGGTCCATTTTCTCCAAATCCTCATCTGAACCAGCTCTAGATATCGTCGTGGCGTTTGCTCTAAAAGATTCGGAAATTGCTTCACTAAATCTTCAGGTATTATTAACCCCGCGGAGATTTTCTTTTCTTTTTCCCCTTTTCTTATCCTGTTTGATTTATCTCGATTAGTTGATGATTTGAATTGGGGTTGGCATTATTTTCTACTTTGGATGAGTGTGAGTATTTGAAATTTCTCCAGTCCTCACCTAGTTCTTCATCCATTTTTGCAATTTAATTTATTTTAAACTGAATTTAACTTCTTTTATTTGAAAAGGGTAAAAGATATTTTATTTTTATTTTCTGATGCTCTTACTCTCGGTGTTCTCAATTTTCTTGATTTTTGGCGTGGCAGTGAATCTGCACCGAATTCTTATTTCCTACCGGGAAATAAGTTATGGCTTTCCTTTTGTTCCTGTTAGGTAGTTGTTTTGGATTTGTTTAGGCCACATTGTTTAAGTTCCATGATGCATAGGGAAAACTTATCGATTCAGTAATCATTAGTAAAATTCTGGATTGGTGGCATATAAGGAAATTAATAGCAGTTATTTAGTGAAATTCACTATGCATGTCTTTACTGGTTTTACTCTAAGTTCCTGTAAGTTGCATGTAATAGTATTCTAAAAGTGAAAAAAGAATAGTTTTCTTCAAACATTAAACTTTAATGCATCTTGAATTCATAAGAGTTATATAATGATGGTTCCTAGGTCGAAATACACTGTTATTTGAGCCTCTCTGAGTTGTTTTAATTTCAGCATCACCTTAATTAGGTAATCTAGGATGTCTGTGTCACCCTCTTTCCTCTGTGTTTTCTGAGTTGAAACTAGGAAGAGTAGAGAAAGCAAAAAGGCAGATTATTGGAGTTATCAGGAAATACTTGTGTACGAGTAAAAAGCCTGTTTCTCTTAAATTAAATTTCTTACAGGTATGCCTCTTTCCATTACTCAGGGGATTCTCTGCCAAACAAATGGAATGATGCCTATATCTCTACAAGATAAATGTACTTTTTCCTTGCTGGGTTATTGTAGAGCAGATTTCAGCAGTAACGGCATTGAGGCTGCAAATGAAAGAGATGGTCACACCAACACAACTAATCATCACACGTTTTTTTGTGGTACTGAAAATTCATATGTGGGAAAGAATGTTAGGCTGGACTGTGGATGCTGCAAAGTTGATGGATTTCTTGAACACTTTGGACTAGCTTCTTCACAAAGTGAAAGCTGGGTCCAGCTTGCCTGTATTTCTTCAACGAGTACAGATCGCAAACTGCAGATGATTCCTCAATTCAATCATATACATTGGAATGGTGAAATTGTGTCCAAGTTAGATCTCCACGTATGTAAGTCACGATTACTTTTACTGCGCATCTGTTCCTTTTACTTTATTAGTGTTCTCCATAGAAGTATCTTCCCTTGTTTTCTCATACACATTTTTCAGGTAATTATTTATGAAATACCTAAATTTGGTCACCACCATTATTCACTTGGGTCCCAGAGTTCAACTGGCCAAATGAGAAACCCTACCAAGAAACCCAAATGGGTAGAAGATCTGCAGCAAAACTCACCATTCCTTGACCTGGTAATTTTACTCATAAATTTGTTCTATTGATTGATAACTCATGCTTTCATCATTATTAATATCTTCTAAATACTTGGAACAGGATGCTGTCATTCTGGCTATTAACTGTGTTAATTCTGCCAAGATCAGTTTAGAAGGACATCTACCGGGAAAAGGATCCATACTTCCATTTAACCTTTTGTGGATGTAATTTTCTCTATATCATGCTCCTCAATTTTCTCTTTCGCTTATTTCCAGTTTGTTGTAATTGCTATCCATTGATTTTTCAGGATCATCATCTTTCCATGGAAACTCTTTGCTGTTTTTGTGGCCTCATTCTCAACTTTCATTTTTATCATTCTTCAGTTTATCCATTTTCTCATGAGTTGTCTTTCACACTTGTGCATTTATATAACCTTGGCAAACCTATTCTGCAATTCCTGGAGAATTATTGAAATTCGTTGCTCTCAGTTGCTGTATTGGCCTATCTTTCTCCAAAATTATGGTCTCAGGTACTTAGACGCCAACTTCTTGCAGCTCTTTTTTTTTTTTTTTTTGACATTTGTGGGTTGTTGCAAAATATATATTTATTCCACTTTGAAGCTGCTATTTATCATGACATGATCTCAAATTGTAATTAAAGAGATTGAGCTGTTTTATTTATGTGGGTCAAAGTAATTAGGAGAAAGGAACTGAACATAAATTGAAATGTATAAATGTAAAGGCACTAAACTCAAGAAGGAAACTAGGTAAAGGAAAATTTAAAGATATTTCTTATAGTCTGCTCCTTGATATTTTTTATAGATGTTGAACTGTTCATAGATATGGGCCAAAGTAATTGGGAAGGCATTGGAAATAAATTGAAATGCGGTAAAATAAAGAAAGAAAATCAAAAAGAAAAATTAAAATATAATTCTCAATTTACTTAATTTGAAGGAAATGTTTCCAAAGAAGAGCTGATTAATGGTAAGCAAAAAAAAAAACAGCTGTAAAAGGGGTGGAATGATATCAATTCTGTTTTACCTAAGGACCAGGGGAGCAGACTCTGTCTCTTCTTAACTACATGAAGGGAAAAAGCCTGCTCATATGAAATTTGTTTTCTTTTTATGTTTCTTCTAATTTATGGATCTCTTCTTATACAGGTCTCAGTCATGTGTTGAATATGCTGAAAAAGTTGCATTCATTAGGCATTCCATGTGGTCGAGTCTAGTGGTTGATGCTCTTTTAGGAATCTTATTCGGAATTGCTTTATGGTCTCAATCCAAACCTATTTGCCAATGGGTATCAAACTTCTCTAGTGACATCACTAATCATTGGTTGCGTAGCGGTTGTGTATGGCTGATGGGAAATCCAGCTGGGTTCAAATTGAATACTGAACTAGCTGGAGTACTTGGCAAGATGTCTCTGGATGTGATTCAAATTTGGTCTACCCTATGGTCATTTGTGGGTTTTATCTTCATTCCACTTTCCAAAATGATTGGGCTATCTGGGATCCTGTTTGGTCTCTCAACAGCTGCAGCTTTAATAATTGACATGATTTCTCATTTAACAAAACATGTCTTTATTCTCCAATGGTTGCTGTCTGTTATCTATTCACAGCAGATCCAGGCATTGGCAGCTTTATGGCGTTTTTTCAGGTAATATCACTGAGGGGGTTCTGGGAATTCATTGGTTTGTTTTGTTGCATATATTATCTTGATCTCTTCATTTTTTTCGAATAGAGCTGTAAAATGTCTAGCATTTACATTAGGCAATCATAAGTAAGGAGCTGTGGATAGCAAGGGCTATAAATGTGCAAACCTGAGCTAATAAGAAATTTATCTATCTTCCATGTACAAGCAATTAAGCATGCACCTGGAAACATTTTGCATTTCTCCTTTGTGAAGATAATAGATGACAAAAAATACATGCCTATATACTACTTCAGATTTTTTAACTTGGTTGCTGAATGTAATGCAGGGGAAGGAAGTGGAATCCCCTTCGCCAGAGATTAGACAGCTATGACTATACTGTGGAGCAACATGTTCTTGGTTCTCTTCTCTTTACACCACTGTTACTTCTACTACCAACTACATCTGCTTTCTATTCATTTTTCACCATTTTGATCTCTACCATCAGTTTTATCTGTTTAGTTGTTAAGGTCAGCATATACGTACTTCATGTTACCCCATACAACAAAATTTTGCTTTGGTTGGTAAAGAAGAGAAGATTTCCTGCGGGCATATGGTTTGAATTTATATGTTATCAGCAAAATGCTGTTGGTTCTGCAGCAACTGGAGGCGTGGATTTGGTTGGCACATCATCTAGTAAGTCAAGCAAAAACCAGAGTGGTAGTGGAAATTCTGGTGTTCTGGTTTCCTTCATGCACAGCAACTATTTGAACTCGGGTATGGCCTCAAATGTTGTGCTTCCAAACTTGTATACTGCATTTAGTTGTGTTTGCCATGGAATTCTTGTCCAATTAAGAAATTATTTGCTTGACCATCAGTTTATTGGAAATCCTCTTTTTTGAGTTATAATTCTTGGATACGATAAGATTACATGCAAGTTAACTTGTGGAAAATATGTTTCAGGTGAACTAGTTCAGTCAAACTATGGATATATTCATTCATTAATTTCTAGGTCAAGTTTTGCGTCGTTAGCTTATGGAGTTATAACCGGAAAAAGGTAAGTGGTTGTCCATTGTATCCTTGCCATCTTTCTCCTAGAAAACTAACTATTAGTTCCCACCTTTTTTGTTTTGCTTGCTTGCTTAATTGGCTGATTCTCTCTATGCAGAATTCCGGCTTCTCTGGGGGCTCTTCCCTTATCAAGATTGCCGTGGATGGTTATACCATGCAAGGAATACTGGTACCTTTGCTACGAGGCTGTTTTGGGATGCAAAGAAAACTAATAACAACACTCCCTGTTTTCCAAGTACCGCTGCTGGCACTTTCTTCATTTTTGTAATTCTTCTAATATCCTTCACCCAATACATACATTTTAGCAACGGCTAGTGGCAGTTGCATTGATTTTGTAGGCAATGAGTACCTGATCATATCTGCATTATTAGGCTAGCTAGCTAGCTGAATGTAAATGGTTAAAAATGCAATTCTCAAGAACTTTGTTCTCTTCCATACTTTGTTCACAAGTAAAGATGTTTTAGATGCAATTCTGGTAACTCTTCTTACACTCTCACACATGCAGATGTTATTTTACACACACACATATGGTTTTTTAAAGACTCCGTTCATAGTTGAATCTATTCAAGACACGAGAAAAATATCCAAAGCGATAGTTATTTGTGTATGGTTCACGAGAAGGGGATAAAGAGATAGAAAAATGCAGGAACAGAAAAAGGGTTATCTTTACATGAAGACAAAGTTAGAGACATTGAGTGTGTGGTCTACATTTTATGCATTGTGTTTAGTTTTGTCTGTTAAGAAACTTGAGCTTTTCTTTTTATTATATGAAAAAGGGTAGGAATTTCTGCCAAATGGTAATGTATGCATGTGAATCTGCATGTGATCTTTTATCAGTGAAGACACTTGTGTCATTTTCGACCCTTATTCGCTCTCACATGCATGAAAACCTATCAATGGATGGATAATCTCATCTTCTTTACAATCATCTATTTAGTTTCCTTGCATTGTAATTATTAATTACTCTGTTTTCCCCTAAATAAAACAGCAGCAGGAAATCAACAACAACGCCCCTCTGCTTATAAATTTTATATATATATATATATATATATATATATATATATATATATATAATATATATATATAGCTCACTTACAGAGTCAGTCAGTTAGCTGAATTATATATCCTCTCTCTCTCTCTCTCTCTCTCTCATCGATATATATTTATAGCAACTGATCCTTTTTAGTTTCTCTTAGCCTGAAGAATCAAGATGGGGAAGAAGCTAAGCATTGTAATGATTTATCTTGTTATAATGATAATCTTCATACTCCCTTCAAGAAACCATGTAAGTGAAACATTTCTTTAATTCATTTCCCATTTAATTTTGCATCACTTGGCTAAATAAATTTTTTTTTTTTTTTTTTTTTTGCAGGCAATGATTTCTCAGTCTCCCAGTCCGTCTCCAGAACCAAACCCATCCAACTTTTCACCTACGGTAATATATATCCATTAGTTCCACTTTCTCTTACTCCCTCTCTCTCTCTCTCTGTTTTATTGATTTGCATGCATGCATTAATTCTGCAGAACGGTGTGACTCCTGGTAGTCTTCATCCTCAAGGTATGTTAAATCTCTCCCCTTCATTCAAATATATATATATATATATATATATATATGTAAATTGTGATTAATTGGTGCATATATATATATATATATATATCAGAATGTGGGTCGAGGTGTTCGTATAGATGCTCAAAAACAGCATTCAAGAAGCCCTGCATGTTTTTCTGCCAAAAATGCTGTGCAAAGTGCCTTTGTGTCCCTGCTGGTACTTATGGCAACAAACAAACTTGCCCTTGCTATAATAACTGGAAAACCAAGAGAGGAGGTCCCAAGTGCCCTTAATTTTCATTTCCCCCTTTTTCTTTTCTTTCTTTTTTTTTTCCTTTTCCCTTTGGATTTTGTTGTTGTTATTAAATGTCAAATGAACTTCTTCTTCGTCGTTCTAATGAAACTTGAACGGGATAAAAGGATCCGAATCCAAATACGGGTTTAATAAAATAATGTAATTTAATTGGGCCGAATAATTTTGGACTAGTATTGTGAATTGGTTTTAGTAACCATGAAAACTTTGGGCCTGTTTACGGAAAATAAAGAAACAATGGTTTTCCAGGTGGCAATCATTTCGTCTAGAAAAAACTTTAATTAATAATTGCAGAATTTGATCTGAAACATCAAAATGATTAAAAGTCAACTTATAGGCACAACAAACTATCATAAACAAAGAATCTATTATAACTCAATTTCACATAATATTATTATTAATTAAGATGAATTTTTAAATTAACGTTTGGATATTAATTTATTCTCATAGAATATTCTAGATCTTCTTTATTTTTTTTACTGCGTGGGAAAAAGAAGTAAAGTCAAAGAAGCACCACTATATAATATGACCATTCAACAGTCAACAGCATATCAGGCGGCATGACATGTTACGTTCCCATGATTTCAGCCTATCCTTTTCTTTTCGCGGGTTAATTATAGCCTTTACTTTTTCTTGGTCGGAAAGCTAATAATTTTAGTATTACAAGAAAAAAAACCCTATTATTTTCAATTTAATTTATGGAATATTTATAGTTTTAGAAAAATCATCGTTTTGGATTGCAAGTATTTCCCGGTTGCTTGTTCAAAATGAAAAAAAAAATCAGTAAAACACAATATATCCAGAATTGAGTTCTACCGTGATTCTTCTGTAGTTTCTACTGTTCATTTTTTGAATGTTTTGGAAACTTTTAATATTCCTCTGTTTCTTTCAAAATTAAACTGAATCATAGTTGCTAATAATGTAAAGTTCTAAAATCATCTTAAAATGCTCATATGTTCATAAGATTTCTGGAGAAAAATTCTCTTAAAATCTCCCCTAAAATTTCAAGGATTCGTTCAACAGAAGCGTTCGTTCTCATAGAAAAATATATTGCAGTCGAAGAAAATGATATGCTAAACAGAATTCCAGAAATCAGAGGAGAATTACTTTTGATGCAACGAAGGAACAATCAGTCAAGGATCTATATGATCCAATTTTCATTTCTAATAAGATTTTCTTCGCTAGAATTTAGTCCGTGTTTATATCCACAGCCAAGGAGCCGAGAAACAGAATACGATGAAAGCAGAGAAGTCCTTAATTATTGGAGACACCGAAACCGTACAATACATCTATATATATTACACAAACAGTAATATGATTTTACGGATGCCTTAATTTTCTTGCACCCGATCAATCTATCAGACGTGTATCACAAACCGATAAGGAGAAGAAGAAGCAAATTAAACCTTACAAGTGGTCCGAGAGATGACATCTCTTTAGATCACTGATTTGAACTCGGATTTTGCTTAAGAACCGGAGCTAGGGCAAGTGAGGAGGAAGAAACTGCTTTCAGAGACTTGATATTGCCGTTGGATTTCAGCTGTTTTGCATCTTCAGAATCCTCGATTGTTCTCGTATTGACCAATAGATTATTCTGCTGGAGATTGCTGCTTTCTCTGGTGACAGTCTGCTGTCTGGGGAAGAAGAAATCAGTTGGGAAGAAATTGTATTGAAGGCCGGCCATCAAAATTTTGTTTACCCAAAGGAGAATTTTAATTTATAAACCACCTTTTGGCTTAACAAAAGCAATGCTTCTATATATATATATATATAATATAGAGAGTGACACAAAAGAATCCTTTGAAAGTTCAATTAGGCGGTACTATTAAATTAGGTATAGAAACTATTAAGTATTTGAAAACTACAACAACCTTAAACTAAAAAATCTAAAACAGGAGCTTTTATTTAAATTGATTACCACCGTTGATTCTTCTTTTCTTTACTTAATTTCTATGCCAACGAATATTCCGGTTTTGTTTGGTGCAGAAAAACATAAAAATTATTGGGGGGTAAAAGTATAGCACGAGACACGCATGTCCGCTCTTGCGATTGGTTGATGATGACAAGAAATAAAACTTGCATTCAAATAAAAAAATAAATAAAGTATATAGCTTTAATTAAATGATTATAATCTTATCAGTTTCACGTCATTCATTTAAAAAATTAACTAAACATTTATTAAATAAGATTAAGGGCCTAAAATATCATGCTTGCGATATGAAATTTTGTTGTATTTATTTATTTATTTATTTTTTTTTAAAAAAATTTATTTGTGTTATAGTTTATTTGGGTTTAAATTAGACCAAATTCGAGCCACACATCTCTATTTGGAAAGCTATAATTATTTTTAGTCCGTTAAATCAAATTCGAGTTACGCTTTTTTAAGAAAGTTTTTTTTATACTTGTTTTTTTTCTTATGCAAAATTTCAAGTTCTTACATTTTTTTGTATAGGTAAGATTCGAATTTAAGATTTTACGAAATGAAGAACTAAACTCCTTCAACTTGATCTTCCTGCATCTGTTTTTTCTTCAAAGGTAAAGTTCAAAATTTATTTTTTTCTATAAATAAGATTCAAACTTAAAACTATGCAAAATAAAAAACCAAGCCTTTCGCTTGGATTAATCCTCTTACTACTTTTTTTCATAAGATTCAATTTTTTTTTTCATATATAAAGTTTGAACTCAAAAAATTGAAAAACCAAATTCTTTCTGTTTGGTTTGGACTAACTAACGGTGTTGATCAACTAGTAATAGAGCTTAAATCAAAATATTAAATAAGGTAAAAACCCTTTACTCACCATTCAAAATGGGCCAATATATATATATATATATATATATATATATATATATAGAGAGAGAGAGAGAGAGAGAGAGAGAGGAGCGAGAGAGAGAGAGAGAGAGAAGAGAGAGAGAGAGAGAGAGAGAGAGAGAGAGAGAGAGAAAGAGAGAGAGAGAGGAGCAAATTGACTTAAATAGTTTTCAAATTATAGAGGACTTGTGATATTAGTCTCTAAAATATTTTTTTGGTAGAATTAGTCCCTGAACTATAAAAAAAATTTCACATTAGTCTATTGTTAAAAATTCTATTAAATCATCCCTTAAGTAAAAAAAACTTCAAAGGTATTTATGTCATTATATTATTTAAATATATGTAATAATAGACAAATTGACATGAATAGTCCATAAACTATACATGTTTGATGATATTGGTCCATAAATTATAATTTTTTTGGTGAAATTAGTCCTCAAATTAAAAATTTTTTTTGGGAGATTTGCCCTTTTATTTAATTTTTTTATAAAAAAATTTTTTTGTTAAGTAAAAAAACATCAAATATATTTATATTATTATACTATTTAAATATATTTAGTATATATAATTTATACATATATACCTTCAAAATTTTTTTAATATCATTCTCATATATTTTTTCACTATTGTTATTTTTTTCTTTTTATTATCATTCTCATATATTTTTTCACTATTTTTATTTTTTTCTTTTTATTTTTTTTAAAAAGGAAAAATTATAAAATTATTATCTAATTTTTTAATTGTTTGTACCACTTAATTTTTTCGGAATTTTTTATTTGTCGGAAAATAAAAATAAAAAAGTAGAAGAAAAAAAAAGAAGTCTAAAAGGAATAAAGATAAAATAATAATATATAAAAAATATTATTAAACATATTTAAATAAGATAATGATATAAATATTTTGAATTTTTAAGAAAATGATCAATTTTATAAATTTTTTATACTAATGTCACTAAATATCTATAATTTGGAGACTATTTATGTTAATCTACTTATTATTACATATATTTAAATAATATAGTGACATAAATATTCTTGAATTTTTTTTATTTAACAAATAATTTAAGAAATCAATGTCACAATTTTTTTTAATTCGAGAATCAATTCAAAAAAATATAAAAATACTTTGAAAACAATTTTATAATTTGGGAACTAATTTGCCTCTCTCTCTCTCTCTCTCTATATATATATATATATATATATATATATATATATATATATATATATATCTTTAGACTATAATTGTGGGTAACCAGAATTGTTCACAAATGCATTTGGTAAATTGGTCAGGCAGCCGGCTTGATTACGACTGGCAATTCCTTTTAAACCTTTGATTATTCGATCAATATTGACTTCTGTTTCAAATATATATTATGCAGTTTATGCAACTTGACATTTTTTTATTTTTTATTTTTTTGCTTTATTTCAATTATTATTATTCTAAAATAATAAATGAAATTGATAAGTGAGGTTTCATATCTTAGCTCGGACTATTACATATTTTCATCATCACCATTTGGTTGATGGAATGTAAAATGCAACATTAAGTCAAAAATTGAACACGAAATTCATCACAAAGTTTATTACTACAAATTTTATCCTGAAAGAGACATGGTATGCTAGCACATTTTTTTTTAGTTCAAAAAAGATTCTGGATGAACTGTACCATAAATAGCACCAACCATGGCTCCCAAAATAGATGCTGAAGCCAAAACTACAGTGTTGCCAGCTGCGCCACAAATCATGAATAAAAAATCAAACAAACAAACAAACACACACAGGTATATTACAAAACATGTATAGATAATCTTTACTCTGGAGTCACCTTTTGACATTTCATAGTCAATTAATTCCTGAAGAGACAAAGCTGGTTCCCAATAAGGGGTAATCTGCAAAAACATGCACAATTTGATAATATGTATATATATATGAGCAAGCATTCAAGTGGGAAGTAGAAAATCAACCTCTAAGGATTCTTCCAACATTCCCAAGCTCGCTATATAGTGACCTAATTTGTAATATCCAACAGCTGACAAGTAATGCTCTTCCTCCCTCTTTAGTGGACAATGTAGTATGTAATTTCCTATTGTAACCCATCTAATAGCTTCCATGCTATGAATTCCTGTTAACACAGACGGAATATATAATTGAATTTGATCAAATCACAAGAAAATGTATCAAACAAAAGAAGCAAAAACATCCCTTTGATGTGCAACATTATAACGGAACAGAGAGAATGTTCACAAGAACTATTTTGATTGATTCTATCATATATTGTTAGTTAAAATGTATGAAATTATAGACAAATTAATTTAGAAAACTCACTTTTAATGATAAGCATGCCTTGTTTTACATGTTCAAGTGATTTTGAATGAACAAGAGACCATATCCATAGCCTAACATGTTCATTATGTGGTCGAGAAGCAGCAGCCATTCTTATTGCTTCCAGTTCTCTATCGTAGTCCTGCATACTATAAGCTTGTCGATCAACACCAAGGCTTCTTACTTCTTCCATAGCATCTTTCTCAAGTTCCTGCAGACAACCAAAAGGGATCCGGGAGTGCAAGAACAAAATACAGAGTCACATATCAGTCAAAGAACATCATTGATCCTTGATTGAATTATAAATTAAAAACCCTAACATTGATCGGAATCGGCGATTAAGCATGTTTACTTACCTGAACCATATCAGGTTCCACACAAGGGACATAATACTGTGGTACTGGAATTCCTTCAGCAACTGCTCTATGCGTAAAAGAATCGATCCATTTGGAAAGAGTGTCAAGGATCCTCATTCCTCGCTTAATTTCCCCTGTTTCGGAAGATTATTCCTTACCCTTTTTTGCTCCCCGCCGAGACGGATTGAAGATTTCTATAACAAAATCAAAATTTAGGAAGATTATTTGTTACCCTTTATTGCTCCCAGCCGAAGATTCTTTTAACAAATCAAAATTTCAACTTATTTCGAAGTTTAATTGGGGAATAAGAAAAACTAGTTAAGGTTTTAAAAAAAAAAAAAACAAAGAAAAACTAGTTCGAGATAAAAATAACATTAAACAAAAAAGTATTATTATTATTATTATTATTATTAAATCAATATACAAAAAAAATTAAAAAATTAAAATCAATGTTTAGAAGAAAATTCTTAACAACTACAAGTAATGATCGTTCATCGCCAAAAGGAAAAAATAAAATAAAGGTTAATATAACACGTACGGTTCTGTTCTTTTACGAAAGCTAATTAGGATTTAGGAATCAGTGTTTTTCGATCCGGCCCAAGATCCGTATACGCTTCCCTTGTGCTTTACCTGCAGTGAGATTGAAGCTTTAACAGCCTTCGCCGGCATTCGCAGATCACGACCGGAGACGGATCTATTCATTATTTTCTTATCCGAATCATGATCGGAATCGAACTCTACTTGAGTGGAACCTTCAGAGTTCAGATGCTGTCGCTGCGGATGCCGATTACTATTATTATTATTATTATTGTTAATGGTGTCTGAAAGTTGCTTCGGCTTTGGGTAAAAAAAATCAGTAGGGAAGTAATAGTACTGCAGGAGGCCAGCCATGCAAATGGGAGAAAAGGATCAAATCAAATTAATATATATATTTTCCAAAAAAAAACAAACAAAACGGAAAAGATGCAAAAGAAGAGCAGATTGAATTCCTCCCCCCTCCTTGCGTTTTTACGTATTTATTATAGACATGAAAAAAAAAAAAAAACGATTGAATTATGTGATTTACTAAATTTGGTCTTTTAATTGGGGTTCATAGAATTATCCTGCAATATTTTCGGATCACAATTGGAGCCTGTTTTTTTTTTTCTTGGAGGAAAAGGAAAAAGGAACTCAAATATAAATATGGAAATTCTTGGATTACGATTTCTTACTTTTAATAAATAATATTCATGGTGATATTCATCCAAATTTACATAAATCAATATTAATGTAAATTAGCAAAATAAAAAATAAAAAATTATATTCTCTAAATTAAAAAAATTTGTAAAATTAATAGTTATTACTAATTTGCCTCAATATTAATTATACTTTATTTATTTTTGTTTGGGTAAATGATATTAATTGAGCATCTTCATTAGTAATTACTCCTACGAGGATGAGAGCAATCCTTTTTTTATTTTTGGATAGAAATCATTAATTAGGCAATTGGATGGAGGTTTCCTTAAAGCTTTTTGTTCTAGAAATCTTTTTCAAAGAAAAGAAAAGTAGACAATTGGATTGGATAGTAATAAAAGAAGGGCAAAACTATCGGATCGTCCATCTATAAATAACAACCGTTACTGGTGAAACCTTATATTCATAATTCCATAATCCTCATCAGAATTCAGACATGGCGGACTTGTTCCTGAAACAGGGGAAGGAATATTCCAGCTCCCGCCCAACTTATCCCAAGGAGCTTTTCAATTTTATTGCCTCTAAGACACCATCCCATGACCTCGTATGGGACGTTGGCACCGGTTCCGGTCAGGCTGCTCAATCTGTAAGCCCCTGTTTTTTTCTTCTTTAATCAAAATTTCTTTAATATATATATATATATATATATATATATATATATATATGATTTGATGACTAATGAGTGATGATAATTAGTTGGCTGAGAAGTACAAGAATGTAATAGCTACAGATACTAGCCCAGCGCAACTGGAATTCGCACCAGCGCTTCCAAATGTTCGCTACAAATGCACGCCGCCGAAGATGTCAATAGCAGAGGTGGAACAGAGGATTGCGCCGAATTCCAGCGTCGATTTGGTCACAATTGCTCAAGCAATGCATTGGTTCGATCTTCCTATATTCTACAAGCAAGTGAAATGCGTATTGAAAAAACCTAACGGAGTGATTGCCTCTTGGTGCTACATGCTACCGGAAATCAACCAACAAATTGATACCGTTTTGAACAAATTCGTTTCTGTTGATGCTGATCCTTACCTGGACCCACAGGTGAACCTCATATATCAAAAGTACGAGACCATCGAATTCCCGTTTGAGCCAGTGGACGGCCTTCATCATACGGGTCCGGTGGAATTCAAATCTACTATGAAGATGGATTTGGATCGCTATTTAACGTATATAAGATCCTGGTCTGCATACCAAACTGCGCAGAGAAAAGGAGTGGAGCTGTTAAGTGATGAAGTGATGAAAGATTTCACAAGAGCTTGGAATGAAGATGGAATGCATGGTGATGAAAAGACTGTAACTTTTCCCATTTATTTGAGGATTGGAAAAGTTGGGAATTTGGATTAAAGAAGTTCTAGTCCAGCATTGCCCGGAGGGAATTCCAGAAGGAAGATTCATATTTTTCGAATAAGAAATATGTAATAGGATATGAATTTTTATTTTTATTTTCTTTAAAATTTGACAATAGACAAATTTAAATATTAAAAAAATTAAATCAATAAATATTATTATTATTATTATTATTTGTTCCAAAGGATTTTATTATTCAAGAAACTTCTACCATTGTGTAATAATATTAGGAAAAAAAAAATACTAATTTGTTGGAAAATATATTATGAATTTTGACCTAATTTAAGGAGATTTAGAAGAAAAAAATCGGGATAAAAATTTGAGGGAGTAGAAATAGTATTTTATTATACTGTAAATTTGTGAAGTCACAGGACGAATCAAATTTCTTAATTGAGGCCGCCATCTTCCACTTCCTATAACCGAAAATTCTTGCTGGTTTCTTTAACGATTTGGCGAACAAAAATGGCGAATAGCGTCGTTGCTCCTCCGATTCCGATCGATACATTCAACCTGGGTTTTATCGGAGCCGGGAAAATGGCGGAGAGCATCGCCCGGGGTATTGTCAAATCCGAAATTTTACCTGCTTGTCGCATCCGGACAGCCCATAAGCGAGTCGAACGCCGCTCTTCTTTCCAGTCCTTTGGCGTCTCTGTCCTCGATCAAAACCATCAGGTACTCATTTCTTGCTTATGTATCTCTGTGCTGTAGATACTTGTTCTTTCTTAGACCTCAATAAGTTTTTCTACATTGGTTTTGTGTGTATGAAGTGCAGGTGGTTGAGGACTGTGATGTCATCGTACTTGCTGTAAAACCTCAAATTGGTATTCTCAACACTCAGAAGTTTGGTTCTTGAATCATTTCTTCCTTCTTTTGGCATTAGTCCCCGTTTTTTTTTTTTATTTGTTTCTCTTATGAAATGAATGCCAATACTTGACATTGATGAAGTACTCCGATTCTTATTTTATGTGGTAATGCACAGGATTAATTGACATTGATTTATATAGGTACAACACAGGCGTTGTAATAGGTTGTCGAATTCTTTAATTGAATAAAAAAAAATAGAACTAAGGAAGTATGCATCTTGCTATGTTATACATTTGTATTGAACATTTTATATCAGTCAAGAGAAGAGGAGTTTACCTCTTAAAGAACTTTTTATAAAGTTTGCTACTTTCCCCCATTTCCGGTCCTTCTCTTAGTTAATTGCAGGAAGTGAAATAAATTGATTGGACTATTGATGGTTTAAGTTCCCTGTCCATTATTGAATTCAACATTGTTTCTTGAACCAGAAGTGTTTCTAGATTTATTTACTTTTAGTTGATTGCATGGCTTATATTTATTTTAAATTTTTCTGCAACTTGCAGTTAGAGGTGTTGCATTTGAGTTAAGACCATATTTGACTGAGAAGCATCTTTTGGTTTCCGTTGTTGCTGGTGTTAAGTTGAAAGATCTACAGGTTTGTGCAATTATAGTTGTTCATATCTAGGCATTCTCCAGCATTCTTTTTCTTTTTTATTTTTTTCTTTTTTTGAATTTATTCTCCTATATTTTGTTTCTGCAAATTTTTGTTTTTAACAGAAATCTTATTCTATATAAGTCTTAGAAATAAAATCAAGAAAAGCATTTATGGTTTAAGGGCTTAGATCTGCTGGATTCTAACAAGGTTTGGTGATGAGAACAAAATATTATACCATGCTCTTGTGTAAAATATTATACCTCACCTGTTTTGTTCTTAAAGATTACTCTTTATAAGTATTGCATTTTAATCTGCAGCTGTTGTTCTAGTGTGTGCGCTTTGCTATAATTGAAATGCCATTTTCAGGAATGGACTGCTCACAACCGTTTTGCCAGAGTAATGCCAAATACTCCTGCAGCTGTTGGTCAGGCAGCATCTGGTACGGCCATTTTACTTCCTTGTCCTAGAAGCTCCTTATTTTCCCTTGTGAATCCACTATCTTTTGCTTTCAATTCCTGTCCTTTGAGAAGTATGGTTTATTTTTAAGGTCCTGGCATAAAACCTCAATTTCTTAGGCTAGGTTGCAGAATGTGAATCATAGGGAAGAAGAGAAGGTAATGACATCGATTCTTAATCTTGTTCCTCATGACACAGTTCTCACCTTGGGTTCTGCGGCTACAGAAGCTGATGGTGAATTAGTTACTAAACTGTTTGGTGCAATTGGTAAGGTGTGGAAAGCTGATGAGAAACTATTTGATGCCATAACTGGATTAAGGTATATTGCCTCACTCAAAATCTTAGTGTAGTTTTTGTTCGTACAAAAATTTTAAACATTATTGTAGTTCCTGAATTCAGTGTATTCGGTCTGGTAAGGCATTTCTCTTATTCTTTTACTAGCCTTTTATAGCAAAGGAACTCTGCGTGTATATACCTTTTACATTTCTCTTGGATATTTTAGTGGCAGCGGACCAGCGTATATCTTTCTAGCAATAGAAGCTTTGGCGGATGGAGGGGTAGCTGCAGGTCTACCTCGAGACCTCGCACTTGGTCTAGCTTCTCAAACTGTAATTTTAACTAGTACTTCAAATATATTTTTCTCAATAAATCATATGCTCAGGAATTGCTTTATCAAGAAAACCTCTTCCTGCCCCCAATTTCAGGTGCTTGGGGCAGCAACCATGGCTGTCAATGGAGGGAAGCATCCTGGCCAGCTCAAAGATGATGTTGCATCACCAGGTGGGACAACCATTGCTGGTATTCATGAGCTAGAGAAAGCTGGGTTTCGTGGAATATTGATGAATGCTGTTGTTGCTGCTGCTCAGCGAAGCAAAGATCTTTCAAAGAACTAATAAGTTAAGATCTCACTCATTTTAACCTGCAATTTTTGGACTAGAGTTCTCCCTGGCTAAGATTTCTTCTTCATATCTAGTAAACAGCTGTCATTTTTGTGTTATCTTTACGAGAGTAGAAATAAGTGGCTTAGTTAGGCGTACAAATGAGTTGATACTTTTTTAAGTTTTTCTCATATTCATTACCAGTAACCGTTGCATGAACACTCTCCTTCCTTGAAAAAATGGAATCTATTTCTATCCCTGACAACTATTTCTCGATTATAAACCTTGGAGACTAGCTTACAAACTAGGTGACAGTCTTTACAGATTCGGAGATTCTTCGTTATACGAAGAGTTTCCCCTGGTTTTGTTCTCAATAAACCAAAAGCTATGGCCAATTTTTCACTATGGTAATACAAGTGATTCTCCTTTTCTTCTTCATCACTGATATCATGCAGCAGCACTCCATCAGTAGTGATAGGCACATAACCAGCAGCATCTCTTATTGAATCTAACATTTCATTGACTTTGGCATATATCTCTCTTGATTGAGGATGAGTCCTTCCTCCTGCAATGAACTCACTAGCCCTACCTTCCAATTCAATAACTGAGAACCCTGGAGCCTTCTTCACTCCTCTGTCATTCATCAACTTTCGAACATTTGCAACCTCTTCCCATCTACCAGCATTGGCATAGATGTTAGCTAGTAAAACATAACGCCCACTGTTATAAGGGTCCAGTTCTATAACCCTTCTCCCTATCTCCTCACCTACTTCAATGTTTCCATGGATTTTACAGGCGCCAAGAAGTGCCCCTAATATACCAGCATCAGGGCTCATAGGCATTTCTTCTATAACCTTTCTTGCTTCCTTAAGCCTTCCAGCTCTTCCAAGCAAATCAACCATGCATCCGTAGTGTTCCATTCTGGGTTCAATGCCATAGACTTGTGTCATGTAATGAAAATAGTGCCGCCCTTCTTCAATCAAACCTGAATGAGCACATGCACTTAGAACATTCAAAAATGTGATATGATCAGGAGGTGTTACTTCTTTCTGCTTCTCCATCTCCTTAAAAAGTTCAATGGCAGCCATCCCTTTACCAGACACTGCCAGCCCTCCAATCATGGAGTTCCAAGAAGATATTTCTTTACTCTCCAACTCATTGAACACTTCAAAAGCCGTGTCTATGCATCCACATTTGCAGTACATATTAATGATAGTAGTTCCCAGTGTCGAGTCAACTTCAATCCCACTCTTCTTAATGTACTGATGTATCCATTTTCCTTGCTCCAAGGCCCCTAGCCCTGTGCAAGCCGATAAAATACTTGCAGCCACAAACTTATCCATCTTCACCTTTTCAGCACGCATTTTCTCAAACAACTGGAATGCCTCGTGAAACCTATTACTTTGAACATATGCAGCGATCATGGCATTCCAAGAAATAGTTGAGTTTTTCCTTCCCTCCATTGGCATTGACTGAAAAAGCTGATAAGCCTCATCTATACAACCCCATCGAGCATAGCCGCTGATCAACGTTGTCCAAGAAACATCATCTTTACAAACCAAACCATCAAAAACCCTTTGTGCCTCCTCCAAGCAATTGAAATTCACATACATATGAATCAAATTATTTTGTGAAAACCCATCCGATGAAAACCCAAGCTTAATAACATGAGCGTGTGCTTGTTTACCTTCTTGAATTGCATTAGCTATGCAACAACCTCTAACCAGAGGCGGAAAGGTAAACTTATTCGGAGAAACTGAATTCTGCAACATTTGGGCATACAGAGCAATGCAATCTTGGGGACAATTCGATTCTAAATAGCCTCTCATCATGATATTGTAAATGAATGCATCTGGATTCGGCAATAACTGAAAAATCCTAATTGCATAATCTAAGTCCTTGAATTCAGAAATGGCACAGAGCTTAAGTACACGCCCCATGGCATCGTTGTTCGAGGAGAGACCATGCTTCACGATATGTCCATGGTGCTGCTTCAGCTCGACCATGGTTGAACATGATTTGAGACCTTCCAAGTTCAAATTCAATGGCCTGGAGTTCGAAGGATTCAAGTTGGAGAGATGACAATGGAGAAAGGGAACTGCAGCCATAGCCAACATTATCTGCTTCTGATGTGAGGCATGCGCACACAGTTCGATATTTATCGTAATTTTATTAATAACCTTTAAAAAAAATCAATAAATAATATCTATTATTATTATTTTATCTTATAATTTGTCTAATAAATACAGTTACTGTAGAAAAAGAAAATTACTCCTCTCTTTTTTTCAGGATATCCAATCCAATATTATCTTTATTTCTTATACATATATGAGCAATTTAAAACTAAAGCTGCCTTGGATTTTCTACTGTCTTCGTCATCTACCTGTCAAAGTTAGACTGTCCTAATTCACTTCCTAAAAGGACCAAAATAATGGAATTAGAAATATCTAAAAGCGGTTAAACTAAGTAACGAACGTTTATCTTTTCATTAGCTTCCTAAATTACCCCCTCGGAGAGGCGGAGATATGCAGAGTAGTTCCGAAAAGAAGAGGGGTAATTGGAGAAAACTTCTTTAATCATTAAATTTAAAAAATTTTATTTCTATTAAATTAAACGGTTAGGTTTTAATTTTGTTCCTCAGTCAACTGAATTTTTTATTCTTGAATTTCTTTGTTTCTTGCAAGAGGTTGCCAAATCAATAAAATAGTTGAAACCAATTTTGAAGAGAAAGCCTACTTTTTGGTCACGTAAAAGTGAATGTGAAAAAGCCCAATCTTTGAATTTATCTGAAATGTGAAACTATGGTCGTTTCAATTGGTCGTTCTTTCCAATTTTTGTTTTTCTTAATGTATATATTTTTTTGTTCTATTATTGTTTCTAAAATAGAATCAAAACCCATATCAGATCAGACCAGATCAGGGTTACCGGTGAGAATCTACGGGTAGCACGTGCCTGTTCTGCATATAATATAAAAGGGCAATAATTTAGGTGGCTGAATCAAGCAGTTCTTTAGTGAAGTGAACTATGGGGAGTACTGCGTCGGAAGACTTCTCTGTACTGGTACTGGCGTCGGATCTGGGTGTCGACGGCCGACCTTTTCTGACTCAATCTGAACGTCAAACGGACGTTGAGCCATGGCATGATTGCTCGGCTTATCTTGATGAAGATTTCTCTGATCTTGAAGCCCTTCAATTTTTCCGCCTTGAGTCTGGCTCTGATAGGGCTGGCAATCGTATCTTTCGCATCGTAGGGAAGTACTTTCCTGGTACGTTTCATCTTTATCCTGATATCCTGATGTTATCGGTCCCCTCTGCGTTTGATGATTAGTAAAGTTGGTACTTTTGTGCATTTATGGCGTGGTTTTCTGTTACTTTCTACTGTCTTTAGGTTTATTTTGTTAGTTAACTCTTTACCTGTGTGTTTCAAGTCTTCAATTTTATGATGAGTGTATGAAAAAAATTTCAACTTTGGTGAACTTGAAAGGGTTAACAGTAACTTTTCATGTTGTGGGGACTAAAATTAAAATGCTTACTTTTCATGTTGTGTGGACTAAAATTGAAATGTTAGTTTGGAAATCAATTCTTTTTCTTCTTTCCCATTATGCTTAGTATGTATAGATGGAAAAGATTATGAAGTATTCAATGATGAGTCGACCGGATGTTAAAAAAAAAAAAAAATCATTTCATGAATTATAAAGGTTAAGAAGTGAATTAAAGTGTTCCTGTATCTTCTTTCAATGCTTGTATATCATTTTGTATGTTTCTCTCTTCTTTGAGGACAATATATATAGTCTTAGTTTGGATAAGGTTTCGAAGGTCAACGCTGTGAAGTAGTTGGGATTTTAAATGTATTCTAATTATATCTTTGTAGCATCATTAAATTCTCAGTCAAATTTCTTTAAGAGTTTCTGTTTACATCTCTTGTTTGTAGAATATTACTATCTTCGTACTGACTGTTTGCTTGTTTATTTCAAATGTAGCTGTTGTAATAAGTGGAGAGAGGCTGAAAAAGTATGTATTCCACAAAATTTCCAGTGAGATGCCTGAAGGACCGTACTGCATTGTTTACATGCACAGCACAGTGCAGAAGGAGGACAATTCTCCCGGTTTTACTATCTTGAGGTGGATCTATGAAGACCTACCCTCTGATTTCAAGGACAGGCTTCAGGTTGTTTACTTCATTCATCCTGGTCTTAGATCAAGGCTTGTCTTTGCCACGCTTGGCAGGTTCTTCTTAAGTGGACGGTAAGATTTATTTATAAATTTTTAGCTAGCTTTTGTGGCAATCTTAACATGTCCGTCATTCATGCTACCATGGATGGGAAAATTATAAAAAGAAACTTGTGTAAAATGTGTATGTTGTACTTGTTTTTGTTTCTGCAGACTCAATGGAAAAAAGTTGTAGAATGCATTGGTAGTATATATTCTAATGCACATGTCTTGATGCTGCCACTGGCACTGTTGGTGGTTTTCTGAATCTCCATTCTACTCCAGACTTTTAGTCATTGCTATGAACCATACTTATCCTCAGCTACTCAAACATTTTCCATGTTTCCTCAACGATTCTAAATGAACTATCTATATTTTTTATAAAAAAAAAAATTTATAGTCATCTCTATTTGCCTCTCTTTTTGATTATTTGCTTGTCTCATTGTAGCTTATACTGGAAAATCAAGTATGTTAGCCGCTTGCAGTATCTCTGGGATGATATAAAGAAAGGAGAGTTTGAGATTCCTGAATTTGTTCGAGAACATGATAATGTTTTGGAGCACAGGCCATTGACAGATTATGGAATTGAACCAGATCCTTTACATCTTAATGATATGCCTACAACATCTTATTCACTTGGGAGATATGAGGCAGGATGGTCAGCTAGAGAATATGCATCCTAGCATGGCCATCTATTGTACAGGATATTATACCTTTAATGGGTTTGCTTGGTCTAAAAGCTTGATGGTTTCTGATTGCAAGAACTCAGTAGTCTCTGTGCCTCTGGACTATGTACTACTCAATGTTTTGTGTGCCTTGTAGTTTTCCATTTTGCTCTTTCCTTGCAATAATGTAAATGAACTATTATTCTACTATATATTTCTCCTTTTGGGTGAGGATGATCATAGATTTTTTTTAGTCATCTTAAAAGATAGATATATGGGTTCAAAGGTTCATCTTTAATAAAATATTGCTTCTCTCATTAATCACAGAGGTTTTGTCTTCTAGAAAACTTGAAAGGCCATTATTACTTGAAGAAAAGGTCCATTGACTAAATTATTTTACTTGGTCTATTTAAAAAAGGTTCATCCAGTTATTAATCCTTTGAGGGAAGAAGTGAAGCCATTCTTGGCTTTGGACTGGTAGAATTTTCTTAGTCATCACAACTTATATGATCATGCTATATAATGTGCTGTGGTCATCTGTCATTTTATCTCAGGTTGAAGTTTGCTTCTGGCTGCTCAAGTCTGAACCTGGGCATAAGTTTACCTCATTTGCTTTGATTCTGAAAAATGGCCTTGTCCAAACAAGATGGAGCAGTAGATGCCATTGAAGAACCTGGTGAAGGTTTCAACGGTGGGTCTCCGATATATTCCAATATGGAAGGAGACTTATCTCCTCTGTGGAATTTCTGGGAGGATTCTGTTACTCAAAGCTCTTTGACTGGCAACACTTGTGGCCTTTCTGTCAAAGACTCAACCCAATCTCGTTCCTGTAAGTAGTATTGATGATTTCTTCTAAATTTGTTATCCGTTTATGACTTTGTTCTTGAGGCCAGAGAAGATACTGTAGGTGGATGTAAGATTGATCCGCTGGTTTGGTATTGACTATTGTTTATTCATCATGTACAGGTGATCTTGAATCATATGGAAGCTCAGCAGACTACAATCAGGATCTAATAAAATGTAGGATATCGCAGGTACTGAGAAACTTAAAGCTATCAAGTATGCAACATTTTCTAGCTCAGGTTTGGATGCTGGTGAAGGCAGGGAACCGATGTTTGCTCACTACCTCTGGGGTGCCTTTTGTTCGGTATTGTCCATCTGATCGGCTTTTCCAGTATCGGATGGTATCCTTAATGTACAATTTTTGTGTTGATGAGGAAAATGATGATCTTGGGCTTCATGGTCGTGTTTTCAGAAGCAGACTACCAGAATGGAGTCCAAATGTCCAATATTACTCCAGTGAAGAGTATCCACTGCTAAATCATGCATTACACTACAATATTCAGTGAATTTTGGCTTTGCCTCTCTTTGAACCTGGAGGTTGCTGTATTGGTGTTCTTGAGCTCATAACGACATCAATGAAGATCAATTATGCACAAGAGATTTATTTACTTTGTAAAGCACTAGAGGTCAGTCCTTACTTCATCTTTCCTCATTGTTTCTGCAGCAATTGTGGTTGACGTAGACATTACATTGTACTCTGCAGGCAGTTGAACTGAGGAGCTCAGAAAATTTTCATCTACCACCTCATATGCAAGTGAGTTGCACAGAGTAATTCTGACTTCTGAAGTAGTTAGAATTCTACACAATTGCAAACATTGTAGATTGTAATACTCTCAGGTTCTCAACTTCTTTTCCTTTTTTATTTTTGCACTCGGAAGGTTCTCGGTTACAATGAAAAGCAGAAAAATAATCTCACAGAAATCTTGGAGCTGTTGACCGTGGCAAATGAAACTTATGGGCTTCCTTTGGCTCAGACATGGACAGTCTGCAGTCACTGCAACTTATCAACGCAAGGTGGGAGTTTGGATCCCTCGACCTGTAATGACAGAAGCTATACAAGCAAGGTTTGCATGTCCTCTTATAATCTTGCATTTTATGTGGTGGAAGCTCATTTGTGGAGTTTCCGTGAGGCCTGCATTGAACATCACTTAGTAGAGGGACAAGGAGTAATTGGTAGGGCATTTTCTTCACTTAACCTGTATTTTTGCGGAGACATTACCCAAATCTGCAAACCTGAGTATCCTTTGGTGCACTATGCTCGCATGTTTGGGCTGAAAAGCTGCCTTGCAGTTCCTGTAGGCAATCCTGGAACTGCCAATGACATCTACATTCTAGAGTTCTTTCTGCCTCCAAGATTAACAGACTTGGAAAGTCAAAAGAAACTTCTGGCTCCTCTGTCTAAGACCATCCATCAATCTCTTAAGAATCTACAGATTTTGTCACACAAAGGGTCTGGGCAGGAAAGAGACATTGAAATTATCGACTTTCCTTCAGAGGATAAACTTGTCCTTGGTCCTGAATACAGCAGGACAGAGGCCTGGCAAACTGGAAAAGAGAAAGAAATGCAGAAACCACCAGAAAAAGAAGAAAAGCTGAGAGGCCAGATTCTAGATGGCGGAAGTAAGACACACAAGGGTGAAGAAAATATTCCAGTTACCACCAAACCTCGGAAAGAAGTGAAGGTAACCTTAGAAATTCTTCAGCAACTATTTGGAATGAGTCTTGACGATGCTGCAAAATGTCTTGGAGGTAAAAAGCTTATTATATCAGAAAGAAATATCTATCATCCTCAACATTTCCTCCTATTTCATGAATGGAAATTTAATCTCTACCTCTGTTATTTTCTGATGCAGTTAGTAGATCCACAGTGAAACGTATTTGTAGAAGGGTTGGAATCACAAGATGGCCATCTCACAAGAGAAACACTTCAAGGCAGCCTGCTGCGGGAGGATTTCTAAGTCAAGAACCAGTTGTAGAAGAAGACCTGGAACCATGGCAAATGTTGCCTGCATCACAAAGTGAATGGACTCTGCTGCCCATCCATGTTAGACACCAGCAGAAAGCTATAAAATTTCAGGTCCATTACCGATTCCCACTGAAGATGATTGACCTGGAGAAAAGATTAGAACAAGTACTAAAACTGAAGCTTGGAACTTTTCAAATGAAGTATTTGGACACTGAAAATGAATGGATTTTAATGGCCTGTGATGATGATATCCATGATCTTATTGTCGTTTCCATGTCTAGATGTGATGGCACTGTCGAGATGATGGTTATGAAGAATTCCTCTCATGCTGATGATCTTTATTATTAGGGTTGTATTATATGAGATATTTCAAATGATTATAAATATTATTATTTATATTTATATTTATATTAAAATTTACAAATATTGTTTAATTAAAATAAAAGGGGTGACTTTTAGGAAGCACCCTTTCTTGAATTTCCTAGTACTAAACCAACCTCCCATATCTAGCAAAGTATAGCATAAAGGGAAGCGGCCATCTCTACGAAGCTTCGAATCTTGATTCTTGAGAGCCAAAAGAAATATAAAAATCCAAATGTTCCGGACCTTCTATTTCCGGCGCTCTCTTCAGTCTGTCCTTCACCACCGTCACTCTACCGGAAAGCCTCCTACCATAGACATCGTCCGCCGCTTCTGTTCTGCGTCCTCGTCTACTACTCCGTCATCTTCCAGTACCGAGGCTGAAATCCGTAAGTATATTGGGTACGGTGTTCTTCTCCTAGGATGCGGCGCTGCTACTTACTACTCCTTCCCTTTTCCCGACAACGCCAAGCACAAGAAGGCCCAGTTGTTTCGGTATGCTCCCTTACCGGAAGATCTTCATACCGTTTCCAACTGGAGTGGAACTCACGAGGTCCAGACGCGGAATTTTCTCCAGCCCGAAACTCTTGAAGAACTCGAGAGTATTGTGAAGGAGTCTAACCAAAATAAGCAGAAAATTCGTCCCGTTGGGTCTGGCTTGTCTCCCAATGGAATTGGTTTGACAAGGTCTGGGATGGTGAATCTCGCATTGATGGATAAGGTTTTGGATGTCGATAAGGAGAAAAAGTTGGTCAGAGTGCAGGCTGGAATTAGGGTTCAGCAGCTTGTGGATGGGATCAAGGAGTATGGCCTCACGTTACAGAATTTTGCCTCCATTCGGGAACAGCAAATTGGCGGCATTATTCAGGTGGGTTTCGAATTGTTGTTTGTTGGCAAGTAGACTTTTTTTTTTTTTTTTTCTCCAATTGAATATGGGTAAAAACATGCCTTTACGAATGGGGTGGGACCATGACGGATATTATTTGGCTTTGTCTTCTCTGCTTAATCTTTCTATTAGTTTTGAAGCATTGTATGAGCTGTTCATTTTCTTATGTCATTGGTTTTACGGCTATTGGTTGGAGAAATATTGCAGCTTCATATATTTAATCACATGCTTTTCCTCATTCTTTGAATTTATTTGTAAATAATGCATTTCCATGTGGGTAACAGTCTTTATGGTCTTTTGGGCAACTGATTCCTTGTCTGGTTACCATATAAGAACTCATTTAATTTTCTTCCTTACCTGCCGCCCCCCAGGCCTGTTTCAATGTTTCTCTTAGTGTCAGTTTCTGATGAATTTTGATGTCTATAAATGTGTCGGAGCCACGTGTTGCTTTGGGGGCAGGGGAGGGGGAGCAGCCAGTATGGTCCAATTGATCCAAATTTAGTGAAAGAATTACTTTTCTTTGTCAAGGATATTGCTTCATGTTGAGTCATAATGAATATCTTCAATTTTCTGCTCATCACAAATATTTAGGTTGGTGCTCATGGTACTGGTGCTAGGCTTCCTCCTATTGATGAGCAAGTTGTCAGTATGAAGTTAATTACTCCTGCAAAAGGAACAATAGAGATTTCGAAAGAGAAAGATCCCGATCTTTTTTATCTTGCTCGCTGTGGCCTTGGAGGTCTTGGAGTGGTTGCTGAAGTTACCTTACAATGTGTTGAGCGACAAGAGCTTGTAGAACATACCTTTGTCTCCAACATGAAAGACATCAAGAAGAATCACAAGTAAATATTTATTCCTTTATTTGGTGATCAGAGTTGCCCACTCCAGATTAACGTCTAAAGTTAAAGTATAAAAATTGTTACCTATAATATTGCATTCAAACCTCTAAATCAGCTTTGCTAGTCTGTTATCGCAAATATTAAATGAGGAATAAAGACTATACACAAGACTCTTTTTTTGAACTTCAGCATGGTCTATTCAGATTTTTGTTCTGATACTATTCCGCGAGAAAATTAGGTAGATATCCATTGAAGAATACCATTCAATATTTTCTTAATTTGGATTTTTCTTGGATAGTAATCTTAACTTTAGTTTGCCACATAAAATATTTGGTAGATTAGAGCAAAGATTATCTGGATTTCCCAATTAGCATCTATTCCCAATTCAAAGTAAAATTTAGTGTGTCAAAGGATCGCTTAAAATGATAAAGGGTCATTCTGTGCCACTCTTCTCTAATTATTTTTCATTCAGTTAGACTTTTCAGGAGAGTCCATTTCTGCTTGACAGCTTTCTGAGAGCTTGGAGATGACAATTATCTTTGATCTTATTGCAGGAAGCTTTTGTCTGAGAACAAGCATGTTAAATACTTGCACATTCCATACACGGATACAGTTGTTGTGGTGACATGTAATCCTGTATCTAAATGGAAAGGTCCACCTAAGTTTCAACCCAAGTATAGCAAAGAAGAATCTTTGCAACGGTTACAAGACCTATACAAAGAGTCGCTATGGAAGTACAGGTAAATCTTGACATTTGATATTAGTGAAATTGACAATTAAGTACTCAAGTTGCCATGGTAACGTAACGCCTTTCCTTTCCTTTTTGTATTTTGTGTACAGTTTTGTTTTCATAACTAAATTATGCTGAAAGATAACTTGAAATACATTCCTTTTTGTTGGTGGAACTCTTAAGTCTCAATATTACATCCAGCCCTTAAAATGTAAGGTTTATTTAGTTTATTGAAAGTAAAAATTCTAAAAAAAAGGAAGAAATATAAAATTTGAAGGTGTTTTTGGACTGTCATTTTATAATAGAATAATTGCATTTGAATGTTAATAGAAATGAAAATGATACTCTTTAAAAATCTGAATGTTTAAATAAAATATAACACACTTAAAATTTTATTGTTAGGTAATAAATTTTAAATAAATGTATCTTTTGAAAAAAGTGGTTGGGAAAATGAACCTCAAGATTGTCTTTTCTTTCCAAAAAAAAAGTCATTTCAGTTATATTATTTATTAACTTCGTGCATTCCGTTTATCACAGAGCTGCAATTGCTACTAAATCTTCCGATGAAAATGAACCAGACATAAATGAGCTCTCCTTTACCGAGCTACGAGAAAAATTAATTGCTTTAGATCCTCTTAACAAGGAACAAGTGATGAAAATTAACCAAGCTGAGGCGGATTTTTGGAGAAAATCCGAAGGGTATAGAGTAGGATGGAGTGACGAAATTTTAGGCTTTGATTGTGGTGGCCAACAGTGGGTTTCAGAAATCTGTTTTCCTGCTGGAACATTATCGAAACCAAGCATGAAAGACTTGGAATACATAGAAGAGTTGATGCAGATAATAGAGAAAGAAAATATACCTGCTCCTGCTCCTATAGAACAGCGATGGACAGCTCACAGCAAAAGTGTAATGAGTCCAGCCTACAGCCCTGCAGAGGGTGATATATTCTCGTGGGTATGCATTTTAATTGTTTGGCCATTTCAAGTCTAGTTTATGTCAATGTGTCCTTCACATCTAAAGCCCTCTTTCTTTTTGTTTTCTTTGTTACATTCTATCCTGTACAAGATGAATGTATTGAACAATTCTACCAAGTCACATGGCCTATTACTTTTTCTGCAACTCATTGCCGTATTGCTTCCGTTGGGACTCGAGGGGAACATTTGCATGTTTACTTGCTACATACTTTTTGAATGAGGTACCTTTGTCTTCTCATTCAGTATCAATTTTTTGTAACCAGGTTGGCATAATCATGTACCTTCCTACCACGGATGCACGCCAGAGGAAACAAATTACTGAAGAGTTCTTCCACTACAGGAATTTGGCATATGCTCGTTTATGGGATCATTATTCAGCTTATGAACACTGGGCTAAGATTGAGGTATGAGCCTATATCCACTAATGTTCCTAGGTTTTATGGTGTAAAAATTGTGTATGAGCTGGTGGCCTGCTATGTGCCTTCTATTGATTGTTTGAGAGTACTCTAAAGAAACAAGAGAAAGAGTAAGTTGCGACAGGATATCTCTATATGTGTGCATCCCATTCTCTCCTGTTTAATTTTACTTGTTTTGCAAGGTGGACATTGGTTATGGTAATAAACATTATGTGTTGGAAGTACATAATTCCAACAAATATGGAGGGCCATCATCTTATTGTTCAAAAATTTGAAGTGCTGATTCAGCCAGATGTATTAGACAATATAACTATTGCTCGTATACTTCATTGTTTATCAGTGTAAACCCATCAAAGCATGCTAGCCTCTGAAATTAGTGTATGTTCTCCATGAGGTTTAAGAAGACAATGAGGATTTTCAAGGTCATTATACTGACTAGAATAAAAAATATAAATATAAATATAAATATAAACTGTAATTTTGAACATACCTAAGTCAAGTCTGAGCAGAAATTCTTAGTTGAAGCTGGTGGTCTTTGTGAACAAAGTACATACAAAAGGTCATACTTTATGCATTACATATTTTACATATTAGATTTTTCCCAGTGAATGTGTTTTCACTGTTTGTATTGTTTCATGGTGAAAATAATAAATCTACTTCCCTGGCATCTAATGCCTAGATGTTGGTCTGGTTACTAACAAAAAATTTTGCCTTGCAATATCTTCAGGTTCCTAAGGACAAGGAAGAGCTTGAAGCTCTGCAGCTAAGGTTAAGAAAGAAGTTTCCGGTGGATGCATTTAATAAAGCACGTTCGGAGCTGGATCCCAACCATATTCTTTCCAATAATATGCTGGACAAATTACTTTCATGAAATATACAGTTTGATTGATTAATAGTTATGTGGTGAGTTCTTTCTGAAATAGATAAATGACTTTTGATACATTGCTGTGTTGCCGCTTGCTTTCCCTTTGATTAATGTTCCACATCCATGATAATATTTGAGTTGTACATTATAAACCAAATATTTTAAACTTGGAGTTCTTTATCTGTATATTATTTCCCATTATTTATCTGGGAAATAATTAGATAAAGAATTTATTGAACATCTTGCAAGTGAAAGAATAATGGAAACTCTTTATTTGGTTTTTCTACATTCTTCTTCTGCTATTTGTTACAGTTGTTATGTTTGTATATGAAACAATTAGGTGGGCATATAAATAAGGCCCCAATGGATTGAAGTGGTAGAACATGCATTTTTTGGCTGTTGCTATTTGTTGTTTTCAGCTTTTGGTTATTGTTTGGTAAAGATTAGATAACATCTACTGAGGTTTTGTGCCAATTACTGTGGTTACTCCGTTGCCTCTTGTCTTGAACAAGGCTGGTTAAGGATAAGGATTAAGCTGTAAACTGCATAGCATCCATGTAGTCTTTTGATGTGACCATAGATAGATACACAAAAGTAGATATCCAAAATTTTGTTCAACAAACTAGGAAAACAGAAGATATCTTTATTGAAGATATATCATCATACTTTACAGCAACAAATTGTCAGAGTACATATGATATGTATATATATATATATCTTACATGATGATGATCTAAGAAACAGAATAAAAACTTATAAACTAGTGCAGTAGGAGAAGTATTTAATGGCAGTACATTTCACATATCCAGCAGCAGCACAGTGGAAAGAGGCTGCAACACCACAATCACAAACGTAGCTGAGTAAAGAGCGCAGAGTCCTAATATCTAATCAAAAGCACATCTCACAGATCCAGCAGCAACACAAGGCAAATAAACTGCAAAAGGAAAGAGGGATATCAACTCGTTATTTTGGTTATATCCAAATCAGGTAACCCTTTTTATTGTTTCTGCAAAATGGAAAGTATTTAATTTTCAGATAAAATAGGAATAGTATGAAGAACTATTTACCATCCTTCAATGAAACCTCTGTCACCCTTAGCCTTGGATCGTGAAAACCACTTCTTATTCTTCTTCCCATTTGGAGGATTTTCAGTAGGATTAGGATACCCTTCAAAATAAAAAACATAAAACAGTCAAGCCCTAGTTAGAAAAAAGATGATCAAAAACCCATGATCCTCTAGTGAAAGAGGAAGGAAGGATACCTGGGGGAGGAAGTTGTTGCTCTTGTTTATCCATTGTTGGAACGAAGAAGGGTCAAATTCTTATTCTTGAAAATTCAACAAGAAATTGAGTGTCCAGATGATCTCAATTCAAGTTAACCCACTAACTGATACTGTCTATATATATATATATGTATCACACGTACCATTCATGGTGATGAGTCCCCCCACCGCTATTAAATTATACCGCCTCTAGATTTCCTTGGAATTAAATAATAGACTTAATTCTCTAAATTACATAAACAAAAATCTAAACACGTATTTTCACCATAAAAAAAAAAAAAAAGGAGCCCCAAGTTTTGAATATTATAAAAAATCATTCCCACTGCTTTTTTTTTTTTTGGTTTTGGGTAATGAAAAAGTATGAAACTTAATCTCCTGTAAATATTCCATCCCAACCCATTACTTGGTGGATGATAATATTCTTCTCTCACTCTCCTGAATTTATAGTAAAATAATGTTTTAAAAAATTAGAAAAGCATATTTTTAGTCGTAGAAAGTTGTAAGAACAGTTGGAAAGTTAAGGTATATATGAATTTAGGACTTTATTCCCAATCTTTTTCTTTCTTTTTTATTCCCCTTGTTGAATTATGACAAAATATTCCCGCGGTTTCCAAACCCGAAATCCTTTAATTTAAGTATTAAAGGAAAAGAAAAGAATGATCACGGAATGAATTGATCTCCCGAAATAATAAAGATTGATTTGGGTTTAAGATTAAGATGATGACGTAATTATCTTAACAACTAATAATAATAATAATTAATGTGGTTTAGGGAGCTGTTGAAAAATTGAAAGTAAATAAAGTTTTTGGGTGAGTCGGTTAGGAGTCGTTTTCACTTTTTGTGGTTTTGCCGCGTGGTAATTACCTCCTTATCTTAGATTTAGATTCTAATTAAATTGAAGTTGAGTTACCCAAACTTTTTAGTACGGGAGCATTCGGTTTTTTCACCTTTGTATAGAGTTTCAATTAGGATTAGAATTTGGCTCAATATTTTTTAAATTGGAACTATCCAAACAACATTTAAGATTAGTTTACCAACTTAATTATGCAAACTTTTATTGAGGCAAATTTTCTTTATACCTTTCATAAAAATTAAATTTATTTACCTTCAAAGCGTACGTGAGTTAGCAAGAAGTGAAAACTATCTCCTATATCATAAATTCGACTCATAACAAAAATTAGTCTACACTATGAATTGACTCAAAAGATGTTTTTTTATAATTTGGACCGACACGTCGTGGCCTTGGCACAAAACAATTAAAAACCTAAACTCATTGGGCATGGGCTTTATTAGGAAAAAAAATGTACTTCTGTGGTTTATATATTTGGGCCACATAAAGGCCCATATTGAATCATTCTCGTTCAGTGTTATAATATCCAGCCTACTATTAGTCTCTCCTCATAAACTTATTATTAACTCAAGCCCATTATATAATAATTGGGCTTCCCATACACAGATAAATAAATTTCTTTTTTTTCGAGGAGAATCTTCTTTTTAGACAATTAAACCTTTTTTATTTAATAAAAAAATTAGAATTTATTCATTAGAATATTTGATTCATTATTTTAAAGAACCAAGGAAACATATGAGGAAACACTAATATGAAAATTTTAGGTTTTGGAAACAAATTAAGGAAGAGTCTAGAAAAAGAAAAAGAAAAAAAATAAAATAAAATAGAGGTCCGTTTGGTGATGCTTGCTGAGTCGACCAGCAAACTTGAAGGCTATTTATTTCCATTTCATATTTTTTGGTACAATATATATATATATATATATATATATATATATTATATATATTTATATAGTGTGTGTTTTGACTTTGTGATCATGATATATATATATATATGGTGCTTACCAAATCGAGTCGTCAATGTATCATTATTTCTTTTGGCATTATTACTCACTCACTCAACTTATTATGTCCTTTCAATCTATTTTATCTTTCTTCTTCAAGATTTTATTCCATATATATATTCTGATTATTTTTTAAATAAAAAAAAATTTATTTTCCGTTAAAGAATTATGTTAAAATTTAAGTTAACATTATTATTACATACGATATTTTAAATTAAAATGAAAATAGCTTCCATGAATCATGATATAGGTAAGTATTCCTTTTATGGCGGACAACCAATCCTCAAGTTGATTGATATAAAGTCCACTCCTTTTTCCATCCTTTAGCCTCAACACTTTTTATGTTAATTATACCAATTTTAAATTCGTCAATATATGTATTAAAACCTCGTGTGTATAATATATATATATATATATATATATATATTTATAGAAGTTATTTGAAATAAAAGTAGTGAATAAAGTATTAAGACAAATATATAAATGACACTGACTCTGAATGCATAATCATCTTTTCACCATCACCAAAAGATAAAACTTTTTTTAAAAAATTTATCTTCCTTTTTGGTCTTGTCCTTGTTTATATATAACTTTCTTTACTGCAATTTACTTTTCTATATACATATATAATTCATTAATTAAAGCAACTGCAACTTTATATATATAGTGAAAAGGAAATAAAGAATAATAATTTTAGAGAAGAAGAAGAAAGATGATTGTTAACTAATAAATAAATTGAGCTGATTTGAGTAATGATGAATGGAAAAAAAAATCCACTCAAATCTAACAATTTACCAGATTCGACGTTGTCCAGTCACTTCATAATATGTTCGCCACTTCTTTTTTTTTCTTTTACTTTCTTCTTTCCTTCTTTATTTCCTTCTTTATGATATATATATATATCATACGTCACCAAAAACCAATATATGAATAATAATAATAAAATGACATATGGGAAATGCCATAAATATACTTATTTTTAATTTGTTATGTAGGTAATTATTGAGAATGAGGGTATACTTATATTTATTTGGTGTACCTTTCACTTGAAAAGTGTAGGGATAGTGACAGAAGTAAAAGAGAAGAGAAAAGAAAAGTCAAAAATAAAATTAATTAATTGCCCTTAATTGCAGGAGGCTATGAAAAATTAAAAATTAATAGGATAAGATAGCTGCTTCGGTTCCAAATCTATATTTGATACCCCTTTTGGAAAGCTCAAAAAACCAATCCAAGAAAAAGTTGAGTATTTTTTTCCCTTTAACACGAAAGCGCCTTTTCCAGATATATATATATATATATATATATATATATATATATATATATATTAGTGAAATGAGACAGGATTCGTCGTGTCTTAAAATCAAAAGATTATGATGTGGGTTGATGTTAATCAATCAATATATATATATATATATATATATATATTGTAGGTGATTGCAAAAATACAAAGGTGATGTTCATGTACGTAGTAGTATTTTCCAAAATCTAATTTTGTAATTTGTATTTTGCCAAAATACAAAGTTTTTGTAGAAGTTGGTAATAAAAACAAATGTAAGATCCTGCAGGTGACATTCTTTTCCTGCGGTTCATAACTTTGTATGTATAACTTCATTAATACAGCTGTAGTCAGCTGAGAATTCATCAATTTTAACAACATTTCCCAACCTTTTCATCATTTTTTTTTTATATTCTTTTATGTAGAAGAATAAAAAAATAATTATAATAAAACTCTGTCTCAAGTAATGATTCAAATCCATTTTCTATAGCATATTTCACCATATTCGCCCAAGAAAATAAAAATAAATATGTAAAAAGATCCCAGAATTGTACGTCTGATCGATCTATCTGACCACAACGTTGGACGGTGCAGAAATTATATACTATATTAATTGGATTCACAGTTTAATTTATGCTTACATAAATATGCACTGAATCTAAACTACTGCTGTACTATATACTATATCATATATCCTTTCCTGCCCATATATCAACCCAAAATTAAAATTAAAACAATATAGATTAATTTGAAGTAAACCTAATTTTATTGATTTTTGATTGCATGAAAGACTCATTAATACTCTTTTCTCCTTTCTTTAAGCTGCAGCAAGCATATATATATTTGGACAGTACAAGCCGGCCTACGTACAAAGCATTGATCTTTTGTTTCCATCCATACATATATTATATAGTAGAATTATTCTTGGAAAACAAACACAAAATTTACATACTAAATAATACATGCTTTATATATATCTCCAAAAAAGAAAATAAATGTTTGACACAGATAATGAATGAATAACCTTCATCCAGTCCTATATATATACATTAATAATAAAACTAAACTTCAATTAAAACTAAAAGATTATATATATATATATATATATATATATATATATATATTCATAAACAAATAAACCGCCCGATTTTGACAAACTAATTAAGAATCATTAATGTGAAAGAAATTAATTATATATATATATATATATATATATATATATATATATATATATATATATATATATATATATTCATGTTTGTAATTAAGTAGATCCGATGGATCATGATTCATTTCCAGTAGAGAATTAATGATCTTAATTAGAAGCTATCATTAATTAAAACAATAGAGATTAAGAATGTCCGAATTAATCCTAGGGTTTTGATGATTAAGTGTTTAAAAATGAAGAATGGCCATGGAAGCAGGAGACAAAAGAAGGAAGAGGATCATGGAGGGATTCCTAAATTACATACATTATATACATACATATATATATATATATATATATATATATATGTATGTATGTATATAATGTATGTATGTATGAAGCTGTCGTGTGGTCATAGTCAAGGTTGTTGGTTTCATGCAAGACAAACCAATCAATTTGTCTAAACTCGAATGATGCTCTCTCTTTCTCTCTCTCTCTCTCTCTCTCTCTCTCTCTCTCTCTCTCTCTATATATATATATATATATATATATATATATATATATATATATTTTAGACAACAGTTAAAGCCAATCAAGTTTCTGGGAACGCCCATTAGGCAAAGAAAAAGCAGAGAGAGAAAGAAAGACAGCTCATATCCCTCATTACCATTATTAAGTGTCCCAATGTCCGAACAAACTTCTCAATGATCCCACAAAACCCCACCATGCACCAAAACTTCCCATTTTATTAACCCTTTCTTAATTATTTCCTTTTTTTAAAAAAAATAAAATTAATAATCACTTCTGCATGTCCTAATGAATTCATTAAAGAAATACGTACACAATTATGTATGTTCTGTCTATACTCATAAGAAATGGAAAAATTAATGGTTAGTCGGAAAATAATAATAATAAAAAATGCATGTACCAATATAAAAACAGAAGATCGAGAAGAGAGTTGACGGCCGGAGATTGAAAAGATTGATGACCTGCATGCGTCCTCTCCATCACTCACACCAAAACATGGATTCTCCCTTGTCCCATCTGCTGATCAAACCAACAAAAATACAAAATAAAAATAATCCACCGCTCTGCATTTCCTTATTATTTTCAAACAAAAGCCCTAGCTAGCCTTCTTAATTAATTCAAGGATAAAAGATGAAGAATTGATTGAAGAGAAAGATATAGATGCAATTTTCATCTTATAAAATAACTTGACCAAAAGATGATATATATATATATATATATATATATATATTATATTGTTGACTCAAAATAATAATAATAATAATAATAATAATAATAATAATAATAATCATCCCCGGGGTTTTAATTAATCCATCTCTGCACCTGTCCATCACACATCATATTTAGCAGCAGAAAAAAACACACTTGTGAGTTGTGATGGATGGATCAGTAGTCATGGGAGTGATGATGACCGTACATTGCTGACGGGTCTCTTTGGCTACTGTCATCTCCGTCGTTCATTTTGCACCCCATTTGTCCTGCTGCTCCAAGATTTAGATACACCATTCTGGAATCAAGATTCAGGTTCCCCCCACTACTAGTACTACTACTGGTATGTTCTTGATCATTACTTATCGTCGTGGGCACATTATTTGCATTCCCTTCCTCCCGAGAAATCACCATGGCTGCAGACTGAACCAGCTCCAGACAAAGCCTAAGCTTATTTGGTTCAATGTGGGTTAAACCAGGGACAGCACCTTTAAACAGAAAATCAGAAGTTAGGGTTCGGAGAATGTCCAGCGGAGTAATTCCGTCAACCGTTCGGACATTCGGGTCAGCATGATGATCAAGCAGTACTGCCACCATATCCGGCGAAACCATTTCAGCTGCCACGTGGAGTGGGGTTTTGCCAGCTGGACCAGCTGGATAGTTAACATCAGCTGCGCCGAGTTCCAGCAGCGCTTTCACAACTTCTCGGCTACAATTCTCCACAGCGTAATGTAGGGCCAGAGCTTCGTCCAGATTAAGACCTTCTCCCATGACCATAAGCTTGACGAGTTCCACGTCGGAGGAGTCGAGTGCGCGTCTCATCCGTCGGATCTTCTGATCTTCTAAATCATGAACTGCCGCCGCGCTGATTTGATGATGGTGGTGGTGGTGGTGGGGGTGGTGATGATGTGGCATTAAGGATCTTCGAGCTAGGGAAGATTTAAGACGAAGCTCCTCGATTTTAGCGACAACGTCAATGGGTAAATGCTTAGCGAGAATTTCAGGTGGAAGACCGGATTTTGAGACCAAATGTGAACAAGTAGTCCAGAGTTGATGCATGTCTTGTTTTCTAGAAGCTATTAGTACTTTCATTACATCTTCAATTGATGCCTTTTCCACCATACTCGCCAATTGTTTCTGCACAACAATTAAAAAATTTCAATCGATTTGACATATAACACATAATATGTATATGTAGATGATGTGTTGGTCCAAAGTTATGAAAGTACGTAGTTTTTACACATTAATAGTTAGATTTTGTTTCTCATCAAATGGACCAAATGAGGAAAGTAAAGTAGTTTTTGTGATAGTAGTACTGTTGAAGACAAGACTGGAATAAAAAAAATGGAGGGAGACACCGATTTGGTAAGTAGTAAAGATGGAGAATAAAGATAAAGCAGAAGCCTAATTTCAGAAACAAAAGGAAAACACTCTCATCACCTAGCTACATGAACTGAAATGAAATCAAGATAAACTACTTTTTCATTCATGTCACACTTACAACCTTATCCATCATCCATCATCCATCCCAAAAAAAAAAATATATATATATATCTGTGTGTTTAAGTACAAGAACGAGAAAACCGAAAACAAATAGTTTGGTCAGGATCATCATCAGTGTTGGCTGCCAAAGAACTGAAGAGAAGAGGAAAATCTAGTCAATAAAAAGTAGTACTAGATTTTTTATTTTTTATTTTTGTGTCTGAGATCGAATCCAACAAGAAATTAATACATCAGCTACGTAGCTAGCCAGCCACAGAAGTTAATTCATTAATGAATCACAAAACTTTTTTTTTTTTTGTTTTTTTTGTAAAAATGAAAGATTAAACTCTGCCAAATTATTATCAACCCATCTGGACCAAAAATATCAATTGTTTCTCCCCAAAAAAGAACCTGGAAGAACAGATTTGATTGATCCCCTAATAACCAAATTTCTAAAAAGAACAAAAAAAAAAAAAAGTACTGCTCACTCACTCACAGTCACGGTAATCTAGGGGAAAAAAAGTAAAAAATTAAAAATAAAAAAGGGGAAGGGGAAGGAAAGAAACCTGAGTGAGCAAAGCGAGCTGTTCGACACCGAAGGATCTAGCGGCAGCAAGAGTATCAAGGGCAAGATCAACGGCTGAGGTGCAATGCGTATGCCAACAAGCTCTTTCCCCACAATTAGGCCTAGGTTCATGTTTCTGCGGCACAATTGAGACTTGTCCGCTATACAAGAACTGAAGCATCAACAAGAAAACCTCGTAACCCACCGAGTTAACCGGTATTACCTGCGAGTTTGTACCTCTAGGAGACGAACCCAAACTTCCTGCTCCGGTTCCCATCCTGGAACCCGATGGGTCCAAACCCGCCTGGGTATCCGGTCCACAGAAGAATTTCCTAAAGAAAAGACTCCTGGCCGCTAAGATGCACCTGTGAGCATGAACTAAACGACCCTCTACGCTGAAAGTTACATCGCTGAAAGCCTGACCGTTGATTAACAGATTTAGATAGTCCAGAGAAAGAGATCTCAACGAGTCCTCTAGGGAGGACATTCTTTTTTTTTTTTTTTTTTTAATTTATTCTCACCCAAATATCTACTACTTCTCTTCAGCACTAGAGAGAGAAAGAAAGAAAAAAAGATGAGAATTTTCTTCTTCACTTAATCATAATTTCTGTCTTCTTCTTCTTCATCAAAGATCGACGGTGAAGCTAAGATGATGGAAGTGTGGTTATAAAGATTGTGTGTGTGTTTTTTTTCTTTCTTTTTTTTTTTTTAAGAGAAGAAAAAAAGAAACAGAAGGAGAAGAGAGAAAGAAGAAGCAAATATGGGTGTCTGTTCTGGGCGGCTGCCTATGTATCATATCATTTAACCACAAAAAAAAAATTTATATATATATATATATAAACTATGGAGAAAATTTTCCCTCTCCTATTAAAGGTGTGATTTGATCATTTAAATATGGAGAATATTAAAATTAGTAATTTTAAATATTAGATAATTTAATAAAAAAAGGGAAATAACATGATTGAGTTAGGCATAGGCATATTTCATCGCTAGCTTATAAAGGGGAAAAAAAATTATTTTGTAATTTAAATTCTATTCGTAAAGGGTAGTTTTGGAAAGTCATAGGTTTACATTATTTGAAAGGAAATTTCAGATTATCCTTTCCATCCGATATTAAATATTCTTATTCTTATTATTTTAAGACAGTCTAAATTAATAATCACTTTTATTTATTATTAAAGATATTTAAATCCGTATGTAATTTATTATTTTAATAATATATAATTTATTTTTATATATTGTAGTTGAACGTATTTGGTAAATAATTGTGTAGATAGTATAGTTAATTAAGTAGGAATATGATACGTGGGATAAATGCACGTAAATATTCCTATATTCATTAGCGAAGTTGCTTTTTAATTATTCTAGGTCCATTTCTAATCCTTTAAAAGAATTTCAAAAATTGAATTCGTGTAATCTTAAGGTTGTAATAAATGCATTATATAAATAATTAAAAACATAATTTGGGGAAGACATAAATTTTAATTTTAATGAGAGACAAGAAAAAAGAAGAAAGAAAGAAAGGAAGGAATAAGTAAGTACTACTGCATGCACCACTTGGGGGGTTAACGTTGGAATAGTACATTCTCTTCACTACCTTTTTGTACTTTCAATTACTTCCTAAACGTATACATATATATATATATATATATATATATGGTCCCCTTCCTCCCTTTTCTCACCGCCACCCTATAACCTCACTTATTTATTTTTCCACAACACTGTTTTTTAATTATAAATATTACTATTTTTTTAAATAATTAAAAATTAATTATGTATATGTATATAAGGAAAAGGAAAGGAAAGAAAAAAGTAGGTCTAAACTAGAAAACAGAGGTAGGAGCATAGGGAGGCGTGTCGGCCGGGTCTCTGGGGGTCATATTGGGACTAGTGCCAAAAACTTGGAGTTAAACTTTGTGTGATGCACGTGAGTCATGGACTTTAACACGTGCCATTTATTTTATTATTACTGTCCTAAATTTTAATTAAAACATTAATAATGAATTATAAAATTTTAATTTCACAAATAAATAGAGAGGGAAGGAAAGTCAGAAACAAAAGAAATCCAATTTGATTGACAACACCTCACCTGACGGTCTTATGATATGAACTCCTCCGATTTGACATTTGACTTGTCTTTTCAAACTCTCCCCATTTCTGCTCTCTGTTTCTACCTTACAATATAAAGATGCATCCAACATTTTCCACATTTATATTTATATTTCTATTTCTAACATACAAATATTTGGCCAAACTACAAAGAATTATGCGGTCAAGGGGCTGACGTAGGATCAAATCAAAGGATTTCGGATTAAATAAAATTTTATATTTTTATTTTTATTTAATTATATGGACGAAAAGATTAGAGAATGGAAAAATGAAATAATAATTTAGAGGACAGCATATGAATTATAATTGTACTACTACTCCCTCCCATATTACTTTTTCGGTCTACTTGCGTTTTTTTTTTTTTTTTTTGTCCTTCAATTTTATTATTATTATTATTATTATTTAAAGAAAAAGAGAGAGACATATTTATTGGTTGTACGGACGGACAATCGGACATGAAGGAAATTAGGTTTTGCCAGCATGGATTTCCTTCCCTAGACGTTCTTTTTTAAGGATTTATAGGGGGACATAATATAATACGAGTGGTGCTGTATTAATGGATGGACTGTTTATTTTCTTTCTTCTTCTTTTTTTTTTCTCTGTTTTTTCATGGATTAATGAAAAAAAAATCAAATTGAACTAATTATTTATTTTTTGAAAATTAATTTTATTACCATTAGTAGTTAGTTACATGCATTGAAAAGGAAATGTTATTTAGGGAGGGTGGTAGCTTTAGTGTGTGATTTGATGTTGGTGAGATGTGATTAGATATATATATGAAGAAGTGAGGTTCCATTAAAAGAAAGTAAAGTTGTGGAGGGGCAAAGAGTCAAAGAGTATTAAAATTTAGTTGCCATAAGTAGTGGTTTCTATTTTCTAACACTTTAGGAGGGTAATAATAATTAAAAGTCAAGTTCAAGAACCCTAAATTCTTCCTCTTATTCATTTGAGAATCATCAATAAATGTTTGCACCTTCCACCAATCAAATCTCTTCATCCTATCAATCTATCACACACACACACATATATATATGTATGTATATATATGATCTTCATCTTGAGCCTGCCCTTTTAGAGTTTTGGAAGAGACACTTCCCATTTTGAAAATGGAGAAAAATTTAGAAGGTCGGCCGGCTAGCTAGCTTTGACTTTGATGAAATGATGGCTCTAATAAAGCTGCAATATATATATATATATATATATATATGAGAAGTTTTGACAAATTAAAAAGCCATTTTGTTTTTTTGGTCCTATTCATTTGCTAGCTTCTAATTTTCTTCCTTAACAATTATTACTCCATGACTCCATCCAACTTGAGGTATGTGAGGTGGGATTTTTTATTTTTTATTTGTTCACCCTTGCTATTTTTTCCATCAAGTTCTTTTCTTCTAAACATTCATAAATACTCATATATATATATAATTAGTGAAACAATAATTTCAATATGATATATATATATATATATATACATGTATGTATTTATGTATGTATGTATGTATTAAGAAATATAATAGGTCTTATTATGTTGAAATGAGAGGGAGCTAATCGATAAGAAGAAAGAAACATGTCAACGTTAATTAAAGGGGGAGCATGTGAAAATGTTTCTTAGTAGCATCGCGAGGTGGCAAATTTTGATTGGATTATGAATTATTTTACCAAAAATTAATTATGAACAGCTTGGAGAGAATATCAAACGCGGAATCCTAGACACCAATCATTTCTTTTATTTCATCACCACCGTTCATAATCTCATGCATCTTCTTTTTTATTTTTTTATATATATTATATATATTTACATTTTGGATTTTTCTAAAACAAAAAATTTCATCACATAGAATAGTACTTAGGAGATTCTTAAAATAAGCATTTTTTAAAAAAAAAATTTATGATTGTTATAAAAGACAATTTTAAAATATCTTCCTTGTCGGTAAAATATATTATTTTATTGTTATTCCAATTTCATCATAAACTTTTACTAGATTTTTTTTTTAAATTATAATCTCCACTATATGATTTTTTTATTTTTTATTTTTTGTCATTGATATATTTATTTACCAATTAGATTTGTCTGCTCCTTCCTTTAGTTATAAATTAAAAAAATTAGGAGAAAAAGAAATTAATCATTGCAAAAGGTATTAATTTAATCCAAGATTTACCAAATTCAATATATAAAGAAATTAGGGGTGAAGAATAATTGGTGAGTTTGATCTCAAATAAATTTATCTTTGGCAAGTTGAGTCCCAAAATATTTTTTTAACTTTTAAGGTTCCAAATTTTTTTTTTAGAGAATAATAAGGTCCTTCTTGACGAATTCTGTCAAAATTTCTAAAATTTTAACGGTTGTTTGTCTTTAGTTAATTAAAGACAAGGATAAAAAAGTTATTATATGTGAAAATAAAGAAATAATAATAATAATAAAATTTAAACGTAGAAATAAAAATGTTCTAATATTTTTTTTAATTTTTATTTTGAAAATGTCCTCATATTTAAATTTTTAAAAATAAAAAATTTATCAAAAATAGTGAGAATATCAAAAGTCGTCGTCAATCTTCTTCTTCTCCGGTTAATCTTCTTCTTCTTCTCTCCGACACAAGATTTTTATCTTTTTCTAACATCTTTGAAAAAAGAAAAAAGAAAAAAAGTAATTGAAGAAGATGTCTTTATAGAAAGAAAAAAGAAAAAAATGAGAAAGAGAGATTTAGAAAATTCAAATTTTAACCAATGGAAAGAAATAAAGTTAATTTGTTTCAAGAGAAAGAGGACAGTGGTGATATTGAAATACTCAGTGAATCTTCAATCATTAAAACTCATTTGACAAATCAAAGTTGTTCTAGACGACAAAAACGAATTCAAATGAGAGTAAAAATGTAATGTTAAATTCAAAGACATTTGAATCGATGTTTGAGTAAGTATTCACATTCTTTGTCATGAATATATTTGAGTAAGTATTTAAAGATCTATGGGTAAGAAGAAGATGAACTAGAATTTAAACTCGTATTCATATTAGAATTTTATTCTTTTATTTTTCTTTCTCTTTCTACAAAGACACTTTTATTCTTCTCTATTTTTTTTTTCTTTCTTCAAAGATGTAGGAAAGAAGAAGATTGAGGAAAGATTTTGATATCATTTGATAGATTTTTTATTTTTTAAATTTTAAATATGAAGATATTTTTATTCCTTCTTTAAATATTTATTTATTTATTTTCATATGTAATGACTTTTTTATTATTGTCTTTAATTAACTAAAGACAAACAACCGTTAAAATTTTAGAAATTTTGACAGAATCCGTCAAGAATGACCTTATTATTCTCTACAAAAAAAGTTTGGAACCTTAAAAGTTAAAAAAAAAATTTTGGAATTCAACTTACCAAAGCTAAATTTGTTTGGGATCAAACTCACCAATAATTATTTAAGGGGAAATATTATATTAAAAATATTCCAAAATAGAAAGCTTCAATAAAAATTAATAACAATAGCGTCAGCAATTATATAATAATAATCCTCTAATCAAGACAAGTTGTAGGGACCCGAATCATTCATTTAATTTTTGATTTACGTTAAGGTTTCTAATTTTGGAAAACAATGTTTTATAATCTTATCGTTAATATTAATGCAAAGGTTTACAAAACTGACTAATAATGGAAATACAGTGATACTAGTAAAATAATACAAATTGATTATTAATAAATTTTATTTTTTGGGGGGTGGTTAGATATTTAAGGATGTAATAATATTTTAATACGACCACTAAAAGTAATACCACTTCTTAATTCTTGCAAAAGTCGGTTTAATAAGTAAAAGGTTAGGATTAATTTATTAATATCCAAATATGGAAAGTTCACCTCGGTGAGTGTAATGATTTTTATTCCATTTTGATAAAAATAAAATTATTAATGTTTTCTTTTTTAAATAAATTAATATATAGTACAATTATTTAGTTTGCTTAAAATTTAAGAAAGGGACTTTGATTAGGAAGGGGCAACGACCAAAAAATAGCAAGTGGGATCCAAGAAATTGAATTTTAAAATTTTGAGGGGAAAAAAACAGTTATGAGTAAATTAATTTTTTAATTTTCTATATTAAAAAAAAAATCAAAGTCTATGAGATAGTATAACGGTCCCACAAAATGACTTTCTAGTAATAATATATAATTTTTCTCTTGTCTTTCTTGAAATTTTCAAATAATGATAATTTTATTATTTTCTACTTGAAATAAAAGAAAAATGATAAATGAATCTGCAAATGACAGTTTTGCCCTTCCACATTGATCTAATGTATATATGTATGCTAATAGGAAATGACGAAAAAGGGCAAGGAATTGGTTAGGTTATTATAGGCTTATAGGGAGAAAGAGATGAAAGTGGTAAATGTAAAATAAGTAAAGGAGAAGGCAGTAAATTAAAATCCACTTTGGAAAACTTGCTTTGACTTTGCAAGTATTGTGCCATTTTAGCAAACCCTACCATCACTACAAGTGCAGCACAATTGAGTGCAAGTGAGATTCTGTGGCCTCTGCTAACTCATAATTGACTAAAAAAGCAATATTGTGGGCTCTCTCTCTCTCTCTCTCTCTCTCTCTATACACACACCACATATACAAAACACCCTAAAAATAAATAAAACACAAAAACAAGGAGGGTTTTTTCTTTTCTTGATGATCTTCTTTTTTTTTTCAGATGAAATTAAATTAAAGTTTGTGAATCTTGAAGTTTTTATACACTGTTCAGGAACTGAAACAGAATGAACAAGTAAAATTTAGTTTGTGAAAACTTCCATATATATGTAAAATTAGTTAGTTCTTCTGTATACATTCTGGTTCACATTAAAAAAAAAAAAGATTGCTTTTTTACACACACACACACGAAGTAGTCCAATTTCATACCAAAAGAGACACGGTTTTGTTTTCCCATTTTAATGTTAAAAGGGTTGGCAGATCAGATATATATATATATATATATGTGCAAAGTGAGGAAATATATACTGTAGATTTTTCTTTCTTTTTTGCTAGATTTTTATTTTATATATATATGAGGTGTTAAAAAGGCTATATGTACAGTCTTAGTGACACTACTACACAATTGAACAAAAAAAAAGCCTTTTCAAAACCTTCTTCTGTTAAAAAATTCTATCTAATCTTTACCCTAAAGGAGGAATAGTGATTTTTAGTTTTTAATCTTTCTAACTTCAAGTCTCTTCACACACACACACATATATATATATATATACACGCGATGTGACTGATAATACAAAGGGTTCGTTCGTTCGTTCCTGATTGAATATGTATATATATATTGCCTATGTAAAATTCACTTAATTTTGCTAAACAAGAACATTAGATCATATGAAATAAACAAGATCTTTCTAAGCTTTTATATTTTTATCTTTTTACAGAACCCGAAATGTCTGGTCTGAAAGAAAAGAGATATATATATATATATAAATTGTAGGTCGATGGCAGCATTTTGTCCTTTTTTTTTTTTTTTTTGACTTTTCATCATACATTGAAACCTAACTCAAATGGATCCATCACAAGTCCTTTGCTTATATTAGATTTTTTTTCCGATAAAAATATTAATCTCTTTTATTACATGTATTTTAAACTATCACAAATAAATAATTATTATATAATAATATCTAACCTAACTTTTTTTAAACTTGGTTTCTCTCTCTAGAGTCTTAGCTAGACCCCTAGTCCCTACCACCTCCACCCTTCTTTTCATTTCTCTCTCTATATAAAGTCATAGATTTTTTTCTTTTGTTTTTTTTTGTCTACTTGGATTTGTAATGTTTGTGATCCTCTAAATAAAATTTATTATTGGACTGACTCTGTATTTAATTACTATTAAATTAGTCTCCTAAACAAAAACATCTTACTATAATAAGTATGTGTTATATATAAATTTTTTTAATTAGAATTAGTGGGAAAAAAAAAAAAACAGTTGGGGAACGCGGTTTTCCCAAGAGATGAGAAAAAGAAAAAAAAAAAAAAACGGTCGCCCAAAGGAACCGTCGTAGAGTCTTTCATGGGTTGTTGTTGTTAAGTATGATTCGGGCCAGTCATAGAATTGATGTGACAATTCCATAAATGCATGTGAGAGCGATATAGATATGATTTTGACCACTGATCTGACCTCTCCTCTCATCTCAGCCGTACGATCAAAACCAGTGCCCTAATATAAACATATATATATATATTATATTAAAATTCCATTATTATGTTGACACGTGTCTACAATTCAAATAAAAAATCCAAACCCATGATCTCTCATTCGTGTCTGATCATATCTCTGATCACACACCAGCTACTGATAGTGAGTGAGTGAACAATGTATATATATATATTGAAGAATTCAAGAATTCAAGAACTTACACAACACAGAGAGGTTTTCCTCTTGGAAGCTTGTATAGTTATGGTGGCACTGACTTCCACGTGCATCATTTATTAGTAAAGAAAAGCAAAGATAAAGATAAAGAGAGAGAAAGAGAAAAAAGAAAAAAGGGTTTTTTTTTTTTTTTTTTTTTGAAAGTTTCACAGCAGGGGAAGCAAACGACGAGTGACTGACAGTACTACAGCATGCAGTTTCTGCTGTTTATATCAAAACATTATTGTTTTTGTTTTTGGTTTTTTGTGTTTGGGAATGAATCTCTACATACATCTTCCCTTTTTTTTTCTTTAAAAAAAAAAAAAAAAAAAAAAAAAAGCTTTCCTTTTTCTTGCTTCGTGTTTGTTTGTTGGTTGCTTCAGTTAAGACGAAAGTCTTTTGATTTGATTTCTTTTCTTTTCTTTCATATTTCGAGTAAAAAAACTGATCCAAAACGTCCAATTTCTATCAGTCTTTTTTTTTTATATATTTTTTTTCATTTCATTCCTTTTGCCTCCTCTTCCTCTCTCGTTTTCCTCATTCATCATTTAATATATATATATATATATATCTACAGTGTATTATTATTATTATTTATATGACTTCCCCATCCTCTCTCCCATTTAACACACCTTCTTTAAATAAAATGTAATTATTTGTTTTGTTGAAAATTAATATTATAGATCTTTAAGGAAAAGACAAAAATAAAAAATAATATATATGTATGTATAATGTACGTACTTCAATTAATTTGGGAGAGAAGAGTAAGTAATGGGAATTTATATTTGGAGGTTGTGACATTTATGGAAGCCATTTTCTTCCACCACTGTACTTTGCTTTCTTGTTTCATCATTTTTCTTTTTTCTTTTCTTTTTTTTTAATACGAGAATTTAATTACATGAAATTAAAAACTTGTGGGATTATAATATTTTGGTTCTTGTTCTTGTTTTTTCTACATACGCTTCTAATCAATCAATTCTTTATTATTCAAATCAGCATGTTTCATACTTTCTTTACGTGCATGCATTATGATTATCTATTATCAATTCTTTAAGCAAAAAAAAAAAAAAAGTCCATGAAAAGGTGTAATGATATTGAATGGAGGAAGAAGAAGAGAATACTGGGCTGCTACCTTCTGCAATGCTTCTTTAATTTATTTATGGCAGGTGATGGTGTGTGTGTTTGTGTGTGAGAGAGAAAGAGAGAGAGAGAGAGAGTTTCTCTCTATATATATATTTTGGGTGGTGGTGAAAAAAAAAAAAAAACAGAACCCGACAGGCGTGGGGTTGTATAGTCATGTCAATCTTCAATTTTAGTGGTCTCTTTCCTTTCTTCTCCCCTCCACTTTGACGTATTTGAGCTATATTTCTGAGTTTCTTCCATTTTTGTCTCCCTTTTAAATTTACCATATTATCCTTTCTTTCTTTACTAATTTATCAAAATTACAATTTGAGCCTAAAAAATGCATGGATGGAGGGAAAAAAAGAAAATGATTTTTTCAAGAAAGACATTTTTAAATATGCTCACGTAAGCAAACCTTACCATGTTTGTTGTCTACTTCAATTATAGATGGTCAAGAAAAAGCCATCTGCAGAAAGTGCATTTTACAAGAAATTTGAGTATTCTCATCATACTTTTAACCTAATACAATAAGATGTCGTTAAGAAAAGTCGACTAGAAAAGAGGGAAAAACAAGCATTACAACATAAAGAAAGAAAGAAAGAAAGAATGTGGTTGTCCCTATAGTAGTAAGTACAAGGGGTTGTGGTTGTGTTCCTAAGTTACACAACAGAACCAAATCTTGAAAGGCTCTGCATGCAGAGGTCATTTTCTGTGAATATATATATATATATATATATGTGTGTGTGTGTGTTGCCTTTAAACTATTGCCCAAAACCTCTTCCGGCAGAACAAAACTGGTTCAGTTTTCTTCTTATCATTTTCCAGATAATGCAACTGGAAATCCCAAAGAAACTTTGGGGCAAGATCTCTTACCCTGGAAATAACTGACTCTTCATCTCTAATGATAACAAACCCCTGTAAATCAAAACCAGAATCATGTGAACTTTTCTGAATGTGTATTCAGGATTCAGTAATCCAATGATCGATATATTTATCATGTTAATGAACCAACAATCAATATATAATAGCATACACATTAGTTTGCATTAATAATTGATGATATTGTCAACTTCAGAATGATGTGAAGTTCAAATTTTTTTTTTCTTCTCATGTCTAATGAAAATGGGGAGTGTAATGACTCAAAATTACTTGCCTGAGGTCTTATAATGCGGTCCATCTCTAGCATGATATCCTCAAGTAAGCATCCTTCTTCATGGTTTATATTGTGAGAAAATAAATGATTGGCATGCAAGAGATCGTATGAACGAGGGTACGTTGAGAAAGGTTCACACCTAGGGAAGAAGATTGTCAAGGAATTTGATTCTTTAAACATGCTTTTTTCAATGAAATTCATAAAGATTAACCATCTAAAAATTCTCATACCAGTTGTGAAAAGCACCAACCAGACCACGATCGTAGATTGCAGGTAAGGTATTATTCATGCTTATTGGTACTACATTCATCACCCAAACAGGCCACGTACTCAAAGCAACTGCAAATCCACCAAGAAAAGCATTCAAGTCCATGACATTCCGTATATTTTTCTCTTCAACATCCATTAATCTCCAATAGTGGCGAACTTGGTCTTGCCAATAGAATGTGTCTGATAAAAACATCTCCCGATCAATCCCTGTAGCAAAAGAGAGAGAATGATGATTCTCTGAATAAGGTTGGTCATCTGAAACAAATCCACAAAATATATCTCTATTACTAATCTCAACCACAAATGATTTGAAGAGGTCAACCAGACAAGACAGTCATGATTATGAGAAAGAGCAAGAACATTACCAAACTAATACTCAAAACACCATTCAGAACAGGCATATCTGAGATGAAGAAATACAAGGCACTAATATATAAGTGCACACCTGATGTAAGAAGTGCACTAATATCAATAGTACCAGAGCAATACTAGCTTTCATCATTTGTCTCAGAACATTCATTATGCCAAAACAAGTGAAGTGCAAGAGCTACATTAACTATGCTTAATTCAAAGAATCAAGAACAGAGACAATCAGCATGATGTGAATTAATACTAGTGAACAACAGAAGAGGATTGACGAACCTATCTTTTTAAGACTTTGTGAATATTCTGAAAGACGTTGAGGCATTGGGGGGAGCTTCTGAGGACCAGAATCATTGGACAAACTCACACAGTTCCTCAGAGGTGTGTTCCAAGATGGTTTAGAATCATCCCCAGAATCACATATATCTACAAGCTTCACCTGTCCATTGTTCTGGAGGCATGAATCATTTTGCTGCTTTATCCAGATAGCTGTCTGAACTTTCCGGGCAATAAGTTTCCAGCACATAGCCGAAGTGATGTTTACCAATTTATCCCACACGAGAGGAAAATCTTTATCCTTTCTATAAGCAGGTGGAGCTGAATAGACAAAATAACCGTTGATTCTCAACAGACGATTGACTTCTTTGAGTAGAATTCCATCTGCAATACAGAAGAAATGAAAAGTACCATAAAAAAGTATAGCTATATTACATTTCAATATTGCAGGAAATAATTTTTCAAGAGTAAACCATTGGCAGTGTAAAAAAATAAGATACAATAAATGCATAAATTTAAAGCACTCTTCAGGAAATATTTGAGATATTCAGGTAGTTGTGTGCCTTTGTTGAGAAGGACTCTTCTGTAATATTTGAGTACAGACACACAATTTAGATATTGTTATTCTAATCTACTTGAATCTACCTTGAATACGATTTCCATATGAAAATATTGAATAGGAAAGATTTCTAACAGAGGAGCCACAGGTGGATTGATATTGGATAAACAAAAGGTACTTCATGATTGTGTTTAAAGGGCCATTAAATGAAAAAGTCATTTTGGGATAAAATACTCCTACACTTATCATCAATCAAACATTTGGAAAAGGGACGATTTTGAGCTGTGAAGCAACACGTGGATTGACCTTGGATAAACACTTCTACACCATGTTTGTGTTTATAACCACTAGTTACTAAACTAGAACCAATTTGAAGTTAAATACTTAAAAGAAACAAAGTTATCAATACGGATGAGCTAGCTTTATTTATTTATGCTGTGCATGTACCACTACTAACCATTCTCATGCCAATCAACCCGACATCTAGAACAGTGAACCATTTCAAAAGAATTTTTGGGATATGGAAGCTGTTTTGTTGCGATTGCAGATATCATTGCACCAATTCCTCGTTCCAATGCAAACTGAATCTGATTTTCATGACCATCTTTAGGAGCAAAGGACATGGTCTGTATATTTAAGGGTAGAAGATAAGCGGAAAAGCTAGCAACTCCACAACCGACATCCAATACTTGATACACTCCTGCTTTGTGCAAATCGCCTCTCTCATTAGTGGTCATATTTCCTAACCTGCAGGAAATAAACCACATAAAGAGAAATATTTAATTACCTATAAACTACCCAAGTCAAATGGGACAAGCCTGAGCCGCAGAGTGATTAAGAAACTATTGAGGATTATTAGCAAGTTGCATGAAGATACCACCATTTCAGAATGGAACAATTCAGAAAAATGCATAAGGATCGAATTTTGCAAATTAAAGAATTTTACAACTCTCTATGCATAGGAGGTGCGGCTGACAGTCTATCATACAATCAGTTACCATATGGAAGTCCCAAGAAAGTTGCAAAAGCCAACACTGCATAAGGTTCTTGCTCCTTAAAACTGAGAAAAGGGACTGCATTCTGTCTTCTATTCCTCTAAAGTTTCCCACTTCACATGCTTTCATGAGTAACTCCCATATAAAACATACATACCATGTAAAAATATCAACTTTTCATATGTAGCAGAAATGATTTATGTTTAAAAGAGACTACATATTGCAGCATAGACAAATATCTATCAATTAATTCTCAAATATCCATAATGGAATCTTGCCAAGAATAATTAATTACCTTTTTGTTCAGTCAAGAATAACATAGGTATAAGTTTAGATATAACATACAGGATGTCATATAAGAGGTAATCAAAACTGAAAACTGCTGAAAAATGAAAAAGGCCAAATTTAAAGCAGCAACTACTGTAATATGATGTGTTTCAAAACAATCACTAGCATTTACCTTTCAATATACTCGGAAGCCCCATGCTTGAAATGAGTACCTCCGCCTGGAAACCACCAAAACTGATTCTTAGGGTGAACCCAATTTTGCCCACCTTTCACCTCAGACAGGCGTGTGTGATTCACATTACTTCGCCAAACATAATCCCTACTGGTAGGCCATCTTATGGGCACCTTATAATCAGCAGGTGGTGGCACCAAACAAAACAAGCGCTTGTTCAGCGGAGGGCAGTGTCTTTCAAGATCCTCTCTCCTAGACATATTTAATTTTGGTAGTAATTCATTAACATAAGATGGATCATGACATGGGATGTACTCATTGAACTTTAAGGGACATACATTTATCCCTGTTTCTGGTATTTTCAGTGGTGTTGTGCGATAGGAAACAGCAACTTTATTTGGAAACTTAGGAGACCCTGTACAAGAAAATAAATGTCTTAGGGGTATACCATACTGTAAACAGGAGTAGTGGAAAGAATTAAGCGCTAGTCATTTTCTTTCTTGCAGGAGCTCTTCCTTATATTGATAGTTCATCATTTTAAAGGAGAAAAAAATGCAGCAATCTGTTAAAACCTCACACATCCAACCTCACAAAGTAGTGTGCAGAAGATATAAAAACCAGATTTTTAGTCACAAAAGTCCAATTGATTCATAAATTTTCAGATTAAAAGATGCATCCTATTTCCCAGAAAGGGTGATATTAGTATTTGAATTTGATTTTATTCATCAGCTGAACGAGATTTCAGAAAGGCACTAAAAAATGACACTCCACTAAAAGATGCATCCTATTTCCCAGAAAGGGTGATATTAGTATTTGAATTTGATTTTATTCATCAGCTGAACGAGATTTCAGAAAGGCACTAAAAAATGACACTCCACTATAAATGCCTACCGCATGGTGAGAATTCTAAGTTATTCACAAACTAGAACAAGCGAATCCAAATCATAATAAATTCCAGACTCTGCCACACAATAGAGAACTAAGACTTCCATAAAAGAAACATATATATAATTTTCATAATGAGATGAAAAATCAAAGGGAAATTTTCGCTACAAACCAGAGGAAGAAGTATTTCGAAGCTGAACATCATTGCTAACAGGAAAGTAACCCCTGCGGCCGAAAAGCGTGCCAGTGTAGAAAGAAGCAATCATTACTAAAAGGGCAACCATAATCAGTTGCCCAGTCTTGGAATCAAACATCCTCGTATTCACGTTTATAAATCCCATTTTCTCTAATCAGAGTTTTGTTTCCTTTTTCAGAGGGTTCCCAGATGGGGGAGAGATCAGAAGAAGAATTGAGCTGTAACCATGGCGGACAATAAAAGGTTGGATCGAGAGATCTCGCTCATCTGGCTCTGCTTACTGCTTTCACCAACAGTCGGCTTCCGTCAGAAAGTAATAGGTGAATTTTTTATTATTTGTTTACTATTATTATTTTAAATTCAGTATAATTTAGTACATATTTATAAAGAAATATGGGAATTAACAAATACAGTAATTGAAGAATTTAATTTCAAGATTAAAAAAATAAAAAAAGTTTAAGAAACCTGTCAGACAGCCACCCGACCATCTCAGCCAGGGGATTCCCAGGCTAAGAACGATCCTCTACTGCACTCTCAGCCCATGGGCCAATCGAGCTGTTAATCACGCCCTGATCGGGTGACCATATTTCATCCACCAGGTTTGGTTTCCTGTCTCCTTTTAACTCAAGGATACAGAGGTATGAGCCTATAGAACAGATCCTGTTCAAGTAAGGTCATGCCTATCTTTCTCTAGTTCAAGATATATATAGTACTAATTTTTACACCCTAAAGTCCGATGTGGGATAGGTGGAACTTGTGAAAAACAAACCGAATAATTGATTTATTTGACCCATAAATTTATATTTATTAAATTTAATATTTTTTCTTTTTTTTTCATTCTTCACATAATTCTATTAAAACTTTTAAAAATGTAGCTCATAAAAAAAAAAAATCAAAGTTATTTATAAACGGTTAAGTTAAAATAAATTCAATAGAATGCGTAAATAAAATCTTAATTTTTCATAAACAATTTAAAAATTTTAAAAGTGATAAAAAAATTAAATATAAATTTATTTGGACTAAATTTATCAATTATTAATTTTATTTTTAAAAATATTATTTATTCATAGAATATAAGTAAATTTTATTAAAATTAACTTAATCTTATTCTGTTATCCCACATCGGAATTTTGGATGGAAAAGCAGTAAGTTATATATCTCCAACTTAATCTAGGCATGACCTTACTTGAACAGGATCTGTTCTATAGGCTCATACCTCTGTATCCTTGAGTTAAAAGGAGACAGGAAACCAAACCTGGTGGATGAAATATGGTCTATGGTCACCCGATCAGTGCGTGATTAACAGCTCGATCGGCTAATGGGGCTGAGAGTGCAGTAGAGGATCGTTCTTAGCCGGAAATTCTCTGGTTGAGATGGTCGGGTGGCTGTCTGACAGGTTCTTAAATTTTTGCTCTTTTTCCCTTTTTTCTCTCCCTTGGAAGAGAAATTCCAACGTTGGACGAAAAAAACACCAGATTCCAGGGGAAAAATGTTGCTTAGGAACAGAATCAAATCCATTGCCCAAAATTTGATCTTCAAATTCAATTCAATTACACTCCAATTACCGGAGAGGGTTTCCGGGAGAAAGTATCCAACCAAAACCATATCATCATCGTGTAAGCAGGTGGAATCTGTACCGAAGGAGACTGTGGACTGTGTCGTGATAGGTGCAGGAATTGTGGGCATAGCAGTGGCCAGAGAGCTTTCAGTAAAGTACGGTAGGGAAGTTTTGGTCATTGAATCTGCCCCTACTTTTGGCACCGGTACTAGCTCTCGCAACAGTGAGGTTATACATGCTGGCATTTACTACCCTCCTAAATCATTAAAGGTTTGATCTTAATTGTTCTATTTTTTATGTCTTTCTGCTATTTCAACTCCGAATTCTATTAACAGTTGTTATTTGATTTTGGGGTGCTTTTGAACGTATGAATTTTGGGTCTGGGGAATGATTTTCAGCCTATGTTCTAAATTTTCTTGCTAGAAACATACATAAATGGGAATGTTTAGAAAGATCTAAATTGAGAAAAATTATGAATATTTTTTTTAAAAGAAAAATTCTTTTGCAGGCACTTTTTTGTGTAAGAGGAAGGAACTTACTATACAGTTATTGCACTGAACATGAAATTCCTCATTACCAGATTGGCAAGCTTATAGTTGCTACTAGATCTTCAGAGATTCCACAGTTGAAAGCTCTGATGACTCGTGCAACTGAAAATGGAGTCGATAATCTGAGGTTAATGGATGGTTATGAAGCCATGAAACTAGAACCTGAACTCCAATGTACAACAGCTTTGTTGTCTTCTTTTTCAGGAATAGTTGATTCTCATTCTCTAATGCTATCATTAGTGGTATGCCTTACTACTTGATTTTTCAAAGAATAAGAGATTTTGATGCATTAGAATTGTAAATTCATATTGACAGAGATATCACCCTCCCATGGGTTTAGGCTGAAGCTGAAAATCATGGAACAACTTTCTCTTACAATACTTCAGTTATTGGTGGTCACTGTGGAGAAAATGGTGTCCATCTCCATATTTCTGAAAGCAATGCTCTCAAGAGCTGGAATGAAAGTTCTCCATTGCGTCCAGAGCTGATTCTAATTCCCAGGCTTGTAGTGAACTCTGCTGGCTTGAGTGCTCCAGCTCTTGCAAGGCGTATCAGTGGCCTGAATGCTGGACTCATTCCTAATTCCTGTTATGCTCGCGGTTGTTATTTCACTCTCTCAAACACTAAAGTCCCTCCTTTCCAACGTTTGATTTATCCTATACCAGAGGATGGTGGTATGGGTGTACATGTTACTCTGGATTTAAATGGCCAAGTTAAATTTGGTCCTGATGTGGAATGGCTGGATGGTGTAGATGATATCTCGAGTTTCCTCAATATGTAAGTATTCTCACATATATGGCTAAACATAATGAATATTTTGTCTAAACGCGTTTTCATGTGTTTTATAGGTTTGATTATTCTGTTAATAGAGAACGTGCAAATCAATTCTATGCAGCAATAAGAAAATATTATCCAAATCTGAAGGATGGATCTCTTGAACCTGGTTATGCTGGTATCAGACCAAAACTTTCAGGTCCCAAACAAGCTCCTGCTGATTTTGTGATACAGGTAAAGAAATAGATGATCTGTTGGAAATTAGTAAAGAAATAGATGATCTGGGATTTGGAAATGTCATATCTGCATTAATCTTTGCTGTCTGTCATATCAATCTTCTGTTTGATTTGGATATGTTTCTAAATCGCGTTTCTCTGGGACAACAGGGAGAGGATATCCATGGCATTGTTGGTTTAGTAAACTTGTTTGGAATTGAATCTCCAGGCTTAACTTCAAGTCTAGCTATTGCTGAGTATGTTGCTGCCAGATTTGCAAGAGAGATTAAGTAATGCGTGTTCTTGCACACAAGTTTGAGACACATGTTTAATGCTTTTTATTACATATAATAAAGCTTTTTGATGCCTGAAATTTCAGAAGCATGCAAAAAAAGCTGATGATAATACACAACACATGTTTGTACAAAATCTATATCCAGTGTGATCTATCCCCCTTGGTTGTTTCTATGGAAATGCAACTCCAACCCGGGTTGTTCTTGATTAAATCTCTTGCTTTCATGCTACGTCTAACGGCTTCAACTTCATCCCACATCTCAGCACTTGCTTGTAAGTTACTTAGCAGAGTGTAATAGCCAACATTATCAGCATCCATTTCCAGGAGTTTTCTTGCTGCATATTCCCCTACTCGTTTTTCCATGTGAACTCTTGAGGCAGCTAGGAGTGAACCCCAGATACTGGAATCTGGAAAACTTACCAGTTTCAAAATCAGAGCTAATGCTTCTTTCAATCTTCCAGATCGGCCCAACAGATCAACAATGCAAGTGTAGTGATTCAGGTCAGGTTCCAGATTGAAGTGCCATTTCATGGAACGCAAGAGCTGGCAGCCTTCGTGCAACAGACCAGAGTGGCTACAAGCAGCTAACAAGCTTAAGAAGGTGATACCGTTTGGCTCTACTTCTCTTTCCTCTACCATTTTCTGAAATAATTCTAGTGCCTCAAAGCCTAATCCATGGATTCCATAACCCTCAATCATAGATGTCCAAGCTACAATGTCTTTAGTTGCCATTCTATCAAAACAATTTCTTGCAGCAGAAATGCTTCCACATCTCACATACATGTTCAAGATTGAGGTTTCTAGTTCCAGAATTGTTCTTCTGTTTCCATCAACAGAATCAAGAAATAGATTCCTTGTTGCATATCCATGAACCCCTTTACCCAGTTGTATAGCACCTGTACAAGTATAGGCAACAAGAAGAGTACTCAGGTTCTCAATAGCAGGGAAAAAACCAGCAGCCAGCATTTGCTTAAACAAAAAGATGGCTTCTTTAAACTGCCCATTTTCAAGAAATCCTGATATCATGGCGTTCCAAGTTATATGATTTGGATAACAGATTTCTTCAAACAATAGGGTAGACATATTCATCCCACCACACTTTGCATAGAAATCTATTAAACAAGTCCTCAGTTTATCATCAAAAAGGCCTTTCTTCATAACAAGACAATGTATTTGTTCCCCTTGACACAGATGATTTCCACCTTTTACTACAGCTACAGCTACAAGAAGGCCTGAAAGAAACATAGTTAGTGTCACACTACTCGGCTCTACTTCACTCCCCTGCATTTCACGGAAACAGCGATTCATCTCAACAATTTCTCCTCGTCCAGAGTAAAGAGAAAACATGATGTTCCACGAAATGATGTCTCTTCTTCTATCCATTTCTCCAAGAAGAAACTTAGCATCAGCAACACAGCCCAGATCAATATATGTCTTCAACAATGAATTTCCGACAGACTGATCGTGGAGCCACCCATTCTTTATCAAATAACTATGAAGTTGTCCTACTTCAGGTGCGCCTGGGCAGACTTGTAACATGGAAAGCATTGTCACGGCATTGGGTTTGGGTACAACTTCATTTAGCATTTTCCTAAACCATATGAAAGCTCCAGTAGCATTCCCTTCACGGACGTATCCTGAAATTGTCGAACTCCATGACACTATATCTCTGTAAGGCATTTCCTCGAACAACTTCCGGGCATCTTCAAAAGACTGATCTTTGACATACGCTTCAATCATTGTATTACAAAAATAAACATCCGACACCAACCCCATTCGAAAAGCTAAACAATGGATGATTTTTCCGAACCAAAAACTCTCCGGACTACGTAAGACAGCTTGGTTTATGATAGGGAATGTGTAGCTATCATGTTCTACACCCATTACTCTCATTTCCTTGTAAAGCTGAAATGCAGATTCTACATCGCCTGACATAACACGGGCCTTGATAGATAAATTCCAAAGGAAAGCATCGGATCTTTTCATGGACTTGAGCACTGCAAATAAGTTATTACAGCCACCGAATTTTGCGTACAAAGATACTAAATTTGGGGCGATTTCAGTGGCTGTTTCGTCGTCTTTAATCCCATTTGAGATTATGAGGGAAGCGTGGATTTGTTTAAGAGTTTTAAGGTCGTTGCAGGATTTAAATATCGAGGATATGAAATTTGTTGCGGAATGGTGATAGAGGTGGGCATTCATGTAATGGGCGAAAAATGATGAAACAGAGTACTGGTGATTTGAAAAAAAGGTGCTCGAGAAAGAGAGCGAATTGAAGGGAAAAGTTCCATGGAAATAGAAAGGACGTATCTTGAATTCTTGATTCCTTGAATGAATTATATGATCAAGACTTTAATTCATTCCCCAAGAAAATTTCATAGCTGAATGAATACAGAGAAAAGTGGTTTCTCCTATTCCGTTCATCCCACATCAAATTTTACAACTTGAATAACTGGAGTACGGAGTGCCCAGTTTTTTTTTTTTCCTTTTCCATGAAAAAAACACTCGCTATATATGGGAGAAAGTAGAAGATTTCATTATTTTATCTTTAATAATTTTACAGATTTTTCTTTTTATGAAATACAAACAAAACTATGCATAGGCACGAATGCTATTTCTGAATACTAAAAGCAAGTGAGCTTTGCCCTTTTTATCAATCAGACAAAGACATCTACACAAGCCACCTCCTGAATTTTTTTTTTTTTTTTTTTTTTTTTTGAAAAGAAAATGTAAGAAAAGAACAGCGCTATTTTTTGGACGAAAAGAGTAAGCCATTCAATGTGTATCGAACAAAAGCAAAAAGAATAGCTATTACATATCATTAGATTACCTAATAGAACTACTCTACAAAACTTTCTTGACTTACCCTCCTAGTATCAAATACATAGTAAGTTCTCAACTCCATTTAAATATTTTGAAATCTAAAGCCTGTAGGACAGATGCGCATTCCTATTTGCTACAACAAATTTCATCTATCGAAGTTGCTGATCCATCTGAAGGATGTATGTATATTCTTCATTTCAAAGAGCTCATCTGTGTGCCATCCAACATCATCCACATACACATCCATGGAACTTCCCTGAAGCAGGAAAGAGAACGCGTGTTCATCTCTTACGTTCTTGCCGCCACTTGTAGACTGGTTTGTTGGTAGGGCAGCAAAGCTCATCTTCACGGAGTTTGCGCTTCCTTCCCTTTTTCTGCTCCCAAAGAAGTAAGAGTTCATGTTATATCATAGTCTGAAAAAAAAAACGCAATAGCAGTATAGAGAGTAGGGCATGAACATTAAACCTGTAGCTCCTTTTGCATCGCCATATCCATGTACAGCTTCTCCAAGTCATTCACTCTACTTTTTCTTGCCTCTAGTTCTCGATAAGAAGCAGCAGTTTTACTGAAACAGAGATGTCCATGAAAAGAGTACTCAAACCACAAAAAAAAATGCAGGCCAAATTAGAATTACCAAGAAATCCATCTTTAAATTGATGGCCCCATGATTAACCATAGCTAACACTCTTCAAATTATGGCAAACTAAAATATTGAGAATTACCATTACAGCCTCTTTCTAAGGAAAAATTAAGCAAGAAAAAGTTAAGTAACTCTTAAAACCACTATTCATTTGTCAATGCATACTGTTCCTCTACACTGAGATTTGAATACTTTGTTTCTGTGTCTTAAGGGTAGAATAAAGAGGCGCATCAATTCTCTATATGAAAGAACTGATAGTCCAACCAGATTCAGATAACTGAATCACCTAAACTGTTGTGATGAATTACTTCGTTCAAAATAACAGGATCGATGAAGTGAAATAAATCAATTTGCATCTGAAGAAGCATGACGAGTCCAATTTATCAAGGTGTATATATATATTTATTAATCCAAGCTGCATAAATGCCCAAAAGCATGCAAACAAACTAATAAGCTGGATAAATATTAATCTTGGAAGTCACCATGATGACGCAATGCAAACAAACTAATGAGCAAATTCTTTGAATTCATCTTTAAGGAACCAACTAACAGAAACATGTCTTTACCTCTTCACATCTTCAGGCAAGTCCCCATGATGAAGCAATGTATTTTCTGATGTTTTCAGCTGTAGTTCCTTAAACTCTTTCCTTTTAATGAAAGAAAATTCAAACAATAAGGAGATTTCAGCATAAAGGAATCACATATATCATTTAAGGCATAACTCACTATTTCCAAAGGAAGGATGAAGCGCTTGACATTTTGCCTAAGAGAACCACTTGTATATTTTACATGATGTGTTTTTTAAATGCAATGTGGTTGTAAGTATTTACCTGTTCATGGCATAGTACACATGTCCCTTTGATGGCTGCTCATCGAGAGAGTGCAGCACTGCGGTCAGCCTTTCAATTTTCTGTACCAAGAACAAATTTTAACAACATAAAAAAACATGCAAAACAGCTTTACCTAGCATGAAAATTTACATTAGTTTGGTCCAACCTTTTTCTCACTTTGGAGTTTCTGCAAAATATAGGCCATATCTTGAGTTTTCATCAACATAAGCTCTTCTGGAGTATATTTATTTGCTTCACTCCTTTAAATAAAAACAGTGAAACAAATTTCAACACAAAGCAACAGGCAGAAAGTAACAAAAGTCAACACCAAAGAGTCATATCTTACTGAGGTCTATGAACTCCATTAATTGTCTTCGTTTTAACCATCTTAAAGTAAAATTCATCAGGGTTCCTAAATGCTGCTTTTTCCTTGAGTTTCTGTTTACAGTAACATAAAGCATTATTAACCAGTACAGGAAACAGAATCAGTAAATACATGTTTATCCAATTCGCCGAGCATAACTAGAGAGTAAGAAGCCACGCATATCCATATGGACAATGAATTACCTTTATAGTCTGCTCCTTTTGATGGTAGGCCTTGGCACGAACCACATAGTCCTTGTGCTTTTCGAGAATCCCAAATTTTTTTCTACTTTGCCTGCAATTTTTCCACAATAATAACAGTGTAGTAGCCAATTCATTAGAAAAAAAATAAAATCAGACGACTACAAATACAGAAAGAATATTCTTCTACAGAAATGAATGATAGATACAATTTAAAAACAACAAAAACACACAGAAAAATAAAGTTACTTACGGCTGAGCTCGCTCTTTGTGAGCTCTTCGCGGAATAGCATTCCTCAACGACGACATTTTTAGTGAAGTTTACAAATCGCCACAAATTTCCCAAACTCTGCAGTCAATAACCTAAGATTCACTCGAACCAACAAATAAATAAATAAACAAGAGAAATAGCTTCAGATACGTGAAATCAAAATGGTTCCTTCTACCAGCTAATAAAAGTAGCATACGTGTATGTTTCTAGGGTTTACTAACCTGAAACTGAAAGAGTGAAGAAACGCCGGAGGCCGTTTCCGCAATAATGAGCTATGCGTTAGAAGACGAAGGAAGCCAAGGCCGTAACAGATTTGAATGTGGATAAATAAATGGGTTTGGACCTTTTAAATTATGGGCTTCAGAGATTATTCTTCGGTAGCCCACTCTATCAGCCCAAATAATATAATTAACTTAAATATAAAAAAAAAGGAAAAAAAAAAAGGATGAGGTTATATAATCCTATTATTTAAAAAACATAATTTAAGGAAGAAAAGAAAAGTGAAAGGTCATCAACATTCATAATTTTTTCAAAGACTTTTGTAATTATACCTAATGACGGCTTCATTTCAGTTGACAAAACATTCCTTCATTTCCACGTTGATCTCATAACTAACACAAATTAATAAGTATGAACACAGACTAAATAAAACTTTTCTGGTTTCCCATTTCAATCAATTCATAAATGCTCATCAATTTTTCTTCTCTCATTCATATATATATATATATATATATATATATATATATATATAATATATATATTGATGGTTATCATCAATCTTGATTTTTAAATTGATTTAAGGAAATATACAATATTTGTAAGATTATTCAAGAGCAAGAGCAGACAAGTTGGAAATATTTGTATAAACCACAAAAAAAAAAAAGAATTTTTTTTTTTGTAATTTCATATTATTTTAAAGTCGCCCAACTAAATTTTCTCAAAAACTGGTCATCCAACTCGGGCGGCATGCCAATTTGCTCCCTAATAATATATATATATAATGGAAATAACTTTATTTAAATAAAATTAGTATTGTAAGGTAAATTAATTTAAAAATATCTTCTTATAATTTGAAAGATTATTAAAAAAATAGTTGTTGATAATATTGTTAGATTTTAATGAAAGAGGAACAACAAATATTGGAATAACCGTCTTTTTCGAAATATATGAAATTTAATTTTACGCAAACAACAGTATTCTAGAATTAAAGAAGAAAGTGGTATACATGTTTCCTAACAATTTCCACAAAACTCCAAAAAAAATAATAATAAAAATCCCAAAGGTTTGGTTCAGCATCATCCTTTGCTTAAAGCCAAACCGCCCAAGTTTTACGACTTTTCTAAATCATCCTTCCGGCCGACTTTTTTTTTTTTTTTTCTTATTTACTTTTTCTCATGATTTCTTATTTATTATCAAAGTTTTCAAGAAACAAGCAATTAATTAATTAAAATTTTAAAAAAAGAAAAGAAAAACATTCACATTCTTGCCTTATATTCTGTTATCCAGTGAATATTTTAAATTTGTTTAAACAAGTGGATGGATATTATCATCGCATTAACAAATCCTGACAAATCCCGTACTAAATGAAATTCAATCGGGAAATAATCTTGTAATGTTTTTTCCGAAATCCGAGATGGGTCAAATTATGATTTCTTTAATTAATCTCCATTTGTTGTACTATTAATTAGTTAGTTAATTTATCTCCAATACTTTTGGGGAAGGCGATAATTCCAAGCTCCCTAATTAATACTAGTACTATTATTTACACAATTTAAACTCTGTAATTGATACCACATGCTTCCATGTGATATGTGTAAGATGAAAATTCCAACACTAAATGTTTATATTTATTTTCAATCGAAAGATTAGTGAAAAAACACAGACAAAAGTCCTTTTTTATGTGGAGTTTGTCTACACTTAGAATTATATATATAAGCATCACATCATTAATGCAAACAAAATTTTATTGAATTGGTCTAAATTAAAATAGTTTGATTTTCTTTTTTAAATTTAAATAAATTGTAAGTTTTCCCCTGCCTGGAATTATTGAGTACTTGTTTGGTGTGTCATTGGATACTCTTTTATCAAGAATCAGAAACTAGCAAGAGATTAGTTAATCGTTTTGGTCCACAAATATTCTGGTTTAATTTGCGACCGAAATTTCTAGGAAGTTAAAATATGGAAGAAAAAGAAATTTTTTGTTAAAATGGGTCATTTACTAATCTGATTCTGGAAAATTCTAGAACGTGTTAATGGAAGAGATTTTTTTTGTTTTTTGTTGGCTGAATGGAAAGGGAAAGAAACAAATACCTCATACCAGAAAATTTTCCAACCTGGTAGTGGTAGAGCGGTCCAAAAACATGCTCATTAAATTGATTTTGACCTTTTCCTTCCAGCATTTGGGGAAGAAAGAAAGATCAATCCAACCAGGATTTGCTAAATTGCTACCAATTCTTTTACCTGCAAGGAAGAAAGTAAAAACAGCCAAAATGGTGGGGTGGGAATTTGAAACCCCAAAAGGAAGGGCCTCTCTGCGCATTTATTTTGGATATTTTGAGAATTGGGAAACATTATTTTGTTTTTTAGGAACATTTTGGAAATAACAATAATAATAAAGAAAGAGAAAAAGATTAAAAGATAAATAACAGAAGAAACTAATGCTGAATGATTCGTTTTCCATTATATATACGGCAGCTTTTTTTCATAGTTGAAACTTTAAACAACTTCACAGAGAGGGTAGACTCAATTCTAGCATATTCTAATTTATGATTGATCCAACTTTTTTCCATCCCATCTAAGTTCCTAATTAAATCCCCAAACCCTTACAAAAAAGGATTATATATATATTCTTGGATCAAAAAACAAAAGAAATAAACACACCCACCCGTTGTGTCCTCCGATTAATTGATTACACCGAACATTCAAGAATTTATAATACCCCAGGTAAAAAAAAAAAAAAAAAAAAAAAAAGAGAGAGAGAGATGTGGATTTCTTGCGAATCAGGACCATACAAAGGTCATGACTATATTTGGGGAAAATCAATCGGTCAATAATCATCTCTGAAGCTCCATCATACGGCAGAAGTCTTCGTAGCAGACGAAACCGTCTTGATTCTTATCGACCCCAGATATCATGCGGTGGCAATCCTCTAACGTGCACCGAGCGTCTCCGATGGCCCTAAAGACGTTAAATAACTCCTGGGCGGTAATTTTGCCGTCGTGATCTGTATCGAAGAAATCAAAGGCATCTCTCAATTCAGAGTCGCAAGCAGGGGGACCAAAAGCAGAGCTAATAGCCCCAAACTCTTCGAGACTGATAGAGCCATCTCCATTCCTATCAACCTCACTCAACAACAAACTGAGTTCCTCAGGGCTAGGCGGTTCGGCACCGACTCGTAGCAACAAAGCCTCGAGTTCATTTCTCGTGATCTTACCGTCCCCATCTCTATCAATCATTTTAAAAGCCTGTTCGATCTCAAAATAGACATCGGGAGAAACAAGGGACCAGTGGTCGGGGGAGATTTCGTTAGACAGGGTAGGAGGCAAAACGCTCGTAGGAGTAGCTAAACCGTTCTCCTTCTGCTTCTTCTTCTTCTTAAGCGAAGAATCAACGAACGAAGAAGAAGAAGAAGACGATTCGGAGGAGGCTGTACCAGTAGAACTGAAGGAATTCACATCCGATCTCGACACGGACCGAGACGAGGTTCTTTTGCACTTGTTGTAAAGCTTTTTGGGGATGTTTACAATGAGTTTCATGGTGGAAATATAGATTCAAGACACAGATTCAGAACAATGGAGTAGGGCAAAGACGAAGACGAAGATGAAGATGAAAAAGAAGAAGGGAAATTGTGTTGGTGGAGACGAGAAGGTGAGAGGAAGAAGATGGGAATAAATGGGGGAAGAGAGTCGAGTGCCATAGTGAGCTTCCGGGAAGTTTCGTAGTGAGAGAATGTATGCGTGAGAGACAGAGAGAGAATTTATTGGTATGGGAAAAAGTTTAATTGAATTTTTGGGTTTGGTTTTTAAATATTTGGTTGGTTGGGTTGGGCTTCGTTTGGTTTGGTTTGTAAATTACTCCGTTCACGGAATTAGTGTGAATGACTCTCAAAAAGTAAAATAAAAATACCATTACATTAATAATTTATTCTTTCTTGATTTTTTTTAATTAATAAAATAAAATTATAGTATTTTGTGTCTTTTCAGATATGCATGCACCAAAAGAAGTATCCAAAGGTGGGGTGAAATTTTAAAAATAAATAAATAAATAAAATCGGCTCTACTTGTATACTTTGGAAAAGTCTCCTAACTTTTGTAAGTTGTCATTATTTTTCTTTCTTTCCTTCCTTTTCCCTAGTGCTCCAAGAATTGACATGTTTGGTCCCTAGTGAACCTTCTTTTACCATAAATGTGAATATATATAGCATCTAGAAATCAAATAATAAATTAATATCGTGACAATAATATTTTTTAAACAAAATTTTTATTTGGTTTGATTTTAATTTTTTTTGTTGCAGAGAAATTGCCAGATCTACAATCTAATCCAGAATGATAAGAATATCATATACAGCTTATGCGTTAAATTTGATGAAGACACTCGCTCAGGGAAGTCAAGGTTTACTCGATAACTGTGTGCTCTCTATCTCTCTCTATCTCTCTCTATATATATATCTATAGATATATATATATATAACAAAGATAGAGACAAAATTTAATTTCGACTAAAGTGTCTTTTTATGTTTTATAAACTGTGTGCTGTTTTTTTAAAACTGTTGGTTAGTTATATATAGATAATCTTTTTTTAATTTTATATATAAATATATACTACAAAATTAAAATTCCACATTTTACGAGTTTATATATGTTCGAGTGACTTTTAATATTATTTTTTTTGTTATAATCTTGAAAGAAAAGCTTCACCAGCTTTTTCATGGCACGCGGAAAATTGTTGTCAGCACACTGAACTCTTATATTTTTCACTAAAAAATTTTATGAAACAAAATATATGAAAAGGAATGATATTATTTAGTGTTTTTGTTTAATGGTAAGCACATGGGATGGGGAGAGGCGAGAGGGTATGTGGAAGCATAAGAGGCTGAATAATAAGCTTAAGTTTGACTGATTAATCATTTCCAATCATTACGTACGTAACTACAAAACAGAATAAATTCCAGCCATATTTATCTCCTCTCTTTTAAAAAAAAAATTAAAATTATTTTCCCACAAATCAAATAATTTTCCTCACAAATCCCTGTAACATTCAATAATTATCGTCACTCTCCTTTTATTTCCTTGTTTATTTTTTTAATTAAAAATTTTATTTGTAAAAAGAAAAAATAATAATAAATAAATGGGAAAAGGAAAAAGTAGCATCATCAACTTAGAGAAAAATAAAGTTTACTTTTTATCAGATTTAATATTTTTATATACATAGGTAAATTTCCACGTAATTTACCCATAGTGTTTTTTATATACTAAAACTACGGAAATTACGCGTAAATCCCAGAAGTTTGGGTGGATTCCTCAATAATTTCCCTTCTTTTTCTACCAAAAAAACAAAAAACCCGCATTTTTTTTTTATAGTAGAGTGGAAGACGTGGGTAGGGAGAGTTTTTGTATGGTGGGAATTGTAAGCCAGGAACGTGACAGTGGGATGTTTGACTATTTCTGTATCCAATTTGGCATTTGGTGCTTCATTCAACTCACCTACAATTTCATTTCTCTTTTATATTATTTATTTATTTATTTTCTCGATTCTCTTAAACTCAACCATATGATATTTGATTGGAATTTTGTTGAATGAAAATGGGATGAAATAGGGGAAAATGAACTTCCGAATCATTTCAGTACGAAAAAGAATTAGCTGGATACCTGGAACTTAGTAAAAGTGTGGACAATATACACATGCGAAAGACACAAATAATTAATTTTTGTCTGGAAAAAAAGGGACTTGTCATTTTCCATCCCCCAAACCAAAACCAAAATAAATAATAAAAAATAAAAGGGAAGGAACTTTGTCACTGTACAACCAATACCCACCCCGTGCATGCAAATTAATTTCCCAATTTTTAACTTAAATTTCTAAATGTTTGGTATTTTAGAAGAAAAAAAAGAACACAAAAAGCTGGCTTAATGATAGGCCAATAGGTGATCCATAGAGTCTAGTTAAAACTTATTGGGCCCGGCCCATATATTAATTTGAAGAGAAAATAAGAAAAATGTATTCTTGGGCTTTATAACTATTTTTAAATATAATAATTTCAATAAAGAAAAACAATAATATGCTACACTTGTAATCTTATATATATATATATATATAATATATATATATATATTATATATATATATACAAATTAATGTAAGAAATAAATAAAAGAATAATTTTCAAACTGAGTTCAGATTCTGCCTGATATAAAGAACATACTATATCTAAGAAACAAACCATCAGCGCAGCACTCACTACAAGAAAAAAAAAGCATGAGTTTTTAGTAATTTCTCTAGTAATGCTGCTGCTAGTAGCATCTTCACAAATATTATTTACAGGCACCGAGTTATCATCATCCATGGTAGAGAATAGCTAAATGCTCATTGTTGTTGATGGCAGAATTTATCATCAAAAAAGAAAAGAAAAGAAAATAAAATTATAATGCAAAATGAGTAAAAAAAAAGATTCCCTTCATGTAAAATATTGCAAGGAAGTGGTTGGTTCTAGGATGCAGGAGGGTTATGGCTGGCTTTCATCAGCTTGGTTTTGCTGACCTTCAGCAGCTTCATGTTCATGATCACTTCCTTCAGGTGTAGTGTCAGGATCCAGATCCAGATCCTTTCCTGAGACATCATCAATTTGCAAGCATTCAGCAAGTTCTGAAGTAGGGTTTGACTGTGCTGTTGTTATTGTTGTTGTTAAGGTATCTTTTTTCACAACGTTGAACAAAATTCCATCTGGATGCTTTTCTGTCTGGAGGAAATCTCCTTCAGCTACCATAATTCTTGAACTGATGACTTGATCAAATTCAGCAGAACCACCTGAATTCCTCCGACTAATGCCATTCTCTGGAACTGGAACTGGAAAGTCCTCTGTTGATGAGTCTTGATTCGAAGTTTCTGTCCCGAAAAATTGGGATCCGTATCCGGGATCAATATCACCACCACTTGCAGTTTTGAAATACTCAACAAACTCATCAGCTGAGGTTGTCCTCATCAATGGACCACCAGATCTTGTCCATGAAATAGAACCACTAGCACTCTCGGAATCACTATCACTTCCATCTTGCGAGTTTTGTTTGTTTTGCCTATTTCTTTGTGTGCTAGAAACGGCTTCGTCCTCGAGGGAGCCCGAAGAGTTTTCTCTTGCTATACAATTCCAAGAAGGAATTCTTTTAGTGACATCAAATCTGGCTGTGGTGCTGGTACTGGCATTGGGCACACCATTGGAAGCAGCAGCTGCTCTTGCAGCACTTCTTCTAAGCCTACGCATGTGGTTTAGTATGCCCACACACTCATCTAGAGCAAGCTCAATACCACAGTTGGCTTTAATTGCAGACAGCTTCTCCCAGGTGCCTCTCCTCCCCTGTTCTGCGGCTACTCTAAGTTCCTTCCTAGAAGGGTTTTGTATGATTTTCCGATACTGAAACCATAATTTACAGTTAACAACAGGTTATGAAACCAAACAAGAATTTATTATTATTATTTTTTTCCACTGTACCTGATTTAGAGTTGCAGACATTACAATGGTCACATCACCTTCCCAGTCCTGAGCAAACAATTTACCAAGTGGGAAACCAAGTTCCAGTATCTGATTGCATCTGTGTTTTAATTCCATCTCAACTAGATTAGCAAGCTACAGAGTCCGCGAAAAAAAAGGAAATGTTAGAAATATATGATTTTCTTGTCCATGGTTTATTATTACAACAACACGAAGAGAGAAAGTATATACCTTGCCAGCAAAATTGCCACCCCAAGATCTGACAAATCCCTTCAACCTCAAGAATGGTGCAATATGAGGATTTGCTTGACTGACAATAAAATGATTAACATTGAAAAGCTCCTTCAATTGCATCATAGGTAAATCAGCCTGCAAACTACCATCTCTCCATCGACGGGCATAAGTAGGAGAACCACCATCGTCTTGATGTCCCATATGAAATGGAGGATGATACGGAACACAGTGGCCATTTCTATCTTTTGCCATAAGTTCTTGAGCTTCGAAAAGGCCGGGAAAGGCACAAGAAGCAGTGACTGCACTCCATATCAAAACATGGGGAGAAGTCAAGTAGTTGAGACACCTCGGAGGTTCATGCTTCCTTGGGGAACAAACAGTAATCCCCAGAATTCGACCAGTCAAGTCATAGGCTTCTTGAAAGGTTAAATTATTAGTAAGCTCTCTTAACATCTTCTGCAACTGTCTGATCTCATGAACTGCACCTTGGTACATAATTCTCCTAAAAAAATCATCCATTTTATCAATGTCTTCGAAAAACTTCACAGAACTGTAGAAGTAAACTTCGAGCTCAGGCCAAGACATGGTACACAAAACTGCAGCTATTATGGATCCGACACTAGAACCAGCTATGATTCGAGGCAAAAGCTTGTGTTCGACTAATGTCTCCACAACACCTATGTGGAAGGTTCCTAGAGAAGCACCCCCACTTAGAAGCAATGCTGTTCTACCAAAGGCATGCCTCGTCTCGTGCATAAAAGCAAACTTCTCCTCCAATGGAAGATCCTCTGAATCAGAATCACAGACCATTCTCAATTGCTTAGAGACTTCAGTGATATACTCTTTAATTAGTCTGGGAACATGAGGCCTACCCATGTGAAGTTCAGGATTACACATATTTCCCAGATTTCTAACCAAATCAGCTCTCATACAAAATATAATATCCCTAAGAGATCCATCTTCGCGGCGGAGCCTAAGTTCTTGAAGTTTATTCCTGACAAGTTCTACATCATAGAGATCATCTCTACTATCTGGGATCTCTCTTGCAAGCATCTTAGCTGCATGAGCCCATTGTTCATAACTAGTAGCACTCTTCATTTTGTTCTTCCAAAATTTTATACAATATGTATCCATTAGTAATCCATGTCTCTTGAGAGTAAAAAGAATAAGTCCAACCAATAACAATATTCCTTGTGGATTTCGTGGATGAAAGGTGAGGACGAAGGACATGAACTGGAGTTTCAAATATGTTTTGGTTTTGTACCAGTAATAGAATACTACACCAAGAATTTTATTCTTTAAATGTATGGTTGACTTACAGAACAGGACATTCAAGATGGCGGCCCGACCAATCATAGATGTCGGTCCTATTGAGAAAGGATCAATGCTAGCTTCGTTACTGATTTCCATTATTTTCCGATCAACGGCGGAGGAGGAGGAGAAGAAGAAGCTGTCCCTTTTCCTTTGCTGTATAAAAGTTTAGACGATGCGGTGGAATATATGTTCCCCTTCCTTCAAATCAACAAAAATAAATTGGAGAAAAATTTCAAAACCAAAGTATTTCCCCTCTTTCTTGCTAATCGACAAATGAATATATAGCAAATTATCAATCAAAATGAAGCATTCATCCAAAAGTCAGCCAGCATGAACAGAATCAATTCAATTCAGTAACTCAATTTAAAGAAGGAAAAAGAAAAGAATGATTCCAACCTCTTGGGATATGAAATTGAGGAAATTCGAGTAAGCTTCAGAATCTCTAAAAGAATAAAATTAGATAATGATCTTCAAACCACCGCGCGCCCCCTTTATCCAAATCAAACCCAGAAAATAAAAATTCCCCTTCGGCAGATACGACGACTTCAAGATTCAATCTTGAAAAAAAACCCCTTATATAAATAAACATCCAAAGGAGTTCCCAAAATCCAAGAGAAAAAAAATGAAAAAAAAATTCCTCAAGTCGAAAACCAAAGAAGATTTATATACTCTATATTTCCAGGTGAAAAGGAAAATAAAGAAGAGAGGAAAAAAAAATTTTAAATTAGGGGCAAATATAAAAGGAACCAATAAAAGCCACTGATAATACTATTAAATTATTATTGGCAAAGAAAATAGATGGAAGAAATAAAGAAAGAAAAGATGGATGAATATAGTAGCATTGGGAATCGCAACGACACAGAAGATAGAAGAAAAAAAAGAAATGGATTGGATCAGAGAGCGTTGGCGATAAAGATGGCGGGTATGGTGACGATCTGTTTGAATCAGCAACGGATATGCATACCATCTGTCTTTAAAAGACTTCCATTTAACACTCAAAAAACATCCGAAAGAAAAGCGCAATATATATATAGATAAATAACAACGTTAAAAAGTTAGGTATTATTCTTAAAATTATAATTCTTTTGTCCGAGAAAAACATATCTTAAACTATAACTAATTTTTATATTTTTTTTAGGTCAATTTAATTTCTTTGTCACATCTTTTGTCTCATTCGGAGCAGGAAAAAAACGTTTGGTTTTACTAGTGTGTTAGAAACAAGTACCGATATTGGTTTAATTTGAATCACACAAATTCCCAATTTATTGCAAGAAGAAATGTGGTTCAAAAATTTAAAAAAAAAAAAATATGTTGCACGTTTAGACCATGGTTTTTCGTATATATTATTTTTGTCTTTACTTTATGAAAAAAAACAAAAGCGATGGTTGTTAACTCATTCAATTCTAAACTACCTTAACTTTTTGTTTAAACTACCTTCCAAAAATTAAATTAGAGGACAGATATTTTTAACTCATTCATGGGCTCATGGGCTGTCCAAAAAATCAGATTTGGATCTTGTTAGAAGATTTTGAACCCATTAATGGGCTAAAAAAAGTTAGGCCCAATTATCTGCTCTTGTAGGACCGTACTGTCTTGGGCCTCGTGGCAATCCAAAAAGTAAAAATCAGATGTGGGTCCGGAAATCAGAAAAAAAAAAAGTCGGTGATTGAGTCAGTCAAAGCTGGTGCTGAGATTGCAGAATATGATCTGGCGCGCGTTACACCAGATTGCGCGTGGGTCAGTCCAATTATTTTCTTCCACGACATCGCCGTTTGGTTCAGAAGACCGCAAAATTACTACCTTTTTATCTCAAATTTTTTGACTTTTAATTATTATTTTAAAGTAAATATAAATATACTCTTAATGATATGTATATATTAAATTGCGTACGTTTGTAAATTTCTAGAACTTTCGAGTCCATTTATTAATAATATTTCTTGTTGTTGACTGCTTTGCTTTTACGTAAAATTAATTTTCGAATCCGTAGTGGGATCTATTTGTTTTATTTTAATTTCAGTCTAGACTTAACTTTTAGTTCTGAAATATATATGCTTTATTTTTTAAGGAAAAAAAAAACAAAAATAAAAGTCATACTACATAAATTAATGAGCTCAGCCAAATCTAACCATCCATATCGCGCCAAATGCCTTTTTTTTAAAAAAAAAAAAAAATTAATTATTTATAACAGTTGGTTTCAAATCCGTAAATGACGTGGCAAAGAGAAAGGATTGAAAGAGGCATAAGAACCTCAAAATACTTTTAGCCGTTTTCTTAACTTTTGCTATTACTTAGACAATTCTTAAGGTTATCACAAATGAAAGAAAAAAAAAAAAAAAAAAGCAGTCAGATCTACCATATATTATTAGATCTATTTTTTCTTGATTACAACTTTTATAATCAGTAAAAAGGAAATTTCTAGGGTTAAAAGGTTATTATTAATAATAAGGGAACATTCAAAGGAAGGCATCTGAACTAAAAATAAAAAGAGTCAAGTCAGCTTATAAGTTTAGAACAGGTCAAGAACTCAGACCATAACTGCATTTACGCCTTTGATTGATTTCAAGAACAAATTCCAATCAACAAGGTTTTGTGTACATCATCAATCTTCCTTTCCTTTATTCTGAAATTTCCCACCTTCATTGTTCCTCTGCTAGGAATCTTGTTCTTTTTTGGGAGTTTTAGTTGATTTTCGAGAAGAAGGGGTAGATGGCGGCTGAATCAGTCTTTTCTGAGAATCTTGATTGCAGAAACAGAGGAAGAGCAGAACCCATGAAGAAACTCAAGAAGAGGAGATCAATCAGGGTTTCAAGAATGCCCATCTTGAAATCGAGGTCAACAAAATCACCATTTCATTCCTCCCTCCTCCTCCCGCACCAACCTAATTATATGAAATCAACCACCAGCTTTATTGCTAAGAAAGAAAGTCATGAGGTAAGTGAATGTGATGATGTCTATTCAATCATTTCTTCATCTTGTGGATCATCAGACAGAGTTGTGCATCCCTTCACAAGCAGTATGTCTGATGAATCTCCAACTCCTCAACATCCATCATCTTTCATAGAACAAGTCAAAAAAAGTCAAAAGGGTCATTTCCAGGCAACTCCTTTTGATTCTGAATCTAGCTATGATAGCAATGATCCAACAAAAACTTCTCCTACTTCAGATTCCTATTATGCCAGAAATTCTAAATCTTTGTATAACCCCACGTTAAGGCCATCTAGTAACAGTACTAGAAATGTGAGAGTCTTGGTCAAGAAAGCTAGTTTAAAAACCAGGAGGAATCCATTGAAATCCACCCATATTGCTGCAGAGAAAGCAACATGTTCTTCTACCATAAAGCAGTCCAGGTTCAATCAACATGTACAACTTCAGGCTGGACAAACAGAAGCTGAGAAAATTTCGCTTCTGAAAGTTTGTCCATATCATCACTGTTCTCTACACGCACATAGCCACGATCCTCCTCCTCATAAAGAGGATCATCATCATCATCATCATCATCATTCATCGCATGCAGAGAAGCAATTACTGACACCACAGATTAGTAAAAAACCAAGGAGTTTGAGCAAATCCAAAGACAAAACTACCAGTGGCAAGAAGAAGGCAGGCATTACAAGGAATCAGATGAACTCTAATGAAGAAGCATCCATCGAGCAGCAAGTTACTCTCGTGCAGAGAGAAACTGTCAAGGCATTTTATACTGAAAAAGGAATCGTTTTAGAAACGCATTTGGGTAGCTATAATATGAAAATGGATGCGGATCAATCCATTTCTACAGATGTTGATGAAAATACTGTATCAGGCAGCAGTGCTCTTGAAAATACACATTTTCCTGGCACTGATCAATCAGAGATGCTGGACAATAACCCTGCAGACACCAGTTGTGAGAGTCAAAATGTTCCATTTGAAATGGAGGGAAATTCAATTTCAAGGAACACTAGTGAACAAGCAGCAGTAGACGAGAAGGATATCTTTCCAGTTTCAGATTCCCATACTTCAGAGGAAAAAACAAACAGGAATTCGAAGCTCGACAAGGCAATAGCTGCAAGTTCTACTCCAGATGGAGGTTCAGAAAATGAGCTCCAGAATCCAGAGAGAGATTCTGAAACCCCAGCACCGATAGAAGTGCACAACCTTCGTTTCAACAAAGGCGGGCAGCATATCAGCATGTGGCATCTGATTCAAAAGCATATGGCATCAGAAAATACCAACAACACATGTCAAGAAGAAAATAATGATAAGCAAGTGGAAAATGCTAAGACAGACCCTGCAAAAAGCAGTTCTGATGCATACCTGGAGCCATCTTATTCGGATATAGGTATTGAAAATCAGGAACCAGCAAATCAAGAAATGGAAGTGCGCAAGCTTTTTGCCATAAAGCTGGTGCGCAATGCAATTGAGAAAATTCTTCTTTCAGAAGTACAGGACCAGTTGTCTGAGAGTCAATCAATTACAAGCGACATTGTTGAGGACCAGGAGATTCCAGGAAAAGATCAACAAGGTGCATTGAAATTTTTTTCTATTCTTTTTCCTTTTTGTGCTTTCCTTTCCAGTCTCTTTAGCATGAGGGCAGTTTTAACGCTCAAGCTCTACAGCTCCTAGGGAAGGCTGCCATGAAGGAGATGACAACAGCAGTACAGGTGGCAACACAGCTGCTGATCCTAGAGTACTAGATAACACTGGAGATAGTAGCTTAAGTGAACCGGATGGAAAGAAGCTGCAAACAAATTCGGGCAAGAATCCTGATAAAAAATCACCAAGCAACTGGAGTAACCTCAAAAGATGGATTCTTCTTCAAAGGTTTGTCAAGGAATTAGAAAAGGTGAGAAAATTGAACCCTTCAAAACCAAGGCCGGTGCAGTTGGAGACCGGCCCTGAATCAGAAAAGGTCAACTTGCGACATCAGACAGTTGATGAAAGAAGAAAAGCAGAGGAGTGGATGCTTGACTATGCACTTCAACAGGTGGTCGGTGAGCTTGCTCCCACACAGAAGAAAAAGGTGGCATTGCTTGTAAAGGCATTTGAAACAGTTGTTCCTCCCCAAGAGGACCGTAATATTCAGATTGCACTTCCTAAGACGAAAGATGAGGACCATGAGGATGCACGTAATAGCAAAAACGGAGATTTATCTTCTACTGAAGTGAAAGACAAGAATTCACCTGCTGAGAAGAATAATATGGGCATGCCTGATGAATGTGATAGTATCTCAGTTTCTGAAGGACAGGGTATTGCAAAGGACCATGATAGGTCTTTGGATGCTGACAAACAGTCTTCCACCAACCCTTGCTTGAAGATGGACAGTATCATAAACTCTTCTGAGGAAGTTTCTGGGGATGCAGACACCAATCAAAATCCCACAGAAAATCTTGTTGATGATTCTAAACCAATTGGCATATCCCAGCACACTGAGACAGGTACCACTAATTCAACTTTGGAGCAACAAACCTCAGAAGTAGATCATCGAGAATCTCCACAAATGGATTTGAAGATTACTGACAAGAAAAATGAGTCTAGTCAATCCCAGTTGGACAAAGAAAATTACATCAGAATGTGGCACACAGTATATCAGCATGTGGCATCAGCAATTGCCACAAAAGTTGGAAGCCAGCTGCTTGGTGGAGAAGGTGAAGAAGTAGAACATCCCAACTGTTTGGCAGAAAGGGATACTTCTGCACTCAATGATAATACTGCCAATGGAAGCCAAGATCTGTTCAAGGAAGATCATGATGCACCAAGACATTTACAAAGTGAATTTAGCAAAATTGATGCTGTAAAACTTGTGCAAGAGGCTGTCAGTGAGATTCTGGAGGATACTTCTGATACACAATCAATTGCCAGTGAAACTTCTTTGGACCCTGATTTACCAGAAAATGAGAACAGGGAAGTAGAGAAGCAAAAAATCGATAGTTCTACTAGTCTGAACAAGGAAAATAGCAATAAATTTGAGGATGAAGGTGGGGTTTCCTTGGATGAAGGAGGGTCTAACCCGGATACTGTTAGCATTCAAGAAGACAAAAGTGCACCATCAGCTGACAAAACCAAGCCTTATACTCAGAAGGTGAAAAACTGGAGCAAGCTGAAAAAACTAATGCTTCTCAGGAGATCAATTAAAGCAATGGAAAAAGCCAGGGAACTCAGGTCACAATCACAACTGCTTCTTTCTCTGCCATCAGATCCTCAACCAGAAAAAATCAATTTAAGGCAACAAATGATTGATGAGAGACAAAAAGCTGAACAATGGATGCTCGATTATGCAGTTCAGCATATTGTAACAAAACTAACTCCAGCACGTAAAAGAAGGGTGGCCATGCTCGTTGAAGCTTTTGAAGCTGTTGTTCCACTACCAGCAGTATAAAGTTAAACAGCAGGATCTATGCCATGCTGCTCAAAGTTCTGAGAGATTAAAAAGAAGGTAAAAACACTACCCAAAAAAAAACAGAAAAAGGAAGAACACCAGAGAAAGACCAATAGAATCAGTAGTGAAAATACTAGATCTATGCTGAATTACATGTTCAGATAAAGAGCTATATTTTGCATAATGCAACTAATATTTCAAGAATTAATCAATGCATTCCCTCACTGCAGATAGTCTCCCAGAGTACTCTGGAAGTCAAGCTCAAGATTTAGGCAAGGAGGTGGCTTAAGGTATATCAATGCAGTAGTTTGAAGCAAAAGGTCAGAATTTTGTAAAAGAATCCACAGGCCTTTTTTGCTCTCTTTCACAGCATAGATTGTGTACAGTGTATTACTTTAAGGAGAAAAAAAAAAAAGGAATTTGTTATGTGTATCAGCAATTTGGCATGTACATAGTTTTTCACACCGTATGATATCATCATATGTTCATTCTATTGTATGGCGTAAATTATAAATTAGTGATGAATGTTTGCATAAGTATTTTCATTTTGTTTTACTGTTCTGTAATTGTAAAGTATACATCCTCTTCATGATTTTTTCGCCAACAGCTAAAACATATGTAGGGAGATGGCCAATATCTACAGAAATCTCATATTAACACCAGCTTGGACATGACAACATCTGGTGCAGAAGTTCAAACACTCATATTTGAAACCTGTTTTATCTAGAATATGCTTATTGTTTACCTTTTTGTCAGTTATTCAAATTCAAAACAGTCTAAACCAAGAAGTTTCTACATACAAGGCCATAAGAAGCTTCTAATGCACAGTGGTTTTCTCCCCCTAGAATTAGACTTGGATACAATTCATTATTCTGCCACAAGATGGAGACTTTCAAACAGAGTCTGATAAGCGTGGCGCCCAAGTCTGAGAAGAATATTCCGGGATTTCTTTGGACACATAAACCCATAAATACAAGCAAAATGGATTAGAAATTCACAAGAAATTCATACCTGAGAAAAAATCATTAGCCAGGCGTTCATTCTTTACCTCATAAATTTTTTAGCTATGGCTGGCCTTCTTCAATACTATTTTTTCCCAACCGATTTCTTTTACCCCAAGCCTCAATCTGTTACTGAAGAAAGTAGCCTCCAGCAAGCAGTTCCTCTCGGCATCCAAACACAAAATCCGAAGCAAGATTTGAAGATGAATGATGATTTTGAGAAGAAGACTAATTCATTGACCGTTCGACAAACCCGCCGAAACGTCAAGCTAATAAAGAATTCAGCTCTCTCACTTAAGCTGCGAAAACCTCTGTACCCAAAACCAGCTGCAGATTCAGTACCCAACTAAGGAGCACATTTTTTCTTTCTTTTTTTTGTTGCAGTACGAACCTTCTCGTTCCCGCCGCGGAAAGCCAAAACAAAAGATCACAATTGCTATGTAAATGCATTCATTTATACCTTTCCTTTTTCTTGTAAGTTTCAATCATATGGAATAATAAAAAAAAATGTATGTATATATACTGTATTTAATTTTAAGATTTAGATTTTTTCTAAAATAAAAATATAGAGTTAAAAGTTTTAAATATCAAATTAGGGGTTTAGGGTTAAAAGTTAAGATTTGAAGTTTATTGAAAAAAGAAAAAAAAAAAAACTGTTCAGTTTACAAATTATAATATTTGAATTACATTTCCCATTTTCGACTGGCAAATATCTGCTTGAGCGGCAATAAAAACGGACAACCGATCATAAATTTCTTCATTGGAGAGGGAGAAGAAGAAGAAATTAAGCGAGGAAAGAGAGAGAAGGAGGATGAAGTCATTTGTGAACAAATACATCAATAGCATTGGCTTTTTTTTCAGCTATGATGATGATCTTCTGCTCCCTCGGGTAGACGGTGCAAGGATTATTGTAAGCAGGCTTAATTATCCATGGATTCTAACTTGTTCATTTGTTTTTCTTTTATAATTTCACCTTAAGACTGCGTCACTGCGTACGTGTATCAATTTTTATTTTATTTTTTCTCAGGAACTTGATTCATTATCGCCAGGGTTTTTTTAGCTACCCCTTTTCTGATCTGTTTCTTATCTTTCATTGATCTTTTCTTCTTTAATTCTTCATTTATTTATTTTACTTGGCTGAAGTAACCCTTGTATAAATCTTTTGGCTTCTTGTAGGACTTTGAGGATGACCTTAAGGAAGCATTAACAAATACTTCTGATCCAGACAATATTGACAGTATTAAACAGTGGTTGACGGCTCTTGTTCATTCAACATCAGTCGATCATGTAGAAGAAGGCATTGATATACTTAGAAGTGAGTTTCGTAAATTAATTTGTCTGTGATTTTGATAATTCATTAAGGCCTCCATTTGTTATTGCTGTTGTGATTATTTTGTTACTTTGAATATATATATAGTTTAGTTCTTGTGACCATCCTCTCTGTTTTGTTTATGTTCTTCTGCTATGCTTCTTTTGGAAATAAATTCACATATATATTGATATAAACAACCTTGTGTCATCCATGTTATCCCATTAGTTTGATGGATTGATGGATTAGATATTATTACAAGTGGAATATTGATGATGATGGTATTTGACTCACCAAATGAAAAGTATAATGTTGTTAAATCTGATTATATACTTGGTCCTGGCTAGCAGCTATTCATTATTTTGAAGGTGAAAGATGGATTATAATTAAAACCGCCGTGATACGATGTCCATTGACGGTGAAAGAAGAGCATTACTATCTTGCTGTTGGATTTTACAGAAGTGGTCACTATTTAGTGAGCCTGCAAATGATAAAAATAAGCTTGCGAGTTGGTTTTCTACTTCCCACTTTTATATATATATATTATATGATATGCATTATTATTCTGAACTCTCTCTTTGTCTTAATTATATGAAATCGTTGGATATATTTTCAGATGGACAGAGGTTGGAGGCAGGCTGTGTTCCTTAAGACCTTAATTGAAAGGAGATTAGAAAGAGGTGACTTGATCTATGTTTCTTTGATTTGATTTAGTAGTAGCTATATCTAAGATACGAATCCTTATGTTTTGGGTGCAGATGCTATCAAGCTAGCGTCGGCTACTGGTTTTTCTGTGGGACTCGTAGCTTTTGGAATGTTATTTGCACTAAATAGACTGAAAAAGTATGACTTTTGATTCCTATGATTTCGGATTCATTGAGAAATATGATAAGAGGTTTTATCCTCAACAAATGTGCCAAAAACAGAATTGCATGTTGCTGAAAGATGCAGACTTTCCTAGTACTCTATTTTCTTGTAAAGAAATCACCCTTTACAAATTACAAATGCATATGTTTTGTTTTTACCTAACTTTACCAATCCTAAGGTAAACAGGGAAAGTGACAATCTTTTCAGGTTTGCCATCTTCCTCCCAAGCACTGGTAAAATCTTTAACCAGGTCTTCCTTTAACAGCTCCACACCCTTCTGTTTCGCAGTCTGGTGAGCTGACCATGAACTTATGTACGTGAAAAATCCTCCTAAATCCATGACTTTCTCGGCTTTGAATTCCACGATCGGCCCCGTGTCGTCGAGTCCATCCACAGGCTCAAATGGGAAATCAATGGTTCGGTATTCTTCGTCCACGAATTTGCGCTGTGGTTCCCAGAAAGGCTCAGAATCCACGGTGTAAAACTTATCGAAAATTGAGTCGACTCGGTGGTTGACTCGGGGCACCGTGTAGCACCATGCTGCAATCACTCCGCCGGGTTTCTTGAGCACCCATTTCACTTGTTGGTAAAACGACGGAAGATCAAACCAGTGTAAAGCTTGAGCAACGGTAACTAAATCAACAGTACCGGATCTTGCTGCAATCTTCTCCTCAAGTTCTGCCATGGACATTTTCGCCGAAGTGCATTCGTACCTAACATTCGGAAGCTTCAACGCAAATTCTAGTTGCTTTGGGCTAGTATCTGTCGCTACTACACTCTTGTACAACTCACTCAACTATATATATATATATATATATATATCGAGACCAAGCAAAAATTAAATCAGTACATATATGAAATCGAAAAGGAAAAGGGGGAAAAAAAAGAAGTTTAATTTAGGGTAAGTTAAATTAAGAATAATGGGAGGACTGACTGATTATGACTTACCGGTAGAGCAGCCTGGCCAGTTCCGGTACCCACATCCCATGCGAGATCGTGGGCTGGTGTCTTTGAAGCAATGAATCGAAAAAGTTCAACTGGGTAATTCGGCCTGGAAACTGAATACTCCTTTGCTTGCTTGATAAACAACTTTGCAGCCATTTCTAATGAGAAATCCTTACTTAAATTACTTCCGTAGGGCTTCACTGGATCGTCTATTTATTAGGAGATTATTGATGGGGTTTTGAACTCGGAAGGAAGGTTCAGTACAGAAACCAGAAAAGCAAAACTAAAGATTAAATTACAGAACTAACCCGCCGTATGGAATTTGGAATTGGATGCCTGCCCTATCTTACATCAGCGATGACATATATATACGTGAATAGTTAGATATACCTTCTCTTTTCCGGTATTATCCGCGAAAATTGAATCTGGTCGGACTTGCCAATCACCATCAACGACCAACCTACCCACTAAAGGCTGCTTGAATTTTTTCTATTTAAGGAGGAAATTTAAGGGGACTGACTGATTACACATAGAGAAATGTCAGAGTTACCGGAGTATCAGGGGAAACACTATGCCGAAGGGCGGCCAACCTACCCGGAGGATTTGTTCCAGTTTATTGCGTCCAAGACGCCCTCTCACGATTTAGCTTGGGATGCCGGCACCGGTACTGGCCAGGCTGCTAGATCTGTGAGTCCATTTTTCCCATTTTCCTCGGTGATTCTGCTGCATTTTATTTTATTTTTTAAATATAATAAATAGTAGAAGAAAGTACAAATTGATTCCTTTACGGTAATGTGGTACTGAATCTGTTATTAAAATAGAGCATAATCATGAGTTTGCTTGGGAATCTGCTGTGTTTTTCAAATGCATGAAATTAATTGTTCGGCTTTGATTTCTTCCAGTTCCGGGTAAAGAATTCCATATTAATTTTGAGAGGAATTTGTTTTGTTTGGCAGTTGGCTGGGATCTACAAGAATGTTATAGCCACAGATATTAGCCAAGAACAATTGGATTTTGCAGTGAAGCTTCCAAATATTCGATATGAATGTAACCCTCCAACAATGTCCAATGCAGAGGTTGAGCACATTGTTGGAGCAGAGTCTAGTGTGGATTTAGTGACCAGTGCTGAAGCAATGCATTGGTTCGATCTTCCGAATTTCTACAAAAACGTGAATTGGGTACTGAAAAAGCCCAACGGAGTAATTGCTACATGGTGCTACACCTTGCCTGAGATCAGCCCCACCGTTGATTCTCTTCTCCAGAAACTGTACAGCAGAATGGCTGATCCATACTTCAAGCCCCAAAGTAAGCTGGTATTAGAAGGGAAGTATAAAACCATCGATTTCCCGTTCGAGGCAGTGGATGGACTTGAACACAACGGACCTTTTGAGTTCAAAATGGAAAAAACCATGGTTTTGGATAATTTGTTTTCTTTAGTGAAGTCTTGGTCGGCATACAAAGCTGCAAAGGGAGATGGTGTTGAGTTCTTGTCCGATGATGTTGTTGAAGAGTTCACATCTGCTTGGAACGAAGATGGCAAATCCCAAAAGCTTGCTACTTATCCCATTTATTTAAGGATGGGAAAGGTTGGTGGTGTTTGTAAGTAAAATATGAACAAACTGATTGGTATTGGTGTTTTAGAAGAAGGATTCTCAAAATATGTATTATATATAAATAATTGATTGCTTTGCTTCCTTGAAAGGATAATAAATCCAAAAGTACAAATCCAGACATAAACAAACATAATATTTGATCATTCAGAGGAAGCAAGGGCAGACTGCAAGACATCTTCAAGTTGTTTCTCAGCAGCAGCATATTGCCTCTTCTTGTCCTCGATTGCTAAGGCAGCCAATGCTTTGTCCTGTAAGCAAACGAGAATAAAAAATAAATCTCTCTGACCTTTTACTTTCAGAAAGAAAATATAATAAATGACAGACCAACTAGCTGGACACTAAAACAAACAAAAGAGAGCAATATAATATATATATACATACAGGAGGCAAGTCTTGGTAACTTCTTAAGGTGTCGAGGATAGGTTTTGTTTTCTTCTCTAATTCCTTTCTGTGCTCCGACATTTCTACCAATACTCCATGACTAATTTCTGGGCTGTATGCAACACGATTCAACATTGCCTGTGGAAGAAGAGAGAAACAAAACAAAAAAGTCACTTTTTGATTGAGAAATTTAATGGCTTAATCACTTCTCCAATAATTAGTTACTTGGTTCCTCCTGAGAAAAGTGACTAAACCTTACTTAATAGAGTGTAAAAGCAAAAGAAAAAGAAAAAACTTCAATGCGTTCTCATTCAAATAGTTCCCTATCCATCAAATCAATCGATACTGCATTTGAGGCCTAGAAAGCATCAACTCCAGAGAAGGAAACCAGTGACTCAATGTGCTGAGAGATGGATGATAAACCTGAACTAACAGTCAGCTCATCATCCATTAACATCATCCTCATCTGTACAAGCACAGTAAGCCAAAAGATCTCTATTCTCCTTGAGAGGGCATCCATTATAACATCGTACAAAGCTTTCATGGAGAAAGCTTAAACTTACTAGGTATATGGTGGTTTCACACCTCTACTTACAAGTACCACTGTAAAAAGATTCAACAAGATGCTACTCTTGTTATGGGTCCATCCTAAGATGAGCAAAATATCATTCTCATAGTTATATCAGAAACAAGGAAAAATGCCAAGACCATTACCATTCTCACATATTTTACTACAATGACTTATACAACTAAATTCACAATTTTGCTAATCAACAGAAACAGGAATGCCAACAAAAAAAATTGTTCATGGATAAGTGATCTAAAGCAAGCATTACGGGAAAGAGAAGAAAAAAAATAAATTTCTTATCTTTGTAGCAAAGCAAGAAAATTTTCAGAAAAACATAAGTAATTAATACTATCTTTTGAAATAAGCTTAAACAACCTATAACTGATTATAGTATTCAAGATGCAAATATTAGATGTCCAGAAGTTTATAAATAGATGGATGATACCTTGTAATTGGTGTATTGTTGGACATACTGGCGCTCCTTCGAGTCCATAATTGCTAAATTTGTTTTTCGGCTTTCTGTTTCTGTTTCACAAGGAGCTATATCGTCTTCCAGTTGTGAAAGTGTTCTAAAAACAGGAAGGAATAAAAAGAACTACTAAGCTTAATTCCAAAACTCAGCAACTGTGGAGTGCTTTGATCAATACAACTAACAATTTTTAAACTTTTTGCACAAGGAAGAAACAGTAAAATGAAATATTTTACCTTTTCAAATAGGTCAATCTGGATATTGCCTTGCGAGTGTAATCAAGAAGTACTTTTGATTCCTGCTGCACTTGCGACTTTTTCTCTTCTACAGAAGTTTTTCTTAATGAAAGATCCGCCATTGCTACAAGGAAACTGACATGTTTTCTCCAGGTAAGCACATTGACATTGAATTCACTATCACAGACATCACAGACATAGGCATAAAGAATTAAAGTACACACGGCAAACGCAAACCTGCTTAATTCAGTATCTCTAATGTTTAATAGATTAGCTACACTGGCAAGAACTTGAGCTGATGAAACCACATTTGAAGGCAAACTCTCCTGAGCCAATCCAACATGCTCCAATATCTCCCTTATTCTTGCAGCTAGATTTATATTAATTTATCAAACATACAATAATCAGACTACAGCACAAATAAAATATGAAATAACATATGGAAACAGGATAATGAAGATAATGTGCAAAAGAGGGCCACTTCCCCCATTCACTGTACTACAAAGAACTGAGCTTCAAAAAATGTATCTGAACCAAATACAGCATAGGAAACACATAGATCAAGATAGACAACCTTGTGCACGATACTCAATTTCTTTTTGCCGAAAATCATTGGCAACAATTGCAGCAGCTTGAGTTTTTGCCTGGGAGATTGTTGCTATACTGTGTAAATGGGAAATGCTCCTAGGCGTGTACTCAAAATCGGGTACATCTTTTCCAACTGCAGTAAATTGGGATTCAAGCCACGCTTTCACTTCTGCAATTCGGCTGGCATCAAAACCACTGCTACTTTTTGACGCATCAGATGTTAGTGATGGTGAGGAATCTCCTCCTCCACCTACCAGTTCGCTCATTCTCTTTCTTCTTTACCCTCACGTCTGGACCTTCAACTACTACCTCCTATCTATCTAAAAATAATTGGCTTTGTGGACCTAATAATCATAATACAAAAATTAGACTTTTGAAAATAAGTAGGAATAAATAATCACAGCAAAATTGCATAAGAGCATTTGAATTTTTCCCCTGATATTCTGCATCGTAACCTAGTTAGAAAAATTAAAATCCTTTGCCGCAGAGATCAACACCGTTCCTTTAGATTCAAAAGATCCGCATAAAATGAATCCCAAAAAAATAATTAAAATAATCAAGAATACTCTCCCCTTTCCAATTTTTCCTTGAAATTGCAATTTTCAGTCATTAAACAACCTAAAGGTTTCAAGAACTCAAACCCAGCAGAAAAGAGATTGAAATTTGGAAATTGCGCTGGAACTGGGATAATTGAAGATGAAGCAAATTTCTTAAAATGGTCCCAAAATTCAAATTCAAAATGTCTACGCACATCATAAAATTTTAATAGAACACACACAAAATTAGCAGTAAAACTAACCGGAATTAAACAAGAAAAATCCACAAAGTTTCTAAGCAACTTACGGGTAACAAGAATGTCCGAGAGAGGGAAAGAAAACCAGTTTGAGTGGAGTGGAAGAATAAGGAATGACCGCAACAAACAGGCATTTTTGCCGGTCTTCAGATGGTTTGTAAAATTTTCTGTCTTAACCCCTGAATTTATGTATAATATCAGTTTGATCCTTATCATATTCCATTACACAATTTTTATCCTTCACTTTTTATAATTTATGCAATCTAGTCTATTAGAATTAGGAAATATTAGATTTTGAAAGGAATTATTTTACGAAATCCCAAAATTACCCTTATTTTAGAAATAGTTCCCCATAGTAATAATCATTTAAAATATTTTAGCTTCCTTTGTTTAAAATAAAAGAATCATTAAATGGGGCGAGTTTTTCAACCGAAGATCCATTGGTTACCTGACATTTGTCTGTCTTGTCTGTACTAATACTGGGAAGTGGGAAGTTCTGCACTTCTTTTGCATGTTAAAAAGATTGATCTTTTGGCTTTCTTTTAACAAGGAAGAAGAAGGAGAGAGAAGGGTTCTACAATCTGCTCGAAACTACTCAAGAAATTCAAAAAGGGGAGGAAAATGGTGCGAATTTATAACAAAAAATACCCTGCTTTCATCAAGCCTTACTACCCACCCGAGAGCAGAAGAAGCTTGGTTAGTTTTGCCTGTTTTCCTTTACTCTAAACATCTTTGCCTCATTTTGTCCTTTTTCTTCATTGATGAAATCATGAGTTTATTTTGAAAAGTTTTGATGGTATCATGGTAAAGATCAGAGCTTTATCCTTTTCTTTGTTCTGTATAAATGGAAATGTCCCAGTCTGGTTTCTTGTTTCTTGACTTGATGTATGAAATCAGAAAAGGGTTGTCCAAAACCAGGGACATAGGTTTTTGTTTCTCTCTCTTGCTGTGTATCAAATTTTGAAGTTTGATTTGTGTTAATGGAAAAATTTCTCTCTTTTTTTTTTTTTTTTTTGGTGATAGAAACTTCCCCTCTCTTTTTTTTTTTTTGGTGATAGAAACTTCCCCAACCTTTCACGTCATTTATTAAAGGAATGTTGCCGATCTCTGTTCTTCTCAAGGATCATTACCATGGGAATTTTTGGGCTGTAGAAGTTGCAAAAATTGAGGGTGACTTATTTTTCCAAGCTGGTTGGACAAAATTTCTTGAAGATAATGGCTTGGAATATGGAGATTTCATAGTCTTTCAATACACTGGGGATGATGAATTCCGTTTCAAAATACTGAGAACATCTTCAGAAACTATAGGTATAAATAATATGATAGGTATCATGGACTTCAGCCTACAGGAAATTGAGGACATGCAGGAAGTAGTGTGTCAAGGGACTTCAACTCACAAAAAGAACAATAATATCTCCAAGGAAGTGAAGCAAGAAGAAGAAGAAGAAGAAGAAGTGATTGTGGTGCAGGAGAAGGAGTTTGAAGAGGAAATCTCAGTCAAGAATTCTGGAAAGAGAAAGGTTAGAAATTTTGGTGCAAGGACTGCAAATATTGAACAAGACTCTACTTGTAAGTTTCAGATTAAAAATAACATACTTTCTCTTCTGGTTCAGCATTATTATGGGAGATTTTCTTGATTTTAGTTGCAGGGATGGCTAACCCTAACCCTAACCCTAACACTAACACTAACACTTACCCAGCTGTTGAAGAGGGGAATGTTGTAGCTCAGGGCAAGAACAAGAGCAAGAAGTATCATCATGAGTTGAGATCAAACGTTAGTGCTCTTCAAAATCCATACTTTGTCGCAAATTATGGAAAATACAAGACTAATCAATTGGTATGTAGTGTTTTTTACCTTCTGCAAAATCACTGAGTGTGCTTCAATTTGATCTTCCATCCATTCCTTGCTTTGCAGTATGTTCCAAAAGATTTCGTTACCGCCTACCGTGCTCGACTGCTTCCTCCTGAAATGATCATCCGTGATCCCCATGGAAGGCCAGCTTCTACAAAATTCCATTTCCGGAAAGACAAAACAATGTGGATGGTTGGTGGCTGGCGAGAGCTTGCTTTACAAAACAATCTGCATTATAATGACCGCATAGCCTTTGAGCTTGTTGTTCCCATGGGGGCAGACCAACAGGGTTCTTACATACAGCTCCACATTTTCAGGGCAAATTCCTTAGGTTAATTAAGCCCAATGTAAACTGGAAATGAAGAACCTTTGCTTTTGTGATCGAATGGTGTTTATCTTGCTTTTTCTTTACTTTGTAGAAGAACCCTTTCTGGTGTACTTTCTTTTCCTTAGTTTATTATGCCAAAATACTGCTGTCTTTTGTTACTAATATTAAGGTACCATGACAACCAGAAGAATAGGGAATGAAAATAGAATTATCATCATGTGAACAATATTTCAGTGACAGAATGCAGAAATGTTTGAGTATGAACAGGGAAAAGAGGATAAGTAAAGCAAACTGCATCACTGAGGTGAAGAGGGGGTGGCAAACTTTTAGCCAGTTTTACCACTACAATCATTCTAATCTAGTTAAAAGAAGTACAAACTCCACACAAGTATGGTACAAATATGATCACCAAACACAACGGTAAGTAACATGTTGCTCTGTGATATCACTATTGTAAGTAACCTTCAACACCTGCCCTTTCTCGAATCCATAGTAGCGTGCAATTGCATCTTTTTCCAACATTCGTGGAAGCTGATAGAAACGTTACAAAATCAATGTACATCAGCTAAACTTGAAAACAAATACTGCTTAAAACACACACATAACAAGTTTATAAAATCCCACAGGCTACAACATGGAAATTGAATACCAGCATTAGATTGAATCAAACAATGAGGACAGAATGACTACAGAAACTTTTAAGATTGTTTAGTTTATCAAGAACAAACCTGTTTCTCCTCGATGCTGTACTTCTTAAGCAGCCTTTGCTTTTCTTCAGCTGTAAGCAATTGATGCTGTGGCTTCAGTACATGCTTTGTGATGTTGACTAGCAAATCAGTTATCTGAGAGCCAAGGGATAAGAATTAGAAATATGAAATGGATCATTCGCTTGGTATTCCAAACACTTACTTCCATATCTAAGATCATCTGCTAAAATAAGAGATGCTATTTCTACAGAACAGAAGTTTATCAGCTTTCTTTCTTTATTTGCCCTGAAACTTCAACATAGATGGGCATCCACATCGAGGCAATGAAAAAAGTGTGACAAATTGGGTTGAGGGTTCTTCAAGTTGAGTGAGAATCTTAGTAGTGTCCACCAAAAAGAAAATACTATACACAAAATATAATATATATATATATATATATATAAAATTATTATTACCCTCTGGCAACCATAAGAAACCAAGTAAGGAAGAGTGTTTAAAGCAGAGCCTAGAGGGCAGTGTTTCTCACTTTAAACAATTTAAAGTCACTAAAGCAGAAAACAGACCTGGAAAATCTCAACTTTGAACTTAAAGAGCTCCAAAGTTTTTATAGCTTGGCTGGTAATTTGATTTTGGATTACAAATATCAGCCGGTTCAAAGTATCTCCATTCATTATCTTCACTGCAATAGAACGGATAGTGTTCACTTTTACCGCATCAGGCGGCCCATACACAACTTGAACCTGCAATTAAGATTTAGAATATCTTAGAAGGTTCAAACATGAACAGAAATACTTTTCTGCCAATGGGACATATAGTAGAACCAGTAAATTATTAAAACAAATATGAAGCCCCTATTACTGGTGTCGAACAAACATATCAACTGAATAATGTAAATCAGACCAAGCATATTGACACAGGTGACTAAATATATTAACTTCAAATTTCCATCTACTTGTGTGACTCCCTTTTCAGAATATAACTACAACAAAGCATTGTGTCAAAACTTCTTATTGGGCTTCAAACATTAAAAATCACACTATAAATTGTACCTCAATTGTAAGACAAAGTAACAAAGGAAATGGACGTGATTGTTATAATAAATCAGGATCGCATACTATTGCTCATAATTCAGCAAATCCATTCACAAAAGGAGAGGGTCTGGAGATTGCCTTCTAGTTTAAGTAAACAAAGCTCTAAGCAGGTAAATTAGCAAGAAAACATTTTCATATAGTAAATGAATGTAGAAGCATTAAGTACACAGTTTAAAATTTAAAAAAAAGAAAAAGAAAAAAGTCATAAAAGGTCGTGCAAAGGAGCAAAGAAAACAGACTCTTGAGAATATTTCAAAACTGAAATAAATTCTGGTACCCAACCAGTTAAAAACAAAAGCATATATATATATATATATATATTCTTCGGTTTGCCTTAGTGCAACCCTTGAGCTAATATAGTTTATTCTTAGCCTGTCTTGTTCTTAGGCCGAGGGTTTTAGCCCTAGATTTCACCATCACACAAACCTCAAAAGAATTTCGTTACGGCGCTACATTTTCTTCTTGAACTAAAATAATTCATAAATTTCAAATGGTTCATGCAGAACCTCCCAAACTAGGCAATATTCGACAAAAAATTCATAGACTAGAAAATCTATCAACTGCAGTCAATCGAAAATTCCCGCATGAAAGAACTCCGAGAGCATTACCAGAAAAACTTAACAGAACCAGGTAACGTAACTGAAAAGAGGAGTTAAAAGTTTCCCGCAATTCACCTTATCGGAAGGATCATCCTTGCGAAGCGAAGAGATACCGAGGCGGTCACGGTCAGGATCTTGGGTATATTTACTACGGAAATCTTCAAGTGTTAGTTCAATCTCCGAGTCCGGTACCAAATAGCCACGGTCTCTGAGCATTTCCAGCACAGTTCTGCGGGACAAGTAGTATCTGAGAGAATCAACGCTACCCTGGTCCACAAAGCTGCTTAAACAACTCCCATGATTCTCCCCGTTTTCATCTATCTCCATCCCCGACCACTCCATCGTCTCCCCTGATCAACTCTCCACTGAAAACCCCTGACCTTTAAGTTGGATTTTGGAGAAACGCCCAAACAAACAGTGTCCGTGAACGCAGATGTTTTAATAATATTTTGAAATTTTCATGTTTAGTCCCTGTAACTTTAGATATGTCTTAACTTGGTCCCTTTAATCCTTAACTAGTCATATTTTTCACCTTTTAACTTTTCTTTTTCTTTTTTTTAATTATCTATTTTTGCTAGAGAAGAACTTTATTACAATGGTATTAACGACATTTATTACACCCAATTTTGATTAAAAATATTAAAATCATTTTATGTTTTTATTTTTAAAAAAATTTTAAATTTATCAAAAAAGGCTTAGCTTTTGCCTATAAGCATAAACAGAAAGGAGATACCAAGACATGATCTGCAGACTTCACTAAACAATGTTCAGCATAAACAAAATGAAAATGTTTCATTAGATTTATTAGAACTTAGTCAAAACAAAATTTACAAAATCTAAATTAATCAAAACAGAATCTACAGAACGTAAATTAATCAAAACAGTAGAGTGAAATACTAGATATCATACAATTCAATAACCAGACATGATTTTTCATGAGGAATCATTGTTTTGAATGCAGGAATCCCATCTTGGCAAATTAAACAGCTAGTTCTCAACCAAAAAGGTCACTCATTGTCTCATTCTTGTATCTTAAGATTTCTGGGCACCACTGAAAGAGTAGAGATGGAAGAACCTTTTTATTTGCCAAAAAAGAAAAGGTTGTTCTTATGAGTTATAACCAAAAGAAGGACCATATGTTGTTACCTAACTGAAAAGGATTCATTCACCAATAAAGCAGAGAGAACAAATAACAGAAACAACTCCATCCAATACATTATTCTTTCTATCTTCCCTCAGATTATGAAATCTTGGCAACACAATCAATTAATAAACTATACTTTGCCTAGTGATTCTGTTTATTCATGGAGTAAATAGATGAAAACAAGGAGGATGATCTTTTTTTCATCAGTACCAAACTCTATAGTTTCCATGACCACATACATACTGCTAATCTATAGAAAAGACAGCCAATCAATTGATAAGAGCCAAAAAGGAACACAAAATGATGAAAAAAGATAACAATTTTGCAGTTAAGTGGGAATGAAAAGAAAGCAAACAATGATTTCTTATTTGTTAAATAACACCATTCATGGAAGGCAATGAACAAGAATATGCAAGAACTAAAGCATAATATAGATAGATAGATATCTTTTACGAGATGTAAAGTCTAGAACATGATCCTACAGACGTAGATATACATACAATTCAGTGACAAATATTGAACCATAAACTGCATAAGAGGCTGCATTTACTCTTACAAGTCCCCATGAATAACATTTAGGAGCAGCAACTCGGACAACGAATCAATCCATTCTCGTTGCAATGAGTACACCTCCTCAATTTCCCTTCTTCAAGTTCAAAGATCTTTCGACTTCCATTACAATTTGAGCATGGAACGAACCTAGCATCACCGCAACTTCCACAAACCAAAGTACACTCGTTCAGGGGAATGCCTTTCAAAAGCTTGGCTAATTCCCCTGCCTCGTGCAGTTGTTTGATTTCTTCTGCACCACCGATATATCTCCCCCTAACAAAGACTTGTGGCAAGCCAACTACCTTCCCTTTCAGAGCATTTTGCAACTCATTTCTATATGATGAGTCCATAGATATATCTCTCTCATCTACTAACACTCCAAAGCCCTTAAAGATCATCCGAACTGTACAGCACTCTTCATAAGTCTTCCTAATGCCTCTCAAAGAAGTAAAATACAACACAACCCTGTCATCAGGCTCAAGGCAAGGTACAGAAAACTCAGTGTCGGGATGTAGAGAAGTTTTGTTACCGGACAACTCTAAGCCTTGAGTGGCCATGGGGGGTTCTGATGGTAACTCCTGGACTTCTTTTTCAACAGATTGCTTGGCTAACAAGGCTTTCCGATAGCTAGAAACGACATTGGAGTCTAACTTAGCTAGCAAAGATTCCTCAGATAAATGCTGCCACAATGGCTTGGAATCAGAATGCTCAACAATCTCGTAAGTTTTAACCAATTCGTTATCATCGAAATCTTTGTCCAGAGACCCATAATCAAAAGTTTTGGACTTGTTGTACAGAGCCGGGTTCTTTTTAGGGGATTCAATGGCTTCAAAATCGAGGTCATCAAGACCTTCCATGAGCTCCCAAGTGTTGATAACAGAGTCTGGGGATAAAGGGTCGCCGGCGGAATCAGCCATATTTTGACCTTTCGTGACCTTGGCGGCCGACAAATTCATAAAATCTTGACCCTTCAAATTAGGCTTTGGAGGGTGGTCAATGAGGACGAGAGAACCATAAGTGGTGGATGTGAGGGAGACCAAGTGATTAGTATCCCCTTTACAAAGGGGCGGGTGATGGATTAATGGATTGGGCAAAGAAAGAGTTCTAGAGACTGGAGCAGGAGATAAAATCGAAAAGGGAGATTGCAAATGCGAAGAAGAAGAAGAAGAAATGTTGGAGAGTTGAGGCTGTTCTTGATCTCTAGAGATGAAATCTTGAGAACGAGAAGCTGAACAACCCATATCAAATCCTGTACCAAGAAAACCACAACTAAAAACTAAAGAGATTCAAAAAGAAAAAAAAAAGTACAAAAATTGACTCTTTAACACAACTAAAATGCAATCAAGATAGTAACTTTTCACCACACTAACAACTTGTGTACAACTTAGCTTTATTTCTCAATCAAGAAAACGCCAGCACCATTGCCCCCCCCCCCCCCCCCTTCTCTCTCACCTTTTTTTTCCTTTCTCTAGGCGTACAAATACTCTTAGGTCATCAATAGATTAATTCGTACTTCAGAAATGGGTATCTGTATTCTTGTAGGCAGTTTCGCCGTCTCTAGGTTTGAAGTCGATTGTGGAAAAAGAAAAAAAGAAGAAAAACAAAAGGGTTGTTTTGGGGAAGAAGAAGAAGAAAGATGATAATAAATGCAGTGTACAAAGGGAAAAGGGGGAAAACGCGGTTTGAGAGAGACAATGTGATGAAGACAGCGTACTAAATGGGTTTGTTCATTGGTAGTTTTAGGAAAGTAACGTCTCGTTTAAGACCTCCATTTCTTTATTATATTACATACTCATGATTTCTTCCATCTTCTCTCTTTCTTCATAACAATTTTCTTTAACATGGCTGCTGCTGCATACATAATTGGTTTGAGAGAAAGTGGTGAAATAATTCACTTCATTTATAGTTCAGTTAAATTTTGTTTGGTAACCGACAAAATTAGGATTGATATTAAACTCTCTTCTCTCTTTTTTCTTCTAAGAGGATTTTAAACTATTATTCTTTCAGGATAAATCTTCAAAAACTTTGAGATAAAAGCAAGTTAGCACGTGAAAGAAAGAAAGAAAGAAAGAAACGATATAAAAAAAAGACCAAATCTTTTTTCTCCAAATGGACTTTTGTGAGTTTTTAATTTTTCTGTCGTCTTTTTTACAAGAAAAAAGAAAACAAAAGAACTCAATGATTGTTTTTTGTTTAGTGCGGAACAGCCTTCCCTTTAATTCAGTGATACACAACTGTTTTAATAAATGGCATTAGAATTAGTAATAATTACATATACTTTCATCTTATTAAATATATATATATATATATATATATATTTAGAAAGGATGAAGGAAAATATTATGTGATCAAAAATTTATCTCGGATTATTTAGAATCACATGATTTTCCGTAAAATTTGTGCATATTTGGGGATAAACATGGCGGGTCACCACGAGTAATAGAAGATTATGGAGAAGGTACAAAATTTATAATTATATAATTCCCAGGATTTTGGTGCATATATATTATATATATACATCCAATATCAAGAAAAGACAAAATTGAAAAAAAAATAAAAATGGAATTTGCATGGATTATTTATTCAGTGGTAGTTTTCTTGAATCAGATTCATAATGCTAACTCTCAAGGAACATGTACCGTTCAATCCTTATATCAGTTTGGAGATTCAACTTCAGATACAGGAAATCTCTTTAGAGTTTCCTCCGTCGGTGCTGGATTTCCATCTGCTCGTCTCCCTTACGGGGAAACTTTTCCCGGCCGACCAACTGGGCGATGGTGTGATGGACTCTTGATTACTGATTACATAGGTAAAAGAAAAAGTTAAATTTGACAGATTTAAAAAATAAAAAAATAAAAAAATACCCACATACATATTAACTTGTTTATAATGATTTTCAATTATATGTATATATATATATATATATATAGCCAAGGCTTTCAAACTCCCGCTGGTGAATCCTTACCTCGACAGAAATGCTTCATTTGGAAACGGTGCAAACTTTGCTGTAGCCGGAAGTACAGCACTTGATTTTGATTTCCTTGCTACAAGAGGTGTTCAAGCCCCAAACTTTACTACTCCATTAAACCTTCAGCTCAATTGGTTTAAACAGCATCTCAATTCCATTTGTTCCACCCCAACTGGTAATTAATACCTACAAATCTTGGCTAACTTTTTCTATAAAACAATATTCCATATGAAATGGTTCAATTTGATTAGCTTTCTCCTTGTTTAGAATGTCAAGACAAGCTTAAGGGGGCACTTATCATCGTGGGTGATAACGGGAACAATGACATTACCTATGGTTTTAACCAAGGCAGAAGTCTACAAGAAGTTGAAGCTTACATACCCTTCATAGTTGAAGCCATTGCCAATGGTACCATAGTAAGTAACTTCTACCTTTCCTCTGATCAATATTAACACATTCTGGGGTTGAATTGACTTACTTGGGGTGTGCCGGTGCTGCAGGAAGCGATACGGCTGGGAGGCATAAGATTTGTAGTTACTGGAGCTTTTCCACTTGGATGCTTACCATTGTTCTTAACTTCATTCCAAGACCGTGGGTTAGATGAAATGGGTTGTGTCCGTTTCTTGAATGATCTTTCTGTATCCCTTAACCAGAAAATCCAAACTCGTTTGGATTCTTTAAGGAAGGAATACCCCAATGTTCTTATACACTATGCTGACAACTATAATGCTTTCTTATCAGTATTTCATCAAGCATCATCTCTGGGTGAGTTAGCATGGTACATTGATATACACAAAAAACCTTATATTGATTATCAGTTTGATAGTTTCTAATTAACTATAGTGTTATTATTGTTCATAAGGTTTTGATCAAAGTACATTGCTGAAATCTTGTTGTGGAGTTGGAGGCAAGTATAACTTTGATTTAGAGAGATTCTGTGGATCACAAGGAGTACCAGTTTGTCCAAATCCTGCTAAATTCATAAACTGGGACGGAACTCATTACACTCAAGAGGCTCATCACCATTTCTCAAAAATTCTCATTCAAGATCTACAGAAGAAAATTCCCTGCTCTTCTTAATTCTAGAACGGTTATATTATCCCTAACTGGAAGTAATGACTCGCAGACAAATCAAATTCATATAAATATAAAGGAGAAATAAAATAGAGGACAAAATGATGTAGTAAGACATTGAAAAGCTCTATCAAATAGTATATTTAATTTTGAAGAGATTAAAACATGTATATAACCTTTTTCAGATGAATATACAATCAACAAAGAAAGAGGAGACAACCCAAGAAAAATGAATTGGACATTGTTGGACTACTCAACCGATTCCTAAACATGAGAAATTGCTTATCCTCAACGCGATTCAGATTAAAATATCATCTAAAAGATTATATACTGATTCTATGAACCTTTGTTTGTTAGAACAAACCTGATTGATCGGATCAGCCAACATGGAAAGGACCAATATCACCGGTTCTGAGAGCGTTAGCAATCTCATCAGCCATGGACAATAGAGCCACAACCCAACCACTGATCGCTAACCACACCATCTTTCCTATCCAAAGCGTCATACTACACGGTATTGCCATAGCCCTCTCTTACCAATTCAATCTCAACTTCTTGAGAACTGACTGATTCCCCAATCGATGGAGAAATCCAACTTTTATTCGTCGGAGAAGTCCCCAAAATGAAATGCCCTTCAATTTTTCATCCGATATCTGAAATTTTTTAACAAATCTACAGAAAGAAAACTCCATCCATTTCTGAAATGACAGACAACAAACAAAAAATATATATTCTTAAAATCCGGTGTCCTTTTCACCACTGTTTTAAAGAATCCAAATCTCAATACAAATTGCAACGGATTAATTCAAAAAAAAAAAAAAAAAAAAGGAAAAAAAAAAAAGAATGGCCAACCAAAACTTTCGGACCTAGAAATACAGCCGAAGTTTTACGACAGTAGAATTTTCATAAAACCCCGAGAGGCGACGACGAAGGTTAACAGCTATCGAAAAGATAGTTAAAGGATTTGCTTTTCTGTCGATTGCTGACTTTTAGCAATTCCGGCACTAATCACAGATCTGACATTCCATAAAGCTGTGTACTGATTTGCATAATTATATTGGATGCTTTCCAGTCTTCTACATAAAAAATTATTATTTTTCCACCTTGCACATTTACATAAAGATAAGTCAAGTATAATAGTAAAACAATTAAATAAATAATAATATATATATATATATATATATTAAAAAAAAGTCTATATAATCCTTAAATTATTACTTATTAAAATATTTAAAACCTATAAATTTAATTTTATATATTTTCCCCCTTCGTTTCATTTCTGAAATTTTCAAAGAGATATATCTAAATGAGCAGGCAGCAAAAGTGGAACAATATCAGTATGTTTCCATCCAGGCTGAACACTTGTAACTTAGGTACAACAACAACTGAATATCACAAGGACTACAAACACTTGACTTCTTTCAACAAACTTCCAAGGTTCTCCTAAGAAGAACCAAAGGCCACAACTCGCTAGAATTTCTTCCTTTTTCTTTTTCATTTTCTTTTCAAAGATAAAACAAGGTCGCCAAAAATTACAGAGGAAACAGAAGTTTTTCTTATCTTACTTTACTGATTTCTTCTTAAGTAAAAACAGTGGCAACTTAGGCAAAACACAAACAAACAAATTTAGATCATGGTTCTAACTTTAGAGAAACCACTCTTGATTGCCTATTCCTCCTTGCCACTTTCACAAAAACCACAGAGAAGCATGATGGTGCCCACCATGGTCTACGAACCTTCTGCTCTCCTTTCAAGCAAGCCACTAAAACAAGGACATATTGTAAGTCAGAAAGACATTGAGGTATGGACTAGAAGAGGTAATGGGAGACCATGCTCACTAAATCTCATGACACTAAATTTCATCATCATACCAAACCAACATGTTCCACTTAATAAGTGAGAAAGCCCATATACAATTACAGGTTGCAATAATAGGACATATGACGCATAGCACATATAGTAGCAAAAGGTCAACATTCCATTGCCCGCAGACCTGGTTTAAGACACCATTCTGAAGTTATGCAAAACTTCAAGATAAAAGATGCCTAATGAACTACATGAACTAAAAGTTGAAGAACAGATAAAATTTTCAAAATTTGAAAAGAGCTGCTCAAAACTGAAAGCAAATGACTAAATGGTGTTCAAGAAAGTTACATATATCTTGGCAAGAGCAGACAATTGAAAAGAGGTACCTTTTATTCGCCTCAGCTCCTTGCATAATGTAATGAAGTCCCCCCATTTCATGTGGCACCTTCTTATGAACCGAAGAATCTGTTCAGTGGTAAACATAGACATCCCTTCCAAATACTCCCCATTCACACCATTTTCTTTAAAGATTTGGCGGTAACTTCCAAGATTTATCTCTTCTAACCACAAACCAACATCCTACACAACAAAGAAATCGAGAGAAGATTTTTGGTCAATTTAGTTTTTTTTTTTTTCCAAAATGGCGTGTTCAGACTGTTTTGCAGCATTTTAAAAAACAGACCAGACATCAAATAGATTTACAAATACACTCAAGATCTAGATCTAAAACAAAAGGAATAATTTACACTTCGAGATATTTAAACATACCTCAACAGTCCATATGAAGAAATCAAGAGGCTCTGGTGGCCTGCCTTTGCTCATCTCAGAAATTGTATACCTTCCTCTCACTCTCCAAATCAAAACCTAAAATAAAATGGGCTCCCTCCTTTTAGATCACAATTTTAAAATGATATATATATACATACATGCACAAAATCAAGCAATTTTACATTTCCAACTAACTCTTAATCATATAGTACACCTCTATATTCAGCAGTAAAAATGTTTGCCTCTCTCCACCTTATGAGTACATGACAGGGTATAAGCAAAAGGATGGTTGGATGGATTTTGTCTTATGATTTTTAGTTTTTTGCTTCAGTTTATCCACGTCTTATGAGTCTCAACTACTATATTAAACTTATTTTTTCCTTTCAACTTTTGTAGAAAGTAGATGAAAGAATACCTAGAACTGTATCCCAATTTGCTTCATCATGGTTGGCCTGCCTTTAAAATTTTATTTCTGAGTTTCTAGACATTTGCTTGGCTCAAAAATTTTTTCCTTGGAGGATGGGGGTGGAGGTGGGGGAGAGAAGGGGGACTTTGAAATTGGTGCAGATCCTGACTACGACACTACACATTGAAAAGATTAGTGCACTTCAATTCCTCGTACCAGCACAAAATTTAAAGAGAGACAACACGAGTACATCCACGATTCCAACAGATACAGAATACGTTTTAGACAGTAATTAATGTACAGGGAAAACTTACTTGTATGTTCAGCTTATGTTTTCTAGTACTTCCCCTGAAAATTCCTCATTTTTCAAATCCAGTAGGCCAGGCCAATCTTCAAAGAGAAAAGAACAAAATTATTGTCCCTAAAAGTTTCCATATCATACAAATAATTAAATAAAAAATAATCCTCATCAGACAAAAAAATCCATGAGATAAACAGAAATTAAACATTTCACTTCCAGGTAAAAAAACTTATCACTTCAGCAGATAGAGAATGCAGCATAACAACAGTAGGAATTCTGTGAATCAAGATGAGGGAGCAAATAAAGCTTAATATTACTCCCGATGCTCACAAACTGAGTGGAAGACCTTAGAATGTAATAGTCCATGAACACTACCGCATCAATTTCCTTCCTTTTTCTTTTTTTCTGCGACACATTCATCTTCCTACAAGTACCTTCCTCAGAAGCATCCCTCATAGGTGTCACAAGGTACATTCTATATGATTAACATATAAAAAAATATGCATTTGCGTGTTGCTAAAGCATGAGAAAGTATAAAGATAATATAATTAGACAAAAATGTGAAGCATCCAATAAAAAAAGGAGGGAAAAAGGAGATCAATTCCTGTAGATGAATTAATAAAACACGGGCCTCAATAGATGTTCCAACAAAATCAGCAAACAACCCACAATCTAACTTTCCCATGTTTATCTGTTAAAATGAATAATCACAAATATAATAGTTGTAGAATTCAACAAAATAATACAAACCCAAAAAGGTAGTTGTTCAACAAAGAGAGAACTGATTAAGAGAATACCCAGATAAGTTTGAAAGTTGAGATACCCAGATTTACTAGCTAGAAAATATTACATAATAACAATAACATAGAATACATAACGAGAAAATATTATGAAACAAACAGATAAAATTTTCCAAGGACAACAAATAATTAAATAATTTTAATTGCCTTGAAGCTCCAGTTAAAAATAATCATGAAGAATTAGTAACTAGAAACATCAAATACTCCATCCATCAATACTTCTTAAAAGGGGGGTAAAAGTGTAATACCGTGAATGGCTGAGGACGAAGTAGATTCCGGAAGCAGTAGACTGAATAGGATAAGGATTGATTATGAGCGGAGGAGAAGCCGTCGGAGGTATAAGTCGAAGCGACAGTTACGCCGGAGTAAAAGAGAAGAAGCAGCGGGAGCGGGAGGGTTTTGATCGGTTAGCCGATCCGGCAAAATTTCGTAGATAGTGCCATCAATTACTCGGTTGCCTTTTGCTATTCTAGTGTAGGGGTAGAATTGTACTCCTCATTTTATTATTTATTTATTTATCTTTTATCTTTTTAAAAATATTTTGAAACTATTATTGATGATTTGTAATGATTTGATTGGTGAATTATTAAAACCACAAAACCTTCAGCAAGTCTTTTCCCCTCTTTTGGTGCATTATTAATTTTGCGTCTCAATTTATTTGTTTTATCAAAAAAAAAATATATATATATATATATATAATTGAAAATGTCAAATAAAAAAATGAAATTGAAAACCAAGGTTTTAATTAATCAACTAGAAAAAATCAGATTAGCTTAAGACAAGTAAATTAGGACAAACTAAAAACAAGACCAATTTACTTATTTATTTATTTTCTTTCAACGATTTAATGCTTTCATTATTATTTTTATTTGGAAAAAGTGATTAATTAACTTAATCATTGTCCTGTAAAGTTACTAAATCATTTAGATTTTAGTCTAATTACTGACATTTTGTAAATTAAGCCATTAAAAATAATTGAAATATGGTAGACTTAGAGAGAGGGGAAGAAAAAAAAAATACTTATATCAAATTGAAAAATAACAATCCTTAATTAGAAAATAAGTAAAAATATGAAACCAGAGTTTGTTTTTTTTTTAAAGCTAACTGCTTTCGAAATGCATTTCCAAATTTATATACATCATACATGCAATAATTTGCTGAAGTTTGGCCCACATTTTAAATCCCCAAAAACTAGATGAAACCTGAACAGGTAGTAATCCCCGCCCAAGAACTCAAAAGAACATCTAAAGAAAGGGGAAAAAAACCTAACAGAAAAAGAAAAAAAAGCTAATCTTCTTCTTAGAGATTCAACGGAGAGGTCCCTCGTGTAGCAAAATTACCCGATCCCGCAAATAAAGTGACCCCTTTTGAAGTATAATACAGTAACCCATCTGGACCTTTTGTGACCAATGATGGTGAAATAACGCAAAGTGATTACTGAGTACCCACCGTGCCGTGATTTATTTCCAGAGCTATTATTGCGACCTTATTCAAACCACCCTCTCACTCTCTCTTTTCTTTTCTTTTTTCCTTTTTGGGGGGTTGGGATGACGATTATAAATTATATCCACAAACCAAGAACCAAAAACAAAAGCAAAAGGAGAGGAGGATACAAACTCTTCCCAAATCTTGTTACCTCTTTCTTTTCGGGTTCCCCTCTCGAACAGACTACAACAACTTCTGTCCAAAAATAGTGTGTATTTTATACGCAGCTGATCATAATTGTTGCAAATGGCATTACATTGACAGCCTCAGAAACCACCAAACTCATTGGTGTCTAACTACCATCCAAACATTTCTAGTTGATCATCTCCCCCTTCCCTTTATATATTTATTTATTTATTACTTTTTAAACCAAATTATGCATGTATAGAAAGTTGGAACAAATATATCAAGGTAAGTAATATTAAAGAAAAATCTTGGGGTACTATTGGTAACTAATAGATAAGCTCAAACTTCTTTTCACCTATGTCAAGTCATGGAGCCATATATGTAAATGATTTGGCACTATCACTTGGCCAAGACCCTGCGGGCCTAGATTAAATAACTTGATTCCATGAATGCAAAACAAGTTGCATTAGAACTATGGATGGCAAATAAGTCCAAGTCACTAAATAACCATAGATTTACCTGGCAGCGCACTGTTCACCAGAACCAACAAGAAGCTAGAACCATAATGAGAGCGCATAGCAATTGGATATGGCCAAATTCACATGATTTGTCACTCGCGATCGATGAAAATAAAATTCCTGAAAGACTTTTATTAGAGAAAGGAGATGGAAAAAACAAACTGTATTTTACATAAGTGTTATCTATTTTGATCCTTCTATGATGTAAATCCCTTTTAACAAACTTGGAACTGTAAAGCAAACTTACATTCTATATATGAAGAGGCTTGAGGAGAAAAGAAAGGTTCTCTGGAAACAAACATATGGTAGCACCACCATAATAGGCAACCAGTGAGATCCACACTTTCCTGATTTTCTTAAGAAATCTAAGATGATGTACGTACATATTTACAAATCTACATCACGGCTCTAATTTTAAAGAAACCACTCTTGATTGTTGGTTCCTCTTTGCGACTTTGAAAAAGACTACTGAAAGACATGATGGAGCCCACCATGGCTGATGAACCTTCTGCTCTCCTTTCAAACAGGCAACTAAAGAAGGAAAATATAGTATAAGGAGCTTGAATAAAGGTTATGGGAACAGAACAAGAGAGAAATGGCTAGTTTAAAAGGACAAGTGCACAAAAACATAATAAGTATAGCACTATCTCCCATCATTTAAATTCAAAGCAAACGGCACAGGAGAGTGAAATTTGAATGGGCATTGAAATGTCATGATTATAAAGCTCATTTGCCACAAACAAGAACCTGAAAACTACATGAATACATAGCAATAGCCTGACAATATGGAGACTTTAGTGGGGAGAGGAGATCCTTTGAAGAATATTGCACTCACAACTTCCACGGAACCATAGGATATAATGGAGAATGATTGGCACAACTAACCTTCAAATACCCCCTCCCCCTCCTTTTATAGACAAAGCTTCAAGCACTATAAAGACTTGGCATCTAACTGATACAAACAAAACAGCTATACAAAGCCATAAGTCAACTAGGGAAATAAAGAGTTCAACACCTATGCAGATCCAATAATTCCTGCAATTATGTAACAAAGGTGCAGCATAGACTGAAAGTAAGGCAACAATTTCCACATCTAGAAACAAAAAGGGAAAAAATGCCCATAATTAGATCAGAAAATATCCCAAGAAAAATGTACCAATTAAATTATACCTCCAACATTGTACGGCATGGTGAGACGAGAGAAATACCTTTTATTCGCCTGAGTTCCTTGCATAATGTGATAAAATCCCCCCATTTCATGTGACACCTTCTTATGAACCGGAGTATTTGTTCAGTAGTAAACATCGACATCCCCTCCAAGTACTCTCCATTGACACCGTTTTCTTTAAAAATATCAGAGTAGCTGCCAAGATTTATCTCCTCTAACCATAAACCAACATCCTAAATAAGAAAGGAACACAGAAGATTAATGATCTCTTTCATTTTTATTTCTTTTTTACCCTAACAATTTGTGTATGTGTGGGTAAATATTGATTTTTCTAATTTATTTTGTAAATATTTCTGTTAGGACATGAAAAAGGATCTTATTCCTTCTTCCCACACCCAACACACATCAAGTAGTAACAATAATCATCATAACAACAGGAAAAATAACAACAAGAACAAGAGGAGCACCTCAATCCTGGAATTTCAAATTTAAAAAGATTAAATGATTGGCAAGTGAAATTTTAAATCCTACTAAAGATTTTCTCATAGACTCAGAAACTTAAGAAGAAAAATGAAACCATCGATCTTCCTGCCTTTGTGCACTTTCTAAACTATAGTGACAATATCCAACATCAAGAATAACCAAGCCCAAAAGAAAACCAAAAATTATTTAACTTCATGGAAACTTAAGTCAAAAACTATTTCAAGAGTATATAGAAGATATCAGAAACCGTAATCCAGGAAAAATGTAAGTAAGCTAATACCTCAACAGTCCATATGAAGAAATCAAGAGGCTCAGGGGGCCTGATCTTGCTCATTTTCTCAGATAGTATTTCAACTCCTTTTCCTTCTTGAAATAGTCAGAACTAATTAAACGAAAATCCACCTTTAAGAAAAAACAACAATATGATAAATATACTTGAAATTATTTTGCTGATGCATTAAACTGCACATTTCTGTGCTGACCGCATTTGATGTCTGTGCATGGGGGCAATGTCAAGACAATGAAGGGGTGGAGTCAGTTGGGTTTACTTTTTAACTTTGGCCTTTTAAGTTTACAGGTTCCTTCTGAGTATTAATTACTGCACTATATATTCTTCTGTTTTTCAGTTAGAGTAGTTGTTACAAGCATGGTTCTAGACATCAGTCCATTTGCTTCACTACTGTTGGATACTTTTTATTTTGAATTCCACTTGGCCGCTCCTTCACTTATGTGGCTTTTAATTATAATTCACATGATTTAATTGCTAAAGGTTCATAGTTGAGGTGAGGAAGGACTAAATTATTTATTGCATACAATTAAAAACTTAGTTGTAAAATGAATCACAGATCAAAATGAGATAGGATGGTAGAAAACTTTATTGCCCATAATTTAGAAAAGCTTATCTCACCTGAAAATTAGCTCAAATGTTTTCCATTATATTTCTGACAAATTCTTCATCTTCTAGACCAAGTTGGCCAACCTACAGAGAGTAAAAGAATGTTATAAAAAGAAACCCATCAAGCTATACATCAAACGAAGCCACTAGAAGAAGGGTTTTTTGCTTCTTCCAATATGATGTATAGATTCTATCACAGAGAGCTGATCACTCCCATCATATAAGAACACGTAGCATCAATAACAAAAGTGCATTTAGAAGCAATCCATACTCTGTATTACTATTAAGGAATAAAAATTGCAAAGCCAATTTAAATTACAAAGTGATATGGAGTTAAAAATTCCATAATTAAGTAAGGTGTCCAAAACGCTGAGGATAAAAATCAAACACAACTTGCTGAATCAATGGATACTGAATACTTTATAGATGATCTCAAGACACAGAAAGTAACTATTTCCGAGCAAGTATGTTAATAACTGCTTCAGATTGAACCGGAAAAAAAAATCATAAATAAAGCACAAGAGGTAAGATCAAAATAATAGTTTCCATTTTTATTTTTTAAAAAATTTTAATTGTTTCCATTAAATGGACATAAACACAACAAAATCCTATGTAGCTACCTGTAATTGCATATCCATTCTGAACAAAAAAAAAAAAAGGATTGACATAGAGAATTCAACTAAGTAGCCTAAAGCAGAAAAATACTTCATCACTAATTTGTCAAATTAAAGAGGAAAAGAAAAAAATAAAATAAAAAAAACCTGCCATATACTAATACTACAAGAGCTGGCTCGGAGCTTTCGCCGGTGTCGATGCTGAAATTAAGCTAGAGTAAAGTCACCGATGTGGAGCTGAGCGGCAGTAAGAGAAACGATCGTGATTCCGGAGCAAGATGAGTACCGGTTGATCGGGCAGAATTTTGATCAATTTGGTTTAGATAACTGGTCTCTGAAATTCCCCTCTTGCATGTTAGTGCTTCTCTTAGTAAAAGGATAATTACATTTATCTACTCGAGGTTTACCCAAAATACGAAAACAGCCCCTAAGATTATAAGAAACATAACAATTAAACCCTTTGTCTGTCTGTGTTGTGATTTGTCAGATCCAACACCTCAAATTGTGCACAAAAAAATGGGACAATTCTTGGGCTGGGGATGCAGTTAACATTTTACATATAAAAATAAGACATAATAATTAATTATCTTTGAATGAGAACTTGGACACTTTTACCCCTATATTTGCACAGTTCCTAAAATAGTGATTACATTCAAGACAAGCTTTTTGGTTCTGCAAAGGAATTTACATACCAGAAGTAAGAAGGAGGTGGATTCTGGAAAATCTAAAATTGTTGTAACATAAGATCACCAGTAAACAGAAGATTGCATATCTTTTCTTCCATCAGTTCATTTTGAAAACAGCCTTTAGCTTGCAGGATTTTCTTCTCCTTCCTGTAAGTTTCCCATTCTTGTAATCTGCCAGTTTTGTGAAGGCCAGATAAGAGCACACAGTAAGTTCCCAGGACAACTTTTATTCCTTGATTTCTCATGGTTTCAAATGTTTCTAACCCTTTATCAGATTCACCAGACTGAAAATAAGCAGCTATTAGAGCAGTATATGTTGCTGCTGTATTCTTCTCTTCATTAGGCAATAGACTAAACACTTTCACAGCAGAAACAAGATCTCTAGTACTGCCGAGTCGATATACAAGAAGAGCACTTTGGTAGGTTCCTAGAGATACTCCTGTCCTGATCATTTCCTGGACAATGTCTACAACTTTTGGAAATGAATTTGTTCGTATGAGTGCACCTAACAGAGCAAGATATGCAGTTCTATCGACAATTATGCCCAGTTTTACACTGTATTCAAAAGCTAACAATGCTCCGTCTTGTCTGCAACGAGAGCAATTTATTTCAACAATCATCGATATTACTTCAGGATCTAGTTTTATAACCTTATCTATGAACTCTTGTAGTAAGCAATCAATGGCAATGAGACTTTGCTTACTCATCAAGTGCAAAACAAGTCCTCGACTTACAGCGGGTAAGTTGTCATGAATGAATGTCTGAATATTATTGTCAAATTTCTCTTGAGATAAGTGGGGATTAACTTGTCTGAGAAGGGCATCATTCTGTCCAGCCGCTCTCAAAGTTTCAAGAACCATTCGATATATGGGATGACGAAGGACAAGGTACTTTTCTCTCATGTATCCAAGAACTTTCATTATTACTTCAATTTCACCTGCTTTGCTGCATTTCTCAACTAAAATGTTACATGCAGCTTTGTCAGGTTCTACCCCTGCCACCTGCATTTTGCTAAAGATCTCCATAGCTTCTTTAAACTTCCCTGAAATGAATAACAAAGAAATCATTCACCCTTCCTACAAGGAACAGAAAATTGTTAAAAAGGAAGGAAAAAAAGGAGATGATTTGTAACAAAATCCCACCAGAAGTAGCAAGATAATCCATTAACACAGTGTATGTGAAGCAATTAGGTGAAAAGCCCATATAGAGCATTTCCTTGTACACTTGAATACCCTCTTCCACTCTCTTGTGATTGAACAGGATTTTCATGTAAGCAGTATAAGACACAATTGTAGGACTGCAACCTTTAGCTATCATTTCTTGCCATAAATTAATTGCTCCTTCGATATCTCCATCATTAGATAGCCAATGCATAAGAGAAGTGTAAGTCACTGCATCTATCTTTATCCCTTTTGCTTGCATTTGCTGAAATACATACTTCATTGATGAAATCCTCCTTGCTTCCCCAAAGATATCCAACATGGTAGTGTAAGTAAACTGGTCGTGCTTAAAGCCCCGGAGATTGGAAGCCCAGTTGAAAAACAACCAAGACTTCTCCATAGGTGGATGAGTCTTGAGAACTTTGTTAACAGTGAAAGAATCCCATTTTATGGGAAGACTCTCTAACTGTTCTTGAGCGGAATCCCAAGTCGAATACCTCAATATATTATATATTTTAGCGATAGTATCTCTCAGGTAAACTTCAGGCTGCAAACTTACTTTCTTCGCTAATTTTGAGGATTTATTTTTCTGCTGGTTAATTCGTCGAACACCTCTTGTGCCTTTTGATCCTCGGAAGGAATGCCAATTACTGAAAATGAGCTTCCTATACCGGAGACAGTTATTGACGTAACACAAACCAAAAGACTGAAACTTTCGAAGAAAATGGCGTGCCCCAATTGAGGTAAACATTGAGAACTACTATTGCCGCGAAGACTCTTCAATCTTCATCTGAAAATTTTCTGTTCATAGAGAATACATTTTTTCTTGAATTTCTTAATGCTCATTATAGCAGGAAAATTTGAAAATCCCATAAACCAAGAAGGTAGAAACTAGTGCCAAATCGTCAGTTCTGCCAAAAAAATGAGATCTTGGAAATCCATCAGGAGTAGCACTCGCCCTCTGACAGGAATGAAAGATTTGCTAGCATTTTTAATTATTAAGATAGTGCACCACCACATGTTCTTTCCAAGTAAAATATGCTTGATTCTGTCATTGAATAAATTAAAATTTACCCCGAAATTTACACAAACATACATCCATATATATATATAGCTCTATTTAGCAAAAAAAAATAAATAAAACAAAATAAAAATGTGAAGTTGCTCATTGAAACCAGCCTGAGGAACAGATATTATCCGTTTGCCAACAGGCATCAGGGTCTATAAGTCATTTATTTATCATCCGGAACAAAGATCCAAAGCATATTAAAAAGTGCCAGACTTTTTTCTTTTGCTGCTAGTAAATCAAGTAATGCAGAAACAGTATATGAATCATGCGAGAAACCTTTCTTGACCATTTTCTCAATATGTATGGATGCATCATCATATTTCCCCCACTTCAGGAATCCTCGGATCATTACACTATATGTGATCTTATCAGCTCGATAGCCACAATCTTCCATTTTCACTAAAAGTTCCTTAGCTTCTGTGAATAACCCATGTTCACAAAATCCACAAATCATTGCATTGTATGTCATAGCATTAGGATAAAATCCTTTCAGGGGAAGTCTGCTGAAAAACCCACGTGCTAAACGGAGTTTATTTCCTTTGCATAATCTGGCAATTATGATACTGTAGAAACCTAAACGAAGATCAGATTCTGTACTTTCCATTGTATGTAACAATAACAATGCTTCTTCATCATGCCCACTCTTACACAAGCCATCCAAAAGGATACAATGTGTGTGAAAATTAGGACACGTGCCAGAAGCTAACATCTGGTTAAAAATTTCTTTTGCTGTTTGAAACTTATCCATCCTCATCCTGAATAAACCCTGGAGAACAGCATTATATGTACTAGTTGTAGGCTGGATATCTTTGATGGGCATTTCTTGAATGAGATGAACAGCCTCATTCATTTCCATCTTCTTACAATATCCATTAATCAAGATACTATAACAGGAGTTACAGGGAGCCAAACCTGCAGCAATCATGGAATCAAAAACTTTTCTTGCTTCAGTCATTCGGCCCTGCAAACAATATCCATCGACCAAAGCAGTATACGTTACTACATCAGGGTTAACACCTTGCCTAGTCATGGTTTGGAGTATAACTTCTGCATCTTTCACCCTTCCTTTCTTGCACAGAGCATCCATCAATATACTAAAAGTAATCAAATTGGGAGCAATATTAGAACCCACCATCTCAGCAATAAGATTATTAGCCTCCTTCCATTTTCCCAAATTACAGAGACCACCAATCAATGAATTGTAAGTGACAACAGTAGGGGAAATGCCCTTTTCAACCATCTCATTTACAAGGCCAAAAGCTTCATCTACTAGTTTATTCTTACACAACCCATCAATAATACTATTATATACTACATTATCAGCTCTACATTTTCCTCTTTCCATAACCCTAAGCAAATCAATGGCTGCACCAGTATTCCCTATCTTGCACAGGCCATCAATTACAGTTCCATACATTACCTCATTAGGTTCACATAAGTTTTCACGTATTATCTTCTTGAACAGTTTTTGTGCCTCCTCTATCCTATCTTCCCGAAAAAGACCCTTGAGCAAAGTGGTAAAGGTGGTTACATTGGGCAAAAAACCTCGCTTGAAGAAGCCTCCAAATATAGAAAACCCCAAATCCACCCGATACATAAGGCAAAAACAATTAATTACTATACTCATTGTATATGCATCAACTGCAACACCCAAAATAAGCATATTTCTGTAAACAGAAAGAGCATCTGAATATTTTCCCATTTTGACAAGATAACCAAGCAACTGAGTAAACTGAATAACAGAAGGCAGAGGCCTTATTAGAATCATCTGCTTGTATAGTTGCATAGCTTCTTCAGGACTGTTTATATCATTCGTATAAAACAAAAATTTGTTTCTGTGATTCAAAGATTCAATCTTTGAAGCAGAGTGAAATTCAGCAGTAAAAACAAGTGAAGTACCGGCATCGCAATTTGAACTACATAGCCGGCTCTTGGATATCGAAATAGCAAGAAATCTTCTCTTCATCTCCAATTCCTAACTCTGCAACAACTTTTCACAGTTAATTTCATGATTAGCAAGAAAGACGGCTTCTTCGCCTGTAATAAATCCTTCTGGAAGATTTTCATTTTTTCTTCAATTCTAACTTCTTCTTTTTTTTTTCTCCTAAATAAAATAATACGACTAATCTAGGAGTCGTACATTTTTCTAAACATATTTTTCCTATTTCGTAAAATAATAATAAAAATTTCAATTATCAAAAATAATAATAAAAATGCTTGCCCGTCAAGTCATTTGACCGTTGTTTTACCCCCACCCGTTTAAATAACATGGATCCGAGACGAATGCAAATTGGATTTAACGCTCATTTTCCCGCTCCCCAGTAGCTGGATTTCATTTCAAACTCAATTGAAAATGGCACCACCTTTTCAGTTCCCCCAGTCACTTCGCTCTCTGGAAGAAGAAGAAGATAGTAATTGCAACCGCCTATCTGTTCAAAATGCCGTTTCTCTGGCATCACTCCGACCATCACAACTTGAAGAGTTTGTTAAGGGTTTGTTCTATTTATTTTTTGTTTAAATTTTCAGTTTGATGAACTTTTCAATTTTTATTTTTTTAATTTAAATTTAAATTAAATTTATTTTATTTTTTATTTTTTGAAAAAAGGGGTTTCCTTCGATTTATCGGATAAAGAACTATTCTGCATCGAGGAGCAAGAAATTTTCGACAGAGTATACTCGCTGGTAAAGGGTTTTGCAAGTCTTACCCCACCCTGCAAGTTGAATTTGGTGGAGACTCTGAGGTCTAATCTTAGCGTTTTGCTTCCTAATGTGGATTTGTTGTCGCGAAATTCATTAAGTCGGGGTGACAAAAGTGATAATGGCAGCGACGACGGTGAGAGTGGGGGTGAGGCTGATGGTGAAAATGGTGATGCAAATTTTGGGGATCGAATGGCGTCGCATCGAAATGCATTTAAGATATACACATTCTTTCTCGTCCATATTGTACTTATTGAGGAAGCCTCTTCTGCTTCGGCTGCCAATACAACCACTAGAGTAATACAAACTTTTCTGCGCTTTCTTCATTCTCCTAGTATGAGTATTATATATATACATGTGTGTGTATGTATTATGCATATGCTGTATTTACTACTTCTCATTGCAACAAATTATTTGCTATGTTTAATCATATCAGGGTGGTCTTTATCTGATTACTGTCATAATGGGCTACTAGCTGATTGAACAGTACACAACTACCCGGCAATATTGAATGCAAGATTTGTGCCTTACTTGTAATTGTTGTAAGTAAAGCAAGTTATTTGTTTCAGGTGGCAGCCAGTGGCCGAAAAAAAACACCTGTACATGCATGGAATTGGGGACCCCAAAGGGGGAGGATACTGACTTTGATTGCTAACTCACTGGAATTCAATCTCTCATTGCTTTTTGGGTCATCTGACCCTGATGAAAATTACCTATCTTTCATTGTAAAGTAAGCTCAACATTTTTCTTCCCAGCAAATTGAAATTGGAACTTCTCTGTTTTTATACTAATGATCTTTTGCTTTGTTGATTATGTGTTTCTGTAGAAATGCTTTCTTAATGTTTGAGAATGCAGCTCTTCTGAAGGATTCAGACGCCAAAGATGCTTTATGCCGTATAATAGGAGCATGTGCGACCAAATACAAATACCTTGCTCAATCATGTGCTTCAATCTTGCACTTAATTCACAAATATGATTTTGTTGTGATACACATGGCTGATGCGGTTGCTGGTGCTGAAAAGAAATATTCTGATGGAAGCCTTGCTACTTCCCTCCTCAGGGAGATTGGCAGAACAAATCCAAAGGACTATGTGAAGGACACTGTTGGAGCTGAAAATATTGGGCGATTTCTTGTAGAGATTGCTGATAGATTGCCAAAATTGATTTCAACTAATATTGGATTGTTTGTCCCTCACTTTGGTGGAGAGTCCTACAAAATAAGAAATGCTCTCGTTGGTGTGTTAGGGAAGTTGGTTGCAAAGGCCTTTAATGATGGTGATGGTGGTGTTGAAGTGACTTCTAAATCCATGCGTCTTCGAACTAAGCAGGCCATGTTGGAAATCTTGTTGGAGCGCTGCAGAGATGTGTCAGCATACACTAGAAGTCGTGTGCTTCAGGTTTGGGCAGAACTATGTGAAGAGCATTCAGTTTCAGTTGGCTTATGGAATGAAGTTGCAGCAGTGGCTGCTGGAAGGTTGGAAGATAAGAGTGCAATTGTTAGAAAATCTTCTCTGAATTTGCTTATCACCATGTTGCAGCACAACCCTTTTGGCCCACAACTACGAGCAGCTTCTTTTGAAGCAACTTTAGATCAATATAAGAAGAGATTAAATGAGCTTGAACCAAAATCTGCGTCAGAGAGTGTCCTGGATGGGTTATCATCTGATGGTGAGATCTCCAATGGTGATGGGGAGATCCATGAAGAACACATGGAAAAGGTGCCTACTGATCAGATTGACAGTTTGCCTGATAGCTGTTTGCCTCAGGGATTAGATGAAAATAGTCAGAAGGATAATTCTGTACCGGATATTGGCAATCTGGAGCAAACCAGGACTTTAGTTGCATCACTAGAGGCAGGCTTGAGGTTTTCCAAGTGTGTGTCTGCTGCTATGCCCATACTTGTCCAGTTAATGGCCTCATCTTCTGCCAGTGATGTGGAAAATACTATCCTATTGCTAATGAGATGCAGGCAATTCCAGATTGATGGCTCTGAAGCATGCCTTCGAAAGATGTTGCCTCTGGTAATGCTTATTTTCTTCACATGTTAGGAATTGCGGGGCATTTTCACCTGTACAATGTTTTGATCTGATATTCAATGTTTGACCATATTGCAACACTATTTATCCTTGATGTCTACAGGTGTTTTCCCAGGACAAGTCAATTTATGAAGCTGTTGAAAATGCTTTTATCACAATTTATCTAAGGAGAAACCCCATTGAAACTGCAAAGAATCTTCTGACTCTTGCTATAGATTCAAATATTGGAGATCTTGCAGCATTGGAATTCATAATTGGGGCCCTGGTCACCAAAGGAGATTTAACAACCAATATGGTATGGTTTATTTTGTCATTGAATTGCTATTCTGTATAGTTTTTTACTGCTTTACTTTCCCCTCAATTTGTATCTAATAATTTCTGTGTACAATACATCAGATAAGGAATGTGGTTCTAAACCCATATCAGTTATCATTATTTTCTCTGTTTCCTTTTTTTTGTTTTTTGAGTTTTAACCTGACTTTTGTTTGGCTCGCCAGTTTATTGCTTGAGACTTTAGTCCTTAAACTAACTTTAGGTCAGATTATCTTATTTGTCTTCCGTCTTTTGAAACCCTTTTTTGTAGAGGAACTTTTAATTTTTACTCTTTTGTGTCTTTAATTTGTGCAGTTATGTGCGCTATGGGATTTCTTTTGCTTCAATGTCAATGGAACCACAGCTGAGCAAAGTCGTGGTGCCTTATCCATCCTATGTATGGCAGCTAAATCATCTGCTGGAGTTCTCAGCTCTCACCTACAGGACATTATTGATATAGGTTTTGGCCGATGGGCAAAAGTGGATCCTTTGCTAGCTAGGACAGCATGTACAGCACTTAAGAGGTTGTCTGAAGAGGACAAGAAAAAGTTGTTATCCACCAATGGTAGCCGGGTATTTGGAAATTTAGATAATTTGGTCACTAGTTTTTGCCTTCCAGAACAAATATGGTATTCTGCTGCTGATCAAGCAATAGCTACCATTTATGCTATTCATCCAACTCCCGAGATAGCTGCTGCTGAGCTGGTTAAGAAATCTCTCAATTCTGTATTTAATTTCTGCAAAGGAGATGAGGGGCAACTCAATATTGACAGTGGTAGCACAAACTTACTTACCACAGTTCAAGTGACCAAACTCGCTAGATTCCTCTTTGTTGCAAGTCATGTAGCCATGAACCAATTAGTGTACATTGAATCTAGTGTACGGAAGATTCAGAAAGAAAAAGCAAAGAGAGACAAAATTATGACTGAGGACCAGAATTCTGAAGTTACAGATTCAAATTCTGCAGCGCAGAAGGTGAAGGAATCGATACTTCTCTTTTCTCGCCCTTCTTTTTTTCTTAATTTAATGGAAATCTGTGCTGTGATTAAAAATGCTAATCTAATATGGAACTCTTTTTTATCCCTTTTTCTGCTTTCTTGCTTTCCTTTCAGGATAATAGTATCAATGCAGAGTTAGGTCTTGCAGCATCTGATGATGCAATGCTTGACACTCTGTCTCAAAAAGCAGAGAAAGAGATTATTTCTGGTGGTTCTGCTGAAAAGAACTTGATTGGATGTTGTGCTTCTTTTGTCTCGAAATTATGTAGAAATTTTAATTTGATGCAACAGGTAATTTCTTACTTCTTCCGGTGAATGCCATATAAAAAATCTTTAAATCTTAGTTGACATGAATGTGTTTTAATTTCTGTTTCTATTTCAGCTTGATTTACTGGTAAATGGAGTGTTGTTTTTTACCTCTTGAAAGTTATCGACATTTAAAATATGCCTACGAGACTGATATGGCTTTCTTTATTTTCTTTAGCATCCTGAGTTGCAGACTTCTGGGATGCTTGCTTTATGTCGATTTATGATAATAGATGCTGAATTCTGGTAAGCTTTACTTGGTGTGTGAGGACTTGCATCTTTTTATTTTTGGTAAAGAAATCGGGATTTTAAAATCTAATTATCTGGTTTCACAGTGAAGGAAATCTCCAGCTTCTCTTCACTGTGGTGGAGAGTGCACCATCAGCAGTTGTTCGCTCAAATTGCACTATTGCTCTGGGAGACTTAGCTGTTCGGTTTCCTAATCTATTAGAACCATGGACAGAGAACATGTATGCACGTCTAAGAGATCCATCAGTCTCTGTCAGAAAGAATGCAATATTGGTTCTTTCTCATCTTATTCTGAATGACATGATGAAGGTTAGAGATTTGCTGGAAATTACTCAATATTCTTAAACTTCAAATTATTTGATATTCAGACCTTGATTAGGCCTATCTGTTAGACAAATTATTTTGTAGGTCAAATAATTTGATATTCAGACATTATTTTGTAGGTCAAAGGCTACATAAATGAAATGGCCATCTGCCTTGAAGATGAAGAGGAAAGGATATCAAATCTTGCGAAACTTTTCTTTCATGAATTATCTAAGAAAGGTAACTTTCTGACTCTTTGTGAGGCATTTTGTGTCTACTGAATTATCATATTCAAACATTTGATTTCTGTTGCAGGGTCAAATCCTATATATAATCTACTTCCAGATATTCTCAGCAAATTGTCCAGCCAGGACTTGGCAGGGGAATCTTTCTGTAATATCATGCAATTTTTGATTGGTTCCATTAAGAAGGTATCTTTTGTCCATAGTTGCTTAGCCACTGCTGTTATAATATTCGTTTTTTTGGATCTGTTTAACTGACTATGGAATCTATTCAGGACAAACAAATGGAATCTCTTGTTGAGAAACTTTGCCACAGACTCAGTGGAGTCACAGGTATGGGTGTTGAGTACAGTAGAAAATTTCTGGAATCTTGAGTTTTGCTGGACAGATACTTGTTTTATTTTTAAGTACTTTATGTCAAGTTTTCAAAAAGTAATAGTGACATGGTTTTTAACAAATAATCCACTCAAGGGGGTTTATTTTCTCTATGAAATTTCTATTAATCAATCTACTCTCTTATGCACACAAATATATTTTCCTTGTTATATGTGAACCATACATGGCAAAAAGCTCAAGATAACTTCAATCAAGATGTCCTTGTTTCATTTCTAAATTATCCTTTGTGTTCACTAAGTAATGTGATGAGATGGCACTTCTACTACAGAATTGAAGCATATGGAGTGCATTTCTTACTGCCTCTCTCAGCTGACATATACAGAGAAGAGCATGAGAAAGTTAACAGAGTCAATTAAGATATATGAACATGTATTATCCAAGGACTCTGTGATGGATCATTTTAGAAGCATAATCAGCAAGGTATTGCGCATTATTTTGTTCAAGCAGCTCCCTTCTATTTTCTTAATGTTTCTCCATTGGTTTATAAGTTAGCTATTTCTTCTATTTTTGCCACCCTTTGACGAATGTCTTATATTGATTTTCATTCAGGGAAAGAAATTTGTTAAACCAGAGCTTAAATCATGCATTGAGGAGTTTGAGGAGAAAATTAATAAATTACACATTGAAAAGAAGGATCAGGAACTTACTGCAGATAATGCCCAAGCCCATAAACAGAGAATTGAAAGCTTTGTGAACCACATGGTACCTAATAGTGGAGATGAAAGTGGGGGTTCAAAAATTAGTGAAGGTAATCGATATTATTTGAATTGAATTGCATGCAACTTCCTCTCATTATGTTTTTTTTTCCCCAAAGATGGAACAGGCAGTGAAGTTTCTAGCACAGTGACTAAATTTTCCAGATCAAGAATCAAGTATGAAGAGTCAGACTCAAACTCTCATGTTTCCAGTGAGGTGACAGAGGAAGAATTGGATGAGGATGATGAAATTCAATCTCCTTTGGACAATACAACAAGAGGTTCTAAGAGTTCTAGGGTTTCTATTTATGTAAATTCAAAAGCATTCCATAATCACAATATGTCATACACCATTTGCAGGTGCCACTAAATCCAAGCTCAAGAAAATCAGCAAAAAGAATCAAACCAGTCGAAAACGTACCTCCACTAGAAGAAAAATATCAGAGCAAGTAGAAGGTATCTCTGCTCTCTGACAAATTGCACTCAACCATTGTTATTTCCTTCTGCTCTTCCAAGTATACCAAAAATCTGCAGCTTTTTCAATTGATATGCATCTGATTGGTTTCTTTTTATATAGACATTATCATCTCTTAGAATCCCCTATCCTTCCTGCTGCATTGTAGGTCTGTCTAACAGAAGTTAATGGATTTATGCCAGGAAGATAGAGAACAATAATCCGGTTGAGCTTTCAGCAAGAAGCGATAATGTTTGTTGTAGTTGATTTAGGTTTACTCTGATGGCAAGTTCTTTCCCCGTGAACTGCTGCCTCCATACTCCTTTTCACCACAACTGTGCTTTGGCTTTTGTACAAAACAATATATATATATATATTAGCTGACTCCATTTTTAACCTTTGTTAAACTTTTCAAAATTAACCATTTCTCCAATGTCAATTCTTAGAGTTTTAAAAAGAAAAAAAAATAAAATCTTGGAATTCATTTCTTTAGTATTTGTAATACATTTCTTTTAACCAAAGCAATTTCTTTCAAATTTTGTACTTTTCATAATTTCTTTATAAATATTTATTTAAAAGTAATCAAATTTGATAAAAATTAAATAAATAATGAAATAAAGCATTAGAAAAAAATTAAATATGATCCTAATGTTTTAAATTATTAACTACAAATAGAAATTTTAAAATATAATTGATATTCTATTTAAAATAATTACCAACATAATAACAAATATGATGTCCGTCCAAAAGCCCGGCTGCTTTTCGGCAGTTCCAACTGAAACACTAGAAAGCAAAAGGAAGAAATGGCTGCTGCTGGTTCCTCTTCGCTGTCTCTCCGATCAAATATCGGTTTTCTATCTGCTGACTCAGATGTAAGTTCTTCTTAACTATAACTCTGTTATGCATTTCCTTTTGTGCGCAAACTCGTAGAAATGCCTTATGATAAACACAAGTTTCTTTTCGGGACAAAAAGGAACTGCTCAGTGATTTGGGGGGATTTATTGGTTTAGAGAAATAAAGTGTCAATGGTTATGGAGTTGAAAGAAAGGTATTTGGGAATTAGGAAATACACAAAAGTTTCAAACTTTATTTGCAAATTTAGAGTTGGCAAGAAGGGATTTTGTTGTTTTGACCCAAATATAAGTGCATTTAATTCTTGAAGGTTTAAACTTCATTGATTAGATAAACAGTGTACCTTACCTTTAATGGGAATGTATTTAATTGTTGCATTTGGTCCAAAGATGCTGTTGGGTATTAACAAAGAGAACAGCGAAGAACTTGTGCAATTCACATTTTTTTTTTCGTCTTCTTTTCGTTTCATTTCATCCACAGCAAGCAGATTACGAGACCTGAAAGATTTTTGTTGGAATTCTTTTCTAGAAAATTAGACCCAATTTAGGCTTAAACAAAATTCTCTCTTTTTGTTCTTCTTTGTCCCTTAAAAGAATTTTTTTTTTTTCTCTCTTGAGCTTCATAGCCATAAAACACGTGCCTTCTGATTAAAATTATGTTCATTTTCAGGGTGTAGTGACTGGAAATCACCCGTTGAGTTTTGGGTATAAAACATCAGTCTTTAGAAAGGGATATAAATCATTGAGTTTGAAGAAATCTGAGTTGAATTGCACGAGAGACAAGGACATGGATTTCAGTGTATCAGCGGCTGGTACCTTTGCTGAACGTCTGGATGGTTCTCATAGTTCTCCGGCAGCTGTGGAATTAATAGAAGAGGAGCCAAATGTCTCAACAATGTTGCTGAACTTTGCCAATGAGTTTGATACTTTTGAGGCATTAAGTACACCTCTGTATCAGACGGCAACTTTCAAGCAGGTATATGTTTATGGATGATTTCATTAAGTGGTAATCACTATACACAGTTGGGGAGCCATTGATGAATTCTTGTTTCTTCTTTGTTTCTATGGTTGTAAAAGAAAACCAGGGCTGCCTGTATTTCATCATTTGCTGCTTTGCAATTCAGAAATAGATTCTTCCTGAATAATTTAGAACTTCTTACACTTCTCATTTTTAGTCTCATTTATAGATGTATATCTGATTAGTTTCTCTACATACTGATACATGTTTAGATCTGGGTAGCTCCCCTGTCCTCTCTTCTCTATTTGTCTGTTTTCTCCTGCATGTATCTTATAATTTGGAAATTGGATATCGTTTGTGTTCCAGTATTCAATTCCTGACCACTTTTTGAAATTAGATCTCTTAAGGCATACTTCAATGCCTTGTTACAAATGTAACTTTTTCAACTTATACATCAACTACAATTTGTCTTTTCTGAAGCCTTCAGCTACAGAAGGTGGTCCCTATGATTATACAAGAAGTGGGAATCCAACAAGAGATGTGCTGGAAAGGTTTTTTACCTCTTTCTCGACTTATGCAATTATATAGCTAAGGCAGTTAATTTTGTAGTTATCTGCACTTTCTTGGTGTTTAGACTCTTGGCAAAGCTTGACAAAGCAGATCGAGCATTATGCTTCACAAGTGGAATGGCAGCTCTGTCAGCTGTAACTCATCTTGTCAGCACTGGTATCCTTCATCTTTCTTCTCTGTACACATTCATTGCTATCTTAGTGAAGAAAGTTATATCCTGATCATTTTTCATAGCATGTTTGCTTCTTGGTTTAAGTCATTATCTTTTGGATGTGTTCTTGTATTTACGTTACTGGTCATTTGAAAATTGGAACAAATTTTCATTTTGTACTTTTCTTTGTTAACTTAATTGCAGGCGAGGAGATTGTAGCTGGAGATGATATATATGGTGGCTCTGATAGATTATTGTCACAAGTAATTCCAAGGACTGGAATTGTGGTTAAGTTAGTATCTCATTTCTTGAAATAACCCAATTTTGCATATATTGGTCAAACTAGTCTGATTATTTCTGGCGTGCAGGCGAATAGACACGACAAATTTGCAAGAGGTTGCTTCGGCTATTGGCCCCCGTACAAAGCTTGTCTGGCTGGAAAGCCCAACTAATCCTCGTCAACAAGTATCTGATATTCGGGTGGGTGATTTTTGTTTTCCTGATATGTTTAAATAGTTGGATTTGGCCTTTATATGCATAGATATTAATACTGTCAAACATCTTTTGGTCTTCTGATTTGTATTTCAGAAAATAGCTGAGATGGCTCATGCTCAAGGGGCTATTTTATTGGTGGATAACAGCATTATGTCCCCTGTCTTATCTCAACCTTTGGAGCTCGGAGCAGGTTTAAATGCTATTATCGAGCATGAAAATACAATTTCTCTCCGCTAGAATGTCTGACCAATTTTCTATTGTTTTCTCAGATATTGTGATGCATTCTGCTACTAAATTTATAGCAGGACATAGTGATCTAATGGCAGGTGTTCTTGCTATTAAAGGAGAAAGGTTAATCACATTTGTCACCATAAGAAAAAGTCATTTCCTTTGGAATTGAAATTGAGACCAGTTGTTATTTGTTGTTGTAAACCAGCTTGGCAAAGGATCTTTATTTTCTACAAAATGCTGAAGGCTCGGGATTAGCTCCATTTGACTGTTGGCTGTGTCTAAGAGGCATAAAGACCATGGCTTTGCGGGTAGAGAAGCAACAGGTAATGTTGTATGGAAAGAACACACTTTTGTCTTTTGCCCTCATTACCTGGTAGTTAGTCCCAGGTTAATACAATCTAAGGAGACAAATATCTACTGTTCTTCCAGTTATCAATCTTGCATCCATGTCAATATCCAACATGAATATGGAGTTTAAAAGTTTCTGTTATCAGTTTACTTCACACCGACTGAGTTGTCATGAAAAAATATAGTTGAAACTTATATATAGAGAGAGAGAGAGCTCTACCTGTTCGTTCATTTTGTTGTTAAATGTATGTATCCTGATGAGCTTTCTGTTCGCCAAAATCAATGTACAGGACAATGCACAGAAAATAGCAGAGTTTCTCTCCTCTCATCCACGGGTTAAGAAGGTCAACTATGCTGGTCTAAAAAGCCACCCTGGACATGAATTACACTATTCTCAGGTACACTACCATCCTAGAGCTTCATTCCATTACTACCACTACTCCTAAAATCTCCCTTCTATTCTCTGCATACAGGCCAGGGGTGCTGGTTCTGTTCTCAGTTTCCTGACAGGGTCGCTGGCTCTATCGAAGCACGTAGTTGAGACTACTAAATATTTCAGCATTACCGTCAGTTTTGGTAAAAAATATTCTATATTCTGTTTCTTATTTTGGGTTTGTGCGGTGAGGGAGGATGCAAAAACTTGCTCTCATTCAATTTTGTTCCCCCTGCAAATTATGACAGGAAGCGTGAAGTCCCTTATCAGCTTACCTTGCTTTATGTCCCACGCAAGCATACCAGCTGCTGTACGGGATGCTAGGGGTTTGACTAAAGATCTTGTTCGAATTTCTGTCGGTATTGAAGATGTCAACGATTTGATCGCCGATCTAGATAATGCACTCCTGTCTGAGAAGTGAGGAGTTTAGCAGCTGCATTGGTTTTAATGAAATTTTTGTACTCACTTCTTTACTACCTCTTTTTAAATACTATATTGAATTGTTAAATATGGGTAAAAGTTAAAGATAATTTCCTCAAATAATGAGATGATTATTCAATATTTAGTTGGTGGTATAATTCTTCCATTGCCTTTGTTGTACGTACAATCAATCAATCAGATACTGTTCAGAGTTTTGTTTAAACAAACTTTAACCATATAATTTACAAAAAGGTATTTAAGAACAGGAGGGCAAAACTTCTTCACCCCCTCATTTTACATTTATTTCCCTTGTATGTTCCGCTAAAATCAGACTGTATCTAATCCAATTAAAAATGACCCTATCGAAAGGAAACAAACACCATTGTCAGATTTCTAGAAAAATCCTAATGGAGGACAAAACTCATCCACAAAGCCTATGAAAACCAACCACCCAACCTACCTTCAATTTCTATAGCACTTCCTATAAGCAAAAGCCTTGTCAGCTGCACAATCTTCAACAAAATTCTGATTAAATATCTTCACTTCAAGAAACTATGTACACAACTTTTCTTCTACAGAAATGGCCCTGTAAAAAGGGACAGAAGAAAAAGAAGAATTAAACAATTGAAAGCAATTCTTAAAAACACAGATCAGAGAATGAAAATCCAGTACACCATCAAAAGGGCACTCTACTTTCTAGGTCGTACAAAACAGATATACAAATGTTTCCTTAGCCTAAATCACTTCCAAGCAGTAACTGGCAAGCATTCATTCATACGATACGAAAGATATCCCGAGACCATACAAACTAATTTATCAAATAGTCAATCAAATAATTACGAGAATCTTCATAAACAGGCATTCTAATATGGGCCTAGCGTGTAAAAATTAAGTATAACAGTATGGATTATTGTGGTGCTACTTCTTTTTCCATTGTGGCTGATTTACGATCATAAAGACCATATGGACCTGGTCAACAAAGGGTCTAACAACTTAATGTCCCTTGGCAGGAACCACATAAATCAGTTTTCAGCCTGGCTAAAATACATAATACTCACCCTGATGACCTCCCCTTGCACGGGGATCCAGGAAGTCAGGATCTGCAGCTAGGAAGGGTGACTTGGAGTAGCTCTCAAGTATATCTGGACAGAGTAGAACATTCAAGGATAAATATAGGTACACAACAATGTAATATAAATTTTGATCTATCGGAAAATATGCATCTCAAACACCCTTACAAGTAGGGAAGTAACAAATGCGTGAAATGGTCCCTCTTGATGTGAAAACTTTTCAGAAAAATAAAAAATGTAGTTTAGTTGATACTCTGAATTTACAAAATGATAACAAACTTTTCTTTTTCCAAAAAGAAAAAGGGAGAAACAGAATAACATTCTTCTTATGGGTAAAGAACAATCACATCACCCAAGCATGCAAATGAAAAGCACATAGTATTTGACTCTGAGTGTGTTTTTTTGTAAATGGAGTGCATAAGAAAGAGATATAGATAGCTTAGAGATCAAACCAGAGCTACTTGAGAAATCTGTTGTCAGATCTGACAAACTGAAGTTTCGAGGTATCTGGCCCAAGAATCCGAACGAAGAAGTATCTGCATCCAAAATGACATCGTTCAATGGATGAGTGTTGGACTCGACACTACTGAAGGATGAAACAGCTGCATCCCTAGCTGTAGATCGAGGATCTAGAACAGTGCCATCAGTGCTGAACATAAAAGCAGTATTTCCTACATAACCAGTTTCAGGTTTGACAATTCCACCATTCAATCCTTGCATCATTCCAACATTAGATCTCTGAGTCAATAACATGTTTGATGCTGCATCAACCATCCTGGGATGTGAAGACATATCAATGTTGCTTTGCATGCATGGTCGCAATGAGGACCCACCATTGTTATATGCAGGTAAAGTAGCATTAACATCTTGGGGAATTGTTTCAGCCTTTATGGGAGCACCATTCCCAGAGGCATGACGTACTATATTGTGGTGCACTGTAAAAATTGTTACTTATTAATACAAAATAGCAGATACTAATACCAAATGCTAGTTAACATGCAACTTATTGTTGAGATAATTGTGAAAAATCACAAGGCAGGTAGAAACACATATACAAATGACAAACAAAAAGAGGAAAACTTATAGATTGATATATTATGCAAGTTGAGTTGAAAAGGATAGCAAAGATATAGTACATATCTGGGTAGGAAATTCACTCATAATCAAGCTTAGGTAACACAACTAGGTCAAAATATCACACTACTTGTATAACTACATATTAGGTCCACACACATAAAACAAAGAATAAAAGAAAAGGTTACATCCATAGAATGCATACTGCAAGTGTTTGCTAATTAAGCGGTTAAATACTTCCTTTCACATGAACACGGCATATCCAATTCTTATTTGTAGATAATGTATTAAACCCTTATACGGATTAAGTGCCTTGAGTTGGTATTCTCTCAAAACCAGATGTGTGTGTCATGCCACATTGAGACCAAATTCAGCGCCAAAGTAATCAATCCAAACACCCACCAGCTACTTGCCTTTAAGTTCTAGGATAAAGATTTTATTCAAACCAATTCAGGGTCCCTCATAAATTTTTATCCAGTCAAATTTCCCATTTTTAGCTAAAACATTTCTCTATTTTCTTAGATCAAGGAGGATGCCTTAGAATAATTTATGATGAGTTTAATTAACAGTGAAGACCTTAACAGAAATAACTTAAAGAAACATCAAGAATACAGGCAGTCAAATAAAAGGATCAAGGAAAAAATAAAGCTTTAATTGGGAAATTCTGAAGATGTTCAATTTAAGATTCAGAGACAAATAAGATACTATAAAAGACCTAAGTTGTATCCTTTCAGAGACCCACATCAATCAGTTGGAATTCCTCTCGAGATAATTATGTGATAATGTAGGTCAAATTGATATCAAGATATCCAAGAAAAAAGTGTTCTTACTTAATGGAAACCGTGATCCATTAGGCATGGGGACCGCAGCAATTCCATTAGGACAGATTTGACGCATAAGCTCTGCCTGTTGTTCCAACAATTGATTGAATCTTATAATCTGGTCCTTCACAATCAACCTCAAATGATATTCCCTAAAAAATTCTGGATTTTCTTCCTCAAGCTTTTGCCACACTGGAACAAATTCTATATGTTATATTCAAGAAATAAAACCTATACAGAGAGGCAGGGATGCACACTGAATAGGAAACTAAAAATCAGAACTAGAGCAATAAAAGTATTTCATCAGGCTAGGGAACTTATAGAAGATGATTTAGCACCCATGTTTCATAGATTACTAAGATTACATTCACCTTTCACAGATTAGGAGTGGTTATCAAAACCATGGATAATGTAATGGTACCAGTTTTATCAGTTGATGTAACAGGAAATTCATAACAATAAAAGGGAAGCATAATTGTTACCTTTTCTAAATACATTACATTGCAATCATGTTTTTCTTAATTTGTGAAACACTCAGCATTATTCTATATCTGGAAATAGCATTACTATTCACTAGCTGGACCATAAAATGGTAAGTAAAACAGAATTGCCGAAGCAGTTCAATCATGCTAATCAAAATGATTTCTATATGTTCTTTGTTGAACACCTGACATCATTTACAGACAAAAAATTATTAAACTAAAAGCTGTTTCGACTCCAGAATACAACTACATAGGCAACAAAAAATAATCAATAAAATCCGCAAATAACATTCAACCCAATTAAAAATGTGTAAGGATATAAAAAACATATATATATATATAAAAAGATCTAATGAAAGACAGCCAGAGGAGGAAATATAATTCAGAGAACCATTGAAGTACATTAAAAACTGCGTAATATAGATATATCTCACATGAGTTCCAGAGTAGAAGCACAACTATTTCCGGAGTTCCATGCTAGTTACCCATACAAGTAGGTAGATCATGTATTTAACCCCAACCACAATCCTCTAACATAAATATAATACTTTAATAAGAGAATTGAAATAGCTACACTTTTGCAACGTCAATTCTCACACTCCAAAAGGGTAAACAGAGACAATGTATAATAAACTAGAAGCTCAATGAACGTTTCCTACCAGCATAAGCAAAATTAAGAAGAGTCCAGTAATAAAAAGCAGATCTCACAGGTATAGCAGGTTTATTAACTACATATAAAAACACATGGCCACGTGAATAAAAGATAGAGACTGGAATCTACCGAGAAGAAGCATGGAAATAAGTTTTTGATCATCAGACAGAGCATCAGAATTTCTTGAAAAGTCTCCACAAAGCAATGGAGTTTTAAAGGACCTCAGCCTAAATTTCTGAATCCAATTCAATTAGAATAATGTTAACAATATCAAAGGCAACCCTCAACTAGAAACAACTGTTATCATGTAAGATAGTGGAAAATTCTGTCCTAAAACAGGGAAATAATAGATCATTAGTATTCCTTCATGATTTTTTCAAAGTTTTGAGGCAGTAAGCTAAGAAGTAGGAATCCAAATATGAATAACCTATACCAAATCCAGATATAATTAGGTATAGAAGCAGGGAAGTATCAGTGAACGAACAGCTCAAGCAAAATATCATATTATTCACCGAGCAAGAAGATGAATATACCTAATTCAGTAAAACCGGGTTCAATTTTAGCCTGTTGCTGAAGCATGCTTACAACATCCCTTCGGCTCATGTAGAGCTGAAGACATCTCTCTATTAGATTTTGCACCTGACAAAAGATGAGAGAAATAACAGAAAAATATTTGACTTCTAAAGCAAGGATTAGCAAAGGCAACTGGGAAATGTTCAGTTTGCATGCATAAAATCATATGATCAAAAATATACCATGCATTTTGAGGTACTTCTTTAAAATTTAAAAACATTTTCACAATGCAAAGAATGCATGAAGTTAGAGAGAACGTCAGCCAACATCCATGCACTTAGAAGTGAAATGGAAGAAATGAGTAGGTCACCTTTGAAAATATCTTTCAAAGAACTTGGATTTGTAGAAATGTGTGCATCAAGCTCTAGCACAAAATTTGCTACATCAACCAAACTCAATATACTGGCTGATTTTGTTTACACATTAGACTGGCACATTCTTTCTATTTTTTCCTCGTACACAACACTCAGAATTTAGTGCATTTATTGATTAACTATTTTATGAGATAGAATGATTGTTTAGACAGAGAATTTCCATATTATGCTAGAATATTCAATCTCACATTAATATCTGAAGATATTCTTGGAAAGGCTAAACTTTAAACTATTCAAGTAGGTGATTGGAACCCATTTATACTTTCAAAGATATAATTTTGCAAGAGGAGATAATCAGCGTGATAAGCACATAATCAGTAAAGAGTTCACACTGTTGATAACCATCATAATAGGCTAATGGCAATATTTCAGCCCTCAACAAAAGGCATAAAAGAGTGTAAATCTATAGAATATTTTCCTACCAACTTAATCAATAAATGCATTCATAATAGGCTAATGGCAATATTTCACAAATTCCTAAAACGATTTTCATGATCAAAGATGCCTAAAATCCAGAACTAGATAGCATTCCTTACTTCTAATGGGACTAATGATCCAATCGACCTTATTAAAATTTTAAAATAAAACGTTTGACAGTTACCAACTGTATATCTTTTCGTGAAACCTTTCTAACTTCTTCAGTTGACATGGTTCAAAACCCAGCTTGACGCACACCTTCACAAGATCTTAATGGTGACCTCTCTTCATGCATGAGTATTAGGCCTGTCAATTTTCTGTTGTAACACTCCTTGAGAAGTCTTCAAGTAAATTCTGCACCTAGTCAAGCAAATTGTAGGATAAGATTAATTTAAATTGCAGGGAGATGGGTTGTGAATCTTGAATCTACGTAAAAAATTATGCATTTTATCCAAAAAAGGCAATGTAATTGTTCAGCCCTTCCATTCACCTTTCAGCTCATTATACAAATTGTTCCCTAAGTAAATGTTAAAGAAAGAGGAGCCCAACACTTATTTCTTTTTCCATTTTCTCCTTTCCTTTTTTTTTTTTTCTTTTTTATAGTCAATTTCTGTTGTCATCTCCCGGTTTTCTTTTCTGCTTCAGAAAAATAAAATAAATAAATAACATCTAACGAACATCATCTAAATGAATGAACAGAAGTAACAAAACGACGACCACTACCTTATCTCATTACAACTAAGCTCCTGAACTACAGTACAATACGATAATTTTATGCATATGTGGGGGATTTATTAAAGAAACACGAAAATCCCTATTGATCAAGAATCAAAAATAGTTAATTCAAAGAGTTAGCACCAACGGCTTATCTTACATTGAATTCTAAACGCGAAGGCAATTAGAACACCCCCAGCATTAATGAAACTCTGGATCGCAACAAAGAAAAGGTAAATTCCCGCAGCCATGAAAGAAAAAAAAATTAAAAGAATAAAAAATGAAATAAAATAAAACAAAATAAAATAAACAAAACCCTAAAATCACCAGCCAAAATTCTTCCGACATAAACAACACCAAAATCACGAAGAGAAATTGTATGAATTGAGGCATGCATACGTATACATGAGCATATATCTATATATATATAAATATATTACATAGCCGTACAAAAATTCAAAAAATCTCCAACGTCATGAAAACAATTCGAATGATAGGTTTCAGAAATTTACCTCAAGGATTGGATTGGGGAAAGCGTTTCTTTTCAAGAGAATTTAGGTAGAGAATATTTTTTTTTAAAATAAAATAATATAATAATAATAATAATAATAATAAAGCAGAGAGAAAGTGATGGGCGTGCAAAGCAACTTTATGGATATTATATAAATTATAATGGAATATATCTATATATTCAAATAATTGAACCACCAAAAATCCGAAATAATGGGCCTTAACTTATTATTCGATTGGTTTATATGGGTCTCCAGAGAGCCCAATAAACCTTGAATTTATATATATATATATATATATATATATATATATATATATAATATACCTCTTCATTGAAAATCACATAAGCTTATTAACAAGAGTTTTAACAGGTAATTGAATTATATATTTAGTATTTTAAAAATTTTAATCAACGCTTGAAATTGAAATTGAAATAAAAATAAAAATCGTGTTTTAATTTTATCATACCTTCTGAAATTTATTGTTATTATAAAAGTGAAAAAAACAAAGAATTCTAGAAGGAAGCTTTTCATCTAATTTTCTTTATTGGATGAAAATAGCTTTTAAATTTAATCAATGAATTCCATAGGAAGACTAACATTTCTCGTAAATGATGTGTGAGAATCAGGACCTCTGACAAACCATTTAAATCAAAATTCAATTAGCCATAAATACTAGAAACAGAAAAAATAAATATTTACGGAAAAACAATAATAATAATCATATATTAAATAGGAATTAGTAATAATTATTATTATTTTTTAGGGCTATTTTCTATTCTCAGGTCAGCAAAACAAAATTGGATTCACATTCACTGTTTTCATACAAAGATGTGTACAGATCTTCTTCCATCATCATGATGGTGATATATCTACCTTTCTTTCCCTCTTTTTTTTTTTTTTTTCTCTCTACATTTCTATCTATTTGGTAGTATTAATTAATTCTATTACTAGAAATTTAAATAATAATAATAATAATAAAAAAGTTATGATATTAGATTTTTAGATGCAGGAAAAAAGTTATGATATTGATCTTTAATTAGACTTCACAGTGAGGCCATTGAATCTGGGCCGTGTTCTTTCCGGTGATAGACCTTCTTCTACAGGCTTCCTCTTGTTGTTACTGTTTGGTTGTGTTTCTTTATCTTCTTCTTCTTCTTTTTCTTCTTGATCCGGTTGAGTTTCTTCAATATCTGATTTTTCTAATGGCGATGATGATGATGATGATGTTGTTGTTTCTGGAGAAGAGGTGGCTTCAGTTGACTCCATTGATTCACTACCCAATTCTTGTTGTTCTTGTTTTTCAGGAATGTCTTCTTGATTCTTGGATTTTGTTTTCATCATATGGGGTTTAAGCTTATTGACATCAGCTAATCTCACTGGTTTTAGGAAAAATTCCTCTGCTCCTTCTTCCAAGCATCTGTTGTTAGTAAAATAACATTGGAGGATTAGTTCTGTTTCATTGGGATTGAAAGTAAAGAAATTCCAAATTTAGAATTCCTAAAAAGAAAAAAAAGTTTGAATTTTATTTTTTTTAACCTGCTGATTCTTGAAGGTACATTCTCAGATGACATTATCACCACAGGTATGTTTCTCAGAGATGAAGATTCCTGTACAAAAAAAATGGTAATTTCCCATCATTATCACAAACTACAGATTTTCTCAATCAAACTTAATCTAGAATCTGCCCAAAACCTTTCAGAAAGATTGGATTTAGGGGGGGGGGGGGGAAATGAAAGAGGATGTGGGCAAGATTACCAGATTACAAACACAATCCTATAATGTTCCAAAAGAAACATTATTGGCAGCAGGTGAAAGGAATAATTGCCAGGAAAGGAAAAATGATGTAAAGGTGGAAAAGATATGCAACAAACAAATAAACCAGAAAGAAAAGAAAGGACAAAAGGAATAAAAGTGCATCATCATCATCATCATCATCAGACCACCATACCTTAATTTTCTTAAGCAAATCATAGCCTGTCATCCCAGGCATACAGTAGTCTGTAATAACAAGATTTACTTCCACCTCCTAAACAAACAGAAAAAGGAAACTTAACAACAACTTCCATGGATCTATTTCTTTACTTTAATAATTTAAAATCCCCAAATCTGAAAAAGGAAAAAAGGAATTTACCTGATTATGATGATGATGATGGTGATGGTGGTGGTGATGGTTATCAGGAGAAACAGAGTGATTATGATGATTTAAACCCAGAAATTCCAAAGCCTTACTACCGGAATCCACTGTTGTAACTGCTTAAACATAAAACGCCAGAAAATCTTCAGATCAAAATGAATTTGGGCGAAGAAGAGCCAGAGCGAGAGCCAGAGCAAGGAAACAATAAATCTTACCCTGATAGGAAGACGTCTTGAGTAGTCTCTCAATCAGTTTTCTGTCTATAATGCTATCATCCACAGCTAAAACATGAAACTGGGATTCTGTAGCTGCCATAACCATTGCAATTCCCCTCCTCTCTAAACCAATCAACCAATACCAGTAAGTAAGGGGGAGGAGAAAAGTTGTTCTGTGATGGGGTGGGTAATTAAGAAGAGAGAGGAGAAAGAGGAAAGGAGAGAAGAAGATGGAGAAGAAGATGGAGAAGAAATGGAGAGTTATGTATTGGAAATAAGACCCACCAAAATCCACACAACCCACAAAGCAAGATCTGACCAGATATCATCCAAAGATTTCCACAAGAAATTTTTATATCCAACTTGATTTTTGAATTACAAGGCAAGCAATGCAAGAAAAAAATAAATAAATAAATAAAGTCTGTCTAGAACAGGGTCTCTTGTGTGAGTGAGTTTTTATTCTTAAGAGGAGAGGAATGCAGGGGTTGGTATTTTATTATTATTATTATGATGGAGGGGAGAAAGTATAGGGGGGTGGTGGGGCCTAGCAAAATCCTCTCAAAAGATACAGGTGATGTCAGCAACGGTGCCTTTTTCTTGGTGTGAAATCATGTGCGCTTACCATATCTTGAGCAGGTGCAAAGAGAGGGCAATTTTTCATTTGATTCCCTTTTAAGATTTGCTTCCCATGGCCATCTCCATGTCCATGTCTTCCTCCCCATCATCCCATGTTATCCATGTTCCCCCATATTTTCAAATTTATATTCAACTAAATTTTATTAATTACATATTTAGTGGATTTAAATGTGACTTTTTAGTGGAACCACATGTATTGACAGTCGATTTTTGGGATTAGAAAACATCCTTTGCAATTTAATGCAAAATTCATATTATTTGAAAAACCAACCATTTAAGTTTTCTTTTAATTTATGCATTTATGTTTTTTGACTAATACTACATCTAATCTATCTATCTTTTATTTTTTTATTTATGGAGGAAAAATATATATAATTATATAATTTGTTTGAAAATAATTTTTTTTTTCTTTTGAAGAACCTGACAATTAATATAGTTCAGCTATAAGATTAAATGCACATAAATTCATATTTTGGTTGGTTTGGAAATTAAAATTTATTATAAAAAAAAAACAGCAAATTTATGAATATTTAATGAAACGCCACACCATGCATTGGAACTTCTTCACCCCATCTTTATTCATTACTCAAATCGTTTTATTTTTAAGAAAATTAGAAAAACAAAAAACTGTTTTATAATTTTTTAAAAATTTAGTAATTCTAAAATAATTATTATTAAAAAAAAATAAAAAATGAACCGTCCAAATAATAATTATACACATTTAGAATGGCATTTATTACAACAGTTCCGTAACTCTAAATGCTCACAAGAAAACCGTGCCGTCTGAGAATTATCATTCTCCCATCTCTTCTTTTTTTTTTTTTTAATATTATATATTTATTTTTTATTTTATTTTTGAATTTGTCATAATTCTCTCTTCTTAATAAACAATGGTATTATAAAATAATTTTCGTTTAAAAATTATATTTTCCTGAATTGAGATTTTTGGTGAGTCGTAGTCATCATAAATATTACTTATGAAAACAGACGAAAAAGGGAAAAGATTTAGATTTGGTTTTTGACTATCGTGATAAAACGTGTGTGAGTTTAAACACCATTTTTATTTTTATTTTTTCGGTTATCTTAATTTTTTATTGAGAACTTTTTAAAAAAATTATTCGTGGTTTTTAGATAGGTTAATTTTTCATATTTGTCCAACTTTGATTAGTTCGGAGAGCAGAAAGAAGACAACGTGGTTGACCCATAAAGAAGAAAAAGAAAAAATATGGAAGGGGGCCCTTTTGGATTTTGTAATCAAGATTAAGTCCTCTCATTTCAACGTTGCTAAACTCATGGAAAGATTTGAGAAAAAAGAGTCATATTATTTGACCAAACAAACACTATATATATATATATATATTAAAATTGGAGAAAATTGAGGACTATTTGGTTCAAATTCAAATTATTTTGATGATTAAAAATAAATAAAATTGATTAAAAATGTGTAATTGAATTTCTAGTCACCTCACTTATATTAAAATACTTTAATTTTGTTTATATAAAAAATATAAAAATTACAAAAATTAAATATATTATATGATTAATTTTATTAATTCTTTTAAAAAATTATACTAAGTTTAACCCATCTTTTACTTATTTATATATATTTATTAATTAGTATACACGTGTTGAATTTATTAATAAAAATTATAATTTAATATTCTCTCATCTCTAATTTTCGCTATTAATTGACTAAACTCCAAAAATAAATTAGATAAAATTTCCATCAACTCTTTAAACTAAAAATATATGGAAAGTCTTAAAAAGAATATATGAACATTAATTAAATAAAGAGTAGATTTAAAATTATAACTTTTGACTTCTTTTTATTAAATAATTTATTAATATTATTATGATATTGTATTTAAATCCTTATTTTCCTATAAGATTCAATTTAATATCTTTAACAGCTTTATTTATTTTTTTGTATATATACATTAAATTACGTTAATTTAACAAGTGAAATTAAAAGGAAAGGAGAAAAGCTCCTTGTATATTTTTCTTTGGAGAAAAATGAAGAAGAAATATATATATATATATATATATATATATATATTTGTATAAGAAAGAAGAAGGAAAAATGGTACAAGATCACAAGTAATCCGGAGGCGTTGTCTTTGTTGTTAGCAAAGATTCCCGACAGACCATAATATCTCGTACACTTAATCCACGCTGCAAAGATTATAAGACTTGTCTCTGTGAATGAAGAAGAGGCCCATTCTAATGGATCTGCACACCATCATTGTTGATCACTGCACCTTCCACCATATCCCCCCCTCTCTCTCTCTCTCCCTCTCCATATACATACAGACATATATATATATATATATATCTGCTCCACCCTCCTCTCACCCACCCCCACCCCACTACATAATTATATTTTAAAAATTGTGAAATAATATTTTATTTTGATTGAGAATTGAACTTTATAAATAAAACTCAATAAAAATTTGAATTAATTAGAGTATATTTATTTAAGTAAAATTTGAATTTTATTGTATAATTTAAATTAAATTTAAATTTGTCAGAATTTAGATAACTTTAAAAATTATATGACAAATAAGAGAACTGAATTTAGATAACTACAAATAAGATAAGTTAAAATAATAAGGAAATATGATTTTAAATGTAATTAAGATTAAAAATGACGTGACAACAATTTTGTTAAATGAACAAAAAATAATAATGGTGATGATTATTATAGGATTATGTGTTCCACAGGGCATATGATTTGATTTAGTACTTACTCGCAATATGGAGTTGTAAAATTTGTAATAATCTTAACCAAATCTTTTGTTTGTTTCATCAATAAACATTTTATTCATTATTTTCACCACCTAATCAATCAACAATATTAATGTATTTTTTCTTTTCCAATTTTCCCTTTTAAGATCGTCTCTAATGATTTTTTAACGTGACCAAATAAAGTTCATCAGTTGCACCAAACTTGACAAATCTATCTCGCCAAACTTTGATTATTATATATATATATATGGAAAAAAAAAATTAAGATAGTAAGAATATATACATATAAAGGTTAGGGTGAAAATTTGTGGAATCAGTAGTCCCTATCTAAACACACAGTGAATAGACACATAGAAAGTTTAGAGATCAGACAGTTAAGGTCTGAGTTGTTTTGTCTTAATAAAATAAAAATGGTAAGGAAATGTGGACCGCTTCTGCATCTATTCGCTGTTCAGGACAACAAACAAACTCTATCATCCAACACTTAGATTCCCGCTATTTTCTTTTTCTTACATGTTTCCCTTTCCAAATTTCATCATTATTCTTTTTTTTTTTAATAAAAAAAATAAAAAATTTGATTATACGAATTTTTAGTTAGTGTCATTTTCCAAATATGATTACAACGAATAAACAAAGAAAAAAAAATTTATTTGATTTAATTTTATTTCTTTTAATAAAAAAGTATAAATACGAATGAGAAACATTAAAAAGTATATTAATTTATATATAATGAAATAAACATAAGTTTATTTATTTTACACCATCTCTTAACGCATTAGATTAAAAGAAAAATAAATGGTAATTAATATTTAATAGTAAAAATATTTTGGGAATGACGAAAAAGGTAAGGTAAAAGAATATAAATAAATTAGATATACACTGACAAATGTATATATTATAATAATGCTCTAATATATAATTTGTTTTTAAATAAATATAATCAATCTAATCTTAAGGTGATTAGAATTTAATTATAACAATCTATAATTATATTTTTATGTTATTTTACTCTAATATAAAAACTTTTAGTATTCTCTTCTAATTTTTGGTAACATTTTACATAACTTCACTATTTTTTTAAATATTTTAATAAATTTTAATAAATTATGTAGAAATTCAAATGACTTTGTAGTATGCAAAAGATTTTTTTCCCTATAAAACTAATTACAACTTCTTAACTTTAATTTTTTACTAATATAAAATTAATTATCATTATTTTTATTTTTATTTTTTCATTCATCTTACATCCAGACAAAATTTTTTAAATATATATATATATTTTCTAAAAACAAAAGGCATTAAAAGAATTAAAAGGAAAACCTAGAAGATTAAAATAATGACAAAAATACAATAAGAAAAAAATTTCATCATTATAATCTTATATATATATATAAATAAATAAATGAATAAATGTGTTATATTTACTAAGTTAGTGTTTTGAACACTATAAATTTTTATCATGTCCTGTTAATATTCTCTGTGGTATAAACTTATTAAAAAAACAAAATTAATATTTAATTCTATCTAATTACGTAAATATTACTTTTTTTAGGGGTGGAAAATAAAGAAAAGAAAAAGGAAAGGGGGTAAAAGTAAAAACAAAAAACTAAAAACTAAAAAAAAGAAAAGGAAAAGTGTAGGGGAAAATGGGACCTTGAAAAAGAGATAAAAACAGGGCACCTCACTTTCACATGGTTGGTCACACAAACGTGAATATTGCGATCTCTGGTCCCCTAAGCAATATATATTCCAGGATTTGCTCCGTCTTGGTCCCCCCCTTACTTGTCCTTATTTTGCACCCCTTTTTCTTTCCTTTTCTCTTCTTTAAATTTTATATATAAAACTTATAAATATTATAAACTCAGTAATTCATCATATTTAATTTAAATTATATTTTAATTTTTTTTTAATTCTTATACTACGTGTACCAACAAATATAGAAATTAAAAAATATTTTATTTTATTTTTTAAAAATATTTGAATTTAAATGGACATGATCTTCACTGGAGTCATTATCAACTGAAATTCTTTTGCTTTTTATAAATTTAAGTATTATTATTATTATTATTATTTTCTACATCGTGTAATTACGACCACAAAAATGCAGGTACCAGATTACCAAGTTGGTCATGAATACACACAGTCCTCCTTTTCCTAACCCAGATTCCGTATCTATTTAATTATTATGTTCCGCATTTAGGACCAGCCCCATTTTTCATTTTCCAATATATATATATATATAATATATATATATATATATATATAATTTCAAAAGCTATGATGTGTAGAGGGTAAATATAAATATGCTTAATTTAAAAAATAAAATAAAAGTCAAGGACTATAAAGTTTGACAATTAGTTAAATGGGAAGGTGGAGGAAAGTCAGCAAATATCTTTAAACTTTTAAATTAATTATGGGATTAAGAATTGATTAAAAGGGAATCAAAGCATAATCAAAGGTTTAATTAAGTAGTACAAAACATAAGACGCAATATGAATTAATTTAATGTTTGACTTTGTTTTAGCCAATGAGATTAATACACATACCTATATCTTTTTTACTCCCAAGTTAAAGAATGTCAATGCCAAAAGTACTTTTAATATTTTATGTTGGTAAACGTAGACTCACAAAGACCAGATTTTTATTTTTTTTACAAACAAAATTTTATAATATATTATCTATATATATATTACTGGAAATTCTATTCTTTATTTATTAAAGATATGCTTTGGAGATTAAGATACTAATGATTTATTAATATTTGACCTTAAATTATATATATATATATATATATATATTTAATTTATTATTTCATAAATTATAAATTTGAGATACATACTATAACACTAACAAATAATATATGTATGTATGTATAAAGATATAGAGGTGATTTCCATAAACTGCACATACCACATGCATACATACATAAAAAGGAATAATAACAATAAAAATAACACATGCATGGTGATATATATATATATATATATATATATATATATATGTATATATATGTATAGGAAATTAAAAATAAATTAAGGGAGGTGAGAGAAGTGATTAGAAGGTGATTAAATTATGATAATGTAAGTTATGGATACATTGAATTCTCCACCCGTCTTTTAATTCTTTTAAGAGATATGGTTGTACTTTGAAGATCTAATCTCTTAATTAATTTTAATTATTTATTTTTAAAAAATAATTAATTAATAATGACAGGTACGAAAATTTTGGAGGTTATATATATATATATATATATATATATATATATATGTATGTACGTATATATATGTATGTATGTATGTATAGGTTCAAATTGAATCACAACAAAAGGGTAATGTTTAGGAGTTATCAATGTCCAAAGATATTTTTTACTTAGGATGGACAATGTATTGTTTGTCTTTGATTCGTAATTTTATACGTAGCATTCAAGAAAATTAAACTATAATAAATTATTTCAATATATTTTTTTAATTAATATTAATATTTATCTAATTCATTGATAAACATTTAAAAAATTAATATATATATAATTAGAATATTTTTTTTAATATATGAAATCACTCTTTTAATTAAACATGGCTCTACTCCACGACTAGGGGGCCCACAAAGTCTAATTTAGGAAAAACAATTATATAGCAAACTTAATATATTAAACCATATTTCTATTTATAACAAAAAAATAAAGTTGAATCATAATTATTTTAATAAAATAGTAATAATTAGATTAGTTAATGTATATAAAAATAAATAAAAACAAACAAAACCTTGGTTGGCGGGAGTTTGCAACTTGTTAAAATAAATACAAATAAACAGATACAGTGCACAAAGCACAACAAATAAATCTTCTTAATTAAAAACCCTTAATTAATTAATTAATCCTTTTTTATATAAAAACAAATCAACTCAAAAAGTCTTCATTGAGATCATACAAATCATGGGAAAGTGCTGTATTTATTTTTTTTTAATAAAAAAATAAAATAAATAAAGTTAAGTAAATCCAGTTGTTAGGTCATTGCATACATATAATGGACAAATCATACATGATATGTATAAAATATAATCCAAATCACATGTATTATTATTATTATTATGTATGTATAAATAGGCATTGTTTAGAGACCCTAGGTTTTGCCTTTTCATAATTTGTTACTATTCATAGCAAGTCAAAAAAGGGTTATCTATTATGGGATTTGTGATTATTTCTTTTTTTTCTTTCAAAAAAAAAAAAAAGTAGAAATCTTGACTGCCTAAATTCCAAATTATCATTATTTTGTTCTTTATATTTATCTTCATCACTTTTATTTATTTAGAATAAATATCGACTAATTTTATATAATGTTAATAACATTATTTATACTTAATATTAAGTATATATATATATATTGTAATAGCGTATATGGAATATTCTTCACTCTTGTTCATATAATATATATATATATATATATATATGTATGTATGTATGTATGTATGTATAATGCTATCTTGAAAGATTATGGGAAGACTCCTCCCTTATTTTTCTTTAGCTTTTTGTGTTCTTGTCACTGTCTAGATGGAATATATAATATATATATATATATATTATATTATACAGATGTATATATGAAGTGAACTGAGACATATCTGTGTCCTTTGCTTGCCATTAGAGCCCCATCTGTCATCATTTCAACTGAAAAAAAAAAAAGAAAGTAAAAAGAAGAAAGAAGGGAGAGAGAGAGAATATGCACGATTTATGTTGATCCATCCACTACTTTTTATTTTTTTTAAAACTAAAATAAAAAGTAAATTAAATAATGATTTTTTTAGAAAATTTTTATTTTAGGGTTTTTGATTACAACTTTTTTATGCTCTCTCTCGGACAATTTTCTTTTTTTCTTTTTCTTGTTTAGTTAAATCAGTTAAACCGAGTATAATCCCTTTTTGATCTCTGACTTTATGAGTGAATGGCTAGATTTTCTCTGACCAAAGTACAAAATTCTCTGACCATAAAATTTTCTTTTTCTTAAAAAACCCGATTTTTTTTGGTTAACTACCTTTTTCTTTTCATCATTAAATTTCTTTTTTCTTTATTAAAAAAGTGCCAAATTTAACAGAAGAACGCAGATCCAATAACATTATAGCCTAAAATTTTAAAATATTTAAGGAGGAATTTTAGGTCAATGAATGTAAAAGTGGAAAAGAAAAGAAAAGGGGGAAGGTAGTAGTCAAGATCAAGCATGCAGAAGCATAGTAACAAAATGTTGGGAAAAATTATGGGGTGGGATTTAAATTGGAAATGGTCCCTTTTATATATATATATGTATGTATATCTCTCATTCCAAGGTGGGATTTGGTCTTTAAATACAAAGGGATTCTTCCCTTGGCTGGGAGTTTTCAAAATCATGATTCTTGCCGGCTATTATGGGTCAGCTCTGCTTCCTTTTTCATAAAGATCACCAGTACCCTCTCCTTCTGGTGGGGTTCTTATTTTATATTCTATGCATATATATATATATATATATATGAGAAGAACGAACTGTCAATTTCTTGAATGCTACAACTGTAACATTACTCAAACCCTAAAAATTCATGACTTTCCATTATATTTTGAATGTAATAAAATTAATGCTACAAGAAATTCCCATGATTAATTAGAAGGATAATCTAGTACTTAAGAATAAAATCTTTTTTATTTTTTATTTTCACGATCTTCTGCAACTGTTTATGAAAAAATTTCTCCTTATTCCAAGAAGAAAAGATAAAATATATTCTCCAACAACACTTTTAAGGAATATTTCAACTTATGTTTTTTATAGTAAATTTTACAATCCACTTTCCCTACTTATATTTGTATTACTAATAATAGAATTTTCTCCCTCTTCCATTTATTTCTATTTTTTACTAAATTCATATTCGTTTTAAATAAATCTAAACTATAAAACCCAAATTAAAGTTGAAAACCTAAAAAACACTTGCCAGGTTGTAAACGGGTGATTATGTGTATCTTTTTTTGATTTGTTTTCCTTTATTAGTACAAAACCAGATCGATAATTTAAGAAAGAATATATACTATACTTCTATTATTGCTTTCCTTTTTCTTGAAGTGTTGTTTCTGTTAATGGTCTCTTCTAATATTACAATATATTATCCGTGACGATGAAAAGAACCTTACTACGTAATTAATTAAAAAACAAACTAAAAAAAAAAAAAAAGCTGTCTTTATGTATATATATATATATATATATATATATATATAGTTACCCCACTCCAATACAAAGGCACTGTGCCCTAAAAGAATATATAGTTGTTGGACATGTGGATTTGTGGGTATATAATTGTCCCTAAGGTGTTGCATTGGGGCATCCTCTGTTTTCTTTGCCCACAAACAAATATATATATATATATATATAATTTTGGATTCACATGGTTATATGAATTATGGAGATTAAAGAAATCATTTCAAAAGAAAAAAAAAAAAAAAAATTTCTTTGCTTCCCTTTTCTTTTTGGTTGTATAGTTATAGAACTAAGACAGCTAAGGAACAATTATATATATAATAATTGTTATATGTAGGAAATTAAATGAAATAATTGGCCCAAACATTATGGGCTAAAAGCCCAACCAATGAAACCGAAACGTAATCTCACGTACTTTCTAAACCCAAAATATGGGAATATTTTAAAAAAGGAAAAAAAATTATGGCGGGTGTTCTATGTGTGTTCTGGGTTTGTCTGTTTGAATCCAGCAATCTGCAAATGCACAAAGAATATATGGGTGGTAGGGAATTGAAGAAATTCTATTTGCATATTATTTGTAAATGTGCCGGCGATTGATTTGAAAGTCGTCTCCGGTGTGTATTAATCGGCCATATATACACAGTAGTACATCTATAATAAGCTGTATGAATTGTCAACGGAAACGGGAAATTATCGCATGTGTCGCCGGACTTTCAGTAAATTGTTAAAATATCTCGGATTCATCTGTGATTATTGATCGTGAATTGTCAACCTAGTTAATGCGTAATATTCGTAGAAATATTCATAGGCGGAAACTCGTCTATTCTGAACATCCGATGAAGATTGAAGACTAGGAAGAATGGAACCATCTCATTATATGGCTAAAATGGCGAAGATAATACCAAAAAAAAAAATCCTATAAAACTACATATGAATAATGTAATTTATGAAAATCTTCATAGTCAGTTTTCCTACCTTTTTCTGATCTCGAAGGAGGTTTTTCCGCCTTCAAAATCAGTCTTCAGTTCGGTTACCATTTCCAGTTCATAATATATTGATTTAAGGACTTTCTGGTTTTTCAGGATCTTTTTTTAAGTTGCAGAGAAAGAAAAAATATGGATGCAAAGTTCATCTTGACTCTGATGATCGTCTCCCTTATGTTGGCTTTCAGTGCATCAACAACACCGGAACCGCTACCAGGATCTAAAGATCTGTTAGGCACGGCTGAAATAATTTCACTTGTCGGTGCAACTGGGCCTGAAAGTCTTGCTTTTGATCCTAACGGAGGAGGTCCGTATACTGGAGTGGCTGATGGCCGGGTTCTTAAATGGGAAGGACAGGGAAAGGGTTGGGTTAATTTTGCAAACTCCACTTCTCAAAGGTAACGGCACCCCCTTCCCCTGTTCATGTTTGTCTTCCCATTTGAATGGCCATTGATGATAATCTTTCTAGGTTTATTCATTAATTGGCTTTTATCTCCATTTTCCTGCTTACATTTGCATTATCTGTTTATTTAGCATTTGTTATGACTGCTGCTTATGGATCGTATCACCTATGCAATGAACCTTTGATATTTGATGAATAAATGAGTTAGAAAGTGCCTAATATTGTTTCCTAACAGCATTCAAACCACTGATATTTATTTCCTGTTGCAGGGAACAGTGCATTCGCCCATTTGCACCACAATTGGAGAACATATGTGGAAGGCCATTAGGTCTTCGTTTCAACTCCAAAAATGGAGATCTCTATATTGCTGATGCATATTTTGGCCTCTTAGTCGTAGGGGCAACTGGAGGTTTAGCTAAACCACTGGTGACTGAAATTGAAGGTGCTGCCTTACGCTTCACTAACGATATGGACATTGATGAAAATGAAGGTGTGATTTACTTCACAGATTCGAGCACAGTCTTCTATCGGAGGTAATAATAGCTTAACACTGTACTCTTGCTTCTATTGCCTGTGAATTGATGACAAAGAATATTAAAAAATGATATTGTACATATTACCTTCATGTCCAAAGAATATCATGATGTGAAAAATCTTCATTGTTTGTCAATTTAGAATTGTTCCTAATAGATTAGTTTCTCAAGAACAGTAGTTTGGTTGTGAATGAAATGTTGAAATTGACCCAGAATTTGTTTGGCTGTAGGCAATTTATAGAATTACTTTTAAGTGGAAACAAGACAGGGAAGCTGATGAAATATGATATAGCCAGAAAAGAAGTAACAGTTTTAATGAGAGATCTTGAATTTCCAAATGGTGTGGTACTGAGCAAAGACCATTCTTTTGTTCTGGTGGCTGAAACTTCTCCTCGTAGAATTATGAGATATTGGATTCAAGGTCCTAAAGCTGGAAAACAGGACGTCTTTGCTGAACTACCAGGATTTCCAGACAATATCAGAAGGAACTCAAATGGAGAATTTTGGGTAGCCCTGCATTCCAAGCTTACACCAGTTGCAAAGAGGGCCGTTTCTGATCCTAAGTATGGGCAGACATTGTTAAACCTTCCTATAAGCATGGAAGAACTACACACTAAATTGGTTGGAGGACCTCATGCAACTGCAGTAAAGCTTAGTGAAAATGGTAAAGTTTTGGAAGTCTTGGAAGATGCAGAAGGAAAGACATTGAGGTTTATAAGTGAAGTTGATGAGAGAGAAGGAAAACTATGGATTGCTTCTGTTATGACTTCTTTTTTGGGAGTCTATAATTTGCCCCAAAGCAGTTAGACTTTTCTTATAAACTCCATGGACACATCCAGTTTCTCAATTATTCTGTATCAAAATAAAATGATTCAATAATATTTATTGTTAAGGAGTATGTGAAAATATTAAATTATCTTTTACTATATCATATCTCGAGATAACTATGATAAATTTGGGAAAGTATTTATATAGGGAGTGCTAGGCTGACACCTTTTTCTCCATCAACACCGCTCTTTACTTAAATGAAAATACACAGTTTGAAAGCAATTTTTGAAAGAAAATAATTCCATATACATGGTTTAATGTATCAAAATGGGAGATATCACCTATAAACTAAAAATTTCCCATCGCAAAGTGTAATTAACTGCCAATTCTTGTTGTAATTTATTCTGATCCAACAACAGTCATTTTATAGTAAAAAACAAATAACATATTACATTATAATTATTAGAATAAAATGCTTGTTTATCCATAAAAAGGAATTAATTAATAATGGGTAGCTCATAATTTTACTGTAAAAAAAAAAATTTTTTTTTTTTTAAAAAAAAATAAAATATATATATATATAAAATAATAAATATATATTTTATACTTACATACAGAAAAGGATGATTTGCTCACACGCTTTAATTGAGGTAGATTTCCAAATTTCAGTTGCACCTAATTCTCCTTCTACATATACTGACATGCGCAGCAGCAGATTCTCTCATCACGTTTTTCTCTCTTTTAGCTCGTAAGGAATGAGGTCTGTGCTTTTTCTGGCAACTTCTTTTGTACTTTTGGCAGCTATATTATTAGCCACAGTTCCTGAACCAGAAGAAGATTTGTCGTCATCGTATTTGGAAAATCTGCAGCGCTCAGATGAAGTGATCATTCCAATAGGAGGCGGTGCAGTTGGACCAGAGAGCTTCGCGTTCCGCCATGGCGGTGGTCCTTATACCGGAGTTTCTGATGGCCGGATAATCAAGTGGCAGAGAAATGAAAGCCGGTGGTTCAATTTTGCTGTTACTTCTCCTCACAGGTAAGAAGCAATTTTGAGTTCCATCTTAATTCCCAATATTAAACCAGAGAGAATCCTCACGGTAGAACTAGCTTCATGGAGTTCATGATAAAAAACAGTCGCAACAGCAAGTTTATTCAAATTCATATTATAAAATTTATAAATCCAATCGTCCATGCATATTGTTCATCTATATAACATAAAATTAAAATAATTATTGACCTTAACATATATATATGATTGACAATGAGAATGAAAACATGCATTCTCTAGATGATTCTAGTTTCTAAGTTTCTATCTCCACGATTACGTCATGTCATTATCAAGTCAATTTTCTATTTGAACCACACAAATAAATTTTCACAAGTAATTTTAAATTTTGAATTATATAAAAAAGAAAATGAGAAGAAGAAGAAAAAATAAACTAATGGACTGAACTTGTGTGAAATTCTACTCTGTTCATTAACAGAAGTGGCTGCGAAGGCTCCCATGGTCACGTTAAGAAAGAGCACATTTGTGGACGGCCGTTGGGCCTATGTTTCAATGAGAAAACTGGTGACCTTTATATTGCGGATGCTTATATGGGCCTGCTTGTTGTGGGCTCAACTGGTGGACTGGCTACATCACTAGTAACGGAGGCCCATGGAGTTCCTCTTGGATTTACCAATTCCTTGGATATTGATCAAAGTACTGGTGTTATATATTTCACGGACAGCAGCACCAAATTTCAAAGAAGGTGAGTACTAGTAGTAGTGTATAGTAAATTTTTTTTTCACAGGACTATTTTACCTAAAAAAAACTTCCTTTCACATGACAGAATTTACAATGTTAAACTAATAATTGATGAAAAATAACTACAAAACATTAGAAGAAATTTTTTTTTCCTGATGTTTACGGAAAAAGAAAAAGAAGACAAAAGTACTCATTTGCCCTTGGAAATATATATATATACCCTTTTAAAATTTGATATGTCATTCTACTTTGTTAAAAGAGAAGATCAAAAGATTCTCCAAATTAATTAATTGCTTATATTTTTTTATAGTTTTGTGTATCTAATACATATGTGTATATATACTAATGTAAATGTGTCAGAAATGTTATCCAAAATGTATACAGCTATGTATAAAATAACTGATACATTATCCAATGGTCTGAAGAAATATTTAGGTAATGGGCCAAGTCATATGTTTATCCCATCTTTGACATCACATGTTTGAATGCATCCATACCTGGCCTTGGGAAAAGGAAAATATTAGCTTAATCCTCGGAACCCCCGGGCTACTAACGTCCACTATAAAATTATCGTACAGTAGAAAAAGTTACTTTTTAGTACTTATTATATATGATCTCATTAATTCAGAATCCTCGTAATTCATAACAGAATTTGCTGAACTCTTATATATGTTATGGGGGGTTTCTGAGAAGAAACAGATAACCTTTCCCATCTGTATGGGCATAAAGTTGACATTCATCAGTTATTGAGATTCTTGGTTTCTATTTTCACGTGCATGCATGTTTCAACTTTTTACTAATTGACTTTTGTTGAGTCATCAGAATATATTTATATTCTACCCTTATCCTCCTGATCACCCTGCATCAAAATTCAAAACATTTGTTATATTTATATCTTAATATTTAATATATATGATAATGTTTTTTTATTTGTTTGTTTGGTGGCAGGAATTATGTTTCCCTAATAGTTAGTGGCGACAACACAGGAAGACTACTGAAGTATGATCCAAGAACCAATAAAGTAGAAGTACTTCTTGACAACCTAATGTTCCCAAATGGGATTGCACTGAGTAAAAATGGCGACTTTATACTAATAGCGGAGACTACCCGTTGCAGAATACTCAAGTTTTGGCTAATTGAGTCGAAGTCTGGACAGGTGGAGGTTTTTGCAGAACTTCCGGGGTTTCCGGATAATATAAAGAGGAACGAGAAAGGCGAATTTTGGGTGGCTATAAATTCAAGAAGAGGAAAGGTTTTGAAATGGATTCTTTCGTGTGAATTGATAAGGAATAATATTATTGGATTCATGACTACTCAGCTTCTTCCTTGTGATATTACTAGTGCATATTCACATTTGGCTGACTTTTTTAGGCGCAGTTTAGCAGTCAAGTTTAATGAAAATTGTGATATTTTGGAGAAATTGGAGGACCGAAAAGGAAAGAAATGGAAGCATGTTAGTGAAGTATATGAAGAAGAAAATGGTAATTTGTGGATAGGTTCTATCAAAATTCCTTCTGCTGTTAATTTAAAGGTACCCGAATCAAATATGTAGCAAAATAAGATAGTGGAAAAAATAAAATAATAAATAATAATTTGATTGAGCTTTTGTCAATAAGTGCTGATAGATAATGCACCACAAGTTTAGAAAGAAGTGGTGGTATGAATTCGATTCTCATTCTCTGATTTTGATTAGTATCTGGTCCTGAATCATTCTGAACCTCAATTTTAATCGTGTGGCTCAAATTACTCCATTTGACTTCTTCCCTTTTTGTAAGGTAAAGTTTTTCACGATTTGTCAAAATCCTTTACCCGCCCTCTGTTTCTCCGTCTCCTCTTTTGAATAATCATAGTCTTTAAAAATTATTAAATGCCTAAAATATCTATTTAATATTAAAAAAATTGTCGACAAGACGTACTATTTTTATTAAATTTTAAAACTAACATAACATACTTTATAAAAATAAAAAATGTTATTTTCTCTCGGATTAAATTGAGAATCAATGATTGAATCAATCATTACGTATCATTTGTTTTGTAGTATTTATTTTTATTATCATTATTCGTAAAAACAATTAAAAAAAAATGAAAAAGATAAAATTGAAGATGACCGAGAAATTGAGGATGATATTTGGCCGGCCTTGGGTTAAACTGAATCGGTCAAAGGAAAGCCAAGTGTAAGACGGGGATTGGGGCGTTGAGAATTGGAATTTGCAAACTTAGAGAGAAAAACATTAGTGGAGCCCACAAGTATTATTAACACGTGTCTCATGTCCCACAAATTTAAAATATCACAATAATTCTTTAATATAAAGAATTTAATATATTATAGCTTAAATAAACTCTTAATCAAAATCACAATATATATTTATAAAAGTTCAAATCATTTTAAATATTAAAAATAAAAATAATTTAATTCTTTTATTTAGATAGGAATTGAATTTTGATTATAAGTTTACCAAATCTAAGGTAGATATCCAAAAAAACAAGTGAAGACCAAAAATCCATTTAAGAATAATGACAGCTATACCATATTTTGTGACATTATATGTATATATATATTATATAAATCTATATAAAAAACATTGCACGTGAATTATTACTATTTTTTTCTTCAAATATTTTTATGTATTTTAATAAATTATTTATGTTTATAATAACACATACTAAAAGTAGACGATAATTAGTTGTTAAAAAATAAAATAAAATAAAAAAGGAAAAAGTCGACTCATTTATTAAAGCTACCAACTCAGCTTTACTTAGTTAGATGTGACCTCTAAGCAAAAAGAAAAAGGAAAAAAAAGTGAGGATATTTTTCTTTGATGCTAAAATAATAATTTATTGAGCAATTATACATTTAATTTGTTTCACTTAACAATAAAGTGTGAAAGAGAGAAAAAAAAACAAAAAAAATAAATATATATATATATATGTTAATTTTGACAATAATTCATTTGAATTATTCAAAAGTCATATATTTATGGAAAAATCAAATGTCTTCATATTTTATATGTTAAAAAGCAGGAATAGAAAAACAGAATTCACCATTTATTACAAATGGCACGACAGTAATATATTCGACAAACAAGGGCTATTAGAAAAGGAAGTCCCTCGATTCTCTGTTCTTCTGCCATGTACTGCATATATAAATATATATATATATAGAGAGAGAGAGAGAGACAGAATGAATCCACTCCCGACCGAACGCAACGCCGTAAGCACACACGAAACACCCCGCTACCGAACCATCTTTTCAAGAACATAAAGAAATAATTATTTTTTAGCTGAAATCAAAATCTTGACAGAAGAAATTTTTTGTGCTAATGAATGCTCAGCCATCTTAATTGGGTTTGAATTGTGTAGTGAGAGAAGAAGTATTGAACGAAGAAGAAGATCCTTGAGTGATTAGTTGATAATGGCTACTAAGATGAGGATGGCGAGATCATGGATGCTAACTTCAGTTTTCTCGACAAAAAGGAATTTAACATCTGGGATTTTGTCGGGGCAGGCTAATCGGGTCCATGGTGGCTCATTTGGGCTGTTGTTTTCGAAATTCTTCTCCAGTTCTGTTGCTGCTGCAGCTACAACGACGGAGGAGGTTCATATGGATACGGTGTCGTCTTCGATGGATACATTGAGCGGGTCGAGGTTGTTTGGGTTCGTTAAGGAGTATGAAGATTATAGAAGGGCTCTGTATGGTGGGCTTACTCATAAGGCTCTCCTTGTTGACGCTGTGGGCACTCTTGTTTTGCCTTCTCAACCCATGGCTCAGGTTTGTTTTTCCTCTTGTCTGCATGGTATCATTTGTCTTTGCATGTCAAAATCTGGATATTCTGTTCTGTTTGATGGGAAAAGTTCTGCAACATTTCGAAAATGCTCATTTTGTTCCTTTTCTTTTATTTTATTTTGAAGGAATGATGCTGATTCTTTGAATCAACCATATTATTTTTCTCCATTTTCCCTTTTAGATTTTGAATATTCGTAGAATTTGTCTCAGAATCACTGCTGATTGTTTACGCGATTTTTACCCCTCATTTGAATCTCAGGATTGAAGACCACTCTGTTTTTTTCTTTTTTTTTTTGTTCTTTTAAATTTTGCTTTAGTTCTCCATATTTTTCAGCATGTGATCTGTTTTGTACCTAATGTTTGTGGGTGTATGTTTCTTCGTCCTTCAAAAAAAGAAAAAATAAAAGAAAACTTGTTGTATTTATTACTGAGTGCGAGTTTGGTGCTCTGCAGATTTACAGGGAAATTGGGGAGAAGTATGGAGTGGAGTATTCCGAGGATGAGATTTTGAAAAGATATAGAAGAGCTTATGAACAACCATGGGTGAGATCTCGTCTCAGGTGAGTTATTTTGCTTTATTTGTTAGCTCAGATTGTTTGTAAGTGACCTCAAAATGGTTACTAACAAAATTTGGTAAAATATCTTTTGAGGAGATAGTTTTGTTGGCCATTAATGTCTCTGGAATTTTCTGAATGCAGATATGTGAATGATGGGAGACCATTTTGGCAACACATAGTCAGTTCTTCTACTGGATGCACTGATTCTCAGTATTTTGAAGAGCTATATAGCTATTATACGACTGATAAGGTGAGGTCTACTGAATTACTTTTTAAGTCATCAGTTCTTTTATTGCTAGGTGAAGTATGTGTTAATATCTGTAATAATTGCTTTTGGATTACTAAATAAGCCTTATATTAAACTCTGATTTGTTCATTCTTTAGGCTTGGCATCTCTGTGATCCCAACACGGAAAAAGTATTTCAGGCTCTTCGTGAAGCAGGCGTAAAGATAGCTGTTGTGTCAAACTTTGACACTCGGTTGAGACCATTGTTGAGGGCCCTGAATTGTGATCACTGGTTTGATGCTGTTGCAGTGTCAGCTGAAGTATGTGACTCAAACTAATCTTTTTCCTATCTATTTCTGTTTTACCTAATCATTGTGTACTAACTCTGCCTTTGCATTTGCACTTGTTGTTTCCCGGGAAAAAGGTTGAAGCAGAGAAGCCAAATCCTACCATTTTCCTGAAAGCTTGTGACTTCTTGGGAGTTCAACCTGAGGATGCAGTTCATGTCGGTGATGACCGTAGGAATGATATATGGGGTGCCAGAGATGCAGGCTGCGATGCCTGGCTTTGGGGAAGTGATGTTCACTCCTTTAAAGAGGTATTAAAATGCCTCTTTGACATTCTGTTTTTTAGATTCATGTTTTATGAGTTGTTGAGGGAATATATATGCTCCTGTGAGTTCACCTAAATTTATATATCTCTTTATTTTCAGTTGTTTCATGGGTAAAGATGGGTTAACTTTCAATTTAATGTTAGTGCCTTAGAGATTGGCTCTGCAAGATGAGAGGAGTTACATGTTAAGAGCACATATCCAATTTTCCTTGAAAAAGAGCTTGTATGAACTCTTTATTGGACAAGTTTCTTGTTTTGAAGTTGTTAGGAACATCCGCTATAGAACTTGAATTACGTGGTACTTTGCTTGAGTGAATATTCTGTTTTATTCACCTTGGTAGTGAAAGAGTATCCTCAAATATTTTGGAGCTTCCAATGGTTTTCAACTTTGTCAACAACACTCACTCATCTTCTGGCATACATCAACTTGATCCATGATTTGCTTAGGGGCACATCGAGCCACAACCTCCTTATCCAAGTCCTTAGGAATTGTTGTAGAGTGACAAGCATTCGAAAGACACCCATAGATTTTATGGAGTCAAAAACTTGAAATTTAAGGTGATTGCATCTAAACTATGATCAGTTATTTTTCATGGCTTTGGGTAGCTCATATTAGTTAAAAGTGGTCTGTGTACTGTGCTGGAAGCCCCAGTGGACAATTGTTTCAGCTCTGCTCGCTTTGACTGTGTGCTAGATTTGTAGAGTTGTGGCTGAAAACAGATTTGCTCAATTGTGACTGAAGTTTATCTGGCATATGTAAAAAATATTCACCTTGCTTTACAATTTGTGCGCTTATATAACTTCTTTCTAGAAACTTATTCATGAAGAGATATATACACAATCTTGTTGCAGGTTGCACAGAGGATAGGAGTTCGGGTTTGACCATCAAATGATTGCCTAGCCTAGTCTTCATCAAATGTATAAGGCTCGTCATCCTCTTTCTCTACTCTCTTGCTCACTTGTACATGTTGCTCTCTTTTTAGAGTTCTGAGGATGCTTGTAGAAGCTATGTGTAGAATAAATGTAGCCAAAAGAAAGGGAAAAGAAAAGAAAAAAAAAAAATAAGGGGGGAAAAGCTCATGTAACTTGGATGTTTCTCCATGTTGTCTAAGTTTCTGCAATGTTTGAAGTTTTTATTACATATGGTTGTTTAGTTTGTTGTGGATCTTTACCTCTTATAAATGTTAAAACATTCTCATTTCAAATAGATTCAAGTTCAGAGGAGCTTCTTTTTTTTCCAAAATAATGTTCATTCTTTTTTGGGTCAACAGAGAAATTCAAAAAATGTGATAAAAACACTCTTATCAGATGATGACTGAGTATTCCAAATAACTACAATTAGGTAATAGGCATTCCACCATCTCACTTTTGTTAGTGGTTTGATGCTTAAATTTTAATTCGGTTTTTATAATAAGTTATAGTAATAGAGGATAAAATGAATATTTGATAGGAATTAAATAAAATATAGAAAAAGGGTTTGTAAAACAAAAATAAAGAAAAAGAAAAGAAACAGAAAAATGGAAAAGCGTAATTTGAACTATTGTGGTCCGCCAAACGCACACGAGAAAATGCTCGGAGGCGGGAAATAGAAATATTCTCTCTTGAAATCGAATTTTACCTCTCTCCGTCCTCCAACTCTGCCGTTTCTAGTCTAGCGGCTGCTTAACGTACGGCGATCATGGAGAGGATTCACGTCTCGGTAAGAGCAAGGCCTCTTTCTATGGAGGAAGCGAAGAGTAGTCCTTGGCGAATTTCTGGGAATTCCATTTATGTCCCTAACCAGTCCTCTAAATTCGAATTTGGTATGTGTCGGTTTACATTTTTCCACGAAATGGATACGCACTCAAGCTAATTTAGTTTCGTTTTCTCTTACTGATTTATGCTGGAATTTCCTACTTTCTTTGCAAAATTTGGGGTTTTAGATCGAATTTTTGGCGATGAATGCAAAACTATGGAGGTTTACTGCGCTAGGACAAAAGATATAGTTGCTTCTGCAGTCCGGGGATTCAATGGTATGTTTCTGTTTCATTGTTATTGTTCGCATTATTATTTATTTTAATTATGTAATCAAGTGAAATTTCTTTTAGAACGTAAACATAATTTATTTTCTGGCTATTAGGATGTACTAAAAAGGCCCAGAATTATTTTTCCATACTTAATCTAATGCTAATTGAACTCCATAATCAACAACATATTTATTTGCTGAATGGTCTATAGCTTGAGTTTAATATCTGTTCCCTCTTATCTACTCCCCCAAGGGACTGTTTTTGCATATGGGCAAACAAGTAGCGGAAAAACACATACTATGCGTGGATCAGGACTTGAGCCAGGAGTTATCCCTCTGTCTGTTCATGATTTATTTAATATAATTCAAGAGGTAAGAGTTAATGTTTAAGCAGTTCATGGCCTTTTAACAATTTTCCTTTGCTAAGTTTTCTTATATAAGCATCCGGTCCTAATGTGATTTGGTTTATCAATGGGTGAATGGATGTATCACTGTGAGGGATAGAGTATTTACATATATGTGCTTTATATTTTAGGAAGTTGGTCGGGAGTTTCTTTTACGTATGTCCTATATGGAGATCTACAATGAAGACATAAATGATCTATTAGCTCCAGAGCACCGAAGACTGCAAATTCATGAAAGCATTGAGGTACTCATTTATCAGTTGTCTTGCCCACGTGACAAAATGACAGTTACATCGTGCAATTTTTTAATTTGTTTGTAACATGAAGCGAGGAATATTTGTTGCTGGTTTAAGAGAAGAAATTGTAGCCTCTCCAGATCAAGTCTTGGGACTTATGGAATTTGGGGAATGTAAGTTCTGTTTTTCTACTATTCTAATTTCCTCTGCTATTTCCTCGTAATCTCTCTCTCGTGCTGGAGTTCGACTCCTGAGGTGTCACTGGGAGAAAAGCATTCAGATAATGATATCCACTTATCTTTATGTGGTTTAATTTTAGCGCTTATAAGTAAATTTCTCCATGTTCCTTAAAAAGTTCTGAGCATCAGAAAGTCTTTTCCAAGTTCTTTGTTAAGATGCTCATAACTGCCTTTGGTCTTTATGTTTTGATCTTATTTTGCCATGTGCTGTTTTTACTCCCCTACATTATGACAAGCACAAAGAAAAGGGTGGCACTGGGGTGATGGAAGTAACCTGTTTGGGTGTTTTGGTTTTTGGTTCCTATCTGTTTAGGTTTCAGTTTGAAAATAACTTTCAATTTCCATTTCCTCCTTTTGCTTTACAGCTCATCGTCACATTGGAGAGACAAATATGAACGTGTATAGTAGTAGATCACACACAATATTTCGCATGGTATGTCCACTTTTGATTTGATCTTCTTGAACTTGAGTTTCCTTATTTCAACCTAATAAATTTGATTATGTAGATCATTGAGAGTAGGGAGAAAACTGAGGATGCTGATGCTGAAAATTCATGCGATGCAGTCCGTGTATCTGTTCTTGTATGTGGTTGAGAATCTTCTCTTTTCTACTCTCCATTTACTGAAGATCATTCTTAGTAACTACTACTACACAGTATATTTTGCATGGGCTTTTTTATTCTCTGAGATCCTTCTGATTAATTATTACTTTCCTGTACTTTGGTCGTTGTATTGTTACTCAGAATTTGGTGGACTTGGCGGGCTCAGAACGTGCTGCAAAGACTGGAGCAGAAGGCGTTCGTCTTAAAGAGGGCTCCCATATAAACAAGAGTCTGATGACATTGGGAACTGTGATAAAAAAACTAAGTGAAGGTGTTGAGAGTCAAGGGTATGCCTGTTCTGAACCATGCTTTTTGGAGTTATCATCCTACCTCTAAACAAATGTATTCATTCCTGCAGTGGTCATGTTCCATACCGTGACAGCAAGTTAACACGTATTCTGCAACCAGCATTGGGTGGAAATGCAAATACTGCTATAATATGCAATATTACTCTTGCCCAGGTGGTTACACAACACATCACTTTTTCCACTTTAGGTTTTATTATCTAAAGTACACAATTTTTTGGGTTGTTTTGGTTTTTCTAAAAGATTAACAGGGAGGTTCTTTACCTTGATTCTGCATATACTCTTATGTGCTACAGTCTTTCCATAATTAATTTTAAAAGAAAGTGATTTTTAAATTTGTACCATCAGAAAATCTAACCTTTTGTTGTATGTGTAGACAACTTCTTTTTTTCAACTTGAATGTTTCACTTCGTTTCATGTCATTTATATTTATTAGTTCTCTCCAGGCCACAAACGATATCATATCCGAATGTCTTTGCTTTGTTGCAGCTAACAGTTCTGCCTTTGCATCTAGTTTCTCTTATTGGTTTTCTGGACTCATTCTTGTTTCTCTGGGCATTCTTATGATAACATGCATACAGATTCATGCTGATGAGACTAAAAGTAGTCTTCAATTTGCAAGTAGAGCATTACGCGTCACAAACTGTGTCCACGTGAATGAGGTAAATCGACCAACATTCAGTCGTGCTTCTGTTATATTCTTGTTTCAACTACATTAAAGAAACATCATATGAAGTATTCCTACTTGTTTCATTTGATTATTGTAACTTAAAATTCTTTTTCCATTATTTGTTTGTGGTTTTCTCCCTATTTGGCATTTAACCTCGTGCACAAATTCATGGCAGATTTTGACAGATGCTGCTTTGCTAAAGCGTCAAAAGAAAGAGATAGAGGAGCTTCGTTCCAAATTGCTGGTTGATATAGTTTACAACACATTTTGCAGTCTGTGGTTTCATTTTTGTGGATTTGTCCAGAATTCATCTGATTTTTTTGGTTTTACTTGTACTTAAGGGTTCCCATTCAGAACATCTTGAAGAGGAGATTCTCAATCTTCGAAATGCTTTGTTAAAGGTTTCTGATGTTCAATCTGCAGTTCCTTTCTTAATAAAAAACGTCAGATTTCTTGATCATGAGCTTTACCACAGGCTGAATTAGAGAGGGAAAGAATTGCTCTAGAGCTGGAAGAAGAAAAGAAAGCTCAGGCTGAACGTGAGAGAAGGCTGCAGGAACAGGCCAAGAAAATTCAGAATCTGAGTACTATGGTGTTGTGCTCAAACAGAAATGACGGTCATGATTTCTATAAGAAGGTATATTAGGGAGTGGTATGGTCCAAAAGGAACCTTACCCTGAAGTTCCCATTTAGTTTAACGTCCCTAAACTTCCGAAGTAATTCTCAGACATTCTCTTTCCTGTAAAGGACTTAATTTAGAATTTCCATGGTATTCAAGCTAATATTTCTAAAGAAGGAAAGTACACTCCTTTTCCTCGAAATTGTTGAATTTTCAGAGAATAAGATATTCATGCGGAGTTTAAAAAAACGTTACAAGAAATTAGTATCTCGGTATGTTACTTGAAATTCTTTATTAATATTTGACATTAGGACTCAAAAAATCTTTATCCCATGGAGCAATTTTCCTTGTTGAAATTTTCTATGAGAACTTCGATTATTTAAAAAATTTCATGACGGTTTTTGTATGTGCAACATTTGATGGAGGGAACTTCTGTTCCTTTTATTTTCCTTTATCTTTTATCTTTTGGTGTTTTCTATACTTATGTATTTGATTGTAGGAGAAACGACGTGATACCTGGTGCCCGGGGAATCTCTCTAAGGAGAGTTCAAGTAAGGTAGTAATTGGTTCTGATTTTGCTCCTCTTGCAAGATATTCATGAATTCTGATTATTTTTAACCAGTATTTTCTCGGGTGGTGATTTAGTTATACCCAATGGAAAAAGAAAAGGGTTCTGCGGTGAAGCCTGGAAGAACAGCAAGTGATGTGGGGTCATTGCTTCCTTTTGAAGAGCTAGTAAATGAAGGACCAACAACTTGCCCATTCAAGGAAGAAGAAGCTAGTAAAAGTACTTTGAAGGAGGACTCTGCACTCCCTAATCCAAGTGCTCTGTTGCATGTTACCAACAGGAGAAAAACAGCACCCAAAAAGAAAAGCTTAGAAGTGGTTTCTCTACATTCTTCTCTATTCTTCTTTGTTTATATCTCGAGGTTCTCTAGCTTATTATTTGTTTATTTTGCAGAACAGTGAATTAGCACAGATTGAAGCAGAGTATGAGGATTTGGTTCTAAAGTTTGAAACTGAGGTTACTAATTCCTTTTTTTGGTGGGTTCTCTATGAAGTTATTATCATAATAGAACTTTAGAGTAACCTTTGTCTCTTCTTTCCAGAGAACCATGAACGAAATACAGCTGGACTACCTGAGAAGGAGGCTTGCTGTGGCTGGTCTGTCTCAAGATGGGAAATATGAGATCTATTTTCCTGAGCAAAATGGAGAAAAATCTCATGGAGCTGTAAATCAACAACTGAAAGAATCAGAAACTATTCTAATAATTAAGCAGCTTCAAGATAAGGTTCTCCTTGCTCATTTTTCATTTTTTCTCCTCATGTTATACTGCATCAATCTGCATAATTTTTCGTCATTGCTTGTTTGATAATTCTCCAGATTTTCTAAATTTTGTTTAAAAATCTATCATTTTTCTTGTAGATCACAATGTTAGAGATGGAGAAGTCCACAAGCCAGAAAAATTTGGATAGTGTTGTTGAATTGGAAACTGAAGAGACCTTATCAGCTAGGGAGAAATACAGAGAGGTAATCATGGTCAGATTTATTTTGCTTCACCTTTTCAGCTGTAATTCTTAATAGCTATCATGACATATTAGGTTGTGTATATTTGTTTCTTCAGCAATCAGCATAATGCTTTTGTTATGTAATTGCATTTCTTTATTAGCTTTATGCAGCACTACTGGATGCTCAAGAGGAGGTGAAGGTAGCTCATGAGCAACTCCATTCACTTCCAAACGTAAGAGAAGTTGATTTTAGTGCAAGTGTGTGCATATATTGATTATTCTGGGTGGTGGTGGTGGGTGCTTATAAGTGATTGATGTTACAAGCCCTAAAAATCTAACAAACTTCTTGTAAAATTTGATTCTGTCAAGCTATTGATGGAAATTAAAGAATTGACGTTAGAAGTGGAGACCTCGAAGAATCTTGTCAAGTTTGCTTCGTCAGATATGGGTGAAGTTTTAAAGTATTTTTCTGCCATCGGAGGGGAAATCACTGTGAGTTCTATCATCTTGGGGACATAGATAAGAAGATTGCTTGTTGTCTGTGTATATTTTGGTACCTTATATGAGTAGCTAGCACTATCAGATGGTTATTTCTTATCCATGAATACATGGATGCAACTGCAGGATTTTAGATCTTTACTTCTCCAAATGTCTGTGGAAATAAAAACAGTTACTAGCAACTATGAGAAGATAAAGTTGTTTTTGGAGCACAAAGTTAGTGGTCTGGAGGATGAGAAGGTGCTTTCTTTTCTATGTAAAATACTTCAAAACTTGATCGTTTGATAATTTTAACCATTGGTAAGGTCCTGATAGTTACCTTTATGGAATAGATTTTTCTCCTCAATCACTCCTTAGAGCTCCAAAATCAAATCCAGGAGTTAAACCAAACTTCTACAAAGGCACTCTCAGTAAGTTCCTTTTTTTCTTTTTCAAGTTTTGCAAGCATTTGTCCTACATTACTCAACCATTTTTTTATCTTCACCAGGAATTCTCCAAAGAATATGAGGTGGAAAAGTCTGAATTGATTTGTCACATTCAAGCTCTTGAGAAGGAAATATCATGCTTATCATCTTGTTCCTTAGCTAGGGACAAAGAAAGCTTGAGAAAAGAATTGGAAAAAACAAAGACAAAGTTGAGAGACACAGAATCAAAGCTAAAGAATTGCATACAAGAAAAGACAAAGCTTGAGGTATAAATAATCAGTCTTTGCTTTAGCAATGTTCATCTTATTCAATCTGTGCCTCATTCAACCCTGTGCATTCTATTGATTATAGGGGGAGAAGGCTTGTGCAGAGAGGGAAAATAAATTCTTAAAGAATCAGAAGAATATTCTTGAGCGTGATATTAGTAAACGAGATTCAGTTGTTGGGAGAAGGTGTGATTCTGCTGTTGAAAGGAGCTCCAGTGTGTTTGAACTAAAACGTGGAAGGAGTCCAGCCATAGCTGTTGACCAAGTAATGTCCAAATTGCAATTGAGATTGAATTGTACAAAAAAATTTCTAATTACATCCTTTGTGATTGCTATGCTACTTCTTAAATTTCTACCTCATCTATAACCTTTAGAAGATGTGGGAATCTAACATGGTATTAGGTAAGATGTCTGGTGGTTAAGTCTTGTCTCCACCCATTGATGTGATAAATGTGTAAATTCAATCCCTCTCAATTAATTACTTTAATCTTTTAGATGAAGTGAAAATTTAACACTGATCACCATTACTTAACGTTTCCTTGCATGTTAGAAATGTCCTGAAATGTTTACAATTTAAGAGTGTTTGGTTCTCTACACAGCATTAGTGTTTGTGCTACTTTTACCATATATTGTTTACCATTCTTACCTTACTCTTTCGTTGTTAAGGATGAGTATAAGAAATTGGAAGTACTTGCATTTGAGATGGAGACAACTATTGCTTCTTTAGAGGAGGAGTTATCAGTTGCACATAAGGAAAAGGATGAAGCCACTTCACAAGCTGAAGGTTTGTCCTGCGAGTTACACACGCTGTCTGAAGAGTTAAACATGTCAAAAATGGAGCTGGCTACACTGAAGGAAGAAGTTTCATGCCTTGTAAGCTGCAGTGCTCAATTTTGACTTCATCTTATCTCTGAATTCACACTAGAAATTTTCTGTCAAAGAGTTTTACATTTCTGACACTTCATTTTGTACCATACCAGAAATCAAGCCTTGAGGAATGCATATCTCGCAATCAGAATCTAGAAAACTCCATTAATACATTGTTGGAAGAAAAGGATGAGTTGGCAATGGTATTCGTTTTATTATCTCATTTAGCAACAATATGTCAACGAGTTTTTGTCTCTGTCACAACTTATGCTTTTAAGTTGTTAATCTCCTGTTTCCTCTTTTAACTACAGCAACTCACTGATGCCCTTTTACTATTGGAAGAGGAAAAGGCCATATGGTTTGCAAAGGAGAAGGCTTCAGTCAAAGCCGTTGAAGAAAAAGCAGCCTCATACAATACTGAAATTACCACTTTATTGAAAGAAATTTCAGAGGTAACTAAATTTAAAATGCAAACTGTTTGTTCCTAAGTTTGCATGGATTCTTTTTAATTGACCTCTGCATGGTTCATCTTAATGTTAATGTTCTTGCTATGCCAGATTATTAAGGATGTAATGTTGTTTCGAAGTACCAGCTAGCAATCTGCAACTTTATTGAAATTTTAGGATGAATTTCAATAGTTCCTTCAATACCTAAAAAAAAATGGTTCCATCCTTTTTCCCTCTCTTTTGCTGGGGATGAGGGAAATATTTTAATATAGCTAGCTCTATGCTGGACTCATTTGTCACTTGGTTAATTCAAATCAAACAAAACATTCACATTAAGTTGGCAACTATGGCTTTTATTAGGAACATTAACTATCTGATTTTGATGATTATATTATACCACCAGGTCAAAAGCGAGCTGGAATCTTGTAGAAAGGAATGCAAGGTCCTTGAAGATCAAGTGACAAATTCAGAGAAAAATTTGGAATTGCAGATGAATTGCAGGTTTCTAATATATTTGAACCATTTAGTTGCATTGTTATTCAGTGTTGAATCGTTTAATCTCTTAAAGCTTGGACAAAATTATAGATTTCATATGGTTAATTCTTTTTATATAACTCTTTCTGTTTTGGCATACTAGTTAATAATGCATACTGCACACTGTAGCAGTTCCTTGTGGCATCATGACTTGCTCAATTGAACTCGCTATAAGTAGTAACCTTTCTGTTTGTGATCCAGTGCAGAGAAGTCACTGGAGATTAATCAGCTCAGGGAAGATCTTAGAGTTTGCGATGACAATGGCAAAAGGACTCAAGAGGTATTTCTACAGTCTTTATCTTTGTTATGAGAATCTCTTGCTACAGGAAAAATAATTAGTTCTTCAACAGAAATTAATTTCCCAACTGGAGTTACTTTCTTTGGAGCATCGAAGCACATGTGATGGACTGGGCAAACTTCAAATGGAGTTAGATAATCTTAAGAAAGAGAGAGAACATTTGTTAACTCAGTGTGGGGAGTTAAAACTCCAATCAGTACCTCGGAAGGAAATGCAGGTATTATTATTATTTATCTAGTTCCGCACTAAACATGCAGCATGTAACGTTACGGTAATTTGAAAATGCAGTAATGTAAAAAATAGGATGGGTACTAAGCTTTAAAAGATTATGCGGAACCACAATCTAAAGACTCGAGTATAATCTGAATTGGTGAAAAAAGATGAAAGGGGAAAACAACTAAGCTTGTAGGATTGGTTGTGTTGAATTACATTCATTGTTTTGTAAACTTGGGTTTTTGAGGTCGAATGGTGGGTGTATGTGTGGACTCAAAAATGTACCTTTTTTAATTATCACAAGGTGTCCTTGGGTCCAAAATATAAGTTACATTCACTTTTAATTTAGGTTGAGTTCAGGTTGAGTAAAACTCTTAAATAATTGTATACATAAATACATGTATGAATCAGCATCCGCTCTTAGATTGAATGAAAACTATTTTTGCAGGCATATCTGCATTTTAAGATCATCATAAGATAGAAATGATTATGGTTATTTGGCTAGTCTCTTAACCATATTATTGAAGAAAATTTTCAGTAAATAAAAGAGTTTATGCTTTACCAGACTTGTTTCAGTAAATTGGATAAGATTAGAAAGCTTTATCTTCTAATGTGTTTTAACAGGATCAATTTGTGGCAAATAAGGAGAAGGCAAAACTCAGAATGAGACTTCGGTACACACAAATAAAATTGGATACATTTAGATACAGACACAAGGAAGCTCTAGATGAAATGGATTTCATGAACAAAAAATATGAAGCAGCTTCGACAAAGTTGAAGGATCAGTTGGCTTCTTATGGGATTGAAGTACTTAAACTCAAGAAACAGCTTGCTGCTGTAAATGGGCGCTGACGAAATCTGTTGGTTTTGTATTTGTAGGATATTCTGTGTTGTAAAATGAATAGGGAAACATTTTAGTTTCTTAACAGATCATTAATTTGTACAATTAGTAGCAATAGGTAAACCTAGAATACAGGTATGGTTGTATACTTATTATCCTTCAGAATCCAAATATAATTAAGGAATGAAAAGTTTCTTCTTTGATCTTAATTTCCCATTGTTTGCTACTTGATTATAAAAACATTCTCAATTTTCCTTTTGTTTTGGTTGGAGTAGTCAGTAATTGGAGACTTCTTTTTCGACTTCTCGCCTCTTCCCATTTTGCCTAAATAACATAGAGCACAAATCAAACAATTCCAAGTGACATCTTTTGCAGGGATTCCAACGTCAACCCTAGGAGCGTGGAAAAACCAGAGCTTCAAATAGGGTTATAGCCATTTTTTACTCTGCAAAGATGGTCCAAATATGAGTGCTGCAAACAACAACAATGTGCTAGAACTTCTCTTTCTCCATTACTCTGAGGAACAGAATAGCTATATCACTGATCCTCACCTTGCACAATCCCATTCATTACAGTCCCATGCTGATTTGCAGAGTTTTTCACTAGTTACCTTCTTGAATAGTTGTTGGGCCTCCTGAGTTCTATCTCAACCATCTTCTTAGTGGATGTGAAAGTGCATTTGGGGATGAGTAAATAAACATAGAAGGTGTACAATTTATGAAATCAAGATAGCAAATGGAGATAGGAAAATACAGTTAAGATCAATTCACAGAATGAAAATACATGCATCCTCTATGCTGCATTGATTAACTTCATAACTAATAAGAAATTGATTTAGAATCTATTTAGGTGTTTTCTAGGTTTTTTTTTAAAAATTATTTTATTTTTAATTAATTTAGAAGTCAAGTTCCAGTAGATGGAGGTTTTGTTTAAAATCTATAAATAAAATATATCTCTATGTATTATGAGAGTTTACCTTCAATCAGTAAAGAGTCTAAAATTTGTTTCTGTAATTTTGGTCGTGTGAGCAATCAAACTTGTGGTTTGGTGCTAAGATTATTTTGTTCCTTATGATCAACTATATCCCATCAATTTAGCATAAAGTTCAGAACTAATTATTGCAACAATGCTTATTTGTTTGGTGGAATAGCTTTGCAGGCCTTCGTCCTATATATACACCACATAATTCATAAAAAATTAAAGAATCATGCAGAGCAATGGAAAGGAAAGAAGAAAAGAAACAACAGCACAAAAGGTTGGAAAATATTAAAAGGCACAATACAAGAAAGGAAAAACACACACTCCTTTTTGCAAGAATATCTCTAGTCTCACTTAGCTCACAAATCAGAAACAACGAATTGGAACATATGAGCACACTTAAGATATAGATGTAGGTTTAGGTGCAAATATAGCTTTAGACAATGCTAAATAAGCACAAATTCAGATATTCTGACTTGAACTGTTGCAGAACAGATGAGAGCATCACTAAGCAAAATAAGTGCCATATGACCATGGTTCTTTACTATATTTAAGAGGTAAGAACTCTAGAGGTCTATGGTGCAAGTATCAGAAAAGAAGACTGCAACTATAAATTTCTTGTTGGTCTATTCATTCAGCAATACATACACAGACATGCCCGGCATGACTGTTCCATTAAGTTTCATCATAACATCTCAGAGATTCATACAGTTATCTCAATGAAGAAGTTGTTATATGTTTTTTTTCAAACCAAAAAAACTCGTTATATCTCCTCAAACTACCAGTTTCGATTGGATCAAAAGCTATGGAACCAGCTAACCATGTATAAAAATAGCAATATTTGTGTAGGGTAATCTAATGCAAAAAGCAAATCAACATACGAGGAGCAATCAAGAAAACATAAAAAGTAATTGTCCAGAACAACGAATATAGGGAAACACGTACCAGAAAAGGTACAGAGCACAACAAAGATATTGATGGTAGAGATGTAATAAACTGAGCCCACTTTTGATCAGCATTCAAAAATGTCTTTCAAGCGGCATCCTCCCCTTCATAAAGAGAGCTCCTTGGTAGCTCAATTTCCTGGTCCAAAAAGTCACAAAGAGAAAATTACTGAATGGAATGATTATGGCAAAAATTAATTTCCAAAATCGACTGTACCTTCAATGTACCATCAGGACTATATTATAACAAGGCCACAAGTCACAATGCAAAGAGGTACAACTAACAATTATCCACTTTAATTATCCTATGGCTTCTGTAAAGTTAAACTTCTGAATGGCTTCATGAAGAGCATCAGAAACATTATCTGATGCTTGGAGTGAATCTAATAACATTTTAAAGGTAGAAGCATCCGGATGGTAGCCTCTCTGACCCATTTCCTCAAGGTATTTTTCTGCATCTGTATGTTCACCTTTCTTAAGAAATCCTTGTACAATGACATTGTATGCAATTGAATCAGGGAAACAGCCTTTCTCCTCCATGTTCAGAAGCAACTCTTTGGCTTCCATTAAAAGACCGCCTCGACATAATCCACCAATCATTGTGGTATATGTAATTAGATCTGGATATAATCCTTTAAGAATGAGACTATTGAAAAGATCTTGTGCAAGATCAAGCCTCCCAAGTTTGCAAAGCCTATCTAGAAGGATATTGTAAAACTCAATATGGAGATATGCCCCATCACTTTCCATCTTACATAGTAATGATGATGCCTCCTCAATATCCCCATTCTTGCACAATCCACAAAGCATGATGCAGTGAGTGTGAAAGTCTGGATTTTTGCCAGCAGCCTGCATTTCATGAAATAACTTTTGCGCAGTGATACACCTACCGACACAAAACAAACCTTGCAAGATAGCATTATAAGTACTAGTAGAAGGAGTTAAGCCTTTATGTGGAATCTCCTGAAAGAGATGCATGGCATCATCGATATTTCCTTTCTTGCCATATTCCTCAATCAAAATATTGTAGCTCAAAATGGAGGGAGCCAGGCCCATGGAAGGCATGGTTTTGTCAAATATTTCACGAGCTCTGCCTACATGACCCAGCAAACAGTATCCATCCATCAGAATAGTGTATGAAACAGTATCAGGACTAACACCTCCTTGAATCATGTTACGTAGTAAAACCTTTGCATCTTTTATCTTCCCTTCTTTACATAGGTCATCAAGTAATACATTGTATGTGAAAATATTAGGATAAATATTGAATTGCACCATCTCAGTCAAGAGCTTCTCAGCCTCTTTCCTTTTTCCCACATTACACAGACCATGGATCAAATAACTGTAAGTAATAACATCTGGACGGATGTGCTTCTCAATCATCCCATATAACAAGGCAACAGCTTCAGTAACCATTTTGTCTTTACAGAGACTGTTGATGATAGAGTTGTACACAACCGTATTAGGTCTGCAGCTTCCTCTTTCCATGACTTTTAGCAATTCAATAGCGGTGCTAGTGTTCCCCACCTTACAGAGCCCATCAATTACAGTTCCATACAGAAAAACATCAGGTTCGCACAAATTTTCACGCAGTATCTTCTTGAAAAATTCTTGTGCTTCAAGAATCCTTCCTTCTCGAAAGAATCCTTTGAGTAAGATGCTGAAAGTGTACGCACACGGTGAATAGCCGCGCTTAAGGAAACTACCTAACACAGAAAACCCTGAATTCGTCTGATTCATGAGGCAAAAACAGTTTGTCACCGTAGTCATGTAGTAATTATCAAGCGGAAATTTGTTAGAGAACATATTTTTGAAAATATCTATAACAGCTGAATATTGTTTGATTTTTACCATACGACCTAATAATTTAGTGAAGTCCACAACAGAAGGCAGAGGCCTCATGAGGAGCATTTCATTGTATAATTTTAGAGCATCTTCCAGACTATGGATATTCGCAAAACCACATTCTAACCTCCCTTTGAAAGATTTCTGGTCATCTGCATCAGAATCAATAGGAGCAGAAACATGAAAAGATTGACAGCAAAAACCTGTTGCTACTTTTCGAATACAGAAATACGGTCTCAAAGCATTTGAAAGAGTAGAAACATTTTTCTTCATCTTCGTTTCGCCCCCAACCAGAGCTCCTCTGGTTTCTCTTCCGTACCGCCCTAGGGGTTCGCTGAGTACTTCGTCGGAAAAACCGCCGGCGGGATCCTCAAGTTTTCTTTTGTTTCTCTTTGTCCCCCCTAAGAAATACAATTCAAATAGATATTTTTAGATTTATTATATTTTTTCTATAAAATTTACATAAATAATTCTAAATTATAGGTATTTAATAAAAGTGATCTATATTTTAAATTTTTTGCTAAATTGATCTTAAATTAACTAAAATTAAAATAGGAACAATTTTATCACATATTTAAAATTGAGGACTATTTATGTGAATTTACTTAAGACAGTAGAACAAGAGGAATTTATTTATTTTATTACCATTTTTTATTTTTTACCAAAAATGGAAAAAATGATGGAGAAATTTTCTAAACATGCAAAGCTCTACAAACCCAAAATTATATATATATATATAAAAATAGAAAATAATAATAATAATAAAAAAGAGCAAAAAGTCTTCTCTCTCTTGCGACTGACTGAAGCGGCAGACTGTACCTGTTGCACTTCACCCACCGATTCCTACCGCCATTGCTGCTGATCATTTCTGCCGGCGGTCACAGTAGATACGATAACGCTGAAAGAAGGAACTGTTACTGGGAGGTCCTTTAACCTAGGTAAGTTTTCTTCTCTCGTTGAGGATGAACTCTAGGGTTTGTTTTCTGAATGCTTATTTGGGTTGCTTTTGCGTGATTTTTATTTATGGTAACTGTATGTTGTACTTGGTGGTTTAAGAATTTTCGGGCGGGCCTTGTCTTTGGTGTGTGTGTCATCTTGAGTCAGTGGTGTGGTAGAATCATGACAAGAGTGGTCTTTCTCAAGTTTTATGGTGTGTTAAAGATTTCATATATGTGACACACAGAAATCTTTGAATGCTTTGAAAGAGCATTCCGCTTTCATCCTATCATGGTGATTCTTTAGGGGAACAAGAAAATGAGAAAAAATTGCTTGGCTATGGTTGTTTTCTGGGGCATTCAGCAACTTTTATCAGGATCCACATTGGGGATGCTATTTCTTCTGTGGCTTTCAAGATTGAAAAATCAAAACCCCCTGCCATCATTTCTTTTGATGGGGTTTACTGCTTTAGTTTGAGTTATCATTCTCCCCTTTACAGTGAAGCTGTTGGTATAATTCTGTAGTCGTTTTGCTCACTTTGGCACTTGTGATATTTCTCTATTCTCTCTATAGAAGATCTGTTCTTGTAGACTTGAAGTAAGATACGATGTCAATCAGTGTTCTTTTATTGCAATTTCCAATTGTAATATCAGAATCTTTTGGCCTGCTTATGTATCATTTAATGCATATCTAGCAGAAGTATTAAAGAAATTGCAACATAATTAGATGGTTGAAAATAGTAATATTTTATCTTACTGGTTCATCATGGTTACTGTACAAATCATTTCCTTTGTTGTTCCTTAGCCACAGTTGGCATATTTAAATCCTAATCTTTTGACGTATTGTGGACCAATTATCCAAATATATATGTTTAGTTTACAATCTTCATTGTATTTATTTAGGTATTTGTGTGATATAGTGAGAATGTTATCTTGCTGTAATTAGTATGGAATTAAGAGCATTATAAATTCTTTATATTCGAGTTTGGTATGAATATAAACAGTTTGCAACATCTAGTTGTTTCCTTGTCCTTTTGTTTCCCTCTCCTGAATTGATTACATGACAACGCAAAAACAATATCCTTTTATAGTTTCTTACTATTTATAACTCTTTTTCTTAATAATTTACATCTCTCCCTTAAAAATCAGTTTGGTTGCCACAACTTTCTTTTCATTTCTGAAGATATCCTTTCTTTCAGTTGTGAGATCCTAGGACTTGGGAGCATAAATTTTGAGACCTATTTTTACGAAAGAAATTTACAAGTTGAAAAGTGAGATGTGGCTGCGAGCATGTTTCGCAGTGAAGAAAATGTGCAAAATGGTGTTGCATTTGTAGGAAATATGGTAGATGTTGTGGACCAAGTATGTGACAGAAATGAAGGGATTGCTCATTCCGCGCAAAGGGACATAGTAGGAACAAATGGATGTACTGATTTGGAGCCACATGATGGCATTGAATTTCAATCTCACGAGGCAGCATACTCTTTTTATCAGGAATATGCCAAGTCCATGGGGTTCACCACCTCAATAAAGAATAGCCGTCGCTCAAAAAAATCTAAAGAATTTATTGATGCTAAATTTGCATGCTCTAGATATGGAGTCACACCAGAATCAGATGGTTCCAGCAGTAGACGTCCTAGTGTGAAAAAGACAGACTGCAAAGCAAGTATGCATGTTAAAAGAAAGAAGGATGGGAAATGGTACGTTCATGAATTCATGAAAGAGCACAATCATGAGCTTTTGCCAGCACTTGCATATCATTTCCGGATACACAGAAACATGAAATTAGCAGAAAAGAATAATATAGACATTCTCCATGCTGTTAGTGAGCATACAAGAAAAATGTATGTTGAAATGTCTAGACAGTCTGGCGGAAGTCTTGATTTAGGCTTCCTAAAGAATAGTTTGTACCATGAGTTAGGAGGACGGTCTCTGGCACTAGAGGAGGGAGATGCACAAGTAGTGCTTGATTATTTCATGCATGTTCAGAGAGAGAATCCTCACTTCTTTTATGCAATAGATTTGAGTGAAGATCAGCGTTTGAGAAACGTGTTCTGGGTTGATGCAAAGAGTAGGAAGGACTATAACAGTTTTAGAGATGCCATCCTTTTTGACACCACCTATGTTAAAAGCAATGAGAAAATGCCATTTGCTTCATTTATTGGGGTGAATCATCATTTTCAGCCCATGTTACTTGGATGTGCATTACTAGGTGATGAAACCAAATCCACCTTTGTTTGGCTAATGAAAACATGGCTTAGAGCAATGGGTGGACAAGCTCCCGAAGTGATAATCACTGACCACGAAAAAGCACTAAAGGCTGCTGTTGGAGAAGTCTTCCAACACTCACGGCATTGCTATACTCTTTGGCACATCTTAGAAAAGGTTACTGAAACACTTGCTCATGTAATTAAACATCATGAGACTTTTCTTGGCAAACTCCACAAGTGTATTTTCAAGTCACTGAAAGATGAGGATTTTGATATGAGATGGTGGAAGATGGTAGGAAGATTTGAGCTGCATGAAAATGAATGGGTTCATTCTTTATATGAGGATCGTAAGAAATGGATTCCAGCTTTCACTAAGGATGCATTTTTTGCTGGATTGTCCACAGTTCAACGATCTGACTGTGTAGCTTCTTTTTTTGACAAATATGTGCATAAAAAGATCAGTTTAAGAGAGTTTATTCGACACTATGGAACTATTCTTCAAAATAAGTACGAAGAGGAAGCCATAGCTGATTTTGATACATGGCACAAACAGCCAGCTCTGAAGTCACCTTCACCTTGGGAGAAGCAAATGTCTACAATTTACACACATGCGATATTCAAGAAATTTCAAGTGGAGGTTTTGGGTGTTGTGGGATGTCATCCCAAGAAGGAAAGCGAAGATGGAAAAGATGTAACTTTTAGAGTGGATGATTGTGAAAAAAATGAAAATTTCATTGTCACATGGAATGAGGAAGCATCTAAGGTTTCTTGTTCATGCCTTATGTTTGAATCAAAGGGTTTTCTTTGTAGACATGCCATGATTGTTCTACAAATGTGTGGTCTAGCCAGCATCCCATCTCAATATATCCTCAAGAGATGGACGAAAGATGCAAAGAATAGGCAAGCACCAGTGGAGGGAATAGAGGGAAATCAAACAAGAGTGCAGAGATATAATGATTTATGCAGACGAGCCATTGAGTTAGGTGAAGAAGGTTCTTTGTCTGAGGAGAGTTATAATGTTGCTTTTCGTGCACTAATTGAAGGCCTAAAGAACTGTGCAGATGTCAATAATAACAGTAACCATATTGGTCTCCTTGATGGCGAAGAAATTAATCAGGGAATTCATTCAACCAAGACAAGTAAAAAGAAGACGGCAAACAAGAAACGGAAGGTATGTGATGTGATTTAATGTACTTAATTCAGTTGATTATGTTTCTCTTTCTTGCCATTGGCACAATGTTGAAAACCATATCTTCATTTTAGGTGAAACCTGAGTCCAAGGCTGCAGTGGTTGAGACTCAAGGCGGCTTGCAATCAATGGTTTAGTCTTTTTTGACTTTCTAATTTGTATTGGATTATATGGATAAGTATATATATTAACAATATTTCCATACTCTAAGAGATAGCACTTGTCAAATTATTATGTTGGACCTGCAGGAGAACGTTGGCTCAGATGCCATGACACTCAATGGCTATTATGGGACTCAGCAGAATGTTCCAGGATTGGTAGGAAATCTATCTATAGCCCTTAAGTAAACTATATCATCAATTTAACGTTCTACCTAAAGTGGATTTTTTTTATCTGCAATAACTTTCTACCTCTATTGACTTCATAATTCCATTTTATTCCAGATACAGCTGAATTTGATGGAGCCACCACACGAGGACTACTTTAATCAACAAAATATGCAAGGACTGGTATTTGGTTGCTGCATACCGTTGTCATATTTGCATTTTTTCACTATGCTTCTCCATTAAAAGAGCATGAATTGTTTAAAATGTTTATGGTAGAAGAAAAGTGATTACACAAATTTGTGATGAAATTTAGGGACAATTAAGCTCTATTGCACCTAGCCATGATGGGTTTTTTGCTGCTCAGCCAACTATGCCTGGACTGGTAAAATATTGTACTATGTCAGACTTTATTTCTCTATTTTTTTTTTCTTCTTTTTTTTTGTTCAGATTTTGTAATCTCTTTCTCTCTTATCATACAGGGACATCTCGACTTCCGATCATCTCGTTTTACTTATGACTTACAGGTAACTGTAATTTATGGAGTTTTGTAAATTTTGAAAGTCATTATACATGATCATCTTTCTAACTGTACATGTATTAATTAGGACGAGACCAGTATAAGGTCAAGTCAACTGAACGGTGGAACTGCAAGACATCCCTGAGGATTATTCACTTTTTGTGCCTGATGCAGAACCTTCAATTCAAAGATCTGGTTGTAGAACTTCAGATTTTGTAGCTGCTCTTCGTGACTGACTATAATTATATTTAAACCAGTAAGTTCATTTTCTTACAACCGCTAATTTTTAATTTGAACTAGGCATATCATTCTCTGTGATGAAACAAATTTTGCATTTCTACATCTCTACTGCACAATAACTCCTGGTATTTTGTGGGCAACGCTGTGTTTAACCAGGTTTCTATGCTCTACTTACTCAGGAAAAGGATAGCAGATGATAGAAACAACGTGGCAAACATTTCCCCCCCCCCCCCTTTTTTTTGTACAAAGAAACCTATGGACCCCTAGAAAATTAGTAGTGATATGCATCTTCATGTAAATATAGAGAGAAGGAAAACATTTGCTTTCTAATTAAACACCACCAACTTAACCAAAACTGCTGTTCCAGACTATTTTTTCTTTTCTTACTTATCATCTTCTTAAAGAAAGGGGAAAAAAAAATTAGGTTACAATATACGTGAAGAATATGCGATAGGATATTTGAAATTTTTATTAAAAAATTAAATAAAGAATTAAATTAAGAGATAAAGGATGGCATTGACATGGAAGCACCGAAACACGAGTAATTTGGATTAAAATAAGAAAGCACACGCATAGCAAGCTTTTGAGCAAAAAACCAATATTCTTGGCACGTGCTTCCCTGCAATACCACACGAAAGTAACGTATATGTGCATGCGTTGTTACGTTGGAGTGTGATAATCATAATTTTTAGAACCAGCTTCTTTATTATATATATATATCAATCATTCAACGGAGACTTACATCACATTGTTATACTTACCAGCTACCACTACCTGTTTCTCTCTCTCTCTCTCTCTCTCTCTCTATATATATATATATATTGAAATATATTTTCTCCAATCTTTTAAAATATTAATGAATTAGAATAATTACGACATCTATTGCATAGAATATTAACAAGATTCCTCTTATAATATCATCTTGTGGATTAATCTTTGTGCTTTGTCACATCATTAGTAATTTAAATTATATTTATATTCTACAATTTGAAAATTATTTATTTATTTATTTTTGAATTTTTTAGATAAACTATTTAATAGTTTACTAAAATATTCAAGACATTGTTTTTCTAAAAAAAAATATATAAGTAAAGAAACTCATGCGAATCAAATTTGTATCTATTGGATATAAACTCCAAATTCCATGGATGAAAAAATAATAAAATGTTGCCCCTTTTATGAAAAAGAAAATTCTAAATATAAAGAAAAGAAAAGAGAGTATTAGGTAAGTGAAGCTATAATAAAATTTCGAATTTAAAATTTCACAATAAAATAATTAACCTATAATATATTATGGGAAATATTTTTAAATTTAATTTGAAGAATGGTGAGGTAATGAACTATATATATATATGATCAAGAAGATAGATAAGCTTCAAGGCATTGATAAATTATCTCAAAGAGAATCTTCTTACAAACAGATCGAGACCAGTCAGCTCCGCTCCTCGAAAACTCACCAAAATTAAAATGGTTGCCGCCGTTTCCCCACCATTAATGTGCGGATGGTCGTTGGATGATATTATGGTAAGCAATATTGATCAGAACAAGAACATGATGATGATGAGCAATATCCTCGGAGTCGCTGAAACAGAAACCTCAGATGATTCACTTCTTCGTGATAACGATTCTCCCTCTCCCGACGATGATCATCGGAAACAGCAAGTCCGTCGTCGTCGACACCGCGAGTCCGACGAATTCTCGCCTCCTGAAGAAGAGCACAAAACGGTCAAAAAGCTCAATCATAACGCCAGCGAACGCGATCGTCGGAAGAGAATCAATGGCATGTACTCTTCTCTTCGTTCCCTTCTTCCTCAGCCAGATCAAATGGTTCGTTTCTATCGATCTCTTTTCTATTAGTATTCTATATTGTCTGCTTTGCGTTTAAATTTTATTTTTTAAAATTTTTATATGTTAAACAATTATAATTTGAATTGATATTTCAACAAATATAATATTAAATTTAATTATCAATTTTAATTTTGTGCAGAAGAAATTAAGCATTCCGACGACAGTGTCGCGAGTGCTAAAATACATACCGGAATTGCAAAAGGAATTGGAATCACTGGAAGAAAAAAAGGAAGGTCTTGTGAAGAAGAAGAAGATTGCGAAGGAAGAAACTTCGTGTTCCTTATTATTATTAGAGAAACAAAGGAAAGACCGGTCTTCTTCTTCTTCGGTTGTTTCAGCAACTCGACTCGGCGAAAAAGATATAATGATTCAAATATCAACAACGAAGAATAATAAAGGATGGTTTGGTCACGTACTTTCGAATCTGGAACAAGACGGCTTTGTTTTACAAGATTCATCGTCTTTTGAGTCTTTTGAAGAGAGGATTTTTTATAATTTGCATCTCCACGTATGTACCTTTTTTTTTCCCCCCATTTTTTGTGTATTATTAATTAATTAATGCAGCCGTGAATGATGAATTACTGATGATTATCTGCATACACAGGTTGCTGATGGAACTGAAGTAATTATTGATCTTGAAGATTTGAAGGAGAAGCTATCAAATATGGTGTGTGAAAAGCGTGAAGAACCGTTGTTCCATTTGAATTTTGGATCTAATAATCTATTAGGGTTTTTGTAAAGCTTTCATATATACATAGAGGTGATCAATTAGTAAAGTTGAGTAACGACTTCAACCGAAAGCTGTAAATAGTTAATATCTGAAGCTTTTTATTATTATTATAATAATATCAATAAAACCTTCATCCAGTTTTTTTTAATATATATATATATTTTTTTTTTCCTTTTTATTCTTTATAAAAGTATTATATTTTAAGCAGCTTCATTCACTATTTTAGTATAAGATTAAATTTTACATGCCATGTAAATATGTGGCCTATTACCTCAGTTGGTTAGAGCGTCGCAAAGAAGCCATTCAGTTTTCATTATGTATATATAGAGAGAGAAAGCAATTATTTATAATGTTTTTGATGTAAACTCTTATTTCTGGCCAAGCAAATGAATCCAAAGCATAGTCCAAATGTATTTCTGGAAAGGAATTAATTAATTAATCTACCAAAATATATAGTACGTCCAACTTGATATATTTCGAGAAATGTACAAATTAATTAGTGTAATTACGTACTTTAATTTCTATATTAGTGCTGTAAAGTTGTAAATTCACTCAGTTCAAAAAATAAATCTGATGTGGGTAGGTGCATTATAAGAGTTACTTTACACAAATTTAATTAATTAATTATAAGAGAGAGAAATGGATGCAGTAATAATAGTACCTATAATTTCAAATGTCAAATACACAGTTAGCATTGAAAATTTTGAAAAACACTGATCCAGACTTTAAGGAAATTGGTGGTTTAACTTTTATGGAGTAAAATAATGTAAAGTAGAAGCAGGGGGATGGAGAGATATTTTTGCATAAAATTGGTGTAAGTTTATAAGGAGGGGAGCAGAGGAGAAATATGATTAGTCTGAGGACTTTATTGGATGCATGCAGAATATAAAAAATGTGGCATCGATCAAAGCGATTTTGTTTTGTGTCTTTTATGGTCCTTGGATTCCCGTAATTGCAATACCGTTCACACAAACTCACAAAAGTTAATATATGGATCAAAAAAAGGCGACGAACCCCCAAGTCAAGTTTTCTTAATTTGGTAAAACTTATCATGATGTCCCGAAATAGGACTGTTCCAATGATTCATTCTTTCACTCTCTCTCTCTCTCTCTCTCTCTCTAGGAAGTATATATATATATTGGAGAGAAGAAAATTCATGCATGCATGGACCTTTTCTTTGTGTTTCGTGGATATATTACTTTTGGTCTCATCTAGAATATATAATATATATATATATATATATATATATATATATATATATATATATATATGTATGTATGTATGTATAGTAATCAGTTGGTGGTGGAAACAGAAGTGATCAGATGAAAATGACTTTGTCATAAAGAATTACTACTGCCCATCGACCCTGAAGCCAACACTGAAAGGCAGGCAGCAGAGGAAAACGATTGATATGTATATATATATTGTTCATTTATCCATCTTTGAAGTTTAGATAATGCATTGATATATTTATATATATATATATAGCATGTCAACATTAAAATTACATGTATATATAATATATGTTGTCTGAATCAGACAAAATATATATATAGCATCTGAATCTAGACAAGTTTCAATTGAGAATTAGACTTAGAATTTTCTGGAGAAAATATATAAGAAATAAGTTTCTTGTTTGAATATCCATGAAATTGGGTCCCGACATTTCTTCATATCCATCTTCTTCACTGAATGCCAAAATTCACTGTATATATATATATATGTTCCATCTTTAATACAGCTTTCTTGATTTTATGTTTAGTTATATAATATTTGAACAACCAAAATTAGCTTAACTATATATCTGTCTATGCAAACAGTATTTAATCTAATTTATATTTTTCCATCTAAGATGAACAAAAAGAATATGGGGAGAGTTAATTAAAGTAGCTTAATTTTTAAAAATTAATATGTAAGAAAAACTTTTAGTCATAAATGAATGATTGTACTCTTCGTTTCACTGTCTTAATGATGAAAAAAACAACTTTAAATTCAATATCTTTGTCACCTCATATTCTCAATCAACTAAGTAGTAGTTCCTAAAACCACATTCGTAGAAGATTTATGACCATATAAGCCAATGACTTTTTTGGCTTTTACTAGACATATATATATAAGACTCAAGAAATTTACAACTATTTCAGATAAGTATTTACCCATAATATCCATCAAAAAAAAAAGGCAAAGAGCGAACGAAAGCCTTGACTAAATGACACTTCTGTCGGTGTAATTCATGAATATTATACAATTTGACTTTAAGAGAAAAAATAATAAAAAATTAAAATTCCCGGTGTTTTCAAAAACGAAGATTCTATTGTATAACCCTTGTCTGATCTTTTCAGAATGTCTTATATATATATATAATTTACATAATTTGACTTTAGATTCATCACGATCCTGTATTAGATGAATAGGATGCTTTCATTTGTTTTTAGAAATATCATATATATATATAGAAAGAAATAGAGAACTCCTTTAATACGTACCCTTTTCTTTTACTCTAAGGTCCATCCAAAGTTGTACCAAACATTGACACAATCAATTGATCTTTCTCGTATATATATATATATATATATATATATATATATATATATGTATGTATATGTATGTATGTATGCCTATGTAGAGTACCTTCTGCAAGACTTTCAGTGATGAGTAAATGTAATAATGAAGTTTTTTTTTGTTTTCTTTTTCCATAAATTATCTGGTATATGGTAATACTCAACTAATCTAAGGTGAAGATGCATGAATCAATATACATATACATACACTAAATATATACGTGTGTGTACGAATTTTCTTTACACCCATTTATAGGAATTAAGATTATTGAAAATTAAGTAGGGGACCTCAATTTTTGTTTTCTTAAATTGCAATGGATTAGTGTACTCCAAACTTCTATACATCTTTGTCATGCACGTATCTTCATCTTCATATTTCTTCTTAGTTTTTTTTTGACAAATACCAATCACAAAATTTCATTAAACAACTTTCTCCAGCTTTAATATATTCAATGTATTTACGTTTAAATATAATATATTTTTACAAAATAAAGTTTTAACATAGTTATAACATGAGTTCAGACATAATAAAAATAAAAATATTTTAAATTTAATAAAAAAAATATCAATAGAATTTAAAATGAAATGAAGACAAAAATAATATTTTTAAAAAATAAAAGGAGTTAGATTTTGAAAATTTTAATGATGAACGAAACAAAAAAAGAAAAAAAAAAGGAAAAAGAAAAAAGAGGGAGATTACATAAAGACCCTTTGGGTACGATGAATCGAGTCTCACCTTTGACATTACGTTTTCGGTTGGCCAGGTGACGTGTCGGCTTGACTAAGACAACCGTTACATTCTCTCTCTCTTCACTACTTAGCTCGGCTCCGTAACTCCTTCTTACTTCACGCCTTTCTTCTCTTTTCTTTTCTCTTACAGTATTTGATGGATCCTCCTCGGTGGCCGCGCGCGTTCGGACAATGCGTAATAAATATTTGCAGCTTTAATTAATTTTCTTCTTCGTCTTCTTCTTCTTCTCAAGGATGGTTTAGAAAATATCTCTCTATATATACGTACACACACCAGATGATTTATGATGAGGAGAAGGAGGTTGAAGTGATCAGTAGAGAAATAGAGATAGAAGCCAAAACCAGAAGAGGAAGGGTTTGAGGATGCCGACGACCAGTTTCTTCAATTCAAAATATATAGCTATAATGGTTGTAGTCACACTCTCCCTACTGGTGCTGCCGCTAGTCCTCCCGCCGCTTCCTCCGCCGCCGTTGGTGTTTCTCGGCATTCCAGTTCTGCTCATGGCACTCCTTATTTTGCTTGCATTTTCTCCACCTCGTCCTCCGCCAAATCTCTTCGCTAATTTCTCTTCTTTTGAAAACAAACTCTAATATTAGTTTTTAATTTCTCGGTAGGATTGATCCATGATCGAATAGCTTTAAATTATATATATATATATATATATATATATATATATATTATGTATGCATGTATGTATGGATCCTTCTGCAACTAGTGAATTTAACCTATCTATATTGAATCCTTTGATCTAAGTGCATTGTACGTGACGTTGTTTATCATTTTTCCTTTTTTGTTATTTTTTTTCTTTCAGTGACGTAATCATTTCGTGGAAGTCTAGCTAGATTTTGACATAGGTAGGTAGGTTATAAGCTTATTAAATTCTTTTTTTTATTTTTTTATTTACATAAACACAGTCCAATATACATATAAAACTCCGTTCTCATTATATATATATATATATATATGCACAATTCCAATCCACAGAATTCTATTTTCTCCAGTCTTCGCTCCCAATACATACATATAATATATATCGAATTTGAAAAAAAAAAATTCATAGAAGGTTGAAATTTCCTATGAGAAGCATGGCAGAGTAGTGCCTCAGCTGATGGCTTTTGGCAGACTGGAAAAATGGGGTAAAGAGGTTTTGTTATGACCAACTTGGTTGAACATCTATATTTCTTGGGACTAGTACACTACTCTTCTACGCCTATACGTATATATAGGTTTAACGTTTTCAAGAAATGTATTTTAGATCAAATTTATAAATCAAACATGAAATGTGTAGTTTAAAGTGATATAATGTGTGTGATCAGTCATAGTCATTGTAAACATGAGATTGCAGATTTTCTTATTCTTTTTTGGGTTTATTAATATTGAAGTAGTTTAGGAGGGAAAAAGGAAGATTTTTTTTTTTTTTTTTTGGTTTCTTGGGAAGGGGGAGGATGATTAGGAAAGAAGGGTTTCAGGTATGGACGGAGTACACGAGGAAGAACACTTGCATTAAGTTTGACCGGCTTCATAGATAGAGACACGTGAGAAACATATATATATATATATATATGTTACGAATTGTTTGTTTTGGTTAAGAGAGAGAGAGAGAGAGAGAGAGAGAGAAGAAAGGAAAGGAAAGGGGTTTTTGCTTTGGAGATTCATGAATTCATCTGTATTTGGACATGGAAAGAATCCATCTTTTACAAGGTGGTTTCAACTTTTTAAGGTTATGCTATGTATTACATTTAAATAAACAAAAAAAATATAATATATATATATGTCCTGGATTTCCACCAGCTTCCACTCGTACGGTTACGGCTGCAGAAGAAAAAATATCTACTTTTACTTTGAGCTCTGTGCACTCTTGTATCCATCATTGTATCTGATTATTAATAATAATATCTGCTCTCCTTACATATAATTTCTTTTCTTGATTGTGTTTAAGGAAATGTATATTTGTTTGAGTTATTATAAATATTTTAAGGTTGTCACTTTGATGTTTTTGAGCAATATATTTTAGTTGGTTAATCATCAAGTAGAAATCCCTTTTTGTGGTTGTCTAATTTATTTAATAATGTGGTGTGCTTCATTAATGATCTTTAGACAAGTTTGTTAGAATTTAAGGATGTAAACACACACGTCCTTGATGTTAGTTTCTTGTATTTATTTCATCACTTATTAATTAATAATAGGCGAAACTTTCAGTGATTACTTTTATTAAAGACTCTAACAAATTTTTTTTTTTACTTTTATTAATTTGACTCGAATTTTGATAAGAGTTAAATTTTATTTTTATTGAAGAGAATGTTTCTATAAGTATTAAATCTTCGATAAGTCTGCACTTTTTATTTGTATGTTGTTAAGGAACTAATATATAATAATTGAATACTTAGAATTTAAAATTGTATGTACATAAAATGCATGGATGGTTTTATAAGTATATTAATTTTCAATGTATTTTAAAAGAAAACATTTCTTTAATTTTTAAATCAATTTTTATAAGGTTTATTAATTTTATTTCAAACTTTTATTTTATTAAATTTAAATGTATATATATTCCTCGTACAGAAAACATGTATGCAAGTTTTTCTCCATTGTTGTAATTACAGATATATCCCTATCTCAAGTTTTTGTTTCAATGGTGGACAAGATTCCAGACCCTCAGATCCATATGTGGGACAAAATAATAATTGTTCTCATTCACACCATTGAATATATATATATATATTGTAAAAGAAAGGATTTTCACAAGGGCCAAGTGGGGGAGAAAAGGAAAAAAGGAAACAGAATAAGAGAATCTCCCACTTTGGCCCATCAAAAAATATTAGAGATAAAAATAAAACTTTCTCTACAAAAATATATATAAATTCTATATACATTGAATGGGTACATGAAAAATCATCAAAAATATATTATTAAACCCACAATTCGAAAATATATATATTTTTTAAAAATTACAACTTGTGAACAATTTAAACAAATTATAATAAATAGTTACAACTATGCCATATCGTTGATACTATATATATACATATATATATATATATATATACATATATATATATATAATTTTTTTTTGTTAAGTTGGTTTTTGTGATAATTAAATATTTCTTATGGGACTTTTGTTTTGATTTTAGATAATATATATATTTACTATTTTTATGTAATGATTAACAATACAATACTTATTAATAATGTGAAAGCCAGTTCATACTTATTAACAATACTTATAATAGGGCGACTATTATATAACCAAGAACAAATTTATTGGTATAGAAAATCTGAACCATCCATATATGTATATCGAAATCTGGATATATTGTTTTCATGTTAATGAGATTTACAACTTATTGTACTTTCGGATGGAAAAGGAAGATATTTACATTTCATGCATGCTTTCAGATATGTAAGTGATGAATGAACCTCCCATCTTAGAAAGAACAAACAACTTTCAGCAAATATAACCAGCTTCTGGAAGCTTTTAAGTGTATATATATATCTTCCCTCCATCACTCACTGTACATTGATCAAATGCATTTCTGAAAGATGCTGTCGCTCGTTAAAGATCATCATGCCCTCTGTGCACTAAGGCAAGGATGACTTTTTCCTTTCCAGAATCTTTCATTTATGGCAAATCTCATTTGAAGAGCTTATAAAGAATCTTTTCTATACAGATTCCATCTTTAAAGAAGGCGTTGGTTGCCGCTACTCCAAAAAAATACTTCATCTTGAATAATCAATCACGCACACCCCCAACAATATATTCTATGCTGATTGAAAAGTCACCTGCCCAGCAGCTGTTTGCTCATAATCAGCACAAGCTTCCGGTGTGTCTTCTTCACTTGGTGGAACAAGCTGCCAGAAGAGTGGCAAATACTTGTCCCACTCCTCCAGAATGGCAGCACCCCTACCACTCCCAGTTTTCTCCTGAATAATGGACGATGGCACGTCAAAAGATATAATAACAAGTTTTAAGTAAGTGAACGTGAATTTCTTATAGAAATACAAAATTTGTATTCCCGTGCACTGTGTGATTCTGCACATCCCATGCATTCATATGATTTCAACTTACAACGTGGGCCTGGATGAGATTCTTAAGCTGCATCTGGCCAACTGGAGCAAGAACTCTCTGGATCTTAACAATTTCCTTGTTCACCTGTTACAATTTCACATCAAATGATCAGTAGTAAGCCACAAATTTTTTTTACGATAAATCACCCACTTGGCAAACACACAGACACTGATTTGCATCTATCACAAACCTTGGGAATCAGGGTATCATCCTCATCTAGGATGTAGGCTAAACCTCCAGTCATTCCAGCAGCTACATTTCTACCCACCCTATTTCAAAAATATGTGATAAATGTCAGAGGAAAGAATATGATAATACATCACTCAACAAATAACAAAAGGAGGTGCTTACTTCCCCAGCACCACCACACATCCACCAGTCATGTATTCACAGCAATGATCACCGGTGCCTTCAACAACCGCTTCAGCAAGTGAGTTTCTCACAGCAAAACGCTCCCCTGCTTTTCCGCGAACAAAGACTTGTCCACCTGTAGCTCCATACAAGCAGGTATTTCCAACTATTGTGGCATCCTCGGGGCAAAATCCAGTATTGTCAACAGGAGTCACAACCAATTCTCCACCAGCCATACCCTGAAGCGAATGTTAAGTTTATGCTAAGCACAAATAAGATGACCGCATAATTCTTTGGAAGCTTATTAATGAATATTTCTTATGTCTGTGAATCAAGTAATTTTATGATAAATATAAGATAATAATCTTTAATAAAGGAGGTGGAAAAAATGAAATTGAAAATATTTCCAATGGATACCAACAGGAAAATTGCAAGATAGAAAAGAATAATAAATTGTCCAGCTCAAGGTTTTAATTGTTTTTTAAGTATTATAAAGCTGGTGGCATTTCAAGCTTGGATTAAAGAATCATATTAATAGACAATAGCTGCAAACCTTTCCCACGTAGTCATTTGCTTCCCCTACAAGTCGGATGTTCATCCCAGGGGTGAGAAAACAAGCAAATGACTGCCCAGCACTCCCCGTGAATCTGCATTAAGATTCAATAACAATAATAAATCAATATAACAGTAAATCTCTGTGAAATATTGCAGTCTATATTATTACAGATGCTTTACGTGATATTGAGCTGCCCAGCAAATCCAGTGTCCCCATATCTCTTTGCAACTACACCTGCAATACGGCCACAAACAGCACGGTCCACGTTGTAGATTGATACAGTTTTATTTACCACCTTTTCATTCTCAATTGCATCTGACATCTGTACAAGTGAAAAGAACATTTAGGAGTTGGGGGAAATTTTTTTGAAAAGATAAAAACAAAAATATAGCGGGAAAGTGAATAGAAAAAGCACACAAACATATCCTTTACTTCTTCCCTCAGTAGCATAGTTCAAAGAAGAAAATAAAATTGAGATCTACTGTTTCCAATCTATAATATTTATCATAAAACTTCGTCCACATTTCAACTAAATTTATGCGAAAAATGTAGGAAGAGGAAAAGCAATCTAATGCATCCAAAAACATATTAGGTTACATGAAAATTCAACAATGCACAAAACGGTCCCAAAAGATGAATTTCAATTCCAAAATAGTTTCCCCAATCATTTCAAGTATGCCTAAAAGTAAATAACAAGAGACGGAACAAATTTCCAGCACTAAAAATAAATAAATCAAAACCGAGCACTCCTGCAACACAAAAGCTATATAGATAGAGTAACAGAGACATAATCATATACGCAGTATGATACTACCTCTAGATCTGACAACAAAACATCATCCAGAACTGGACCATTGCTGTGAACCTCCTGGTTCCTAATAACAGTGCTGCTCCACTTTGGTAAACCAACATTCTAGAAAGGGGAAACAGAATAGCATCATGATAGAAACGATATAAATCAATTGCATAATGATCAGGAGAAAAGGCAAACTTTTGGATCCATACTGAAAGAATATAACTAAGATCAATATGTTGAGTCTTCAACAACGATATATCGCGGGCTCTTAATAGCTCTGTGTGCCCAATAACATCATCCAGTTTCTCATAACCCAGCTGCGCCAACATGCCTCTTACCTATCAAAATATCATCAGGAATCTATAAGATCGTGCTGAAGTAGTAATGCTATTAAACATTTTTCTGAGATTGAAAGTTAACCACTAAGAACACAAGAAGAAGTATTTACCTCCTCAGCAACATATAAGAAGTAGTTAACAAGATCACCAGGCACACCAGGAAAACGAGCTCTTAGTTCTTCTCTCTGAAGCAAATCAATAGAGTTTTAGAAATGTTGTGGTAACATGAATCAAGATATTGAGAAAGGAATCAAAGAAAATGCTTTATGTATCAAACAAATACATTTACCTGACTTGCCACACCTACTGGACAATTATTTGTGTGGCAGATACGAGCCATAACACAACCAGTGGCAATCATTGCAACAGAACCAAATCCATATTCATCGGCACCCATTGCTGCAGCCATTAGAACATCCATTCCACTTTTGAAGCCACCATCAACTCTGAGTATGACTCTTTCTCTGAGCCCATTCTCAATAAGCGTCTGTAGAAGAGAAGTATATAAGAAACAGGAGGGCAAATGAATCTTCTTCATAGTGAATAAGGGATATCACTTTCTTTTCAGTCTAAAAGTGGGGTACAAACCTGGTGAGTTTCAGTAAGTCCAAGTTCCCAAGGACCACCTGCATGCTTAATGGAGCTTACCGGGCTGGCTCCAGTTCCTCCATCATGTCCTGATATCTGAAGAGCAGAAAATTGGTGCGAATAAAATATAACAAGCATTGATTAAAAAAATTTCTTGAACTCCATCAGAAACTACAAAAGATTTCCCTGATCAAAATGAGCCTATCAACATTTTCAGATCAAACTGACAATAGTAACCTTGGCAATAACTGTTACCAACCTGATTACAAGTTCCCTGGTGTAAGTTTATATGGACTTCAATATCAGAGACAGAGGAACATGAAGGACCATAGAAAAACTTCATATAGATATGCACTCAAGAATTTAAATATTAACAAAAGATCATGTCCATGTTGATCATCCCACTCTTCTCTGTTCTACCTTAGAGAATGCTGTGAATAAAGTGTATTACTAGAAAATTTGGATATCTATTTCAGTCTTTCACTTGTATTTGTTTGTATGCTACAAGACAGTCCATGGAAGAAAACACATATCTGCGGAGTTGGAGAAGTAATAACTCATGTTCAACAGTTATTTAACAAAGTCAATTTAAATGTGTTCCCATTTTAATTTAATACCACTGGTGACTGCTAGTTGGTACCTGTATAATATCAGCATTACCCTTCGCAACCCCTGAAGCCACTGTTCCAATGCCAGCTTCTGCCACAAGCTTTACAGATACTTTCGCCTTGGGGTTGACCTGTTCAATTATTATTACTCAGAAAATCTTGACTATTACAGCTCGTATGACATACAGTAAATCGCACTTCAGTAAATATGAATTCACGCATCATCCAACACGCATACCTGATGAAGGTCAAAGATCAATTGAGCAAGATCTTCGATGGAATAGATGTCATGGTGTGGAGGAGGTGAAATAAGAGGAACTCCAGGTTTTGAATTCCTTAATCGTGCAATGTAAGCACTAACTTTTTTCCCTGGTAACTGACCACCCTCACCAGGTTTTGCACCTTGTGCAATTTTAATCTCCAATTGATCAGCATTTGCTAAAAATGTTGGTGTGACACCAAAGCGACCAGAAGCAACCTGCAAAATAAATCGTTAAATCTTGCTCTACCTCATCCAGAATTGCATAATAAAGTGAGAAACTGTGGCGGGAACTTGATTATAGATATTTTACCTGCTTGATGGCACTAGTAGCGGTATCCCCATTTTGAAGACCTTTGAGGTGCGGGAGCGTAGGAGAATACCCATCAATAACATCAGTCAGGGGCTTCCAGCGAATTGGATCCTAAATAGTGGTAGCATTAACTATCATTAGTAATTGACAAAAACAAAATTGAAGAGTTAGTTTATAGATCAAGAAATGAACAATCATTCTCTTGCTGCAAATACATCCAATACAGAATACTTCAAAAATTACCTCACCACCTTCTCCAGAATTTGATTTTCCACCTATTCTGTTCATTGCGATTGCAATTGCCTCATGAGTTTCCCTAGAAATAGCTCCAAGCGACATACCACCAGTACAAAAACGCTGTACAATAGATGAAGCAGGCTCGACCCTTCCCACTGGGATTGGGGATCGATCACTTTTGAACTCGAGAAGATCACGGAGAACCTGTAGCAATTTTAATTTTCAAAACCCTACTTGAACACTGATTCTTTTAATCAATTTAGAAAAACTGTGTCTTGCCACTAAAACAAAGGAAAGAGAGAAATCAACATAAATTCCACTAGTCATCAATTTTTCATTGTGCTCATTTGATAGGGAAACTACATATGAAACCACATAGTCTGAGCAACTTCGATATGGGAAGAGCAAATTATTTTCCCAGCAACTCACATTCACAGGTCGAGTAGCCAAATGTTGCTGATAAATAGAATATGCACTTTCACTTTTTTGTCGGACAGCTTTGTGGAGCAATTTTGACATCTCCGGGTTGTTGCTATGATACTCCCCTATAATGAAAAAGAAAGGATTTTTAGCAAAAATTATCTGACAGATGAAAAAGCAACATTTCAACAACAGAACCCCACAGTTTCTTTTAAGTATGTTAGCATCACATGTAATACCATCCATTAAGCATAAATATATTTGGTAAGCACATATTAGAAATTATCCATAATATTGTACGACATACAGCACTTTGCAAAATATAATTATGATATAAACATGAAGATGATATACCTCCTGGTCTGAATTGTATAAATCCAAAATTTTCAAGTCTTTTAGCTGTATCCTCAGAGAAAGCCTTTACCCAGAATGATAAATTCTCCCTTGCCAACTGCAGAAAAAAAAAAAGATATATGGAGTTATATAAAACTGTAGAAGCTGATAAATATTTTAAATGGCAAGAATCCTCATTGCCAGATTTCCTGTAAGATAAAGAGAATCTGTTCGTCCTTAAGATTTTGCAAGGGTAGGTACTGGAAAAAATATGCAGGTGCATTCCTTGTCTCCCTCAGTAGGATGCTGTTGGATCTCAAGGTATTGAGCTCACTTTTTCTTTAGTCAAGGATATTGAACAAAATAATGCTAGGAGCCATCTAAAATAGCAAAAGATAATTTGACAGACAGCAATTTCTCAACTGAAAAAGCGGTGACAAACATTTTGCTAATTTTACTCTAATAAAGTTATACACAAATGAAAGAAAATTTTGGAAGATATTTTTCCTAAAAGATTTATGGTTTAAAGGACTATATTACCTCATCCAGGGTTAACCCACCAATACTTGATTTACTCCCACAGAATGCAATGTCAACTACTTCTTTTCCCAATCCATAAATCTCAAATATCTGAGCACCGCAGTAACTGAAACCAAGAAACTTGTGAGAAGGATATCCAAAAGGGAAAAAGAATCTGCAGACCCCACCTCACGCAAGAAAAAATGGAGATATGGCAGATCACCCAAAAAGTGGATAGAAATATGCAATAAGATTAGAATAAACAAAGGGATGAATAGTAGAAAAGAAAACAACAAATACCTTGAGAGTAATGAGATACCCATTTTGGAGAGAATTTTAAGAAGGCCAGATCTAACAGCCTAAAAAATGGGGAAAAAAATATTAAAGTTCAGCAAGCAGTGATGTGGACCAATTGCAGTGAATCAACAGTTTTAAGCATTAGAAAACAACCAGCATCAACTAGAACCTTAAGGCAAGGCACAACATACAACAAGGAAGATACATGGCATTTCCCTTTTAAAACTCTTTTATTTGTTGAGAACCTTGATCTAGAATAAATAAAACACATAAGGATAAAACAATCTATGTCATATTAGAGAGAAAATACAAATCAAGAAGAAAATTTCTAGTTGCAATGGCGCAAAGTCCAGGAAACAAAAGTATATTTTGAGTTGTTGTGAATTCCTGTTTACTATGCAGAATAGTTTCATCCCAACTAAATCCTAAAGTCAAATGTGTAAGACTTTTAAGGACATTTTCACCCACCATGTTAGTATGTGTATTAATATGTCCCTCCTGCTAATCAAGAACCGGAGCACTTAACAAAGATAATTTTGATGAAATCTAAGCTAAGAAAGACTAATTAGCTTTAGCAAACTTAGGCACTCTTCCATGCTATTAGGGACTTGGAAAGAATTCAGATCCGAAAAAAAATGAGCTATTAGTTTGGCTAACATGGACTTATATGGTTTGTAAATAGAACAGAAGCCACTTGACGACAAAACAGAATATGTAAGTATTCTAAAACCAATAGCCCAGCCCAGCAAAACCAAATGCTTGCAGGACGCATTCAGCAGGAATCTCAATGTATTAGAGGAACTCAAACAGACAACATCCATGAAAAGGTTAGTTGGTAGGATTCCAAGATCTGACAGTAATATATAAAGAACAGAGAAAACAACATAAAACATGATTACAAAGAACATAATGGTAATTTCTTGTTGAACCTCCCACAGAAAGGAACATAATCAAATAAATATCTTCATTTAGTACAAAAGACTAAATAGATATAACTGAGGAAACAAAAATGCAAAACCAAAACATCCAGGATTTTGTATAGAATACAAACCTTGCAATAGTTCTTTTGAGCTTGTTCAATTGTAACTGTAGGCATCTTTCCGTTCCTCATTAAATTCACAGTCTTAGTGCTCAAGCGCCATTGTCGGCATGTCTCTAGTGCCAAATAAGGGCACACAGCACTATATAACAATAATGAAGTTTGAATACACGAAAATTAATGAGTTTGAATATGTAAAAGCAACACTGTGAAATCAAGAGAATGAAGGCATGAAGCAAAATTTGCTTGCAAGACTATTACATAGTTTCAATTAAACATAGCTACAGTGAACAGAGAAATATTATGTGAAACATTTAACCAATAATTTTTTATAGAAAATGGAAAAGAAATATAGAAGGCAGAAAAGACCTTGCACCATATCCAATTAAACAAGCAAAATGGTGAGTACTGAAACATTGAGCAGTATCGGCCACAATAGAAGCTGACATTCGTAAGCCATTCTGGATAAGATGCTGGTGAACAGCACCTACAGCAAGAAGTATTGGGATTGCTGGCTGAGTTGCTTCCTGACAACAAGTAGAAATATTGGAAATTAGATAACCAATGCCTCAGAATCTAGAAAATAAATGAACCATGAGATGGTATTCAATAAAGGAAAAAAACATTGTGAATAACCTAGGGCCACCAAACAACAAAATTGCATTTACCAAAAGAGAGGAAGAAAAACACAAGTCAGTGCACCCAAAAAAAGAGACCAAGATTAACAAACTACAATTGAATAGCAGTAAAGAAGCACAACATTCTAGCGTGCGGACAAGACCATTAATCCTTAGTTCTTTCGCACTTCTAGGAAGAGGTTTCTATGCAGAATCAATTTGAGAAGACTCAGATACTGTAGCCAACAATCTAATATGTTGAATCATGCACACTGCTCATGTTAAAACAAGCCCATATACCTGCTCATCATATCTGTCAGAGAGAACAAGCAAATGGGATCCATTTCTTACAGCCTCATCAGCTGCTTCACAGAGTTTGTCTAGACTCTTCTTTAAAGAACCTTCCACCCCTTTCCTTACATCAAAAAAGGTTCGTAAAATTTGTGGCTTCAAGATTGGGTCTTTGAGCAAAGAGTCGAGCTCTCCTTCATTTAATACGGGACTTGACAAAATCACCTGGTTGATAATATGAAAAATGCAGCACCACAAGCAACTTCAGTGGAGAAAGAATAACATAAAATATGTGATAGCACCACAACAAGGAGAGAAAAAAAAAAGTGGAATACAGTAAAGTAATTAAATAAAAGAAAATAAGAAGAACGAACCTGAGAAGCATTCTCAGGTCCAACTTCAAGTATGTTACCACGCTTCCCAAGATTGACTTCAAGAGACATGACCAGCCCTTCTCTAAGAGGATCAATAGCTGGATTTGTAACCTGAGAAGCAGACATATTATATAAACCAAGTATAAAACTACAGAAAAGTTAACCAAAGAAAAGAATTACTTCATCACAGCAATGGAAAATAAATTCAACTAGAGGGAAACTAGACAAGGGTGATGAATCTGCATGATATATTTCCTCCTTTCAAATTGAATGAATTGAGTTCCTCTTTAGGACATTCCACAGATTGTCTCCATTTTATTAACATGAATATGCATTTTAGTAACAAATTTCACCATTACCCTCACTTGAAAAGCATAAAGAATGTCAGGCTAATATCACACATTGGAAATATAGCAGATGACTAACATGAGTAGATATATGGTTAAGATATTCCTCTTAAGTATTTCTGCTCTGGAATTCATATATTCAGTTTAAAATGGAGAGTATGGAAAATCAACCTATGTTTCACCAATGATTGCAGAAACATGTAAAGATATGAAGACTCATTTGCTAGGGGTACTGAAACATTTCTGCATTTTTAAACCAGAGATTATCCAGATCACAGTGTAGAGCTTGCTAACCTGAGCAAACCGTTGCTTGAAGTAATCAAATAGCATGTGTGGCTTCTGAGACAATGCTGCCAATGGTATATCATCTCCCATACAGAAAGTAGGCTCCTTTCCTTGTGAAGCCATAGATTCAATAACCATTTGAACATCCTCACTCGAATATCCAAATGCCCTTGAGAAACAGGAATAACAATTAGCACCCGGTATCAAGATATTGAAAAGTCCCTTCTAAATAAGAAGGGCAAAAAATCTTTACTAATTCAGAAAAGAAGCTTGAATTCTCACAGTGAAATTGGTCATTAAGTATTAATGTATTTTAGATAAACAAATTGATCATGAAACCAACATGATATAAAATTTCCAACTTCATCAATAGTTGATTCTATAGTCAGTTTCGGTTTAAAAAAAAATGTTTGTGACCATCTGTGGGTTGAACTAATACGTCTGTTACTCACTTATGCATGAAGTGCACCTATTAGAACATGCATCTAAGTACTATTCTATGCATAGGCAACTTGTTCTTAAAGAAATAACAAGCCGGCTAAGTGCTAGATTGAGACAATGGAGAAGTGCATTTACAGTCAGGAAGTTTCATAGTTGAACCAACAATTTCACTAAGAATCAATGATAAGCGTGAATTTCATCCTCTTATATAGGATCAAAAGCAGAACCAATAGCAAGATTCATTTAGAAAAAAATGAAAAGAAAATTTACCCCCGCCCCCTTCCCAAAAGAAATGGAAAAAAAAAAAGAAAAGCTAAAAGGTATGAGCCCTTGTAAGACAAGAATAATAGCATGGCCAAAGAAATTTGAGATGATCAGATGTTCCAGAGGCTTACTGCTGGTGTCTTAATGTTGCTTCATTATCCATTTCTGTTGTAGAAAGGAAGTTTGCAGGCTTCAGTGACCGTAATTTTTCATTTACCCACTTTCCATAAGGATTCGTTAATGCAACTCGTTTCTTAACTTCAGTGTTTTCAAAAACCTGTTTAGATTCTAAGGATAAGTAAAACATCTCCTGAGACATAAGCAAAAAATCCTTGCACAAAAATGATAAAATAGATACACTATATGCAAAATAAATGGTTTCATAATAAACAGTCAAGTCTGAAAGAAAAAATAATCATAAAAATTAATGGTTTCATACTAAACATTCAAGTTCCAAAGGGTTAGATCATTTCAGATAAGGAATCATCAATTAGTAGTAGTGGCAAAATAATGTTGAAAGACTGACAGAAAGGACAACTTTTCAAAGGAAAGTATACTCCTTCCATTGTCTTTGATGATGAAGTCCAAATACTAAAAGAGTTAAAGAGAGAGGGTCCTTTGGCTTTCTACTTGTCAAAGTACTCAAATCACACAAGAGAAAAAGCTGCAGGCCCAAGGATAACTATCAGATACCTAGGTCAAACTTAAAAGAGTTAAAATTCCCCAAACAGATATTAACACACTACTCCTATCATGCAAAATCAGGAGAGACCATTTATTGCATTCAGTCAACAGGGAAATATAAGTAGGTTCTACTTGTGATGAATATTTTAGTTACAGGTTAAGCTTTATATAGTTTGCCATCCTCGGCCAAAAGCTAGTTGTCAAAGATACCTCTAGCTAGATGGATACAAGAGAAATTACTGGAAATGAGAAGTTACAAGATCAAAGACAAAATTAATAAATCCACCACAAATGCACATACAATTTAACACAATAGAGTTAGCTCAGCCCATGTAAAAGCAATACGAATTTGGAAATTCCAAATTACAAACCTGACCACTTGCTAGATCAACAGAAATCATCATTCCAGGACCTAACCGCCCTTTCATTGTGACTTTTGACTCATCCATTGGCAGAACACCAACCTAGTGAAAAGCTAAACAAGATCAGGAATTGCAACTATAGTTGACATTAAGGTCAGTATGGATCTAAAAGAAGTGCAGCAACAGCAAATTTTGCAGAAAAGATGGAAAAAGGCAAACCCTAATTTGGATTCAATTATGTATTATTCAGCATTTTACAAATATTTTACTTTATGTGATTGTAAGTTTACTTGGCTAAAAATTTGTAAACATAAAGTTTTCTGACGTGGGATTTCCTTCCAAGCCCTTGGTAAAATTTGGAACAATGTTCATGAGTGCAGTAATCTCCCTACCCCACAGTTCATTGGATAGAAAGCTCAGGAAGAATCTAGTTTTATTCCCTTTGCAGATGGATGAGATCAAAGCCAAGCAAATTAGTTTGGATCACATTTTCAAATTGCTTAATAATTTTGCAACTTTAGCTCAAGTTGAGTGTAGCACAATAACAAAGAAATGTTGTCTTCTAAAAACATTTCACTGAATTGCCTAGAAATTTTTCTTTTTGGAGTTTCAATAAAACTTCATAAGCAATTCCAAAATAACTCCACCAGTCACAAATAGTGTGCAGCTTTCTATATTTCAACATATATAAGACAAACCTCAGATGCAACATAGACAACATTGTCTTCTGTCCGCCAATATCTTGCAGGGCGAAGTCCATTACGATCTAGGGTGGCTCCAACAGTTTTTCCATCACTGTGGCATACAATGCCAAACAAATGAACATAACAATATAAGAAAATAAAAATCAATAAGAGAGTAATAATCTTGACAAGGTTCTTACAGCATGCACGGAAACAATCATGTAATGGTGCACTAGGATTTGCCTGCGTATACCCAAAACCAAATACATACATTTACGTACATAATCAAAGACATGACAAAAAGAAAACTAGTTTACAGTTTCATCTCACTTTAACAGCAAAACTTGTTTCAGAGGACTTAAAATGAACTTGGTTGAGCAGAATTTGACCACTTGATGTCGGACAACCTAATCATCATTTACAAGGCAGTCCTTTGACCTAGAAGTTCTTACACATTCGGTATGGCAGATCAAACTAAGTGGCAAATCTTTACTGGTATCAACAGATGACTCCAATTGACAAATATAGAAATTCCTGCATGATTATGTCAAGAAATTCTGTCTAATAACTGCTTGCATATGCTGGGAAAAATAACCTAGGATTCAGATATATAATTGAAATCAAGCAAACAAGGAAGAGCATCACTATTCTAAAGTATACACGTGGAACAGAAGGCATTTCAATAGAAAATAATTTAAGGAAAAAGAAAAAAAAATTAAACAAGGTGGATTCTTTTAGTATCTGTGCTCACACTATTAACAAAAAACTTTAACAGAAAACAACAGTATTATGTGCTTATGCCAGTAATAACAGTCTAGTTGTAAACGCAGAACTATGTTTGTAACAGTCTAGAGTGATATTTGATGGCACTTACTTTTATAGGCTTCATGAAATCAAGGTTAGAAACACAATAAGTAAAAGTGATGAACTGTTCACCATGTCTTTGGATAACAAATAATAGGCTTCTAAAAATTCAACTCTGAGATTATATATGTATGAATCAGCCATATAATACTAACAGAACATGTCAAAAGAGTTTGTTTTTATGTTAACCTGAATAATAATAAAGCAGGTCCATCCCAAGCTTCCATTTGCCCCTTGTAGTAATCATAAAAATCAACAACCTAAACAGCAAAATATCAAGTCAACAAAAAATTGAAACTGAAGTTCTCCAAGCACGAAGGATAACTAGAGGGAAATACTTGATGTGTAAATATCCTCTTGTAATACCTCGGGGTATTTTATTGACAGTGTTGGATGGTTTTTATATGCCTCAGGGACCAAAATCATCAAAGCTTCCTCAGGAATACGACCACTTCTAATCAATATCTGTGTATCAAGAAAACACTCAAAAGTCACAATTTATCATAATTGTGAAAATATAATATTAACAAAAGCAAAAAGGTCAGGGGTCCATCTACCCAACGGCTACAGCTAAACAAAAATTTAATCAAATGTGTAGTATTCCCACCACCAAGAATCAACTATGCATCAACTTTATTCCCATGTTATTTGCAAACTAATTAAGGAAAGAAAAATTACTTCCATTATATAGTTTCTATTACTCTAGTTATTACTTATTAGTCCAGTTCTTGCCTTCAATTAGTCAACCTATTTCTATCCTCAAAGAAATTTTAAATTGAATTTTAGAAACATATAACCTACTTCAAAGGAAAAACAGATTACGTACTTCTGCTGCACTATCAAGGTTTGCAGAATCTGATGCCTTTGAATTCCCAAAAGGGCGAATTTCATTTTCACGACCACGCCAAACAGGAGATTTCAAAGAGGCTTCCCTAGATTGCATCCAATTCAAATTTCCCTGTATAAGTGTTAACAGAAAATAAAAATAAAAAAATAGATAAAGAAAACCAAGCATCCTGGACAGAAAACAAAGAGTACAGGGCAAATTGCTAAAAAAGAGCTTTGGACCTGTATAGTGTTAATCTCTCCATTATGGCCAAGAAACCTCATTGGTTGAGCCAGACGCCATCTAGGGCTAGTATTCGTACTGTATCTCCTGTGGTAAATGGCAAATGGGGATTTATAAAGATCATTTTGTAGGTCAAGATAAAATTTGCCAAGAACTTCTGATCGCAACATTCCTTTGTAAACTATGGTTTGGTTGGACAATGAGCAGAAGTAGAGCTCATTCCCCCAAGCTCCACTGTCAGCAGCTCTTTCGATCAATTTCCGACATATATACAGTTCTCTTTCGATGTCATCAACATTTTCTTCTTTTATGATCCTGACAAAAACCTGTTGTATGTTGGGCATGGTTTTCCTGGCATAAAAACCTACAACAGAAACATCTGTAGGAACAGGCCTCCAACCAAGCACTTCAAGACCCTCTTCTTTAAAAATATTCACAATTGCTGCACAAAGCAAAAACACAGTCAGAACTGAAATTTTTTCCTTTATAATGGTTAAGTGCCAAATTGTCACACAATAATTTTTTTTTATTTAACTGCCAATTGGAAAAAATACTAATTGAGATGCAGTTTATATCCGTTTTTCAGCATCAATAAACAGGACAAGGTTCAAAACATAGATGTTCACCCAAAGTGATCCATTCAAAAAATTGTGACAAATGTCATCGTGTTCAATTATAAGCACATCCCAACGGCCAGATTTCTGCACAGAAAAATTACACCTAAAGCCATCTGTTCCAAAATTTTCCATTCATAAACCTCAGCATTGTAGTTCGAAACACAAAATTCTGCATTTTGCTTATTGTGCAAAGTGGAAACATCCATGGTCCGTAACACAACATTTTCCAGAATACCACTTCTTGAACTTAAAATTTCTCATATTTACTGGCATTCCATTGTTCAAATCAAAGCTGTATAGAAACTTTTACCTGCTTTAGCTTCTTTCATTAGTTCTTCATCATCAGGGAAAAAAATCATTCCAACACCAGTGTGTAATTTGTCAAAGGCAGGAATCCCAGACTTTACAGCCCAGTCATCAAAAAGGTCCCAAGGGATAGATGTCATCACTCCAGAACCATCCCCAGAATCATTATCTGCTCCACAACCCCCACGATGCTCCATACAACCAAGGGCAGTAAGAGCATCCTGAACAATTCCATACGATGATTTATTATCCAAATTGGCAATAAATCCAACTCCACATGCTCCTCTTTCAGAAAGTATGTCTTCCAAGTTCGCAACCTACAAAAGTGAAAAACAAATCAAATCTGCACAAGCATTGTGCATAAAAAGGAACTGAAAACACAAAAAGGCAAAAAGAACCAAATTCAATTCAATAATATGGCATCTAATTCATAGACATAGCCAAAATTTAATTTGAGCTGTGTAACTTTCATAAATATAAAAACAAACAAACTTAAATAGCTCTTAAGTTACGTAACTTTAGCAATTTAAAAACAAAACTTAATCTCCAATTGTGTTAACTTTAATTGTAACAACGAAAGCACAGAGAGACATTGGAGGTCTTTCCCAGTTTTGATTACAATAAGAAAGAGCCAGGAGAAAACAAACCTTGGGCTTAATATCATTATCAGTGGACGATTTACAAACAGTATTAGTGTTTTCAAGATCAAGAACAGCTTTAACAGACAATGAAGATTGATTTCCAAACAAACCGCCGCCACGTGTCAACCGAGTAGACGTCGAAACTCCAAGTCGTCTACGAGTTCTCCTAGAAGACCGGCTACAAAGTCCAACAAAATCAAGAAAAACCAAGTTCCTCGAACCCAGCTGCCCATTAGAGTAGAGAAGCTGCGGGACTTGTCCCGCGACTGTATTTACAGACATCAGACCACTCCCGTCCGGCACTCTTCACAACTGTGTCCGAGTGAAGAGTGTAGAGAAATGGAAACGTATCGGAAAAAAAAAATGATGATGATGATGATGATGATGGCGGTGGTGGTCGGGCGAGAGTGAATGTGTGGAGAGAGTAGAGGATTTGGAGATAAAAAGAAAAACAGAAGGAAATATTGGGAACCGCTCAATTTGGTTATTGAGAAATTTTGGCGTTCAATTTTGCCTTCGCTGATGATGACCACCACTGTGGTTGTGGTAGGAAGCACACCAGGACGAAAACTTCCTTCCTCAAACTGTCCTAATGTCTTAACCAAGGGCCAGTTTCATAATGCCACGCGCGCACACACACACACATATATATATATATATATTTAATAAGATATTTCAACCATTAATATTAAATTTAAGTGTTATTAAATTTATAATTAAATTACAAGTTGATTAAAAAAATGTTTTATTTTGGAGAATAAATATAAATTTCAACGGGGATGTGTCATATGACACGAGTAGATAATATTTTAATAATTTATTATGATTGTACGTATATACCCGTGCCACCGATAGTAACCTACAAGATTCCGACTTTATTTAATTCATTTATAAATGTATATTTATTGTTTTTTTTTTTTGTCTGCTGCCGTTGACCCACTGCCAGTTGCAGGTGACAGCCAAAGCCTTTTAACGATTTTAGCTTTTAAGTGACCGGTAACAGCCAGTAGTCGATGACGTGGAGCATATAGATTCGGTCACTAGAGACATCACATTCCAAGAAAGTGGAATTTTTGTTTGGTTTTATTAAGATACGTGTTTATTACTCATTGGTTGAGAGTCTTCAACAATATCCTGTTCTTCTGGTTTTAAAGGTTCAGAGCATATCTTTTTCCTTCACTCTTTTCGCACATGAAAGGAATATGAAGTGTGTCGTTAATTGGGCCTAAAACCCTTTTTGTTCTGAGCCCATTTATTATGGGCCTTTTCTTTTAAAATTTGAAGATCATGGGCCTCCAAGAAGGAACAAATTTCTCATAGTCCATATAATATCCAAAATTCCCATTCCAACTTTTTGTTCCTTAATAGTTTTGGACTTATTTGTGACACATTTTGCCCCTTAGAAAAAAAATAAATAAATAAATAGAAGAATTTTGGTTCACTAAGTTTAAATTTAATCTATAAAAAAAAAATATACACAAATATATTTTGATACATCACAGTTAAAAGTCAGACCAGATTATGTTTTGAATAAAAATTAAATTTTAAGTTAAATAGATAATTGTAAATTTAAAAATTAATATATATACACAAATTTTTTTTTATAACATAATATTAAAATATGAAATCTAATTGTATTTTAAGAATTACATGTAAAAAACTATATATTTTGTGAAGATTATAAGGTGTAATATATGTATGAAAATTTGTTAACACATAAAAATCTCATCCTAAAAACAAAGGTAAACAAACAATCATTATAAATAATTTATACAAGTTAGTTAAATGACATTGGTAATATTCCAGGGGTACAGGTGTCAATGACAAAATTACTGGCCCGAATGAAGTTTGTTTTATTTGGGTCGGGTATATTAGAGAGGGTCATACAAATCGTGGCCGCCTATACCACAGCAAGAAGAAACGAACGAACCCCACCGATGATTTTAATGTAAAAATAAAAAAACAAAGTGTTTTTCCACAATTTCTCTCTCTTTATTTCTTTCTCGCTCTCTATATCTCTCTAAACTTTCTCTCTTCATCTTCTTTCTTCTGTCAACTTATAATTTTAGCCCCAAATTTCCAAACCCTAATCCTTTTTCCTATCTGCAACCGGACATCTAAATTCGCTTAAATTCAAGGCCAGTATCGTAATATCGGGAAGGGATCTACTGAGATCTGCTCTATGACGTAGGGGTAATTCTTCCGGCTTTCTAATTTGGATGATTGACTTGTTTATATATTTATATATATATATGTATACATATTTCTTGTTTTTTTTTTCTTAAGGGTGCTTCGTTTGTTTTTATGTTCATCGATTTTCTTTCTGTATGTCTGTGACTTTTTCTTGAAGAAGTCAACTACATAGTATATTTTGGGATTTTAATCTGAAAATTTTGGATGATAATATTAGGGCTTATAAGCCCATAATTTTCAAAAACAGAATATTATATTGTTACATATGAATTTGAGGTAACAATTATAGAAGTTCTGGCAATGGCGTCTAAGACGCCCTGCTTTATTATTATTATTATTATTATTATTATTATTATTATTATTATTATGGATCTTCCTTATATATATTTTTGGGAACGTCCTGCATAAATTTGGAAATCTTGAAAAAATATAAAATTTGAGATTCTCAGAAGAAGTTGTTTCTGTGAGTTGTGAACGTTTTCTTGCTTTTTTTTTTTTTGAGGTTTCCCTGCCTCTATTTATTGGGTAGGATGTAGAAATAAATTTGACATATAGATGGTGATTCCTATTTCTTGTCCTCTTGGAAATGTTGTGTTTTTATCTGATCGACCTGCTCTGCAGGATTTTAGCATCTATATCTCTCTCTCGCTCTGTTTTTCTTTAACGTCTTTCATTTAATCGATTAAGATTTTGCATGTTTTTTTGTTAGGGGTATTTGTTCTACCTTCTCTGCTATTGAATAAACGGGTGTGCTGGTGGACCTTTTTGATATTCTATGTCTGCAGTTAGTGCTTTCCTCTGTTTATTAGTCAATTCTGATGTGATACTGTATATTTTTTTCAATGCTTTCTCTACTACTAGTCTGCAATTAGCATATGTTGTTTTTTTTTTTTTCTTTGATCGTTTTATTTTGGGTTGGGATGAATGCTGTAGTTTGATTGGTGTCCGGATTTCAAAACCTTTTATCATCCTTATCTTGACTGCATTATTGTTTTTAGCACATGGAAAGCTTACTATAGGGATTACTCTATTGACCTTCTTCATGTCATGTTGTCTCATATACTGCAGGTTATGTTTCAGATAGATGTCCGGTGCTACTCAGGTTGCAGGTTTTGGAGTTAATATTTATGACACCTGGTTGATGGATAATGACAATTCCGATGGATAACAATTCAGATAATCCATCAAGTGAACGTGTTCAACGTCTCTTTAACAAGGTAAGTTTCTCTTTTTGCTGTTTTTTTGGCCAATGTATGGTTGGAGTAGCAGGCTTCTCTTTTGTGATTTAGATAAATGTGAAACTGTCTCTTGAGGATACAAGTTCATGTGGGATTTGCATCATTAATGCTTTATGTTTAGGTCAATTTGAGCTAGCTTTTATCAATATATATATATATATATATATATATATATATATATTCTATTACATTCAAGTCTTTCCTTCATGAAGGTGTGGGGAACTATTTTTGCATAGGAATTGTACCATATTTTATCTATTGAAATTGCAAGTTCAATTAACTCATCCTTTTTACCACAGAATGTTGAGTTGGAGAATAGGCGTCGGAAGGCAGCCCAAGCCAGAATTCCTTCTGATCCAAATGCATGGCAACAAATGCGAGAGAATTTTGAAGCTATTATCCTGGAAGATCACGCCTTTTCTGAACAACATGAAATAGAATATGCCTTGTGGCAGTTGCATTACCGGCGAATTGAGGAATTGCGTGCACATTTCAGTGCTGCTGTTGCATCAGCAGGATCAAGTCCTGCACAAAATGGGAAAGGTCCGTCAGGATCAAGTCCTGCACAAAATGGGAAAGGTCCGTCACGTGGTGGACCTGATCGAGTTTCAAAGATCCGCACTCAATTCAAAACCTTTCTTTCAGAGGCAACTGGGTTTTATCATGATTTGATGTTGAAGATTAGAGCAAAATATGGACTGTCACTTGGTTACTTCTCTGATGATTCAGAGAATCAGGTTCCTTTATCTAAAGATGGGAACAAAACTACTGAGGTGAAAAAAGGCTTGATATCATGCCATCGTTGCTTGATATATTTGGGGGACCTTGCACGTTACAAAGGATTGTATGGTGAAGGTGAATCTAAGGCTCGAGATTTTTCTGCGGCATCAAGTTACTATATGCAAGCCACTTCTCTTTGTCCTTCAAGTGGCAATCCACATCACCAGGTTTTGTATCATTGCATTTGTATTGTGGCATTAACTCACTTAATCTTCACTGTTTATTATAATATCCTAATTTTTTTCCCCTTTGTTCGACCTGTTCAATGGATGATACTATGCAGCTCGCCATTCTGGCATCCTACTCCGGTGATGAACTGGTTGCTACTTATAGGTATTTTCGGAGCCTTGCAGTAGACAGTCCATTCACTACAGCTAGGGATAACTTGATTATTGCATTTGAGAAGGTGAGAGCTGTTATGTTCATTACATCCTGTCATTTGAGGTGATCTGGGATACCTTTAATATATAAGGAACTCGTCTTTTTCCGAAATTCTTTCATATCATGCAAAATATTTTTACCTGTTTGGAATATTGCATAGAGAAACTTTCCCTCTGCTAGATAAATATACAATAATTGCTAAATTGGAAATTTACATGTTTGATCTTGGTGCTACCATGCAATGATGTATTTATGAACAATAGGAAACATTTACACAGTGATTCTTCAGCAGTAATTTGTTACTCAACCTTTTCCTGCAAGGATACTGCAAAATTTTGGCATGATTTTCTTCTTTTTGCCTTGTAATGTAGCAAAATCTAGTTAAACATGTGACTATGATGAGGTTGGTTTTCCTTTTAGTTTGGCTTCGAGTTACATTTATATATTATTTAATTCCATAAAACGGTGCTTGTGTGATGACATAATTGTTGTCTTTCACATTTTATTTATTACTGCACCCACATTTTGTTTCCATGGTATTAGAAGATTCTTTCTCTATTTCTGGATTTCTTTGCATACAAAAATGATCTTTTTTCCCCCTGGCAGAACCGCCAGAGTTATACTCTACTTCTTGGGGATACTAAGCCCACCTCTGCCAAGACTGCAACTGTGCGGGTAAATGGAAAAGGCCGTGGTAAAGGTGAAACAAGGGTTCCACCAAAAGATACCAGGCAAGAAGCAAGTTTAGCCAAGGAAAAAACATCTTCTGTGTCTGATGTCTTCAAAGCATTCAGCACTCGTTTTGTTCGTCTAAATGGCATTCTTTTCACCCGTACAAGGTATTAAACTAATGGTTAAAATGACTCTTGTCTAAATAAGATAGTCTTTCTGACCATTAAATGATTTCTTATTATATTCCTAATGATCTTGTACCAGTTTGGAGACATTTGGTGAAGTCTTCTCAGCAGTTAGAAATGATTTGGTAGAACTACTTTCATCTGGACCAGAAGAAGCATACAATCTTGGTTCTGATGCTGCTGACTGTAGACTGACTGTTGTCAGGTTGATTGCTATCCTCATTTTTACCGTTCACAACGTTAACAGGGAAACGGAAAATCAGTCTTATGCTGAAATACTCCAACGCTCAGCTCTGCTTCAGAATGCATACACTGCTGTTTTTGAGTTTATGGGCCGCATTTTTGAGCGTGGCAGCCAGTTAAATGATCCTTCTGGAAGCTTTCTCCTATCTGGTGTCATGATTTTTGTTGAATGGTTGGCTTCTCATCAGGATGTTGCAGTTGGCAGTGAACTGGAGGAGAAACAGGCAAATGCTAGATTGTTCTTCTGGAACAGTTGTATCACTTTCTTGAACAGGCTCCTGTCAAATGGATCTGTGTTTGTTGATGAGAATGAAGGTGAAAATTGTTTTGTTAATATGGTCCCTTATGAGGAAGGAGAGACTGCCAATCGCCTTGCTCTCCCTGAGGACTTTGAGTTGAGAGGATTTCATCCTGTTATGCCGGCACATCTTATCCTTGATTTCTCAAGGAAACATTCCTTTGGAACTGATGGGGTGAAGGAGAAAAAGGTGCGCATCCAAAGGATTATAGCTGCTGGAAAGGCTCTTGCAAATTTTGTTAAGGTTGGAGAAGAGGCGATCTATTTTGATACAAAGTTGAAGAAATTTGTTATTGGTGTTGAGCCTGAGATTGTTTATGATGATTCACTTGGTGCTTGTTTGGGAAATTCGAAATTTACCGCATTGGAGGAAAAGCTTCCAGTTACTGGCCAACTTAGCTCTGGAGTCTCGCATCAAAAGCCACAGCTGTTTATGGAAGCTGAGGAAGAGGATGAAGTGATTGTCTTCAAACCATCTATGATTGAAAAGCATGTGGATGTGAAAGTTTCAAATCCAGCTTCATCTGAGATCCTTGTCTCAAATGGTAATTCTACCAAAGTTGATTTGGGCAATGACATTGGTTCTCAGTCCACTGGTCTTGAATGTTTTCTTAAGCAGAATGGCATTGGTGCTGTCTTAAGGGCCCCAACGCCTGTTGTTAACTCTGATCCCCAATATATTCAGCCAGTGCAACAAAGTACCTCGATGTGGTTAGGGGAGCAAGGAACTCCTGTTAGTGGTGTGGCCAATATAAATATGATGGAAAATGGTACTGGTTTGAAATTAGAATCACAAAATTATTTAGGGGCTATACAACCCCCAGCATTTTCAGCTTCCCTCCCGCACCCTGTGAATTTTGTAAATGGTGGCAACTATTCTGTTCAGATAGCAGAAAATGTGGTACCTTCAAAGTTTGACTCTGTCATGTCTGTTGGAGCTGAAAGCCTCTCTATGAAACCTTCATTAGTTGCATCAGTAGGTATGAAGAAAAACCCTGTGAGCCGGCCACTAAGGCATTTGGGTCCCCCTCCTGGCTTTGGTTCTGTTCCTTCTAAAAACATTGATGAGTCATTATCTGCTATGTACTTGAAGAATGAAAATACCACAATTCCCCCAATGGATGATTATAGCTGGCTGGATGGATATCAGTTGCCTTCAGTCAATAGAAGTATTGGTTTCAGTACTACTGTTAATAATTCTGGACAAATGCACAATGCTGTCAATAAAAACAATACCTCCATGGGGATGCCAAGCTTTCCTTTCCCGGGGAAACAAGTGTCAACTTTACAATCTGTAATGGAAAACCAGAAAGGCTGGCAAGATTATCAACTTTCTGAACAAATGAAGCTATTACAGGAGCAGCACCAGCTGCAACTCCTGAAAGGGAAACAACAAAATGCTATATTGCCACAGCAGCAGTATCAGGGACAATCTCTTTGGGAAGGTAGTTTCTTTGAGTGAGAAGTAATTGAAGTATAGATGGTAAGATGAATTCCTCGTTCTGAAGTCTTTTAAAAAACTGCTTCTATATCTCTTTACTTCTGTTTGGGCTTGTTTAGTCTATATACTGATTTCACTGATAATATATTTATATATATTGATTTTGTTTTTGAATTGTATATGTAGATGGTGAACAGTTTACAGCGGCAAATATCCAGTGCTTGATGCTGCAAGTTCAGCCATCGCATTTGCAGTGTGGCCAATGTTATTAAGTTTTTCTTGGAGCATGGATGGTCTTGGAGTGTAGCAGGCACCTGCTGTTGAACAGGTTTGTGCTTTGTCAAGCTTGTGTGTTTCCTGCACAGTGTTTCTTTAGACTATTAAAATTGACTACTGTTGTCGTTGAACAGCTTGTGCCGAGCTTTCCAGGATGGATGAATGGAGATTAAGACGTCAATAGTGCAGCAATTGGAAATTTCCTGATACTAAAAGTGGCCTTGTCTTCTTGCATGGGTTGGGAGGGGTGATGTGTCTTCCAGATATTTGATTTTGGTGGGCAGATGGGAAGGAATAAGAGATTACTAGCAATTTACCTTGCTCATGAGGTATTTTATGTGAAAGTCATAGTAGTTTTGGTCATTCATCCCTTAATGAGCAGTCTTTGTCAGTTGAATGAAGGTAAGTTCCTTGGCAGTTCTTGTGTCTGCCTAGAAGTTCTCTAGTGGAATTGTCTTTAAAAAAAATTTTGTGGAAGATGGTTTATTTGTCGTTACAGTTACCTTATAAGATAGATGTTTGGGAAATAAGCGATTAAGAACGCAAATGTGAATCTAGAGGATCGATGATATTATCCCTATGTTGGATAGGATTGGATTATTCTGTCGTGAAACTGGAAACAGCTATTAATATGTTTTTACTGTTTAATTTGCGAGAATGATGCACTTTGTCATTGTTTGACTTGGGATCTACCTTTTCCACTTCTGTTTGCATTGTAACTCCTCCCTTTTATTCGATTCCACATTTACACCAAGTGATATAGAAATCAACCATAAAATGGCCACATCTGCCGCTGTTTGAAAGGCTTATGCTCTAGCCGCGATCCGTCAGGTGGTGGCGGACATAAATTCTGGAGATCACGCATCCCAAACCGTCAAAATTTATTATTTAAAAAGATAATCTTTGCATGTTAAATGATCGTCATTCTTGTGTACCAAAATAGTATTCAAAACAATTGCTAAAGGTTGAATAAAGCTCACTGAAAAGTTTTTGATTCATGCATTCTGCCATGGAACAGAACAACTTAGTTATTGTTTGTGACGTACCATTATTTAGGCGATATGACCAAAGGTTTGAAGCAGTTCTTGGGTCAATTATAAATAGTGACGTCAGTTGGTAACCTAAAGCGAGAATGTATGTTTGATGCATTTTTTGCAGAAATTTTGCTAAAATTTTGTTTCTAAACTATAGAGATAATTCAAAGCAAAAATGGATCAGATTGCAATAGTTGATCAAAGATTTTGGAGAAGAAAATGGTTGTTTTTAGCAACTACTTTCTTATGACATATTATGCTTAGTAGATCTTTACCATATAAGTCTAACTTCAAATTCTAAATGGGGGTTGGAACAAAATACTTCCTTTTGATTATTATTATTATTTTTTTTAGCATGAAGCTAACAATAAAAATGTAGGAAAAAGGAAGGACGATCAAAATAATATACTTTACATATTTCTGATACATAATTAAATTGGTCCTCCAGAGTGTAATCATAGAAACCAAAAGATTATACCACAAAAATAAACGATTCTTGTTTAAACACAATATCTGATGATGATACAACATTCTCTACATTTCAGCTGTTTGCTATTCTTTTTTTTTTCTTTTTTTTTTTCTTTCCCCCTTAAATAATTTCCATTTCTAACTGTGTGTCTCTGAGTGAGTGTTATATGTATGTATGTATAAAGAATGAAAGAATACATGGTAAGAGAATTCTATGTATAAAGAATGAAAAGAATAAACAAAGAGGAATTCTCCAAAATTTCCTCTAAGCCTCAGCCATCTGACAACCTGCAATCATCCTCCACAAACCAGAGAGTCCTCGGCGGCGGGCTTTTTGTTTCATTTTTCCCAAATGAAGAAGAAGAAGAAGAAGAAGAAAATTTGGAGGTTTTTTTGCAATTGGCAACACCATTTCTCTGTCAAATGTCTTCTGCAAAAACTTTAAATATGTAATCCCTAAATCGTTTTGAATATTGTTTTGGATCAACAGCTGATATTGAGCTTGGATCATATTGAATGGATTTGTATGCATGCTCAAGCTTCTTAGTGATGTCATAGTCTTGAAGTATGTCTATAATACCAAAGAACATGACTACATCATAGTATTCTCCAGTTGGTTCCCCTACTAACTGTATCTCTGTATCATTCTTCCTCTCACTTCTCTCCACTCTTGCAGGCATATTCACCCCTAAACTGATACTAGCCCACCTGCAAAGTTCACATCCATGATGCCTAAAACAAAACCTGAGTTTGGATTTTAATAACATCAATATCATCTGCTTACTTACCCTGCAGGATCCAACAGCAATTGATCCACATCTGCTCTAGAAAGCCTGGGAACTGATTCATCCGAGCCACCATTTTCTACTGAGAAAAAAAAAAAAAAAACAAACGAAACAAAAAGACTCTTCCTTTTTTAGCTATTCTTTTTCTGTGTCTTAGTAAATCGGATAAGAATGCTTTTTACCTGTTGGAGTTTGACAATCAGAGGTAGGTTGCTCACTGCCATTCATTGCTTCTCTAAAATGAAGACCAACCAATAAACTGTAATCCATTATTCTCTCTTGCTCCAGAAACTCACAGTCCCTATCTACTTGTCTGCATACACACATCACCTTTCTCTTTATTTTTGAATAAACACCAGAATGTCATTTCAAGGAAACAGAAATTTTCTCACCTTCGGAACTCTTGAAACCAAGTCTTCTGCAGTCGGAAAATAAAGTTAAGGTCAAGATCCTTCAGTGTGGTATTTGCATCAATCTCTGACTCTGGCTTCTCTGTTATACGCCCAAAAGTAGAGCCTTTCAAGTCATATCGTTTGTGAATTGCATAATCTGAGCAGAAGAGGTTTCCCATGATGATGAACCGTACCTAATTCACCACCTCATCGCATTAAAAGAAAACACTTCCACAAAAAAACAAGAAGAAGAAGATGCATACATTTGATTCTAGTTTTTGTACCTTCTTTTGGGCAGGGCCATTTAATTTTACGCAGTGAAGACCGTAATATTTAGTGACTAGAGTGTGGTCATATGCTACAACATGATTGTAGTAAGCGTTTAACATCCTTAAAAGCACCTTATTCAAACAAAAAATGAAAAAAGATAAAAATAAAAATTATGAATGATTAGCTGAAAAAGGAAAGATTGCTAAAACTCGGAGATGTCTCACTTTTACTTCTGCCTTCTTCATTGTCTTAATCATGTATCGATCATCATTTGTCAAGTAAAAGAAACTTCCACTTTTTCCAGGTGAACAGAGTTCCCTGAGAGCATCATTTCCACAAATGGAAAGCATGTAATCAGCTGGATCCACTTTGAATAGCATCCGAAGTGTCCTGAAATAGAACCAACATTATGATCTCTATTGCCAAACGTTGTCCAAGAAAATGCAGTTAATTGGTGGTACCTGAAAACTTTTGGACAGTAATCTTTCCACTTGAATTCACAGGATTGGTGTGGTGGAGTACTTTTGGATCCCTCTGGTGGAAATCTCGTCCAGTATTTGTCTTTGGGGTCAAATGCTGACGGCTTCAAATCATGAGATGGTGGTGGACCGCCTTTTCCTACAGTATGCCTGCATTATCAATCAATTCACAGAAAAAATTAAGAAGAAAGATTAAAACTTTAGAAAAGATGACAACTTTTTTTACAAATTAACAATATATATACCTGATTCCTAGTTGCAAATTGAGCATCAAATCATAATTTTTATGGCCTTTGGAAATAGTCTCTCCTTGTTTCTTTACAACCTTTGGTATCCTTAAAGGGCTACCTCTAAGGGTTGCATCTTCCAATGGACCTGGCAAAGCATCATCAAGAGCATTTCTGTCAAGACCAGAAGCAGTTGCAGAAGGACCAGCATCGGTCATATGCAATCTAATGTATTCATTTTCTAAACCTGCATCTAATCGGCCGTCCACCGACATCCTCCTTGGCCTAACACTAGATTCAACATTCTTGGAAGATCTCCAAACAGCCAGCTTTTTATTTGATGGCAAAAGGGACACTTTATCACCCTCGCATATTTTACATTCCATTAGATCATTATAAACTTCTTGAGGATCCCATTCAAGATTATCCTCCAATGCACCTGCTGGATAATAAGTCCCATTTCTTTCATTTGGATCTTTACTCCAATTCCCAATATAAAGACTTCCATTAGCCCTTCTGAAAGATCCATTTCCTTTAGGTAATCCATCATCCCAAGTCCCTTCATACACATTCCCATTAGCAAAATACAATTTCCCTTTCCCACTCAAGTTTCCATTTTTAAATTCTCCCACATAATAATTCCCATTTTTCCATTGGTATTTTCCCTGACCTTCTTGTAACCCACGACACCATTCTCCATCATACATATCTCCACTAACGTACTCTTTAGTCCCCCATCCGTGCTTAAAATTCATCATCCAAGAACCGCTGTATGTATCACCATTTGCACTTCCGTATTTACCTTCACCATCCATATACCCACTCTTGAAATTACCATCGTAAAAAGCCCCATTAGGCCAAGTGAAATGTCCTTTCCCCATTGTTTTGCCTCGAAACCATTCCCCTACGTATATACATCCATCCGTCCACCAATATTTTCCATGTCCATGAGGAAAATTATCCGACCAATACCCCATATAATAGTCGCCGTTGGGGAGGAACCTATCAGACTGATACACCTCGCCGCTCGGATGTTCCTCAATCACGATTTCTTCTTCTTCGTCAATGTCTTCTTCTTCCACGTGGGGCTGTGTTGCTGTAAAAGGGGTCCCGAAAATGGTGTTGGCTCTTTTCTTAGCCGCCGCCTGCGTTTTCCGAACGGTAGCCTCCCAAGCCTTCATGTTGCGGTGGGGGGATTTTATCTATCTTATCTGACAACAATGTACATAGACAATCTGCATTGGTTTCGGGAATTTCTTCGTTTTTGAAACCAATGGCGGATTAAAGATTCTAACTTTCATGGAAAAAATGAAAGAAAAAAAAAATATATTCCTACGATCCCAGATGTGAGAAGAAAAAAAAAATTCAATCTCGATTCATGACATTCGAAAAATCACATTCAGAGATTGGAACTATCTCTCTCTCTGTTTTTTTTTTCTCTCTCCTCATTTGTGAAGGTGAGGAACATAAACCACCAACTTTGAAAATGTTTGCCAAATTTGGGCAACATTGTTGTTAAATTTTCAGGTTTTGTTAAGGAGAGATAGCAAATCCACAAAGACCCTATGATCATGGAGAATAGAGGAATACATGACATGACGACATCTGTTTGAGAACAATAATAATACAGAGGTCAACTTATAAATGACACAAGGAAGTCCAATTACACTCTCTCAATTTACAAATTTATCCCTAAATGAATAAACCTACGAAACCAAAAAAAAACAAGAAAAATATCAGAAATGCTACTCCAACGTTGTTTCTTTCTTTGGCGTGTTTTATGGTTCAAAATGAAGACTGGTTCAGCTTTTGTCAACCTCTTTGGTTCTTGGAGCCTTTGACATTTGGTTGAATATGCATTTCTTTTATTTTATTTTATTTTACACACATATTATAAATTATATATATATATATATATATATATATACTTTAAAAAGTAACTAGAAGAAGAAGAAAAAGGCAGACCAATGAAATCAAATCCAATCTACAATGATTATACAAATTTGATGGAAAAAAAAATGAAAAAAGGCAGAGATTGAAGTATATATATATATATATATATAAATGTGTGATGAAATCATATCTTGTTAAGTTTGGCAAGAAGGAAAACGGCAGCAGAAGTGACAACAGGAATGAAAACTTCATTAGGAATTGCTCCTGGGATTAACCTTTGCTTGAAAAACAGTGCCGTCACCGGAATACCAAATATGTACATAAGTGTATCTTTTGCACCGATTCCGGTAACTCCCGTGTCCATCATCACTTCCTGCAGTATCTTCTGAAATTCTTCTTTTGTTAATTCCTTTCCCTTTCCCTGATGATTCTTCTGCCAAAAAAAATACATAAAAATTCAGATTTCCATCCAATTTTTGTCTTTTCTTGAATCATATTTGTATATATATATATATATATATATATATATATATACATAGTACCAAATTTAGAAAAAACTTTATGCCTAAAGCCAATGCTTGATTAGGATTTTCTTTAAATTTCCATACCTGCAGATTATTAATTAAGTAGCTAGTAAGGATATATATATAAAGAAATAAATATGTATGAAATTACTTCATATGATTGTTGGAGGGTCGATTTCTTGGGAACACGAAACTGTGTGCTGCCCAACTTTTTGTTAATTTCTCTGCCAATGACAAACATGAATTCAAATTATAAATTTTCTTTCTTTTTTTTGGGGTAAAAAGAATTTAAGGAAATTTAAAGTAGATTGAATTAATACTCGACAGTAGTGCAAACTGCATGGTAGAAATCAGACAAAGTCCAATCCTTAGCATTTGCAAAGTATTTCTGGTAGCATTCTTCCAACACCGGTCCGATTTCCTTCACCTTCCTCTCATCACTTCCTGCATTCAAATATTTAAACAAAATTAAAAACTTTATATGTGTATGTATATATAGAGAGAGACAGAGAGAGGGAGAGGGAGGGGAAGAACCAAATTTCTGGAGGGATTGTCCCATTTGAGAAGAACAAACCAATTAAGAGGAAGGAGAAGAGAGATCAGAACTAGGGAAAAAAGGAGAAGGCTTTAAAGCTTAATTTATGAGAGAGAAACCATGCATCACAAGGGAAGAGAATATGAAGTTTCTTGGGAAGCAAGCATCATTTATATATATATATATATATATTCTGTTTGCTTTACAGTTGATTTTGGAACAAGTAAAATTAAAGAATTACTATATATATAACAAGTGAAGGATCTATACTCGTGTGAAGAGCACGTTGTGGACTGCTAATTAATTAAGAAAAACATATTAATTAATGGAATTCAATCCCAATTAATTAAGGTTGCTAATTAGTGGGAGTCAAGCAACTTATTCATAATTATGTACCCTACAATTTAGCTAACTTCCAATCTGGATTTCTGCTGTCAATTATGAGTTCAATTTGAATTTGAGTTCTCGTGAGATTTAATGCATATATATATATATATATATATAAACATTTCCAAAGTTGAAGTCTTGGATGGGACAAGAAAAAGAATATCGCCCAAGAAGATTTGAACTATTTTCTTTGGAGGCATTAGCATTATTACAACAAAACTGTTTTTGGAGGCATTAGGTTTCTTTTCTTTTCTTTTCTATTATAAACTGCTTTTTCTTTGTTTCCAATCCAATTAAAGAAAATAAAAGGCTAATAGAAAGTAGACACAACGGTCGGAAGAACATGGTAAACCTTATCATCACTCTGTTTTTTGCAGATTTGATTCCATCTAATTAATTACTGTAAACCTAAGTAATGCCAAAAGAAGCTATTTTTCATAGCTATATATATATATATATATATATATATAATAATTTAATTCAATTTAAGTGAATGAATTCAAATTTGACAAGAAAATAATAAGAAAGAAATGGAAAAATTATTTTAGTAAATTTTGATTGATTGGTGACCAAATTTTTGGAAAGAAGTGATGAGCGAGAGGCGGGCAGACATGTAACGGCTTAGCTGTTGTTGATTGTTTTTGCTTAAAATTCTTGCATGTTAATCACCTGACCGTTCTTTCTCATCATCGTCACCGTCTTTATCTCAATCAATCTTGTCCCCTTTTTCTTTTTTATTAAGAATTCATCTATTATTAGTTCTCTGCCCTTCGGTTCTTTTCAGTCCTCGGCGTCCTATATATATATATGTCTGAAGACTCTGTACTATTCTTTCATCTCTAGCCACCCAAATTTGGCCCCATTTTACATGCCCTCTTAACCCTTTCTTTCTCTCTGTTTTTTTTTCTTTTTTGTTTTTGCAATGGCTCAGACAAATACAGGTAAAGAGAAAGACACGGACTTTTTATTTGGGGAAGAAGAAGAAGATGTTGAGGGGAATTTTGTTTCAGATGATGATGATGAAGGGGAAGATGAAGAGGGTAATAATAATGGTATAGATGATGAAGATGGGAGTTCTTCGCTTTCTTCTTTTACTAATTATCAGCAATGGCCTCAGAGTTTCAGGTACTACTGTTCCATTTCCTTTTGTTAAGTAAGTTTATTTGGGGGTTAAGGAATGAGACAGGGAACTTTCTTTGTCTTCCTTTGTTGATCTTCGGTTTCCATTTCATCCTAAGTTGTCTTGACAAAACATTAGTTTCTCACTCTGAGATGAGTATTGAATAAATTCTGAACCATCTTCATGTGGGATTCAGTTGGAATGGTAATTAATTGCTTACTACTGTCAAAAGATACTGTCTTTCTTCAATTTGAAAAATGCTGGCTTTTATGTGTATTTGTTAAAGTATTCACTAACCTAGTTAGTTCACGGCTGACTTTCAGATCGAAAGTTTTATCTTTTTGGAAGTAGAATACGTATTTTCTCTAAAGAATTATCTAGATTCACAAGTGTACTTGTAGCCTCTAACAGATTCATGTACTTAATGAATAACATGGTTGCAGCTATGGATTCTCTTTCTTTTCAAAAAAACTTTGGCCCTCTGCGTAGTACTTTTGGAAGAATAATTGATTACCTTGTAATCTGAATATTGGGGAATCTCTCGCTTCTGATCATTATTACACTATGCTTTTGCAGAGAAACGACAGATATTTTATCTATTGCTGCGTCACCAGGTTTTGGAACCACCTTTAGGCGTTTATCTAGTGTTGTTTATTCAAGTTCCGAGTCTTCTAGCTTTCATGGACAAAATGAACTAGATCTCAGTAAGAGGACAGCATTACTATCTGACTACAAGAACTTACCCCAAAAAGATGATGAGGGAAAAAGGTCAAGAATGTCGTCTACTTGGCTGGAACATGCTTCGTTCCGGAGGCGGCTGACAGGAGAACTGCCTATTGGTCATGGATGTAGTTTACTTCAAACTATATTCAACGGTGAGCATGATCTTTGACTCCTTTTTCTCGTCACTCGTTTCACTAACAACTTGTTGGTTATGGTAGAAAGAATATTGCATAGTATGTGGTGTAGTTCTTAAGAAAATTCTTCTTCTTTATTTCATTTCCTTTAAAAGGGAGATGAAGCAAGATTAGGTGTAAATATTATTTGAAATACTAATATTTGTGGTGAGTTCATTGATGTTGTTGTCATAAAAGAAAGAAAATTGCTTATGGGGGGATTGTGTTGTAATGGATCAGGAGTGAATGTAATGGCTGGAGTTGGAATTCTTTCTACCCCATATATTATCCGAGAAGGTGGTTGGGCAAGTTTGGGAGTGCTTATACTCTTTGCCTTTGTTTGTTGTTATACTGCCATTCTTATGAGACATTGCTTTGAGAGCAAAGAGGGCATCTTAACTTTTCCAGATATGGGAGAGGCAGCAGTTGGGAAGTTTGGACGTATTTTAGTATCCGTAAGTTTAGAATATCAACCTTTCACTCCTCATTTCTCTTTACAAAAATAAGTCGGCATTTTTGGGTTGAGGTTTTGGTGATGTGATCAATCCCTTGAATTTTTGTGCAGATAATATTGTATGCAGAACTATATGTAAGTGAAGTATTCCCCTGAATTTCGATATCTCTATTTTTAACGTAGCACTTACTGAAATTTCTTTCTTCTATACATGTTTCATGGACTGCAGACATCTTGTGTGGAATTTATCACCTTAGAAGGGAATAATCTGACCCGGCTTTTTCCAGGAGCATCCATTTCGTTTCCTGGCATTAGTCTTGATTCCATGCATCTATTTGGAATTCTTACTGCTCTAATTGTTTTACCAACAGTTTGGATGAAAGATTTGCGCTTGATCTCTTATCTTTCAGGTATCTGTGATATCCTGCTCTCCTATTTTCCACCTTTCCAGACATCATATTTGCTAGTCTTTTTTTGCAGCTGGAGGTGTTATTGCAACAGTTATGGTTGTCATTTGCCTACTTCTTATTGGTACGGTGGATGGTGTGGGATTTCATCATAATGGTCCTCTAGTAAAATGGAGTGGCATTCCTTTTTCCATTGGCGTCTCCGGATTTTGCTACTCCGGCCACTCCGTTTTCCCAAATATCTACCAATCAATGGCTGATAAAACCAAGTTTACTAAAGCCGTAGTTATATGGTAAAGCAAGTTTGATCCATTTCTTTCTCTACTCTTCTTCTCTGGCAAATGATTCAAACATAAATTCTGTCTCTCCTGCAGTTTTATTTTGTGTGTTCTGTTATATGGTGGTGCTGCTGTCATGGGATTTCTTATGTTTGGCCAAAACACACAGTCACAGGTTACTTTAAATATGCCAACACATGCAATTGATTCTAAGATTGCACTTTGGACAACTGTGAGTACCAAGATTTTAAATTTCAGACAAGAAAAATGTTAGAGCAAAATTTTAACACCTTTTCTTTGTGTTTTTCTACAGGTTGTGAACCCGCTAACCAAATATCCTTTGCACAGAAATTTCTGCTATACACTAGAATTCATTTTACATTATGATGGTCCTCCAAATTCCTCTGTTAATTCCTTAATGTTTGTTTACATATGCATTACTGCTGAACCCACTGGCTAGAAGTATTGAAGAGTTGGTTCCAAGTAACATGGCTAATAACTTTTGGTTCTTCATTCTTCTAAGGACAGCACTCGTCGTATCTACTGTCTGTGTCGCGTTTATTCTACCTTTCTTTGGTAAGTAATATTGTTTTCTTGCTCGAATCTTTGTGGTTAGATATGCAGAACAAGAAAATGAAACTAAATGTCTAGTGTCCATTTTTTATTTCAGGGCTTGTTATGTCTCTAGTTGGATCTCTTTTTAGCGTACTAATGGTAACTTCTTCTCTTGGTTATTAGACCATAAACATAATCTTAACATTTGCAAAAACTGTACACTTATTATTATTGTTTTCAGGCAGTGATAATGCCAGCTTTCTGCTTTCTGAGAATATTAAGACACAAGGCATCCACAACTCAGGTAATTAAATCTTTAATCTTTTTCTTTCTTTATCAAAGTTTTTGGGAGTTGCAGACTTACAGTAGAAAAATGTCATCTGATTTCTTTTCTTTTCTTTTTTTACATTTCCAAATTCAGATTGTATTGAGCAGAACCATTGTTGCATTTGGAATTGTCTGTGCAATCATTGGGACTTATACTTCCTTCTCAGAACTCCTGAAGCAGTACTGAACACCAACAACCAAAAAAAAAAAAAAAAAAATCTGATTGTGGGACAAAATTTTGTCGAATTCTCGATGTATAATTTTGTATAATTTTTTTTATTACAGCAAACAAAATATATTAAATTACTGTGTCTGTAGTCTTGGTTTGAAAAAGATGAGAGGAGAATCATTTATTATTGACTGGAATCATTTCAGCTGTCAATTTCTTTTCTACTCAAATTGGGCAGAGATCAAATTCAAATGGTTGTTTTATCCCATACCATTGTCGTTTTCTCTGCAATTCAGAAAGGGGAAGACCAATAATCTCAAATCTGCATTTTTTTTATTAAATCATTATTAATTTTCTTTTAATTGGCTGCACTTTTAAGACGAAACTGTCACCACCGTCATAACTATTGAGACAAAGAATTTTGTTGCTTTGCAACTATTGTCTCATCAATGGACATTCGGCGGAAATCTATTTCATCTTTCGTGATCAGATCACGCATATGGTGCCGCATTGGCGTTACATTTCCCAAGAAACGTCTAGTTCAATTATTTTTCGAATTTTTTCGGTACAGGACAAGCTTTTCCATTTCGATTTTTCTGTGTAGAAGCTCTGAGAACTTCTTTCTGCTATTCACCGGCAGGCAGCTGTCTATAAAAAATTGGGAGATAGAAAGCCATACTATTTGAATTTGCTCGTTTAATTTACGAGAAGTAGTAATATATGACATGGCAGTGAAGGGTGAACTTGAAGAGTCATCGGAGTTCTTCTTAGAGAATGATTATGATGATGAGAACGAGGAGGATATTGAAGAGAGGAACAAGGAGGAAGATGATACCGGTGATGAAGAAGACGGTTGTGATGTAGAGGCTCAGACTGTCCCTTCTAATTCACCTTTCACTTCTCAACAATGGCCTCAGAGTTTCAAGTAAGATGATGTATTGGAAGGAATTTTTGTGTTCTCCTCTTTCGAAAAATTATATATATTGAAAATTGGGATAAATAGTTGCTGCTAGAACATTAAATTTTGAATCAATATACCAAAATTGGTTTTTGCGAGTCTTTAGAACTTAGAATTCCATTATGATGAGATGAAATGGGTTCGTTAATGCAAAATCTTTATGCTCATTTGTTGATAGAGTAGGTTTATAAATTATAATTGTTTGTGACAGGGAGACAATTGATTCGTATACAATCGCTGCATCACCACATGTGGGGATTATGCGACGTAGATCAAGTCTTGAAGTTAATGACAAAAGTTTCTCGGAGGACACTGGTATTAAGACATCCCTACTCCCTGAAAATGATAGCTTTCACCAGAAAAATGATCTCGGCAGGATTTCCTTTACACATTCATCAAGGTCTGAGACTGAGAAGGGTTCTGTGCACGAGCAACTTACTGGTGAACTTCCTGTTGGCCATGGGTGTAACTTGACGCAAACAATTTTCAATGGTAAGAAATTCATTCCAGGAGTGTTCCAAAATTAAGATGCATAACTGATGGCGAATTCATTAGGTCTAATTAATATGATTGAGCAATATTACATGATAGTACATAATTCTCTTGCAGATGTCTGGTAGGAAGTTTCTTGCTTTTACAAATTCTTGTGTTTTGGTGCCTTTTCATCGTATTAAAGTTCTTGAGCTATTTTGGTACAGGGGTAAATGTGATGGCTGGAGTTGGACTTCTTTCAACATCTTATACTGTGAAAGAAGCTGGATGGGCTAGTTTACTGGTGCTAGTTCTTTTTGCTGTTATATGTTGTTACACTGCTACTCTTATGAGATGTTGCTTTGAAAGTAGAGAAGGTATCGTAACATACCCAGATATTGGAGAAGCTGCATTTGGGAGATATGGGCGTCTCCTTGTATCAGTAAGTTGATCCGTTTGTAATGACATTACTAATGAAAAGTTATAGCATCTGAATTTGCATATTTTTTCCCTTAAAAAGGAATTTTCAGATAAAGAAATAATAACTGATTTCTGCTTGCATATTTTATCTGGTTCATCATAGATGTTCTTGAAAGGACAAGGGGAAAACAGATGTAGTTGAATGGATCATGAATTGAATTTCATCCTCGATTGTTCTTCGTTTGGGAATTTCTTCTGACAATGGATTGCCTTTGCATCTTCTATGCAGATTCTTCTGTACACGGAGTTGTATGTAAGTATGGTGGATACCAGTTGTACAGGTTCTGTTGTTCATTTTACATCTAAAATCATTTGCCTCATTTCGGAACTTGAATGCAGTCATACTGTGTGGAATTCATCATTCTGGAGGGAGATAATCTTACCAGGCTATTCCCTGGAGCATCCTTAGATTGGGTTGGCTTTCAACTGGATTCCACCCATTTATTTGGGATTCTAACTGCACTTATAGTTCTCCCAACTGTTTGGCTAAGAAATCTTCGAGTTATATCATATCTTTCAGGTGCATCATTCATTGATATCAAATATTTCCATATGCTAAATTGCTAATAAGAAAGCATTTATTTGTTCTTTCAGCATATAGTTCATGTCAGTTATGTTTTTACCATTTCAGCTGGAGGAGTTCTTGCAACTGCAATCATTGTTATTTGTGTAATTGTACTTGGTACTGCCGGCGGTATTGGATTTCATCAGACTGCTAAAGTGGTTAATTGGAGTGGCATTCCCTTTGCCATAGGGGTTTATGGCTTTTGCTATTCGGGTCATTCCGTATTTCCAAATATTTATCAATCAATGGCTGATAAAACCAAATTTAACAAGGCACTTGTTATAAGGTAAGAATTTGTTCTTTTTTTTTCTCTTTGTTGTCACATTGAGCATTTGAAATCGCTTTTCTCAGATTGTTACTTTTTCATGCTGTAGCTTTATTATATGCACTGTAATATATGGAGGCATGGCAATCTTGGGATTTCTCATGTTTGGTCAAAACACACTATCTCAGATAACTCTAAATATGCCACCCAGCTTATTTTCTTCCAAAGTGGCACTATGGACAACAGTATGTACTTCTGTGCCTTTTGGTTTTTTTTTTTTTTTTTTTTTACTGATGAATTATGGATTGAAATTCATATACATGTGTGTGATTTTTACAGGTTATCAACCCCTTCACAAAATATCCTTTTGCATGCATTGAGTTTTCATTTATAAAGTAGACGACATATCTTATTTTTCATGGACAGCATTTTTTTTCCTTAAACCTGTGTACATATGCTTTGCTGATGAATCCATTGGCCCGCAGTATAGAGGAGTTGCTACCAGGAAGAATTTCCGACACTTTCTGGTGTTTTATTCTTCTAAGGACAGGATTAGTCATTTCTACCGTGTGTGTTGCATTTCTTCTTCCATTCTTTGGTACGTTACTTATTCTTTGGTACGTTACCAGGTAGCAATATCGTGTTCCAATATGAATGAGATACCTTTTCTTTCTTGCAGGTCTTGTGATGTCTTTGATTGGTTCTCTCCTTAGCATACTTGTGGTACGTTTGCACATCAGTTTCTTGAATAATCTGTGGATTCACTGTAAAAATTTAGGAGAACCTTTAGAAGTTGAGTCTGCTACTCTTATTCGTAGTGGAAAATCCTGCAAACTTCTGATGCAAAAATTTCCTACTTTAGCACGTGACACCAGAAGTTCAAAGCTTTGTTTTAATAGCTTTTGTGATGCATTTGTTATGTTTTCAGGCAGTTATATTGCCGGCATTATGTTTCTTGAAAATTATGGGGAAGAAAGCAACTAAAGTACAGGTAAGACCTGCCATGCTACTCTCCCACAGATTGCAACAGACTTTAGTTTTGAGTAGAATTCAGGTTTTCTCAATCACGAGAATGAGCCTAGACAAGAAATTTACCCTTGTTACCGTAGCTTTCAGTTTCTTATATTTCAAATGTTCTTCCTTCCCTGGAGAAAATTTTGTCAATATGAATTCCATGTTTATTTAAAAAACCTTCTAGTTTCTAATGGAAAGCCTCTTTTTTTCATTGAATGTTCAGGTTGTTGCCAGCATATCAATTGTTGCACTCGGCATTGTAAGTGCTGTCCTGGGAACATATTCTTCAGTTGCAGATATAGTTAAGGAATACTAAATTCTGTTGATCTTGATCTAATCTGTTGAGGAAATTAGGACAGGGAAATTGTAGCATCCTGTTATATTGTCATAAAAATAAACTCCTTACTTTTCTTTCTTACCTTTGATACCATTCTGGGTTTAAAAATGATCATTATATTTAGATCTAAGAAATGGGAAATCTTTTTCTCCTTAAACATAAAAAAAGAAATTCTTGGAACTTACGGACACAATAATGGACAGAGTTCTGCTATAGTGGAAAACCGTTCCAATGTCCTATTGAGATATTTTATATATTTTATATTATTTATTTCCTAATTTATCTAATATTTTATATTCTGTAGATTTTTTTATTATAAATTTTACAAGAAAATACATGTCTACTCTTTTTTCTTAATTCGCTTTTTTATTATATTAATAAAAAGTTTTATAATATTAATATTAATAAGTATCACTTGATGCATATCTCTAATGTGACACATGTCACTTAATAATTAATATCAGGAGATTGGGTGACAAATGTTACACTTTTGTCTTTATCCTTATCCCTTATTCACATTATCCTTTATTCACCCCTATAAATAGAGGACTTTATATTCTTTTGTAAAAAGAATCAACAACCAACGATCAACAAGAAATCTCATATAATAATATTCTCTCTATTTTCTACCTCTCTCGTATACTTTTCATCTAGTTTATTTTATTATTTTTATATAATTTCATAATAATTAATATATTATTTTCTCTTTTGAACAACGTTGTAAATAATATGAATTTTGAGGGTCGGAAAAAACAATGACCTAAACATGTGGGTTTAGTTGTAAATATCAACCATGTTTTTTACTTTCTTTTCTGTGAGAAGTTGAAAAGGTGAGAGAAAGTAGAAATCCTATAAGAGGCATTCGTTTCTGTTATTTATTGTCATTATTACTTCTTTTCTTTTTTAATAATTTTGGAAAGAGAGGGGATTTGCCGGATGGAAGGAGGAGGAAGCAACGGAGGATTGTTGTACCATGAGGTACAAGAGTCGAAGCTATGCGCTGTACATTGCGTGAACACGGTGTTACAAGGACCATTCTTCTCGGAGTTCGATTTGGCGGCGTTAGCCTCCGATCTCGATCTCCGGGAACGACAGATGATGCATCAAGCTGGAGGCGATTTTCTCTCTGGCCCTAACGAGTCTCATAACGTCTCTCTCGATGGAGATTTCAGCATACAGGTTGCTTCGCGCTTCCTTAATGTTTCTCTTATTTTATGTTTGGGATTTTTTGCCCCCATTTATTCTAGCTTTCTTCTGTTTTTGTATGTTCTGTTTAAATCTTCTCTCTCATTTTAATTTTTTACTGCAGTATAGTTGTAGGTTGTGTGTTTAGTTGTATTTTCCAGATAATGAATGGATTTTATGGTAAGGATTATAACATTCGAATTCTTTAGGGTTGAACATGAATGTAACTGTAAGTCGAATTGAAAATGGTTACGGTTGAGGTTGGGGAACAAGAAACTAAATTTTCAAAATATTGATTTTTAAGTTTGCGAGAAATCCTTTTCTTTTCCTTTACTTGCAAGCCAATTTGGTGCTTGATTTCTTTTTGTTATGCTCTCTAAATTCTCAAAAGCTCATAATTCCGATTATTTCTGCCTGCTCAATCTGTTTAATTAATTTTTTTTTAAAAAAAAAAATTTTCATAAGTTACCTTTCTTTTTCTAGTTAGTACTGCATGCTATTAGACCTTTTATTTGAGAACTCTTCCTAGTTAACTACTCCAACAACAATAGCTATTTGTTCTGCAGTATGGTTAGTGGGCATCAATAAAAATTCAATTTGCATACTCGATTACAAATAGTGAGTCTGACGAAAGTACAAAAAGAAGTGGAGGAATTAGATTCTGTGTCAAAGTAGTGGTTTAAACGATAACAAAACCCTAGTTTAAGACCTAATTTAGGAAACCCTATCTTCTCAGGGAAGAAAGCAAAGCCAACAGCTGTTTCAGAAATATCAAAGATGTGTATAGAAACTAAACCTTACTAACCTAACTATGATTTTTGCTTCTGAAATAGAATTACTGTTTTTAGGAATAAAGCTCCTTTTCTTGGCCTAATTTCTGCTCTATGAGCTAACCACATGTCACTCTAAAGCTTATGTTTAGGCAATCTGTTTCACTTTAGTATGAAAACTCAACTTGCTCTTTACCCTTCCAAGATGCATGCTTTGTTTCGTATTATAACCATTGGGTCCTTGATTTTTGGAATAATGTTGTAATTGTTTTGCTAAATTGTCGGCATGTTGATTTTTATTTTATTTTTATTTTTTTCCTTTTTGCATCTAAAAGAGTTAAGATGACCCTTAGTTAGTTTGTTTCTTTATTGGTCACTGCAATCTCATTAGTTGTTTGACTAAAAGGTCTAAATTTCTTTATTACGTATGCCATTTATTTAGGTTCAAAATCAAGTATTTTCAAGGTTGGCCTTTGTCTGCATCTCTTGTGTGCCTTTCTTTTACTTGAATGAGCTCATTTAATGCTGGGATCATCCTTAAACTTGTTCCCATGTATGGCATCCCCTTCTTTATCATGCTCCTCAGCAATCCCAACTATCCCAATTTTCATATCTCTACATGGGTGAAATAGTGCTACCAATGATTTAGAGTGTGATGCCTGGCTGCAGCGATACCCTGAGAAGCAAAAACTTGCTTGGGTCCTTATTTACTTTTTCAATGTTCTTTGCTACTGACCCTCTGAGGGCTCATTGTTTGATTAGTGTGTAATTTGTTGGTGCAGGTTCTAGAAAAGGCTTTGGAAGTGTGGGATTTGCAGATAATTCCTCTTGACAGCCCAGTTGCTGAGCCTGCAAAGATTGACCCAGAGTTGGAAAATGCATTTATATGTCATTTGCAGAATCATTGGTTCTGTATCAGGAAAGTGAATGGAGAATGGTATAATTTTGACAGTCTATATCCAGCACCAGAGCACCTATCAAAATTTTACCTTTCTGCATATCTGAGCTCCCTAAAAGAGTTAGGTTGGAGTATTTTCCTTGTGAGAGGTAATTTTCCAAAAGAATGCCTTATTGCATCCTCTGAAGAAACTTCAAATGGATATGGTCAGTGGTTGTCCCCTGAAGATGCAGTGAGAATTATAAAGTCCAGCAACAATGCTCAGGGTCAGGGAAGAGCTGCCGGAACAAATCAGACAGAAAGTTCCTCGGAGCTGCAGCATGATGCAGGAGATTTATTAGTAGATGAAGATGATGCAGACTTGAGAGCTGCTATAGCTGCCAGCTTGATGGATTCTGCATCAACAACAGTCAACACTGAAGCTGGTGGCACTTCAAAAGATGAGAATAAGAATAGTGGTGAAGAAAACCTCTGAGAGTGAATGTTGTTTTTGGTTGAGAGATGTCTGTGTAGAAGACAAGTGTTGTAAAGCTTTTCATATATTCATAAAATGAATAACCTGAACATTTATGGTGTATAATAGAAAGATCAGAGATATTTTTACATTTTTATTTCCTTATTTCTCCTTTATTTTTGGCCATCCTGTAACGAGATAATTAAGAAATTGCTTCCCCTTCCCCACACCATTGCCTTCACACAATCAAAAATGGAAAAACATATATATATATATATATATATATATTATATATCAAGTACTTCTCGCATCATACATTTTCAAGGTTCAAATTTACAGAGGAAGCCGCTTTTATTGAGAAAGCTTCAAAAGGTAGACAGCAAGACAATGTGCGCAGCCTAGTTTTTTTAGGTTTGGCAATGTCAAAGCCCCAAATACAGTAGAAAGAAAATTTAAAAAATAGCAGCCCACATGACAGTGGGTAGCTGTCTATAACGAGAGGAATGTCGTTTTCTTCGATTATCCCACCTCCCTCGCCAATCCCCTGGTTCCATTTCCATCCTTCCTCCTGGACCCCATCTCATTCCCACCTCCCCTCAAAAGTTTTATTCAGACACTGTATATATATATATATATATTGAGTTTTGTTTTTCTTTGTGTTGAATAAATAAAAAGGGGGTGAAAACTGAAAAGAAATTCATGAGTGCGTTTTCAAGCTTTTAGGCTGGAAACTGATGACCACTACTAACCTTTCTAACCTTTTTCAGATTTCATCTATTGCTATTACTACTGCATAGAGATTAGGAAATTTTGTTTTGTTGGATAAGAACTCTGGAAAGCCAATTATGATTGCCGATTCTCATCATCATCATCATCGAGATAAAGTATTTAAATTTCTTCCGATCGTATTGTAGGTGGTTCGCTTGATTTTTATTTTTTTTTTCCGGTTTCTGGACCACATTTAACTCAGTTTGAGGATTCTTTCTTGCTGCTTTTCTTGATATGGGTTCATCAGATCGGTTGTTTAATAGGCAGAGAACTGTTCATCAAATTCTTGGTGGCGGCCTTGGTAAGTTCATCCAATTAGATTTTTTTAATTTTTTTTTCCTTTTTTAACCGAATCGTACTTCTGATTATGGAAATTTTTGTAGTTTTGATCACCAAAAGAAACTTGTTTATATACTATAAAGTACATGCATTACTGCCATATACTGTAATCCATTTATTTGAAGTAAGGGATAATCCACCGTGCTATAGGGTCAATTTGAGTACTTATTACAGTTATTATATATATATATATATATATATATATGGATGGACAAGATATTTGCAAATGATCTTTGAGAAGAAGAATTGCTTCATTCAATTGATTTTGTTGTTAGGGAACAAAGTATTTTTAACTCTGTTTAGTTTCCTTCTACAGCTGCAGATGTGATCTTGTGGAGGCGTAAAAATCTTACGGTTGGAATATTAGTGGTAACCTTGGCTGCTTGGGTAGTGTTTGAGAAATCTGGCTATACAGTGTTATCATTAGTTTCAAGTGTTTTCTTGCTCCTGTTCTCCATTCTTTTTCTCTGGGCAAAATCTGCTGCTATTCTTAACAGGTAAATTATTATAGAGTTTATCTCTTTGGGTTTTAAGAATGGTCAGTCTAGAAATGTAAAAGAACAACAAAACTAAGGAGGCTGTGTGCACTTGTATGGCATAATAAGAGGAGGGAATCTGTCTTTTACCGCATCATAAACTTGCACAAACAAAAATTTCTTGTTTCATCTCAGTAGTAATCATGGAATGTAAAACGTAAATTGTACATATTGTACTGGAAAGGGCTAGGAACCAGATATCTTCTAGACTTGCTGTTATATTTAGCTATCCATCCTTCCACTCTAAAAATAAATAAAAAATCACAATGTTCTAAAGTTAATGGGATCAACCAAATCCGTTTTCTAGTTATTAAACATAAGATAAAAGCTGGGATAGTGCCTTAGAGGAGCACATTGGAATTTCAATATGCAATCAAGAAAATGGCTCCAGCTCTAGTTTAGACTTGACCTAGTATCTGAGGCCTTTGAAGATGGTCTTCAAATCTGAGCTTTGCAATGATGTAATGAACCTAAAGGTCTGAAGGCCAACTGGTATCTAGGGTTTCAACAGACATAGATCTGAATTTTTTAACAAATTTCCTACTTACAGATTCTGTTTAGCGCCAATGATTATGCTGACAGCAGTAGTAGACACAATGCATGTTGATTTTGTGCTGTATTTTGATGACTGTCTGAATTTCTCAAAATAGGCCCCCTCCACCTCTACCACGCTTACACATCTCAGAAGAAATGGTGAATGATGCTGCTGCTTTAATTCGAAATCACATAAATATGTTGCTCTCTGCATCTGAAGCTATAGCATTGGGAAAGGACTCTAGAATGTTCGTTAAAGTGGCCGCGTGCCTGCTACTGACATCTATCATTGGTGGCATGACAGATTTCCTCTCATTCAGTTATATCAGTAAGTCATTCGAATGCAAAATTTAACATTGCATTGTGTTTTTCTTTTTTCTTTCAATCAAACAATGCTCTCTCTTCAACAAATATTCTTTTTTCTTCTTTTCTCTTGTGTAATGTCAGGCCTAGTTTTTGTTCTTACTGTGCCTGCCCTTTACGAGAAGTATGAACATTTCATAGATGGCTATGGCTTGACAAGTTACAAGAAACTGAAGATGTTTTACTGCCAATTTGACCGTGTGTGCATTAGCAGGGTTCAAAGTTGGATTTTAGAAAAGAAAAAGCTAAGCTGATACACTCCTAATTTGCAATATATCTTCTCTTTCTCTGCTGTTTCCTGTTCATTTTGAGTTTATGGAGGAAAACATTTTAAGCGAGGAGAATTTTCACCGGCAGCAAAGCAAATTTTTGTCTCTCTTTTCATCTGCTTCTTCCATAGATCTTTTCTACTTCTCCTGCATCATCAATATTTATGACCTATGTAATCTTCCAACGAGAGAAATACATGTACATGAAGAAGATATATGCTTTTACTTTGTATCTGTTAGGATCTCTGATCACCTGAACGCACCCAGCCATCATTACCTCAAATGTTAAGAAATTGTTGCCATAAGAACAAACAGCATTCAAGAAATAAATATAAGTTGGAAAAAGAATTGGCCTTCGCTTGTGAATATAAACCAAGTTTCAACTGTTCATATTGCATACACCTAACTACCAAATAACCATGCCAACAATCATTAACAAGGAAACATAAACAAGATAAAGATTTGCTAATCACGGCTACTCCCAAAACTTTCACGTTTTTCATTTTGCCAACCAAAGCTTTGTCCATCATTATTTGTCTCAGTGGGATAGAATTTGCCTCGTTTAGCCTGAGGCACTTGTGAAGGGAAAGGAGGGGGTGGTGGAAGAGGCATAGGTTGTGGTGCTAATATGCCCTTGCCTTCCCGAAGGTCCATTGAACTACCACTGTGGACAGTTTCAATACCTTTGTTAGTTGGAGAAGCCAAAGGCAGATTTGAGGGTAAACTACCTGGATTTCGACCATAATCACCATGGATAATTGTAGAACGGCCTTGAGGATCAGATGTGCTCATAAAACCCTCCACTGTCCCTTGACCAACAGATGGATCAAAGGATCCAATGGCAGGTGACATACTCCATGGTCGTGGATAGCTTTCTGCGAAATTTACCCCTCCTGCAGGACCTGGTGGAAAGCCCAACAATGATCCCTGCTCTGGTCCGCCTTCTGGAACTGACTCTGGCCTTGACATCTCATAAGGACCACCATAAAATGGTGGGGGGCCATCAGGTCCAAAAGGGGGATAACCAAATTGAGGGGGAGCCAAAACTGGATTTTGATTGATAGGTACTGCAAAATTTGGAGGCTGATTGGACTGCAAAGGATACTCTGGAAAAGTAGAGTCAGATGCATGTCCCTGCTGCTTGTCTGGATGCTGCCCTGATTCTTGCCGCATTCCACCCTGGGAATCAAATGCCTGCTGAACAAAGCGCCTATCAAATCCTGGAGGTGCATTATGGTCGGGCTGTTGCTCCAAATGGTTCTGAACTGCACCAGGAAAGGCTGGCACTCCTTTTGGCTGCATGACAGGCCTAGGAGGAGGTTGGTCTCTAGATTGCTGGCGGTGAGCTTCTCGATCGTGAAGTTGTGAGGTTGGGCCAATAGAAAAGGTTGGTCTTGGTGGGGCTTGAACTGTAGAGTCCGAACCTGTAGGTTTTCTTGCATTAACAGCTTCTGAATCATTTCCATCTTTCTCCATATTGGAAGGAAGAAGGTCAGCATGATTTCCATTGATATGCAACACAAAGTCAGTTTTCTTTAGAAAAGACTTGAAACAGTGAGGCGCCGCACAGATGAAGAGTTCTTCCATTCTCTTGATTGTTTGAATCTTCTGAATACGATCGTTACAACTGTTTAAAATAACAAAATTTGAGTTTTTATGGATTATAAGAATATCTTTCAGAATTGTGTCCACAACATACAAAATTACACTAAGAATGGGTAGGAAATGAAGTAAGAAAAAGAAATTGAAACTGAAACTTAGACATTTAATCATCAAGTTAGCAATTTTTTATGCAAAATTTCATAGAGAACTACATTCTGTTTTCTAAATATATTAAGTAGTCAAAAGAGGATTCTGAATGGGAGTATTGATCACATACAAACAGCACCCCCTATTGAATAAACATAATACAACAAGAGAGCAAGTCTTTAATTTCTTCGAGTTAGTTTTCCAATCAGGCAACAAAAAATAATTGAAATGTACTACTTACAGGTGGCAAAGAGAATCACTTCTTGCACAATCAAGACAAAATATGTGCTCGCAAGGGCTCTACAAGAACACGCAAAGTTGTCAATGAGGTTGATAACAAAACATACGCTCCATGAGATGTTATTGCATTTATGAATAGCAATAGTGGCAGAATGTGATATGCAGGTGATGCAGTCACAAAAAACTAGTGATGTCACTATGCTCCAATATTTTAGAACTAATATACAAACATTAAAATGTACCATTATTTTCCCCAATTCTCATGTGTACACAAAAGAGAATTAATCAAAGATAATATCCACAAATGTTGTCTCTCTTTCCAATATAAACATTAAAGCATTCCTAAGGTCAGGGGCTTTGAAGAGTATGCCTCGGAAAGTATGATCAAATTAAAACAACACTTACCAACCGACCATAAATTGCTATGGGTAAGTCACAATTAACACAGAAGTGTACTCTTTCAGAAAGTTGGCGCCGGGATCTGCGTCCAATAATCTTAACTTGGGCATTGGCAGCAGGTGAACCAAGACTTTTTGCTACAGGAAGATCAGCTAAGATAAGATGATCAGGGCATGCAACTGTAACGGTGTCTGCTGGCAGGGGCTTTGATGATCCCCCTTCATTGGTTGGCTTGCTAAGCCGGATCTGAAGCATCTTCTCGGGACTTCTTCTTAAATCTAAATGATTCAATAGAAAATCAACACTTGTACCCCAATAAAACAAATAAGAACTTCGAGATGCAATAAAACACAATTTGGTGAATTGAACTCTTTTTGTCTTTCTTTAAAAAGTTGCAAAAACTTTATGCATCATTTAAAACCATGATCAAGACAATTGCACCAAATAGTTCAGATGTTTTGACTAATTTCCTAAACTAATAACGCATCCACATAACAGATAATCAATCATGACTGGAATGGATCCCAAACCTATTGCCCTACAATGAAAACTCAAATAACCAAGAAAGCATCTCATACAAAATTAATATACTTTCTATCTTCTCAGATCCAAAGCCATGAAAAAAATCTGAAAAAGGTAAACCAGACTATAGAAAACAATTGCCTGAAAGAACTAGAAATATAAAAATTTCAATGAAGAGCAAAGAAAATTAGAAGATAAAAATGCTTCAGAAACGTAAAATCTGCAAAACAAAATCTCGGCATATTTTAGTACCGTCAAAATTATTCAAAACATTCAAAAATCCATTCTGTCAGAGAATATCCATGTCAGGATTTAATCTAATCATCAAATAACTGATGAGGCTGGCACACCCAAATTTTAAGAATTTCAGGCACTCACAAATTATACACACGACACCAGCAACTTAACCTAAAGACAATTAAAAGTGAAAGACCCACGTTGGTTAGATTTCAAAGACGCAAAGGACAGACTAAAAGAGTCAAAAAGAATGCCATAAGACTCCAAAGGAAAAGATTAAAAAAATAATAAGAAAAATTACTAAGTTCATCAAACGATTTGGATGAAAACTCAAATTCTTTATTATAAAAAATCGGGGAAAAAATATCCAACCGCATCTGTAGTAGGGAATAAATGATAAAGAAAGAAAGAAATAGAAACTGAACTGACCCGAACCAGGAGAAGGGCTTCTAAAGCTTCAACTCTCAATGGAGTTTCGGAAGATTGTCTTCTGAAAGAGAAACCCTTCTTGAACATATAAAGAGAGAGAGAAGAAGAAGATTTGCTGATATTCAAACGACAGTTGCTTCGCCAGGTTTTTTCTCTCTCTTACGCCGCTTTCAATATATGGGATTTGTGTTTCAACCAGCAACGCATTCAGAAGAACGCTATCGAGAGAGTTTGGCACGTGCGGACTAAAGCACTTTTACAAATCCTACGTTTTCTTCTTTTTTTTATATATGGACTAAGATCCATATATAAATTGGGCTTCTCAAAAATTGGATTTATAAAAGTGGCCCAATTAAATATACAAATCACTGGCCCAATTATCCTTTTGGTTCTTTAATACGTTTCTTACTCCGCCCCAAGTCATCAATTTCCACGTGGTTCTATTTTTTAAGCACGATGTGTCCTTTTTATTCATCTATTTGATGATGAAGAAAGCGAAAACGTGGTAATAAATATATATTTTCGAACTAATAAGCTGAAATTTGGAACTTTGTCAATAAATTTATTTGATATCTAAAAAAATAGAAAAGTTCGCATGTGAGGATTGTGTCAGCCGCATCCTCACCAAGCTGCGTCTTTTTCATTTTTTTTGGTGAATAAGCTGCGCCTCCTAAATCCTAATGGATTTTGCTTGCATATACTAGTGGCACACTACCTCAGTTATTAGGAAAAATTGGTTTAGTCCAACAGAATAGAATCTAAGCGGTATCAAACTTCAATTAAAACCAAAACACGAGTGAAGTTGTTTTTCCTATAGTAAATCCGGAGCTCGATATATTATTGCACAATTTCAACAAAGAAATCGTCAAATGAATACTTTGAAGAAAGTCTATTGATTAAAGAAAAAGTTAGAAATCTGAAATTTTCCGGGGAATTACATAGGTGAATTTTAGTCCTGTACCCTACCATCATAAAATCTCCTCAAATGATGCCCCCTGTATTATTTTGTATAGCAAAATCTGAGATTTACCCACCATCCTCAAATTCACAGTTCAAGATGGTTGAAGCGGGGTCAATCTACCTTTCAAGTCAAGATCACTGCGAATCTCTAACAAGCTTCATAGTCTGACACAACAGAGAGGAACAAGTCAGTAAATACCGAGCTCAAGACAACACAAGTACCACCAGAGTAATAAGTGAAGACTATCCTATCTAAAGAAAAGAATCACGGGCATTTAAAGTTCCTTTTCTTTTTGCTCGCATTTATACAAGAACGAAAATAACCCGAAAAGAAAGTTGAAGAAAATTTAAAACAGAGGTTCAGAATTGGAATTTATTTCTGTTAAAAACACTAGAGACCAGAAGCTTATCATAAACTGTAACTAATACCTGTTCCAATGTCAGAAACATTACCACATTCCATGATCCTAGACGTCCAAAATTTGGAATAAACCCTTTATAGAAAGCAAGAGGTCCCTGCAACAGTTGTCAGAAAGGTTAAGTTGATTTTGAAACAAAAACGAAAAAATATCAAACAGTAGGGACCAGGAATAAAATTTTATCAAAATGCTAAGCAAACATATAGAAGGTGACAGACTTCTTGGATTTAGAACAAAGGTTAGCTTCATCTAAAAATTTCTCTTTGCGAACACTATTTGAACCTTTACTGTATTTACAATTTCGCTAAAGCTGTAGCTGCGCTTACTACTCAATCAAATTACAAAAAATGGGTAATTGCAAACATTAGTTAAGCTGGACAACCATGCAGTTTGTAGAACTGACTAACAACACATGTAACATTTCCAAATGTTATATGCACTACCTTGATCTCCAGTACTAAATAAACAAAGTTATATTTAGCAGTACCAAAGGAAAAGTCTTAAATGGACACGGTAAAAGAAGAAATTGACTCACATCATTCTTCAATGTCTTGACAAAACAATCAAGCGTACTCGTGTATGTAGAATCACCCATCATTCTAGACTTCACCTGCAAAATTCATCATTTAATTTACTTAAAGAGCCTCAATGTACATATAATATAATAAGAGCAATTGCATATCTAGGATCCTGTCAGAAAACTTGTTTAACTTGAGCAATTTCACCGTGTCATTTACTTTAACTGCAATATGGAATAAAGTCACGTACTCAATAAAAATCTTGCAAAACTGCGTTCAACTTGTACAGATTCTAACATAAAAAGGCAGGAAACAAATATGAAAATGACATTGAAACTGAGATACACGGCAATTCTAAATCAAATTACCAATGTTCTTTTGGCACAATTTGGAACACAACTCCATCCCACACTGAATAAGTGGGAAAAGTAAAAGAAAGAGAAGGGTAAAATGAGAACAAGATAGCTGTTTTCCGATTCTTGATAAAAACATCATGATCTCTGAAGAAATGGAGCAGAGATGAGAAACTTACTAACTAGCTACTAACTAGACCAGATTCAACAATTTTCACTAAAGTGCATTATATTTCAGAAAGTAACGTTGGCAGCAGATTAGTAACTAATGAGTTGCTTCTGAGCACTTGATGCAAATATGATGTGAGTTAGGCTAAAAAGTAGATAGTTTGCTTCCTGAAATTTAATGCAAAAAACCCATATAAAATTTTAGGAGCAAAAGAGTTTGTATCAGAATCAAACTAAGTTCTATGCATACTCATGATCATATTAATACATTTTACATTCCTGCAGTCAAAAAAAATCTTTTTGCACAAGTCTTAAAGTTCCCATCTGCACTGCAAGTGTAATGCCTAAAATGCAATAAAGAATGAGAGATAAACAAGCTGAACTAACAGGCGAAGCCAATTTAAACACGCAACTTACTGAAAATTCTTGACTGATGAGAAAAAACAGAAGCATTCAATCAACTAAGAATGAGATGCAACGATAAAGGGAGGGCAATATCAAGGTACATAGCTATATATCTATGTAACAAGACCAAATCCACCCAAAACCATCAAGTGAAGAGAGAGAGGGGGTTTGTGATTGTTAAGATAAAATGAGCCAGGTGAAAACATAGGTCAAGGGCATTGAAGTATATGATCTACCATATAATGCCAGAAACTGTAGAAAAAGTTGAATCACACAACTAGCTGGAGATAAATACCACATCAACTGGTGATCCTATGCAGACAGCAAAAAAACCAGCTCCTAGGCCAGCTATAAGATGAGTCAGGATATTATCCTCGAACCCTGGGATCTTTAGAACTGTCTGCGTATATATGAAAGAGGTAAGTGTGAATATGATAAGAAAACAGAATACAATAAAATATGTGTTAATGACAATAATGTAAAAGGACTAGGCAACAAATATCATTTGTGCTTTTACCTGCTTCACTTGATCATAACTGGCTAATTCAGCAGCATTTATTATAGCATTTCGAGCAATATTGGGCCCAAGTCCAGTCCATAGAGCCGCAACCCCTTCCTAAATTTCAATCAATAGTTTTCAACATAAACAAATAATGTTTCAGGAACTTCAGGTTAAAGAAGAGTGGATTTGGATAAGAAACAAATATTTACCTTTCTGACAATTTTAGAATAAGCATCCAATGCTCCAGAATAACGCTTTGGAACACCAGGAGGCAATTTACCTTCAGCTTGGAGTCGTACTTTGACAAGATCTGTGGGATTTGCGACTGTTATAGCCAAAGCACCTATTTCATATGAACAGATAATTATGTCAACTTTCATCAAGAAAAGAGAAGATGATTATGCACGCATCAACAATTTATTAAGTAGTGGTAAACCACGAGAGTTCTCTCACCAGTTGTAAGCGCAGCGAGAATTTTCTTCGATAAGGGCACATCCCCAACATGATCCTTGCCCACATAGAAGTTTTTTACCTATGCAGTCAACGAAAGATTATGAAAATTAAAAGGTAAATTGATAACAGAAAATACATATAAAATATACACATCACTTCGTGGTGGAGATAGAAAACATACAGGTTCATACATCCCGATCCTCAAGCCTCCAAATAGACATTGACGATGCAGTCCAGGCACAACTCCTTTCCACAAGGCAGATATACCTTCCTCTCTGGCGATGGTTCCAACGGTACCTAATAGGCCCCTATATTTAGGCAAAGCGACTCCATCTCCTCCAATAGCTTTTTTTTGGAGTTGGAGCCTAACCTTAGCTGTATCCAAGGGCAGAGTACATACCTGAAGGATCAAATAAAAGTCCATCCAAGTTGACGAATCAGCTAGAATGAGCAAGTAATTGAAACTAATAGCAAAACTATTTCAAGACATAATGATAAAAACCGAATACGTGACATACCACATTCAGCTTTAATATAATACATCACAGAAACAAAATATAATTACAGTAGTAGAGGACATCAGAAACCTATAAAATTTGGGGATATATTGAGACACCGAAGAGTAGACGGCTTAACAGGAATTTCAGAGGATCAAGCCTTGAAGAACCAAGCAAATCAATCAAACCATCATAGATCTTATGGAAATTTTGTTCTTCGAGGAGGCGACGAAGTGCAAAATTGAGCATAAAAAGCAAGCCGATACAAAGTAGGAAAAATTATTTGGTTGAGCAAAAATTTTCGTAGAGATAGAAATAATATCCTAATATTGGAATTCCTTCAACTCTTAGTAACACAAGGAAGAATAAATACAACTAACTGTACCGAACAAGACTGTGAACAAGCTAGCAACCTGAATTACGTTGAAGAACAAAAAAAAAATAAGAAAGAAAATTGAGCAAGCACCTCGGCAAAGCAAGCAGCAAAAGCACTGGTAGCAAAATTTTTGGGAAACGAAATGTCAGATTTAGACTTTCCCTGATCGGCCACCATTGGAATGGGAAGACGAACTCAGCTCACGCCACAGAAACGGAATTCCGTCGAGGACCTGTTTCGAGAATCTCGGAAAGCGTGCAGAGTGAATGACGAATAGATAGTCACGCAAATGACGATCTATTTATATTGATGGATCTCTGCTTTTATTTGCCATCGTCAACCCCGCTTTTATTAGCTTTTATATATTTACACTTGCATGTTGTTCTATTTTCCTCGTATTTCTTTAATTTTTAAGTCTAATTAGATTTTTTTTTTTTTTGGTAAACAGTCTAATTAAATATCTATGGAAACAAGAGTATTTCTATAATTCTTCTTTATCTATTTCTCGGATTTGCAAATTGCAATAAAGACAAAAATTTAAATATTAATTATAAAGAATAAAGTTATATTAATTATTAGAAAATTTAAGTTACATTCATAACAAATATTACGAATGAAACATAATTTTTCTTTAAAATTAATTATTCAAATATTTTCTCACATATTTTATGTGGTTTATATTATATTTTTATATCTATTTTAATTTTGCGTTGTTACAATAGCTTGCTCTGCAAAATTTGTGTGGCAGAAGAACTGTATTTTATTTCATTTTTAAAAAGATCTCAAACGAACAGAAATAAAATAAACAAAAAAAGATCACTCTATCGATATACGTGATAATAGAAACTTATTTTACTTTATTTTAGAGTGGAGTTTATTTTTTAACAAACCTTTTGGAACACACATGAGTAATTTATTTTCTGAAATTTATTCCATAAATCAGCCTACAGAGCACAACTTTGGGGATTATCTAGTACGTGACGAGGAAAGGAAAGAGGAAGCACAAGTGATTTCCTTTATACATATTGCTTTCCTTCATGGAAATCCACTATTTACTCTTTAGACTCTTGTGATGGGGGTGAAGGCATGACTGATCCAGATATAGTACTGCTTGGAAAAGAGAGAATCCTTTTTTTGTCCCAGGCAAGTCTGACAAAGGAGAGAGAGGGGAAGGGGACTTGAACAGGAAACGTTATCTTGAAGATCTTGGCAAAAATTTCTTGTTTCCACCATGAGATTCCTCTAGCGGAAGAATAAATTCGGGAAATCATCTGTATGAATTATTCTGGCATAAGTAATCAGCAAATTTGACCTGTTAGAATTTTTTTTTTTTTTCAACATGATTGGTGGTGTCAGGTGTGTTAAGAATCAAAATAAATGACAATAATAATGAATCAAGAATTAGCCTATCTGCTCCTCCTCTTGGCTCCACGGTACAGAAAAACTCCAATTGCATATTCCAACAAAACCAGCACCCTACACATTCAACTAATTCTCCCCAACCCCCAAACCAAAATAATTGGAAAACTTCAAACTTTTACTCCCAAGTCCCAAAAATCTACAAAGGCTTGTCAGTCGAGCCCATGGCATAGGGAAAATGTTGAGAAAAACTTTTACTCCCAAGTCGGAGAAAGGAAGGAGCATATAAAATGGAAAATGCTTCGGCACAAGTAACCAAGAAAGATAGTGGTCATTTTAGGCACATCATGAAAGTCCCAAATCAGGAAGGACGGTGTAGCACACTAGTAATAACCAAGCTGAAAAATGAAAACAGGATTTTGTATTTTTTGACAAAAACATGGAATTCGCTTAAGTAGCCAGTTACAATATGTATGCAGCAACAAAATCATGTTCAGTCTTCGTGCAAGAACTATCATATAATCCAACAAGATCAAATAAAGAAGGAACCAATAATCAATTTAATGCATAGTAATTTAAATGATAAGTAAATGGATGGGACTACTAAAATGAAATTTCAACAATCAAAAGGATTGAGTAAATAAATAAGTCTCCTTTCAATGAATGAAAGAAAGGCTTTAAGTTTTAAGTAATGAATATTAATCCAATTTTGAGAAGAAAGAATCAACAATATCCAATATTTAAAAAAAAGAAAATTCCCTGATTGTCTACAGACAGGAATAGTAGAATAATAATAATAGAGGGAAAGATATTGAAATATCAAAGTAGCAAAACAAGCCGGAAATTGGCTAGTTATCATTATTAAGAAATCTACTTCTTATTTTTGTCTTGGTTATTAAGGAACAAAAAAGAAAAGAGAAAATAAAACGTCAAATGTTACTGGGGTAATTGTTCCGCCCGCTTTGGCTCAAAAAACAAATTCTTCTCACCTCAAATGTTACTGGGGTACATGAAAACTCTTACTCTAGCTCCCTGGAAATGAACCAAAAAGGAATCAAAATAAGACCTAGTTCTACAGAAATAATCAGATCATTTCTAGCAATGGTGCAAAAGACAAAATTAATTGAAAAGAAAAAACATGTATCACCATAGATTTAGGAGGCAAGTTAGACTTGAACTTGGCACGAACAACACCGCTGTTACCATGAGGACGGGTGACTTTGCCCCAAATGCAGCGGTAGTGAGAACCATTTTGCTTAACCTTAGCCTTATAAATATAAGCCATGCGTTTCCCCAAGTACCATGACACCTCTTCGTTACTGTTCACACCTTCAATTTGTATTAGAGAAGTGTTTGGATACTGATTCGACTTCGATCTTTTGTACCCTAGGATTGATCCCCTAACATACAACCTACAACAATCAAAAATCAGAATGACATCAATTCAAATCCTAAAAACACACAATAACGAATATATGCAATCATGATTATACCTGAATGAGAAAGTTAGAAAGAAATACCTGACGCGTTCGCCTTGTCTGCCCTTCACCATCCTCGTTGCTCTGCTTGCTTCAAAGACCGATTGCCGAGAGAGAACGGAAATAACTATAGAACCCTAACTGGAAACCGGGAAATTTGCGGATTAAGAAGGCCCAATTTTAGTTTGGAGCTAAAATATAAAAAATTACTTATTAGTTGGCCCAATTCTATTTCTGCTTATTAAAATTAGCCTATGTTATGAGACACGTGGTACCTTTGACGTGGCAAGATATACCTCTACTTTGACAAGGTCAAATGAAAAAATGCTGAGTTGGATTCACTACTGTTTCTTAAAAGTTTTAACCTTGTCGATAAAAGAAGAGTTAGGAACAGAGAGGACTGAAGAGTCGTCAAATGTGTGGACCCATTGTTGTGACCTGGAATATATTTGGTGACGTTTTCTGTACTTCCTTGTCGATTAAGCCATTACTATAACTTCGAGCGGTGGATTTCTGGGCGTGTGAATTAAATTGGAATTCAGTTCAGCCATTAATAAATATACTCCTCCTGAGAGTCTTCTGTGTTCTTCCACAGTTTCAAGGAACCCAACATGGAGCAGCCTTTGTTATCAGCATCAGGTGATTGAATTACACATTCCCTTAAAGATAAAAGGGGGAAATGAAAAAAAAGTTTTCTTTTTGCGAATTCTTCTTTATCCATAACTTATATCTTCATTTTAAAATTACTTTCTTCAAAGAATGGTGTTTCTTATACTACTGGATTAACATTTTTTTATATATATTTTGTACAGAGCAAAGGGGGTCAGGAGATCATGGGAGGGAAAATTTGACTCCGTATGAGTACGTGGGTAGGGCTGGTTATGTGTTCCCGACGGCTTCCTTGGCCGGGACTGAGGTCAGTGTCGATGAGATCCGATCAGCTGCTTCTATTCCTCAATCTGAAACATATCCTCCTTCCCTACACGCTGCTTTGGTCAGCCCACCTCCTCAGCCCCAAACTTACGGTAACAGACTTCAGCAATCCTTTGTCTTTTTCTAGTGTTAATTGCTTAATCATATAGCTATACATATACAGATGTTTGATAATGAACCTGTTCTTTTAGCAAGAGAACAACTTTTTTTTCTTCCTTTTTTCCCCTGTAATTTGTGGAACTGTGGGAATTAGACAAATGGTTTTTCTTTTTCTTTTTTCTTTTTTTTTTTTTTTTTTTTTTTTGCTTTATTTGTGCAACTGCTATTTAATTTGATGGACTTCTTCGCATTTGGTGAAATCTGATTTTCTTCAATTGATCAGTAGTTTGTTTGTATCTTTGTCCTCTTTAGAAATTTGCTGCATTCATGTTGAACGTATTCTCCAATGTTTGAAGTATCTTTAGAGTTAAATTATCTGTTTTTTTTATTGCAGCTCAAGACATGGCTTACCAGGGGCAGGGAGGATATTATGGAGTTCCAGCGGGGCGTACTGGTGAAGTAAGAAGGTCAGTTTATCATACCATCTATGAATCATGTAAACTCTTCAAAATCTGCATTTATTGAAAAGATTATGAAAAGAAGAGAATTGGATTGGCTTTATGACTAGTTTAAATGGTACAACAAAATGCCAACTACATGCTTAGTGCTTGATGCATTACCAGTAGCCAAATAAGAGGTGATGAGCTAATATTGATCACTTACCTTCTTTTAGATAGACATATTTTTCCCCAGTGGAAATGCCTTCATCTTCCTGAGGAAACTATTTACTTAATAGAATTTCTTCTTTCCCGTTCCACAAGGTGCCGTTGCTAACACATTTTTGTTTGCTTCTTCTCCATTTGACCTTACTTTATTAATTACATGTACAGTACAATATTGGATGAGGTAGAGATCCGGGAATTGCTAGTAGATCATGTTGGCCATCATTTTTTCTGGGGAAGCGGTCCAGCTAGGACCTGGAAAATTCATGCTGTCGAAGACTGCAATGTTTATGTTGGAACTTTAGAAACATTTACAGAGGAAAGGGACACATTAGTTGAGTGGGAGCCGTACCTTGGTGGAAAATTTGATGGGAAAGAGAAGGGGCCTGAACTGGGAATATGGGAATTGGATTTGAGGTCTGAATTTCCTGTTCTATTTGTACCTTATAAGGAGTCGCGAACAAAGGTTCCTCATTCTGAAGTTATTGACAAATGCTCAGGTAATGACAGTTCAGCTTCTTTTTTGAGCAACAATAATAGTAAGCAAACTACTAATACATTCAAGTAATAATCAGTCTCCCTAACTGCATTTTATTACATGTTTCTTCGACTGTAACAATGGTCCCCCAATTTAAGACAGTCAATCTAAATTCTTTATTTCAATAATCTCCATAGATTGCAGTGGGCTGGGAAATATTGTGTGTCAGACATGCAATGCTGATCAAGAGCCAGGATTTTACAAAGAGAATCAGAGGATGCATTGTCCTGTTTGTTATGGGAGAGGTTTAATTGCTCATAGGGATGGCTCTGACACAATGTAAGGCTGCGATTTCTGCCCTCAACTTGATTTCCTTTAGAACATTGCCGGATCTCAACTTGATTGGAAGTAAGTATTCTGTTTTACTGACCTGTTTATCTGCAGGTGTGCAAACTGTAATGGGAAGGGAAACCTTCCTTGTGCAACTTGTGGATCTCGCGGGCTAATTAAATGTGAGAAGTGTCATGGCAGTGGTTCTCTTCTGACACGCAAAGTTGCTGCCATTAAATGGTATGTCTTCTAAAAGTTTGTGTTTTCATTGTAAAACAGTTCTAACTGCATAGGATAGACGAGTTAATTACCAATACCAATTTTACAAGCATGTTGATGAAAACAGGAGGAAAATGAGAAAAGAAACATTGATGTAAAGAATGCGATTGAGTTAATATTTACGCACACGATGGCTGACTGTCTGGTATAGAATGCGATGACTACTATAGAATAGTTGATTTATTTTACTACGTGAAAAATCTTTCCCAGTGCTGAAACCAAAAGGAACGATTTTGTTAGCATGAAGTGCAACTTTGTTATGTCTTGCACTTTACCATGATTTGGTTCCCATAAATGCTGTGTTCATGATCTTGCAGGAAGACATTTTCAACTCGAAAAGTAAGTGCAACAAGTGGAGCAGCTTCAGTTCCAGATGATGTGTTCCACAGGGCAAAAGGGATCCAGTTATGCAACACGCAAGCATATCAATGTACTCCTGCATTTTTCGCTGATTCAGTATTCTTGAACAGGTTCTCCTCCGAGGTAATCGCTGAGAGGGCTTCAATACCTCCTTCAAGAGTTATATGTGAGAGACACATCGTATCCGTTGTCCCTGTGACTCGAGTGACAATGACTCACTATAATCACTCTTTCAGTTTCTACATCATTGGAAATGGTAGAGAAGTATATTTAAAAGATTATCCTTCTAGGTTTTGTTGGGGCTTATGCCCATGCTTGGACTGGTTTAAACTTTAGCTTCAATATCTCTTGAGTTCAACTTCCTTTAATTTGTTGCCTTGAGGTTGTTTATGTTGAAAAGGGATTGCTTCCCTCTCCCCTTTTATCCATTATATTTTGAGTCTTGTTAATAAAGATTGTGGCTTAATTATCCACCCTTCAGTAAGTCATTAATTTGAATTCATGCACAGATTTTAAAGGTTTTATATAATTTTGAGGTAGGGAAGATTGATGATCATAGGACTGGATTTATCTATCTTAGATAAATCGCAATTATGAAATGGTACTTTTAAATCTTTATGTTTAAGTTGTATTTGGGATTGGCATGTGTGCATGTTACTAGCTAGATTGCATATGAATCATGGGATATTCACAATGTCCAAAGAAACACACAGATAGACAATTGATTCTGTCATCATTATTGTATTTGTTGTCATTCGTCCCGAGAGTGCCGCTTAAAAACAGATCTTCAGAAAGTGGGAAAAAGAAAAAAAACATTAGGATTCTCCATTTGTTTAATCAAAATCTCTCTCTCCATAGTTTCTTTGGATCTTCAACAATGAAATGAAAAATTATTCCGAAGTTGGCTTTGGACTGGACCTTCCTATGTGTCATCTTATTGCCTAGCCTCAAACTCAAATTCCCATTCACACATGTCACGCTCCGAGGAATTGTTTACCGACAGACACCAACGTTTTGCCGTCCTCTTTTCTCCTAAAGGAATGAACCAAATTAAAGGAGAATCCCATAATTGTAATCACAGGAAAAAAAAAAAAAAAAAAACCCTTTTGCCAGTTATGTATAGCTGCATTTGTTTCCGTGAACCAAATAAAAAGTCCTCATTAATTGCTACTGTTGTGCCTTCACGTTGAAATTTCTTTTTTTTTTTTTTTTTTATTCCGTTCAGAATTCATGGAATTTTGAGGATGGATAATGGTGAAAATATGACTATATCTTGAATGCAATCTTTCCATCACGGGTTGTTATAATGTGATCTACGACTAATTTGATTTAAATATCTCACGTAATTTGTTTCTATTTTACATTTTTTTTATAAAATAAGAGTTATATAGTGACTTTAAAAAAATTACAAGAACCTAACTTTTAAATACTTAAACAAATATGGAGAATTTCAGTTTGGGAAGGGAAAAATTATGGTGGGATTGGAGTAAGTAAACATTTATTAGTGTGAGAGAAGTTAGGGAAATTAGTTTGTTTTGGTCCACTCCCGGTTTTCCTGCCTTCTTTTTTGCTTTTCTTTATTTAATTTTAACTGACACGTGTTAACCTACTTTTTTTTTCCAACTTTTGTTGTGGGTTTGGTGAATACTAATATTAGAAATATATTGTAATTATTAAAACTCAAAAACCAAAACAAAAAATTGCGCCAACTTTTAGCAGCCAGTTTTATCAGTTGATTGACTCGATTAAAAGGGAACGCGACAAATGTCAATTTCCAAGTGGAATATAAAACGTGAATATACCAAATGATTTTTTAAAATTTATTTTTTTCCATTTTAGGCGGCAATTGCCCCCAAACCTAACCAATTAAGCACATTGAATTAACAAAACCAATACACAATATAAATATATATAATCTTCTTTAAAAAAATATATTAAAAAAAAGTCTAGAATTGAAATTCTGTAATTGAAAAAAAAAGAGAGAAAAAAAAAAAGAAAAGGTGGTGTAATAGGGGGAATGAGCTGGAATTAGTACGAAAAAGACAAAGAAGAAAGAAGAGGCGATGGTTAAGGAAAAAAGTGGGAATGGAAGAAAGACGCGTTGCGGTTGTCAACGAATACTGGCGGCACCACCGCCAAATCTCTCTAACGTCTCTTTATATAATTGTTGCTGGTACTGCCAACACGCTGTCCTTCCTTTCAATCATTTCACTATTTTTCTTCTTTACACTTTCCCAGAAATACTACCTCTTTCTCCATCATTTCATTGGCAACCAAAATATTTGTTTCTCCATCAAAAAAATTCAGTTATTATAAAACATTTTTAATTAAAAAATTACATTTGACCAGTTTTATTTATATATTGTTGAACAAAATGTTATATGTCATCGTAAATGTTAGTGATGATGGAATTGCTATTTTTATATGTTTGGATGAACATTTCAAGCCACCTTAAAATATATATATTTTCAAATTCTTCTGACAAACAATTTTACACAAAACAATATAAAATTTTATATCAAAATAAATATATTTAGGCATTAACGGTTGGTTTAACCCAACATTCCATACCATAACACTATTTAATTTTCTCATCATTAAATTAATATTCCTCCCGCATCAATCGCATTAACTAACGGTCCAAACACGGCTTAGATTTTCGTTACTTTATATATACACATTTTTTTTTCTTTTCCATTTTATTTATTTATTTTTACTGTATTTTAATTAATAACCATATAAAATACATAATAATTTATTTATTTATTTTTGAGTAGTTTTTAAAATTAATTAATATTATTAATAAAGTATAATTAATTTAATAATAATGTTATTTTTTAATTTTGAAATGCTAAGAGTTCGAAATAAAAATAATAATAATAATAATATTATCTTCCTTCTTTTAAAAGGTGAGATATTATTTTATCTAAAGAGAATCCCTCCACAACAATATTAGAAGAAAAGGATTTGTAATGAAATTGAAATTTAATATATTAATATAAATTGTATGAATTTAAATAACTTTAATATCATCTATATTAAAATATTAAAATATGTATTAAAGAATCTTAACGAATTTCAGATGAAAAAATGAAAAAGAATCTTAACCATACCAAAGGATTTATTAATTCTTTTTCAATATTAACATTTTTGAATAATTGATGATTTTGTCCCAAATAAATTTATGTTTGACAAGTTTAGTCTCAAAATATTTTTTTTAATTTTTAAGGTCCCAATTTTTTTTAAAGTGAACAATAAAATCCTCTTACTGTCAAAAACTTTAAAAATTTAACGGTTTTTAAATTTAATTAATTAAAAACAAGATAAAAAAGTAATTACAAAAGAATAAAATAAAAAATAATATTTAAACAAAAGAATAAAAATATTTTCACATTTAAAATTTAAAATTTTAAAAATAAAAAATTTATCAAATTTTTTGTCAATATTCATCTTCTCCAAATACAAACCTGATTTTTATCGTTTTCTAACATTTTTAAAAAAAATATATATATAAAAGAGAATGAACATTTCTTTTTATTAATAATGAAAGTTTTTCTTCTAACAAAAATATTTCAGTAGAAATTTTTTTTACAAATATTCTTTTTGTCTTTTTTTTTGTTCAGATATGTCAGAAAATAATAAAAATGTTATTTGTAGCGGAGAAGAAGAAGATTGACCAAGAAATTTTGATATTCTCACTATTTTGATAGATATTTTATTTTTAAAAGTTAAAATATAAAAATATATTTATCCCTTTAAATTTAAATATTTATTTTTATTTTTTTCTTTCTTTTTACATGTAATGACTTTTTTACCCTTAATTTTAACTAACAAAATATAAAATCGTTAAATTTTTAGGATTTTTAACAGAATCCGTAAAAAAGACTTTATTGTTCACTTACAAAATATGTTTGGAACCTTAAAAGTTAAAAAAAATATTTTAGGACTAAACTTGTCAAACATAAATTTCTATGGGATCAAAATCACCAATTATTCTAACATTTTTTATACAGGAGAGAAATTATTTTTTATATAATTCACAAAATTTATATAATTAAAAAAAAAGGAAAACTAAGTTTCCTTATAGAATGTTAATGGAAAAACACAATATTGGGAAAGAACTATACATATATATTATATATTAATATTATATAAACTTACCGAGTTAGAAAGAGAAGTTGTATTGTATTGTATTCTATAAGTAGATGGGTTTTTAGAGAGAGAGAGAGAGAGAGGGCGTAACAGACACCCCCTAAGAATATATAGAGAGAGAGACGAACACGAAAAAAAAACAAAGCAACGGTTCCGAAAATCAGAAAACACCAAAGCGCCGATACTGCTTTTCTTCTCTATCTCCAATCCCTTTTTTTTCCAAGATTTTCTCCATTACTTCGTTCTTTCTTTCTTTCTTTTTTTCTTTTTTTCTCTTTCTGTGTGTTTTTTTTTTTTGGTTCCCTTTACTTCTGGGTACTTTTTTTTTTTTTTTTTTGGTTTTTATTTGATTATTCAATCTGGTTCCACATAAGGTGGAATGTCTACCGGTGGCGCCACCACCAATAATTCCGTTTCTGGAAGTCCGACAATTACTCACCATCGTCGTCGCATTGCTGATTCGATGGCGGACTATTCTTACACGCCTGATCATAATAAATTGTTAGATCATATACAGATTGGGGTTGATCATTCAACAATCGTGTACGCCGATGATGACAGTGATGATGATGATGGTAGTTGTGGTGGTATTGGTGGTGGTGGTGGTCAGGGTAATATTATTGACGGTAGTTGTTGTGGTTGTGGCGGTGGTGGTATTGGTGGCGGTTACCGGCATCATCATTATTTTGCACATCAACATCCCTTAGTACGAAAAAAAGTGCCGCAAAGTTTGGTTTATGGGGTACAAGGATTCTTTTTGTATCTTTCGGATATTTTGCATTCTTTGAGATCAAGGAAGAATATGGGGCGCACGTTGTTTGTTTTGCTCATGATATTGGTGGTGGTATCTGTGTTTTTGAAGTTTTTGATAATGACCAATGGTGGTCAGTTAGAACTTATTAGGAATTCGGCTGGTAGGCGAAATAATGGTGGTTTTTCTATTATTACGAATTTTAGAAATGATCTGGAAAAGGCTCAGAACGTTGTCTCCGAGATGGACCGCGTGCAGAAGAGACAAATGAAGGAATTTCCTGTAAGTATTGGATTCTTCAGAGGATTATCCCTTATTTTTTCTTTTTGTTTCATCCACATTTTTTTTTATAAAAAATAAATTTTGATTACCTTATTCATCCAATTGGTTTGATTTTATGAAATTTCCTCGTCGGAAATCTGATTTCCGACCCCCCGGTGGGAACTGTTCGTTTTAAGATTATGAAGATTCAAGATTGTCATTTTCTGACCGAGAGCAAATGGAATTAGAATTAGAATTGGAATTGTGGAACGGTCTGTTTTCTTGACCCAAAGAGAGGGTAGTGGGGGCGGCCCAAAGAGAGTATTGGGGGGCAGGCGACAAACTAAAAGCGTTGAATCGTAGTAGTTTTTTTTTCATTTGACCAATTCCACCGTAAAGATGGCTATTTGGATTATGACATTCCCGTTATTCTGTATCTGTTATTTTTTCACTTTCAACCAACCAAAAGGATGATGATTGAAAAAGGGAAAAATTAAATAAACAAAAAAGAGGGGGAAGAGAGAGAATTTCACCTTTCCCCTGCTTTTAGGGTATCTATCTGCCCAGAAAGTTATTTAATTCAATGGAGTCAGCTTGTTCTTGTTCAAAAACCATTTTTGTTCCTGTATGTGTTTGGCTGTTTTTAATGAATAATCTTGTGTCAGGTCCCAGAGATATGGATGAAACCAAACAGTGATAATCACTATCAATGCATTGGCCGGCCGAAGAATCAAACCTGTATGTCCGTCAGTCTTTTCCTTAACTGCTGCATCTTTGAGTGTTCTTTGATTAAAATGGAGAGCATTCCCTAACTTATGTTTCTGTTATCTCAGGGAAAAAATTCCAAACAAATGGCTATATCCTAGCTCATGCTAACGGTGGGCTTAATCAAATGAGAACAGGGGTGAGTTAATTTCAGAAGCTTGTGATTTTTTCTTAGTTTCAACTGTAAATGAAAGGAAAAAATATGACATATTGTATATTGCAGATTTGTGACATGGTTGCAATAGCTAAAATTATGCGTGCTACTCTGGTTCTTCCGTCTCTTGATCATAACTCCTTTTGGACAGATCCCAGGTACCTAATATTCCTTTCCTGATAACCCAAGGGTTTTTGTCCTAAGTGAACTTCTCTCATTGTTATTGTTGTTCTGCTGCTGTGATGTTGCAGTGATTTCAAAGATATTTTTGATTGGAAGCGCTTCATTGAAGTATTGAGTAAGGAAGTTGAGATTGTTGATTCTTTGCCACCTCGATATGCAGCAATAACTCCCCTTGCAAAAGCACCTGTGTCTTGGTCCAAGGTCTGGAAACAACAATTAGTACTTGTTTTAGTTAAAGATTTTTACACTATATTCTCTAACAGTGGTACTAAAACTATTTAGGATATGTTTTTGCAGGCTAGTTACTACAGAAGTGAAATTCTTCCTCTGTTAAAGAAACACAAGGTTATCAGATTCACCCACACTGATTCACGTCTAGCTAACAATGCCATTGCACCTTCTATTCAGAGACTTAGGTGTCGTGCAAACTATGAAGCTCTTAGATACACACCAGAGATTGAGGAACTTGGGAAGATATTGATTGATAGACTTAGGAGTGATGGTGAACCATATCTTGCATTGCATCTGAGGTAAAAAAAAACAGAAACCATCTGATGATAGAGAATATTCATATTTCTTCAGCTTTTTGAGAGTTATACTTAAAAAATTTATTGGCAACAAAATGCAGGTATGAAAAGGATATGCTTGCCTTCACTGGTTGTAGTAACAATCTGACTGTAGAAGAGGCTGAAGAGCTTCGGTTAATGAGGTACAGTGTTAAGCACTGGAAAGAAAAAGAAATAGACAGTGAAGAGAAGAGACTCCAGGGTGGATGCCCCTTGTCTCCAAGGGAGGCGGCTCTTTTTCTCAAGGCCATGGGGTATCCTTCAACTACTAGAATATACATAGTTGCTGGAGAAATCTATGGGAAGAACAGTATGGATGCACTGCGTTCAGAGTATCCAAACATTTACACTCACTCTACACTTGCAACGAAGGAAGAGTTGGACAGATTCAAAAATTATCAGAATCGTCTTGCTGCCTTAGATTATATTGTGGCTCTTGAAAGTGATGTCTTTGTTTATACATATGATGGTAACATGGCAAAGGCAGTGCAGGGGCATAGGAAGTTTGAAGGTTTCAAGAAGACAATAAACCCTGATAGGTCCGTTATCCTACCCAAGCCACACACACATATATATTCATTTCTGATTCTGATGCTTATAAAAACTTAATTTCTGTTTACAGGCTTAGTTATGTTGGATCATTAGATTTGTTGGACAACCAAACGATATCTTGGAAAGAGTTTACCTCTAGGGTCAAGGCTGCACATGCCAACAGACAAGGAGGACCTGATCGGAGAGAACCTGGAGAAATTCCAAGATTAGAGGAGAATTTCTATGCTAATCCTTTTCCCGGTTGCGTTTGTCAGAAATCTGAGGAACAGTTATTAATTGACCAGAAACACAACCAAAGACCTGGTGGTGAAGCTGCTTCACAAAGATAAGTGTCCTGCTACCTCAATGTATATAGCTTTCGAAGAAAAACATGAAGAGTTATCTATGGTGAGCTAAAAACAGCTAAAATCGATGATGGGAAAAAGAGGGAAGAAGAAGCAGTTCTTGGCCCTCAAGTGCAAGATGCAGGTTTGATTCTGGTCCCTTCGAGTTTATCAGTCACCAGCAGAATCATCTGAAGGCTTTTTTAAGTAAATTTTGCCTTTCAAAATTTTCCTATTGATGTACAAAATGCACATAAGAAAGAAAGGTTCCACAAGAGAGAAGTAGAGAGAGAGAGAGGGAGAGTTGTAAATCAGGACACACGCACACACATATTCTTCATTGATTATTCTTTTCTTCATTGTCTTGGCATAATTTTCTGCCGAAATAGAAGACAAACTTTTTACCCAGATATTACACAAATAGAGTTCCTGCATTCGATGAAATTGTAAATCTACCACAGAGCGGGTACATAGACCTGTTCTTTCAAATTTTGTGCAGCACTTTCAGTAGGGAAACCACGCACAGCTCCAATAGTCCATTGTGATATAATGCCAGCAGCAAGAGCAAAGCGAAGGTGCTTTTCCAAAATATCCTGATTTTGAAACATCTGAGGTTCAGTTGTTAACTTTCTCATAATGGCAGCTACAATAGCATCACCGGACCCTGTTCTATCACAAGTAAACGGCGTTATCAGCACGTCCTCTGTACCAACAACCACCCCATCAAAAGAAGGAGAATAATAATGTAACCGTAATGTTCCGTCTGTTACAAACAAGAATTTCAATCCGTCATGCCAAAGAGGAGAGAGTTCTTCACGAGTGTAATGATAGTGATCTTTCTTCTTCTTGGTTTCCTCGTAAGTTTCACAGTAGTACTGAGGTACATAATTTCTTCTCCTCTCGTGATATTCTTCATCTAAAAGGAACTCTATCTCTTGCTTTGAAACCTCAATTATGTTAGCTGCTTCCCAGGCTTTCTTTATCAGTTCTCTGGTCTCGTCACGTGACTTCCATAATGGCAAAGGAAGATTTGGATCAAAGAAGACGAGAGATCCAAACTTTTTAGACCATGAAATTGCTCTGAATAGAGCAGAGTGCATGGAAGGAGATGTTAAAACTTCAGAGTTGAAATGGAATATCCTTGCCTGCAAGGATAAGAAATGTCATAGTTAATTAAAAAATTTTGAATTTGTGTGTAGTAGAGTAAGTAACTAGAAAGGGATATCATAAGAACTGGAATTTTACCTCTTTGAGCACAGAAAGATTCAATTCTGAGCTAAGCAATGAATCCTCGGGGCATTCTTTCACTGTCTCCGCCTTCATTTTTCCATCATCCAACTTAAGTTTCATACGAGTACAAGCGGTCCTGGATTCGCCGTCAAATTTCACCCCTCTCGTCTGCACATTCTCTTTATTCATGACCAAAACCATTTCTTGACCAAATTCATCATTTCCAACTTTTCCCATGAAGGCCGCCCTACCTCCAAGCCTAACGTGGGAAATAGCCACATTAGAAGTCGGTCCACCGGGTGCCCTGGCGAACTCCGGTGGATTCCATTGCAGCATTTTCCACAGTGAGTAAATATCAGGGTGCATCTGTTCCCTTGATACTCTCACCGTGGGCACAAACTCCTTTTGAGCTGCCCCAAAACAGCAGACCAGAGGTGGGCTCTCGTATGGAAAATCAATACCGTCGTCATAATCATCAATCTCCTCCTCATTCACTAACTGCTCATTTTGAACGTTTAATTCAGTACTAACATCCTTCTTCGGTTGGGATTTCCTGGGGCGTCCAGACTTTTTCGTTGTTGTGGATGTTGAAGGAGAAGAAATGGTGGTCGTAGATGATTTCTTGCGGCCACGACGAGACGACTTGCCGGGTTCTGCGGCGGAGTCATCCGAAGAACACTTGGGAGGATGAAAAGTTCTGAGCTTTAGAGATGTAATTCTGAAATGGGTCAGTGAATTCCGGGCAAATGAGTGAGAGGTTTGGGGAAGAGATAGAGGATGAAGGTGAGCTACTGCCATGGCTTCTTTTATTTTTGTTAGGGTTTTGATGGGTTTATCCGTATAGATAACGGATCTGACCCTCCCTTAATTTCGTGATAAATTAGAAATTCAATTTATGTCTTTTTCTAATAATAATAATAATTATTATTATTATTACAGCCCCCAACACTTTTGAAACTTAAAAAAAGGTAATTAAAATTAAACTTTTTCATATAAATAATCAATATAAATCCACAACTAAGCAAGAAGCAGACCTTCAAAGCAAATTTCTCTCTTTCCAAAATGAAAAACTATTACATCTAATAAAAAGGAATTTTAAACAGAAAATTCAGTGTTTATATATGGGATAACAGGGGAAAACACTATTCTACTGGAACCATTACTTCGTTTGTCCTCAATGGAGGCAAGGTCAGCCATGGCGGATTATACCTGGCCAATTCATATTCACCGGTAACTTTATACCCATCTCTCTCCAGACATTTCTTCAAATTCTCCAGTTTCCCTTTCACCACTGCATCACTAGTCAACCCACTGAACCTCACAACTCCAAATTTCCTTTCTCCTTCTTCCTTAATCACCACCCTCTCATCCAAAGGCTTCGGAACCTCCTCGGCTTTCGTGTACTTAGAGGGCAGAATGAATTGCATGGTCACAGTCTTATTCTCCCCTTCTTCACCGCTTCCGCCGGTCTTCGTCACGACCGGCGCAGTCATCGCAATCTGTTCGGAGGAGGAGGTTTTGGTTATCACCGGAGCCGTCATGTCAATTTTCTCAGGCTTCTCGTTTTGAGGCTTTCCCAGAGCGCCTATATAATTTGCTAGCAGAGTGAATCCACCATCCTTGTTACCTTTGAATTGAGTCGGATCGTAGGTCACCTCTGCAATTACAGATGACAAATACTTGCGAATTTCGTAGTCAGCCGTCGATTTAATAACCTCGTATTTGGCCGTCTCGACTTTAATTTTTCCGAGAATCAGGCCCATCTTCTTTTGTTATAAATTTGGGAATAGAAAATTACCAGAAACTCGGAAAAAAACCTTGCGTTTATAGGAAACAGCAGAAAAGAGAAGGGGAAGGTAGCTGGAACAAGAAACACGCAATGTGGATTTCTAGATCATTCTGGAAGATGAAGCGGTGGGGATTCTAAATTTATAACCATCAATTTCTTTTATTGTGTCACTGAAAATACTAAAATTACAAGAAAAAATTAATTAAATTAGAAAGAAGAATTAACAATTGACAATTATTGGAAATGAGCGATGGACATTGAAGGAGGGGGTGAGTGTAGGCAAACATGCCACGATTTTGATTGTGGGCCGAGCAAGCCCAAGGTCCAAAAATCATTTCTTAAAGGAAATTACCAAGAAAAAATGGGCTATGACTTATGGGTCACTTTCGACTTAGCTACAAATCATCTTCTTTTTAAATTTCATTTGGTATAGAAAAGATTCTTGTATTACTGTCGATATGTCCGAGTGGTTAAGGAGATAGACTTGAAATCTATTGGGCTTCGCCCGCGCAGGTTCGAACCCTGCTGTCGACGTTTTTTTTACATTTTCCAATCCTTTTCTTTTTCATTTTCGGAAGTAAAACTAGCCTAGGATTCAAAGTCGCCGCCGTAGGTATACATCTGCGTCGATATGTCCGAGTGGTCAAGGAGACAGACTTGAAATCTGTTGGGCTTCGCCCGCGCAGGTTCGAACCCTGCTGTCGACGACGTTTCGTGTTTTTTTTTTTTTTAATTAATTTTTTTCCTTTTACCTTGGTGAGAACGGCGCCGTCCGGTGTTTGTTTCAGTATTTTGCTTCAAGGATTTATATTAAAGCTAGGGTTTCGCGTCGGTCTATATAATTAGGAACAATAGGTCTCCCTTACATCCCCTTTATCGCGGACATTTAATTTTTCTTTTTCTCCGATGAGTATTTCTTCTGGGTTTACTTGAAGCAATGCTATTGGAATTACATCAATCTGCTTCCTCACGCGTGTATCGATCATACGGAAATTTCTTTGCTTTGATTTTTTTTATTTTCTCTTGTCATTCTATTTTTTTCTCAAAACTGGACCAATGATGCAGTAAACAACAAACTGCGTTATCTATCTGAAATCTTCTCAAGAAGAAGTTGCAGATTCATTTTCGTTCCTGAGGTCCACGGTTTTATTTTATATATATATATTTTCTTTACATTTTCTAAAAGACGATCTATTTTCGATTTTTTGGGGGGGTTTGGGGGAGAAAAAGGTATGATCTTTGGAGATGAGGGGATAAGCATCAATGATGAGTCCAAAATTTGTTATCCTTGCACTATGATTGTTGGTGAAGAAAACTATGGGGAAATTTTTCTGAGATGCATCCTCTCTTTCTCTATCTATTACAAAAACAAATTAAACAGATCTATGAAGCAAAATATATGGTTGTTTGCAAATCTCACTATCGAATTCCACACATTTAGCAGACTATGGTTTTGGGTTTCATTTGCCCCAGATTTTTTTTTAATCCATCTCCTGGATCTATGATGTCAATGTTTAACTGCGTTATCTATCTGAAATTGTAGTTGAAGAAAAGTTCTTGTTCCTGAGATCCAGTTGCCTTCTTCATTTTCTCTCTTTTTCCTTTTCTGTTAACTTATTTGCGTTGATTGATTCACATGTGAATATTTTTTATAAATGGAGAACCAATGACTGAAATCAAAAAGACCATCATTCATGTTAGTGATACCAATTATGACTCATGGAGAAAGTAAGTTTTGGCAATTGGTTGAGTCCAAATTTTAATGTTATCAAAAGGAACATAATAAAAAACCCTAGAAAGAATGAGAATGAGGCTCTCTTATTTTTATTTTCTTCCATTATTATCTAAGTGAGTTGAACTATTGAACACTTTATCACAGAGGAGATTAGTTGGGGGTCTACCCTTTTAAATCCTCTTTCTTTATTTAGTGCGTAGGCCTTAATCATTACCCGGCTTTTTTTTTTTTTCTCTTCCCACTTTGATTAATCAACGGAAAGTTGTCCAAGTGCAGAAAAAGAAAATAAAACCAACCAACAATTTGCCCATAAAGTAATGGATTTTCCCCATATTTCAGAACAAGTAGGTGGAAGCATAATAAAACAGAGAAAATACTGTATGTTTCACTTGTATCATTGCAAAAATAAGAATCCAAATAATAAAAAACAAATCTTTTGTCAAAGCAGAAAATGCATTCACCAAATCTTGAAGCTGTATTTTCATGATCATAATAACATTAATCAATGCTTAGTTTTTTCTTTGTTTTGTTGATTGATCGGTAAATTACAGCCACATTTGTACTGATTAACAAACAATCTTGCATGTTGAACAAACCAAAAAAAATTGAGAGAATTTACAGACAAAATCACACCTCAAAACTAAAACACCTAAAATGAGGAAGGGAAGCTAAGGAAGAATCTACTTCTTAATTCTTGAATCCATTGAATTGTTCTTACCATCTTCGATGGATTTGTCATCTACAGCTTTGGCTTTCTTAAACTCAACAGGTTGCACAGCATAATCTTCTGGAACTACTGGACGCTTATTCCCCAAAATAGTCCACACGAACAACACAACAAATGCTCCCAGTGCTCCACAACCAGTGCCGAAAATTAAAGCAGCAAGAACCCTCAAAGCACAATCACTTTTCTCATGAACACTTTTTACCTTCTTATTCTTCTCCACAAATGCAGCAGGATCCAATGGCTCCGAATGCATCCAATAGGGCACCGGACGAAGATTCAGACTCCATGAATACACAACGCATTTCTGTGATGAATTCCCACTCGAAGAACTCAAGGCTACAAACACTTCATTACTACTGTTACTACCCCAAACTCTGGGCAAATCAACCGGATAAGAAATTAATGGATCAAAAGGCCTAATCTCACCGAATTTATTTAACCTAACTTCTAATCTCTTCGAACTTGTTTCATAGTCAATCCAAGCTTGTAATTTCTCGCCGCTGCTCAGAAGCAAGTTTATTGAAGAAACATTCCGTACTTTAACAGAGACAAAACTATCCAAATCGATTCCAACGTGATTATCATTTACATCGCTGTACTTCTCATCTCTGAAGGAATCAAATTCGACAGCAATAAACTTGAGTTTTCGCCAAACCAACAGCCCAAATGAGCCACCGTCGAATTCATTCATAGGATACTCCTTCGGAACCATCACAAAAGCTAAACCATCCCCTTTTTCATTCGACATGGAAAACACAAACGTCGTTGCAAACGACACCAATCTCCCGGGATTCCCTTCAACAAACTTAATAGGATTCTTAGAAACCAACCTTCCGGCGCTTGAAACAAACGAACCAGATATTTCTACCGACATATTGCCATCAATACGCTTAGCATCACCATACATTGAGAACTGAGACTCAACATTCCGACGGCCAGCGAAATTCTTGAAATCAAAAGACGAGGTTGAATTTGAGTTTGCATTCAGAGCCCCGAAGTACAAAACAAGGAAACAAAGAACGACAGAGTACCTGTAACAGGATAAATAAGCCATTAATCTCGATCCAGAATCGAGTTAGTCTGAGTAAACACTTTGTCCGCAGCTACAAATTCACTGAGTTTTGTTTGATAAGCCCATTTTTTTCAAAATACTCTTTAATACTCGTCCAAGGACTAAAGAAAAGAGACGAGAAACCAGTGAGAAAAGCCAAGAAAATCTGGAAAAGGAAAGAAAAAAAGGACGGTGGTGGGGAGAGGGGGAAGGAAGGAAGGAAGGAAGGAAGGAGATGGATGTGGTTATACTGTGTTTTTGGGGGGGTTGTGGAGAAATTAAATTCGTCTCACTTCCAAAGCTTCTGCTACACACTCTCTCTCTCACTTTTTCTGGTGCCAGCGCCAGGGAATATAAAATTAAAAATAGTTCTCATGGATGAGATTCTTTAGAGTCACGTCCTTATACTTTTATAATTTCACAAAAATAGCCCTTTCATTTCATCTATTTTCTTTTTATTATTCTAATTAGTTTCAAAGTTTAATCTTAAATAATTTTATTTCACTTTTAAAAGATGATAAAATATTGACAAAAATATATTTAAAATTTTAAGTCAACTATTATATTTTAGGGTAAGAAATAGAAGGAAGCGGATAATACAAGGTTATGGAATGCAAAAACAAAATATATAGATTAGTTCCTCAAGGTGTACCTAAATGTAGGACAGCTGTCTCTAGGGTTACCCTCCCGAGTTCGCATGCAAACTACCATAGGAGAGAGAGAGAGAGAGAGAGTACATAGATCAAGCATATTTTTCTGTTTAATTTATAATTGTCGTAAACTAATTAAAAAAATTAAAGAAAAAATTTAGAGAGAGAAAGAAAAGATTCTTCTTTAGGAGGTCAATGCCCGTGAGATACTAAAATAAATAAAATTAAATTCATCCAATCCGACAATACATATGTATGTATGTATGTATAGATACAGAAATTTGTTTGTATTGTGTGTTTTGTGCCCTTCGCCGTAGAAAATACAAACACAACTACTGTACTGACCATAAGTATCCAATCCGCACCGCATGCCATTTCTGTCCCTTTCTATTTTTCTTTCTCTAACGGTCTCATTTTGCAGATTTTCTTTTTCTTTCTGTTTTTTTTTTCAAGAAAAAAAAAAGGAGGAAGATACTAATAACATTTGAGTTATAATTAAAAAATATTATAAATAAAAATAATTTATAATATATATATATATATATATGTGTATAATAAGATGCGGTGGACAGAAATGGACAGCTAAAGAAAGATGGAGGAGTGGACCATGTTTTTATAATTTTGGAATTGGAATAGGACGAGACAATGGTTGTAGGAGTGAGACTATTCATTGTAACAAATAATATTTAACCCCAAAACTTTCCTTTTAATCTTATCTTTATGCCTACATTTATTTATTTTAATTGGAGAAAAAACACATATGTATCGACAGCAGCCAAGTCAGTGAGATCGGAGAAGTATTTGTTTGTCTTTTCTCCCGTATCAGAAATTCAGAAGTACTCTGCAACTACCTCCATTTTTTTTTTTCTTTTTCTTTTTCCCTCTTTTCTTGATTTCAAATTGGTAACCAGCAAGCCATGTAGAGAATTTGAGGTTAAACTATTTAAAATATATATTATTATATATAAAAGAAAATCTAAATTAGAATGTCAATGTAACGGGAAGCTCATGATGTACTGCTAATCATTAAATGGATAGAATAAACATGACGAGGGATGCATGATAGCAATTAATTTCATTTCAACATTGATTTTGTGGCACTAAAACAATATAGGATACAAGTTATACACAAATATCATATTTTAAATAGAATGGGACTAATCGAGAATATAATTATATACAGAATCAATAATGTTATCATCACAGCGAAGCAGAGACACACAGTCACAAGTCACAAACTGGGCAAGAAAAATGAAAAAGGAAAGGGCGGGAGAGGTGGGGTTTTGTAAACTTTGGTCCCCAAGTCTCAAGAAGAACTAAATTGATAAGAATTAAAGGCGGTTTTGTGAACAAGGAAGGGAGTCCATAACCATGTGACCAGTTTTCTAATGTCACAGGACTTTGTCTTTTCAAATTTTTTTTTTCTTCTTTCCTTTATTAAAAAGAAAAGAGAAGAAGAAAAGTTCATGCAAAAGATTTCCCCTTTTGAAAACAATTCCATTGCATTTATTGTTGGGTGACCCTGTTATAATTGCACTCCACATATCCATGCTTCACATGAAAAAGAAAAGAAAAGAAAAATGGTAGTGCAGTGTCTCTGTCATCTACCAAACTTTATAAATATGGCGTGGGGGCAAATTTTTTACCAGATCAATGTAGAGTACTAATATATATACTATAATAATCAATGTAGAGTACTAATACACTACGTAATAAAAGATCCTGGGACTCTGCTCATATGCTATTTGCCTTTCTGTTTTGCATTAAGACTTAAGAGAGGGATCTTAGATAAGCTCTGCATCAGCCACGGCCATGTCTTTGAGCTTTACCTTTTTTTTTCCTCGATAATGGCAAAAGTAGTTCAGGACCACCATGCAGACAATATTTTCCAGTATTCAAAGGAAAAGAAACTTGTATTTACTACTTCCTCCTTCAAGAGAAGAAAAAAAAAGGTCATTCCGTTGTTTTTGGTGTTTCCTGTTCTTACAAGTATGTTCATCCTGCATCTCTAAATCCTTTGATTTCCACTTTCCATTAATGTTACCTACTACTCTTTGATAGCCCCCCTGCCAGTAAAATAGAAACCATGTTCTCTATTTTACACACATCCAAGACACCAAAACCACCTCATTTTTTCTTTGGCTCATTAAAGAAATAAGTCTAATGCAAACACGAGCAGAAAAATGATTAGGAATCAGCCAACTACTGCTAGGTAGATTAAATATCAACAATGCCCCGAAAATATAATAGTCTTATAAGTCTCTCATCAATTAGTTTATACAGTGAGCTACACAATACAATAGTTCTAACAAAATTTACTCAAGCCACCAATTTAGCCAATATGGGACAAGCATACCTTTGTTGGAGCTTTATATGCCACTTGTCCTTTTGATAGAATGGAATGGAGGGTATGCCACGACACGTGGACAACCAAAAACCTATACATTATCCATCCAAGGAAGCACCAATCTTACCTCATTCCGCTATATCAAAATAATGTCAATAGAGGACTCGTTTATGTGGTCGTCTTGCTTGAGCCCACACAGCCAGCACTGAACATTAGGCATGCACACCTGAAGCTTACTAGCCATGCCCAAGTGATCTGCATAGGAGAGAACTGCATGATTTATTGTATCTCGGTTGTAATTTCTTTCAGATTCAAGTCTGCTAAAGTCTCCTTTCCAAACAATGTAAAACCAACAGTCACCTGCAAAATCATTATTTCTAATTTCAGAATCTCTACCCAATGATGACAAGAAAGAGTATCTGAGATGCTTCTGTTGTCCCTAGAACTACTCCAACACAGAACATTGTGAAAGAGATCCTGTAGGAAGTTAGCTTTTCTAGCCAGAGAGAATTCATACCAATCCCGTCTTCTTATTCAGCTTCTTTACAACACCTGAGAATCCAGTAAAGGCCCCTGAGGTAACTTTAATGGTTGAACCCAGAGATGGGAGGATTACAGAAGGTTTTGTAGCTTTTCTGGACTTCCCTCTAGACTTTGCAGGTATCATAGTTTTTCCCTCAGCCACCAGAGCTAATGAAGATTCTAAATTTGAAGATCCCTCTCCTTGATGCTCTTCCAGAAAGCTCTGATCAGCCTTTTCCTGTTCCTCCTTTGATTTCTTGACTATTGCTTCCATGTCTTCAGCATCTACAGGCCTGGGCTTGTTAATTTGACGCTTCCTGCACATCCAGAAAAATTCAATCATTTGTTGTTTGTAACATAATAACACAGGAGCTGATCCAATAAAATACGGAAACACCTAAAAGGCTTGACAGTAATAATATATACATTCGGAACCTGAAGGAGATAAATGAATTGGACAGATGTTGACGAAACCAGCTATAAATGGAAAGATAAACGTGTCATTTATCCTCAATTGTATGCTAATGTATATGTGATTTTCTTCAGAAACATTCAGAAAACTTCTGCAGGCATCAATAAGGATTCTATTTTTGATCCTCAAACTGTTTCATTTAGACTTACCAAGGCAAACTAGTGAAATTACAAAATGAGGATAGAAAGAGGACTAAATGAACATGACTAAATGCACATGCATTCTTAAAGGAAATTCCAGTTAGAGACATTCTTGCTATAGTGTCTTTTTCTATTATCTCTAGTTCATTGGAGCTCCTGGTTTCTACAAAGTACAAAAGCTCGACTGTAAAACTTGTTGTTGAATACATTAGTATGAGAACTCGTAGTTCCATAGAACACAGGAACACGTTTGATCAATAATTAAAAAGCACAGCATTGTTTAATGAACAATCAGCAGAGCAACTATGAACAGCACAAAAAATGCTTACGTATTTCCAACCATGGATCCAACGAAGCCTCCAACACCTTCATAGTCTCGGATAAAGTCATGCACATCCTTGTTCAGTACACACTTCAAAAACACATATCCTGGGAACAGGGGTTTGGGTTTGACAGTAATTGATCCATTCTTTAATTTTCTTTTGGTTTGGACCGACGGAAAATACATCTGCATGTATTTGATAGTGTCAATAAGAATATATACATAACAACTAAGTCTAGATTATATGTGGTTATATTATTGCTCCTCTTTTTATACTAACAATTTTATACAGGCGAGAGCCAATATCTAAAATGACATAGTTTCATTGATATTCTTACAAAACAAAAATGCCTCACATCAGAATTGTTTTTCTAGTCATCAATCAAATCATCAACTTCTCTTAGAAAATCTTAATAACTGTCAGGTTAGCAGAAATTAGGCTTCTCGGGAATACAGTCCTATAAACCTATCATCAAATGGAAGGGTCCTTGATATCCGCAGAAAACATCAGAGTAAATGAAAACTCACATTACCTGGAAATCCATAGAGGGAAAATTTCGGGCCAAAGATCGGGCCAGCCGTTCAGCGGTGTAATGGCCCGTAACTCTGGCTACCCTGACGATCCACCATTGAGGACCCAACAAAGCGAGGTTATCAAGATTAAGCTCTTCAGTCCAAGAGGCGTAGCGCTTCTTAGGCTTCTTTATGAGTTTTTCCTCCACCTCTTCTCTCCAGTTGTTGGCCGGATTGTTCTCTCTCCTCTCGTTCCTCAGCTTCCTTCTCTCTCTCGCCGTCAATTGGCTTTCGTTCACCGATTCTAGAGTTGCGGAGATTCTGAAACCGGCGCACCGGAGTTTGAGTGAATTGGCTGAAAACTTTGGTGGAAGAAACAGAGGACATCGAGGACTCCATGATAGAAGCCAGTCCTTCAACTCTATCATCCTTCGTCTCCTTCTATTTTGCTTATCCTTTTTTCCAGTTTTTGCTGCAATCGATGACACGTAATTTTTCTCCCAGAATATGTAAATTGGATCTCAGATAATTCATTAGGCTGGGCCCCAATAATAATTTTGTCCAGCCCATTCAAAATATATGACAAAATCTACATTGGTCAGTAAATTGGGCTCCTCAATTCAGCCCATCCTACGTAATTTTTTACCCACACAAAATATTCCGAGCTTCAATAAAGTTTTCGTTTGTACTGTGAGTTGGGCCTAGGGCCTACCTGACTCACTGTTTGACTTTCTACGTCTACGGCTCCAAATTTTAAACCTCTCCCGCGGTTTTTTCTCCCTCCACTAATTCTCCTCCCGCCTTCTTTTCATTTATGTATTCCCTCCTTAATTTCTCTGCTTTAGTAATTTGCTTTCCCCCCACCCCAAAATTCCTGAATCTCATCTGCATCTCCCCTTACATTGCTGCTTGTACGAAGCTTTTGCAGACTGTAGAATTAGGAAGGGGAAGCTATGGCGAAGCAAAGTAGTAGCACCGGCAAAACTAGTAAACCAAGAAAAACAGAGAATCTTGGCAAAGGGAAGGTAACGCCAGTCCAGATCGCCTTCATCGTTGACCGTTACCTCTCTGATAATAACTACACCCAAACTCGCTCCACTTTTCGTTCTGAAGCTTCCAACCTTATCTCCAGATCCCCCGTGCAGGAGGTTCATCTACTTTCTCTGTTTTGTGTTTTGAATTTTAGGTGATTTTTCCCCCCGTAATTTATGGATTTTTTTTCATTTCATGATTTCTATTAGGCTCCGAAGAGTTTATTGAGTTTGAGTGCAATGTTAGATGAATACATACGACTGAAGGAACAGAAAGTATTGATTGATCAAGAAAGGTGCCGCTTAGAGCACGAAAAATTCCGGGTTCACAATCTTCTTAGGGGGATGCAAGATGCCATGAATACTTTCAACGCCAGTGCTCACGTTGTCACCCCGTCTCCTCCGTTGCAGCTGCCCCTGCCCAATCTTGCATCTGCAGTTCCCAAACCGGGAGTTAGGGTTCCTGCAATTGAGCTACCTATGGGGTCCTCAGCAGGTACCTAGAATTTTTTTGAATCGTAATCATTATAAAGTATAGCACCAGTATTTTCTAATACGAATCTGCTGCATAAGGAATTAATTTATTCTAAAGATTTTTTTTGGGTTAGCTTCTATGGTGTTTAATTCTGTAACCTGCACTGGTTTCTGTTTTGTTTTCTATGTCTTCCTCAAACAAAATTTGAAAAATGAGAAAAATGGAAGCAGAAATCTTACATCACGGTGGGGAATTCAACAATACCTGCATTCCAAATTGAAGTAATTTGAATTTTACCCCCAAGATATAGTCAAGAGTATAGACCTAGGGCATATGCTTACTTGCCTTATATGACTTGATACTGAATGCTTGAAGGGACCAGTTTGCGTATTAGGCTGTTTGCTAGAAGTTGCACAGTTTCTCACCTTTTCTTGCCAGATGCTAGTTTAGCAAAATCATGAAACTAAATCAAAATTTCTCTTCAATCTACCAGCTTCGAATCTAAAATCCTGATTTTCATCTTTGGTTATTGTACTATTTCTTTAGTCAAGTGGCTAGAACATTTGAAGAAGTTGGAGTAGGAGTTTGTCATTATGGGAAGAGTATCTCTTACTTTGGTACTTTGGTACATTTTAAAATGTAAATTGAAGATAATGGTAACAAAGATTTGACTGCATATTTAAAACAGATGACGTGTTAGGAGCCATTATCATTTGTACTTACAATACAAAGCAGGCAAATCTGTTTTAAGAATTGATAGTTTATTCATCAGAAACCTCTCCTATGATTCCTTTATCAGGTTACGCTGTCAATAGTACTGCTGTAGCGACATTGGAGCCCTCCAATACCAGGGCTGATCTGACAAGTATTTCTAGTCGGATCATCAATCCTATATATTCAAAGAGGAAGGACTCCAAGGATGTGTGTGCTCCTCCTATGACCAAGAGATCCCGAAGAAGCTCAACCACCAAAGAGTTGCCACATAAAGGTAAATCTTTTTCAATAAAATCTCCTCAAAAGATCTTTTCATCCCTTTAAACGAAAATTTACTAGCCTTTGTTCTTGCAGAAACTAGCACATATTCACAAACATGCAATGGAGATAACAACCAGGGAATTCCTCAGAAACATGCTTCAGCTAACTCATCTTCTCATGCTAATGCATCTAATGAGTTAGTAGTTGAAGGATCTAATGCTGCTCAATGTTCAAATGTTGTGAAGTGTTTGTTCAATCAGGCTACTCAATCTCCTCCAACTAATTCTTCTGGACCCAATACACCTCCCCTAGCCTCTTCCTCTCAAGCTGACAAATCTACTTCTCCTTTGGAAATTCTTCCAAGTGCTACTTTGATGAATGATGTGCCTCAGACAATCACCTCCACCAACTGTACTATAATCTCATCAGAGACGATCCAAGTAAGCCCTGCCAAACAGATAGCCTATTATTCAATAGCAAGAAACCACCATATTTCTACTTGTTCTCCTGTAAAGACAAACATAAAGAGGCCTAATAAGAGAGACCATGTCAAAGGGAGGCTAAATTTTGATGCCCATGACACTCAAACTACTGCAGAGGAACTACATTGTAATGAGATTTCACCATCTAACTGTGTCAGGGAGACTGACAATCTGGACTTGGATTTGCCTAATTTTGATGCCTTGGGGGATATTAACCTATCTGAATTGTTAGTCGATTTTGATCTTGATCTTGATCTTGATGGTGAAGGAATCAGTTATTCTTGTGAACAAGCTATTGATTCTTCTCCAGGCTCTTCTTCATGGTAAGTTTTGTTCCTTTAGTGTTATCCTATCCTGTGTTCTTTAGAAAGAGTTCTACTAAGTTTTAGTTCTTGTACGTGTACCTTAAACTGTGCAGGTCACCAAGTAAATCCGGAGATGTAATTGGTACTAACCAGTTTATGTCCCAAGTTTCCTCAACAGTGACTGAAATTCTTTCGGATAAGGACATAAATTCATCAGGTAGTAGAACTGCTCTCCAATTCATTTCGATTATTTCTCATCGTCGAGTATTATTTTCAATGAGATTGAACTTCTTGATTTCTGAATTTTAGGTCCAGATTCTGTCACAACAGTTAGATCTGTGACAAAATGTATAAAGATCTTGAGTCCAGGTAAACGGTCTAGCCTAATTCAGTTCTTAGGGTTCAATATCGGTACATAATTATGACACTTCTTTTTTTTCGTTTGGCAGTTAAAACTCAAAGAAGCCTCTTGGATCAAAATAATTTACCAGCTAATGACTGACCGGATTAGCATAATGGACTAATGTTGATGCTGACATGATACCAGTACAGTGTTCATGACAAATTCTTTCCATTTGTTCCATATTCTTACTAAACTATAATTCCTTGTCAATAATTGACATCAGAGCTTAATGCCCTTGTTGAATATTTAACGACCATCTTTATCTGTTTTAAACATTTGATTACAAGCAAGCATAGCATTTTATTTCACCTCTTTTCCATTTTGTGGACTAGTGGGAAGGGTAGCGCATTTTTTATGATTTAGCGATATATGTAAGCCTTACTGAATGTCAATATATAATGGAATTATGAGTGTACATCCAGATTTTCCTATTCTGCTGCCAAGTATTTCTGTAGTTTATCGATTTCATCTGGGCTTCCGATAAAGATTGGAGTGCGCTGATGAATCTGCCAAAAGACAAATTTTGAATTAACTTAACAGGTAGACATTTACTAAGATTCATTTCAAGAAGAATTGCCAACCCTGTGTACCTATTCCTATTCGTTTAAGTAAAGAAGCAAATATATATATATATATATATTATTTTACCTGATCAGGTTTGATATCAAGTATTCTCTGGACGCCATCTATTGCTTTTCCGCCAGCCTGCTCTACTATATAACTCATTGGTGCACACTCGTACAAAAGCCTCAAATTTCCAGTTTTCATGTTGATGTTCTTTGGATTTCCATAAATTCCCCCATATAGCAACATTCGGTGGATTTCACCGACAAGGCAACCTATGTAACGTCCAGAATAAGGTTTACCATTTGAACCTGGTTTCCTTAGGTGGTCAAGGTATTTCTTCAAATTACCATCCCACAAGTCATAGTTTCCTTCATTAAAAGAATAGATCTTGCCAGACTTTGGTATCTTGATATCTTCGTGTGTCAAAACAAATTCTCCGTATGCTGGATCCAAAGTGAATGCATATACTCCTTTCCCTATGGATAAGGTGAAGACCACTGAACTTGAATATAAGCAATACCCTGCTGCAAGTAAATTACTACCAGGTTGACAAACGCTTACTATGCATTTCTGATTAGCCTCATCTAGCTGCCACTCCCCCAATTTTGAAAATATTTGAATGATATCAGTAGCAGATATAAAAAATCTGAGATGGAATTTTTTTTTTTTTGAAAATCTGCAAAAATGTTTACCTCTGAGTTAGCATCTAAATCAACAAGGCAATGTTCATCGGGGCCATATATGCCAAAGATGGATCCAGTGGTTAAAGCTATGTCAATATTGGAAGATCCGTCAATTGGATCAAATACGACAATGTAATTTCCAGAGTTCGTTTCCTCCACTGCTACCGGTACGTCCTCCTCCTCTGACGCAATAATGCCTGTCCGCCCACTGGATCTCAGGCAGTTGCAGAATAACTATATATGTCTCGTTGCAAATTGCAGGAGGTATATCAGTATTAATCCAGATCAAAGTACATAAAACATTGCTTTGCAAAAAAAAAAAAAAAAATGAAGTGTTTGATGAAAACCAACCAACCTCATTGGATATAACGTCGAGTTTTTTCTGATCTTCCCCTTGGACGTTGATGGTTCCCTGAGCTCCGGTGAGGTTAATAATGCTGGATCTCTGAAGCAAGGAAGCAATCTGTTTACAAGCCAGTGATATGCTGGAGAGCACAGTAGTGAGCTCTGCGTCTATATCACCGGATTGTTCATGTTTCAAAAGCCAAGTAGTTAAATTCTCAATCCCGTAGATGTTTCTCTTTCTCCTGATTTGATTTGGAATGGTTTGAGCTTCGCAGCGGATTCTTCCTCTGGTACTACTATTGCTGTTGTTATTGTTTCTCCTTCTGTTGCTCTCTAATAATGAGCAGAGAGGGAAAGGAGAGAGACGAGAAGGAAGAGATGGAGAAGTTGAAGACCGAATGCTCCAAGCAACAGTTACCGATGGGATCGATTCGGCCATGGATTTCTCTTTCCGTCACTCACTTTACTCTCTGAACGAGCATGAACAGAAACTCTTGCTTATCTTTCCATGTGGAGACAAATTGTGTGAACATCAACAGTTGGGGGCTTAACACGCGCCATCCGCCTACATTAATAAAATAATTATCGATAATATTATTAACTGTTAAAATTTAAGATATCCTCTCAAGAAATTTTTTTTTATCAAATAATTTTTTTGAAAGAATCTTGTTAAAAATTATTTAAATTTTTATTACCTTAAAATGGTTTAGATCATTTCTAGGTAATTATATGTCTTTCATTTTTACAAATAATGAATATTTCATTTAAGAGTGAAATAGTATTTAAAAGTAATTTATTAGACAAATTAGTTGACATAAAAAAAAAAAAATCAAAGTTTGTTAAGAATATAAATTTAATTTGCTATAATTTTTTACTTAAAATTTTAAATGAGGCAAAAGTTGAGGGTGAAAAAGAAAGGCTAAAACTCCCATGAGAGTAACAAAAAGAATTTGGCAATTTCCCATTGGCCTTAATACGTATTTCCTGAAATTCAAGCAAAAAGGAACTTGAAAGGTTGCTCAGGATAATTTACATAATCTCATTTCCTCACTATATTGTGATCAAGCTAGGTACTTCTCTAATTTCTCCACTTCCTCCACGCTTCCAATGTACAGTGGAACCCGTTGATGTATCTGCAAACAGAATCGGAAAATTGTATAAACCCAATAGAAAAAGAAGAAAAGTTTGTAATTTCTGCAATATACATATGTATTACCTCAACAGGTTCAATATCAAGAATCCTGTGATGTCCATCTGATCCTTTACCACCTGCTTGTTCAACAATGAAACTCATTGGGGCACATTCATACAAGAGCCTCAGCTTCCCATTCTTACTCTTCTTGTCACGAGGATATCCATAAATCCCACCATATAAAAGTGTCCTATGAAAATCACCAACCAAACTTCCAATGTAACGAGCAGAGTAAGGCTTCCCACTCGGGCCTGGATCCTTTAGATCATCAATGTACTTCTTCAACTTATCATCCCACAACTGGTAGTTCCCTTCGTTAAAGGCATATATTTTGCCTGCCTTAGGTATTTGGATGTTCTCTTGAGTTAGTACAAATTCTCCATACATCGGATCCAATGTAAATGAAAACACGCCACTTCCTATGGTGAGTACAAAGATAACAGAGCTTGAGTACATGCAGTATCCTGCCGTAAGAAGATTGCTTCCCGGCTGGCAAACGTTCACGATACACTTCTGCCTCACACTGTCTAGCTGCATTTTTTCCATGATCAATTTATATAAAATTTTCCATTGAATTAAGCCTCTTTTTCCAATTACTCCCTCTGTTCTTTTTAAATGGAGGAACAGAGTTTTTTTTTTTTTTTTTCTTCAAATTATACTGCAATTTTCAAAGAGTAGAGTACATACCGTGGCATCATCATCATCACCAACATCGGCTAGACATTCATCATTTGGGCTGTAAATTCCAAAAATTGATCCAGTGGAAACAGCGGCATCAATGTTGGATGATCCATCGAGAGGATCAAAAACCACAATGTAATTGCCCGAGTAACTCTCCTCCACAGCCACCGGGACGTCCTCCTCCTCTGAGGCAATGATTCCCGTCCTTCCGCTTGATCTCAAGCAATTAGAGAACACCTAATAATGATGATAACAGTATGATCTGTTTCGTAATCTATTGGAAACTAATTAATGATTAATTAAATGCAATTGCAAAATATGATACTCGATATGAATTTTTATTGATGCTGAATTTCAATTCAAAATCAAACCTCGTTGGAGACGACATCGAGCTTCTTCTGATCCTCTCCCTGAACATTGACAGCGCCTTGAACTCCGGTAAGGTTTGAAATACTGGCTCTCTGAACAAGGGCGGCAATCTGCTTGCACGCCATTGAAATGCTCGAAATCACTATGGTAAGCTCAGCATCAATAACACCAGCTTGTTCCTGCTTCAGTAACCAACCGGTTAATGTCTGAATCTCATATCCACTTTTTCTAGTCGAAGCTCGTTGTTCGGTAGTCTCCACCGCCATGCACCGTACTCCTCCACCACTACTAGCCCCATGGCGCTTCCTGAAAAATTTGGAGCCGGCGGCGGCGGCCGCCGGGTACGAGAGTAGAGAAGATTTGGTGTTCAATATGCACGCTTGAAAGGGAGAAAGACGAGAGATAGAGTTAGAGCTGGAGAAGATACATTGTGCTGCTGATGCTGCGGCGGAGGTGGCTCCGGCCATGAATGTTTTATTAGATTCTTATTTGGTGGTGGTGATGATGTTTTTGTGGCTGGTTTATGATTCATTTTTCTTTTCCTTTATTATTATTTTTTTTTAAGAGTTGATTTGTGCCTTTGGCGGGGAGTGGTGGGATTTGTAAGGCTATTAACGATTTCTGTTACCACGGGTCCCACTTATCCTTCCCCATACTGGAATTTGAATTGAATGCTGACGTATATATACTAAATGTATCAGTGCAGGCCCAATACAGTGTAATTATAGATTGGGCCTTTTTATTATAAAGCCCATGTCTAGGCCTTTGGCAGCGTCCAATTGGAAATTCAAAGGCCCTAAATTAATTTGAATAATGAAATAATTTATGAAATTTAAATTAAAAAAAAGAGCCAATAATTTCAAAACATTTTGAATATATATTTCCTTTTCACACGATTAATAAATGAACACAGCCTTTGACAGGAATGATTGCCGATATTTACGTCGCAGTCACGCCAGAATTCAGTTATATGTAATAATTATGAACAAAAATCAAAACAAAAACAAATGGAGGATCGAATTTGATTTCTTGACCATTTAATTATTATTAATTTGATCCTCTTACCCTGTTTAGCTGAAAATCTTTGATTACAAAACTTTTATAATCTAGATAAAGAAAGTATATATAAAGAAACATTTATTGATTGACTGATCGAAAATATCAGGAAATTTTTTAAAAATCAAGATATTTTTCCACTTAAAAAAAAAATTTAATAAAATCACAAGTTCTGTTCAGACCAAACTGACCGGAAGTAACCGGTAAGCTTCCTCTTCGTCTTCGTCTTCGTCTTCGTCTTTAAAAGTCGTGTCTCCGTACCAAACTAAAATCACAGCCGCGCCACTTTCTTGAACACAAAAGGGAAAAAAAAAAATCAACGAGTGCCTAAAAAGTCGACGCGTGTCGACAGACAAACGACAACCGTTGACTCCTCCTCCCTATTCAAAACCGAAGTCAACGTCACATTTAGAAACTTAATAACCAAATTTCCATTTATAACTAATGCCAGAGAATCAAAGATTGATCCATTAAATATCCCAAAATATATAATTACTTAATTCAAGAAACATTTCATTGAGATTTTAATTGAGAAAGAATATCATAGTATTTTGCTTTACTTTCACGAGAAGCAAAAGCAACCAATGATTGGAATTAGTTCCCTGAATCTTGGAGCTGTCAGAAAATTAGATGCTCAAATTTGTGTCTAGAATTACTTCAAAAAAAAAAAAAATTCTACCACTTTACAAGGAAAAGTATATTTGACAAAAAGAACTGAACTCCAAAACCGAAGGTTCCTTTTAGAAACTTCAAAAATACATCCTAACACGTCTTCTTTGATTAATTTAGGAAGAAGAATTTTAATTCAAGGTGACCATATATATTATACTGATTATATTGAAAATAAAATAACGCGTGGGCTCCACATAGAAAGAAAATGAATTGAACGGCTATCAAAATTTAATTACGTGCACCCACATAAAACAAATAATACGTACCCAAAATATTTCTTGAAAAGAATGCGTCAAATTTTGCGGGATGCGATGATACCAACCAGTATTGCACCATCACTTCCGAACCGTCCGATCATCTATTACGCGTACCTAAATAAGAACTTCCTTTCCGCTAAATTAATTCCACCCTATAAATACATCTATCTCCCTCCCTCTTTATCCATAAATCCAAGAATTTCTTCCTTGATTTCTCTGTGTTTTTTTCCCTTTCCGAAAAAAAGCAAATCAAGAATAGGAAGAATACTATACGCGCAGAAAAAAGGTTTACATACATACACAAACACAACAATGATGGCAGCTGCTTCAATCAAAATCTCATTAGCTATTTTCTTCGCTTGTTCTCTCTTCCTCCAAGGCACTCTTGGTACGTTTTTTCAATCTACATACATATATATATATATAAAATTAATTATATATGGAGAGATGATTAATGAATTTGATTTCAGGGGAGATTATATGTGAGAAATTGCCAATCGACTTGTGCTCATATTCAATAGCATCATCTGGGAAGAGGTGTTTGTTAGAGAATTTCGCCGGAAAAGATGGAAAGATGAGGTATCAGTGCAGGACATCGGAGGTTGTGGTGGAGAGGATGGCGGAACACATCGAGACTCAAGAATGCGTTAATGCTTGTGGCGTCGATAGAAAGGCCGTGGGAATTTCATCCGATGCCTTCTTTGAACCACAATTCACTTCCAAGCTTTGCTCTCGTCGGTGCTACCAGAAATGCCCTAACATTGTCGATCTCTACTTCAACTTGGCTGCCGGAGAAGGTACCAAAATTCCATTTCTTGATCCTGACTTAGTCCAAATTAATTTTGTACCTAAATCTTAATTATGGAACGTCGTCGTTTTTAAATTGATTGATGACTGATTTTTTAATTATTATTTTGCAGGAGTATATTTGCCAACTCTGTGCGAGAAGCAGAGGAGCAATCCCCACCGTGCCATGGTTGAGCTGGTGAGCAACGGTGCAGCAGTAGCATCTGGACCAGAGGCATCTGAGATTCTTGACATCAATGGTGGTGGTTTTGCTGATGCACCTGCGCCTTCATTCTAAATAAATATATACAGAAATATTATTATTTATTATTATATAATCAGTTTTTTTCCAGAGTTTGCCGATCAATTTCCCCACCATTGAAATTCTCTAATGATGAGTAGCATGTATATACGATCCATATATACATCTCTCTCTTAGATTGGAGAATTTGAGAACTATTTTTTAGCATTAGTAGTGATTTTTTTTTTTTTTGATTTTTTATATTTAAAGATGGAGATGGGACTATTTCAGCTCATTAGATTTTGGATTGTGATTCATTCCTCGTCAAACTTTATTCCATTATTATATATATACATATAATATATATTCATATGAAATAAAGTGTTCAATTTGGTTATAGTTTAATTAATTTACAGCTTCTTTTCTCTTTCAAATTTTGTTTGACCGTTTCCACCCCTCAAATTATAGAATATAGCTGAAATACAGCTAATGAGAAGAAAAAATTAAATTAAATACGATTGTCATAAAAAGACTGGTAAACTTTATTTCTCTTGGTACAACATTACATGCAAGGTGTGCAACACAACAATTCAAAGAACTTCAATGGTTACGTATATGTATATATACATAATATATACTTGGTAACCAACAAATTTTGGAGAATTAATAAACAAACTCAAAATTAATTTTTTTCTTTCTTCCAAGAAGCAGGTAACAAACTGGAATGAGGGATCTCAACAAATTGGTAGATCTTGTGGCGGTGGTGGCAACCTAGTTGACTCAGTTGGTCCATTCTCAACATGGAAAGCAGTTGCCAATCCCCATGGCAAGTGTACTTCCAAATGGCAATGCATTATCCAAACCCCTGAAAATATTAAAATTATCACAGGAAGTTCCATCACAATCACAAAGGGAAAAAAAGAAGAAGGAAGAAAATTAGGGTTATTATAAAGAACCTGGATTATTTGCCTGAAACCTTATGACGGCCCAACCTCCGGTAGGCACAGAAATAGTGTTCCGTTCTTGTGGATTTACGAGATTGAATTTGTACTTATCCTTTAAAGGATTATAATTTCCAAATCCTTGAGCTAATACTTTGAAGTTAAAACCATGCAAATGTATTGGATGGTTTTCTATACTTATTAGGGCTGTGTTCTGCAATACCACCTCTATAGTAGAATTAAATTTGACTTTTTTTACCTTGGTTGACTTTTTCGTCATTATTACCGCCTGAATTGTACTGTTGCTCGGGTTTGTATAGTCAAATGTCAAAGGCGGCTTGTCCGGAAAATCAGTCGTGTAAATTCCCTCAATCTTCTTTAAATAAAATGCTTGTAACATCGACAACTTTGTCGGTAACACAAACGACTGATTATTCATACTCGCTGCAAACCCTAGCCCGTTTGGACTAGTACACCCGTTTTCCTTACACGAGACAAAGCCCAGCCCGATTGTAACAAACATATGCTCGTCAACTTTAAGTGGGACCGGGCTTATAAACCGTCCATTTACTAGTCCAGTGAGATTACTATAAAACTTATGAGCCGTCGGCGTATCATAGTAATTCGGCATAACAGGAAATTTAGGTCTTGACGTCCGCGGAATTCCGTTATACGCTATGATTCCCGTTGCGGTAGTGTTGTCAAACGGGGCTAGTAAACTTTCTGGAATGCTGATGTAAGCATGTGCTGCCATGTAGTATAATGCTGACGGTTGATCGGCTTTCAACAGTACGTCAGTTGTCTGACCTGGACCTAATACTACCACATCCGTGACGTATGGATTTGTGTAGGATGCATCTACTGCAACAACTGTCAGTTTGTGATTGGCTATTTTGAAGAAGAGCTGATTATTGAGTGCAGCATTGATTATCCGGAGAAGATACGTCTTTCCCTTCTGTACGTTCAACTTATACGTATCTAATTAACAAAAAATAATTAATTAAATTTTTTTTTATGAGTGTAACCAAATTTACTAGTAATCTTTAATTTTGAAAATTAATTAATATATAACCTGCAGATGAGCAAGGGTAAAGATCACCGGGCTTTCCATTAATGGTGAAAGCATCTGAAATATTAGGCGGATTCCCACTGTGTAACGCTTCATCCGCGATATTAGTAACGTTGCCATTCCACCACTCTCCTGCAATTATCATAATATATAAATAATCTAAAAATTTAAACACAAAAACTGGGAAATTAATTAGGCAGCACCTAGGATGATTGGGAACTCTCTGTAGGGGTTAGGGAAAGGATATGCACGACCGTATTTAGGGCGTATGATGAGTGCACCGTAAACGGTTGCCCGTAGCCATGACACGTGTGCATGCCACCATAGAGTTCCTTCTTGTTTTTCGATTTTGAACTTGTATGTGTATCGACGGCCAGAACGTATGGGACATTGAGTCACGTAATCAGGTCCGTCCGCCCAGCAACTCAGTGTCTGGAAAATCCCGTGCCTGCATGCGTTGTAACACATAAATGTCATTGCATACATCATTACGTAATTAATTTTAATTTTTTTTTATATACTGACTTACTAACTACTAAAAAAAAAATATATAATATATATATTGCGAGAAAGGATGACGTACCAATGAATGGTAACATTATAGGGTGAATCGTTGATAACGTGGATAAGGAGGGAATCGCCTTCACGTACACGTATGGTCGGGCCTGGAAGACTTCCGTTCACGGCGGTGATGGTTTGTTGTCGGCATAGTCGCCGGATAACAACATTCTCCACCTATATTAATGTAGATGATCGATCAGATTGTAAAGAATATCAACATATTATAATTATAAAAATTAATCATAAGATATATATATATATTACATGAAAAGTATGCTCCACTATTCTAGCAGAAGTAAGTAGAGGAGAATATAGCAGAATGATGAGAAATAATGTGGATGGCAAATGCTGGAACACAGTTGGAGATGCCATACTGAATTGCACAAAAACCACTAGGCTTGTGATGATAATTTATACTACCAAACATCTACAAGAATATATTATATTATAAATTTTCATTAACACTGCTTCCTGGAAATTAACTGATTCTGATTGGGGTAATTAGGGTTAAAAAGGTCAATTATCTTTAAGTTTCTTATTGCACGTGGTCCCAATATCTAAGTTAAAAATATATTGACATGAAGTAAATGTTTATATATAATGCCAAGTTATGGGGTACTATTTAGCAATGATGACCATGTCTTACCATGTCAAGTCAAATATATATATATATATATATATATATATATAAAAGTAACAAGTTTTACATCAAAGACGAGTTCCTCTTAGTGAGATAATAACTGTTGGAATAATTGGACATTGGGGAACTGTAAATGTAATATATATATATATATATGACCTTAATGCATAGACAAATTAATTAATGGATAGTGTTATTAACCAATTAGTTAATGACTTAGTCCAAAACTAACTTTTATTAAAACACAGTCGTTTTGTGGAATATATATATTAATGTGTATGTGTTTATGAAAAAAAAGGTGAGTATAACTCAAAGCAGCCTCAAATCTGGTCTTCGGAAATATAAAGAAGAAAGAAAGTGGGTAGTTAGTGTTCAGTCATCATAGGACCTACTCCTGATGAAGCCATTGATGTAACTAGCTAGCTATATATACATACATATATATATATATATATATATATATATACTATATTATATATATATATAACAAAGCCTAAAAATGAATTTTCTGGAAAAAAAGAATATAGATGAAAATATGAAGAAGATTTATATTAAGTTGCTGTTGGAATGAAAGTAAGCTAGTAGTTAAAACATGAAAGATCATCTACCAAGAAATTTTTTTGTTTTTTTGTACGATTTCTTGATTTTGACTATTTAGTTAATCGATACTTCTCAAATGTCTGGCATGCATGGTTCCTTAATCGGAGAGGGGAAGATGAAATACTACCTGAACAGAGATTTTCAACGGAGGATAAAAACTTCAAAGCCTTTCTGGTAGGGATGTACTGATCAATAGTCAACTACTATTATCATATAATTAATTAATTAAGCTGTCTATTCTCCCAAGCAACCTTAATTAAATTTTCCTTTAAAAAACCAGACATGCATTATCCTAATATTTATATTAAAAGTTTAGATATCTAAGAGAAAAAGGAATACATACATTTATTAGGAAATAATATAACTTTTCTTTTTCTTTTTCAAGTACAATCATTGACACATATTACATTGAAATTTTATTACCACTCAAAAAAAAAAAAAAATGAATTGCTTACCACAAATCTAAGTATATGAACGCAAGAAAATAAAAATAAGAATTGACAATAGTTCAATTTTTGAACAAATAAAGAACTTCAAAAAGGAACAATATTATAATATTATTAATTAACATTTGGGAAAATCCGGCGGCGGAGGAGGTAACCTTGTCGACGGTGTTGGGCCGTTCTCCACCTCGAAAGCAGTGGCTAAACCCCATGGCAAATGTACATCCAAGTGGCAGTGCATGAACCATATACCTGGATTATTTGCTCGGAATCTTATCACCGCCCATCCTCCCACCGGAACGGCGATAGTGTTACGTTCTTGTGGATTGATCAAATTAAATTTCCTGCTGTCCCTTGTCGGATTATAGTTACCAAAACCTTGTGCTAATACGTAGAAATTAAATCCATGCAAATGTATAGGGTGATTCTCCACGGTAATCAGGGCCGTGTTTTGTAACACAATCTCAACCGTTGAATTGAATTTCAGTTTCTTGACTTTCGTTGACTTTGTAGTCATTAAAATTGACTGATTAAAATTGTTACTAGCGTTGGTGTAATCAAATATCAATGGCGGCTGGTTAGGAAAATCCGTAGTGTAAACTCCACCCACGTTCTGGAAAAATGCTTGTAACATGGAAATAGTATTAGGCAACTGGAAAGATGCATTGTTCATGCTCGCACCCAATCTTTGCCCAAATGGGCCTGCACAGCTGGCGTTACCTGGCTGTCCACAAGCTGTCAGGCCCAATCCAACTGTAATAAACATGTGCTCGTCCACGATTCTAGGAACCGGGATCCAGAACGGCCCAGTTATAAGCCCAGTTAAATTACTGTAGAATTTATGGGCCGTGGGTGTATCGTTAAAGGCCGGGAGAACAGGCATTATTGGGTTAGTCGACGTGGCGTGCTCGTATTCGACGATTCCGGTAGTGGTGGTGTTATCGAAAGGTATACCTGGTGCACTGGCGTACGGATGTGCTGCCATGTAGTATAACGCCGATGGTTGATCGGCCGTCATTAAGACGTCGGTGGTTTGACCGGGGGCAATTACTACTACGTCGGTGACGTAAGGATTTGTATAAGAAGCGTCCACGGATACGACGGTTAGCTTATGATTTGCAATTTTGAAAAAGAGTTGGTTATTGAGTGCAGCGTTGATTATTCGGAGAAGATATGTTCTTCCTTTCACCACTCTTATTTTATGCGTTTCTGATTCAAAAAGGAAAAAAAATCAGTTACTTTATATATTTGCCCCAATTAATTTGCATATTTATAGTAAGGTATATATATACTCACGGTTGGCAGCGCAAGGGTAGAGACGGCCGGGCTTTCCATTAATGGTGTAAGCGTCGGAGTTGTTGGGTCCGGCACCGCTGATTAGAGCTTCGTTCTCCACGTCGACAACATTCGCATTCCACCATTCTCCTGCAATTAATTTCTAGGTAAATTACTTTTCCAGGCTGGATCTTAATTAATTTATATTATTTTTAATTTCTTATATATAAAATACAGCTGTAATTTCGTAAGAAGACCTGTCTTATAATATATATGTATACATACATATGCTCGCCGTGATTAGCGATCTTAGATTAAAAATGGTTTGTCGAAGGAGGCGAAATTAATATAATATATATACCTAAGATGATGGGAAATTCTCTGTGTGGTTTAGGGAAAGGATAAGAACGTCCTTCTCGGGGACGAATAATGAGTGCACCATAAACAGTAGCACGGAGCACCGAATGGTGAGCATGCCACCAGAGAGTTCCTTCTTGTCCGGTTACATTAAACCTGTACGTGTAGCTATTTCCAGGTACTATAGGGCACTGTGTCACGAAAACTGGTCCATCTGCCCATCCGCTCAATAGTTGAAATATTCCGTGCCTATTATTTTTACAGAAAATTAATTAATTAATAAATTAATATCATCATATAATAGGCTGACTTTTGAATAATAATGTCTCACCAATGAATAGTGATGTTATAGGGTGACTTGTTAACCACGTGGACTACGAGAGTGTCACCTTCTTTCACACGGAGGGTTGGTCCAGGTAAGCTTCCGTTCACCGCCGTGATTACTTGTCTCCGGCATAATCTTGTCACGGTAAGATTTTTCACCTGCATGCATGCATGCACAACAAAATTAATCTTTGATCCACTAAATATTTTTACGTGAAACTAAACAATACATATATATAGGAGAATTAATTAACGTACATGAAACGAGTGTTCGACAATTCTTGCGGAAGCAAAAGCAGAAGAAGCTAAAAGAAGAAGAGAAGAAAACAAAAGTAAGTTAGTAGGGTTTGCCATGTATATATGTCTTTCTAGGTTAATTAAACCAAGAAAGAGAAAGGAATAGAGAGATATCTTGCTTTTTTTGGTTTGGCTCTATGTATGTATATATATATACACACTAAATTCCAGCTAGAGATGGACAAAGCAAGTCTTTCCCACGATTGCGTGAGGGAATAGATTTAAAAGAATTATAATAAATAAGTCAGCAGAAGCTTCGTTATCTAACAGTTTGGGTTGGCCATCAAAGAAGTAATTAATAAACAACTACGAACCAATGGAATTCTGTATTGTTCCAACAAATTCTTCTGCCCCCCAACATTCAATATATATATATAATTTTAATTCACTCATTTTGTTAATCGCTTCTGCCATAGGAATTTCTCATTTTTATTCAAGTAGTAGGTAGAATCTTTTTTCCAACCTTTAATTTCATATCAACTCAGCAGCTTTGAAAAATATTTTGCTTAGTTTTGTTTCTGTAATCATATATATTCCTCTTTCTTTTTCTTCTTTTGTGGAGAAAATAAAATTCAACCATTTTTTTTTAAACTAAATTTCTTTAGTGTCGTGTTACTAATTTTACCTATAACATAAGTCATTAATTATCTTTCAGAAAGTCTTTTAATTTTAAAAAATAATTATAATAAATAATTCTTTTATTTTCATGCAGAAGTAAAGGTTCCATTTGGCATATGTTTTTGTAGACAACAGAAAATGTCTAAGATGACCTTACTTAATTCATCTGATGATTGATTTATTTTATATATATATACACACACATATTAAGGGAGAAAACAATCAATTATCTGTAATATTATTGATATGGAAAAATGGACCTCTGGAATTTCAGGTTATATATATATATATTTTGGAGCCGGGCCTTGGTGGAAATAATAGAAATAAATAAACACGAGGAAATAATTCAAAATGGAGGTTAGAGCACAATTTTCTGAGATGATTTTCTTAGATATATAATATCTTGAACTTGTCCACGATCTCTCTCCTCTCTGACTTGTCCAAAAATATTGAATGGCTTTCTTCAAAGTTAATTTTCAAACATAAGTATATATAGACGAACTTCTAATTTGTATTATAAAAATAAGTAAACCGTGTACTAAGTTTTCAAGAATATATCTTGCTCCTTACGGGTTTGATCACAGGCCGGTCAATTTCCACAACTTCAATTGCTTCTTCCATTTGAATACATCAATTTGGCTCTTTTTTTAATTCATGAACCCTTTTTTTCTCAACGTTTACCAACTCGCTTGTGATATTTACCAAAATCCAAAATCTTGAATTTAATTCATTTCCTTGTTGAAGTAAACTGCAAACGAAGTTACATAATATCCAATGCATGTCGACCAGGTCCAAGGATCATCATCAGTCAAATATATATATATATATATATATATATATATATATACTTAGACCAGAAGCTTTAACGAGGGTAACTATGATAAAAAGATCCAATCAAGATTTCAATTTGTTTTATATATTATTAAAAATTTGTATTTGATATATAGATTGGATCATATATATAAACTTAACATATATATATATATATATATATATTATATAATATATATATATTTCACGTAAAAGTTAACAGCAGAATTATGCATTATGTGTGTTTAGTTATGCAGTTAGTTTGTGTTGGTGAAGTTGGTGATTAGAACACTAACTAATCTGCAAGGTTTTAGATAATTATGATATTACTAATCATATTATAAGAGAAACCGAAGAGAGAGAAAGAGAGAATATATATATATATATATATATATATATATATATATAGGTAGGGCAAACTGTTGTTTTAAAATTAATAATGTTCAAGAAATTAATTAAATACTTTTGGGGGGTGGTTGAGCAGAAGGATATACGGTACATAGTTGTTAACCAGAAGCTACTCTCTTGAAGAAGAAAATTTTGCCATCTTTTTCTATCTTTCTTTTCTTTCTCCTTCTTCATTTAGTAAGTTTTTTTTCTTTTCTTTTCTTTTTTATATGTTTTGACTTTATATTAAGAAAATCATTTAATAAAATTATATTTTAGATAGAAATTGGTGATATTAATTAAAAAAAGTTCATTGTTATTTAATTAGCAAAATGAAGAAAAGAAAACTAGATAGTGGCAATTGAATTTGCAAGTCAAAATTTTATATATATTGGCTTTATATATCTTTAGTACAAAAAAAAATAAAAAAATCACAGTACTAATATTTAAACAAATATTAGAAAATAAATAAACACGCTGCAACTTCTTTATTTGTTGTTTAGCCATTCATGAACATGAGGAGACTCTTAATCAAGAACAAGAATTCAAAAATATATATTGACATATATAAATATATATTGTTTTTAATATATATATATATATATATATATATATATTATATTTTGAATTTATGATGTTACGAAATCATAAATATAACTAATACAAACTTATTTTAATTAAATAATTAATTATAAAAGTTTTAAATTCAAATTATATTTGAAATTAATTTTTTAAAAAATAAATAAATGAAAACAAGGGGGCGAAAGTCTCGAAAGATTTGAAATTGAGGAACGATGTCGTTTAGGAGGGAGTGAAGGGAATCCGGTTTATACCCGGAAGGGGTTATGGGGTAGCAAGAATAACCCGACAAGTTTTGCCCTATGATGGTCAACCGTCTTCCTTCCAAATGCGGTTGGGTTTGGGCGGTACCTTCCCACTACAATTTAGAATTAAATTTTAAAAAATTAAAATAAAAAATAATCTCACACGAAGGTCCCAAAAGGGGAAAATAAAATGGAAAATGAAAAAGACGCCGAAATGGAAGAAGTAATCGCCGATGACGGTGAGGCTGCTGCCGCCGTTGCAGATGCAGGAGGCGGTGGAGACGATGAGGAGGATGATGTGGTGGTTCTTGGAGATGGAAGTGGTAGCGGTGGCGGCAGTAGTAGCAGTAGCAGTCAAGTGAGTAAGAAGTCGCTAGACCGAGTCAAAGGACCGTGGTCACCCGAGGAGGACGCCATACTGAGTCGACTCGTCGGCAATTTTGGGGCCAGGAATTGGAGCTTGATCGCTAGAGGAATTCCCGGCAGATCGGGAAAGTCTTGTCGCCTTCGCTGGTGCAATCAGCTCGACCCCTCCGTTAAACGCAAGCCCTTCACCGGTAACTGCTGCATTTTCAAATTTTGAGTTCTACTTTACTTTTTCTTTGAGATTATAATATTTGTTGGGATTTTGACTATCGAGTGTTAAAAGATTAATATGAACTTCTTGTAGATGTTTCGTTATGCTTTCATGATGAATGCTTCAGCTTAACACATAGATAATCTCGAACTTACTTAGGCTACATTGAGAATTAAGAAGTATCATGAAGGTGAAACGTGAAAGAATTTTCGGTAATTGCTAAGATTATTTCTGTTTTTCTTCAGTCGGCCTTTACTCTTAAAACTAATGCTGATATTATAATGAAGATTGTAATCCAGATGACTTAATTTCAACCGTCCTCGAAAAAGAAAAAAAAAAACAAAATTCAACCCAAATGATCATTAGAAAAACCTTCATTGTGATGAATTCATGCATAATTCATCCAGATGATTCAAATTAATTAAAAAGGGAATTTCATTATGTGAATTTTGTTGTGTTTATCTAGGCCATTTAGTGACTATGAGACGTTAAGTTTGATCATCTTGAATCAAACACTTACTCGTGTACTTGACCCTCTGTGGTAAGCCTTGTCTTTTTCTTAGATTGACAATTTACTAAATTCATCCATCTGTAAAGATTAACTCTAACTGTAAAAGATGTTGTTTTCCTTTGCATTCATCCACCTTGCTTCTTTACTTCATCAAGTATGACCTATGTGCTAGTAAGTTAAGAGTAAAGTTGGCATGAGGTTGAGGAACTTGACATGTAGACCCTTTCTGATTGTTTGAGTCAAGTGATCTCAGGTTGTCTGTGAAAAAAGTTCCAATCTTGCTTTGTTTCTCAACTAATACATAATGTGATTAATTTTTCTCAATTCTACTAAACTTGATCCCTATGTAAAGCTTTTAACTTGACACAACATAGAAAGTATTTGAACACAAATTATTGTAAGGGAAAGCCAATACATAGTCAAATAAATTAGTTTTCTTTTCCCTTCTTTTTGTATGAATATGATTGTGCTAGTAGCTTTTTCTTCCATATCATGGAAAACCCCTGCAGAAAGTGAGATTGAGTGGTTCAGAAGGGAGAACTTTTCATCGTTTTCAATGAATAAAGTCATAGATTAGTTTCCAAAAATACCTCTATGCTTTATTTATTTATGAAACCACCTCTATGCTTTATTTGAAAGTATGAATTATTTCAGTTTTGTTATTAGGACATACACTTGTATGCATTGCATGTTCTGTCACAATACAAGTGTCGTTCATCTCCAATTAACTTTAAAACTGATACTTGCACTTCAACTCAAGAGTCCTAGGATTAAAGTGCAAAAAGGTTTCATACATATGGATACTACTGTGCTTTTCTTGAGGGTTCTAGATCTTCGTTTTTCTTAACATGGTTTCCTATCATAACCATGTGTGCATATTCTTATCTGAAATTTTATTCCCGTTAGTAAATTGTATGCTTTCAACAAGTTTGTAAATTCTTCTTCTCATTTTTCTCCAAATAGCATAGATAAAATATCCCTCAGTTACAGGCTTATAACATCTTTCATATTACAGATGAAGAAGACCGCATCATTCTTGATGCACATGCTGTGCATGGAAATAAATGGGCATCAATAGCGCGTCTTTTGCCTGGGAGGACTGATAATGCAATTAAGAACCACTGGAATTCTACACTAAGACGCCGTTGCATTGAACGTGGAAAGTTTAAGTTGGAATCCAGCAATGTAATGGAAGATCTGAGTGCAGAAAAATCTAAAGCATCATCAGATGAAACTTCATGTGGAGATGTGAACTCCTTAAAGTCCTTGGACGGAAAAGATATCACCTCCAACGAAAACATAGAAGATGATCACCGTAAGGTTAAGACTCAAACAGGGGATAAAAGCCAACCTGAAATTCAATGTAAACCTGAAGCAAAAGACCCTCCTACTTTGTTCCGTCCTAGAGCTCGCATTAGTGCTTTTAATATGTATAGTGCTGTGGATGTTGTTGAAACTTCATTACCAGTTGCAAGGATGGCGGCTTCCTTTCAAGTACCATTGGATCAATTGCCTAAACCAGAGGTTGGTTTCAACAAATTGCTCCAAGGAGCATATGGTGAGCGAATGGTACCTCTTCAATGTGGGCATGGCTGCTGCTGCATAAGTCCTGACGGGGAAAACCTTCAGGTTTCTTTACTAGGGCCTGAATTTGTTGATTATGCTGAACCGTTGTCCTTTCCAAGCCATGAATTAGCCACCTTAGCTGCCGATATCAGTAATGTTGCTTGGCAGAGAAGTGGGTTGGAGAGTAGCTTAATCAAAGGAGTGGACAATACAGCTGTTAACAGGTTACAGATTGCCAGCTCTCATTTGCAAAAGGGATACCTACAGTAGAGTAGAAGGAATGATGGCTTGCAAATTGAAGAGGGGAAACAACAGCAATCTAATGGGCATGATGTCTGAGGTACTGTCAAACCCTTTAGGCAGGCAACCTATGCTAATAAATGCCAATGTTGGAAGCCAGATTTGACTTCGTTGATTAAGTATATTAGAAGACAAAAGAGGATATAAGTCAGCCAAAAAGACTAACAAGATTCACATCCTTAATCTATTTAGGGAAAAAACGATATTAACTGTATATGTGGAAAGAATGCTTATAATCTTATTGCATGTCTGAAAAAGGACATCTGGCGGAGAGAGTAGTTACCCGTGACACCCTCAATACTCAGATCACGGGAGAGAAGATAAGCTGTTGGTTACTTGATGACATTGGAGTTTGGTATTGTTGCCTATCTTCTTTCTCCCCTTATTGATCATTTCAGGGAATAGTTGAGTCAGGTCCCAGACTCCCAGGTGGGGTGAGATGAGAGAGAGAGAGAGAGAGATAATTTGTTGTTGTTAGATAGTTAGGGTGTGTGACCTTTGGTTAGCTTAGTTCTGTAGTTTAGCATCTGTAGAAGTCTTGAATATATATGAATGTGCATTGATTGGTGTTGTTTCTATATTGGTGTGCATGATAACATACCTTGATTGGTTTTATGTTTTGGGATTGTCCTGATTTGTGTTTAGCAAGAGTAATCTGTAAATGAAAAAAGGAATCGGATATGAAATCCATTAAATAGGAGAGTAGAATAGATGGTTTCTTCGCATTATTATGCTACTTTGATTGTTTAAGAAAGTCTGGGTATACATGAGTTTGGAAAAATGAGGAGTACCGGAACTGCTGTGATGGTGAGAATGGGTAAAAAGGAGGGAATGGGCTTTTGTTTTGGTTGGCCAACAACCTCTCTACTACCACGTGATTTAAGATTAGGAGTGGAATCAAAACGGAAAGATTCTGACGTACACGATACACCATTCCCGCATCCAACGTTGCTCCACTCCTCTCTCTACTCACAAGGTAACCTTCTCTTTCTTACATCTTCCTATCAATTCAATCTTTCCTTCTCTTTTTTCTTTTTTCTTTTTTCACAATACCAGAATTTCAGTAACATTTTTGCATAATAGTTTTATTTATATTTAAGCTAGTTGATCTTTCTATATATATATATATATATATATATATATATATAAAGAAAATATTGCAGAAAGCAATACAAGCTGACGTGTGAAGTGGTCCACCACGGTCAATCCTCGTCAAACCTGTAACTATGAATGGGAATTAACCTTTCGTACATTTGACGCTACGAGGTGCCACGAGTCACGATACTGGGCCCACACCTATAATTCTTTTCCTTTATTAAATTTTATATATATATATAAATTTAAATTTGCTTTGCTTTCTTACCATCCGATATTTTCACTAGTGTATTCAGTAAATATTAGGTAAAAATAAAAATTATAGTTACCCTAAATAAGAGATATCTAGTAAAGAAATGCAATAATTTAAATAAAATCTTTTATATAAAAATTTAAGCATATTAAATAGAATTTAATTATTATATATTTTAAATTTATTTGTGATTGGGATATTTTTCGCAACTGAATCGTTACTTTGAAATATCAATAATCTGTTTGTATTGTTTCAGCACATTTTAATTAATAAATTATTAGTTTTTTATAGATAAAAGTTAAAATAAAATATATTAATGTTTGGGGGGGGGGGGATATTTGAATGATTATGTGTAGTCCCAAAGACCTCATCGTAGCAGATTATTCCCCACTTTACTTTAACTTCTTGTCCTTTTCCTCGTTAAAACTCTCTGTTTTCTCTGCGATTTTTCCCTCGCATTTCAGAAAAACTGCCAATAATCTTCCTTCTCTCTCTTTCTAATGATTTCCCGGTGAATGACAGAAATGGGAGTTAAAAAGGGGTCACCTAATCCACCACAAACCCTCCCATTTTACTTCTCTCTCTATCTTTGCCGTTTCTTTTCTTTCTTTTTTTTCCTTTTTTTTTTTTTTTTAAACTTAAATACGTTAGTAAATTGAAGCCTTGTGTTGGGATGGGGGCTTTTCTGTGACTTTAATGATTCATTTAAAGGCCATAATTTCAGTCCTTTATTTATTTTTAATTTTCTTTTTTGCTTTCTGGATTTTTCTTGATGGCGACTGAAGATATCTTATCAGAGGCGGTGGATTTGGAATGCGGCTACGGTGGTGGTGGTGCCTCCACCATCAGTGATGATGATGACGACGAAGACGACATTGACAACAGTGTCTGCTTCTCTGATGCTGAAGAGGGTTCTTGTTACTCCCAGTTTTACTCTACTGCTGATGGTGATGTGTCTTACGAAGACGAAATTATGGAGGAGGAGGGTGTGGATTTTCGGAGTGTTTCTTCTTTTGTTGACTCCGATTGTTCCGTGGATGTAGAAAAGGGTTTTACCAAAACTAAGGTGGTGCATTCCGAGAAGCAAGAAAAAGATTGTAGAATTTGTCATCTAAGTTTAGTTAGCAGCGACCCTGAATATGGAATTGCTATTGAATTGGGTTGTTCTTGTAAGGATGATTTAGCTGCTGCACACAAGCATTGTGCTGACACTTGGTTCAAGATCAAAGGAAATAAGTAAGTAGTATTCCAAGACAACACCTTTTTTTTCTTTTCCTTTCTGTTTCTTGTTTGCATAAGCAATTGATTATGCTTTTTGTTCATACTCTCTCTGTTTCTAGTTGTTTTTGCTTTTGATCGGAATCGAAATTATTTAGTTTAATTACTTAGTAGGTGGATTTCTATGCTTATGCATTAGCTGATGCTTCCTCAGAAAACTTTAGCTATTTTTGGTGTACCTTAGAAGTGTGGTTTCCTCTACTTGGATGTTGATACCCAAATGTCGGTACTTAGTGGCAAAAAAGAAAGTTAATTAAAGACAAAAAGAGAGAAGAAAAAAAAAACAGAGAGAGAAAGAAAGAAAGAAAGAAAAGCAAAAGAGTAAAGTAGGTTGAAGAATAGCTCCTATTTCTAATTACTTGCCAAGATTCCTTTCTATTCTGTCCCATCTGGAGTTTGCTACTTCTCTATATCTTTTATTTGAGATTCTCTGTTCTCTTTATCAAAGTGGAGATGTGACCCTTACTGATCATACATTCATTTGTTTCTTTCTTTTTGTTACTTATATTCCCAGATCTCATCTTGCCTCTATTCAATCCTTATGCACTGCTGTCTTCTTAAAGGCTTTCTTTATACCAATTCCACTGCTGAATTCTTGTTTTTAATTTTTGTCTCTGAATTTTGTTGCTGCACTTTTTTGGTTCCACCAAAACCTGATGAAACTATGGCTTTCTAAATGCACATCTAAAGGAAAAATCTATGACAAAGATCTGTAATTCTTTGATCCAGTTATTGTAAATTCATGCCTTTTAGTCCTTATTTCAGCGACTTATGGTTTGATCACATGTTTTCTGTATGTAATGGCATTTCCTAAAAACTTATCCTATCTGATTCTTGTTTTGCATTTTTCTTTTTTACTTCTTTCAATCAAGAAAGTAAGAGAATTTAGGGTTTTGTGGATCAAAATAGTTACTGTTCAAGATTAAGGAAATTGCATCATGCTGCTATTGCTATTTGGGTACAATACAACACTTGCTTTTATGTGTTTTAAAAGTTTTCATACCCACATTGGTGATTGGCCTTCCCAGAAAACAATGCACACCGATTTACTTTGACAGAAGAATTGAGTTGTGCATCATCACCATCTTGATTTTGAACAGCAGCAATATGGTATTAAGTGTATCTTTTAAGTCCTTTTAATAGGCATGTGCTATGGGCATCAATTTCTGTGTCTTTTAATGTCCATAGCTTATCTTTGTTTCGTCATGAACATGGACATGGGTTCCTTCAATTACTAACCCCAGAAAAAAAAAAATCCGTATCATTTTCAGGACTTGTGAAATTTGTAATTCAATTGCACAAAATGTCGTGGGTCCGAATGGTCCGAATGATGTCGAGTCAGGGCAGCAATCACATAACAGCAATGCTGCAGCAGCAAATAATACTAATACTCCTACCCCAGAAGCAGGGGAATCAAACTCAGACACCCAAAGAGGTTGTTTTGATGGTCGTTTTGCGAATTTCCTGCTGGCTTGCATGCTATTTGCGTTTGTGTTATCTTGGCTGTTTCATTTTAACGTTCGCTCATAATCCCATGTAATAAGAAGAAGAAGAAGAGTGAAGAAGCCTGGTTTCAAGAAACTGCCGAAGCGGTTACCATTACAAGAAAGGACAGAACAGATGCTTTATTAGATGGTAAATTTGCAATCTTTTACCCAAAATATGGGTATTATAAACGAAAGTTCTCAAAATGTGTGTATGGGGAAAGTGCCCCATATCTGGAGGGTCGAATTTCACACAATTGACCCTCCTCAAATTTTATTTAAAAATTGAGGATTTACTTTAGAAAGAAAATCCTCATTATATATATATATATATATGAAAAAAAAGTGTCTACTTCGCTATGTTTAGCCATGCACTTAAATAAATGAAACATACGTCATTTATCACTCCCTTTTTATCCCTAATAGTTCTGAAGGACACGTGTCACAATCCCAGCAGCCAGGAAATGTACAACCAGCTATTAAGAAAATATGCTCATAATATTAAAAGTTGCAAGAACCAATAAAACGTAGCTATCTCGCATAATGTCTTTGAGAAAATCCTTCACATGGGGCCTTGATTATTACCCAGGAGCTGCCCAACCATAAGTGTCACCTGAAACAAGCCCCAAAGAAGGAGAAAATTATTAAGAATCAAAAACTTTTTATTCCTAGTACTAAAAAAGTCCATAGATGCATAGCAAAAATAAGATCAGAGAAGAAAGGAAAAAAAAAGGATTAGAATCCTAAATTTGAACATCATTTTCCGTTCCTCTTGCTATACATAAGAGACCATCTATATTCTCAGTTTCTGTTTTTCCATTAACTTTTTGTCATCAATCAAACATTATTTTATTTAACATATTTTCAAGACACCCTAACCATAAATTATTTAAGGTCACTGTACAATTACAATTATCCTCAAGATTACCCGGAAATTAATGAAAAACATAGTGTGATAAGCCGGATAACCACACCTTGATATTATCCATGTGAGCTGAAAAAGGCTGAAGTAGACCAAATACATGGACATTATAACTGAGGCATACATACAAGCTGTTGATATCTCCACTACCTATTCAACTGAACTTTAATAGGTCTATAAATAAATTTCTCAAAAACCAACCTCTCTGTGTTACATTCAATAGTTGAACTAAAGTAAAACTCCACTCAATTCTCAAATTAAACATGAGTTTTGCAAGCACCTTGTTTCTTTAAAGATCATAATAATTAACATCAAGTTCAAACATACGTGCAATTTTATAACATAGCAATTTGAAATATGCAATCAGTCATTTTATATCATTTTATAGAAAGAAAAGGGAAGTATATATATATATATGTGTGTGTTATTTGACCAATTACCTGATTATATTTTGAAACACATCGATCAATACAACTGTTTTCACCCATGTTCAGTTCAGATTCCTTGTACCTGTAATGGGATGAAAAGGCATTTCAAGAAATATATGCATCTCATGAGGAGTAAGGACAAGGAAATCATTTCAAGAGAGTTAGCAGAATTAAATAGCATTGACATACCTGCCCTCGATACACTTACTAAAACAAGTTTTTGTAAGCCTGAAACAAAAATCATAATCAAGCGTTAACAATCAGAAGACTATGGGCGGTTGAAACCTCAGGCATCGGAAATTTTAGCTTAATACTTCAAAAGCCACATACATCTTCGTTGTATTTTGATACAAAACCATGAGAATTCAATGATTAAAATCACATTTGAAATTATGACAACGGATAGGTATATAATGCAAGACAATCCAAATGCAGATAACAGAGTTACTCATGGCTTTACTTGCTGAACATCTCCGTCCTGTACTCCATCTCCTTCTCTGCAATCCCAAATAGCTGCTCAAATTGAATTGCAAAATCATATTAGACCCGCCCTTATGTCCAAATACAAAATATAACTATCCCTATAACGCATAAAAAAGTAGTACCTGTTCCTTATCCGGATTAGATGGGGACCTAGCAGCTGCCATACTCGAATTAACTTGGAAGTTGGAAGAGAGAATAATTGTGGGTAGTCGAATTGGGAGGATTAAGCGAATTCTGCAATTGAAATCCAATTAAGAACTATCCGCCGACAGATCTTAAACATAACAAAGCAGCAGTCAGCGAGCAAAGCGGGTGGGCTTTAGGGCAACTGAGAGCCTTCTTTTGTTACGTTTATCAAGCACAAAAGACGCATTCGCAGCATGCGCTGGCTTTTCATTCATGGGCCTAAGTTCTTTTAAAGTTTAAAATAATAATATTTATATTTAAATATAGGTCTTACAGTATCTTATCAATTACTTAGTATTATTTAAATTTTATCATAAAAAATTATTCTGAAATTCAATATATATATATATATATATATATATAAATTATATACATGAAAAAAAAATGAAAATTACTTTATATTAAAACTATCTTTTTAATTATTAATAATAAATATCATTATATCTAGATAAAATATTTTACCCACATACTATTTAAAATCAATATTATTATTTCTCCTAAAAATCTAAAAAATATCTAAACAAATTATTAATCCAAAAGCGTTTATAAATTTCAAGAGAAAACAATTCAGAAGTCTCGAAACCTGACAACATCATTCCTTATAATAAAAAATCAACATAGTGTAGATAGCATTTACAAAATTGCTTTGATTTGAGAAGGAAACCAAACATGATACAATATAAAACAAGGCATCAATCAATTAATTCCAAAATATTTTTCTTAATGTAGCAAAAAAGAAAAAAAAAAACAGGGAAGCAGGGCTATTATAGATACAAAGAGATTCCAAAAAAGATGAACAGAAGAAGAAGAAAAAAAAAGGAGTAGAGAAAATATATATATACAAATATTCAGTTTTTGTTCTTTTTGGCTTCAAATTTTGTTGCATCTTTAAGGGCTTCTTGAGCCTTCTCGTCCATCCCCAGGATGAAGAGTGCAGTTGCCTGAAGGTAAAATGCAGTTGGCCACTCTGGTGACACTACGTGCGCTTGCATGGCATCCTCTAGACCTTGTTGAGGCATTTCATTCATCAGATATGACAAGCACCGTCTTGCATAAACTGTTGGTGATACCATGGTGCCACCATCAATGAACTGCCACCATACATAAAGAAAATTTACATTAATTATGCTATTCTTCTCATTTCAATCCACTACAATAAAAAAATGTATCCATGACTTGTGATCTTAGCTACCTGTGTATAGCAACCAATGGCAGTTGCGAAATCTTTTGCTCGAAATGCAGCATCTCCTTGCTTCTTGGAATTCAATGTTTCCTGCATTTGATTTGTCCACATTTGGAAAGAAAGCTGCATTTGCAAAAATTGCCACAATGATATTAGTCATTTACCAATAGGATTTTTATTTTTTTTGTTCTCAAGTGAAAAAGATCAGAAATTTACCTCATTGGCAATTCCTTCATCATCCTTGTATCCAGCCTTTTCCAATATTTCATGAATAGCTGTAAGATCCATTCTCAAGCAAGCTTCTCCCATCGGTGTCAATAACAATGGTTCTGCTGGGCTAGCAGTTCCATGAGGAATTCCCATGAGAACATAAGAAGGAACCTGCTTGATCATATATATATATATATCAACTTCCAGTAATTGTAACTGTACAATAAACATGCATACAAGTAAAAGTAAAACCAAAGCAGATTCCATTATTTGGTCATACATCTGTTTCTTTCTGGAGAGATAAAAGAGCTGTGACAAGGGACTTTGCATTTGGCCTCTCACGAGCTTCATATTGCAAACAGCGAGTGGCTAACCGCACCAACTCAGTCCCGTCATCATTAGAAAAGTGACCCTCCAAACAAGAATCCATCAGCATCAGAAAATTCTTTCCTCGAATCACATCAAGCGCCTGCCAGATGACAATCAGTTTCAAAGCGAGTAAATCTATCAGCATCAGAAATTTGGCAAATCAAAGATCAAGTAATATACTCAAACAGAACAGAGAGATACAAGGGCTTACATGGCTGGGTGGGATATGTTTCCCACTCAAAAGATCAAGCAACATGGTCCCAAAGCTGTAAACTACACTTTCTGGGGTCACTCTTCCTGCCAAATATTTACATAAAATGCATCAGCTTAAAGTGGAATCATAGTATTCATATATGAAACTTAGGATCCAATACCAACCTGTCCTCAGATATTCTGGAGGAGTAAAGGCCAAGTTTGTACTGTAACTTTTACCATCTCGACTATTCTTCATTAGGCCAAAGCAAGAGAGTCTAGGATTCCCATCCTGCAAATTAAGACACTTTCCCAAAATTAAGTGCCAGATTTCATTCAAAACTTATATAAATATAACAGATATAAAATTATTTAACCTGATCAAATAAGACTCTGTAGGCGTTGAGATCGTGGTACAATGCCCTTCCTTTACTACTGCAGTACTCCAAAGCTTGTGCCAAGTACAATGCCACCCTTAACCTCATTGCCCATTTCATAGGTTGGTTCTCCCCTATCCCAATTCAACCACAGACCAATATTTGAGTTGTATTACAAGACATTGAAAAAGGGTTCATTTAGAAAAATCACAAATGTTATTGTGAACAGTGAAAGTTAAACCTCCCAACAAAACCACTAGAAAAATCACACGCCATAAAATTCAAGAAAGCAGTCCTTAAGCACAATAGGCTAAAATCCAGAATGTACAACCAAGATTTGAAAATTCAATATTACCAATTGGTAAGACCAAGAGTTAAGAGAATTCAACAAAGATCAAGAAACTTACAGTGAAATAAATGCTTAGCAAGAGTCTCGTTGGGCATAAATTCTGCCACCAGTAACCTCTCCTCCCCTTCACAACAACATCCCATAAGATTCACCAATCTCTCACTTCTCAAATTGCCTACTGCCCTCGCCTCATCCTAAGTTATCAACCAAAATTTTGGGGGGAAAATAAAGTGCGATTAGGATTTAGGCCCCGGTTAAATATGAGGAAAAAATAAAAACAACAACAGGTATGATGATAATAAAAAAAAGAAAAAGCATACAGTGACTAGAAGAAGTGTAATTCACCATGAATTGGCGAGAATCAGGCCAAGCGAATTTGTTGAAGCGTTTGACAGCAATCCAGCGACCATTCTGGAGCCTGCCTCTGTAGACAACATTGGGAGCTTTCTCGCCGTGTTCAGAAACAATGTTTTCAGGAGAGAATCCATTAGTCGCTACTTTGAGATCCTCAAAGCTGTAGTCACAAAAGCTGGGAATTGCATTTTTCTCATCTTTTTCACCATTCTCTGCAAACCCAGAAACTAAAGATATCACCCGATTAAGTAAAAAGCACTTTATCCGTACAAACTTATCCAGAAAGCCTACCGATATCAGAAGATTGAAGGACGGAAGACTTGAGGTGAGAGTGCCACCAGCAGAAGGAAAATTTGGAGCAGCGAGCGCCCATTGATTATTTTTCAAGAAACTGACCACTTTATATTATATTTATATATATATATTAGAGGGAGAAAACCAGAAAAACACGCGATCAGTATGTATTATAGCTGTTAGTAAACATTAAAGCATGAGCCTTTCAGAATAGTACACTAAAAAAAAAAAGAGTATGATTTTCCGGACGTTGAAAAAATGAAGCTCAAGAAAAGAATGAGAGAGAAAGAGAGAAGTGGGAGTAAAAAAGGACTGAATGAATGAATGAATCCACTCCCACTACAGAAAAGAGGAGTTAATGAATGGATCCTAAGGATTTTTCTGAGAAGAAAGAAATGTAAAATGTAGTGGAAATTAGATGAGGGAGAAGAATTGCAATGATTTTTTTCTCTCCTTTTTCTTTTTTCTTCATTTCATTCCTGTTACTAATAATAATAAGTGGTGGCATGAGAAAAGAAAAAAAAAAAAAAAAGGACAACTTTTCGATCTCTTTCTTTCACTCTCTCTGTGCTTTGCTTTTAATTTGTTTTTCGCGTTTCAGCTTTGTTGCTTTAGGCTGCCTTTCTACCTCCCTCATCATTTCTCTTTTTGTGCTTCCCCTGTTTATCACGCGCATTGTCTCTCTTCCTCTTTCCCTGTTTTCCCCCCTTCTTCAGCTCCCTGGTTTTTCCCCCCTTTTTCATTTTTTCATTTTTTCATTTTTTCATTTTTTCTTTTTTGGTTTAATTTACTTTTACTCTTCAGCAGGCGGTTTCTTTTTTGTTTTCCACAAGAAAGCTAATTTGTATTGTTCCACAAGAATGTACTGAAATTACAGTCTCTTTTTTTCTTGGGTAAGGTTCTTGCTTTTGTTTCACATTATTTCTCATGATATGACACCAAAAGAAAGCTTAGGAAAAGGTCAGTTCTTGATTCAAAATTATTATAGAAAAAAAAGAATTGAGGTTTGATATGGGTGGATTAGGCGGTGCAGCAATAACAAAATACTATGATAGAAAGGAAGAAGGTACGTTGAATAAGGGAGCAGTAGTTGGATTTTGATTTTTGAATTTTGATTTTGATGGGTCAAAGACTGAAAGACAAAAATTTGAAGAAAACATGACATGTTTCCATTATTCAATGTTGGTGGTGAAATGTGATCCTTAGTACGATGTAAATAGTTGTCTTTTTTGTTCTGATCCATCTGTTCGTTCGTTCATTCATTCTTTTAGCTAGTTGATGAACGCGGTTCGGCCATCATCTTGAATTCTATCCTAAAAAACCCACCTACCCGTTCTTGGTTTGAGTTAAACAATGAATTTGCATCCACTCTGTGGATCTGGAAAATGTTGATTCCTTCAAAAGCTGTGGTCTTGGGTTCTGTCAAAGTCCTCCAGAACACCTATAATATTCGAATAATTAGAATGTGGGACGTCCAAAACTACTTTCTTGAAAATGTAAACATAAATTCATTTATACAAACAACAACTCGAAAATGTTGTCTTTATTTTATAATCAATCTAAAAAGAAATGGAAAAATATTGTCACAAATAGGTTATTACATAAACTAAAATTAGTTGTAAGGAAAGAGAAAGAGAGATGAGAATGGTCCCGGGCGGATCGACTGACTCTGGAAGCAGCATACCACCCTAAGATAAAATTATACGATCATCACTTCCACAAAGGTTGACATAAAAGGTAAGAAAAAAGAAAAGAAAAAGATAAAAAGTATTTTTTAAAATAATTTGCAGCAGCTCTGCAGGTGTCAGGAGGACCCCCTTCTCTCTTTAGTCTTGACTTCTTCAAGAAAAAAAAAGGAAGGAAATGAATGAAGCATGCAAAAGAGGAAGATGGTCGTTATGCAGACATGATAATTAATGTACCCTTCTCATCATCAAACATCAAAACACTCTGCCTCTCACTATACATTTTCTTTCTTTCTTTTGTTTTTTCAGACCAGAAATTGCGGCAAAATCAACTTTTCTTGTCTGCAGAAATGGAGATGCTTGTGGGACCGCCATTTGCTGTCAAAGTGTATCAACAAAGATACACACCATTACTAACAGTTATCCTCAAAATATATATACATGTATTGAAATAATTAAAGACAAAACCAACAAATTAGACCTGATAGCATGGCACATGGCCAACAACTAGGATAAACAGCCCATACCCATAACTCTATTTTTGAACCCTAAACAACAAATGATGTCGGGCTCTGACCCTAAACAAAGGCCCATCTCACTAACTTCATTTTCTTCCTCCAATCAACCCATATCCTTCTCTTTCGGCCCATATTTTCAGCAGTTTTAAATCCAGTTAGCTGATGGAGTTTGAAAATAGATAATCCAGTAAGCGTAATCCTAAATGTTTCTTTCAAAAATAGATAATTGATAATTTGAATTCTTTTAGTCAAACTTCAATCTCGAGTAAGAATTGAACTCTGTGACCCGACTTAGTTTCACTAAAGGTGAAAACACCAAATAGGTAGCAAAAAAAAAAATCAGCGGTTTTGCTGAAATAATGGAGTCCCCAGTTTTACTGTGTTTCTTTGCATTGGATAATCTGATCTCTCCCATAAAGTCTAATAATATATCGATATGACTGGTTGAAGAGACCTGAAATTCTCTGGTGTATGAAATTATAATATACAGAGCAGAGCATTTCCCCTCCTCCAACGCTAAAAGAAGATGAGAGTCCAAAGTTAATCACACCAGTCTGGCATAAATTTTTTGAAAAAAAAAAAATACTGCTTTTTCAGGGGAATGAAGGTGATGCCAGCAAGGAAAGACAACCTAGAAAGGTAAGCAAATTACAACTTGTGTAGAGTGTAGAGCGTGCCATACCCATATGTTACAACTTAGAGATGATGATTCAGCCGACCATATATATATATATATATATATGTATATATGTATGCGCTGCAAATGCACATGGGATGATCTGTTTTTTTTTTTTCCTTTTTTTGGGCAGCCAACTTTGTACCAGGGAGATCTTGAGACCCAAAAACTTGGCCACATCCACCGGGGGTCCGCATGTGAATGAACTCTGCAATTTCTTACATACCCAGCAAAAACTCTCTATGTAGGTAAAACAAAACATGTGATAGTGAAGTGCACTCTACAATCAAATCCAGTAACTGTTTTCATTTCCTTTGTAATTTTGAAATGATGATACGCAACACGGAGAATGAAAGTAATCAAAACATGGTAAAAGGGATTAGCAGTTGTACACTATCGCATATAACCTGGGGCGAAGAAAAAAAAAAAAAAAAAAAAGTGCATTAAGCAGAGGGCCAGTTCTTGTTCATTAGAAACCTCGGGACTCGTATTCCCCACCACTAAGAAAAAGTACAATTCCCATTTACCACCAGAACTAATGAAGAATATAAACACTATCACTGCAATCTTTATAGCAGCTTCATTAGTCTAAAAACAGACAAATGCAGGTTTTTGCATCATACTATACACTGCCACCGTTCATCACTGCTTCAACATGCACTGTATTTCCATCCTCCATAATCTTGCCATTCACCTGGATTCTTGGTCTCTGCAAAAAAAAAACATGTGTAACTAATAATATCAAGGGAATGTCTTTACTCATTACCAACTAAAACAAAATCAAGCATGCAATCCCTCTACGTACCCAGTCGGCAGGATCCCCAGAATTCCCATTCAGAAGTTTGTGGTTCTCTTCTTTAGTCTTGTTATCTTTTGTAAGAGGTAGTAAGATTGCAGCGGCAGAGCGGTCTGGGATTTCTGTACAAAGGAGAAAAGAAATTCAGTCTGAGAAACTACAATTGTCTCTCTACAAGAGGAGGTGATGAGAAACCTAATGTACCTGGCAACTTTTTGTCAATGAAGAAAACTACTAAATTGACCGTATACCTAAAACATAAAAGAGGAAGTTGGGTTAGTTTAAGACCCCAGGGATTAAACGAGAAAAACTGACAGTGATAAACCATAATTATTTACCATGCCACAACAACATCGACAGAGTAGTGTTTGCGAGATGCAATGATCAACAAGCTTTGGATAACAACGGTCAGCCAAGCTAATTGCTTAAAAAATCTAAAACATAAAAAACAAATAAATAAAAGAGGGATTAGAAAATTTATAAACTCCATGCACCAAACTATGATCAACCAACTTGATTCAAATTCATATAACTTGGAAACTCGAACAGAATATAATTCTTATGGCTATGAAGATCTCCCAAAAATTCATCCATAGTTTCCACAATTATAGAAAGACAACGAAAAATGTACATATAGATTGGAGTAGTAGAAAAAATTGGTAGATGCAAAGCCAAATCTACTCTCATTTCCATATGCATCCTCTGAATAATTACTTAATAGTTCCAAAAATATGTATTAAATCAATACATCATGTTTTGGATTTAAACATACCCAACCAGAAATTACTGGACACAATGGATAGGATATCTTACCTCCTTGTGCCATATTTCTGATAAGTCCGCACAAAGACAAGAGAGAAGATCATGTGAGATGAAAATATCAAATCACCACATCCATAGAGCACCCCTCGCGGAACTGGAGAAGAATAATATCAAAATAAGTATTATAGGAGGACAAAATTTTTGTCCTAAAATGTATAAGCAAATAAAAAGCTTGTGTACTTGAACTTACAGTTTATTAACAGGACCTCGAAAGCATTATCAGGACGTGGAAGCCTAGCAAGCTTTGAGCCCTGCATGTCAAAGGAATAAAAATACACTACTCTGTTAGAAGACATAACTTATGTGAAATACACATAAAATGCAATACAGCATCACAGAAGAATCAAATCCTACTTAAGTCTACTACCTCACGGCAATGGTAATTTGGACCAGGAAGTTGAGTAGAGTAGAAAGTAATGATGCGGAGGATCTGACAACACTGCAAAAACGAGAAGAGAGTTAAACAAGTCAAACACGTAAATGACAAACTTCAATCAATAATACAACACAGAAAAGCGGTTGTTGACTTCCCAACTTAACAAACTCTAGTATACATCCTTGATCCATCTAAGCGAAAGAAAGTTGAATTTTAACCCAATTATAAGACTTGACATGTAACATTCTCCCGGTACAATTGAACATTAGCTAGTTAATGGGTGCAAAAACAATATCTTCAGGAAGGAAGAAGAATTAAATAGAAGGAAAGCAATCAGAGAAAGAAAAATTAGAAGTGTATTCTAGACATTCCAATATGGGAAAATATTGTTAGAGAACAAGTAAATATAGTAAAAGATATCAAGAGGAGGAGGTAGGTACTTACAACTAAGAATGCAAGCACCCTGCACCATATTAGAACTGTATAAATCTTTTTGCTTTTGAGAATGAAAGGATGGAAAGTCCACTGCAGAAGAACATTCAGAGTTGTTGCAGAGTTTAATAATGTATACAAGGGAGTTAAAATGACAACTAGAATCACAACCCAAATGTAGCTTTAGCAGTAGAAATTGATCTCAGAAAGAAAGCTCACCAAGAAAAAAGATACAAAAATGAAGGTGAAGACAGTTTCGCTGATGTAACCTTTTTCTTGTCCAAGCTCCTATAGTTTAAGATGAGATGCTTGAAGATGAGCACAAAAATGATAGCAATGCAGAAGAATATAGCACAAAGTAGAATTAATCCTTACAGGAAGAAGGATGAACCCAACGTCTTGAAGAGTAGGCCCTGGACGATGAAGATAATGAACTCCCCGGGCAGCTAGTCCATGAATGTACTGGTCAAAATAAGGAAAAAATTTCACATATTGAGTATGCATCTATGTGAAAAGAGAAAGAAAAAGAAAATTAAATAACTGAAGAAAATAAAATAATGCACGGCGCAGGAGTGGGGGAGACACCAAAAAGGACAAACATAATAAATGTGCTAAATGAACATTTAAGGCCTCTGGAAAACAAACGTTCAGTGAATGTAACATTCAATGTGAAGAACACGTTGGCCAAACAAAGACCATATTTTGTCACAATAAGTTCTAAATACAGCAACCAAACCCTGCTTTTAGTTTGAATTTAAGAACCCATCCTTAATGGTGTCCAGAATGCTGTTGAAAACGCAAAAGTCAGATGACTAACCACTGATCTAAAATGGGTTGCATACTTCTAATCCAGAAGAAATTCATCCAAAAACTATAGGAAAAAAAAAAAAAAACAGAATCAGGCACTAGAGCTGGAAATTATTGACCAACTCTAAGCCACCAAAATAAACAAATCTATAATGAAGTAACAGGTTACTACATAACCCCTTTAACCATATGCTATTCAACCCATATCCTAGATTCCCAGGAAGAAATCAAGTCAATCTTCGAGAAGAAGAAACCAGCTAGTTGAAAACTGAAAAACAGTAAAAACATATATAATATATATAGAAGTAGAGATCGCCGGTATAAGAAATGCTTCCTGAACCTGAAAAATTAAACCGCCGATAATATACTTCCAATTCTCCAGTAGAAGGTTGATTTCTGTAGAAGTCTCCGAACAAATTCTTTTCCATAGCTTCTCACCGGGAAAAAAGAAACACAAAAATAGCATTATCAATATCCAAAACAACAGAACGCCATAAAATAAAATCAAACCCAAAAGTGTAATTCAGATATCCTATTTACATAAGAATTAAACAAGGGAAGCACTGTAGGGCTGAAGCCAAAAAAAAAAAAAAAAGGCGAACCTTTGAAGCCTCGCGACCAATGTAAAAGGACATCTTAAACAGAGTATCTAATCAGCACTACCAGTGCCATATTACATCATAAACCAATTCTTGCTACGGTCAACATCGTTTCTGTTCATCCACTGCTTTCCTTTTTCTTTTCTTTTTTTCCTTTGGGGTTCTTTCCTCGTAATATCAAAATAAGGTCCTTCCTCAAATTAAAGCACGTATAGTTATTCTGATATACAATTTGAGATAGACCCAAAGTGCAGATTGAATTTTTTTTATAAAAAAAATCCTTCAAGAAAAAGCAATAATAGTCGGAAGATTTCTGTAACTGCCAAAGATCCCAGAAAAAGAAAAAAAACCTAACTGAAAGAAAATCGAGAAATCCGTCGGAACTGTGAAACTGTAAAGAAATTGAATCACAATGATATATCTAAAAAAGAGGAAGAAGAAAAAAATCCTAGTTAAAAAAACAAAGATGTCAAAAGAGACTTGAATTTGTTCTCTAATTCTGATCTTGTTTTTTTTGGTCTTTTCTCTCTCCTTCTAAAAACTGCAGGCTCTTTCTTTCTTTTCTCTCTCCCTTTTCTCTCCAGAAGTGAAGGGGAAAATTTGCTGAGTCGTATTTTTCTTTTTTTATATGGGTTTGCTGAAACGCGAGTTGAACACGGAGCGACAGTTGAGAATGGGGGGGTTAGCTCTCCCAAGACTCTTTTACAAACTTCGTCAATAAGTATTTTCATTTTTTCCCAATATATAATTTTCTTACTATAAAAAGATTTTGCCAATTCATAGTTTTAGATTCGAATTTTCGTTTTTAACGCGTAAAGAATTTTCTTTTTTTCCATTTTCTTACCAAGTTTGGAAACTTTGCCCCTAGATTACCCTGTGAATATTATAAATTAAATTTCAAGTCTAATTGCATAATTTTAAAATTAAATAGATAGAATTTATTATCAAAGTGTAATTTTTTTATTTTAAAGATAACAGATTAATGATAAATTATTTTAACGAAATAAAAGAATTCGACCATCATAAATATTATATTGCCTTTATGGTAAATAATATATAAAAATGTTAGTTTTGTTTTTTAAAAATATTTATACAATTATTTATCTTTAACATATTATATTTTTAATTTATGATTTTTCTATCATAAGTGAGGACATTATCTGAGCAATTCACCATAAAAATGTTAGTTAGGAAAAATAATTATTGCCAATTATTTATAGTGAATTTTGTTAGTACTCTCTCTTTTCTTTTCTTTTTTTTTTTCTTTTTTTAAGAAGTAATCTGTATTGTTTTATGCATTTTTTTTATATATAAAATACTGCAAATTGCTTATAGATTGGATCATGGTCACACATATATACATACATTTATATATATATATATATATGAGATTTTTATGGGGGGTGGGTGGAGAGGTGGCTTATAAGTGAGGGTGGAATTAATTACAGGTATATTAACATTTAAATTTAAAAAAAAAAAAAAAAAGAAGAGAGAGAGAGGATAGTGGTGCCACATCATCCAAGTGGCATATGGTGACTCTGAATATGACTAGCCCTTACTTTTGTTTTTTTATTACAAAAATAATAGTAAAAATCATCAGATCTTTGCTAACGCTTAAAATTAAAAAAAAAAAAGGTTGGATCATCCTTTTTTAAGGTTCCGTTGAATTTAAACATGAAATAATCTTTCTTTTCTTTTTTTAATTTAATCACTTTTCTCCTTTCTAGTTATATAATATATACATTTTATATGTACGATAAAAGAGATGGAGGAAAAAATAATTAAAAAGAAAGGTAAGTGAAAAATGTCAGTGATGTAAAAGAATAATTTTGCAGAGAATATTTTTTACGTTTTTTTTCTTTTTCTTTTTAAATATTTTGGAGGTATTCAGATATTTAACAGAAGTCACGAGGTTCATGGCTCGCCGGCCGAGAAGTTAACAGAAGTTTACAGGTACTCCATTCTTCTCTTTCTCCTCCTCCTTTTTTTTTTAATTATTTTCTTTTCTTTTTAAATTACTTTTATTTCTACTAATATTAGAATATAATATTTTAAAATATTGTTAAAGTTATTTAATATATAAAAAATTTATATACTTTGTATGAAAAATATTTTAAAAAATACCTTAAAACAAAATTATAAAACTTAATGCAAATTATTTATTTTAAATAATAAATATATTATATGATACAATAATTAGAAATTTCATATCTAAAAATTATATTAGAATTGTGTAATATATATAAGTTTTATTAATATAATACTTTTAAAGATTGTACCAAAAAAACATAATTGAACTACATCTTTTTTATTTCAACCTTTTCTTTTATATTTAAATGTTGGGAAGAAAACAAGAAATATTTGATATATACATAGAATATATCAACAACAAAAAGTCCAAGACGGAGACAATACCACAGTAGAATGATGTTCAATGGGTGGGCTCCACGTGGCCCACATTAACTTCGAGAACCGTTTTTACCGATGTGGTTTAAATACGTAGAATATGCCCCCAGCAAGGAGCATGTGCCCCCCCGATCTACTCCAACCTTTTCCCTACTTTTGAATTTCGCAACGGTATGTTTGTCCCGTCATAACATATTTTTATAAAAAAAAATTCTTAAAATTGTTTTAAAAATATAAAATTAATTTTCATAATTTCAGTCGTATGAAAATATATAAATATTTGTAATAATTAACTAGAAGAATAGTAGTATACAGCGTTCTGAAATATTATTGAACATGACGTATAAGTTTTTATTCAGTACGTACAAACCGAAACTTTTTTCACACTTGCAAAAGAATGTCCAATCCAAATAATGGAACGGTCTCTTTTGTGCAGCTTTTTACTACTACTTAGAAAAATGGAAAAGGAACGGAAAGTGCATTCTTAAATAATCAAAACAAAACAGAAAACGCGCCAAAATGTACTGATTCTTTTTTTTTTTTATTGAAGTCTGTGGTGAATGGGGAAATTCAAACGTAATTTATTTATTTTATTATAAAATTCCAAATTGGACTGCTCTTTTGAAAAGTCAAAATAATAGATTGGGTAATGTTTCATTTCCTCAGTCAAAACGACCGATCCACTTTGCAATTGATTGCAATCCACCCCCTCGCCGCGAGAATCTCTGATCGGATTTTACGAGCAATCATGCATGCCTACTCCTACTACTACCTCTCTACCTCTCTAACCAATCGCATGTTCTTTGATTACTCTTATTTTATTCTTTATTACTATTATTTTAAATATATATATAAAAAAAAAAGACTCAATTTAAAAATGTTTTCGTACAATGTCAATAGTCAACGGTCAACCATCCATATTTCCCCCAAGCCACTCGTCGTGGGTCGTGCTTAGTGACGGCTATACCAAGTCTAGAAGGAAACGCCAAAAAGAAAAAAAAAAAGAATATTGAAATGGCGGAAACTTCCGATGCGTCTAAAAGCAGGCGGCAAAAATGGCTAATCAAGCTGACCAGGACGGCTCATGGAGAGATGAATTTATATATATATATATATAATAATAACACAATCGCACATGATCAAATCAAATTATGCCCAACTTTCTTTGCATTCTCAATCGTATTTGTTAAATTTTTTAACTTTAGCATATAAAACGTGACCAAATGGTTGATATTAACGTAACTAACTTCAAATTTAATTAAAATTTTTTAAATATTGACCACTAAAATATAGTCTTGAAAAGGAAAGACATAGATATATTAGGGCCAAGATGGGACAGTAGTAGTATATTTGTTTGGTTAATTTTGGTAATATCAATTATTAGTTATATAATGCAAGGTTTATGATATTGGTGAGTGGGCGCAAGTTTTTGTTTTAATTATTTTTGGTCAGCCTTTATTATGTGTGTGACAATTGCCATGTGAGCAATCGGGTAGTATAAGGGAAGGTATTATAGCATGGACCATTTCTCACATTACAAGCCATTCCGACCAATACTTTCTGCACACATATATTTTTATATATAGAGTTATTAGGATTCTAGTAGAATACGATTATAAAATTCAACTATTATATAATATTTATTTACAATTAATAAATGTTTCATAATTTCACAATGTATTTTTTATTGTAAATAATAAATAAATTTATATATGTATAAAATAGTTACAGTTTCTTAATTTTGAAATTTTGTGTTAAAATGAAAAAATATATATATATTATAATTTCGGAGAAAAAAGTATGGTCTTGCGAATGCCGAAAACATGTTAAGACAACCTTCACAAAGGGATTGGTACTTTTTTTCCTCAGTGGTTTGTTTCCATGATTAGTCAATTCACCCTTACAAAAAAAAAAAGAAAAAAAAACACACACACACACACACACAAATATCTAACTATATATCCCAAAAAATCTCCCATACTCTCCCACATTGTGATGTTATCAGTAATTTTTTTTTTTTATAGAAAGTAGAAATATCAAAACATATTTTTTAAAATCTCGTGAACATATTTAATATATATATATATATATATATATATATATATATGTGTGTGTGTGTGTGTGTGTGTGTAGAGATCTGATAAGAGGAAGAGTACAGACAGAGAAGTTGAGAATTATTTTTTTACCATGTATCCAAGTAAGGCAAAGCAGTTTAAGAAGTCTGGCCAAAAAAAGACGAGACAATGATTGTGAACCTCAAACTACCATTTCTCTCTGAGAAAAACTGACTAAGAGTATGGATGAAACGTATGTATAGAAATTATTTTGTTTCCTTTTCATGGAAAGAAACCAATTCCATAAACAAAGGAAAAAAAAAAAAAAAGATTCACAAATAATGTTACTGCCATTGGTGTCTGCTTAGCTTGTTGTGGCAAATGCATTTATTGAGAGTTAAGAAAGATTGGTCCCTTCTTCCGTTATAGTACTTGTTACTTCTCTTAAACATTCAATTTTTACCTTCTCCTAATTTCTCACTTCAAAAAATGCTAATCATACCCATCATCCCCTCTCTCTCTCTCTAGGAAGAAAGATTTTTTTATTATTATTTTTTATTTGATAAAATAATTTTACTTAAATTAATTGAGTTTTTTTAATGTAAATTATCACACATTTTTATGTATTCCTTAACGGAATGGCTGTTATTTGTAGAGAAGACTATGACATATGACAATGGAAGGAGGGCCTCAAAATTAGTAGTTGAATTATTTTGGGAATAGACATCTATAGCACGTGGTTGCTAAATGGGAACAAACTTACTCCAACAGTTTTTTTTGTACCATATTGCTTGCTAATGTACTACTAGGACTACTATAAATACATAGGATTTGGACCTCTTATAATTAATTGTGAACAAACAAACAAAAAAAGTAAAAGGCAGAAGCTACTATTAAATTTTTTTTGTGATCGAATTAAGCCCATAACATTGTGCTAGTGGAAAAAGAAAAAAGCCCAATATGATTTGGAGTGTTTTTATTTGTCGAAAGGAAAAGGGAGAAATAAAAAGTTTCCATGACAAAGGACCGTAGGTGACGACTATAACCATCGATAGCTCAAGCTCTCTTTCTCTCTTCGGATCTTCTGAGCTCACATCACATGGTTGTTAGTTACCCCTTGATTTTTTCATTTTCTTCTTCAATTTTTTGTTCAATTTCTGTATCATTATTACTCAGCTGATGAATTTTCCTCTCCAATAGTGAAAGAAATGGACGTACCACAATTTACTGCTGCTCTGACTTCGAGACCTCGGAGGATGAATCGACCTAGTTTTCCCTGTAAAGTGAGTAATGCCTCGTATCTTGTTTCAGTTCCATTTCTGTTTATTTTATTTTATTTTATTTTATTTTATTTTTCTTCTTCTTCTTGTGGTTAATTTCCTTAACTGTTGAATTACTTTAATTGCATATGAGATTACAGCCTTTACAAGAAATACTTACTGAGGAAAAAGAGGAATGAAGAGAATCTTTTCTTAGTTGATATTCTAAAAAATGAAGAGCTCTTGATTTTGGATATGAAAAATAGAACAATCCAAATTTCAAAATCATCTTAATTAAACTCAAAACAAAAGTTTGATCCACTAGTCAGTTAGAGTTAGAATGTTTTAGGTTTTCAAATTAAATCTGATTTATCATGTTTGCCTTTTCGAATTATACTATGATAATTTGAATTTTTATTTATTTGTTATTATTTCACCTTATTTATAATTTTACTTTTTTTTTTTGAGAATTTTAAGCTTGTAAACAATTTTATTGGTATATTTCGAAGTAAAATTTGATAGTATTTTATAGTGGAGTTTTCAATGAATTCTTATAGTTTAAGCATATGACATTTATACGAATCCTATATTTCTGCAGTTCACATTTCTAATGTCTGGCTGTTCTGGCTGTTCTGGCTTAGGGAAGCATGTTTGGTATTCGAGAGCTTACTTCTCCGCCTTGTTCTTGCACTCATAAGGTCGGGGTTCTATTTGGTTTCCTTTCTCCTAAGCGAAATAATGCAGCTCTGGGTGGCAAATTGCAAGTAGGAACTACACATTTTCCTTTGTGCTTATATCCCAGCTCACAGAATGGGATCCTTGGTAAGTTCTGGCTACTTTGGCTGGGAATCTTGATAAGGGTTCAAGAATTTTACTGCTTATGGATTCCGAATGGTGTATTATCCTGTCCTTACTTCATATTTTCTGATTAATTTATATTTAGAGTTCATTGATTCACTCTTTTGTACTGTATGTAGTTCATGAAACCTTCAAAGAATTGCACCCTCTCAGCTCTGGTGACCTGTTGTTAATTTGATCTTCTGTGTTCTGACAATTTAGTTAATTCTTTAAATGTATAAATTGATTAGTCCACCAAGTCGGGATATGAATGTCTGGAGAAAAGCATGGGCATATGCCAATACAACCACATCCTCTGCTGCTGTCTTCGACATCTTTCCCCTTTTAGGTTCTTATGCAATTTAGGGCATGGTTGCATTTTCTTTAACTGTTCGTCAGCCTGATGGTTTTTATTTTCTAGTGTCAGGTTGTCAGCAATAAGAGGGTCTAATATGTTATTTATTCAGAGCAGGTCCTCTTCAACATGCTTCTAGGTCATCTCTATTGAAATCTTGCGGAGTCAAAAGTGAGGACTCAGAAGGAACTCTGAGTGGAGAGAGCATCATTACAAATGAGCAGACTTTGGAGCGGGAATTAGAGATTGCTATTGAGGAGGAAAATTATTCGAAAGCTGCAAAAATAAGAGATAGCCTTCGACTTCTCCAGGAGGACAGCAAGGCTTCTGTACTAGCTGCAAATGCTCGCTTTTATAATGCATTTAGAATTGGGGATCTGGCTGCTATGCAAGCTTTGTGGTCGAAGGGTGAAAATGTGTGTGTTGTACACCCTGGCGTGAGTGGCATATCTGGATATGATCTTGTGATGGGAAGCTGGGAATTTGTTTGGGCTGACTATGAGTTCCCACTTAAAATTGAGATAAAGGATGTCCAAGTTCATGTTAGGGGTGATGTTGGCTACATTACGTGCATTGAAATGGTTAAGACCAAGGGTAGCAGCTGGGGAAGACAGTTTGCTACCAACATTTTTGAGAAAATTGACGGTCACTGGCATATATGCGTTCATCATGCTTCATATGTAGACTTGTAAACTGTAGCTGGAGAAAGGTGAGAAATATAGTGTTACGTAGTAGGCAACTGAAATTACCTCATATGGTCGTCCTATCTTTGAAGGTGTGTATCCTTCTATCTAGAGTTTCATTTCCTTTATGTGCTTCAATAAGTCTCTGAATGAGTTGTTCAAACAAGCAGAGGCATATAACCCTGTATGGAAGTTTTAGTTTACGAGTAGTAACAATAACTTTTTGAATTTTTCATCTACCATAAATGGTGTTGCTGCTGCCATTGAAGAATTTACATTTGTTTTCTAATATTTTGCCCCTTATGTGTGTGCTTTAGTGTTAGCCTTGGTATTTGACATGGGAAGGACGATTAATCTCTTAATGCAATTGTAATCCGTCTGATGCCAAGAATTCGAAGACTGTGCTGCCAGCCCCTAAGACTTAATTTTCGTCGCTGAGGCCTTTCAATTACGGTTTCCCTGTTGAAGACAGTGGAGGATGCCGTGATGCAGGTATTACGAAAGGAAGGGAAAATTAGTTTTCCTTGTGGTAGTCAATTCCCTAGTAGACAGGTTCATAAAAGGAATTTGATTTATTTGCAAGAAAGCGGTGCTTCATAATAAAATTTCGAATCTTTCCATGGTTGGGTATTGATGTTGCCGAAACAATGAGAAAGATCTTAACCAGCGATCCAACTAGGACAACCTGTGACAATCTCGCGCCAGTTTATTGAAGCCAATTCAGGTCGTAACGCCGCAAGTGAGTAATTTGACTGCTTAAATATAAGTGTTACTAGTTTTGCCATCATTTCAGGAACCAGTGTATTTCGTGGTACATGCTTGACCAACATTAAGTGTCCGTGTACAAGAGGTCCATATTAACAGGACATTTTCCATTCTTCTATTTGCCATAAATCACAGTAAACTACTATATGTAGACAGGAAAAGCAGTTACAAAATTACAGAATTCACATGATATATATATATATTTTTTGCATTAGGTGGATTTTAGAAGTCTTTATAGATCAGTTCCCTTAGCCTCCTCATATCCTCCCAACTGGCGATGGAGGTGGTGATGGAACATATTTTGCAGGGGTCTGGACTTGGATTCTGCCTGCATTCTTGATCTTTTCAGCTAGTCTCACCGGTTCGGTTGATGGTTTTGCTTGGGGCAGGAAGTCAGTGTCCACGATATCAGGTAACTTCTTACTAGTTATGATGGACACGGATATGGAGAATGCCTCTAATGAAGAGAGAGATGCCTTAAATTTAACAGAGTACAATCCATCCTTCAAACTGGTCAAACTGAAGCTCGGTTGGCTTCTTCCCTCTCTATTCTGTGAGGAAAATTTTGGACCAATCAATACTTGAGGCATTTCAGAAAAGGATGATAATAGAAGAAGCGAAAGGGAATTTATAGCTAAAGCATGACAGTTACCTGGTTGAAAAGATCTATACGTTCAAGGGAAGTGGAAGCCCTGCAGTTGCTTTCTTGGTTATTGTCAGTGAGAACTCTCAGTTTGCAGCCAATATCCCAACCTCCGCAATCACACAATCCACCAGATTTCCATCGATCAATTAATGACGAAGGTTTGTGACCAACTGGTGAACTATGAACACCGCCAGGAAGAATGACTATCGTACCACTGAAGTTCTCTTTTTCTCCTCCATCACAGATACCACCCATTGAACATTGGGCTAACCCTTCCTGTTTGCACTCTTTTCCCTCTTTTCGCTTTCCACTAACAGCAGCTTGGTCCATGACAATCGTGGCAACAATTTCCTTGTTTGGTGAAACCTGTGGCGGACCTTTCTCTCCCTTTCTGACATCAACAGAATACAGAACAGATTCTCTACGCATCTCGGAGAAGCAATATATGAATTTCATCTCACCAAGAACATTGTAACTGATACTACATCCTTTTTCTTTAGATCCATGACTTATCCAGCTTCCAGTCTTTTTAATCTCACGAACTGAGTAGAACGTGTAAGTTAATTTGCAATCTACCTTACTAGGTATAGGAGCTTTTGTCACAGCAGCAGCCAGAATATCAGAACTATTATCAACTGCAAATTTGAAGTAAGGAAGTCCATTCTTAATCGTGAGCTGCAGAATGGCCTGCTGCTGATCCTGCACCGGTTTATTGGTAATTATGGGCTCTGAACTCACAGAAATTGAGCTCTTATCTGAACCCTGCGCCATTCTAGCAGAATGAGCTCCCTTATGCTTTAGTATCGGGTCCAGCAACCTCCTAAAGGGACTGGATCGTCTTCTCTCACCAACCTGCGCCTTTCCTATGTAACAATCATCAACACCAGACAAGAACACAGAGCTTACAGGGCCAGATTTTGTAGCCTCATATGTGGAGCTCAGTTGTGGAACTGTTGAACTCTCCTTAAAACTGAAACTTCTGCTTAACCGGCCTAAGCCAAAGCTAAACCTCCGAATAGGAGAAGAATGTCTGCCTTTAATAGCTGACTGCTCCGCAGTATCTAAATCCATCCCCTTGGAAGTCTCAACTGATACTGAACAATCATCACTGGAGTTTTCTACTCTGCGACAATTTACTCGTGATGGCCTGGGCATGAATTGGGGATCATCCTGACATGGACCTGCGCAAGCATTTGATTTTTCAACTGCTTGAACAATTGAAATACCAGCGGGCAGGGGACAAGAACGCAAAGTTTCAGCATACGGTTCTGCCAAATGAAGCTCTTGAGAAGAAGCACAATCTGGAACTCTACTTCGATTATCATGATCCAATTCAACATCACATGATGTTCTGGGTTCTGATAACATAGAATTTTGTGCTGAACTCCTTCTGGCAGGAGCTTTGGGTACCAGGAGTACAATTGGCCGTGGTTCATCAGCAGAATATTTGGCAGGACAATCATCTTTGGTTGTCTTCTTTTTCCTATACTGATCAGTAATTGGAACTGAAGATAAAGAGGTCTGTCTGATCTGGCTTGAGGACAAAATATCTCTTGATGTCATGCCTGCTTCCTTCTGATCTACCTTGATGCTCATACCCTTAACATACTTTGTCTCAGAAAAACTCCTACTGGAAGACTTCACTTTCGGAAAGCTGTTAATTTGCTGCCCTGAAGCAGTCCTAGATGAGGTATTTTGAAAATCATGGGTGTCTGTAAACTTTCCCGGAAACTTTTGGGCACAATCATGCAATCTCTCTTCATAGGATGATCTGAAATTCAACTCAGCGGAGGATTGTTTTCTGTGAGAAGCTTTTGGTAATGAATGTGTTGCTGTTGGCATAGAAAAAGATTTACCATTAGTTGATACTTTTCTTTGAAATTTTGTTGGCATGCGTTCATTATACTTCCATTTCTCTAGACGCTTCCAATCAAGAACTCCAAAATTCAAAGCCTTTTCTTGAACGTTCTTCTGCTTTTCTGCTTGCTGGAGATAGGCAGGCAAATTGGACATGTGCCTGACAAGCTCATCTTGCTTCTCCATTTTATATCTAAGCTGATGGTTTTGGAAACTCCCTGAAGAATTCTGTTGCACCGCTTGCTCATTATCTATCTCATTTCTTGACCTAATCCTCTGGTTGATGTATGGCGGTGCAAATGGATACACAACTTCACCCTTCCTTCCCGCCTTTGAGTTTTCATGCGCTAAAGGTTCCTTCCCTTTTTTCGCTTTTGGCATAGACCTAGTCCTCCGCTGACTCTCTATTTTCCTCTCCATTTTCTTAACAGAACCTCTGTACTCATCTCCTGATTTTAACTCGGTCAACATAGTTCAGAGTCTCTTCACATACTCAACTGCATCAGAAACCTGCAAGATAAAACTTTCTTCATTACTTTTACTTTAGCCAGGTACTGCATAAGTAAAGGAAAAGTTTCACCATTTTAGTGGATGCATGACTAATTATGAGTTCTTCAGAAATAAGCATTTCATATCTAAAAAGATTTCTTCCGGAAAAATGTTTGGCTACTGCAAACACTGTAAGTCAGATGAAAAATGGGGGTTCTGCAGAAAATTGATACAGAAGATATCTTGATAACAGTTTTACCTTTAAACAAGAAGGTAATTCTGGATTTTCTTAATAAACATCTTCAAATATCTCTAGATATTTTACAGAAAAGATTTTGTTCATTTAACTAATGAATTTTCAATAAAGAATTACTAATGACTGGGTGCTGAGATATTAATCAGAGAAATGCGAGTAATAGAAACAAATGCAAAACACTCTAAAACAGAATAAGAATCTGAATCTTGAACCCTCAAAAACCTCAACTCCGGTGCCGCCAAAAATATATATCCGACGTGATGTATAGTTGCATACAGGTTCAGTCTACGCCGAATACATCCAGATCCATAGCCATAGAAGCTCAAGTAATAAAGGTACACACAGTTACAAACATTACCGACAAGAGCGAGCCGCCGTTAAAATTTTCCGAGAAAATTAACTCCATAAGATTGACTTAAAGTTAAGAACTAAAAAGAGCAAAAAATAAAACATAATAGCTAACCCCCGCATTAGCAATCCCTTGGCAAGAAGAAATGGTAAGGTAAAATCGAACTCTAAAGCTGAAGGAGAAAAGTGAACTTACACCAAACGCAAAGTAAGGAATTACAGAGAATCACTGAAAGAAGCAAGCGTTCTTGGGATTGTATATCAGGCGCTTTCTTGAGAGGCGGAGATGAACAATGGACAGCAGAATCTTACAAATGGAGGGAGAGAAAACCCCGCGAAATCTTGGACTGAAATAGCAGAAGCAGATAGAGATTAGAGAGAGAACGAGTCAGTGTGTCTGTGCTCTGCTCTGCGAGGGAAAATGGAGAGAGTGTGTGTGCGTATGTGGGTGGGGAAAGAGAGAGAGAGAGAGAGAGGCGTTTCGTTTCTTAATCGGACGGTTAAAAAGTGAGGTGGAAATAGATAGCTGGTCACATCAATGGCGTAGGGCTGCGGGAAAGTGGGGCCAATGAGATGGACAATATTTCTTCGTCTCGAATCCCAAGAGGTTCTCTGGGTCCACCAAAAAACGTGGGACCCACGAAAGCGTGACCCATTCACCGCACGTGATGGTTATGAGTTTGTAGTATTCTTATGTCCACAATGGTAGCCAAGTCATTATGATCCATAAAACGGGGCCCATCCTCCCCACCCAATTGTTTATTCTTTTTTTCCATTCTTAATTTAAGGAATTTTTTGCACTTTTGAATAATTTAATTTAAAAGAGACACGTAAAATAATATGGAGAAGTCATTATATTATAAAAAAAACATAAGAATTTACAATTATGAACTAACATTGGTTATAAAAAATAGTATCAATGGGAAAAAGGATTAACGTTTGTTTGAAGGAAGGAATTCAATAATATTGACAATTGGGGCGTTTGAGGAAAGAAGAAGAAATTGTAATGAAAATAGAACAAAACTTTGGAGGACAACAATTATTTTTCTTTCTGTACTATTTTTGACGTTTTTTCAGTATTATCACTGTTTTACGCATTTGTCTGTTTCCAAATTCCCCAATTCTTGGGTCACTACCAAGTTGACCTTCTGGACTCCTTTTTTTTTTTTTCTCCCATTCTGCAGTTCATTTCGTTGAATTTCTGATCGCCGTTTGCACGTTCTTCTAGGTATTCTTTCTTTTCATTCTTGAATGAGATTTTTTTTTTTTTTAATATCAAGAATCTGCAAGATTTAAGCGTAAAAGAGGTTGATATTACTTTAGTGCACGGAAGGTGTTTGAATATTTGTCATTTTTTAACCTTTAGGATCTGATTATGCAAATAGACCAAGTTTATTACTTTCTTTGGTTTTGATCAAACAAGGGAAAGCAGAACACAAAAAGGAAAAAACCAAATATTTTATACTATTTCTCTAGAAATTCCAAAACCCCACAGGTCATAAAGGGAGAGAATTGGGATGGGCTAGCAAAAGTAGTTATTAACTCAAACACAATTGCACGCTTCCTGTGGGTTATGGAATATAATCCATCATCATATATCATCATCTTTATACGTATGTTTTCTTTTTGGCTTCGAAACCCTAATGTTAACATATTGATGAAAACAACGTCCAATTTCTATTTAAAAAAGGTACGGCTTTATTTGTCCTTTATTCATAAAAGTAAGAATATAAAATATAAAATTTTGATAAGAATGGAATGAAATGCGAGTTCCATCCTTGAGTATGAAGCATGCATGAGTAATCACCATCATTAAATCTAAGTGAAAATTAGGGTTGCGTGTAATCAAGAGATATATAAACTTTAATTGAATAAAGATTTTGTATTTCTTTTTCTTTGAAAACATTTATTTAGAATATGAGGCCCAACTATGGTGTGATAAATGTAGAGAATTTTTTGTGGGCACAATGAAACTCTTCAAAAAGACCATGACCATTACTGCAGCAGTGACGACTTAATCTGTTGGGCCAACCCATAGTAAACTGTTGTGAAAAAATTCCAGATTTGATTTCAAATTAGTTATAATAATGAAGTGACCTCTTAATCCAATAATAAATTAGTGAATTTTACGTCTGGAATCTATATTCCACGTCTAAAACTTGTGGCCATTCAAGTCCTCCACTCATCTAAGTTCCTTGTTCTATTTGCATTTTGCATAAAGATGCTCCATTATTTATATCTATAAGCATATGTATGATAAGCGTTTCAAGAATCTTTTGTATGTATTGTTAATGTAATATATGTATATACCTAGGGGCATTATAGTCTTTTACAGTCTTTAGTTTGCCTATATAAAGAGGCTTCTGTTTATTGTAAAACACACACATTCAATATATACATTCTTATTCTTTCTCTACATATACATACATATATATGTTCTAACATGGTATCAGAGCAAGGTTTCTGATTTTCCGGCGAAGTTCTGTGCCGTCGAACCTCCGCTGCGTCTTCTCCACGATCCACTGCCGATCTATTCTCTAATTCACTGCCGATCTACTGCCGATCCACTGCCGATCTCAGAAAAACAACAACAACGACACCTTTATTTACTTCTGCTTCTCTCCCATAATTTCTGGATTTTCTCCGGCGGTGTGTTGATTTGTTGGTACTACAACTAATAATAATAATCATAATAATATTCATCTTTGGTTGTCTCCTTTCCGGAAATCCTCAGATCTAGATCTAGACTGTGATTGATCTGTGTTTTCCGGTTGTTCTTCTGGGTTTTCTTCCGATTGTTCTTCTGTGATTGATTTGCTGTGAAATCTCGCCACGTCATCGCCACGTCATCGCCACGTCATCGCCAGGTCAGCGCCACATCATCACCAGGTCTGCGCCACGTCATCACCAGGTCAGCGCCACGTCATCACCAGGTCAGCGCCACGTCATCACCAGGTCAGCGCCACGTCATCACCAGGTCAGCGCCACGTCATCACCAGGTCAGCGCCACGTCATCACCAGGTCAGCGCCACGTCATCACCCAGTCAGCGCCACGTCAGCGCCACGTCATCTAGAAGTACGGTATTTACAACTTAGCCCCTGAAAGTTTCTGATCTATTCATTTTGGTCCCTGGATTTTCGGATTTTTACAAATTGACCCCTAGAGTTCTGAATTTTGCAATTTAGTCCCTGTAATTGCTATTTTTTGCAAAATAGTCCCTGAAATATTTGATTTTTGAAATTGACCCCTGAAGTTCTTAATTAATCATTATGGATAGATCTGAGTCCTCCAAACCTATTGTAATGACTTTAGATGGTCAGAATTATATACCATGGTCTCAGGCCATGTCGAGTTTTCTAAAAGGGCGAAAACTTTGGCGTTATGCCACTGGAGATATTGAGATACCTGTTAAGGAGGCTGATGAGAAACCGAATGATTTTATGTTACGACTTGAAGAGTGGGACAGTAAAAATCACCAGATAATTACATGGATCCGTAATACTTCTATACCATCTATTAGTCTACAGTTCGGGAGATTTGATTCCGCTCATGCTCTTTGGAAATTTTGGCCACAAGATATACTACTGCTGATCTGGCTTGTCAGTACCAGCTTATGACTTCCTTGTGCCGACAGCGTCAAGAACCTGGACAGTCTATCAGTGCTTTCTTGCCTCAATATACTCTATATGGGATCAGTTGACTGCATCTGATCCTAAGTGGAACTGTGATGCTGATGCTGTTCTGTTTACCACCTATCGAGATCAGCAACGTCTTATTTTATTTCTCATGGGACTATCAGATGCTTTTGAGCCGGTTCGTGCCTCTCTTCTCCATCGTATACCTCTCCCTACACTAGATCAGGCTATCTCTGAGCTCTTATCTGAGGAGACTCGTCTTGGATTGAGCTCGAATACCCACATGGATACTGCTCTCGCTGCCCCTAATTTTAGAGGTCGTAGATCTTCTAATGGATCTCGAGGCTATCTCTCGGAATAATGAATGCACCTTCTGTCATGCCACTAACCATCGCTTGCTGACTTGTCCTACTCGGATTTGCCAACACTGTCATAAGCGTGGTCCTGGTCATTATAGGTCTGATTGTCCAAAACGGCCTTCCCCCCAAGACACCCGTCCTCAGTCTACTGCTGCTATCGCTGGGGATTCTTTATCTCTTCTACTTCATCTAAGTTGATTGATGTCAATGATCTCTCTGCTCTCCTACAACAGATTATGTCTGGCTCTGGTAATCCTTCTACCGCCTTATCTGCTTCTGCATCTACAGGTATATTACCATGGTACTTTGATTCTGGATGTAGTAATCATATGACCTCTGATTCATCTATCTTTTCCTCAAAATCATCTGATCTTTTTTTCCTACCATCTCTACTGCTAATGGTTCATCTATGAAAGTTGAACATGTTGGACATGTCTCTACTCCTACTTTGTCCCTTCCCAACACCTATTATGTTCGTAACCTTATGTTTAATCTTGTATCTGTTGGCCAACTATGTGATCTTGGTCTCTCTGTTACATTTTTTCCTACTGGTTGTGTTGTGCAGGATCTACAGACGCGTCAGACTCTTGGGATAGGCCGTAGACATGGAAAGTTATTTCAACTTATACATCTTCGTCTTCCCATTACTACAGCTGCCGTCACCTCTACATCCCCATCGTCAGTTCCATTTGGAATTTGGCACTCTCGCTTAGGGCATGTCTCATTAAGTCGATTACGTTTTCTTATTTCTAAAGGTGTTCTAGGTTCTACTATTAATGAACATCTTGATTGTCAGTCTTGTCAACTTGCAAAACAACATGCGTTATCTTTTCATAAAAGTACTTCTGTTACATCTGCACCTTTTGATTTAGTTCACTGATATTTGGGGGCCTGCTCCCACAGCTACTATGGGAGGTTCTCGGTATTTTGTTATTTTGTGGATGATTTCTCTCGATACACTTGGCTTTATATCTTAAAAAATCGATCCCAATTACAACAAACATACTATGATTTTGCTAGTATGATCAAAACTCAATTTTCTCGTGTAATCAAAATTTTTCGCTCAGATAATGCTCAAGAATACTGTGATACCTCCTTTCTTGCCTCCCTGCGAGCACAAGGCACTCTTCCGCACCGATCTTGTCCTGGTACCTCCCAACAAAAATGGGAGAGCGGAACGAAAACATCGTCATTTACTTGATACTTCACGTGCCTTACTTATTTCCTCTGGTTGTCCCGAAAGTTTTTGGGGGGAAGCTGCTCTCACAGCTGCGTACACGATTAATCGAGTTCCTTCACCTATCATCAATAATCTTACTCCATATGAGCGACTTCATAATTCCCCTCCTGATTATCATTCTCTTCGAGTTTTTGGTTGTGTTTGTTTTGTCTTATTACAACCACATGAGCGAACCAAATTAGAGCCTAGAGCTCGAATGTGTTGTTTCTTGGGATATGGGATTGAACATAAAGGCTATCGATGTTGGGATCCTTTATCTCGTCGTCTTCGAGTATCTCGACATGTTGTCTTTTGGGAACATAAAATGTTCTCTTCTTTATCCTCCTTTCAGGTATCCCCTTCTTCTGCCCCTCCTTATATTTCTGATCCCACCATTGACCTTTTTCCGGAGGACGTTGATGTACCAGGTGTTTCTCCTGATGACACTATCCATGATACGCCACCGATGACCACCTATCCCTTAGAGTCACCGTCTGCTGATCCTGCACCTCCAGTTGCACCTTCTGATCTTGAGGATTTTCCAGTTCGTCGTTCCACTCGGGTAAGGGAAGCTCCTATTCATCTTCGAGATTATCATTGTTTTTCCACTGTATTGGCTCAATATGAGCCTCGTTCCTATCGTGAGGCATGTACTAATCCTATTTGGCAGCAAGCTATGTCTGAGGAACTACAGGCTCTTGATAAGACTCATACTTGGGATATTGTTGATCTTCCTCCTGGAAAATCTGTTATTGGATGTCGATGGGTCTATAAGATTAAGACCCGATCTGATGGAACTGTCGAGAGATACAAAGCTCGTCTTGTGGCTAAGGGTTTTACTCAGGAGTATGGTATTGATTATGAGGAAACATTTGCCCCTGTTGCCAGACTCACATCCGTTAGGAGTCTTCTTGCTATCGCTGCAGCTCGTGGTTGGTCTTTGTGTCAGATGGATGTCAAGAATGCTTTTCTTAATGGTGATTTGACTGAAGAAGTTTACATGCAGCTTCCTCCTGGGTCTCCATCTTCTTCCCATCAGGTGTGCCGTCTTCGTCGTGCTCTTTATGGTCTCAAACAAGCTCCACGTGCATGGTATGCCAAGTTTAGCTCTACCATCCGGGACCTTGGCTTCTCCGCTAGTAATTATGACTCTGCTCTCTTTATTCGAAAGACTACTCGTGGCATTGTTCTTCTTCTTCTCTACGTTGATGATATGATTATTACAGGTGATGATGTTCGAGGTATCTCTGAGCTACAAGACTTTCTCCATCGTCACTTTGAGATGAAAGATCTTGGCCCCTTGAGCTACTTTCTTGGCCTTGAGGTTTCATCTGGACCTACTGGTTATGCTCTTACTCAGGCCAAGTATTCCTCGGATCTTCTTACACGTGCTGGTCTTTCTGATAGTAAGATCGCATCAACCCCTTTAGAAGCGAATATCTTACCGCTACTGATGGTGAACTACTATCTAACGCTACCTTATATAGACAGCTCGTCGGCAGCCTTATATTTGACTGTTACTCGTCCTGACATTGCTCATGCTGTTCATCTGGTCAGTCAGTTCATGTCTACCCCTCGCTCCACCCACTATGCTGCTGTACTTCGCATTCTCCGGTATGTGAAGGGCACCCTCTTTCATGGTCTACATTTCTCCAGTAAGTCCTCCTTGGAGCTTCGTGCGTATTCTGATGCAGACTGGGCTGGAGATCCTACGGATCGTCGTTCTACCACTGGTTTCTGTTTTTTTTAGGCGACTCCCTCATATCTTGGCGTAGTAAAAAGCAGACACTTGTTGCTCGCTCTAGCACTGAAGCTGAATATCGTGCTCTGGCTGATACTACACAAGAACTGCTTTGGCTTCGATGGCTTCTTCAGGATATGGGTGTTAGTCATTCAGGAGCTACTGTGCTTCATTGTGACAATCGAAGCGCCATCTTGATTGCTCATAATGACGTTTTTTCATGATCGTACTAAACATATTGAGATTGACTGTCACTTTATTCGTCAACATGTGGTTCGCGGTACGATCCATCTACTCCCTGTTTCATCTGCCGACCAGACAGCTGATATTTTCACCAAGTCTCTTCTACCTGGTCGTTTTGATACTCTCATTACCAAACTCAGTTGGTCTCCTGCAAAACCTCCTTGACTTTGAGGGGGGGTGTTAATGTATATATGTATATCCTAGGGCATTATAGTCTTTTACATCTTTAGTTTGCCTATATAAAGAGGCTTCTGTTTATTGTAAAACACACACATTCAATATATACATTCTTATTCTTTCTCTACATATACATACATATATATGTTCTAACATGTATAATAATAATGCTTATTTTATTTCCCACCTATAAATACACCCACGATATATTACTTAATCCCTGCAAAATGGCGCTCGTGCCAGCTTTCACACCCCTCTAAACTACTACCACCATTTTATGGCCACGAAGGTGCTATGGAGGCAACACACCCACGTTTTCTTTCTCCATTTCCCACCAATCATTATAACCATCACCAGCATGATGCTAATAATGGATTCATGGCGAATTCGAGGATTGAATGGAGGGAAGGTCCGGAAGCATATTTCATCATCAGGAGTGAACTTCCTGGGATGAGGAGAGCGATGTGAAGGTAACGATAGAAGATAAAAAACTGTTAAAGATATCCGTGTTAGAAAAATGGAATATAAGGAAATGCCAATAATTATGTCCATGTTGAAAAGAGTGGAGGAAGTTCGTGACTGCTTTTGTCCTCCCTCAAAATGCTACTGTTTGTGTTGATCATGTCAAGACAACAATGGAAAATGGAGTTCTTAATGTCACTCTCCCAAGAGAATTTAAACTATCATGCCAGACCAAAACATTGTTCTCTGAAATTAAACACATAATTTCTCAACATCAGACGTCCCCCTACTATATAATATATGCATGCATGCATGCATGTATGGATGGTACTAATAAATATGCTAAATTATAAATTTTCCATGTATTATTGTAACTTCTCTTTCTATTTCCATATTTACTGAAATAAATCTAGTTAAAATAAAATGTGCTTATTGGATTTGGATCCGAATAGAGAATTTCGAGGGGCCCGATGTGGGGTGGTGTCGGGTCGGATTTTACAAGTGGGGCTAGGAGATAACCTCAGGAAGAAGGAAAAGCGTACTTAACAGTTGTTCATGGCTTGCAAACAATAACAGGCACATTCCCTATATCAAACTAAAAGAAAACCGAATCACACTTTTCTCACGCGACTTTTGACGTGCGTAAGCCACTCGCTCTTATTTTGACATAAATAAAAAATATTAATTTATTTATTTATTCTTACTCAAAATCTGTATTTCTAAAATAAAATTAACGAGTTAAGTTATATTTTACTTAAATAAAATATCGTATTAAAATTTTTCGAGAATTTAAAGGAATTAGTTAAATATTTTTATTTAATTGAAATAAGTAGAATTTATTTTTAAAAAAGAAGAAAGGGGGTGCGTGCAGTTTAGACGCTGAAGTGAGAGTAAGAGAATATCAATCAGAATCCTTTTTTAGGACGGACAATGAAGATTTGAAACCTACATAAATTCTTCCATTTCCGAACAACATGTCATTATCAGAGTAACAGGACAGACATGGGTTTCAATGTTCTGCCAATACACCATAATAACATCACCGGCCATCCTCCGCCGCCGCCGCCGCCGCCGCCGCCGGGTGCAGCCACCCACATCCCTCACAGGCCATCGTCGTTGCTCACCCATATGACTTTCTACTGGGGAAAAGACACCCAAGTATTATTTTCGGGTTGGCCCGGTCATAATTCGGGGATGTATGCATTAGCTATAATCTTCGTCTTCTTCTTGGCTATAATTGTGGAGTTCCTTTCCAATATTAACATTGTGAAACGGAAACCCGAATCCAATCGGGCTGCCGCAGTCTTTTTCCAGATGGGAATCCATTCTAGGGCTGGGTTTGCATATTTAGTGATGTTGTCTGTAATGTCTTTCAACGGTATGATTTTCATTGCTGCAGTTGTGGGCCATGCATTTGGATATCTGTTTTTCGGAAATCCAATCTTTAAAAAAGGATCCAACATGTAATACGTTTTGGATTTTGTTCCAAATTTGTAAGCCAGTAATTTTGGGCTTTTCCGATTTATTCATTTTGCCAGTACAATAAAACATTGTGTTCATAAATTACAAAATCTATGGCTTTTAATGATTGCAATAAGGATGTTTTTGCTTGTATATCACTTATTCTTGATAGACAAAGAAAGATTTATGCAATTATATGGCTTAGAATATATGTTTACGCCATATAAGTTGATCATGATGAAAAACCATCATTACAAGAAGCCAAAATCAGCTATATATATATATATATGTGTGTGTGTGTATTTATCGCATAATAAGTTACGTACCCTAAATTAGTTGTGGATTCAAACTTCAGTAATCAATGATATCTGGTGCTGCTGAAAGGCCAAATGATCAAAGTTTCTGGAATTGGTATATGATGAGATTCTTTCCGGGATGGCCTAATAATCAAAGCACTTGCGATTATTGTTTTTCTCTGTTTCTGGTTTTCTTGCTTGCTTTCATAGCTGAATTTTGCTCTATTTAACCATCATCATGATCAGGCAACAAAAAGATTATTATTTGAAGGGCTTATTGAACCATGCGGGATTGCACGGGCTTAGGATGTTTCTGATTTACTTGTTGACTGTATCCATCATTACAACCGACTTCGTGTATTTCTTCTGGCTGTTGCCGAACACACTGCCGGAAACTTCACTACCAAACTGTACGAATATCATAATGTTCAATTCCAACTCCAACATGGGTTTGGAAGTTTAAAAGTGATAAAATAAATAATATAAATATTCTCTATTTATTTATTTTGTATTCAAATAATTAAATTTTTTTTTAAAATTTACAAACTTAATAAATAAATTTTTTTTATTAAATTAAAATTATCAATTAAAATATTAAATGTTTTATATTTTGCAGAGTTTATATTTTATATAAAAGATTATATAATTATTTTTAGTTTAAAACTTTATTTTTAATATAAAATATATATTCTAATGTAGTTATATGTATACTATCTATAGTACTTATAATTTTTTAAAAATATTTAAAAAAATTTAAAACATTTTGAAGTATTTTAGAAATATAAATATTATTATTTATTCTTCACTTCTTGGAATTCAAAAATAAAAAAGAGAGATACTTAATATATTGTTTAATAATTACAATAACAATATTTTTGCTTCCATGTCACTTATTATTGAGAAATTCTTATTTTTCTAATTTATGTGAGACATGTGAAAAAATATGTGTTTGTGAATTAGTTTGGTAGAAGAGAGTATGAGTTTGCACAACACACAAAGGCAAAGGGAGAGAATGCTAAGTTTTATGGGTTCTGTACCTATATTAATCCAAATATAATTAATTATTTTAAAATATTTAACAATATAAAAATCATAAATGCCGTCTCCCTCACCTCCAGGCTCCAAACTCAAAATTACAGCGACGGATAGTGATGTCTTTTATTTCATGTTTTGGCTTTCTTGCCGGAAGAAGAGAAATGAACAAGACAACATAAGCAGACAAAGTCCTCGTTGATGGAGAAATATTCAAGATGATATTTCAAATTACACTGTCTCTGTTTGTCCGTCATTCTTCTTATCCCTTTATTTATCATTGATTGTCTGGGGTCTCACTTCTATAGGTTTCAACAAGGGAGGTTGATCTGCACAGTTCTGAGAAAATATCCATGTCGATGCCCATGCCCATGCCAACTCCACCTGATTCCATGTACAATAATACCAATAATTCCAATGACATGAACGATATGGTGATGCACATGAGCCTTTTTTGGGGCAAAGATGTGATTGTTCTGTTTCAGGGATGGCCCGGTAACAGTCTTGGGATGTACATATTGGCAACAATTTTTGTGCTTTTTATGGCTTTTGTGGTTGAAGTCCTGTCAATTTCTCCATCATTTAAGCCCGGCAGATCTTGGAGCCCTCTGATTACCAGTTTGATTCATTCAGGTGCTTATGCTCTTCGAATGGCTCTTGCTTACATGGTCATGCTCTCCGTCATGACCTTCAACATTGGTATTTTTATAGCTGCCGTAGTTGGTCATACTGTCGGAAGATTTTTTGTCAAATATCGTTCATTTATAGTGGCTTCTCCAGCATCTCCAAATCTTTGAATATTTAATTCAACTATGCTGTCTATCTTTATTTGTTTTCCTCGGTATTTGCCTTTTTAGCTTATACTCGTGTTATGTTCTTCCAACTCAAGTATGCCTGGATCTGGCTAAACATAATAGCTCAAAAATGTATCAAACACTTATTGTTCCTCAAATTTCAGTACTATGGCTTTGCTCTAACTAACTAACTATTTCTGCGGGTCCAACCTTGCTGAAAAAGAGCGCTGCCAAACTTTCAGTTTACAGGGTAATTAGATGATAAATGTCCTATAAACATTTGAAGCTTCTTGGCAAAATAAATTAATAGAGCAAAATATTCTTTAGATGCCCTTACTATTGATTCTTATTGTGTTCGTGTTTCTATTATAATTAACTTGAGTTAACAACTATAGAGCTACATTCAGATTATTAAATATCAATAGGGAAGACAGTTTCCACAAAACAGTCAACTCGAGCAGCTCAATCGACATCTAACTGGATCAGAAATTCGATGCCCTAAACTCTGCAACCTTACAGCTCAGAGTATGGTACATCTATTGAGCCCCATGCTGGCAAAAAATCTTTTAGCTTTAGGCAGCAGCTGCGAGATAAAACCAGCAGGAACTGGAGCAGTCTCCTGATGCATATTTTCCTGGGGTCCAGGGGAATCATCTTGTTGATCATCATCAATCTCATTGCTTTCACTAGTAATTTCATCCCCATCATCTGCCGCAATCTCTCCAGGGTTCTTGTCGAAGAGTCCCTTAAATTGCTTACGGGCCCTCCTGTGGATTTCCTAAGTATAAACAAATAGGCAATTACAATTTCAGGAAAAGAAAACTACCAACATCGTTCACAATAGTTGTCCAACTGACCTGCTCCTCCCTTTTTACTTTAATTAGAGCAGCTTTTGCTGTAGGCTCAGAAGACTTGTCAATGCTCATCATCTGAAAAGATGCAAGACATGAGCAGATATAGAATATCCAGATCAATTGAGAACTCTACCAACAAAAATAAATTGAGAATACCTTGTTAAAATCAGATCTTGCTTCCTCAAAATCTCCAGCTGCCATGTATGCCATTCCACGCCGGTGTAGAGTGCTTTTACATGAACAGGATTTGCATCCAACGCCTGATTATTCATTAATAATTGATGCACAAAAATTCAAGTCAAAAGTGTTCAGATTATTGAGCATCTTGCCCAAGTGACTCAGGTGTAAATGCATAATAAAATTACTTGTTTTATCTCTATCATCCCTTTTTTTTTTCTTTTTTTGAGAACACTCATAACTAGTTACCAGTCAAGTTTTGTAGCATATGGATAGCAGACTTTCACGCAAGTAAAATGGGGAATTGAGCAGAGGAACCAGATTCACATTAGGATGAAGTTATTACCTTATTGCAGGTCTCTATGGACTTCCTGCATTCTCCCATCTTCAAAAGGCATGCAGCCACATTCAGGTGTAGCAAATTCTTCAGCCATATAAAAGAACCCATTATATTATAATAAGAAATAAAATTTCCATAAACATACAAAAGAATAACAAGAGGAGTGTCAAGAGGAGTGTCTGGATCTTCCTCCCCAAACAACAGAAGAAAATCAGATTATGTGAATCGACTTACTCTTGTATTTGAAAATTCTTTTCCCTCATCATCTTGAGGATTAACGTGATTAAACTCTCTAAGCACCTGTAAAGTAACACCAGATGGTCAAGTACCATTATCAGTTGACTAGGATAAAATAATAACAGTAGGCTACATGAAAGATCGTGGGAAATCTGTAACTATCTATGTCCACCAAAAATTTATAAGACTTATGGGAATACTAGAACAAATGGATCACAATAGAGAGAATTTCTATAATTTCCCTTCTGAAATACCATGACAGTTGGATGCATGATGGAGAACTTAAATGCAGAAATGTTCAAAAGAATACTTTTCCTATAAAAACATAAAACCATGCTACCTTCGTGCTTTGGGGTATTAAGAAGTTTATGCAAACCACAGTAGCAACAATTTCTCTCAGATTGAAAACTAGTTATCAACATTTCTACTGAAAATGTAACAAACATAATTTCAAATGAAAAAGGTAGGAAGTTCCAAAGTTAAAATGCAAGACTATTCATTGTATCAACACAACAACGAAAAGTAACAGGTATCAAAACAAATATAAATGGTTGGCAATGAAAAGTAGGTATCACATGCCTTCTCATATTTTGCCTTTGCAAGTTCAAATTTTCCTTCTTTGAAAAGCCTGTTTCCCTGAAAACAGACATAGCAGAATATATTTAGCTTCCTCATATTCAGATGTCTACTACAGCTAGAAAAACACCTGCCTAGGCCACTTCACAAACTAGTTTGAAACATTGGGCTTTTCCTGCTGTCAGGTTTGAAACAAGAAATGCCAATGATACTTCATATTAAAATATGTGGTAACAAGTATGAGTCTGTCTACTATTATTTGCATATAAATCACTCCTTTCACCACTCGTGGCCACCGCGAGTCATTAAAAAAGGAAATCCAGTTAAATCTTAATTACGAATATTTAACATTTAACAGGAAGCATATTTTTCACCAGCCATGACCACCATAAGCCAAGAAAAACACAACTTAAGGCTGTCAGAAACAGTATAGTTAAAAGCAGCACCTTTTGCATCACCAACAGCCACAAGTCACTAAGAAACACATTTGGTTAAGGCTTAATACGAATACGCAAAAGGTAAAAGGCCACAAGAAGTTGGTCAACGAGTTTTATGTTTTATGACCGTAGGATATACCGTGCCTTTTATCTTCTCAACATCATCCATTATTTCTCTGAAGTTAAAACCAGTCCAGTCCTGCAGAAAAATACTACTAACAATGAATTCTATCTCATGCAACAAGAAGAGACAAAATGGACAAGAATAAAGAGACATATTATAGTGATTACCTTTGCCATCTCAAAATCAAGAAGCTCAATCTCCCATTGAACATATGCACCACTAGGCACATTATCTGGTCTAATCATATTCATAGATAAGCGATATGGTCATGATAAATAATTGTAAGAGAAACAACAGGCTGAGAATAAATTACTAAGGCATTATGTTCTTACCATAAGGTCAGGGAGAACTACACAATTTCAGCCTTTTTATAATCAAAAGGAAAATGTAGTGTAGTTCATCCCAGGCCTCCCAGGTTATGGTGGAGTAATTTAGCTGTTAGCACTAAGTTTTCCCTTTAATAAATTGGAATCTACATGCATATTATAATTATAATGATAAGGGAAGTCCTATCCCACAATCAGCAAATAATTTCTAATCACCTCTCAAATTTGTCATAAGCATAATCAGGAGGGCAGGTGACAACAGCTAACTCCCCAGGCAACATCAAACGAACACACATTTCAAACCCTTCAGGAACCTGTTGGAAAACCAATAAGTTAATGGATTTTTAAAAACAGTAACAAGGATTAAACAATGTTATATCAGTTAATATCACATCCACACACAACGCAAAGAAACAAAGCAAGAAAAAGAAAAAAAAAATTCAATCAAGCACATCCAGATATTTCTTAATAGAAGTACAAAACATGAAATAGATTAATCATACTTTAAGCATGCAATGATGAAGTAAATTGACTCACAAGTCCTTCCCCTGATCTGAACTCTAAAGGCTGACCATCATTATTGACTTTTGTATCATAGAAGACTGTTTTTTCATCATTAAGAAGCATGCCCTTATAGTGAACACGTAGTTGGCTATCCTGAAGAGGGCAATCCATTGGAAATTCACCTAATTGCACACAAAACCAAGAAACATTCAGCCCAATTTTGCTAAAAAAATAGTCGTAATCAACACATTTGAAAGATGAACCGATTGCTCATGCATTACATGGTATACCATGATCAGTACATAGTTAAAGAGACTTGAACAAAAATAGGAAGGAAAACAGTAAAAAATATAGAATTTGGACTTAAAAGATAGGAAGAAAATAACACGTCTTCATAAATTTGTATGGTGAAAGGCACTCTTAAGCACATAAAATATGGCTGCTTATTGAATAACAGAATGAGATAACCAACTGTATGTCAAAGTATGCATACATATAAAAATATTGTTGCCAAGTCCTGAAATTAATGATAGTATTACCTCTGTCCAAAATTGAACATCCACTACTGACTAAGTAGGATAATGAAGAAGATTCTTCAAGTATAAGTATGTTATCATATTATTCATATTATTAATGTAATTAGTTGTAAACACTACACATGGTAGCTGGATATATAGCCTCAAGTTAAGGAAGCAATTGGTGGGATTTCTAAATGGAGAATACTTTATATTGAAAAAGGTGGATGTCCAATTTTGTACAAAAAAAACTAGAAATACAAACATCCAAATTTGGAAAAATGAGTAACTTTGAAAAGTGATAAAGACAAAGCCACCTCTTCCATCACGAATTCGCCGCTTCATTAGACGTCCATCTCCAAGTACATCACGAACCTGTCAATGTAAAACTTATAAAAAAATTTGAGAGTAGGAAAATTCATGAAGTGTCTAGCTGAAAGGATATAATGTCCAAAAGGCTTTAAGGTGAACCAAAAAGCTATAACAACCTATTAACTGGCACCAAGAAATACTCATCTCAGGTGTGCCTTACATAAATAGCAATACATACTCATAAAAATCCATATCAGTTAAACTTTCTCCAACAAGGAAAGTCATCCTCTTTTCACTTTGAGAAGAAGAAAGAATTATCAAGAGAACAAGGATAGAAAAAACTCACTGTTTTTAAAAAATCACAGATACCTTACAGAAAGTTTGCAGCCATTAAAGTATCTACATAAGATTGCAATGCACATTTTCAATGGACAAGCAAGTAAATAAATCAAAGAGACTCTATCCCCCTATAAATTTTTACCTGAATAAAATGGATGAGCTCCACCTCAAAGTGAACTTCCTCGATGCCTTTTACAGCAGGGAGTAGTTGAGACTCAGTGAGATATTGACTTGTAACATAGATCACCGCCTTCTCTCCGCGTGACATAGTTCCCATTCCCATTTCAAGACCCTTAGGTACCTAATAAAGAGATAAAGCAAGTTACTAAGAATATGTTTGTAAATTAAAAATGAAAAGGGGAAAAGAAACAAAAAAATACAAAAAGAAAACAGAAGTAAAGACACTCTAGGACTTTTTATCTTACAATGCAAGATATACCAGAGCATCAGCGTCATGAGAAGAAAGAAAAGCGTTATGTGAAGAAAGAAAAGCAAAGGCAATAGACCTAAATGTCACTTAAAGAAAAGCATGGCAGAATGCACAATTTTGAAAAGAAGAAAACTGATTGAATGGCTGGAGCATAATAGTCGAAATCACAAGCATGAATCTCAATACATATATATATATATATATATGTGTGTGTGTGTGTGTGTGTGTGTGTGTGTGTGTGTGTGTGTAATCAAAGCAGGAAAATTACCTCTGAGTTTCCAAAAGTAAAGAAAAGGGGTTCTTTAGCATGTTCCATGAGAACTTTTCCATCCCCTGACTTTGCCATAACCCTGAAACCCAAAACACAAAATGGCAGAAGTATTAATCTATCTCAAATATCCTTTTGACATGAAGTTTCCATTTCCTAAATATAGATATAGTCATCAGTGACCATAAAGGAAAACAAACTATGAACCAGTTTCTACCAAGCTTTAACTTCACAAGGCTCCCTGGGCGATTCCCAGCCCTGTCCTTCTTCTATTACCTGTTGAGAAAAATGGAGTAACAATGAGGAAATGCTGCCTAAGAAGATGCCAAAAATCAAAATCAGTGTAATCGTTTGAGCTTATTACTGCCATCTATCCACACAAGGGTGCATTCACTACCAAAATAATTTCAACAAGGTGATCTTTTGATAACTTATTTAGGCAGATTAAAAGGGTGGTCAACCGAGCACTTCCACCGATCAGCGTTTTCTTGACATTCATTTATCATATATTTTCAGAAAAGCAGTAGGTCTATGGGCAAGTACTTGGTTGCTCAATAATCCCTTTTCAGCATTTTATATTAAAAGTGTTTGAAAAGTTGTAGATTTCTACATCACTTACAATTTTTATTTCTCAATGGCCCAGAAGTATGTACATACATATATAAACTAGCATACTATGTGTGGGTTTTAGGGGGGAAATAAATAAATAAATCGTGCAGGGGAAGCTGAAAGCATACTTAGAACAGAATAAAACTCAATTACATGTTTTATTCTACCCCTAAAGAAAAGGCAAGAAAAACCTATGCATCAATGCAGTAACTGTTGACTCACTTTACCTTCTTCACAACTCCAGATCTTCACTGATGACCATAAACCAAGAAATTTCAAAAATAAATTTAGCAAAAATTTGTACTAGAAAGTACAAAAATCTACAAGAAAATATAAAACTGTAAACAACAATATGGAGGAAAAAATTTACAAAAGAAATATTGCAAAAATCTTCTCTTAGGATTTCTCATTTGTTAGAAGCAGGAAATGATATAAGAACCAAAAGAAAGAATAAAATGCCTATTTTACAGCTATTGAAAGGAAAACCAACTATGTTAATCAGAGAGCACATAACATGCTCAGTTATGGATAAAAGAATGATTGCCCATCCTAAGCCGTCTTGTCTTATCAAGTACTTAGAAAATACTACCAGAATGTGTTCATTTAAATATCTTCCCCACAGGATATCTACCACATAGTTACCCCCGTAGGTGTTGAAGAGTTTAGAAAATAAATCTCAAACATGTCAAAGGGTGCACAATAGTGTTTGCTGGTATTAGAGACAATTATTAGTGAATCATTGCTAATCAAACATCTTGCCTTGGCTTTAGCAAAATCTATCAGCTCTATCTCAAAATGAAGCTCATCATCCTTTGGAAATCCATCAGCAACTGAAACAGGACAATCCGCCTCGCCATAGTGCATTTCAGACTTCATCTTGAACTGAGATCCATAAAGTAGAACATTGTTAACCATCAGAATTTATCAAGAAAAGTTATTCCAACCTTAGCCTTCGCATGTGGCATTCAGAATTTATCAAGAAAAGTTATTCCAACCATGAATTGGGAGCATGATTAGAGTCTGAAGCAAATTACAATATCAAATATCGCAGCTGGTGAAACAGATTGCTAAATTAATATGTTGAAATTTGACTACTTAACCTATATAAACATACAACTCTTTTCCTTTCTTTTTCAACAATGAGAATGCAAGTTGGAGAAGTACCTAAAACAGAAAATGGAAAGTCAGTTATCTTTCCTTATATGTGAGTCCTTTTAGCAGTCACGAGCCCTTTCTTACATTAGCTTAAATATGGCCATGCTTTAATGTTTACTGCCCCACTTAATATTATCAAAATCAGCTTTGAGGAAATTATTTTATACAAAATAGCTAATCAAAGCCATAGTGAATAATAGAATGCCTTGATCTCAAGAGCCACAAGTATTAGTATTCAAACAAGTAAATGAAACAAGGTTGAGGTAATAACCATTGCAATTTCACCCTTCGGCATTGTTGGAATTCCTTCCACCAGCTTCGGCATTTTTCCTATACTGATCAGTAATTGGAACTGAAGATAAAGAGGTCAGTTTGATCTGGCTTGAGGACAAAATATCTCTTGATGTCATGCCTGCTTCCTTCTGATCTACCTTGATGCTCATACCCTTAACATACTTTGTCTCAGAAAAACTCCTACTGGAAGACTTCACTTTCGGAAAGCTGTTAATTTGCTGCCCTGAAGCAGTCCTAGATGAGGTATTTTGAAAATCATGGGTGTCTGTAAACTTTCCTGGAAACTTTTGGGCACAATCATGCAATCTCTCTTCATAGGATGATCTGAAATTCAACTCAGCGGAGGATTGTTTTCTGTGAGAAGCTTTTGGTAATGAATGTGTTGCTGTTGGCATAGAAAAAGATTTACCATTAGTTGATACTTTTCTTTGAAATTTTGTTGGCATGCGTTCATTATACTTCCATTTCTCTAGACGCTTCCAATCAAGAACTCCAAAATTCAAAGCCTTTTCTTGAACGTTCTTCTGCTTTTCTGCTTGCTGGAGATAGGCAGGCAAATTGGACATGTGCCTGACAAGCTCATCTTGCTTCTCCATTTTATATCTAAGCTGATGGTTTTGGAAACTCCCTGAAGAATTCTGTTGCACCGCTTGCTCATTATCTATCTCATTTCTTGACCTAATCCTCTGGTTGATGTATGGCGGTGCAAATGGATACACAACTTCACCCTTCCTTCCCGCCTTTGAGTTTTCATGCGCTAAAGGTTCCTTCCCTTTTTTCGCTTTTGGCATAGACCTAGTCCTCCGCTGACTCTCTATTTTCCTCTCCATTTTCTTAACAGAACCTCTGTACTCATCTCCTGATTTTAACTCGGTCAACATAGTTCAGAGTCTCTTCACATACTCAACTGCATCAGAAACCTGCAAGATAAAACTTTCTTCATTACTTTTACTTTAGCCAGGTACCGCATAAGTAAAGGAGAAGTTTCACCATTTTAGTGGATGTATGACTAATTATGAGTTCTTCAGAAATAAGCATTTCATATCTAAAGAGATTTCTTCCGGAAAAATGTTTGGCTACTGCAAACACTGTAAGTCAGATGAAAAATGGGAAATAATAAAAGGGTTCTGCGGAAAATTGATACAGAAGATATCTTGATAACAGTTTTACCTTTAAACAAGAAGGTAATTCTTGATTTTCCTAATAAACATCTTCAAATATCTCTAGATGTTTTACAGAAAAGATTTTGTTCATTTAACTAATGAATTTTCAATAAAGAATTACTAATGCCTGGGTGCAGAGATATTAATCAGAGAAATGCGAGAAATAGACACAAATGCAAAACACTCTAAAACAGAAAATAAGAATCTGAATCTTGAACCCTCAAAAACCTCAACTCCGGTGCCGCCAAAAATATATATCCGACGTGATGTATAGTTGCATAGAGGTTTAGTCTACGCCGAATACATCCAGATCCATAGCCATAGAAGCTCAAGTAATAAAGGTACACACAGTTACAAACATTACCGACAAGAAAGAGCCGCCGTTAAAATTTTCCGAGAAAATTAACTCCATAAGATTGACTTAAAGTTAAGAACTAAAAAGAACAGAAAAAAAAAAGAAAAAACATAATAGCTAACCCCCACATTAGCAATCCCTTGGCAAGAAGAAATGGTAAGGTAAAATCGAACTCTAAAGCTGACGGAGAAAAGTGAACTTACACCAAACGCAAAGTAAGGAATTACAGAGAATCACTGAAAGAAGCAAGCGTTCTTGGGATTGTATATCAGGTGCTTTCTTGAGAGGCGGAGAAGAACAATGGACAGCAGAATCTTACAAATGGAGGGAGAGAAAACCCCGCGAAATCTTGGACTGAAATAGCAGAAGCAGATAGAGATTAGAGAGAGAACGAGTCAGTGTGTCTGTGCTCTTCTCTGCGAGGGAAAATGGAGAGAGTGTGTGTGCGCGTATGTGGGTTGGGGAAGAGAGAGAGAGAGAGAGGCGTTTCTTTTCTTAATCGGACGGTTAAAAAGTGAGGTGGAAATAGATAGGTGGTCACATCAATAGCGCAGGGCTGCGGGAAAGTGGGGCCAATGAGATGGACAATATTTCTTCGTCTCGAATCCCAGGAGGTTCTCTGGGTCCACCAACTAAAAACGTGGGACCCACGAATGCGTGACCCATTCACCGCACGTGATTGGTTTATGAGTTTTGTAGTATTCTTATGTCCACAATTGTAGCCAAGTCATTATGATCCATAAAATGGGGCCCATCCTCCCCACCCAATTTTTTATTCTTTTTTTCCATTCTTAATTTAAGGAATTTTTTGCACTTTTGAATAATTTAATTTAAAAGAGACAACTAAAATAATATGGAGAAGTCATTATATTATATAAAAAAACATAAGAATTTACAATTATTGAACTAACATTGGTGATAAAAAATAGTATCAATGGGAAAAAGGATTAACGTTTGTTTGAAGGAAGGAATTCAACAATATTGACAATTGGGGAGTTTGAGGAAAGAAGAAGGAATTGAAATGAAAATAGAACAAAACTTTGGAGGGCCAACAATTATTTTTCTTTCTGTACTATTTTTGACATTTTTTCAGTATTATCACTGTTTTACGCATTTGTCTGTTTCCAAATTCCCCAATTCTTGGGTCACTACCAAGTTGACCTTTTTTTTTTCTCCCATTCTGCAGTTCATTTCGTTGAATTTCTGATCGCCGTTTGCACGTTCTTCTAGGTATTCTTGTTGTGGATACTTAGCCATTCATTACGGTTTATCATATTTGATCCTTGATTAACGGTTATTTATCTTTTACTTTGTAATCTATTTTGATATTATTTAATTTGTAAATGATTGTAATATATTCTGATTTGATTTGTATATGATTGTAATCAATTTTTATCTTATTTGATTTGTAAATGATTATAAATAGAAAACTCTCACCACCTTTTACGTGTGGTGGTTTCTGCAATTATAATTATTCTGATCCTGCTCTCTATCGATCTCTTGTTGGCGCCCTTCAGTACTTGACCATTACCGTCCAGATATTGCCCATGCTGTCAATTCTGTCAGTCAATTTTTGCATGCCCCTACTGCAGATCATTTTCTTGCTGTCAAGCGTATTCTTCGCTATGTTAAGGGCACACTCCACTTTGGCCTTACCTTTCGTCTATCCATTGTTTCTAGTGCGCTAGTGGCTTATTCGGATGCTGACTGGGCTGGCTGTCCCGATACTCGTCGTTCCACCTCCGGCTACTCTATTTATCTTGGTAACAATCTCGTTTCTTGGAGTGCCAAGAAGCAACCTACGGTCTCACGCCCCAGCTGTGAATCTGAGTATCGTGCTCTTGCCATAACTGCTGCTGAACTTCTTTGGCTTACGCATCTTCTGCATGACCTCAAGGTCCCCATTCCACAGCAGCCCTTGCTCTTATGTGACAACAAAAGTGCTATTTTTTTGAGCTCCAATCCCATTTCTCACAAGCGGGCCAAGCATGTTGAATTAGATTATCATTTCTTTCGGGAACTTGTTGTCGCTGGCAAACTTCGCACACAGTATGTGCCCTCGCATCTCCAGATTGCTGACATCTTCACCAAAAGTGTTTCTCGACCTCTCGTTGAATTTTTCAGATCCAAGCTTCACGTTTGCTCCAATCCGATGCTTAGCTTGCGGGGGGGGGGTGTTGAGGATACTTAGCCATCCATTATGGTTTACCATATTTGACCCTTGATTATCGGCTACTTACCTTTTACTTTGTAATCTATTTTGATATTATTTGATTTGTACATGATTGTAATATATTCTGATTTGATTTGTAAATGATTGTAATCTATTCTGATCTTATTTGATTTGTAAATGATTATAAATAGAAAACTCTCACCACCTTTTAAGTGTGGTGATTTCTGCAATTATTCTCAATTCTTTCTTTTCATTCTTGAATGATAAATTATTATTATTTTTTTAATATCAAGAATCGGCAAGATTTAAGCGTAAAAGAGGTTGATATTACTTTAGTGCACGGAAGGTGTTTGAATATTTGTCATTTTTGAACCTTTAGGATCTGATTATGCAAATAGACCAAGTTTATTACTTTCTTTGGTTTTGATCAAATAAGGGAAAGCAGAACACAAAAAGGAAAAAACTATTATAAAATTGTGAATATATAATATAGTATATGTATGTATGTATTAAATATATATTGAAGGGAGAGAGAGGAAGAGAGGGAGAGAATAGAAGGAAATGTGCTCTCGGGAATGATCACGGGAAGTTAAAGAAAATACAATTGAATCAATTCAAGAATTTTTCTCTTTGCAATTTCAATCTTTGTATCTTACAATAGGGGTATTTATTTACATATTTTACTCTAGCTTTAGCAAGTGCAGATTCCACTAAATATGAGTGGATAAAACATAATCATTTCCTTTAATCATTTCCTTTTCCACTTAACCATATATATATATATAAAATATATTGGGTGATATTTATCACCTTATGTAATTTTCTGGGATGATGAACATCCATTAATTTAATGAATCTTCGTGATTCATAACACTCCCCCTTGGATGTCCATTACATAAAGAATATGCCTCGTTAAAACCTTACTAGATAAAAACCCAGTGGGAAAAAAAATCTAGTGAAGGAAAAAGAGTACACTATTCTTCATGTGTAGATTTCTCCTCCTGATGAGATGATTTCTTGAAATCTTTAAATCGACGCAAACCAATTTTATATCTCAATTTTTCAAAGGTTGCTGTCGGAAGAGATTTAGTGAATATATCTGCAAGATTATCACTTGATCGAATTTGAAGTACATCAATTTCACCGTTCTTTTGAAGTTCATGAGTAAAGAAGAATTTAGGTGAAATGTGTTTCGTCCTATCTCCCTTAATATATCCTCCCTTTAATTGAGCTATACAAGCTGCATTATCTTCATATAGAGGAGTTGGAATCTCTCTTCTGGAGGATAAACCACAACTCTCTCTAATATAATGTATCATTGACCTCAATCATACACATTCTCGACTTGCTTCATGAATGGCTATTATTTCAGCATGATTAGAAGAAGTTGCTGCTATTGTTTGCTTCGTAGAGCGCCATGATATAGCAGTATTACCATATGTAAATAAATAGCCATTTTGAGAACGTGCCTTATGCGGATCCGAAAGATAACCCGCATCTGCATATCCAATCAGTTCTGGATCATTTACATTTGAATAAAATAATCCGAGGTCAATTGTCCCTTGGAGGTATCTAAGGACGTGTTTAATACCATTCCAATGTCGTCGTGTTGGTGAAGAACTAAATCTTGCTAATAGATTTATAGCAAATGCTATATCCGGTCTAGTATTATTTGCAAGATACATCAGTGCACCAATAGCACTCAAATATGGTACTTCAGGACCAAGTAGTTTTTCACCATTTTCTCGAGGTCTAAATATGTCTTTATTTATATCTAGCGACCTCACGACCATTGGAATACTCAATGGATATGCTTTATCCATGAAAAATCTTTTTAATACTTTAGCTGTATATGTTGACTGATGAACAAAAATTCCATCATTTATATGTTCAATTTGAAGTCCGAGACAAAACTTAGTTTTTCCAAAGTCTTTGACTTCAAATTCTCGTTTCAAACAATCTATAGCTTCTCGAAGCTCTTCTGGAGTTCCTATTAGATTGATATCGTCAACATATATAGCAAGAATCACAAAACCAAAATCTGTCTTCTTAATAAAAACACATGGACAGATTTGGTCATTTTTATATCCTGAATTCAACAAGAATTCACTAAGGGGTTGTACCACATGCGTCCAGATTGTTTAAGCCCATATAATGATTTCTGTAATTTGATAGAATAATTTTCATGAGGGCCTTTAGAAGCCTTTGGTAATTTGAATCCTTCAGGGATTTTCATATAAATTTCATTTTCAAGGCTTCCATAAAGATAAGCTGTAATAACATCCATTAGACGCATGTCCACCTTTTCATGAACTGCCATACTTATTAAATATCGGAGTGTGATAGCATCAATAACGGGTGAATAAGTTTGATCATAATCAATTCCTGGCTTTTGCGAAAAGCCTTGTGCGACGAGTCGTGCTTTATATTTTACGACTTCATTATTCTCATTTCGTTTTCGCACAAACACCCATTTATAGCCAACAGGTTTTACATCCTTTGGCGTTTGGACTACAGGTCCAAAAACTTCTCGCTTTGCAAGCGAATTTAACTCCGATTGAATTGCATCTTTCCATTGAGGCCAATCAATTCTATGCCGACATTCTTCAACTGATAAAGGATCTAAATCCTCATTATCCTTGAAAATATCAAGGGCTACGTTGTATGCAAAAGCATTATCAATAACAACGTTTTTTCGATCCCAACTTTGATTTGAACTGGAATAATTAATTGAGATTTCAGAATTCTCATCATTATTTATAGTTGGAATCTTTTCATCAGTTGTCCCTTGGTTTTCCTTTTCTGTTTTATCAATATGATCTTCTAGATCATTTGTTCCTCTTTTCTTTCGAGGATTTTTATTTTTGGAACCAAGGGGTCGGCCACGCTTCTGACGTGTTTTTGATTCGATAGCTATAGGATTAATTTTCTGTCCTTCAGGAACTTCTATCCGTATAGGAGCATCTATAGCTGGAAGATGCGATTTAGTGACTCTGCTAGAGTCAGCAAAAGAATCTGGCAGTTGATTTGCAATTTGTTGCAAATGTATAATCTTTTGAACTTCAAGTTCACTTATATTTGTGCGTGGATCTAAATGATTCAAAGATGTTTTCCACGCAAGTTCAATTTTATGCCATTTATTCTCTCCCCCTAATTTGGGGAACAAATTTTCATCAAAATGGCAATCAGCAAATCTTGCTGTAAATACATCACCCGTCAAAGGTTCAAGATACCTTATAATGGACGGGGAGTCAAACCCAACATATATCCCCAATCTTCTTTGCGGACCCATTTTTGTCCGTTGGGGTGGTTCAATTGGAACATATACAGCACACCCAAAATTCTAAATAAGAAATATTTGGCTCTGAACCAAAAGCCAACTGTATGGGAGAAAATTTATGATAACTTGATGGCCTTAAACGCACAAGTGCTGCAGCATGCAAAATTGCATGTCCCCAGGCTGCTGTAGGGAGATTTGTTTTCATCAATAATGGTCTACAATTAATTGCAGCCTTTTAATAAATGATTCAGCTAGACCATTTGTGTGTGAACATGAGCTACAGGATGTTCAACAATTATTCCAATCGACATGCAATAAGAATTAAATGCATGTGAAGTAAATTCACCAGCATTGTCTAACGGATTCGTTTAATAGGATAATCAGGAAATTGCGCTCTTAAGCGAATTATTTGGGCAAGTAATCTCGCAAACGCCAGGTTGCGAGTCGATATTAAACAAACATGCGACCATCGGGTCGATGCATCAATTAAAACCATGAAATATCGAAATTGCCCACACGGTGGACTAATCGGTCCACATATATCTCCATGAATCCGTTCTAGAAATGTAGGACTTTCAGCTCCTACTTTCAATGGTGCTGGTCTTATAATTAATTTCCCTTTGGAACATGCAGCACATGAAAGTTTATCAGAAGTCAAAATCCTTTGATTTTTCAAAGGATGACCGTGCGTTGTTTCGATAATTTTTCGCATCATAATTGATCCCGGATGACCCAAACGGTCATGCCAAACTTTAAAAGTAGTGGATTAGTAAACTTCTGGTTTACTAAATGATACGCCTCAATAGCATTATTTTTGCATAATATAGGCCAGAGGATAGAGATGGTAGTTTTTCCAACAAAACTTTATTACCGGAGGTCATTTTTGTGATTCCCAAATATTCATGACCATTTTCTTCTATAGTCTCAACATGATATCCATTGTCGGATATCTTTAAAACTCAATAAATTTCTTTGAGATTTTGAGGAATATAATGCTTTTCAATAGCAATCATAGTTCCTCCCGGTAATATTATATTAGCTCTTCCGGAGCCTTCAATAAGTTTTGCACTACCATTTATTGTGGTAACACTTGTTTCTCCCACATTCAGGTGAGAAAAATACTTCTGGTATTTCAATATGGTGTGCGTAGTTCCACTGTCAATAAGACAGACACTTTCAATATCGTTGTTCACAGAAATTTGAACAACAGCCATCTGTCTGATAACAAAATTTTACAAAAAAAATAAGCATATAATATTACAATAAAAGTAATACTAACAATAAAAGTAATACTAAAATATTACAACAATAAAAGTAATACTAAAATATTACAATAATTAGATAATAATATTCTATTTATTTTTGGACACTTCCATCTCCAATTAAATGATCAATTCTTCCTTCTGGATGCTCGAAAAAATCAGCAACATCCAAGTGAGTTATACCAACATTATTATCTTCAAGATCTTCATCATTTCTTTCATGAGGTAAATTTTGAGAAGTAAAATTTGCCTCAACATTTTTACCTTTTCTTTCAATAGATGCTTGATATAAATCAACAAGATGTTTTGCAGTGCGACAAATACGAGACCAGTGCCCTTTCATGCCACAACGATAACATATGTCCTCATAATTTTTCGGAACAGTATTTCTTTTCTCATTTTGTTTTATCCACTTCGGGTGGTTATTAACATTTTTGGCACCTGAAGTATTATTATGATTGTAAGGGCCAAATTGATCACGGCGTCCATGATCATATTTTCGGCTATGACCACGGTAATGACCACGACCACGATCTCTTCTGGGATCATGATTTCTAACAGCATTCACTTCAGGGAATGGAGTAGAACCAGTAGGTCGAGTCTCGTGATTTTTCATTAATAATTCATTGTTTTGTTTCGCAACAAGAAGACAAGAAATTAATTCAGAATATTTCTTAAAATCTTTTTCACGATATTGTTGCTGCAGGACAATATTCGTGGCATGAAAAGTGGAGTATGTTTTCTCCAGCACATCATTATCTGTTATATTATCTCCACATAGTTTCAATTGTGAAACTATTTTAAACATCGCGGAGTTATATTCACTTATAGATTTAAAATCTTGCAACCTCAGGTGCAACCAATCATATCGTGCTTTTGGGAGAACGACCATCTTCTGGTGGTCGAATCTATCTTTCAAATTTCCCCACAAAATAAGGGGATCTTTTACAGTAAGATATTCATTTTTTAAATCTTCGTGAAGATGATGACGAATAAATATAATAGATTTGGCACGATCTTGTATCGATGATATATTATTTTGTACGATGGTGTCTGCCAGACCCATCGCAGCAAGATGCATCTCGGCATCTAGTGTCCATGATAAATAATTTTTTCCGGTGACATCAAGTGCCACAAATTCCAGTTTAGTTAAGTTTGCCATAATAATAATAATAAACGTACCTTAACGTACCGGTGGTAAATATTCGTGTTGTTGGTAGAGCCTCGTGCTGATAACGTATTATAAAATTGTGAATATATAATATAGTATATGTATGTATGTATTAAATATATATTGAAGGGAGAGAGAGGAAGAGAGGGAGAGAATAGAAGGAAATGTGCTCTCGGGAATGATCACGGGAAGTTAAAGAAAATACAATTGAATCAATTCAAGAATTTTTCTCTTTGCAATTTCAATCTTTGTATCTTACAATAGGGGTATTTATTTACACATTTTACTCTAGCTTTAGCAAGTGCAGATTCCACTAAATATGAGTGGATAAAACATAATCATTTCCTTTAATCATTTCCTTTTCCACTTAACTATATATATATATATAAAAAATATATTGGATGATATTTATCACCTTATGTAATTTTCTGGGATGATGGACATCCATTAATTTAATGAATATTCGTGATTCATAACAAAAACCAAATATTTTATACTATTTCTCTAGAAATTCCAAAACCCCACAGGTCATAAAGGGAGAGAATTGGGATGGGCTAGCAAAAGTAGTTATTAACTCAAACACAATTGCACGCTTCCTGTGGGTTATGGAATATAATCCATCATCATATATCATCATCTTTATACGTATGTTTTCTTTTTGGCTTCGAAACCCTAATGTTAACATATTGATGAAAACAACGTCCAATTTATATTTTAAAAAAGGTACGACTTTTATTTGTTCCTTTATTCATAAAAGTAAGAATATAAAATATAAAATTTTGATAAGAATGGAATGAAATGCAAGTTCCATCCTTGAGTATGAAGCATGCATGAGTAATCACCATCATTAAATCTAAGTGAAAATTAGGGTTGTGTGTAATCAAGAGATGTATAAACTTTAATTGAATAAAGATTTTGTATTTCTTTTTCTTTGAAAACATTTATTTAGAATATGAGGCCCAACTATGGTGTGATAAATGTAGAGGATTTTTTGTGGGCACAATGAAACTCTTCAAAAAGACCATGACCATTACTGCAGCAGTGACGACTTAATCTGTTGGGCCAACCCATAGTAAACTGTTGTGAAAAAATTCCATACGATTTGATTTCAAATTAGTTATAATAATGAAGTGACCTCTTAATCCAATAATAAATTAGTGAATTTTACGTCTGGAATCTATATTCCACGTCTAAAACTTGTGGCCATTCAAGTCCTCCACTCATCTAAGTTCCTTGTTCTATTTGCATTTTGCATAAAGATGCTCCATTATTTATATCTATAAGCATATGTATGATAAGCGTTTCAAGAATCTTTTGTATGTATAATAATAATGCTTATTTTATTTCCCACCTATAAATACACCCACGATATATTACTTAATCCCTGCAAAATGGCGCTCGTGCCCATCTTTCACACCCCTCGAAACTACTACCAACCATTTTATGGCCACGAAGGTGCTATGGAGGCAACACACCCACGTTTTCTTTCTCCATTTCCCACCAATCATTATAACCATCACCATCATGATGCTAATAATGGATTCATGGCGAATTCGAGGATTGAATGGAGGGAAGGTCCGGAAGCATATTTCATCAGGAGTGAACTTCCTGGGATGAGGAGAGACGATGTGCAGGTAACGATACTAGAAGATAAAAAACAGTTAAAGATATCCGGTGTTAGAAAAATGGAATATAAGGAGGATGCCAATAATTATTTCCATGTTGAAAAGAGTGGAGGAAAGTTCGTGACTGTTTTTGTCCTCCCTCAAAATGCTACTGTTTGTGTTGATCATGTCAAGACAACAATGGAAAATGGAGTTCTTAATGTCACTCTCCCAAAGAGAATTTAAAACTATCATGCCAGACCAAAACAAATTGTTCTCTGAAATTAAACACATAATTTCTCAACATCAGACGTCCCCCTACTATATATATATATATGCATGCATGCATGCATGTATGGATGGTACTAAATAAATATGCTAAATTATAAATTTTCCATGTATTATTGTAACTTCTCTTTCTATTTCCATATTTACTGAAATAAATCTTAGTTAAAAAATAATAATGTGCTTATTGGATTTGGATCCGAATAAGAGAATTTCGAGGGGCCCGATGTGGGGTGGTGTCGGGTCGGATTTTACAAGTGGGGCTAGGAGATAACCTTCAGGAAGAAGGAAAAGCGTACTTAACAGTTGTTCATGGCTTGCAAACAAGTAACAGGCACATTCCCTATATCAAACTAAAAGAAAACCGAATCACACTTTTCTCACGCGACTTTTGACGTGCGTAAAGCCACTCGCTCTTATTTTGACAATAAATAAAAAATATTAATTTTATTTATTTATTCTTACTCAAAATCTGTATTTCTAAAATAAAATTAACGAGTTAAGTTATATTTTACTTAAATAAAATATCGTATTAAAATATTTTTCGAGAATTTAAAGGAATTAGTTAAACAACAAGTAGGATACAACACCTACAAGGATCAACTCCAAAAACAACCAACCAACCACACTTCACCCAATTTACCACCAAATCAATATGCCAATATAATCACCAATAAAACAGCAGCAATACACCAATTAATATATCACAACCAAGAACCAAAACAACAATGCAAACAACACACAATTTATACGTGGAAAACCCCTTCGATGTGAAGGATAAAAACCACGGGACTTATAGGAGTCCAACCTTTCTTCTCTTATTATGAAAGTTGAGGGTAAAAACACCCAAACAAGTTTACAAAGATGTTATAGCCCACCAACAATAACATACATAAGATCCAACAACAATAGAGAAGGAAAAATAGAAGATATCACCACAAAAAACGCAAGCTGTACCAGTTGCGATAACAGTAGATCCACTGATCCGATTGACACCAAAATTGTACAGATTGAAGCCCTATGTGTTGGGAACAATCTCTGAAATTTTCAGCTCAATCCAACGGTCGGATCTCCGGTGATGATCAGAATTCCGGCGAGTGTATTAAAGAAGTTCAAAAACTCTCCTCTCTTTTTTCCTCTTTTGCTCTCGGGAATTCACTCCCTCTCAGCCACTCTGTTTTTCTTTTTGGTCTTTTGGTCAATAATAGGGAACCCCAAAAATAAATTGTTTTTTTTTCTAGTGCCCACATGGGCTGGACCCACAACACAAACTGTACGAATATCATAATGTTCAATTCCAACTCCAACATGGGTTTGGAAGTTTAAAAGTGATAAAATAAATAATATAAATATTCTCTATTTATTTATTTTGTATTCAAATAATTAAATTTTTTTTTAAAATTTACAAACTTAATAAATAAATTTTTTTTATTATAATTAAAATAATTATCAATTAAAATATTAAATGTTTTATATTTTGCAGAGTTTATATTTTATATAAAAGATTATATATTATTTTTAGTTTAAAACTTTTATTTTAATATAAAATATAATTCTAATGTAGTTATATGTATACTATCTATAGTACTTATAATTTTTTAAAAATATTTTAAAAAAATTTAAAACATTTTGAAGTATTTTAGAAATATAAATATTATTATTTATTCTTCACTTCTTGGAATTCAAAAATAAAAAAGAGAGATACTTAATATATTGTTTAATAATTACAATAACAATATTTTTGCTTCCATGTCACTTATTATTGAGAAATTCTTATTTTTCTAATTTATGTGAGACATGTGAAAAAATATGTGTTTGTGAATTAGTTTGGTAGAAGAGAGTATGAGTTTGCACAACACACAAAGGCAAAGGGAGAGAATGCTAAGTTTTATGGGTTCTGTACCTATATTAATCCAAATATAATTAATTATTTTAAAATATTTAACAATATAAAAATCATAAATGCCGTCTCCCTCACCTCCAGGCTCCAAACTCAAAATTACAGCGACGGATAGTGATGTCTTTTATTTCATGTTTTGGCTTTCTTGCCGGAAGAAGAGAAATGAACAAGACAACATAAGCAGACAAAGTCCTCGTTGATGGAGAAATATTCAAGATGATATTTTCAAATTACACTGTCTCTGTTTGTCCGTCATTCTTCTTATCCCTTTATTTATCATTGATTGTCTGGGGTCTCACTTCTATAGGTTTCAACAAGGGAGGTTGATCTGCACAGTTCTGAGAAAATATCCATGTCGATGCCCATGCCCATGCCAACTCCACCTGATTCCATGTACAATAATACCAATAATTCCAATGACATGAACGATATGGTGATGCACATGAGCCTTTTTTGGGGCAAAGATGTGATTGTTCTGTTTCAGGGATGGCCCGGTAACAGTCTTGGGATGTACATATTGGCAACAATTTTTGTGCTTTTTATGGCTTTTGTGGTTGAAGTCCTGTCAATTTCTCCATCATTTAAGCCCGGCAGATCTTGGAGCCCTCTGATTACCAGTTTGATTCATTCAGGTGCTTATGCTCTTCGAATGGCTCTTGCTTACATGGTCATGCTCTCCGTCATGACCTTCAACATTGGTATTTTTATAGCTGCCGTAGTTGGTCATACTGTCGGAAGATTTTTTGTCAAATATCGTTCATTTATAGTGGCTTCTCCAGCATCTCCAAATCTTTGAATATTTAATTCAACTATGCTGTCTATCTTTATTTGTTTTCCTCGGTATTTGCCTTTTTAGCTTATACTCGTGTTATGTTCTTCCAACTCAAGTATGCCTGGATCTGGCTAAACATAATAGCTCAAAAATGTATCAAACACTTATTGTTCCTCAAATTTCAGTACTATGGCTTTGCTCTAACTAACTAACTATTTCTGCGGGTCCAACCTTGCTGAAAAAGAGCGCTGCCAAACTTTCAGTTTACAGGGTAATTAGATGATAAATGTCCTATAAACATTTGAAGCTTCTTGGCAAAATAAATTAATAGAGCAAAATATTCTTTAGATGCCCTTACTATTGATTCTTATTGTGTTCGTGTTTCTATTATAATTAACTTGAGTTAACAACTATAGAGCTACATTCAGATTATTAAATATCAATAGGGAAGACAGTTTCCACAAAACAGTCAACTCGAGCAGCTCAATCGACATCTAACTGGATCAGAAATTCGATGCCCTAAACTCTGCAACCTTACAGCTCAGAGTATGGTACATCTATTGAGCCCCATGCTGGCAAAAAATCTTTTAGCTTTAGGCAGCAGCTGCGAGATAAAACCAGCAGGAACTGGAGCAGTCTCCTGATGCATATTTTCCTGGGGTCCAGGGGAATCATCTTGTTGATCATCATCAATCTCATTGCTTTCACTAGTAATTTCATCCCCATCATCTGCCGCAATCTCTCCAGGGTTCTTGTCGAAGAGTCCCTTAAATTGCTTACGGGCCCTCCTGTGGATTTCCTAAGTATAAACAAATAGGCAATTACAATTTCAGGAAAAGAAAACTACCAACATCGTTCACAATAGTTGTCCAACTGACCTGCTCCTCCCTTTTTACTTTAATTAGAGCAGCTTTTGCTGTAGGCTCAGAAGACTTGTCAATGCTCATCATCTGAAAAGATGCAAGACATGAGCAGATATAGAATATCCAGATCAATTGAGAACTCTACCAACAAAAAATAAATTGAGAATACCTTGTTAAAATCAGATCTTGCTTCCTCAAAATCTCCAGCTGCCATGTATGCCATTCCACGCCGGTAGAGTGCTTTTACATGAACAGGATTTGCATCCAACGCCTGATTATTCATTAATAATTGATGCACAAAAATTCAAGTCAAAAGTGTTCAGATTATTGAGCATCTTGCCCAAGTGACTCAGGTGTAAATGCATAATAAAATTACTTGTTTTATCTCTATCATCCCTTTTTTTTTTTCTTTTTTTGAGAACACTCATAACTAGTTACCAGTCAAGTTTTGTAGCATATGGATAGCAGACTTTCACGCAAGTAAAATGGGGAATTGAGCAGAGGAACCAGATTCACATTAGGATGAAGTTATTACCTTATTGCAGGTCTCTATGGACTTCCTGCATTCTCCCATCTTCAAAAGGCATGCAGCCACATTCAGGTGTAGCAAATTCTTCAGCCATATAAAAGAACCCATTATATTATAATAAGAAATAAAATTTCCATAAACATACAAAAGAATAACAAGAGGAGTGTCAAGAGGAGTGTCTGGATCTTCCTCCCCAAACAACAGAAGAAAATCAGATTATGTGAATCGACTTACTCTTGTATTTGAAAATTCTTTTCCCTCATCATCTTGAGGATTAACGTGATTAAACTCTCTAAGCACCTGTAAAGTAACACCAGATGGTCAAGTACCATTATCAGTTGACTAGGATAAAATAATAACAGTAGGCTACATGAAAGATCGTGGGAAATCTGTAACTATCTATGTCCACCAAAAATTTATAAGACTTATGGGAATACTAGAACAAATGGATCACAATAGAGAGAATTTCTATAATTTCCCTTCTGAAATACCATGACAGTTGGATGCATGATGGAGAACTTAAATGCAGAAATGTTCAAAAGAATACTTTTCCTATAAAAACATAAAACCATGCTACCTTCGTGCTTTGGGGTATTAAGAAGTTTATGCAAACCACAGTAGCAACAATTTCTCTCAGATTGAAAACTAGTTATCAACATTTCTACTGAAAATGTAACAAACATAATTTCAAATGAAAAAGGTAGGAAGTTCCAAAGTTAAAATGCAAGACTATTCATTGTATCAACACAACAACGAAAAGTAACAGGTATCAAAACAAATATAAATGGTTGGCAATGAAAAGTAGGTATCACATGCCTTCTCATATTTTGCCTTTGCAAGTTCAAATTTTCCTTCTTTGAAAAGCCTGTTTCCCTGAAAACAGACATAGCAGAATATATTTAGCTTCCTCATATTCAGATGTCTACTACAGCTAGAAAAACACCTGCCTAGGCCACTTCACAAACTAGTTTGAAACATTGGGCTTTTCCTGCTGTCAGGTTTGAAACAAGAAATGCCAATGATACTTCATATTAAAATATGTGGTAACAAGTATGAGTCTGTCTACTATTATTTGCATATAAATCACTCCTTTCACCACTCGTGGCCACCGCGAGTCATTAAAAAAGGAAATCCAGTTAAATCTTAATTACGAATATTTAACATTTAACAGGAAGCATATTTTTCACCAGCCATGACCACCATAAGCCATTAGAAAAACACAACTTAAGGCTGTCAGAAACAGTATAGTTAAAAGCAGCACCTTTTGCATCACCAACAGCCACAAGTCACTAAGAAACACATTTGGTTAAGGCTTAATACGAATACGCAAAAGGTAAAAGGCCACAAGAAGTTGGTCAACGAGTTTTATGTTTTATGACCGTAGGATATACCGTGCCTTTTATCTTCTCAACATCATCCATTATTTCTCTGAAGTTAAAACCAGTCCAGTCCTGCAGAAAAATACTACTAACAATGAATTCTATCTCATGCAACAAGAAGAGACAAAATGGACAAGAATAAAGAGACATATTATAGTGATTACCTTTGCCATCTCAAAATCAAGAAGCTCAATCTCCCATTGAACATATGCACCACTAGGCACATTATCTGGTCTAATCATATTCATAGATAAGCGATATGGTCATGATAAATAATTGTAAGAGAAACAACAGGCTGAGAATAAATTACTAAGGCATTATGTTCTTACCATAAGGTCAGGGAGAACTACACAATTTCAGCCTTTTTATAATCAAAAGGAAAATGTAGTGTAGTTCATCCCAGGCCTCCCAGGTTATGGTGGAGTAATTTAGCTGTTAGCACTAAGTTTTCCCTTTAATAAATTGGAATCTACATGCATATTATAATTATAATGATAAGGGAAGTCCTATCCCACAATCAGCAAATAATTTCTAATCACCTCTCAAATTTGTCATAAGCATAATCAGGAGGGCAGGTGACAACAGCTAACTCCCCAGGCAACATCAAACGAACACACATTTCAAACCCTTCAGGAACCTGTTGGAAAACCAATAAGTTAATGGATTTTTAAAAACAGTAACAAGGATTAAACAATGTTATATCAGTTAATATCACATCCACACACAACGCAAAGAAACAAAGCAAGAAAAAGAAAAAAAAAATTCAATCAAGCACATCCAGATATTTCTTAATAGAAGTACAAAACATGAAATAGATTAATCATACTTTAAGCATGCAATGATGAAGTAAATTGACTCACAAGTCCTTCCCCTGATCTGAACTCTAAAGGCTGACCATCATTATTGACTTTTGTATCATAGAAGACTGTTTTTTCATCATTAAGAAGCATGCCCTTATAGTGAACACGTAGTTGGCTATCCTGAAGAGGGCAATCCATTGGAAATTCACCTAATTGCACACAAAACCAAGAAACATTCAGCCCAATTTTGCTATAAAAAAATAGTCGTAATCAACACATTTGAAAGATGAACCGATTGCTCATGCATTACATGGTATACCATGATCAGTACATAGTTAAAGAGACTTGAACAAAAATAGGAAGGAAAACAGTAAAAAATATAGAATTTGGACTTAAAAGATAGGAAGAAAATAACACGTCTTCATAAATTTGTATGGTGAAAGGCACTCTTAAGCACATAAAATATGGCTGCTTATTGAATAACAGAATGAGATAACCAACTGTATGTCAAAGTATGCATACATATAAAAATATGTTGCCAAGTCCTGAAATTAATGATAGTATTACCTCTGTCCAAAATTGAACATCCACTACTGACTAAGTAGGATAATGAAGAAGATTCTTCAAGTATAAGTATGTTATCATATTATTCATATTATTAATGTAATTAGTTGTAAACACTACACATGGTAGCTGGATATATAGCCTCAAGTTAAGGAAGCAATTGGTGGGATTTCTAAATGGAGAATACTTTATATTGAAAAAGGTGGATGTCCAATTTTGTACAAAAAAAACTAGAAATACAAACATCCAAATTTGGAAAAATGAGTAACTTTGAAAAGTGATAAAGACAAAGCCACCTCTTCCATCACGAATTCGCCGCTTCATTAGACGTCCATCTCCAAGTACATCACGAACCTGTCAATGTAAAACTTATAAAAAAATTTGAGAGTAGGAAAATTCATGAAGTGTCTAGCTGAAAGGATATAATGTCCAAAAGGCTTTAAGGTGAACCAAAAAGCTATAACAACCTATTAACTGGCACCAAGAAATACTCATCTCAGGTGTGCCTTACATAAATAGCAATACATACTCATAAAAATCCATATCAGTTAAACTTTCTCCAACAAGGAAAGTCATCCTCTTTTCACTTTGAGAAGAAGAAGAATTATCAAGAGAACAAGGATAGAAAAAACTCACTGTTTTTAAAAAATCACAGATACCTTACAGAAAGTTTGCAGCCATTAAAGTATCTACATAAGATTGCAATGCACATTTTCAATGGACAAGCAAGTAAATAAATCAAAGAGACTCTATCCCCCTATAAATTTTTACCTGAATAAAATGGATGAGCTCCACCTCAAAGTGAACTTCCTCGATGCCTTTTACAGCAGGGAGTAGTTGAGACTCAGTGAGATATTGACTTGTAACATAGATCACCGCCTTCTCTCCGCGTGACATAGTTCCCATTCCCATTTCAAGACCCTTAGGTACCTAATAAAGAGATAAAGCAAGTTACTAAGAATATGTTTGTAAATTAAAAATGAAAAGGGGAAAAGAAACAAAAAAATACAAAAAGAAAACAGCAGTAAAGACACTCTAGGACTTTTTATCTTACAATGCAAGATATACCAGAGCATCAGCGTCATGAGAAGAAAGAAAAGCGTTATGTGAAGAAAGAAAAGCAAAGGCAATAGACCTAAATGTCACTTAAAGAAAAGCATGGCAGAATGCACAATTTTGAAAAGAAGAAAACTGATTGAATGGCTGGAGCATAATAGTCGAAATCACAAGCATGAATCTCAATACATATATATATATATATATATATGTGTGTGTGTGTGTGTGTGTGTGTGTGTGTAATCAAAGCAGGAAAATTACCTCTGAGTTTCCAAAAGTAAAGAAAAGGGGTTCTTTAGCATGTTCCATGAGAACTTTTCCATCCCCTGACTTTGCCATAACCCTGAAACCCAAAACACAAAATGGCAGAAGTATTAATCTATCTCAAATATCCTTTTGACATGAAGTTTCCATTTCCTAAATATAGATATAGTCATCAGTGACCATAAAGGAAAACAAACTATGAACCAGTTTCTACCAAGCTTTAACTTCACAAGGCTCCCTGGGCGATTCCCAGCCCTGTCCTTCTTCTATTACCTGTTGAGAAAAATGGAGTAACAATGAGGAAATGCTGCCTAAGAAGATGCCAAAAATCAAAATCAGTGTAATCGTTTGAGCTTATTACTGCCATCTATCCACACAAGGGTGCATTCACTACCAAAATAATTTCAACAAGGTGATCTTTTGATAACTTATTTAGGCAGATTAAAAGGGTGGTCAACCGAGCACTTCCACCGATCAGCGTTTTCTTGACATTCATTTATCATATATATTTTCAGAAAAGCAGTAGGTCTATGGGCAAGTACTTGGTTGCTCAATAATCCCTTTTCAGCATTTTATATTAAAAGTGTTTGAAAAGTTGTAGATTTCTACATCACTTACAATTTTTATTTCTCAATGGCCCAGAAGTATGTACATACATATATAAACTAGCATACTATGTGTGGGTTTTAGGGGGGAAATAAATAAATAAATCGTGCAGGGGAAGCTGAAAGCATACTTAGAACAGAATAAAACTCAATTACATGTTTTATTCTACCCCTAAAGAAAAGGCAAGAAAAACCTATGCATCAATGCAGTAACTGTTGACTCACTTTACCTTCTTCACAACTCCCAGATCTTCACTGATGACCTGAATAAACCAAGAAATTTCAAAAATAAATTTAGCAAAAATTTGTACTAGAAAGTACAAAAATCTACAAGAAAATATAAAACTGTAAACAACAATATGGAGGAAAAAATTTACAAAAGAAATATTGCAAAAATCTTCTCTTAGGATTTCTCATTTGTTAGAAGCAGGAAATGATATAAGAACCAAAAGAAAGAATAAAATGCCTATTTTACAGCTATTGAAAGGAAAACCAACTATGTTAATCAGAGAGCACATAACATGCTCAGTTATGGATAAAAGAATGATTGCCCATCCTAAGCCGTCTTGTCTTATCAAGTACTTAGAAAATACTACCAGAATGTGTTCATTTAAATATCTTCCCCACAGGATATCTACCACATAGTTACCCCCGTAGGTGTTGAAGAGTTTAGAAAATAAATCTCAAACATGTCAAAGGGTGCACAATAGTGTTTGCTGGTATTAGAGACAATTATTAGTGAATCATTGCTAATCAAACATCTTGCCTTGGCTTTAGCAAAATCTATCAGCTCTATCTCAAAATGAAGCTCATCATCCTTTGGAAATCCATCAGCAACTGAAACAGGACAATCCGCCTCGCCATAGTGCATTTCAGACTTCATCTTGAACTGAGATCCATAAAGTAGAACATTGTTAACCATCAGAATTTATCAAGAAAAGTTATTCCAACCTTAGCCTTCGCATGTGGCATTCAGAATTTATCAAGAAAAGTTATTCCAACCATGAATTGGGAGCATGATTAGAGTCTGAAGCAAATTACAATATCAAATATCGCAGCTGGTGAAACAGATTGCTAAATTAATATGTTGAAATTTGACTACTTAACCTATATAAACATACAACTCTTTTCCTTTCTTTTTCAACAATGAGAATGCAAGTTGGAGAAGTACCTAAAACAGAAAATGGAAAGTCAGTTATCTTTCCTTATATGTGAGTCCTTTTAGCAGTCACGAGCCCTTTCTTACATTAGCTTAAATATGGCCATGCTTTAATGTTTACTGCCCCACTTAATATTATCAAAATCAGCTTTGAGGAAATTATTTTATACAAAATAGCTAATCAAAGCCATAGTGAATAATAGAATGCCTTGATCTCAAGAGCCACAAGTATTAGTATTCAAACAAGTAAATGAAACAAGGTTGAGGTAATAACCATTGCAATTTCACCCTTCGGCATTGTTGGAATTCCTTCCACCAGCTTCGGCATTTTTCCTATACTGATCAGTAATTGGAACTGAAGATAAAGAGGTCAGTTTGATCTGGCTTGAGGACAAAATATCTCTTGATGTCATGCCTGCTTCCTTCTGATCTACCTTGATGCTCATACCCTTAACATACTTTGTCTCAGAAAAACTCCTACTGGAAGACTTCACTTTCGGAAAGCTGTTAATTTGCTGCCCTGAAGCAGTCCTAGATGAGGTATTTTGAAAATCATGGGTGTCTGTAAACTTTCCTGGAAACTTTTGGGCACAATCATGCAATCTCTCTTCATAGGATGATCTGAAATTCAACTCAGCGGAGGATTGTTTTCTGTGAGAAGCTTTTGGTAATGAATGTGTTGCTGTTGGCATAGAAAAAGATTTACCATTAGTTGATACTTTTCTTTGAAATTTTGTTGGCATGCGTTCATTATACTTCCATTTCTCTAGACGCTTCCAATCAAGAACTCCAAAATTCAAAGCCTTTTCTTGAACGTTCTTCTGCTTTTCTGCTTGCTGGAGATAGGCAGGCAAATTGGACATGTGCCTGACAAGCTCATCTTGCTTCTCCATTTTATATCTAAGCTGATGGTTTTGGAAACTCCCTGAAGAATTCTGTTGCACCGCTTGCTCATTATCTATCTCATTTCTTGACCTAATCCTCTGGTTGATGTATGGCGGTGCAAATGGATACACAACTTCACCCTTCCTTCCCGCCTTTGAGTTTTCATGCGCTAAAGGTTCCTTCCCTTTTTTCGCTTTTGGCATAGACCTAGTCCTCCGCTGACTCTCTATTTTCCTCTCCATTTTCTTAACAGAACCTCTGTACTCATCTCCTGATTTTAACTCGGTCAACATAGTTCAGAGTCTCTTCACATACTCAACTGCATCAGAAACCTGCAAGATAAAACTTTCTTCATTACTTTTACTTTAGCCAGGTACTGCATAAGTAAAGGAAAAGTTTCACCATTTTAGTGGATGCATGACTAATTATGAGTTCTTCAGAAATAAGCATTTCATATCTAAAAGATTTCTTCCGGAAAAATGTTTGGCTACTGCAAACACTGTAAGTCAGATGAAAAATGGGGGTTCTGCAGAAAATTGATACAGAAGATATCTTGATAACAGTTTTACCTTTAAACAAGAAGGTAATTCTGGATTTTCTAATAAACATCTTCAAATATCTCTAGATATTTTACAGAAAAGATTTTGTTCATTTAACTAATGAATTTTCAATAAAGAATTACTAATGACTGGGTGCTGAGATATTAATCAGAGAAATGCGAGTAATAGAAACAAATGCAAAACACTCTAAAACAGAATAAGAATCTGAATCTTGAACCCTCAAAAACCTCAACTCCGGTGCCGCCAAAAATATATATCCGACGTGATGTATAGTTGCATACAGGTTCAGTCTACGCCGCCGAATACATCCAGATCCATAGCCATAGAAGCTCAAGTAATAAAGGTACACACAGTTACAAACATTACCGACAAGAGCGAGCCGCCGTTAAAATTTTCCGAGAAAATTAACTCCATAAGATTGACTTAAAGTTAAGAACTAAAAAGAGCAAAATAAAACATAATAGCTAACCCCCGCATTAGCAATCCCTTGGCAAGAAGAAATGGTAAGGTAAAATCGAACTCTAAAGCTGAAGGAGAAAAGTGAACTTACACCAAACGCAAAGTAAGGAATTACAGAGAATCACTGAAAGAAGCAAGCGTTCTTGGGATTGTATATCAGGCGCTTTCTTGAGAGGCGGAGATGAACAATGGACAGCAGAATCTTACAAATGGAGGGAGAGAAAACCCCGCGAAATCTTGGACTGAAATAGCAGAAGCAGATAGAGATTAGAGAGAGAACGAGTCAGTGTGTCTGTGCTCTGCTCTGCGAGGGAAAATGGAGAGAGTGTGTGTGCGTATGTGGGTGGGGAAAGAGAGAGAGAGAGAGAGAGGCGTTTCGTTTCTTAATCGGACGGTTAAAAAGTGAGGTGGAAATAGATAGCTGGTCACATCAATGGCGTAGGGCTGCGGGAAAGTGGGGCCAATGAGATGGACAATATTTCTTCGTCTCGAATCCCAAGAGGTTCTCTGGGTCCACCAACTAAAACGTGGGACCCACGAAAGCGTGACCCATTCACCGCACGTGATTGGTTTATGAGTTTTGTAGTATTCTTATGTCCACAATGGTAGCCAAGTCATTATGATCCATAAAACGGGGCCCATCCTCCCCACCCAATTGTTTATTCTTTTTTTCCATTCTTAATTTAAGGAATTTTTTGCACTTTTGAATAATTTAATTTAAAAGAGACACGTAAAATAATATGGAGAAGTCATTATATTATATAAAAAAACATAAGAATTTACAATTATTGAACTAACATTGGTTATAAAAAATAGTATCAATGGGAAAAAGGATTAACGTTTGTTTGAAGGAAGGAATTCAATAATATTGACAATTGGGGCGTTTGAGGAAAGAAGAAGAAATTGTAATGAAAATAGAACAAAACTTTGGAGGACAACAATTATTTTTCTTTCTGTACTATTTTTGACGTTTTTTCAGTATTATCACTGTTTTACGCATTTGTCTGTTTCCAAATTCCCCAATTCTTGGGTCACTACCAAGTTGACCTTCTGGACTCCTTTTTTTTTTTTTCTCCCATTCTGCAGTTCATTTCGTTGAATTTCTGATCGCCGTTTGCACGTTCTTCTAGGTATTCTTTCTTTTCATTCTTGAATGAGATTTTTTTTTTTTTTAATATCAAGAATCTGCAAGATTTAAGCGTAAAAGAGGTTGATATTACTTTAGTGCACGGAAGGTGTTTGAATATTTGTCATTTTTTAACCTTTAGGATCTGATTATGCAAATAGACCAAGTTTATTACTTTCTTTGGTTTTGATCAAACAAGGGAAAGCAGAACACAAAAAGGAAAAAACCAAATATTTTATACTATTTCTCTAGAAATTCCAAAACCCCACAGGTCATAAAGGGAGAGAATTGGGATGGGCTAGCAAAAGTAGTTATTAACTCAAACACAATTGCACGCTTCCTGTGGGTTATGGAATATAATCCATCATCATATATCATCATCTTTATACGTATGTTTTCTTTTTGGCTTCGAAACCCTAATGTTAACATATTGATGAAAACAACGTCCAATTTCTATTTAAAAAAAGGTACGGCTTTTATTTGTTCCTTTATTCATAAAAGTAAGAATATAAAATATAAAATTTTGATAAGAATGGAATGAAATGCGAGTTCCATCCTTGAGTATGAAGCATGCATGAGTAATCACCATCATTAAATCTAAGTGAAAATTAGGGTTGCGTGTAATCAAGAGATATATAAACTTTAATTGAATAAAGATTTTGTATTTCTTTTTCTTTGAAAACATTTATTTAGAATATGAGGCCCAACTATGGTGTGATAAATGTAGAGAATTTTTTGTGGGCACAATGAAACTCTTCAAAAAGACCATGACCATTACTGCAGCAGTGACGACTTAATCTGTTGGGCCAACCCATAGTAAACTGTTGTGAAAAAATTCCAGATTTGATTTCAAATTAGTTATAATAATGAAGTGACCTCTTAATCCAATAATAAATTAGTGAATTTTACGTCTGGAATCTATATTCCACGTCTAAAACTTGTGGCCATTCAAGTCCTCCACTCATCTAAGTTCCTTGTTCTATTTGCATTTTGCATAAAGATGCTCCATTATTTATATCTATAAGCATATGTATGATAAGCGTTTCAAGAATCTTTTGTATGTATAATAATAATGCTTATTTTATTTCCCACCTATAAATACACCCACGATATATTACTTAATCCCTGCAAAATGGCGCTCGTGCCCATCTTTCACACCCCTCTAAACTACTACCAACCATTTTATGGCCACGAAGGTGCTATGGAGGCAACACACCCACGTTTTCTTTCTCCATTTCCCACCAATCATTATAACCATCACCAGCATGATGCTAATAATGGATTCATGGCGAATTCGAGGATTGAATGGAGGGAAGGTCCGGAAGCATATTTCATCAGGAGTGAACTTCCTGGGATGAGGAGAGACGATGTGAAGGTAACGATAGAAGATAAAAAACTGTTAAAGATATCCGGTGTTAGAAAAATGGAATATAAGGAGAATGCCAATAATTATGTCCATGTTGAAAAGAGTGGAGGAAAGTTCGTGACTGCTTTTGTCCTCCCTCAAAATGCTACTGTTTGTGTTGATCATGTCAAGACAACAATGGAAAATGGAGTTCTTAATGTCACTCTCCCAAAGAGAATTTAAAACTATCATGCCAGACCAAAACAAATTGTTCTCTGAAATTAAACACATAATTTCTCAACATCAGACGTCCCCCTACTATATATATATATATGCATGCATGCATGCATGTATGGATGGTACTAAATAAATATGCTAAATTATAAATTTTCCATGTATTATTGTAACTTCTCTTTCTATTTCCATATTTACTGAAATAAATCTTAGTTAAAAAATAATAATGTGCTTATTGGATTTGGATCCGAATAAGAGAATTTCGAGGGGCCCGATGTGGGGTGGTGTCGGGTCGGATTTTACAAGTGGGGCTAGGAGATAACCTTCAGGAAGAAGGAAAAGCGTACTTAACAGTTGTTCATGGCTTGCAAACAAGTAACAGGCACATTCCCTATATCAAACTAAAAGAAAACCGAATCACACTTTTCTCACGCGACTTTTGACGTGCGTAAAGCCACTCGCTCTTATTTTGACAATAAATAAAAAATATTAATTTTATTTATTTATTCTTACTCAAAATCTGTATTTCTAAAATAAAATTAACGAGTTAAGTTATATTTTACTTAAATAAAATATCGTATTAAAATATTTTTCGAGAATTTAAAGGAATTAGTTAAATATTTTTATTTAATTGAAATAAGTAGAATTTATTTTTAAAAAAGAAGAAAGGGGGTGCGTGCAGTTTAGACGCTGAAGTGAGAGTAAGAGAATATCAATCAGAATCCTTTTTTAGGACGGACAATGAAGATTTGAAACCTACATAAATTCTTCCATTTCCGAACAACATGTCATTATCAGAGTAACAGGACAGACATGGGTTTCAATGTTCTGCCAATACACCATAATAACATCACCGGCCATCCTCCGCCGCCGCCGCCGCCGCCGCCGCCGGGTGCAGCCACCCACATCCCTCACAGGCCATCGTCGTTGCTCACCCATATGACTTTCTACTGGGGAAAAGACACCCAAGTATTATTTTCGGGTTGGCCCGGTCATAATTCGGGGATGTATGCATTAGCTATAATCTTCGTCTTCTTCTTGGCTATAATTGTGGAGTTCCTTTCCAATATTAACATTGTGAAACGGAAACCCGAATCCAATCGGGCTGCCGCAGTCTTTTTCCAGATGGGAATCCATTCTATTAGGGCTGGGTTTGCATATTTAGTGATGTTGTCTGTAATGTCTTTCAACGGTATGATTTTCATTGCTGCAGTTGTGGGCCATGCATTTGGATATCTGTTTTTCGGAAATCCAATCTTTAAAAAAGGATCCAACATGTAATACGTTTTGGATTTTGTTCCAAATTTGTAAGCCAGTAATTTTGGGCTTTTCCGATTTATTCATTTTGCCAGTACAATAAAACATTGTGTTCATAAATTACAAAATCTATGGCTTTTAATGATTGCAATAAGGATGTTTTTGCTTGTATATCACTTATTCTTGATAGACAAAGAAAGATTTATGCAATTATATGGCTTAGAATATATGTTTACGCCATATAAGTTGATCATGATGAAAAACCATCATTACAAGAAGCCAAAATCAGCTATATATATATATATATGTGTGTGTGTGTATTTATCGCATAATAAGTTACGTACCCTAAATTAGTTGTGGATTCAAACTTCAGTAATCAATGATATCTGGTGCTGCTGAAAGGCCAAATGATCAAAGTTTCTGGAATTGGTATATGATGAGATTCTTTCCGGGATGGCCTAATAATCAAAGCACTTGCGATTATTGTTTTTCTCTGTTTCTGGTTTTCTTGCTTGCTTTCATAGCTGAATTTTGCTCTATTTAACCATCATCATGATCAGGCAACAAAAAGATTATTATTTGAAGGGCTTATTGAACCATGCGGGATTGCACGGGCTTAGGATGTTTCTGATTTACTTGTTGACTGTATCCATCATTACAACCGACTTCGTGTATTTCTTCTGGCTGTTGCCGAACACACTGCCGGAAACTTCACTACCAAACTGTACGAATATCATAATGTTCAATTCCAACTCCAACATGGGTTTGGAAGTTTAAAAGTGATAAAATAAATAATATAAATATTCTCTATTTATTTATTTTGTATTCAAATAATTAAATTTTTTTTTAAAATTTACAAACTTAATAAATAAATTTTTTTTATTATAATTAAAATAATTATCAATTAAAATATTAAATGTTTTATATTTTGCAGAGTTTATATTTTATATAAAAGATTATATAATTATTTTTAGTTTAAAACTTTATTTTTAATATAAAATATATATTCTAATGTAGTTATATGTATACTATCTATAGTACTTATAATTTTTTAAAAATATTTTAAAAAAATTTAAAACATTTTGAAGTATTTTAGAAATATAAATATTATTATTTATTCTTCACTTCTTGGAATTCAAAAATAAAAAAGAGAGATACTTAATATATTGTTTAATAATTACAATAACAATATTTTTGCTTCCATGTCACTTATTATTGAGAAATTCTTATTTTTCTAATTTATGTGAGACATGTGAAAAAATATGTGTTTGTGAATTAGTTTGGTAGAAGAGAGTATGAGTTTGCACAACACACAAAGGCAAAGGGAGAGAATGCTAAGTTTTATGGGTTCTGTACCTATATTAATCCAAATATAATTAATTATTTTAAAATATTTAACAATATAAAAATCATAAATGCCGTCTCCCTCACCTCCAGGCTCCAAACTCAAAATTACAGCGACGGATAGTGATGTCTTTTATTTCATGTTTTGGCTTTCTTGCCGGAAGAAGAGAAATGAACAAGACAACATAAGCAGACAAAGTCCTCGTTGATGGAGAAATATTCAAGATGATATTTTCAAATTACACTGTCTCTGTTTGTCCGTCATTCTTCTTATCCCTTTATTTATCATTGATTGTCTGGGGTCTCACTTCTATAGGTTTCAACAAGGGAGGTTGATCTGCACAGTTCTGAGAAAATATCCATGTCGATGCCCATGCCCATGCCAACTCCACCTGATTCCATGTACAATAATACCAATAATTCCAATGACATGAACGATATGGTGATGCACATGAGCCTTTTTTGGGGCAAAGATGTGATTGTTCTGTTTCAGGGATGGCCCGGTAACAGTCTTGGGATGTACATATTGGCAACAATTTTTGTGCTTTTTATGGCTTTTGTGGTTGAAGTCCTGTCAATTTCTCCATCATTTAAGCCCGGCAGATCTTGGAGCCCTCTGATTACCAGTTTGATTCATTCAGGTGCTTATGCTCTTCGAATGGCTCTTGCTTACATGGTCATGCTCTCCGTCATGACCTTCAACATTGGTATTTTTATAGCTGCCGTAGTTGGTCATACTGTCGGAAGATTTTTTGTCAAATATCGTTCATTTATAGTGGCTTCTCCAGCATCTCCAAATCTTTGAATATTTAATTCAACTATGCTGTCTATCTTTATTTGTTTTCCTCGGTATTTGCCTTTTTAGCTTATACTCGTGTTATGTTCTTCCAACTCAAGTATGCCTGGATCTGGCTAAACATAATAGCTCAAAAATGTATCAAACACTTATTGCTCCTCAAATTTCAGTACTATGGCTTTGCTCTAACTAACTAACTATTTCTGCGGGTCCAACCTTGCTGAAAAAGAGCGCTGCCAAACTTTCAGTTTACAGGGTAATTAGATGATAAATGTCCTATAAACATTTGAAGCTTCTTGGCAAAATAAATTAATAGAGCAAAATATTCTTTAGATGCCCTTACTATTGATTCTTATTGTGTTCGTGTTTCTATTATAATTAACTTGAGTTAACAACTATAGAGCTACATTCAGATTATTAAATATCAATAGGGAAGACAGTTTCCACAAAACAGTCAACTCGAGCAGCTCAATCGACATCTAACTGGATCAGAAATTCGATGCCCTAAACTCTGCAACCTTACAGCTCAGAGTATGGTACATCTATTGAGCCCCATGCTGGCAAAAAATCTTTTAGCTTTAGGCAGCAGCTGCGAGATAAAACCAGCAGGAACTGGAGCAGTCTCCTGATGCATATTTTCCTGGGGTCCAGGGGAATCATCTTGTTGATCATCATCAATCTCATTGCTTTCACTAGTAATTTCATCCCCATCATCTGCCGCAATCTCTCCAGGGTTCTTGTCGAAGAGTCCCTTAAATTGCTTACGGGCCCTCCTGTGGATTTCCTAAGTATAAACAAATAGGCAATTACAATTTCAGGAAAAGAAAACTACCAACATCGTTCACAATAGTTGTCCAACTGACCTGCTCCTCCCTTTTTACTTTAATTAGAGCAGCTTTTGCTGTAGGCTCAGAAGACTTGTCAATGCTCATCATCTGAAAAGATGCAAGACATGAGCAGATATAGAATATCCAGATCAATTGAGAACTCTACCAACAAAAAATAAATTGAGAATACCTTGTTAAAATCAGATCTTGCTTCCTCAAAATCTCCAGCTGCCATGTATGCCATTCCACGCCGGTAGAGTGCTTTTACATGAACAGGATTTGCATCCAACGCCTGATTATTCATTAATAATTGATGCACAAAAATTCAAGTCAAAAGTGTTCAGATTATTGAGCATCTTGCCCAAGTGACTCAGGTGTAAATGCATAATAAAATTACTTGTTTTATCTCTATCATCCCTTTTTTTTTTTCTTTTTTTGAGAACACTCATAACTAGTTACCAGTCAAGTTTTGTAGCATATGGATAGCAGACTTTCACGCAAGTAAAATGGGGAATTGAGCAGAGGAACCAGATTCACATTAGGATGAAGTTATTACCTTATTGCAGGTCTCTATGGACTTCCTGCATTCTCCCATCTTCAAAAGGCATGCAGCCACATTCAGGTGTAGCAAATTCTTCAGCCATATAAAAGAACCCATTATATTATAATAAGAAATAAAATTTCCATAAACATACAAAAGAATAACAAGAGGAGTGTCAAGAGGAGTGTCTGGATCTTCCTCCCCAAACAACAGAAGAAAATCAGATTATGTGAATCGACTTACTCTTGTATTTGAAAATTCTTTTCCCTCCTCATCATCTTGAGGATTAACGTGATTAAACTCTCTAAGCACCTGTAAAGTAACACCAGATGGTCAAGTACCATTATCAGTTGACTAGGATAAAATAATAACAGTAGGCTACATGAAAGATCGTGGGAAATCTGTAACTATCTATGTCCACCAAAAATTTATAAGACTTATGGGAATACTAGAACAAATGGATCACAATAGAGAGAATTTCTATAATTTCCCTTCTGAAATACCATGACAGTTGGATGCATGATGGAGAACTTAAATGCAGAAATGTTCAAAAGAATACTTTTCCTATAAAAACATAAAACCATGCTACCTTCGTGCTTTGGGGTATTAAGAAGTTTATGCAAACCACAGTAGCAACAATTTCTCTCAGATTGAAAACTAGTTATCAACATTTCTACTGAAAATGTAACAAACATAATTTCAAATGAAAAAGGTAGGAAGTTCCAAAGTTAAAATGCAAGACTATTCACTGTATCAACACAACAACGAAAAGTAACAGGTATCAAAACAAATATAAATGGTTGACAATGAAAAGTAGGTATCACATGCCTTCTCATATTTTGCCTTTGCAAGTTCAAATTTTCCTTCTTTGAAAAGCCTGTTTCCCTGAAAACAGACATAGCAGAATATATTTAGCTTCCTCATATTCAGATGTCTACTACAGCTAGAAAAACACCTGCCTAGGACACTTCACAAACTAGTTTGAAACATAGGGCTTTTCCTGCTGTCAGGTTTGAAACAAGAAATGCCAATGATACTTCATATTAAAATATGTGGTAACAAATATGAGTCTGTCTACTATTATTTGCATATAAATCACTCCTTTCACCACTCGTGGCCACCACGAATCATTAACAAAGGAAATCCAGTAAAATCTTAATTACGAATATTTAACATTTAACAGGAAGCATATTTTTCACCAGCCATGACCACCATAAGCCATTAGAAAAACACAACTTAAGGCTGTCAGAAACAGTATAGTTAAAAGCAGCATCTTTTGCATCACCAACAGCCACAAGTCACTAAGAAACACATTTGGTTAAGGCTTAATAAGAATACGCAAAAGGTAAAAGGCCACAAGAAGTTGGTCAACGATTTTTATGTTTTATGACCGTAGGATATACCGTGCCTTTTATCTTCTCAACATCATCCATTATTTCTCTGAAGTTAAAACCAGTCCAGTCCTGCAGAAAAATACTACTAACAATGAATTCTATCTCATGCAACAAGAAGAGACAAAATGGACAAGAATAAAGAGACATATTATAGTGATTACCTTTGCCATCTCAAAATCAAGAAGCTCAATCTCCCATTGAACATATGCACCACTAGGCACATTATCTGGTCTAATCATATTCATAGATAAGCGATATGGTCATGATAAATAATTGTAAGAGAAACAACAGGCTGAGAATAAATTACTAAGGCATTATGTTCTTACCATAAGGTCAGGGAGAACTACACAATTTCAGCCTTTTTATAATCAAAAGGAAAATGTAGTGTAGTTCATCCCAGGCCTCCCAGGTTATGGTGGAGTAATTTAGCTGTTAGCACTAAGTTTTCCCTTTAATAAATTGGAATCTACATGCATATTATAATTATAATGATAAGGGAAGTCCTATCCCACAATCAGCAAATAATTTCTAATCACCTCTCAAATTTGTCATAAGCATAATCAGGAGGGCAGGTGACAACAGCTAACTCCCCAGGCAACATCAAACGAACACACATTTCAAACCCTTCAGGAACCTGTTGGAAAACCAATAAGTTAATGGATTTTTAAAAACAGTAACAAGGATTAAACAATGTTATATCAGTTAATATCACATCCACACACAACGCAAAGAAACAAAGCAAGAAAAAGAAAAAAAAAATTCAATCAAGCACATCCAGATATTTCTTAATAGAAGTACAAAACATGAAATAGATTAATCATACTTTAAGCATGCAATGATGAAGTAAATTGACTCACAAGTCCTTCCCCTGATCTGAACTCTAAAGGCTGACCATCATTATTGACTTTTGTATCATAGAAGACTGTTTTTTCATCATTAAGAAGCATGCCCTTATAGTGAACACGTAGTTGGCTATCCTGAAGAGGGCAATCCATTGGAAATTCACCTAATTGCACACAAAACCAAGAAACATTCAGCCCAATTTTGCTATAAAAAAATAGTCGTAATCAACACATTTGAAAGATGAACCGATTGCTCATGCATTACATGGTATACCATGATCAGTACATAGTTAAAGAGACTTGAACAAAAATAGGAAGGAAAACAGTAAAAAATATAGAATTTGGACTTAAAAGATAGGAAGAAAATAACACGTCTTCATAAATTTGTATGGTGAAAGGCACTCTTAAGCACATAAAATATGGCTGCTTATTGAATAACAGAATGAGATAACCAACTGTATGTCAAAGTATGCATACATATAAAAATATTGTTGCCAAGTCCTGAAATTAATGATAGTATTACCTCTGTCCAAAATTGAACATCCACTACTGACTAAGTAGGATAATGAAGAAGATTCTTCAAGTATAAGTATGTTATCATATTATTCATATTATTAATGTAATTAGTTGTAAACACTACACATGGTAGCTGGATATATAGCCTCAAGTTAAGGAAGCAATTGGTGGGATTTCTAAATGGAGAATACTTTATATTGAAAAAGGTGGATGTCCAATTTTGTACAAAAAACACTAGAAATACAAACATCCAAATTTGGAAAAATGAGTAACTTTGAAAAGTGATAAAGACAAAGCCACCTCTTCCATCACGAATTCGCCGCTTCATTAGACGTCCATCTCCAAGTACATCACGAACCTGTCAATGTAAAACTTATAAAAAAATTTGAGAGTAGGAAAATTCATGAAGTGTCTAGCTGAAAGGATATAATGTCCAAAAGGCTTTAAGGTGAACCAAAAAGCTATAACAACCTATTAACTGGCACCAAGAAATACTCATCTCAGGTGTGCCTTACATAAATAGCAATACATACTCATAAAAATCCATATCAGTTAAACTTTCTCCAACAAGGAAAGTCATCCTCTTTTCACTTTGAGAAGAAGAAAGAATTATCAAGAGAACAAGGATAGAAAAAACTCACTGTTTTTAAAAAATCACAGATACCTTACAGAAAGTTTGCAGCCATTAAAGTATCTACATAAGATTGCAATGCACATTTTCAATGGACAAGCAAGTAAATAAATCAAAGAGACTCTATCCCCCTATAAATTTTTACCTGAATAAAATGGATGAGCTCCACCTCAAAGTGAACTTCCTCGATGCCTTTTACAGCAGGGAGTAGTTGAGACTCAGTGAGATATTGACTTGTAACATAGATCACCGCCTTCTCTCTGCGTGACATAGTTCCCATTCCCATTTCAAGACCCTTAGGTACCTAATAAAGAGATAAAGCAAGTTACTAAGAATATGTTTGTAAATTAAAAATGAAAGGGGAAAAGAAACAAAAAAATACAAAAAGAAAACAGCAGTAAAGACACTCTAGGACTTTTTATCTTACAATGCAAGATATACCAGAGCATCAGCGTCATGAGAAGAAAGAAAAGCGTTATGTGAAGAAAGAAAAGCAAAGGCAATAGACCTAAATGTCACTTAAAGAAAAGCATGGCAGAATGCACAATTTTGAAAAGAAGAAAACTGATTGAATGACTGGAGCATAATAGTCGAAATCACAAGCATGAATCTCAATACATATATATATATATATATATGTGTGTGTGTGTGTGTGTGTGTAATCAAAGGCAGGAAAATTACCTCTGAGTTTCCAAAAGTAAAGAAAAGGGGTTCTTTAGCATGTTCCATGAGAACTTTTCCATCCCCTGACTTTGCCATAACCCTGAAACCCAAAACACAAAATGGCAGAAGTATTAATCTATCTCAAATATCCTTTTGACATGAAGTTTCCATTTCCTAAATATAGATATAGTCATCAGTGACCATAAAGGAAAACAAACTATGAACCAGTTTCTACCAAGCTTTAACTTCATAAGGCTCCCTGGGCGATTCCCAGCCCTGTCCTTCTTCTATTACCTGTTGAGAAAAATGGAGTAACAATGAGGAAATGCTGCCTAAGAAGATGCCAAAAATCAAAATCAGTGTAATCGTTTGAGCTTATTACTGCCATCTATCCACACAAGGGTGCATTCACTACCAAAATAATTTCAACAAGGTGATCTTTTGATAACTTATTTAGGCAGATTAAAAGGGTGGTCAACCGAGCACTTCCACCGATCAGCGTTTTCTTGACATTCATTTATCATATATATTTTCAGAAAAGCAGTAGGTCTATGGGCAAGTACTTGGTTGCTCAATAATCCCTTTTCAGCATTTTATATTAAAAGTGTTTGAAAAGTTGTAGATTTCTACATCACTTACAATTTTTATTTCTCAATGGCCCAGAAGTATGTACATACATATATAAACTAGCATACTATGTGTGGGTTTTAGGGGGGAAATAAATAAATAAATCGTGCAGGGGAAGCTGTAAGCATACTTAGAACAGAATAAAACTCAATTACATGTTTTATTCTACCCCTAAAGAAAAGGCAAGAAAAACCTATGCATCAATGCAGTAACTGTTGACTCACTTTACCTTCTTCACAACTCCCAGATCTTCACTGATGACCTGAATAAACCAAGAAATTTCAAAAATAAATTTAGCAAAAATTTGTACTAGAAAGTACAAAAATCTACAAGAAAATATAAAACTGTAAACAACAATATGGAGGAAAAAATTTACAAAAGAAATATTGCAAAAATCTTCTCTTAGGATTTCTCATTTGTTAGAAGCAGGAAATGATATAAGAACCAAAAGAAAGAATAAAATGCCTATTTTACAGCTATTAAAAGGAAAACCAACTATGTTAATCAGAGAGCACATAACATGCTCAGTTATGGATAAAAGAATGATTGCCCATCCTAAGCCGTCTTGTCTTATCAAGTACTTAGAAAATACTACCAGAATGTGTTCATTTAAATATCTTCCCCACAGGATATCTACCACATAGTTACCCCCGTAGGTGTTGAAGAGTTTAGAAAATAAATCTCAAACATGTCAAAGGGTGCACAATAGTGTTTGCTGGTATTAGAGACAATTATTAGTGAATCATTGCTAATCAAACATCTTGCCTTGGCTTTAGCAAAATCTATCAGCTCTATCTCAAAATGAAGCTCATCATCCTTTGGAAATCCATCAGCAACTGAAACAGGACAATCCGCCTCGCCATAGTGCATTTCAGACTTCATCTTGAACTGAGATCCATAAAGTAGAACATTGTTAATCATCAGAATTTATCAAGAAAAGTTATTACAACCTTAGCCTTCGCATGTGGCATTCAGATGATGTGTGAGACCATGAATTGGGAGCATGATTAGAGTCTGAAGCAAATTACAATATCAAATATCGCAGCTGGTGAAACAGATTGCTAAATTAATATGTTGAAATTTTACTACTTAACCTATATAAACATACAAGTCTTTTCCTTTCTTTTTCAACAATGAGAATGCAAGTTGGAGAAGTACCTAAAACAGAAAATGGAAAGTCAGTTATCTTTCCTTATATGTGAGCCCTTTTAGCAGTCACGAGCCCTTTCTTACATTAGCTTAAAGTATGGCCATGCTTTAATGTTTACTGCCCCACTTAATATTATCAAAATCACCTTTGAGGAAATTATTTTATACAAAATAGCTAATCAAAGCCATAGTGAATAATAGAATGCCTTGATCTCAAGAGCCACAAGTATTAGTATTCAAACAAGTAAATGAAACAAGGTTGAGGTAATAACCATTGCAATTTCACCCTTCGGCATTGTTGGAATTCCTTCCACCAGCCCTAATATCATCTTGCTTTTGCCCAGAATATGCCGTATTGGTACACCCTTGCCTGTTCATATTGGAGTATGTGAAAGGTCTTCCAAGGCAGTGTGCACAGAAGAATTCTTCTTCCATAAAAGGTAACTTCAACATGCATGATTTTTAGGAAAATGTAAGCACTGTATATGAGAAGGAGCTGCCATAACTCCTCAGAACTGTAGTCGAACCGTTTCTTTCAGGTTTACTAAAGTGGTTAAATATACAAAAATGGAACAATTATAAGAAGTACCACAATTATATTTTTGAACCAATGAAGTGAAAGTAAATGCTTTGCTTTTTCAGTAACTGGCTTACATTTTTCATTTTAATATAATAGAATATAGATCTCTTGCTTACTTTTTATTTTTCACAACAGTATAAAACAAATAATGGACGGAATGGAAATTACCTCCAAATTCAAGTCGAGATGACTGAACAACAACTCCATCCAATGTGCGAATGGTGCAATGGTAAATGACCTGCAGGATTTAGTGCACATGATTTACTGACTCTTTATTCTACTATCAAAAATACGGTTCGGTAAAACTGATGCCGCGAAACTTGATTAATTAGCACCTTTACAGATATAGAAACACAAAAAATAGACAAATATACTTACCTGATCACCATCACTAGGTGTTAATTCTCCTCCTCCAGGCCTAATAACAGCCTTCATCAAACTTCCAGGAACAATCTTCAACTTCCTGCGTTTATGAAATCGCATAGAACAATAAACATCATAACTCCCTCTCTATACAGGCACATACAGGAATTGAATACATATTTTTGGGGGGAAAAAAACGTAGAGATTGACCAACCTTTTATCTTCTTCTGAGTTTTTCTTCTTGGTAGGTTTGAATTGTTGGTGAGCATCTTCATCTACGGCCATGGCAACTCTTTCTGGAAATTCCAAATCAGTATTACAATTTTTATTACTAGTGATAGAGCAATCAAATGAAAACCTAGAAGATTTACAGTAGAATAACAACTTACTTGTCGCGGTCTCACCGGCGAAGTAAGTAGTAGAGTGAAATGAGAAGATGGGAGGGGAGAAGTAGCTCAGTACAGTTGATTATTCAGTTGACCGAACCAGCTGATTCGGCTCAATTAGTTCCTCCTGTATTCCAGTTGTCTCAATATTTCTTTCTTTTTTCTTTTTTCTTTTTTCTTTTTTCTTTCTTTTTTCTCGCTGTATCTGAATGCAATCGGAAAATTCGCGTAAATAATCTCCAAATTATACTGTTTTTAACATTAAAATACAATTTTCAATTTGGGCTGCCATTGCACATAAAGAACATACTATGAAAATAGTGGGCCGGGTTGTGTATAAAAATAATAAATAATTTTTAAAAACCCAAGACACATAAAAATTCTCCCCTTTTACCAAAAAACAAAATTAAATAAATAAATAAACAAAGCTGTTGCCCTTGTCGTGTGGTTTCACTTGTTACAGGAGAATTAAATTATAATTTTAAAAATATTTTTCAATTGAAATGATATAATGGTATTATTTGAAAAAATAAGTAAGAAAATAAATCTATTACTCTCTCCATACAAATTAATTTTAATACTGTAACTTCCTTGGTGAAAAAAAAAAAAACCACTTAAGAGGCAGGCAGAATTGGTTAGTTGGTAAACAACCTTTTAAATTGTTCTAAAACCGTCCTACAATTTTCTATAAATTTTTTTAAGCTCTAAAAATATTTTAAAATATATAAAGTTGTTGATGGTTGACCCTTGTTCTTTAATTAGAGTGAAGATGTATTCCATCCCATATCACTTATTTTTTAGAAAGTGATTTTTTGTTTCTATTTATATAGTTTATAAAAAATATATAGAAATATACCTGTTTGTTTGAAAAATGTTTTCTTTTTCTATCAATGACTTTCTACTGTGGCATGAATTTAAATATTTGATTTACTATTTTTTTTTATTACAACAATTAATTTTTTTAAAAAGAAAATCTTACTCTGGCATGAATTTAAATGGTATTAGTTTTTGTTTAATATTTATACATTAAAAAACAATTTGCATCTTTTGATTGGATATTATGTAATTTTTAATAAAATTTACACTTAATTTAAAATAATAATAAAATTTATTTTTTGGATTAACATTAATATTATATATATATATATATATATATATTATATATATATAATATATATTTATTATAATAAAATTTCTGCTTAAGTTTGTAATATTAATAAAAAAAATTAATTATATGAAAAATATTAGCAAAAATATTGTTTTATGATTTTTATATATTTTGAAGCAAGAAAATGATACTATTAAATTGTTCAAATAAGATGATTCGACTCATTTAGGTTAAATTATAGTTTTTTTTTTTTTTGGTTTAACATTAACATGCATACATTGTGGTCTAATGTTAATTTATGGACAATTTTCAGTTTGGGCTGTGCTGTTAGACATAAACAAAATAATTTGATAATAGTGGGCCGAATTATATAATATAATAAAAAAATCAAATTACAAACCCAAGTTGGTAAAAGCGGGAACATGGATGAATAAACCGAGAGAGTGCAATCAAGGCCCAATTCATGATCTTAAATAAAATTAAGATTTATTACAACATGATTTGGAATAATGTTATTAAAAAAAAATTATAATTTTAATATTGACAACGACAAAACTTAAGAGGCAGGCAGGTTTGGTTAGTTGGTGAGCAACCTTTGAATTTGTTGTGAAGGGACGTAAAATAAAGGAATGTAAGCAGAATTTATTGTTTTAGCAAATATTTTTTAGAAGGTGGCAAATGGCAGAAGATAAAATGGTCGAACAACTATTGACTCTGATCTTAACTACTTGTACAGTTGTGTTAGCTTGATGGGCGGCTCCTGTCATTATCCTTAATTTTGTAGGAGTTTATTTAATCCATTACAATACGGAAGTAACAAATTTGGGTGAAATCAATAAATGTGATGTTTTAAATTAAAATTAATTCAAAAGTAACAATTAATACGTGTAATAAATAAAAAAGTAGGAGAATGGGGCAATAAAAAAGTAAATGGTATTTAATAATAAGAGAGGAAGGAATGATTGTGCCTGCGGATCCTAATGATTATTAACATGAAGCTGGTGATGGTAATCAATTTTACATCCACAATTGACAGAGAGAATGTAATTGGGGTACGCTGGAAAAGCTGCAAACAATTCCGCCGGTAACACATCCGTTTGTCCGTTTTATGGTAGCCCATTATTTTAGACCTACTACCTAGTTTAACCCGTATATTAAGATGAAGTAACGACATAAAACTAAAATAACTAACCGATGATAATTATTGGGTTGCTGCTATGAAAACGTGACCACATTATCTAAAGCAGAAACTAACAGGATCGTCATTGGAATAGAAGTGGAAAGAACAAGTCAAAGTTCACACAAACAAACAAATAGAGTGTAGTGTCACGGCCACACAGTTCACCGAATTATTTTTTATCGTCTCCATTCCACACCGGAAGAAATCCCCCTTGTTACTTTATTTTTTATTTATTTTTTTGTATTTTTAATGTTGAGGGGAAACTAAATGGAGAGGTGCATTGAACATGACACAAGGAGAAAACCCAAGTCAAACCGTATCTAATCCCCAGAAGAAGCATAGGCTGTCCACATGGTCTGGGAAACCTTATTTTCTATTTTTTTTCTTTTTTGGGGATGAGGAGGGAGGGTTTCCACCGAGAGTAAGCAAATGCAAAAGGTAACAGAAGAAGAGGGAACGCGTCTAGGCTTGGTTTTCAAAAGTGATAGGTACATGACAAAAAAGCAGAGTAGTGACAATGCATGTGGAAATGCATACTTAGTCAATACATTTCTGACTCTCCACATACTTAACTGAAACCATACTCCAGCTGTATATTGTATGGTCCAAAAGTAAAAGAACAAATCCAAACTTGTTTTTTCTTTTCTCAAAATTAAAAAGAATCACTCAAAAAAAACCTTGAATAATATTGTTATTAATAATAATAATAATAATAATAATTAAGGTGGTGGATGGATGGACTGATACAACATCTCCTTACAAACAAACAATTTTTTTTTTCCAGTCAAGAGATTTGTATCAAAAAACCAAACAAACACCAAATGGCTTAATAAAAAGCAGCTTTTATCAAAACTATATGGAGAGAGAGAAATACAAGTAGTAGGGCTGAAATTACAACCAAAACATAACCCAACCCCATATCTTTTTTTTTCCAGTCTTTAACAACCTTTCCTAAGCTACTACCACTAACTATTGCAAAACTATATTATTAGTAAATATTGAGAACAACCAAAAAAGATCCAAGTACTGAAATCATCCCCTTTCTTCCACCACTTCCTTCAACCTCCACACAAACCAACATTAGAAATATAAAATAGGACCACAGTAGTAGTTCCAATCCATTCTTTTACTGAGACAATTTCCCCTCTCCATGTCTCCAGCCTGGGACTCCCAATTTATTTATTTTTCTTCCCTCCAAATACTTTACTAATAACTAAGACAAAAGAAACATTTCCATCAAATACCTATAAAAACCCCTACACTACTAGTATTACTACTAAATAATAATAATTCATGGTCAAATCCCTCTTCATCTTTTTTTTTTTAACTTGCTGTATTTCACTATAACTAAAAATAAAACTTTCCTAAATCACACTACTACCCCAACCCAAAACCTAGGCAAAAACAAACTACCCCCTTTTTTTTCCTATTCTTCTAAAAATCCTTCAAACTCCTTTCGCTACTCCTAAACAAATTCTGTCAAACTTGAATCATCATCGATTCAGTAAGTCCACTCCGGAGGAAGTCGAACCTCCGGGCTATTCACTGGTTGTGGCCTCAACACAGCGCGCTTTTGTTGAGCTTGAGGTACCATCATCACGTTTCTATGTTTCCCGGTGGAATAATCTGCACGTTTTCCGACAACAGAGACTCAGTAGAATTTCATAATCGAAACAACAATAATAATAACATTATTAACATTTTCAAAAGGGATGTCGTGGTCTAGTACCATGATCAGGATCGAAATTTCCGTTATATCTGTTAGGCACTTGAGAGTCCGCCGCTCCTAAGTTCAAATTCAGGGCTTGGACCACCCTGTCTGGCAGTAAAACCGTCGAACACCCTATAATATACCAAACAAAATTCGGATCAGAGCACTATATGTGCCGAGATGATTCTTCTACAAGAGCAATTTTAAATTATTTAATCAAGAAACAGAGCATAAGACTGCAAAATAGAACAGATCTGGTCACAGAACACGTCAGTTACTCTCGGACAACTACACGCACACACCCCATGTGAACAGCAACAAAAGTGAAAGCAAAAAGACATTTATTAATTATTCTGGATTTGTCATCACCCAATTTCTACCTCCAGATTAATTGTGCCAAATAGAGTAACATTTAAAATTAATTATCCACAGCGTTTAAGATTTGAATGATGAGAGAGAAAAGTTACCAGGCTTCTTGCGAGTTTCAGTTGGGGCCCCAAATCTTCTAGGTAAGAAAACACCGGTTCCAGCACATTCTCTTTTGGAGACAGGATTACCGAGGAATACGGCCCTCATGCCCGAGCCAGGCTGAGGCTGCAACTGCTGCCGTTGAGACTGTTCTAAAGTCGGCCAAGCAGTCAGTGGAAAAGCAGGTTTAGCAATTCTCTGCCTATTTTGCAACATTTGTTGATTGTTGCATAGCTGATGCTTTTGCGGTCCCCAAACGGGAGTTCCATGTTGTTTCATCAACTGCTGTTGCTTTAAATGCTCAAACTGCGGAAGGTAAAATAAGCAAAATAAGATTTGGAGCCAAAAAGTGTAAACAGAGTTGAATTTCATAGCTGCAAATGATGAAAACGCCGTCTCTGGTTATCTAACCTGCAAGGCTTTCAAATGCTGATAAGGAGGATGAGGCTGGCTGGGTTGGAAACCGGGATTTGGGGAAGGGGTTTTACGGGGAACACTGATGGGGGCAGGCTTTCTAGGAGCATACAGTCCGTTGTTCTTAGAGTGAAAGCCGGCTCCAGTTTCAGACATTCTCATTCTGGCTACCTCCCCTGCAGCTGCATAAAGCAGATCCCAAGCACCGTCAGTTCTGCTAGCCTCGGGTGGAGAAGCCACCCTGGAGGGACCGTTTGGGCTGCCACGGCTGGAGCCCTGGTTGCAGTCGCAACCACCCAGAACACTGCAAAGCGTTGATTGCGGCGAACCGGACAAACTCCACCCCTGAGATATTTTTAAAAGCAAAAGAAAAGAAAACGCAAGAAAAAATGCCTCAAGTTAGTGAAACTATACGAGTATAAAAAAAAAGCATGAAAAAACGGAGAAAAGAAGTCCCCAAACCACCTTTCTGTTTTCATAGGCTAAACCAGAGTCTAGAAGAGTTGAGCGGGACATTTTGCGGGTCAACTCAGTGATATAGTCCTCTTCATCACTCTCAGTCTCCGTCGAACCATCAACAGGTGAACTCAGATCAGAGTTGGGCCCAAAACCGTAGAACCCAGACGAATAGCCGCGCTGATAGTCTCCGCCGAAACCCAAACCATTTCTTCCATCGTTCCTATGACCCTTCAACTCCGTAAAGAGGTCGTCGTCATCGTTCAAAAACTGAGGTGGTAACCAGAACTCGCAGTCGTCGGAATCCTTAGCCATTTAACTTCTCTTACCCAGAATGATTTCCTTTACTTCCTTTAAATAGAGGAAAAGATTTAATCCAAAGATGTTTGGAGAGATGCACACAAATGTCTAAGGCTCTGAAAAAGGGGATTGAAATGGAGAAGGAAGAGGAGGATGTTGCGGCGTCTTTAAGGTTTAATAATAATAGCGACTGGAACTTTTTTTCTCCTAGGAGTGGAGTCTCAACTTTCAAGGGCCCAAATTCAAATAAATAGAAAAAGAAAAAAGAAAAATCTCGCTTTGTAAAATAGAGGGAAATTGAGAAGAGAAGCAATAGGCGTGAAGAGAGGGAGAGAGAATAATGGATGGTGGCTGGTTTATATGCACAAAAAAAAAATTGGGTCGAGGAATCAATCGAGTTGGCTTGGCTTGGCTTGGCTTGGCTTGTAACCCTAAGCATTGATGAGGTAGAACTAGAAATAAACCGCGTAGGAGAGAGTGAGAACACGCGCAAACTGAAGCAAATAGAAAAAAGGAAAATATTGCAGAGTTGTAGCCAGGTAAGATAAAAGATTTTAGAGGTTGAAGGAGGAGGAGAGGTGGGACTGACTCTACCCGGACTGGATTTTTTTTATTTAATTGTTTTTTTTTTTAAAATGTAATGGGTCATGATGATGGGGTCCATATCTGACAGAGGTCACTCCTCTTGCATGTGAGGCTCTGTGTGGGGTCCATCTAATAGCTTTTATTATTAATATTTTTTGGAGTTAATTTAATTTATTAAAAAAATATCTAATACTGAGTATAGTGGTTAAAAAAATTAAAAAATGGGGAGAAAAATTGCACTGAAAAGTCGGAATAGCTATAGAACGTGTTGGCGCCTTTCTGATTCGTGAATACAGTGGTGGCTGCGTAAGCAGACATTTGTCCATATCTTCTCCACGTGGCAATCATGCTTTGCATCTAAGTAATCAAGTCGAAAGAAAAAGGGAAAAATAATAGAATGCTTTTAATATTTTTAGTTTTTGGTCCAAAAATTTTATTTAAGGAAATAAATCGAGTGAAAGACATTTTTAATCCTCTTTTATTTCTTGGATTGACTAAACTGCCCCTTCGTGCAGTCGGAGGCGGGGAGAGAGGATTTGTGGGGTTAAAAGGGCGCAAAGGGCTGAGGTACACAACTACTAATATACATTACTATGTGAATTTTCTTTTCTTTTTTTTTTGTGGGGGAGAGATGGAGGGGATTTGGTTTTTGATTGAATAGGGTACAGAAAATAGGTTCAGGTAAAGGCTGTGACAGAATCTGTCTGCAGAAGATTTCTTTTCGGCAGAGAGAAATGGAATTGGCAATCCCACGGTTTAAAGTTGTCTGATGCGTCTTTGTTTTTTTACGTGACCTCTCCTAATTGTACAAATCCTTTTTAGAACATACTTTTTTTCTTTTTTTTTTGGGTTCTCATTTCTACCCTTGAAAAACTTTTTTTTGAAAAAATTATTTGGCGCAAATTAAGAGTTGGAAAATTGTAAATCCCACTAATCATTGTGGAAACATTCCCTAATCAAAGGTATCCCATGGACAAGACATGCTGCCCCGTACTGTTGTGTTTATTAATCACAAAATTATATACATTATTAGACCGATTGAGTTTGACATTTTCTTTTTTCTTTAAAAAAAAAATATTTTTTTAGAGAGAGAGAGAAAATAAAAAATTACAAGGACATCATTAACTGCGTTACTGCAGTTGGCAGTGAAATGTTTTCTCGAGTATCAGATTTTCAGCAAACAACACACTTATTTATTATTTACTGTTTCCGTTTTAACTTTTCAATTTTTCCTCTTTTGGTAAGAGTTGTTTCTCAATATATACATATATATATATATATATATATATAATATATAATATATATATGATATGATGTATCACCTATTTTTTATTTTTTAAAAAAAGTTAAATAAAAAATTGAAAATAATAAGGTAATCGTGCCGGTTTTAATGCAGGCAAACATCCAGATCTACTGCAAAAATGTTGCAAAGCACTAATCAGACAAAAGGAATACTAATATAATCCTAAACGAAATAATAATAATAAAAAGATAATCTCGATCATAATCGGCATCTTCTTTGTGTAAAACTCGGTTCAAAATTATAAAATTCTATCCTTAATTTTGCGAAATGGGTTCCGGTTCGGTTGTAACATAAGGACAAAACCGTGTTTGGAGAAGAAACATAAAATCTCCCCATATATGGGTGTTTTTTTTTTTTCTATTCTTAAAAAAATCACACCGTCGCTATCCAAAAAAACCAAAACGGTGCTCAAGCGTTTTTTTGAGAGCGCACGACGCGTTCATATTCTTCTTAATTCCTTTTGCTTTCTGACTTGTGTCGTTTACAAGTTGCGTATTCTCTGGATTACTCTCCGCGAAATTCCCTCCTCTTATTTTTTTATTCATTTTCCCTCCCCGTTAATATTATTATTAGAGAATTCAGCCGTGGCTCCAACCCGTAATATAATGGAGTTGGCATATTTAAAAATAAATAATTAGTAAGAAATGAAATTTGTTTAAAAAAAAAAAAAAAGGTTAAAATGTGGGGGATGAATCATTTTTACCTTGATCTGACGTGGCAAGGTAAAAAATAATAGGAACAGCTGCATCCATCTGCGAAACACTGCAAAGCTGCAAAATGATGCCTAACTGTAGCAGTCAAACTACCCTTCCGTTCGACAATTAACGTCCGTCCCTTTTCCCCCATTACTATAAAACAACTGGGTGTCCTTATCCGTCTCCCTGTTGCGAGCACTGCCGGCGTTAGACGGCGCGCTTCTTTCGCGCCTTTTCTCGTGGACATGACAACGCCTCTAAGATGGATTTAATTAAAACGTAGACGTACGTATGTATTTTGTATCCCAAAAATATATTAAAAAAACAGAGAAAGAAACCTCAAAGCAGTGGGGACGAGACGCGATTACCTGCGGCCTGGACGGGGACAATACAGAGGACTGCAATTTGGATAAATAGTTAATAAAATAAAATAATAAATTTGGAAAATGGACAAATTTATACGAATATTTTTTTTCCTTTTTTCTTTTTAATTAGGTTTATTTGTCGTGAAAGCCACAGTACCATTATTTATTTTTAGTTTTTTTTCTGAGAAATTTCGGGTTGATATTATATTTATATAAGTCAAAAGCAATATCTCCGAAAAGCAGCTAAGATGTGAACAGAAAAGAAAAAAGACAATATATACAGCGTTGAGGCTTTTCATGTACCTATTTTTTATTATATTTAAAATTTAGAATAAAGTAAAAAAAAAAAAAAAAATAGAAAATATCAATAGTAGGGTTAAAGAAATGGAGGGGGGGCATTTAAAAATGTCACGCTTAAGATGCAAGTTTTCATTAAGGTTTTGATTGCGGGACGAGTGCGCGGTGCATGAAACCATTTACTTTCTCATCTATCTTATCTGTTCCCACCATGAGGAGCCCAGAAAAATGAACTTTTCTTAGATTTTAAAAATAAATAAAAAGATATCAAAGCTTTGCTTCTTAATTCCGTAATCGAATCCTATTTGGGCGCCGAAAGATAGATGTTTTCAATTACGAAAAAATAATAATAATAAAAGACGTTGTTTCCACCCAATAAGTCTCTATTGGCATCTATTAATATGCATAATTATGATGAGCTATGACTATTATGTTTTAAAAATAATAATATATTTAGTACTGGAATGCTAATTTTCCATGGTTGTTCTATTTGAGTGGAAGAAGTTAATTCCCATCTCTATGTCTTTAGTGAATTGAATGGACTGCCTGATCTAAAATGGGAAGGAAATTAATTGTATGCCCATCCAACCCTCAGTCTCAGATTTGAATCATTACTGTTGCTGACATTAACAAGTTTGAATCTACCTTCCTCGTTTCTATTTTTAGTAACCTTTTCAATTTGGGACCGCTCATTCTTGTCAATTCATAGCCAATCTAAAATTAAATATTTATTCAAATTAATTCCATATAAAATACATAATTAATTAAATATAAACCATAAATTATAATATATTTTTAAGAAAATTAATTCCAGTTATTAAAAATCACATGATTATAGATCCATGAGTATGCTAGTAATTTTTTATATTATTATTTTAACTCAAAATTTGCGTTTTAAGAAAAATCAATAGTGACAAACACTACATTGATTCCCCTACTAGTTGATGATATACATATAACACTTTTCAGATAGGACTCAGCTCCAACTCTGAATCGAATTGATCAGTATTATCATATATATATATATATATATATATATATATATATTATGAAAAGAAAAATTCTGATGATAAAAGTCAGAGAAGACTATTAGTAACGTGACAACCTAATAATTTAACGAACATGGTGTTATTTTTATGTTTAATAATCGATGCGGTGAGTGGATTCCAGATGTTAGTGGGTCTGTACGTACTTCATTGCGAGAAATGGGTCAGAAATTATGAGCATTTTATGCAGCAATTACCTTTTTTACTAGTCACTCTATTTTTCTTTATTTATTCTCTCCATCCCCCACCCAAAAAAAAAAAGAATTCAAAGATTGCTTATATTTCACTCTCTAAATAATTTTTTCTTTTTCTTCCAGAGGGACCCTTGCTCTCCATTAGGACAACATTTCATTATTATTTGTTGCTGTTTCCATTAATTTATCTTCCAAATTTGATTTCTTGCTTAACTATATAAACATAAAAGAATTAATTAATTAAGTTTCTCAGTCAGTTAGTTAGATCCATCCACAAACACCACTGACTGGCACCCAAATCTGAAACTAAAAAATAAAAAAGACGATGGATCACGAGAAACTGATCAAAATCTAATTCGTATCTCTCTCTATTCCAGGTGCTGCTGCGTCATTGTACCAAAATAAGTCCCTCAAATCACATGGCTACAGGAATTTTCGTTTTTTATTTCCGGGTTTTAAATGGTATAAATAAACAACCTTCCATCAAGCTCTCTGAATCAACGAACAGCATTGCATGCACCCACCAACCATCACTTTGATGATCTCAAAGCCAAGATTAAAGGCTTAAAGTCTGTCTATATATATATATCCGATCATTTCCGTCACTTCAGAAACAGCAACCGTTAAATTGAAAATTAATGCTTAATTAATTAAGACAATAACTTGTTAATCCTAATCCAATGAATGATTATCCCACGTTGTCTCCCTCAAAAATGAATGTCGTTAATTTTGGGAGACAGTCGTCCACATGCTTTACATAAAAGATCTAAAGATCTAACAATTTCTTTCTTTTAAATCTTCGGGAGGGGAATGAATGTTGGGAAATTTATTTTATTTATTTTTTAACTAATTATATATAATTGCTTTATCTTTACTTTATGTCTTCTCGGCAAGACGGCAAGGTCCACAACCCATATGCATATGCACTCGATTCCCAACAGGAGTGAACCATCACCAGCACAATAGCACAAGTCAAAGTGGACGGGAAAACAGAACAAAAAAAAAAAAAAAAAAAAATCATCCTTCTACATCCGATCCATGACGTGCCACGTGGCGATCTGTCCTTTCCTGCATACGATATTTTTTATTGTCAGCAAAATATCTCAGTTAGTTGAACATACACCACCGTCATAATATATATATTTCGTTTCCACAAATTAAAAATTTTCACCATTTTTTTAAAATAAATATTTATTTCTTTGCAAACCTCAAAAATTAAAAAAATATATATAAAAAATGGAACCGGAATAAATAAGGAAGTAAAAGAAATATTTACAAATTTCTTTTGTAAGATTCTGTTTAGAATGTAATTAATAAATTTATAGTTGTTTTTTCCCCCAAAAAAGACGGCGCATAATGTTCGCGGGAAAACAGAAAAGATTGGGCCGGAAATAGATCAAATCACATCTAATAGGAAAGAATTAAGCGACAAAGATCAATAGTTTCAAAATAAAGAGAAGGAAAATAAATTAAAAAAAGAAAAAAAGAAAAAAAGAAAAAGGGAAAAAGAAGTAGACAAAGCGCTGGTATGGGAAAGTGGGAGAAGGAGAGGGGACATGTCGCCTTGATTAGCGTAAGCGGTTTTGGGGTTCTGAACGTTGTCGTTTTCCTCAATGACGGTGCCCAAATCGTTTTGCATTCCTAAGAGATTCCTTTCTACATAACTTTGACCATCTGTCTCCCACCGCTGCCGTTTCTTTTTCTAACTAACGCCCCTATTTTTATTTACTTTTTTGCGAGCGGTGATGGATAAAAGTATTTTAAAAATGATTTACTTATTTCTTTTATTTTCTCTTTTCCGTATATATATATATATGTTTTTTTTTTATAATGGGCCTGGACTTTCTTTTCTAGAATTTAGTTTCTCGGGCTTTTAACATTTTTATGCCATGATAAATCAAATAGTTGGGCCTCATTTTGTTTTTTACTGGACCAATACATGTTATTTTGTAATAATGAATTCTTTAAAAAAAAGTAAAACCCATAACTTTTTGTTGCTATTATTATTAAAGTCACTATAATACCTACCAACTGGAGTAATAAAATAACGCAGTTTCCAGTTTAAACAAAATGCTTAGGCTGCCTAGGCCTTTGGTGAATTGGTTAAAAATTCAATGATTAGAATGCCATCAAACACAAATAGGCCGAAAGAAACAAGAAATTAACTATAAAAGGAGGCGCCTTTTTTTAGATTGGGCTTATCTGGATGGATTCAATTATGTGGAATGGTTAAAAAGTCTAATGCAGTTTATTATTGAAATGCTTAATTCCTAAAGAAGTAGAAAATTCTAAAACAAATAAATAAATATAGTCAAAATTTTTTTTCTTGTTTTATAGATTTCTGCTAACTGGTAGTGGTAAGTGTCCGAATAATTTTCACCTAATAAAGTTGAAATCCCTCACGTTTTGGTTGAATTACTGGTTTATTTATTATTGAATGTTGGTTAGGTTTGTCTACATTCTTATCCGGGATTATATCCGTTATATTTTTCGTTCATTACTTTTTCAATTTGGATGGGCATGTTTTGATATCGACAAACGAAACTTCCTCTTTCCTTTCTTTCTCATTTTTATTATTATTTAAAAAAAATCAATTAATTATTAAAATTGTAAAGTGAATCAAAATTAAACTTAAAAAATTCTCCAGAATTTGAATTTGGGTTTTGGAAAAGATTAGAAAAGAGAGAAAGAAATGGCAGATGAGGAATCTAAGACGTGGGTGACAACGCGTATTGCGTGTTCCTGTTGAAAAAATACTACTTAAACTCTCATTCTGTCGCGTCCTGTTTTGGCATCTGAAACTGATTTGTCAGTCACACGCAACAGCTTGCTTTTACTCTATTCATAGTTTTGGTGCAAATTAAACTTGTAGTATATTTTTCATCAGAACAAAGAAGGTTGTAGGAATCAGAGGAAAACAATGGCGAAGGACAGGAAGATAGGTGTAGCAATGGATTTCTCTAAGAGCAGTAAGATGGCTTTGAAATGGGCTATTGAAAACTTGGCTGATAAGGGCGATACATTCTATATCCTCCATATCAAGCATAAATCTCACAATGAGTCCCGTGATAAGCTCTGGTCCAAATCCGGATCACGTATGTGCTTCTCTTCATCCTTTTCCTCCTTTTTAGCACGATTTCTGGATGTTTCTAATACGTTTTCCTGGGATTTATCTTGTTTTATTATTGTAGCTCTCATTCCTTTGGTTGAATTCCGTGAACCGGAGGTGATGAAAAAGTACGATGTTGAGACAGATATGGAGCTCCTCGACATGCTTGATACAGCTTCAAGGCAGAAAGAGGTAATTAATCCATTTCTTCTCTTAAATAAATTTGAGTTATTCCTTACTTTTTCTGTTTTCGATTGGTCATTTTGAACGCCACTTATACTTGAGAGATTTTCTTTTGTACAAATTTTGGTTGATTCCATTGGTTGTTTTTGATGATTCAATATTACGTATAGATAACTATAATTATCAAACTATATTGGGGAGATGCCAGAGAAAAGCTCTGCGAGTCGATTGAAGAGCTTAAGCTGGATTCCTTGGTTATGGGTAGCAGGGGACTTGGCACAATTCAAAGGTATTTTCAGAATTACTGCATTTTTCTTTGCTTTATTTGTTTTACTGTAATTCACCCTTTAGTTCTGATTCTTTGGTTTGGACTGGTTATTGATGATGAAACAGAATAATACTGGGAAGCGTGACTAACTATGTGATCACAAGTGCAACCTGTCCAGTGACGGTGGTGAAGGATCCTGATTTTCACAAGCACTGATTGATGTTTTCAAAAAGGAAGAAAGGCCAATGGTGTTGGATAAAGTACTGTACTAATAAATTGGTTACATCCCTTGCGTTTACTTTTTCCCATGATGTTGTACTGATGATTGTGTCTGCCTTATCATCATCCTTTTCTTTTCATAATAAAATCAGAACGTCCTCAGTTATAGTGCTCATAATAATATTGTCTTTCACTAACCCAATATTCGTCCTGCATCTAAATATCAGTTTGCATTCTTCTTCTGTTTTTTTTTTTTTCTTTCTTTGATTTTTTCCCCCTGGTTTTATAATATCCCATAATTGTGGATCCGCTTTTGGTGCTGTAACCATATGGACTGCACCAAATGTTTGATGCTGTCAGAAATATGCGTGATTACATTACCGCCCACGAGAATAAAGTATAGTATACCACATGGCATTCCTTGTTTTTTTCTTTTAAAAAAATATATAGAATGGCGTAACATGGAGCAATGGGTTCATTCCACATATGCCGTACTTGATCTAATATTCACCAATTTCTTATAATTTGAGTTTATCTCCGTTTGAAATTAATTTTCTTGGTGGTTTCCTTTTCAAGGATTACAGGAAAACATTATTATTTCACTTGCAAAATCCAAAAAAAGAAAAAAGAAAAAGACAAGTTTATTTGATTCACTTGGTTTTGCTTTATTCAATATTACAAAACTCAGGAACTGAAACCGACCAGAGACGCGGAGAAGAGTTTCTAATTGGGAACAGTGGATGATAATATAGCCCTGAAACGATCACATAGCTTATCTTTAGGAGGAAGGCATTCCTTGATACTACTGCAACCGACAAACTCCTCAGCCCATTTCCATAACTTTGGATATTTTTCTTCCGCAAACAACTCCATTCCAGAAACTTCTTCCATGGCTTTAGTCCAGTAAGCTATCCCACTCCCAACAATGTCTACCATCCCAATTCTATTCCCTCCAAAGAATTTCTTATTCTTCAGTTCCTCTTCAAGAATTTTCAGTTTCTCCGAAGCTTCTTGCTTTCCTTTCTCTTGTTCCTCCCCTCTGGTTGCAAACGCTTTCCACAGTGCCATTCCCTAAACCATAAACCACCCCAAAAACAACCTTTTCAAAAAACAGAAAAATAAAAAGAAAAAGAGAGAGATTGATCATTGATCATGTTTGCATACCGTTTCATCAGTAAACTTCGCCCAGAAACGAGCCATGGCTCTTTCGTAAGGATCTTCCGGCAATAGTGGATTAGCCTTCCAAGTCTCTTCAATATACTCGAGAATTAAAATAGACTCTGGAACAGGTTTGCCGTTGTGCAGGAGAACAGGGACTTGCTTGTAAACAGGATTATACTTCAAAAGCAGTGGACTCTTGTTGTACAAATCCTCCTGTATGTATTCATATCGGATTCCCTTCAGTTTCAGTGCCATATCAATCCTGCCAGAAAACGGGCTCGACCAGTCACCCAACAACTTCACTTCCTCCTCCATAATCACCTTCTTTATGTATCTATCTAACCCCACTTCTTTCCTTTATATAGGCTCTTTCTTGCTTCTCAAATATTCAGAGATCGTTTACTTTTTTTCCATGTCTTTCGATTAATTTAATTTATATGATGTCCAACTGTTCCTTTTTTTTAAGGTAAAAATATACGTCAGGAGACATTAAAAAAAGAAAACAAACATATTCATATCCGAAAGGGCACCGAAGAGGTTACATTACATTACAAAGGTAAGATAAAATGGAAATGAAAAGAACTAAAAATTTATTCTGACCGGTGCTTTTTTTTTTTTTTTTTAAATTGAAAAGAAACATGTAAGATTCATGTGTTTGTTTATCTAAAACCCTCTGAAAGGGGAAATGAGGGATCTGAAACGTCGAACTAATTTCTCCTTGGGAGGAAGACATTGATTTACAGGGCTGGTGTGGACAAACAATTCAGACCATTCCCAGAGCCTTGGAAATTTGTCTTTAGTCAGCAAACCCAATCTTGCTTCATCTTGAAATGCTCTGAACCAGATGGCTATGAAATTAGCCATGACGTCCACCATTCCAATTCTATCTCCTCCGAAGAATTTCTTGTCCTTCAGTTCATCTTCCAGATATTGCAGCATCTCCGAACTCTCTTCCTTGCACATCTGTTGTACACTTCCTTTGGTCAGGCAGGCTTTCCACATTGGAGGGAAGCACTGATCAAACAAATCAAGAAACCCATGAGAACAAAACACACAAGATTTTTATAAATTATAATTTATAATATAACAGAAAGTTTTTGTTACCTTGTCATCAATAAACTTAACCCAGAAACGAGCCCTAGCTCTGTCATGAGGATCTTCGGGCAACATTGGATTATTCTTCCAAGTATCCTCAATATATTCAAGAATCACGGCAGATTCGGCGACGGGTTTCCCGTTGTGCACCAGAACAGGGACTTTCTGGAGAACCGGATTGTACCTGAGAACCTGGGGACTCTTATTGTACAAATCTTCCTCAAAATATTCATAAGGAACACCTTTAAGCTTCAAAGCAATCTCAATTCTGTTGCAATACGGGCTTCCCCAATAAGCAAACAATTTCACTGCACTACTTGCCGCCATCTCACTTTTTCCTTCTTCAATAGTTGTAATACTTCCTATGTTCTTCAGCAATGCGAATGTTTGTCTGATCATTTCCTTGTTCTTCTTATGTAGAGGGCAAACCGCTCCTCTTTTATTTTAAAATACATTAGCCTTTTTTTTAGAGTTTTTTTTTCTTTTTTCCTCTTTCAATTTTGACCAACTTTATTATTATTGTTTAATTCTTTAGAGTTCGCCAATCTTGAATCTTATAGAAGTTTTGAAGCAGGTGGCTGCTACCGACTACCCGATCCGCAACTTTAGCCTATAGAAGAATCATTCCAGGGTGGATTGAACTTGGTCAAAATTGACATTTGAATATTTATTAAAATAATTTTATTCTAGAATCGAGAAAGTTCATGTGAATTTAATTCCAAAAATTCAAAATGCAGAAATGTTTGACTTTTAGCCCAAAAGAATTTACTTCATTTAAATGGCCCAAGACATATTTGGGCCTATATGTGGGCCCATATATTGAAAGTGAGAGTGGATTTCTCACTTTATTTGCGGGGAGAACTTATTAATACAAGTCCAATACTCTATTTGATAGATGAAATGCTAATCCTTAATGGGCTTTATATTGTTCTGTCCAGCCCATTAAATGGTCCTCTTTTGGACTCTTTTCTTTGTTATTTGCTTAAATTAATACTATTTTTCATGAGAGAACTTGAACCGAATAAGAAAATTTGAGTTTATTTATTTATTTATCGAGTACTGAGTTCCTTTGTTTAAATTTTAAAAAAATTTAAATTTGAATATTAATTTTTTTTAAACTTTAAATTTATAAAATAATAAAAAATTATAATTTAAATATTTTACTATTTAATAAATTTTTTATATCACGTTCAAGCGAAATGAGTTTAATTCTTCATTTTCAAAGTTTTAGATTTGAACTTTGTGTATAAAGAGAGCTCAAATCTGATTTAGTTGTAATATAAAGTGACTATCCACAAAGAATAAATACAAAAAATTACTATTCAATTAATTTTTATAAAAATATTGGATCATCCCGAGAAATTTAAAAAAAAAATCTTTAATTTATTTAATATTTATATAAATAGGTCAAAAATCCTGAAATTTAATTCGTTTACAACTCCGAGCAGAATATATGAATGAAGATGGAAAGGGGAAGGTCTTTCTTATTAAATCACAACAATACGAGGTAATTGAAACTGAAATCTACGAACAACAAAATCAGCTAAGAAATATTTATTAATCCTGGCGGCTGGCGGATGCGAAGCGGGATTTGAAAAGAGAAACAACATGATCTCCCATGTAAGACGGAGGAAAATTAGCGATTAATATTTGTTTAGAAGGCAAAGTTTCCTTAACAACATCAACATTCACGTACTCCTCAGCCCATTTCCATAGCTTCGGAAAATTTTCTTGATTCCACACCTCCATTCCCATAGCTTCATGAATTGCCCTATACCAAAAGGCAACAAAATTTGCAACCACGTCCACGTACCCTATTCTCTCTCCTCCAAACCATTTCTTCTCTCCTAATTCTTTCTCAAATGCTCTCAGTACTTCCCCCGCTTCTTCCTTCACTTTCTCTTCTCCTTCGCCCACCACCAAGAATGTTGTCCACAATGCTGGTATCAACTGAATAACACAACCGATCATTTAATTTCATTTCATTTCATGTCAAAATAATATATATATATATATATATATAATTACCTTTTCGTCTACAAATTTGGCCCAGAAACGTGCATTGGCTTTCTGGTAAGGATCTTCGGGCAAGATTTGAAATTTATGTTTCCAGGTTTCATCAATGTATTCAAGAATCAAGGAAGATTCGGAAATGGGATTTCCATTGTGTACGAGAACTGGGATTTTCTTGTAAATTGGATTGTATTGAAGAAGTAATGGGCTTTTATTGGACAAATCTTCAAGAAAGAATTCGTAATCGACGCCTTTCAGTTTCAGAGCAAGTTCAACTCTGCAACTGAATGCGCTTCCTGGATTACCGAATAACTCCACTTTTTCCATCTTTCAAAAACTATACAGATACTGTAATTTCTTATTCTTTCTTTTTCCCCATCTTTGCGCATATATACATACAAGATGCTACTTATGTGGCGTGATTTGGAAATTTTAATCTTCTAGAACCTGATCTAATCTGAAATCTTGCATTTGGTTAGGTCAGACTACATTTCTTTTTTCTTTTTTTTTTATTATTATATAACTATAATATAATCTTTTTGTAAATATCTTAAAGTGAGTTGGTCGGGTCCACGAGTGACAAGAATAATAAATTACGGGTTATTTCATTTAAAATTTAGATTTTTTAATTAATATTCCCGCATTTTGCTGACGAGTACACGCCACCGTTTCAGGCAAAGTAGGTTTTCACCTTCTCCTTTAAGGAAAGGGTAAAAAAGTCAGAAAAAGAATACAGCTTTCTTTTACTTATTTATTTTTGAAACCCAAGCATTTTCTTTTATTATTATTAAAAACCCAAGACCTTTTGTGGGGAAGAGGAAACAATGATACCACACCTACAAGGATCAAATTCAAGACAATCAATCAAACACACTTGATCTAATTCATCACAAACAATATACCAAGATAATTACCAATAAAAATAGCAGCACATCAAGCAACAAACCACAACCAAATACGAAAATGAAGATGCAAACAACATACGATTTTATATGTGGAAAACCCCTTCGATGTGAAGGATAAAAATCACGGGACTTATAGGGAGTCTGTCATCTTCTTCTCTTATTATGCAAATTGAAGGTAAAAAACACCCAAACCAGTTTACAAGGATGTCACAACCCACCAACAACAACATACATAAGAGCCATCAACAATAGAGAAAGAAAAATTTGAAATATCACCACAAAATCGCAGGCTACACCAACTGCGATAACAAAAGATCCGTAGTTCCGATTCACGTGAAAATTGAACAAATTGAAGTCCTATGTGTTGGGAACAATCTTTGAAAATTTCAACTCAATCCAACTGTCGGATCTCCGGAGATGATCAAGTTCGGGCAAGTTGTCCAGGAAAAACAGCACTGCCCCTCCACTCTCTCTCTCTCTCTCTCTCTGTTTTTTTTCTTTTTTTTGTCAACCAAAGGAAAAGTCCCCAAAAAAAATTGTGCCATCCACTAAGAAAATAGTGGAATAGGCTGGACCCACACGGGCTAGACCCACAACAATCTCCCCCTCCAGTCCAATTCGGGGAGGATCATACGCAAACCACGTCAAGCAGACATACCTGCAAGCTTGGAACAAAACTTAAGCTTGCCTTTGGGAACCACCTTTGTCAGCATATCGGCGTCATTCCTGTTTGTGTGAATCTTCTTCAACTTCATTAGTTGCTTTTCAATGATATCACGCAACCAATGATACCTCACATCAATATGCTTTGTGCGAGCATGGTACATGGTGTTTTTGCTCAAGTCTATAGCACTTTGACTATCGCAAAACACAACATACTCATTTTGCTTCAAACCCAACTCTTGAAGGAAACACTTCAACCAAATCATCTCTTTGCATGCTTTCACTGCTGTTATATACTCTGCCTCAGTTATTGATAAAGCTACACACTTTTGTAGCTTGGATTGCCATGAAATGACTCCCCCTGCAAATGTAAACAAGTAACTTGAGGTAGACTTTCTGTTATCAAGATCTCCAGCCATGTCAGCATCTGTAAATCTCTCAAGAATAGGCTCACCGCCTCCAAAACACAAACTCAGCTTTGGGGTGCCCGTAAATATCTCAAGATCCACTTTACAGCTTCCCAGTGAACCTTGCCTGGATTAGCCAAGAATCTGCAAACCAATCCAACAACATGTGCTATATCCGGCCTTGTACACACCATAGCGTACATAAATGAACCAACAACAGAAGAGTAAGGAATATGAGACATGATTTCCTTCTCTTTCTCAGAAGTAGGACAACAATGCTTGCTCAATTTGAAATGACCGACAAGTGGTGTATTGACTGGCTTGGCATTCTTCATATTGAACCTTTCAAGCACTCGTTCAATATACTTCTCTTGTGATAGCCAAAGCTTACTAGCTTTTCTATCACGAACAATTTCCATGCCAAGAATTTGCTTCGCATGACCCAAATCTTTAATTTCAAAGGACTTTGACATATCCACTTTCAACATGCGAATCATCTCAACATCTTGTCCCACTATCAACATATCATCAACATACAAACAAAGAATAATGAAGTTATCATCAAAGAACTTTTTAAAATACACACAAGGATCTAGAGTAGTATGCATGTACCCATTACCACTCATGAAGGAATCAAACTTGCGGTACCATTGCCTTGGTGCTTGCTTGAGCCTATAAAGACTCTTTTTCAACTTGCAAACAAAATTCTCTTTTCCTTTGACTTCAAATCTTTCCGGCTACTCCATGTAAATTTCATCATCCAAATCACCATGTAAAAATGCAGTTTTTACATCAAGTTGTTCAAGTTCAAGATCCAAACAAGTCGCTAGTCCCAAAATCATGCGAATGGAAGTCATCTTCACCACTGGTGCAAAAATCTCATCGTAGTCGATGCCTTTCTTCTGATGGCATCCCTTCACCACCAGTCTTGCCTTCCGTCTCACTAGCTTCTGACCATCTTTCTTGTTCTTCAACAACCACCTGTTCTTCAAGACTTTCTTCCCTTTTGGATGCTTCACCAAGTCATAGGTTTCATTCTTCTTCAAAGAATACATCTCCTCTTGCATAGCCTTCAGCCAATGGTCTTTGTCTGGGTGTGACAAGACTTCTTTAAGGCTTTCAGGCTCCCCTTCATCAGTGATTAGGATATACTCTGAACTTGGATAAAGTCTTGAAGTTTGTCGAACTCGGGTTGACCTTCTCAATGTTGGCTCTTCCACCTGTGGGCTGATTTGCTCCCCCTGATTAGAAGACTCTCCACTTTCAATTTCAACAGCTTCATCATTAGGTTGTGACACAATCTCTGGTTGTACCTCTTCAATATGGTCATGTTCATGAGTAGATTCATGACCATCATCGGGAGCATCACCTGTTTGTTGAACATCTGGAACAGAAACATGAGACATATCAGTAGCACCATGAGATAAATCAGTATAATATGTATTACCAGCACCTAAGAGATGAAAATTCATCTCGTGCTCGTAAAATACAACATCTCTACTCCTCACAACTCTTTTCTTTGCTGGATCATAGAGCTTGTAACCAAACTCTTCATCACCATATCCAACAAATACACAAGGAGAAGTCTTGAAATCAAGCTTCAATCTCTGTTCTTTCGGTACATGCATGAAGGCCTTGCATCCAAACACCTTCAAATGGGAATAAGAAAGATCTCTCCCAAACCAAACTCTCTCAGGAAGATCAAATTCCAAAGGAACTGATGGTGCTCTATTTATCAAGTACACAGCGGTTCCAACTACTTCTCCCCAAAATGACTTAGGAAGATTGGACATCCTAAGCATACATCTCACTTTCTTAACAATAGTTCTGTTCATCCTCTCGGCAACACCATTGTGCTGTGGGGTACCAGGTTCTGTTCTTTCATACCGAATTCCATATCTTGAACAATATACTTTAAACTCATTTGAAGTGTATTCACCTCCATTATCAATTCGGAGACACTTCAATTTACAATCTGTCTCCCTTTCCACCATGGCATGGAATTTCTGAAAGATACCAAACACATCGCTTTTGTGCTTCAACATATAAACTCAAGTTCTCCGAGTAGCATCATCAATAAAAGTAACAAAATATTTGTTACCACCAAGTGATTCCACCTCAATAGGACCACACACATCAGAGTAAACCAACTCTAGCTTCAATTTCATTCTCCTGGATCTCCTCGGAAAAGAAACTTTATGATGCTTTCCTGCTAAACAATGATCACATGGGTCAAGATAAATGGTAAAATCCGCAGGAATAAGAGACTTACCAACCAACAACTTTATACCCTTCTCACTAACATGGCCCAATCTTTGATGCCATAAGTTAGGAGAAGTTTTCTCCTCAACAGCATTCAACTTATTAGTACACACTTTCAAGTGTGTCTTATACAAGGTGCAACAAAGCTTGCCACGAGCAACAGTCAAAGAACCCTTAGACAATTTCCATTTATCCTCACCAAAAGTATGCTTGTAGCCTTCTTGATCAAGTACATTAGCAGACAATAAATTGAGGCGTAAATCTGGAATGTGGCGAACATCTCTCAAAGTCATATAGCACCCAACATTGGTTTGAACTCGAATATCTCCAATTCCAACAATACTTGTTGAACTCTGGTTTCCCATCTTCACACTACCAAAATCTCCAACTCGGTAGTTAATAAAGTATTCCTTATGAGGAACACAATGATAAGAAGCCCCTGTATCAACAAGCCATTCAGCATCAGAATTATCAATATGACAACAATCACCTGTAGTACAAACCAAAGAAATACTGCATATGAAGTAGAAATTGTCGCTGCTGTATTCTTGTCATCACCCTCTTTGAGATGATCATTTTTCTTCTTTTGCTGGTCTCTTTTCATCATCTTATAACAAAACTTTTGAATATGGCCAGGTTTGCTACAATAGTGACATATCATGGGCTCTCTCCCATCCTTGGACTTGGACCTGTACTTTGACTTGCCACGCCCCTTGGGACCTCTACTTTTGCTTCTTCCTCTACTTTCTACCACAAGTGCCTGTGAAATATCAACACACATCTCCTTTCTTCTAAGCTCTTCATTGAACATGCTCTCTTTAATGACATCCAATAAAAGCACACCATCTGGAGCTGAGTTGTTGATAGACACAACCAAGGTTTCCCAACTATCTGGCAAAGAACTCAATGGGAATAAAGCATGCAACTCATCATCAAAAACCATTTTCATCACAGTCAACTTGTTAATGATATCTTGAAAGTCACTAAGATGCTCATAAACAGACTTCCCTGGCTTCAACTTGAGACTAACAAATCTCTTAATCAACGAGGCCTTGTTATGAGCAGTCTTTCTCTCATAAAGACCCTCTAATTTTCTCCACAACTCGAGTGACTTAGTCTCTTGGGATACATGATTGAATATGCTAATATCAATCCACTGTCTGATAGTCCCCAAGGTCTTTCTCTTCAGCTTTTCCCATTCTCTATCCGTCATCTTCTCAGGTTTAGTGGGCATATCAGCCTTCTTGGTTTTATCCACATCAATTGGGTCAAACAAATCTTTACAATACAACAAATCTTCCATCATAGGACGCCAAATGGAATAATTGGTTGATGTTAATTTAACCATAGAATTATTTCCAAACTCCATATCTACGATTTAAACCAATACCAATGCTCTGATACCAAATGTGGGGAGATGAAACAACAAGTAGGATACAACACCTACAAGGATCAAATTCAAGATAACCAACCAAACACATTTGACCCAATTCACCACAAACAATATACTAAGATAATCACTAATAAAAACAGCAGCACATCAAGCAACAAACCAAAATGAAGATGCAAGTAACACACGATTTTATACGTGGAAAACTTCTTCGATGTGAAGGATAAAAATCACGGGACTTATAGGGAGTCCGTCATCTTCTTCTCTTATTATGCAAATTGAGGGTAAAAAACACCTAATAAGAATCTCCATTTTCAAAGTTTTGGATTCAAACTTTATGTATAAAAAAAGCAGAATGTAGTGAGAGTTTCCCTTCAATAAGAATCTTCGATGGCTCAAATCTAGTTTAATTGTAATCCAAAGTGACTATGGACATAGAATAAATAATAATAAAAAAAATACTATTCAATTAATTTTTATAAAAATATTGAATCATCCCTAAAAAAAAATTTTTTAAAAAATCTTTAATTTAATTAATATTTATATAAATAGGCCAAAAATCTTGAAATTTAATTCTTTATAACTCTAAGCAGAATACTTGAATGAAGATGGAAAGGGGAAGGCCTTTCTTATTAAATCACAACAATACGAGGTAATTGAAACTGAAATCTACGAACAACAAAATCAGCTAAGAAACATTTATTAATCCTGGCGGCTGGTGGATGCGAAGCGGGATTTGAAAAGAGAAACAACATGATCTCCCATGTAAGACGGAGGAAAATTAGCGATTAATATTTGTTTAGAAGGAAAAGTTTCCTTAACAACATCAATATTCACGTACTCCTCAGCCCATTTCCATAGCGTCGGAAAATTTTCTTGATTCCACACTTCCATTCCCATAGCTTCATGAATTGCCCTATACCAGAAGGCAACAAAATTTGCAACCACGTCCACGTACCCTATTCTCTCTCCTCCAAACCATTTCTTCTCTCCTAATTCTTTCTCAAATACTCTCAGTACTTCCCCTGCTTCTTCCTTCACTTTCTCTTCTCCTTCGCCCACCACCAAGAATGTTGCCCACAGTGCTCGTATCAACTGAATAACACAACCGATCATTTCATTTCATGTCAAAATAATATATATATATATATAAAATTACCTTTTCGTCTACAAATTTGGCCCAGAAACGTGCATTGGCTTTCTCGTAAGGATCTTCGGGCAAGATTTGAAATTTATGTTTCCAGGTTTCATCAATGTATTCAAGAATCAAGGAAGATTCGGAAATGGGATTTCCATTGTGTACGAGAACTGGGATTTTCTTGTAAATTGGATTGTATTGAAGAAGTAATGGGCTTTTATTGGACAAATCTTCAAGAAAGAATTCGTAATCAACGCCTTTCAGTTTCAGAGCAAGTTCAACTCTGCAACTGAATGGGCTTCCTGGATTACCGAATAACTCCACTTTTTCCATCTTTCAAAAACTATACAGATACTGTAATTTCTTATTCTTTCTTTTTCCCCATCTTTGCGCATATATACATACAAGATGCTACTTATGTGGCGTGATTTGGAAATTTTAATCTTCTAGAACCTGATCTAATCTGAAATCTTGCATTTGGTTAGGTCAGACTACATTTCTTTTTATTATTATTATTATTATTATTATATTACTATAATATAATCTTTCTGTAAATATCTTAGGTGAGTTGGTCGGGTCAACGAGATAAAATATGGGTTATTTCATTTAAAATAGACGCCACCGTTTCAAATTAAATTAAAGTCTGCGTCATTAATTGTTTCAAAATTTTAAACTGATGGCAAAGGAGATTTTCACCTTCTCCTTTAAGAAAAGGGTAAAAAAGTCAGAAAAAGAATACAGCTTTCTTTTACTTATTTATTTTTGAAACCCAAGCATTTTCTTTTATTATTATTAAAAACTTTATGTTCCTCTTCAAGATAAGATTGAAGACCTTTGAATTCTTTCACGCCAAAATTTTAAATTTTAAATTTAAAAAAAGAATATATAATATGCCTTTTTCGCAAAGTTACGGTTTCTCTTGATATATATATTTTTATAAAAAAAGATGATAGGAATAAATTTAAAATAAAAGAAGAGAATAGCACTTTTTATTTCTGAATCTTCCCTCTATAAGATTTCAAATGAAATACAAAGAAAAAAAAAAAAAGAAAGAATACTAATAATTTTGTAAACTACATAAGCAATGTAAATTACTACTAGATTGATCCGTTCCTTAGAAGAATACTCTCTAATTATATCTTTGTTCTCTTAATAATAACAATTGTTTCAAGAGCCCTTGTTTTTAAGTAAAACCCAACCAAAAAATACCCAATTGTGGTGCAAAGTAATAGAAAAGCTCCCTATTTAAATATGCCTTTTACGGATAAAGCTTCTCAAGAAGTTCAAGAAACACTCGCGGAAAGATAATAAGCAACCCTATTTGTTGTGCTTCACCTGGTTTCTTTGGCGTCAATTCCGAGCATTTTCTTGAGAAGAACAGAGGAATGGGGGAGAAGAATGAACGGGGAAAGTAGTTCAAGTTCCGATCTTTTTGTGTCACAAGTAACTGAACATAGTACTAGTTTTAGTAGTTCCGAGGATTCGTCGTCAATGGCTGTTCGAATTCGACCCTTTCAGAAGAATGAAGTTTCCCGTTTGGATACGACGAATTTAGACAAGAAAGGTAATGGGATAATAAATTCTTGCAAGTTGAACCCTTTTTTCCTTTGTTTTTTTGTATTGTATCTTCTTTTTCTGATTAAGAAACAATTTTGTTTGTTTAGAGATGGAGATGATGAAGAAAAGGTTTGCAAAATTGTTGCTTGGAGAAGACATGTCTGGTTGTGGAAATGGAGTTTCCACAGCACTTGCTATATCCAATGCAATTACTAATCTCTGTGGTAAACATTCTCTACTTTTTCCTTTCTAAAATCTATGACTATCCATCCCTTATAAATCTTCTTGTTCCATTAGCTACACTTTTTGGCCAAATTTGGAGATTAGAGCCACTGCCTGCTCACAAGAAATTAAAATGGCGAAGAGAAATGGAATGGTTTCTTTCTGTTAGTGATCACATTGTGGAATTAAGACCAAGTTTCCAGACATTTCCAGATGGAACTAAGCTTGAGGTAAGTAAGTTTATGATCTTTGTTCAACTTCAAATTTTCAAATTTAATTTTTGATATGTTCTTGATGCAGGTCATGAAATCCAAACCAAGATCTGATCTTTATGTTAACCTGCCAGCTCTCCGGAAATTAGATAACATGCTTCTTGTAAGATCCTATCTGGGCTTATCTTCATCTTAGGTTCTGTTTTAAGGGTTTACCACTAACTCTGCTGCACCATCGAACGGACAGGACATTTTGGATAGCTTTGAAGAAACAGAGTTCTGGTATGTCGACCAGGGGATTATAGCCCAAGAAGAAGATGGATCATCATCTTTCCGGAAACCTCAAAATCCACCTCGTCAAGAGGAAAAATGGTGGCTGCCAGTTCCAAGAGTCTCTACTACTGGGCTCACTGAAAAAGCAAGAAAGCAGTTAAAGCACCGCCGTGATTGTACAAACCAAATTCTCAAAGCTGCTATGGCTATTAACAGCATTACCTTAACAGATATGGAAGTCCCTGAATCATACTTGGAAACTCTCCCAAAGGTATAAAAAACATTCAAGAAATGGAAAAACTAAAACAAAAACAAATGGAATTCTTGTTCATTAATCCAAATATTTTCCCTTATTTTTCAGAATGCCAGAGCCAATTTAGGTGACCTTATTTATCGGTACATCATCAGTGACGAATTTTCTCCAGAATGCTTGATTGATTGCCTTGATTTATCATCCCAACATCAAGCTCTTGAGATTGCGAACAGAGTAGAAGCTTCCATTTATTTCTGGCGCCGAAGAGCTTCAAAAACATTTAACGCCACTTCCAGTTCCAATTCCAAGTCATCCTGGGAAATGGTAAAAGATTTGGTAATTGATGATGCAGAGAAGGAAGAATTACTTGCTGACAGAGCTGAAAGTTTGCTGCTTTGCTTAAAAAGACAGTTTCCAGGTCTGTCTCAGACAACCTTAGACATGACTAAAATTCAGTACAATACGGTATTTCTTTCTACCCCATATCTTTCTGTTAAAACTTAATTACTGGGTTAGTGGGTTTTCAGTAAAAACCCCACATTGATCATTACATAACAATTCATCAGGATATTGGGAAATCTATTTTGGAGAGCTACTCGAGAGTTGTAGGAAGTCTGGCATTTAACATCGTTGCTCGAATTGATGATTTACTGTACGTGGATGAATTAACGACCAGACATTCGGATCGGTCTGTATCTATTATTTCTAAGGTTGGTAGTACAGTCGTGCCTGTAGTTGTCTCAAGTACTCCACATAATACGGCTTTTACGACGCCGAGTATCTCGCCTTTAAAAGGCACGACGACTAATAAGGTTGAACGGTCGGCGAGTCCTGCTCAGAACAAGTTACGGCATCGTGGGCTGGGTGTTAGAAAGGTTTTGACAGATTTCTTGAATATGGATACGAATGTGACAGAGTTTGATTCATCTTTCAAGAATGAAACATGAATTCAATACGTTTCTATGAATTTGTAACTTTTTATTATTGTACATTCCAGGTTCCACTCCCATATATTTTGTGAATTAGAGAGAGAGAGAGAAAATCGAATAAAAAAAAAAAGAGGGGGCATTCCGAGAATTGAACTCGGGACCTCTCGCACCCTAAGCGAGAATCATACCACTAGACCAAATGCCCGCCGTTGCCTGAGGACAGTAATTTAAAGTATAATTAGTAAAACGGAGAAGAAAGAAAAAAAAAAAAAAATCTAAAGATCCAAGATTACCTACTGGATTTGCTGATAAAATAGTGGTTTCCTAGGAGGCAGCCACTACATAATGCTCCAAAATCATAGATTAAAAAGAACCAATCTTGGAGATGAGGAATTTAAAATAATTACTTTCAACCACGAATGCTTGAAGTTGTTGGTCTGTGATATTCAGAAATGGGATGATCATATGGTTCAAGATATTTAAGAAGCTTTTAAATGACAATGGTGCTGCAATGAGTAATTGAACAATTAGTGCTTTCTCCATTAGGATTTGAATATGAAACCATAAAGCTAATGCCTTTGTTTCCTATTCGTCTTTCAACTTTCCAAGTATAAATATGAGCTACCATGGGACATGTTTCCTGCACTGGAAATCAAGAAAATGGAATCTTCGTTAAACAAGTGTTTTTGCTTACTTGGCATCTTTCTCGTCATTCTCAGTATTTCAGAATTTTCCGGCGTAGATGGAGCAGGACCGTGTGGAAATAATTCCCCTGATGCGGAGGCTATAAACATGGTTCCTTGTGCCACAGCAGCTCAAGATGCCAAGGCCTCTGTTTCCAGTAGCTGCTGCTCTCAGGTGAAGAAAATTGGGCAGAATCCCAGTTGCCTCTGCGCAATTTTATTGTCCAACACAGCCAAGATGGCTGGAATCAGGCCTGATATAGCCATTACCATCCCCAAGCGATGTAACTTTGCTGATCGTCCCGTGGGCTACAAGTGCGGACGTAAGTTAAAAAAGATATTTCTACCATTTCTTGATTTTTCTCTATGTTTTCCTTCCTGATTTTGTGGTTAATTCATTTCACAGCTTATACCCTCCCTTGATGGACCGCAAAGTTGCTGTGTGCGTTTGCTTTGCTTTGCTTGCTTGCTTGCTACAACAAAAAAAAATAATATCGGCTACCCTGTTTCTAAAAAGTTGATTGTTGCTCATCTGGATTTAAAATTTCAATCCACAACTTTGGTGCTTTAGTTTACCAGTAATTGTTCTTTGTTACTTGTTGATCAAAATTCAGTAACATTAACTAAATTAAATGAAGAAATGGCTGTCACAATCAATCAGACTAACATCATTCAGCTAAAACAGAGCAGATGCTGAACTTTTTTCTTGGCCACCAAGTTCTTGATCAGATCTAATTAACCCGGCCTGAGAAATCTTTAAAATTAAGAATATTTTCAGACAGTGTTTGGACTATATATATCATAGAGAATTGGTCCATCCATCATTAGCTAGTTTCAAGATTCCAACAGAGGTGTGGACAGCAAGAGCAGTGGTCCATATATAATAATATCAGTGGATAGGGGACCTTACAGATGAAAACCTCATCTTCGTGTAAATGTAAAATGGCAAGGCATGAATCCAGAACAACAAAGTACTGTCCAGTCTGGTCTGGTCAGGACAGCTCGAAGACAAATTCTTTTAGACACGTTAGAAAGATTAACAATGTTCCTTTCTCTGATGTGATTTTAACATTTTTTTTCCAATAAGCGGCAGCAATCTGGAATTTCCAATTATTTCAACAAGTACAGAGAAGTTAAAAATACACAAGATGGTTCAAAAACATAGCCAAAGAAAAGTTGCAGAAGAATGAATGGACATGAATGAAACAGAAAATCTGCTCCATGGTTGTTATAAAATCCATGGCGATACAACAAAAGGTTATCTAACATATACACCACCACATAAGTAGGATGAAAGAGATTCTAGTACAAACATCATTTACTTTGTACAGCAAGAGTCTTTTACTTGTTCATAGCCCTTTACACCATTAAAGTCCAATGAAAAATAGAAGACAACGTTATAACTATAGTTACACTCTATATATATATATATATATATATATATATTTCTCATATTAATAAACTGAGCCAATAAAGTAGAACATCTTCAGCTTAACTGCTTCTACCATCTGTCGTCTTCTATACTTAATTACCTGCAGCAAGAAAACATATTTTTACAACAACTCAAAAGTTCAAAGGCCTTCTGTGATGTCAAAGAAACCATTTTTACATACCTAGATAGGAGTATATATATATATGGGTGCATGCACCATGGACTAGGAGCTGCTAGTAATAAAGAGACCCTGTAAAATTGAAAAACAAGATATATCAAATTCCAATTATGGCAACTACCACCATATAATACATTTATATATATATATATATATATATATATATATATAATATATATATATCAAACATACCCTGCCACCAATTTCCTCTTGAAGCACAACCCGAATCATCCTCTCCACTATCTTTACTGAACTGATAGAGAAAGGGAGAAGATTGAAACAGTATAATTAGATAAGATAATAGCAAGAATGTAAAACAGGAAAAGTATTCTTTGAAATAGTTGAGAAAGAAACACAAGTGTTAAAAAAGGATGCTCACAGTTGTGTGAACTGAGCTCTGGGTGTTCTGAGGACAAGAATACACATCTTGACCCCCATAGTATATTGAAGAACTAAGATGACAAGGTTGCATTTTTTCTTCCTGATAATATGAACCCATGTCTCTTGTTGAGGCACTGTGATTTTCATCGGCACTGGCCTGGGAAATATTATCTTTAGGATCATTAAAAACAAAAAAAAAAGGGTTAGTAATGATTCTTCAAATTTAGTAAAAATTCCATAAAAGAAAAGCTACAAAAACATTGAATACCAAGGGAAGCAGCAATATACATACATATATATATATATATATAAAAAGATACTAAAAATTGAAATCCAGGAATGCAGAATCGAGTGAGCAAACCTGCAGGGCCAGTTTTTGAATTCCAGGCTGGAGTAGCAGGATCTTGCTTCTTCTCAACCATCTCAGAACGGACAGATTCTCGTCCCAAAACCTTCAGGTAGGAAAAAAAATCAATGGTGTCTTTCTCAAGTATGGAAATCAGTGGTTCCCATTATACAGTAGCTACCAATAGATAACCTCTAGCGCAAGTTGCACATTTGTCTTTTCCATTTTATTTCTTTTTTAATAATTTCATGGACTATTTAGAATTGCATATTGAGCACAAATAATTCCCCGCTCCTTCCCTGTTCAGCTTTTAAGAGAATTTTTTCTTCTATAATTGCAGCATTATTAGAAAACTGTAATCACTTTTATGAATTAATTAGCATAGAAGGCAAGAAGTGGAAATGAAAATGGGAGTGCATGGATGAATTAGACAATGCATGACAACAAGTAGTACGCATCAAGAGAAGAAAACTTAAATTAAAAGTACCCTTTTAATGCTGACATTTTAATTGCATTGGAACCCACAATCGGATTAAAAAAAAAGATAACCCCAATTCCCCCACAAAAAGAAAAAGATGAAAAAAGATAGAACCTTGGATGAAGGTGCAAAAATGGAGCCGAAAATTCCTGTGGAAGACGAAGCAGGGGAGTCCTTGGAACCAAAAAGATCAGTAGTAAATGATGAAGAATCAGATTTCTTTCTCCCCTCCATGTCCGTCCTCCTCCTCTTGTATTATTATTATTATATTTTGGATGTCGGAACCTCAAGAAACACTTTTTTTTTTTAGAATTGGTGTGGAGGTTAAAGAACAAACAATCCTTTCACATATAAAGGAAACCCACCGTCAAGAAACCCCAGAAAAAACGGAACGTGCGTTAGGTTTCCCCAGGAAAGCTCACAACTTTGAGATAAGGAAGCCAAAGAGGAGAGAAATGGCGAAAAAGGGAAAAGAAAAACAGAGAAATTAATGGCAACACACGTGATTGATCACCGATGATGTAGGTGAGAGAAGAAATATTTTTTTTTTATTTCTAAATTAGAAAAAGGAAGACAAAGCAAACAAGTATAGAGCAACCAAAAACAAAACCGTTGCAACCCTTAGAGCCTACTTGATTTCTCTCTCTATACGTATATATATATTACAAAACCGTTGCGACCCTTAGAGCCTACTTGATTTCTCTCTCTATACGTATATATATATATAGAGAGAGAGAGATAAAATCAATATCGGTGGATCTCTGTATCTTATATTATATAAGTATCTTGGAATGATATGAAAAGGAAATTAGGATACTGTTGGCGGATGATCTCTCTCTTTCACACACAAAACACACACAGAAGACACAAATTTAAGTTTTTGGGTAAATTTTTAATCTTTTTGGTAATATTGGTTTCTGTTTGTTCAGTTTCGGTTACTATGCGTTATTTTCTCGTCTTCAATATTACCTGTCAAAAATCTAACATTTGAATGACACGTGGTACAGTCAATCTCCCTTGTGGGTCCAGTACTTGGTTTTCCAACATTTTACTGCCACGAATGCCTTATGGATAATAACAAACCTTTTCTTTTATTTTCTTTTTTTCTTTCCTTCCCCTCCCTTCACACAGAAGAAAAAGAGTGAAAGATATGTTCTCATCCTTTCTGGACGATTCTCAAACTTTTTACTGGAGCTCTGCTTCGGTGATGGTTGTTCAGTCGTTTTCTTTGAAACCCCATTTTTTTGACTTCTCCTTTGTCTCCATTTTCCATCCCTTTTTCTTTAGCATATGGGCAGGCATTAACGTTTTTTCTTTATTATTTGTGTGGCGAAATTCATCTCCAGTAACTGCCTTTCACATTGTTTGTTTCTGAGGGGAGAAGTGAAGTTAAGGGAGGGGGGACTTATTAGCCTTATCTCCTTTTATCCTGTCGGACAAAATCGTACGTTGTTAGCTACACTACCTAATTTGGACTCTGCGTTTGTGGGTCAAACCCCCTTTTCCCATCATCCATTAATTCTCTCCTCTTTATTATGTTCTTTCTTTTTTCTAACTAACCAAAAAAACAAGATTATCATTATCCCCTTAATAAAAGGATTTGACAATATCTAAATCTAATCCATTAAGATATCTTTCTTTTTTTTTTTGCGAGGGTTTGTTAAAGGTCAATTAAGTAAAAGAGTGCGTTGTTGTTAATCCCAAGTCCACAAACTGAAGAGCCGTTTATGTTTGGAACTCTCAACTGATGTCAAAAGCATCAAAAGCTGACTCACCTTTTTTTGTTTTCTTTAAGCCTTTTTAATGCGTAACACAAAGAAATAAGACCAGTGTGACATATATATATATATATATATATATATGTATATAGTTCACAATTCCAAACACCTTTTATACATTTTAAAATAAATAAATCTTATAAATTATCAAGATAAGAAAACTAAAATCTGGTAATTTTTCATTTAAAATGTATATATGTACACAGAGAGATATGATATGAAGAGTTTTAAGAAGGTCCCCAGAAAGTGCAGTTGTCGGCGACCATTGTGGGTCGCCGCGTGCTTTATTTCTATCCAGTATTTTGCCACATGGAGTGTCGAGATCCCAGTTTTATTTCCCTACGTACTACTCTTATTACTCTTGGTACAACCTTTCCATGCCATTCATTCTTCTATATAATCCATTATTAACTTCTATGACATATCTCTTGCAATATTATATATATATATGTGACGTCACCCGTTCATGCATCTGTATTTTCCTTTTTCCCTTTCACGAATCAGTTTCTTGACTTATCCAATTAACCGCCCACTTTATTTCGTCAACTCTAAATACCAACTTTTCCTTTTTTCTTTTTTCTTTTTTTAAATACAATTAATACGATACATAAATAAAAACAAGTAACCAACCCGGATGAATACTCTTTATTAATTATTTAATTCTATTTATAGAATTTAAAAACGATGCGTTATTTAATATATATATATATATATATATATATATATATACATAACACAAATTGGATATTTTGATTATAATATTGAATCGGTATGTAGGATTTAGATTTCCGATAATTTTCCTCGTTAAAAGAAAAAAAGAAACGGTTTGGTGATCTTATTTTCAACGTGGTATTATCGTCGTTCACCAAATCTCTACTATATTATAGTCTGCTTACCGGGCTAGAATTACTCTTTTTCGAAATTGTATAGATATTATTCCGTGGATGTACAAAATCACTGTAAAATCTCTGATTCCATTACTGTATTATAACCATAAATATTTTCTCTTTTAATTTTATATATGTAGGCCCGAAATTAGGAGAATCAATATCAAGAAAAGATAGAAGAAATATAATGGTAATCAATCATTTTCTTCTTTTTTTAAAAAAAATATATAAATAATTTTCTGTTGCAAGAAAATAAATAGAAATATGTTTTGTATATTAATTTTTTTTAATAACTTTGTTAATTGGGCTTAAAGCCCAAATAAACTATGTTGGGCTAGTTTAGCTGAAAATGAGCTTTTATGAACACGTGTGCAGTTTGAACTACAAAGAAAATAATGAAGTGATCTCAGTAAAAGCCCAAATTAATGTTGGGTTTATGGGATTTAGTTTTTGGATGTATTTGAATAATTTTTTTTGCCCTTTTGTTTTCGACCTTTTTCACATGCATTTCTGATATGAAAGGTTGACTTCGTCTTGTCTGAAAATTGAAAAACAAAAATAGCTGCTAAACCACTTTGCCGTCCACACTGTAACTTCAAATTCAAGAGGAAAATATATTTTGGGCAGGAAAAGAGGAGCTTCAAAATTGCTGCTTAGGTAATTAATTCTATGTACAGAGAAAGAAACGGGACAGATTCTGTACAAATTATATATTTACGATCGGAATTTCCAAGGAAGACATCGAATGTCGGAGCAAATCCCCTGCCATGAACTAGTACAACGATCTTCATCTTCTCCTCCTCCGGCAATAGCAGTACCATCGCAACACTTGCAAACAACTCCTAAAGACGAGAAGATCTTCGAATACTCTGTCCAAACAAAAAAGAAAAAAAGAAAAACAGATCAAAATCACGAGTACAAATTAGTTAAGCATCAGACAGATGCAGAGGAAAAGATTCTTACTTTGTTGAGCAAAAAAAGGAATTGCCCTAGCTTCTACTACAATCGTTGACCCCTGATGATGTTCAGATCCCACAACTAACAGCAAGATCAAGAAAACAGAAACCTTAAAAACCATGGTTTTTTTTTTTTTTTTTTTGAAGATTATTTTTGGATGGGACTGAGTGAAGTAATTATTAATATGGTGGGTGGAGGGGATTGGTTTTTATATGACTGACTAGTGGTTAACATCGAGGGAGAGAGAGTCTTGGTTTAATTAATCTAGAAGGGTGGCTTTTTTTTTCCTATTTGAATCTAACCATAACGTTGGAGACAAAAATGTGGGCTTCTAGAACTTCTAGAAGCTAACCAGTTGGAGACAGGGACAAATTATATATTTTCTTTAAATTTCTGTTTATCCTGGAAACTTCACCAAGCTTTACAATTACATGTTGAATATAGCATTTATAACTATATATTTTAACATAAGTACAAAAAAGTAATTATTTTAAAATGTTAAGATATAACATAAGTAAAATAATTAAATTGATGTATTGATGAACAACACCAAGTTTAAGTGTGAAAAAGAAGAGAAGAAATTAATTGAAGTTATTAAATCAGACTTTAGAACAAATGGGTGAAGAAGGAGAAGAAGGAGAGGTGGGTTCCACTTTCTTGCGTCTAGTAGCTCGAATGTAACAGCCAATAGCAACCAAAAGCGTGGCAGCCAGACCACCGAGGATAACTCCACCTCCAGCCACAGATTTATCAACCGATGAATGGCGGCGATCATGTTTTCCTTTCTCCATCCTCATATTCTGTGATTCTTGATTTTCATTTTGATTCTGATGATTCAAGGGTGATTCAGAAGGGCTGATCATCAATTTATGACTATTATTGTACAGCTGCTGTTTTCCTAGTCTCCCAACTTTATTTCCATCATGTGCCACCGTCAAAGTTTGTACCAAGAGAAAAATAACCACCACCACCACCACCGGCGAAATCTGACCGTCCATTTCTTCAATCGATATATATATATATATATACTAACATGGATCTCTGGGATTTTTGTTATCTCATTTATATATACTAACATGAAGAAAGGATTCTCCCCGATGATGGAAAGTTCCTATGGGGGTGGGGTGGGGGAATCAATGAAACTACTACACGTGTAAACATTTAGAATATTAGAAATTACAACTGGAATCTGCATATTAGCTAGGGAACATGATCTCTGCTATATACTTTAATTAATACCACATTTTTTTTTATTTTTTTTATTTTAGGGATTGAGAATTAATTGTGACTTCTCATATTATTTTGGAAGCTGTAGCCATCCCTGCAGGGATCTAAAAATATTGTATTTATTGGAAATTCATTTCACTCGGAACAATTTGTACATTGTCTATAAACCCTAAAAATTATTAATATCTCTCTTTGAAACAAAATCCAATGCAATTCAACTGTAATTTACAACAAATAGTTTTTAGCAAGAATGATTCTTGTCATTCAAATCTCCAACCCAACAAAAACATTTTTGTATTTTAAATGTTTTTTTTTTTTTTTTGTTCATGCTCAAAGCAAAGACAAAACATGATTCCCAAATCATTTTTCAGCAAAATATTAGAGAGTCGACTAAAGAAAACGCATAATAATTGAGTTTTGTATATATATATATATATATATATATATATATGTATGTATGTATAGTTGAAGAAGAGAAGACAACAGTGAGGAATGCATGTGTATATTCTCTGTCTTGTTGGTGCTACTGCTAACTTAGACTAAATCAAAATCTAAAACCCTTTGGATCTTTGCATGCATGCTTCCTCAATTTGTTCTTAATTAATTAATTTCATGCAGACTTGCTTGCTTCGAAAGTCAGAAACATTTATTTTTTTTTGATAAAATTAAAGTATTTCTTTTAATTAATTGAGCCCGACAATGCCGGGGGGTGTTGCCAATAAATACCATTTTATAATTGATTTTTTTTAAAAATTTTTTTCTAATGTCGATTTTGCCTAAAGAATGGGGAACAATCAATTAATGGAGTTTCCTGGAATTATATATTGGTATTTTCTAGCTGGTTTGTCCAACATTTTCTCTCCTTGAAAATTTCATTGCCAGCAAAGCGACTATTGGATCTTTTAATTCTTAAAAAAAAAAAAAAACTGAAACAAGTCCAAAAATTTATATTTTCTAATGAATATTTGCCATTATATAGTATACCTGACCTGTGATCTGTTACGCAGAAATTCTAAACATTCAAAATAACTTAACAGAAAGACTTTCAATAAAAAAAGAAAAATTCATGCACCAGCCGGGAATCGAACCCGGGTCTGTACCGTGGCAGGGTACTATTCTACCACTAGACCACTAGTGCTTAGCTGATACGATCAATTTTAATTATTTAAAATAAATAAAGTTATTACATGGGCCAAATATGGGGTTAATTAAATGCCGGAACTTTCTCGCGAAGCCCAAACGATAATAATGTATATATACAAATGGCCCAACAGTATGTTCTTCTAGAAAAAAAAAAAAATCTATGGGATAATTATTTCACTCCACAAATCCAATCTCAGATAATCTCGTGTGGGCCTTCGTTTTCACAGGGATCATCTTCAACCTCTTTCAGGTTCCGGCGGTCGGTAAAGAAGACGGAAACGATGTCCGTAGTTACTACGCCTTTTGTAGTGCCATCAGCCATTCAGAGCCTTTCATCTTCGGAAACCTTTTCCGTCCAGCACCAAGTTCATTTTCTCACTGAAAAATTCTCCGGTGTTTGTTTGCGTACATCATGCTCTCCCTTCCGGAGGTTGACGATTCGGATGGGTGGAGGTCCCAGAACCTATCCTGGAGGAGTGTCTAAATGGCAGTGGAAGCGAATGCAAAAAAAGAAATCGCAGCAGCTTCTGAAGGCCAGGCTTGCTCGAGAGCGGCAAATTTATGAGATGCGTAAAAGGGCTGAATTGAAGGCTGCTGTATCGGAGTTAGAGAGGCCTTGGGAAGTCGTCGAGAAAGCTCCTACTTTGTTCTCCGTTAGCGCTGATGAACAGTTGAAGGTTCTAGCAGATCGGTTCCAGAAACCCGGTGGGTTTGATATGTGGTCTGATAGAGATGGTCCCGAATTGTTCAAACCTAATGAAGAATTTCCCTCTGCTAGGTTTTTCCCAAAGGGAGTTGTTCATAGCATCAGGCCCTATGAGAGTGTTGGCTCCCATGAAGGTGAAATTTCTGGCTCAGGAGTGCAGCAAGATCATCTGCTAGATGAGAATCACGACCAAGTGCCGGAGAGGATAATTAATGCCAGAGAAAATGTAAATTCTGTTGCGGAAGAAGACTCTTTGAATTCTTCGAATGGGGGCAGTGTTGGAGTAAAGAGAAATATCAGAAAAAAGAAATATAAGAAAGGGCATACGAGAGAATTGGATGATGTTGAATTGCGTAACAATTCTGAGAAAAAAAATGATTCAAAGGATCCTGTTATGGGGAGTACGAAGCTTAACGCGACTAGAAAGGCTAAACATTCAAGCTTGGCCGTGTATGATCTGAATTTGCAAGAAGATGGAAGTTATGGGTTCCGGGCAGAAAATAGACAATGAAACTGAATTCTTCAAATTAGGACTGATTATAACAGAAAGTTCGTTCATGAGAAAGTTTCCAAGAGCTGTGATGAAATTCAAATAGGAGGAATGTATTCGTTCTATTGTTTCAAATGGTTCAGTTGAATCCAATACCACTATGTATCCTAGAAGTTTAAAGCTTTTGTTCATGGCATGGAGGTAAACTAGAGGAACTCAAACCATGTAGCGGGTCAGGTATTTCCATTGTCGTTCAAGAACTTTGAAATGTATATTCTTGGTTTCTGTGTGTTTAGACTTGCAACTTGTATATCCACTGTGCATTATGTTATGAAAAGGAATTAAATTAAGAATTAGGAATTGCTACAAAATATTCAATAATTTTCAGAAGTGAGTTCTATTTATGGTACATGTTTTCCTCCTGGTTTATCAGTTCTTTATGCACTGATTACCCATGTGAAACTTTTACTTGACTTGCCAATATTTTAAATAAACCAGATGGCTTCAGTGGGAAATATTTAAGTGTTGTTGTTCATGTTAATTGTATAGGAAGCAATTCATGTGTTGATTGATGTTTTGCAGACCTACAAATTATATATGATGTACATTGTAAATTCTTATTATATAAATAGATGATCATGCATCACATGCTACTCTTTGTTCCTTGCGTACACAGCCTCATTCTATACAATAGTCATCGCTCCCTCTCTCTTTTGTTTTTTTTTAATACTTTTTTGGCTGGAATTGATTAGTGGATAAGTAGACTGTCAAAAGTTATTCTCAGCAGCTAATGAGTGCTTGCAGCACTGAAAGCTTTAGTGGCACTATAGGTTGACTACTGATCATAAGAAATCATTTGAAGATCATTTTCTGGAAAAATAAATGTTACATCACTCCTCTTGACATGTATAGAATAACTTGCAAATTTCTTGGGTTTATCCTCTCTGTAATCCTAAAACAATATGACAGAAATCTGTTTATTGTGTGACGTAGGATGAGAAATAGGTGCTGAAGGTACATGGGAGGAGAAGGAAATGGTTGCTCAAGGAAGAAAAGAAATTATTGCACAAGTTTGTGCTTTGGCTAGTGCTGCTACCTCCCTGGTTGGCATGTAGGGTTTAGTTAGTATCATGCGCGTGTATACACTTCCCTACTTGGAATTCCAAAGCATCATCTTGATAATAGTAACAGTTTCCGGTAAGGGAAAGAGAAAAAGCGTAATGATGTTTACAGAAAATGGCATACACAATTTATGGCTGGTACCATATATTCTAGATAAAAGCCTTGGGAAGCTGGTATTTGACCATTTCTTAATGGAACTCCTAATCATTTGGGTATCACATTATGGATTGATTAGACAGCCTTCTGGTTGGTGACTCAAAGTTGAGGCTGTAAAATGAACAGCTTTAGGAAAAGACTAGTCAAATTACAATAATGCCAACTCTTTACAACCACTTCTTTTTTGTGTAGTGATATTGGCTGGGGTTACCATTATCATTCATTTTGTCTAAGTCATTCCATGTCATGTCTTTAGAATGAAAGTAACTGCTATGACTGACTTAGAATTCAGACAGATGTAGTAGGATCTATTCATTTTCTCACCTGTACAATGTGATTGCATTTTGCTTCGTAAGGTGTAGGCAATTGGTCTCCTTGTTCTTTACCAGCTAGAATAAATCTTAAGATGTAATGTGGTTAACCATACTTCAACGTAATTATAAATCCATTATTGTTTCTAGGAGAAATTTAACAGGCAAATGATAAAGTCCACACCCTACATGATATCACTGAATACTAGAACCAGATTAATTCATGTGCTTGTCGGTGGAATAAGATAGATAAACCTTTATCACTTTTATCTTGTTACCAAAGTTAGGAATATGCCCTTCTCCTTTTTATCTCCTCTCTGTAGCAAGCTTATGCACATTTGTGGTTTCATCTTTGCTATATGGTGTTCTTTATTTATTATGTATATACATTTTAAAATCTTTCTATTAACCACTAGATCTAATCAAAGTCTTCACAGTTGTTGCTTTTATGATAGATAAGATGATCAAGACTCCGAAAATGGGTTGATTTACAGGTATTGGTCTTTTCAATCAATCAAATAATGTTACTGAATATTATGCAGTGAATCTGGATTTTACAGCTTAGAATGAGAAAAACATGCTTCATTTTTCATTTTATTACAATTAGAGTGGCTGAGTCTTGTAAAACACCACCAGAAATAAAACATAATAAACAAAGACACCGCCTTCGTAGTAATAGTGACTTGGTTATATTGCTCATTATCATTATAACTTTCATAGCTTCCACCATTTAATTGGTTAATGCACTTAGAAATCCCACTTGTAGTCCACCATGAGAACAATCCCTGTTAGTTTGTTGGACTCGGAATAAAGCAGATAGTGATGATGATAATTGAAAGTTCTTTTTGTTTTTAGCATTTTATATTTTATATTATATAAATATATATATGTATGGTGATAAGGATGCTTTGACCTCTGTCCTGATTAACTTTAAATGAGCTAATAATTCCTCCTAATTAAGTTTTTGACTTTGGTTAGTGGCTAGTGTTCATTACACTCGTCAATTTCATCTATCCTACAACTAGAGTGTCATCATAATCTGGTATCTTGAGAGGGATTCATAGATAATAATAAGTTAAAGTGGATTTGATGTCATGTGGATCAATTTGAACTAAAACTGAAGATATAAAGACATACAATTTACAAATATGGAAGGGAATTGATGGCATCCTGCACGGCTTCCTTCATATTCTTTCCCACCGTGATGTAAGTAAGTACACTGAGGAACCAAATTTATTTCTACTTTGATATTGAATTTTTATCAGTGTGAGAAGAAAACTCTCTTCCTTTTCTCTATCAAAACCCACTAAGAGGATTTAAATAACACAATTGGATTCAATTTATTTTTAAGGTCAGCCCAAAATTCTAAAAGTCTTCTTCTCTTTTGTATTGTTGCTTCTCTATATGACCTACCAGTACAAAGTGGCGCACATAGCGAGCTAGATTTTGTGGCCAATTTTGGCATAGCCCATATTGGAGTATCTGACTTATAACATATTAAATATATGGATATTCTTTTCCTATCTTTCAGAAGCATTAGGGATAGGATTCCAAAAGGAAATCTATTGCAGTTCCCTCCACTTGCTATAGTTCCTTTTCTTCTTCCTCTGTTTTTTTTTTATTTTTTTTCCTTAAACACTTTTGTCCCAATTAGTGAATAACAATTCTTTAATTCAAGTGATAGAAAAAAAAAAGTTTATTTTAACATTACAAGGTATTTTTTAAATTCAATATTTATTATGAGCTCAGAGTTAAAATGAGAAGTTCATATGAGTAAGAATTAAAATCACAAGTCAAATTTAAAATGATAATATCATATACATAATAGTCTAACATGTAACATAAAATATAGTGGAAGAATAAAGAATTCACTCCAATGAAATGGGACGTTGATATATGTATTGTTATTATCAATGGATACCTTAATAATATTAATTAAAGAAAAAACAAAAATGAAGGTTTATGAGGGACAAGGCTTAGGAGGAATATAATCTTTTCTTGTTTGAAACCTATTGATTAAAGATTCAATTCCTCCACTTTGCTTTCGAATAATGTTGTTGTTAACTTATACTCTCTCTTACACTTTTTTTTCATTTTTCCTTTCAATTTTATTTTTCAAAACCTATACATTTATGAGTTTATATGTTTAATAAAAACACTTGTTAAACATTAAATAATTTCACTTATTATTTTTAATAAATCATAATTTGGAAACATATAAAAATATAAATGTTAAAAATTATATTAAATTGGTTTATTATATTTTTCAATGTAAATATCGGAACAAAAATCAAATAAAAGATTCATCAAAATATAAACCTACTCAATTTATCTAAAACTTGATTCATTTTATATTCTCGAAAGTCGAAAGTGTACCAAAATGTAGGGAATCCATGAACAATGTTGTTCATATTGAATAGCTAAAAATAGAAAGTGGAAGATAAATTGAAATATAACGTATTCTAAAAGAGGTAAGGATATCAAAATTCCCTATAAATAAAAGTCAATGCTGGCTTAGCAATTTTCGATTATCATTTCGTATCGGTAACATATCCCTCCAGATTATTATCATTAAAAAAAAAAAAACTAAAGATTTCAAGAAATATTCCAGATAAAAAAGTTAGACAATATATATTTAGCGAGGTACTATTATATTTGACTAAACTATTTATCGTACTTTTTTTCTGAACTGTTGGTGAACAATAACTACCCCGACTATGTAAGTGGATCCCTTCTTTCCTCAAAAATTCAATAAGTTATAAACTTATAATTATTTTAAAAAAAAGGTTTGGGATGTAATTAACTTAAAAAGATTTAATTAATGTGATAAATTTATAGTGGGAAAGGAAAAGACAGTTAAAGAGGTAAAAAAACCCAGGCCACTAATTATCTAAGTGGAAATAAAGAAAGAAAGAAAGAGATTAGGAATATTTTGGTTTGTAATAAATATTTGTGAGCAACAGTGAAACAAGAAAGTTGATGAAGCTATAGATTCCTCCACTCTATATAAAGGGTGTCCCCAAAGTTACTTTCATGCACACACACACCCCAAAGCCAAAAAAGAAAGAACCTTATACTCTAAACCAACCATTCCATAGTATATTATATTACATCAAAGTCTGCATATAATTTGTTTTGTTTGTCCAAATTCCAAAATGGAGAAAGGTGCAGAGATGGTGGATGAAGAGAGATGGGTTTACGATTCTTCTGTGGATCATAAAGGAAGAGTTCCATGCCGAGCTTCTACTGGCGTCTGGAAAGCTTCCCTCTTTATTATTGGTAACTCTGTCTTTAAAATTTCTGCACTTCTGGAATTAGTGTTCTTCACCATCTTCCTTGTTTATTACTTTACTTTTACTTTCCTGTTATAGAGTTTGTTTGTTGCATGGATAAAGACGAAGTAATTTGTCGAACATTATTGAAGAAACAAGAAAAAGCTGTTGTCTTTTTTTTGTCTTTTTCTAGGTTTGTATGGTCATAAGGGTTGACTGTCTTTTAATATTTGTCTTTTTTTTTCTTTCAAAAGACTGAAAATTCCAATTATTGATATAACCTCAAATCTTGTTTCACAGTAAAATTAATGGAGGAAGATTACCATATCTTTTAGGCAAGATAGACTCCAACAACTTTTTTATACCTTTTCTTTTCCTAATATATTAATAATTACAATTACTATTTGTTTTTTATGGAAAAATTTTGGTTTTATAATGAGATATATATTTTTTAACAGCAATTGAATTCAGCGAAAGGTTGAGCTATTTCGGAATAGCGTCAAGTTTGATTATATACCTTACTAAGGTTATCCAACAAGACCTGAAAACAGCAGCAAAGAGTGCCAATTATTGGTCAGGTGTCACCACTATGATGCCACTCATCGGAGGATTCTTGGCGGATGCATACCTCGGTCGTTTCTCCACCGTTCTTCTCTCATCCTTTCTCTATATCCTGGTACATATACATATATATGTATATATATATATATAATGATATTGTGTGTTGTATAATTAATTAATGTGGATTTTATGTCAGGGACTGCTTCTTCTAACTCTATCGGGAATTGTTCCGGCATTGAAACCCTGTGAAAGTGATGACGGTGGTACTTGTGAAGAGGTTAGAAGGATCCACGTGGTGATCTTTTTCCTAGCAATTTACTTAATTTCGGTGGGAACAGGAGGACATAAGCCTTCTTTGGAAAGTTTTGGAGCTGATCAATTCGATGACGATCATCCTGAAGAAAGAAAGAAAAAGATGTCATTTTTCAATTGGTGGAATTTTGGTCTGTGTTGTGGACTATTGTTAGGTGTTACTTTGATCGTATATCTCCAAGATCATATCAGTTGGTCTATGGCTGATATCGTTCTTACTGTAGTCATGGCTACTTCTATACTAATTTTCTGTCTTGGAAGACCCTTTTATCGTTTCAGAAAAACAACAGGAAGTCCCTTTACCCCAATGCTTCAAGTTCTTGTAGCTGCCATTGCCAAGAGGAATCTCCCTTACCCTTCAAACCCTGTTCTTGAACTGTACGAAATTCCCAGGTCTGAACAGATACAGGGGAAGGAACGACTGTTGTGCCACACAGAAAGGCTCAAGTGAGTATAATACTATGTATTATGTATTACTCAAATTCAAATAATTATAACATGTCTGATTTTCAATTGTTTTCTGTACAGATTTCTTGACAAGGCTGCAATTATTACAGACAAATATTCATCATGCTGGGGACTTACTACTGTGACCAGAGTGGAGGAACTAAAGCTTATCATAAACATGATTCCCATTTGGATAACAGCCTTACCATTTGGTATATGTGTAGCTCAAACCGCCACTTTCTTCATCAAACAAGGGACAACACTGAACCGCAACATCACCCACAATTTTCAGATCCCTCCGGCTTCAATCTACGCACTTGCAGCCATTGGAATGATAATTTCAGTCACCATTTATGAAAAAATCCTGGTACCTTTTCTAAGAAGCGTAACGGGACATGAAAGAGGAATCAAGATTCTCCAGAGGATAGGAATTGGGATGGTATTCTCGTCGGTAAGTATGGCGATTGCAGCCCTGGTGGAGAAAAAAAGACTCAATGTCGTGAAACAGAATCCGGCGGTACAGGGTTCAATGTCAATGAGTGTGTTTTGGTTAGCGCCGCAATTTCTCATTATTGGAATGGGGGATGGATTTACCCTGGTGGGATTGCAGGAATATTTTTACGACCAAGTCCCGGATTCAATGAGAAGCATAGGAATTGCTTTATATCTTAGCGTAATTGGGGCGGCGAATTTCCTTAGTAGTCTTTTGATAACGGTGGTTGATAATGTAAGTGAGAAACATGGTGGAAAGAGTTGGATTGGGAAAGATTTGAACAGTAGCAGAATGGACTGCTTTTACTGGCTTTTGGCAGCTATAAATACAGCAAATATATGCATCTTTGTGTTGGTTGCAAAGTGGTATTCTTACAAGAATGTGCAAACGAGGAGGGCAATGCGGGCTGTTGCTGACTGCTACCGACAGGGTGATGAAATAGAAACAATACCTTAAAATCATCGTACAAATCTCCTTTTCCTATAATATTTCCTATTTCCTATTTCCTATGGATTAATATCATCAATATGCAAATTTATTCCTCTTAAGTCTTATCTAATAAGCACAGTTATAAATAATTTTTATTTTTTTTTAAAAAAATAATAAATAAATAAATCCAGACGGGAGCCCGGCCCATATAAATGAGGCTTTTCCTACCGAGACAATTTCTCAGAAGGATCCAAAGTTCATAATTTTGGGCCACTATTATAAACATTACATTAAAATTTTACTTTTAAATAAATAATACATATTTCCATTTCTGAATTTTTTTTTTTTTTACCTATAATTTGTAATCATAAATTTGAAAAGACGAAGCATTTTCGTTCCAAGGAAAAAAAAATAGAAAAGGCAGCCTTACAGCATAGAAAATTGGTAGAGAGGAGAGCCCCACTGCCTCTTCATTTGTTTGTGTTTTGATTTCAGTGTAAGAAAAAGTGCATAATCATTTTTGTCTCCTATAAACATCAACGGCACAAAATGTTTAAAAATTGCATAAATCAAATATAACTCCAAAATTAGAAGAATAAATAAACCCCCTTACGTTGTACATTATCACTAGCTCCTTGTCCCCATTTCTTCTTCCTTTTTTTTTTTCCATTGCTGATTTTCTGCACAGAGATTTTTGTACATAATTCTAACTCCTAAAAAGACATAAGACAAGAATTATGAATACTTCCGGCAGTTCATGGAGGATTCTCTCTGTTTTAGTCTCCGTCTTCATCCTTATCACCTGTACTTTTGCAGATCTTCCTGGGACTTGGGAACTTCTAGTTCCCAACGCCGGTATTGCGTCCATGCACACAGCCGTTACCCACTACAACACTGTAATTCTTCTAGATCGAACTAATATTGGTCCTTCCCGGAAACTCCTACCCAAACACCGTTGTCGATCCGACCCGGATGATCCTATCCTCAAGAAAGATTGTTATGCCCATTCTGTACTTCTTGACTTAGCCACTAACTCTATCCGACCCCTCATGATCCTCACCGACACCTGGTGTTCCTCCGGCCAGTTTCTCCCAGACGGGACTCTCCTACACACCGGCGGCGACCTCGACGGGTTCAAGAAATTCCGGAAGTTCACACCTTGTCCTGAAACGCCCACTTCAAATTGTGATTGGGAAGAGCTTCAGGACGTTCAACTCTCTGAAGGTAGATGGTACGCCACGAATCAAATACTACCCGACGGTTCCGTCATCGTTGTCGGTGGTAGAGCTTCTCCTACCGTGGAATTTTTCCCACCGAGAAAAGAAGGTGCCGTAAAATTTCCGTTTCTAGGAGAAGTTGAAGATCACCAAATGGACAATCTATACCCTTACGTCCATTTACTTCCCAACGGTCACCTCTTCGTTTTCGCTAATAATAAAGCTGTGTTGTATGATTACACCGCTAATGTCATAATCAGGAATTATCCAGTGTTAGAAGGGGGCCCACGAAATTATCCATCTGCTGGGTCATCAGTAATGATGGCCTTAACAGGGGATTATTCCTCCGCGACGGTGGTTATTTGTGGCGGTGCGAAATACGGTGCGTATTTACAGAGGAGCTTCGATTCTCCGGCGAATGGAAGCTGCGGGAGAATAGAAGCAACTTCGCCCGATCCGGTTTGGGAAATGGAGGATATGCCTTTTGCTAGAATTATGGGTGATATGGTGATGTTACCCACCGGTGAAGTTCTCATCATCAACGGAGCTCAGGCGGGTACACAAGGGTTTGAAATGGCATCAGAACCCTGTTTATACCCTGTTCTATATAGACCAGGTGAACCGTCGGGGCTCCGGTTCATGACATTAACCGCCGGTCTGGTTCCAAGAATGTATCACTCGACGGCGAATTTATTACCAGACGGTAGAATTTTGGTCGCCGGGAGTAACCCACATTTTTTCTATAATTTCAAAAGGGAATTCCCCACCGAGTTAAGGATCGAAGCTTTCTCACCCGAATATCTCTCGCCAGACAAGGCGAATATCCGTCCGGTGCTGGTGGAGTTGCCGGAGAAGGTCGGGTACGGCGTGGCTTTCGAAGCAGTAGTGACGGCTGAGCTGCCAATCGTAGGACTCGTGGAGATGAATCTCGCGAGCGCACCGTTTGCCACCCACTCTTTTTCGCAAGGGCAAAGATTAGTAAAGCTTCAGGTCACCGGTCCTGTGCCTGACGGAACAGGAAAGTACAGAATTCAATGTACATCTCCACCGGACGGTAGGGTTGCACCGCCGGGATATTATATGGCCTTCGCTGTCAATCAAGGGGTCCCAAGCGTTGCTCGGTGGGTCCAGTTAGTGTCCTGAGAATAGAATTAATCGAAATAAAAATCATTATTATTTAAAGCCACTTTTTGTGTCCCCTTTTGCTTTGAATTAATTTCATTGTAATTGTTAATAAATTAATACTCCACAATTATCCTAAACGTTTCCTTTTTCAATGAATTAGTGTTAAAAATAAAATACAATGAATATTCATTGGTTCCTATCAACTTTCTTTGTCATTCATGTCCTTTTCTGTCTTTTCCATCTATCAGTCGCCTAATTATTAACCTCAACCTTTTTGTTGCATTTTCCTGTAATTGGTAGATATTTATTCGATTAATTTCAAATTAAATCGCATTTGACGGCCATAATTTATTTAATATTTCTAGTGAACTGATAACCAAAAAAAAAAAAAAAAAAAAGAAAAAACATTTCTTTTTGGGCCCATTAGCTTATATTTGCCCACATTTCTAATTTAGAGTTACAGGGAATTGATTCCATTTGTTTTCTTTATATTTTTCTGCAAAAAGTTGGGTGTAGAAGAACAGGATCCCAATCCCATTGAAGAACTTTAAAGGCACGCCATCCTAATAACAAATTATGTGTAAATTGTACTAATTGCAGCAATTATGTTTGCTTCAAAATAATAAGAAAAATACCGCGGCATGTGTAATCTTGGATAGGAAAAGTTCCATGAGTTCTTGAAATTTTTTGGAAAAAAAAAATTAGCCGTTAAAAAACTTACCTTAAATTGGATTGTTTAGGGGAATAAAAAAGAAGTTTTGAAAAATCTTTGAAACCTCCATCATATATTTCTTCGGAGATTTGTTATTGTTTATGTTGTATTTTGAGAATCTCCTGTCATGCCTTATACTCGTTGTGCAGCTTGCAAGCACTTGAGAAAAAGATGCCCTTCGGATTGTATTTTTTCTCCTTATTTCCCTTCTAATAATCCTCAAAGATTTGCTCGCATCCATGAGATCTATGGCGCTAGTAATATCTCTAAACTACTCCAGGTATTAATTATTTCTTTCTTTCTTTATTCGCGAACGTACACCCCTTTTTCTTTTAAAAAGACTTCGTCTTTAATCTTATTTTTTGAAAAACAGGAATCCCATATGAGAAAATGGCAGTAGCAGCAGAATTGATATGTATTTAAAGCTATTATATTTTATTAATTTTTATTAAAATTATTTAATTAAATTTATTGGACTAATATAATATATTGAAAGACTATAATTTATTTTTGACAAATTACGAAAAAAACGTTTTATTAAAAAAATATGTTAATGAACATTAAAATTAAAATTAAGTACGCTCTCACAATTTAGTTTGAAACCAAACAAAATACAGGAAAGAAAACCCGGTTTATGGTTGCATTGGAATAATTACGGTATTGCACCAAGAAATACAAAATGCACAGTGAGTTAGCTAAAACTCAAGCTCAGATTGCTTTCTTTTCGTACCTTCCTCACACGAGGAGAATAAAATAACCATATATAATTCTTCTTCTGCTTCTTTTTTTGGGTTCTAATAATTTGCAATCTATTCAGTAGTTATATCAGTAATAATGTTTCCCACCAGTGTACGCATCTCTGGTTCCTTAGTTTTGGGCCATTTTTGAGATCATTTGTTCTAAATAAGTTTTTATTATTTCTGTGTGTCTGCTTTTTTACTTCTTTAATAATGCAGTTGTATCATTAAGTACATGATTATGTTAAATATTTAGATTTATAGACGTACAACTTACCTTTGACGAAGTCTTCTGTACGACTAACTACCATTAAAGAATCTTCTTCTAAGACGAACAAAATCCCAGTCGTGAAACCGTGGGTGTGTACATGTTAAAATAGCTCAAGTTATCTCCAAAATTAAAAATGAGTAAATTGTTAAAAAATTTCTCCAATATCAATTTAGTTTAAAACTTAAAATTTAAACTTTTTCTTACAAGAAACAAGCTGATTTAGGAAAAAAATTAAATCAAGAATAGAAGAAAGTATCCAAATTCCTTATATATATATATATATATAGCCCAATTCTACTGAGATGTAACTAAAACTTTTGTCTATGAATCTAAGCCCACATCTAAATATTGGGCCAAAATTGATTGACCACGGATTTTATTTTTCCTTTTTTTATTTTTAAATGGGAAAAAAAATTAATAATAATAATTGGCGCATCACGTGTTGGTAAAAGCAGGCAACTCAACAGTAACCATCTAAGTAGTTGGTGGTCACCTTTGAAGTTTGAAAGAAAATAAAGAAAGAAGAAAAGAAAAGGTAGAAGAGGGTAATGGGAACTATCTGCCAAGAATTCATATGGGCAGTACAAAACTGAAGCAGCAGTTGAAATCATGCCATCTTTATTGACCACTCGCAGGCAATGAATAAATTCCCTTTTCAAAAATTTTTGCACTTTTTTTTAATTTTTTGGTTTGAGGTAATGGAGGGTGGGGGAGTGGGAATTGCTGTTCAGTAAATATAGGCACTTAGCTACTAGCTAGGAAAAGCTTTGCAAGTTTGCAGGTCCTTTTCTTTTTCCTTTGTTTTACGTGGGGCCCATCTTAACTTTTGTTTTTTTTTTCTTTCTTGTTGGTGGAATACAACTGAATTCCTGCACTTCCTCAAACTATGCTTTTATTTTAGCACAAGCAAAATCTTTTTATTTGATTATCATTTTTTAACGAAAGAAAAAATTTTAAGAAGAAATATTTTGAGCCTAGAAAAGATAGCGACAAAATGCAGGGTGAGTAACCTTGAGATAGGAAAAGAGAGAGCTACCCATTTATGCCTATTTTTGGTCCTTCCTTACAACTTTCCCATTTATTTTGGGAGCTACCCAATTCACCTTCCTTACTGAGAATCAATAGCAATTCCTTTCTTTGCGTTCATAGTCATTGCTTTCCTTTCAACTTTTTATGTATGTATATTTTCTCAAGGGAAAAAAAGTCATCTTTTACGAAACCAAGACCTGAATTTTCTTTCTTTGTCACCTCTAAAAATGTCTTGGATCTTCTCTTCTCTGCTTGAAACCTCCCTCTTTTCCACACCCCACTATCCATTTCCCCCTTCTTTTTTTTTTTTTTTTTGCATTACGTAAACCATGAATGGGCCAAATAGTTAAAAAAAACATTATCATTTGGTCCAATAATTTTAAACAACTGTCAGAAACCTTAGATTTACCAAACAATCCTAGGAAAAAAAAAAGAAAAGAAAAAGAAAGTGAGAGCGAGTGTCCATTAGATAAAAGAAGTTAAAAAAGTTGTTTATGAGTCGGGTCGGGCATTTGAAATGAAACCAATGGAGTTTACACATGCAGCAGAGGTTACAGAAATCTCGAGTGTCGGGCGGGCATGGAAACGACGGCAAACTCGGGGGACCTCTCCTCCATCTTCTTAAACAAAAGATTTTTATGCAGATATAAGCAAGATTCATTGTCTGTTCCGTCACTCTGTGACTCATGATCTGATCAGTTGTGAGCATGACATAATCTATAGTACCACCCTCTGTAGTCTGTACCCACCACCTCTTCTGACTTTTTTTCTTTTTCTTTTTTTCTTTCTCTACATTGAATAACCACGTGAATCAATATTCTAATCCTAATCAAGCACTTAAAATTACTGTGTTATAATTTAATTAATACCTCAAGTCCTGTACTATTTATTTGAAAAAAAAAGGAATCAAAGAAAGAAAGAAACGTACGATGCTTACGGAGTTAGGACAAAAAATTTTTGTCGCGCTCTTTATATTTCCAGACAATTGGATACATAAATAGAGAGCTGTCCAAATGCATTTGATTTCTAATAATGATTGGATCCTACTAATTTGGTGCAATGAACTCAGAAAAATTACTTAAACAAGCAATCATAATAATTAATTATACATTATCTCTTTTTAAATATATTTTAAAATAAATTAATGGTTAATTCTATTTGTGCTTAGATTGTCAATCAATTTTATGGACAGAGCAAACTTGTCTCCGCCTTTTAAGAGAAACTTGATTATAAAAGCAACCTAATTGGTGGAAAAGTCAAATCTATCATTCCCATCTTAATGAAATATGATGCACAGACCCCTTTTGTTAGGAACAGACCCCATTTTGTTAGGGACATATTTTTTTTATAGTAAAAAATTTTATAAAAGAATTTTTTAAACAAAAATTTATATTTTAATCTTTTTTATTCAAATTTATTATGAAACATGTTGAAGAAAGGTTAAACACTTTTTTCTTTTTAGGGTTAACTTATTACCTCAACAATCTTCGCATATTTGTCTTGAATTAGTTGAGTTTATTGCATGTTAATTTATTTTTTAATATAAAGTTATATTAATTCAATCAAATTAATTATAATTTGGTATTTTTCAAAATACTAAAAATATATTAAACATAAATTTTTTCTTTCTTTTAAAATAAATTATTTTTTAATGATAATTTGTTTTAAAAAATTTTACCATAAAAAAAAGTATCTCTAACAAAAGGGGATGTGTCCCCATAATTTGCCTTTGTCTATAAATAGAAATTATTTATTATTATTTTTAAATAAAAATAAATAAACGCTACCCACGCTGGGCCAATCATCCTCCAGGTAAAATTTCTCCTCAGTTAGTATACTAAAAGTAAATTCATCATTCTCCCACATATATATATATAATTTAAGAAAATAAAGAAAAAAAAAGAAGAGGAAAGGATATATATATATAATATATATATATATATATATATATATATAAAATTTAAGAAAATAAAGAAAAGGAAAAAAAAAAAGAAAGAAAGAAGAGGATAAATAAAGCTGTAGAGAATATAATAATAGAGAGGATAAACTAAGTAGCTGGTAACTTTTAAAAGCATTAAAATAAAAAAGTTTTCCTTTCAGTCATTTTATTTTTTTCCATATATTCAGTTTTTTTTTTCAAATTCAATAAAGAAAATAATAAGAAAAATATATATTTAAAAAATTTAAATTAAAACGACAAAAATCTTTTACAGTAATATATGAGAGTAAGAAAAAAAATAAATAGTTGTCAATTATTACCGAAAATAGGCAGTCTAGTACATCCCCATGCTCAGTCAGAGCACACAAGTGTAAGTGTAAGAAATGAAAAGCAAACCCAAAAGAAAGCGACTCTCTCTCTCTCTCTCTGAAAAAAAAGAAGAAAAGATTTTGTGTGTGTGTTTTTGGTGTATACAGTGAACTTCACTGTGTGTGTGTGTGTGACCAAGAAAGAAATACATGACTTACAAAAGTACACACAGAATTAAACAGTATTAAGTGCCTGTCCAAATATCATAACTTTTTTTTCTAAAGACTTAAAAGAAGTTACTTTAAAACTCAAAATTTTAATTAAACAACTTTATATATATTTATTGTATGCAATTAAATCAAACGTGGGAGGTGAAATGGTTTTTATGAGGTTTTTTTTTGTTGGCTGTCTGATACAGCTGCGGATCTCTCCATCTCTCTAAATCTGCCACACCAGAAGATAGTTGTATAATGATAGCCTTTCATTTAATCATCACCACATCTCTTTTTTTTTTTTTTCCTATTCATTTCTTTCTCTCTCTTATAAATTATAACATCACCCTTTTCGTCTCTCGCAAACTCTACTACTACTACTGCTGCCACACCTCTTTCTTTCTCTCTATCTCTCTCTCTATATAATAATTATTATACTTTTTAGTGTTTTCACCTAATAAATATATATATATATATATTTTTTTTTTAAAAAAGAAAAAGAGAGAGAAAAGGATATATATTATATTTGTAGTCACGCATAGTTGGTGGGTGTGTTCTTTCATTCGTGTAGTCGTAGTCATGGCTGAGGGATACGAGCCATACCATGTTCCACAGCAAAGCAGACGAGATAAGCTTAGAGTTGTTTCCCTGCAGCAACCCGGGTGTGCCGTGGGTTTGCTACCCATCTTCGATCATCATCCATCCCTCATCTCCTCGGATTTGATTACCTGTGTCGACCTCCACCATCAGACTGCTACTACTACTACCACTGACCCTAGCTGTAATAATAATAATAAGCAAACCTCATCATCGAACCCCATTACTGTGTGTAATAGTGTTGGTAAAGCAGAAGGTCATGTTAATTTCATGGCTAATGTTGGTGCTGGTGGTTTGATCACTGCTTCTTCTTCTTCTTCTTCTTCTCCTTCTGCTACCAACCACTTGTATATGGATCCACACTCCTCTTCCACTATACAGTTAAACCCTACCTCCATTCAAGATCATATTATTTTCAACACTACTCATCACGAACAAGGCCTTAGGTTTCTCGACCAGTCCTTTCATGGCGGGGAAGTCATGGTTTACAGACACGAACCATTATCTTCCCTTTCTCACGAGCAGCAGCAGCCGAGTAATATTAACGCTACGTATGGTGGTGGTGGTGGTGGTCGTGTTGGTGGTCAGGGGTTGTCTTTGTCCTTGTCTTCTTCAAATCACTCATCTCAACAAGGTGGTGGCAGTCATCATCAGCTACCTCTAGAGCTTAACCTACAACAAAGGTACGATTCCTCCTCCTCTTCAATGTACGGTACAAAGGTTATTAATGGGGGATGTTTTCTTCTTCCTCCTCCCGGAGATGCTTCTGGTTCGATTCATGAGCTACTGATGTCGAGAAACGACGTAGTTCTACCTCTCGGACCATTTATCGGTTACGCTTCCATACTGAAAGGATCCAGGTTTTTGCGGCCTGCTCAACAATTGTTGGACCAACTTTCCGATGTCGGAAGAGGATTTTATTCCGACAAAATATCACCTGATCATTCTGTTTTACTGGATCCACCGCTGGAAAGTTTTTGTTCGACCGGAATTGTCGATGATCCGAAAACCTGCAGCTCCGTATCCGGTGAAAACCGGAGGAAGAAGTCGAGGTTAATGTCGATGCTTGACGAGGTACCTTTACTAATTTCCTTTTTACCATTTTTAACCCTTTTTTTTTTCTCCACTTGTAATAAATTTTTCTTTTACTGTTAGAGGTTATATATAACCAATTACGCATCCTCGAATATTTGATTAAAAAAAAAAATTGTACAGACCATATTCCAAAATTGTTAGTACTCAGTGCAATTTGTGGTAATCTACTTCTGAATTATTTGTCTCTTATCCGGTTTTAATGTTGGATTCTTTGAAAAATGTAATGCATTTATTGATTTATTTTATATTGGTGATTTTAAATAGATGCTCACTTTGTAGGCTTAGAAGGTGTTCAAGTCACAAAATTACCTTTTGAAGGAAAAGGCAATTGATTGAGGGAATATATGCACAAACACGGTTCATTGTGTCTGTTTCGAAAGTATTCCAAATCAATTCGATTAGAATTTCGAACTGGAAATATATATCATCCAGTTATGATGGAATCATTTTCTGAGGATATTAAATTTTGTTCTAAAGAAAAAGAAAAAGAAAAAGATGTAAAGCTCTACTTGATTTATTATACTATTTTATAGTATACTCTTTCATGTCAAATTTTAATTAAAAAATTGAAATATGATGGACTCTGTCCTAATTATTGTCTACCAATTGGTGAAATGTCTTTTTTTTTTTTGGCATACAGGTGTACAAGAGGTACAAGCAGTACTACCAGCAAATGCAAGCAGTTGTTGCCTCATTTGAATCTGTTTCGGGTGTTAGAAATGCAGCTCCTTTTGCAAACTTGGCTTTGAAAGCCATGTCCAAACATTTCAGGTACTTGAAAAATGCAATAACAGATCAGCTGCAATTCATTACTGAATCCCGTGGTCATCGTCACGTGACAACAACAACAAGCCGGGAAAAGGATACAGGTCCACTAGGATTTGAGAACCACCCCGGTGGGATGGAAATTGAAAGCCAGAGAAGAATTCAGAATGTTGGGTTTGTTGAACATCATCATCATCATCAACCTGTTTGGCGTCCACAAAGAGGACTTCCTGAACGTGCTGTAACAGTTCTCAGGGCCTGGCTTTTTGAACATTTTCTGCACCCGTAAGCTCTTAATTAATTAAATGACCTTCATTACATCAAAAATTTCCCTGCTTTCTGATTTTGGTTTTTTTTTTTTTTTAATGGCAGTTATCCTACGGATACGGATAAACTAATGTTGGCTAAGCAGACAGGACTTTCTAGAAATCAGGTGCCCATTGGAGTAGCAACTCTTTATGTGTTTCTTCTATAAACTGACCATTTTTTAAAATTGTGTATGCAGGTATCTAACTGGTTCATCAATGCAAGGGTGAGGTTATGGAAGCCTATGGTTGAAGAAATACACATGCTGGAGATACGGCAAGGACAGAAAGCTTCACAAAAGGAGCTAAATAATGTCGGTGGTAACAACACAGTTCCTCCACACACTGAAAAAAAGTTGCCGTCGTCTAACTCTAATCAGAGAATCGAGGAGTTTCCATCAAAAAGAAGTCGAAATGACTTGCCCACCGCCGCCGCCGCCACAGGTTACCACCCAGCTGGAAATGAACAGTCTATGAACTTATCCTATGACCACCACCACTCATCAAGACATCCTTGCTTTAGTAATGGTGGTGGTGGTGGAACCACCGGGGGCGTTTCTTTAACTCTGGGCCTACATCAAAATAATGGCATTGGTTTAGCCGATCCCTTCCCGATAAATGCAGCCAGGCGTTTCGGTCTGGATGCAAATAGTGATGGATATGTTAATATGGCCGTCGGAATTAATGAAGCCCAAAATCAACAGTTTAGAAGGGAGATCATTGGCGGGCAGCTTCTGCGTGATTTTGTTGGTTAATAAAATTAATTTCCTTCCTTCCACCCATTGCTCGTTGGGAGAATCAGAAAATTGATACATACATTACATACGTACGACAGAAGCTAATCAAAAAAGTGTCACTCCTATTCATTCTAAAAGGTACAAAACCAAATTTCACCTTACTTGCCTTCGTCTCTCAAGAACATCACCGTATCTATCTAATTGATTCTAAGTTTTTCCTTTTTCTATTACAGCAGGTGGCCACAAATTTTGTCGGATGGGTTACGTAATTAATTAATCTGTTATTGACATGTCGAATATGTGTGAATTTTGATTTGATTGAAGGAATGTTCGTAATTTCGTACCTTGTTTTTGTATAAAATTTAGTTTAGTAATAATGTATGTACAATAGAACAAAGGTAGTAGTGAGTGGAGAGAAGAAAGAAAAGAAAAAAAACCTAAGGATTGGGTCGGTTTCTAATATTGCTGCCATTTTAGTATTATTTTGTATCCTACATTATCATATCCTTTTCGGAGACCTCGCCATTTGCTACTGCTGACTGACAATGGAGGTTTAATTTTCATAAGCGAGAAATTAATGATGTAACCCAGCTTAATTTTCATATATTACGGAACTTATGTTCATTTTTACAAAAGAATAACAAATATCAGAGTAATTTTTTGCAAACACACTATTCCCTCAATTTTTATATATTCTCGTATAAAACTGCTTAGAAAAAAAATTCATAAATAGAAACTAGACACTTAATTATTTTATTAATATAAAATATTAATTAATAGTATTTAATTAAAATATTGAAAAGATATTGGAGATTATATTTAAAATTGTTGAATAATTTTAATATGAAAAATATTTTATCTATTTATATTACATGATGAGAGCTAAAAGAAAGAAAATAAAAAATCAATTACAATATTAACTATTACGTAGAAATTTGATTTGATTTGATTTGTAATTTATTCAACAAAAATCCAATAAGATTGGAAAAATAAGCGGAGGAATTTTCATGAGATAATTAATTTATAATTATTTTTATAAAGATATTATATTTTTTTTAATTCAAAAGAAATTTTTACGGATCAGATTATTTAATGAATTAATTATAAATTAATATCTAATAGTTTCGTTCAAACCACGCTAAGAAAAAAGAAAAAGATACGAAGGCGAAGGAATATTCCAAAAATCGTCCCAAAGCACTGGCAATTGCTTGCATCCAGGGTTTTCCTTAGGGTTTCTCTCTTTCGCTTTCCCCTATCTCTCTCTTTCTCAAAATTATTTCTTCCTTCCTTCCTTCAGAACGAACAATGGCTTTTAATTCTACTTCTGTTTTTGAATAATTCGAATCAATTCTTTTTGCTTTTCCTTTTCTCTAGTACGAACGTTGACAATTCTCAAGTTCTACTGAAGGCGAGAAGCGAAATTCATTAATGGAAGCAAGGGTCAGTGTTTCCGGTCATGGAGGTGTCGTAGATAGTGGTGCGAGGAAGTTTCTACAACAGCATCACCAACAGCAACAGCCGCAACCGCCTGTGCAACAGCAATCGCAGATTGGGACTGTGCCTCAGCTCATTGCTGGGGGCGTCGCCGGAGCGTTCAGCAAGACATGTACTGCACCTCTAGCTCGACTCACCATTCTTTTCCAGGTTTGTTTATTGTTTTGGTTTATTGCATAGTTCAAGTTCCTCCACTTACGGTTGGTTGTTCAGACTCAATTTTATTTAGGCTAAACGGGAAAAATGTATCTATCCTTTTATTTTATTTTTCAGTTGTTGGGCGTCTGTAGCGAATTCTTGCTTTTTTATTTTTTTATTTTAAAGCTAATTTGTTGCCCAATATTGTGAATTATTATGCTATTGTGTATGACTTTGGTAGCTTAATTTTGCTGGGAATATGTATAGAGTATTAGAATATGACCACCAATTTTCTGTTTATCACCTGTTTGTTTGATCCTTTTTTATTTTTCTGAATTTTAAGGTCCAAGGTATGCATTCAGATGTTGCAGTGTTGAGCAAGCCTAGTATATGCCGCGAGGCTCTGCGTATTGTCAATGAAGAGGGCTTTCGAGCCTTTTGGAAAGGAAACCTGGTTACAATTGCTCATCGCCTACCCTACTCTTCAGTCAACTTCTATGCATACGAGCAATACAAGAGCGTGAGTGTAGACTGCAATATTACTCCATTTAAAAGGTTTAAATCAAATATATATAATTTTTGCAGCTTTTGATCTTGTTTCCCCATGACTCTGTGATGCTTGTGCAGTTATTAAAATCACTTCCAGGATTAGATGGTCGGGATGGTAAGGCAGGTGCAGATGTCTTTGTCCATTTTACTGGTGGTGGATTAGCTGGAATTACAGCTGCTTCTGCCACATACCCATTGGATCTTGTGAGGACAAGGCTCGCAGCACAGGTATAATCATTTACTATAATCACTCTTCTTAATTATTTGTTTTATACTATGTTCTAAAAAGGATGTGTTGCCTTTTCTATTTAACTTTCTAATTATAGCTTTATGGTGTTGTTAGAGGAACACAATGTACTATCGCGGCATTTGGCACGCATTCAGTACCATTTGCAGAGATGAAGGTTTTTTTGGTTTGTATAAAGGACTTGGAGCAACATTGTTGGTATGCTTTCTGCTTTTCTTTGCTTATTTTTGGTAATAGTTTGTCAATGTTGTTTTTGTTTCTAACTTACTAATTGTACTGTAATTGCAGGGTGTTGGACCCAGTATAGCAATAAGCTTTTCAGTTTATGAGACATTGAGATCAATTTGGCATTCTAAAAGGTTAATTTAATCTTTCATCATTCAATGCGATTACTATTTTGTACACTATCTGTTTTGTAGATCCTTACATGATTTGTTTTGTTTTCAGGCCTGAAGATTCTACAATTGCAGTAAGCCTTGCTTGCGGGAGTCTATCAGGCATTGCATCCTCAACTGGTGAGTGATTTGGGTTACCTTTAAGACTTCCTTTTCTGGGACCTTCTTACTTCCTGTTTTGCCTTTTAGTGCTTGCCCTAAATGATTAGGATTTGTTTCATTATTAGATCATTAGTTACTCATTTTGTAGTTCCTTTGCTATGTGTATTTGTGCCCTCTACTTTATAATTCTTCTGTGTCTGTTGTTAGTATGCAGTCTGTGTGATGCAGCAACTGCACCAACCTTCATGCCCTAGCAAAGCTTAGATTCTGCTGCTGGGACCTGTTTTGTTGCATCTTTTAGCTTGCACTGTTAGCTAGGGTAATTTGTGCATAAGGTTATTCTCCCCTTCTTGCTTCTAAAATTCTATACTGATTCTCCTTGCCAAACCTTCTTCCTAGAGAACATCGTTTAAGATGTCACCATTATTGGCTTCCTTTTCTTATTTTTGGGAGGTATAAAATATAATGTTCACTTTCTTAAAATGAGCTATATATAAATTCCACACACCTTATTTGAAGACCTACTACTATGGCTAACTGAACTCATTGGTCAAAATGTTCTGGTGTGTATATGTATTGATCCAAGTGAAATAGGGACACAGAAATTTTGGATGTTAGTTTTTGGCTGTTAAAATGTCTCTGTCGAAGCAAGGTTCCATTGGGTTCTTTCATCATGTGTTTACATATAGGCATTCTATATTTATGAGCAATTCTGTACTTTGCAGCAACATTTCCTCTTGATCTGGTGAGACGAAGAATGCAATTGGAGGGGGTAGCAGGTCGTGCCCGCGTGTACAAGAGTGGAATAGTTGGGACATTTGGTCACATAATCCGCAGTGAAGGTTTCCGAGGATTGTATAGAGGGATAATGCCCGAGTACTACAAGGTGGTACCCAGTGTTGGAATTGTTTTTATGACGTACGAGATTCTGAAGAAGCTTCTATCCAACGAGTGACCTTCAGTTCATAGTTGATGGGGTCCACTACTATTCCACAGCCTCCCGCTGCATATCATCAATTTCTGGATAGGATTTTAATATGGCTCAGTTTTGTTTAGGATACTAGGAAAGGTTAAGGTTACGTCAATACTCATATATTTCTTTTATTAGTTGAAACGTTCAACTACGGCTGTCTAATTTTGTAGTTGCGGCCACTAAAACATTTTTCAGTGTACAGGCAAAGCTACATATAGTGTGTAGCAATTTTTTCTCCCCCTTTTTTGTCTCTTTGGTAGTTGGTAACAAAAAGAAACAAAAAGTGTAAGTGCATGTTTAGGTTGAGCCAATTGATAACGTGTTACTTTTATTTCCTTGCTTCGTCTGATGTAATACCTGCCATTATCGTCTATATTTCTTTACGCTTCCGAGTTGGGGCAGCTGTCGAAGCAAGTTTTTGTATTTTTTCTTTGATTCATAATTTATGGTAAAGCAATTTGTTTCATAAGGGGTCCTTTAGACAAGTGTGCAGGGGATGAGGGTGATATAAGAGTCATTTTGAGGGGAAAAACGTTTCTGCTTGCCACGGAGCATCAATCATTCTTGTCTTCATAAAATATACAAGATACCACTCGAGACTATAATTCTAAAAAATACAAGAAAAATAATTACTTTGTATTTGTATTGCAAAGTATTAATTTTAATTTTTCCCTAAAAGAAGTTTTGTTTTTTGTATAAAGGAATAGAATAATAGATGTGTAACATATACACATGAAGTATTCGATTCTATTTTGATGCATCATCACTGATGGACAGAGAGAATCTCACATGTGGATCAGTTCAATTGGACTCAATGATTTTTTTTTTCTTTCTTTCTTCTTTTAATGAGTTTTTTTGTGAAAAAAAAGAACGAAAATAAACAGACAAAGCCCATGAAGGAAGAATGAAAGTTACACAACTTATCATTTTGTTTTGGTTTTATTTATTTTGTAAAGCTACTGTCTGTTTTTAAATCGCGGAATCCTCACTTATGCTTAAAATAGCTCTCATTTTACCTTATTAATAGGCTATTTTACGATGTGGGAATACCTCTCCCTCATTCAATTATATATACATATAATATTTTGGATCCATAGAGTGTCTTTTCAATTCTAATCTAAGTGAGATTCGGACATCATTTTCTTAAAGAAGATACATACACGGTATCTTATTAATTAAAAGAAATGATTATATCTGAAGCATTATATATTCCGGTGTCTCTGCACACACCCCTTGTTATCATTGGGGAGTTGTTCTTGCAAATTTACCACTCTCTGAAAAAAAAAGAAAAGAGAGATATTGGGTGAGGAGAGGGTAATCTGCATCCTGAGGTTTACATGCTCAGGATGTAATCCTCTGGATGCAGATTATCTCCTCCTCATCCCCAATGTTCAACCAAAAGTAATACCTTTTCTTCAATTCGAACAAAACTTCTCTACTAAGTAAGTTATTCTTCTTTTCTTTTAATTGAAAGACCATGCATGCAATATATAATAAATAATATCCTTTGCAGGCTTCAGCTCCAATGTTTTCCATACACACAGATCTTTGGGAATTAAGTATACCAAATGCAACTTTTTCTTTTGCAGATACATCATCTCTACGTAGCTACCTAGAACTCTAAAGCTACACATGTTTTGAGGGTTTGTTTTCACCATTTAACCAATCTTCAAACAACCAATTAATTGGATCTTCTCATTTCTTGAGATAATCACATCTTTTTTTGTTAAATAAATGTTGGGCTGCTCTGCTTTTCAACCTTCAAATATTACTGTCTTTTCTACATTTAAATATTATTATCAAATTCAATTCAACTTTTTACGTTTACAAAGGCTACGTTCAAAGTTCAAGGACTGTCCTCTTTATTTTTTTGTCACAAAAGGAGGCTATATATATATATATAAAAGTAGGTGACGTATGCACCCCTATATATACATGATACCTTTACATATGTTTTACATCTCATCTTGCACATAAGCTTTCTCTTCGGTTTCCTCAGTTGCCAAGAAATTATATTTCCTTTTTATTCCTTCAACATCTCTCATTTATATTTTGTACTCTCGTTAATATTAGTGAAATTTTTTGGCTCTCTCGCCGATGATTTTTTTCCACCTAAAAATTTGGTGTCAATTTTACAGCTTTATTAATTTTTCATAATCTTTGGTTGAATTTATTACGTTTTCACACTCTATACCCCTACAATAAATGTATCTCTGTTTCATGAAAACAAAAAAAAAAAAAATTAAATATCTTCAGAAGATGCAAGGTCAAGAAAATGATTTTTTTTTAAAATTCTTTTTCATCTATTTGATGCCAAGCTGATTCATTTGAGCAAATTGTATATATATATATATATATATATATATATATATATATATATGTAATTTCACATCAAAGATTTGATTTGAGGGTGAAGATGATGGGATAATCTTGTTTGTTTCCTTTTGAGCAAATTCGTTTCTTTTTTGTCTCTCACGTAGGAGTGTGTAATTTGAATAATCAAACTCTTTATTAATTAGAAGGAATATAATTATAAGTTACTTTTAAATATCCTTTAACTTTGTGAGCCATGCATATATCATCGCATTTCCGATTCTTGATTAACAATTACACAACTTGTAAAAAAAGAATAACCCTTCACTTCATTACTTCCGTACAGAAGAATAACCCATCATTGTTGGGAATTTTTAATTTCCAAGATGATGCTTTTTTGAATCAAAATTGAGTGTGGAAATTTGTTGTCAAATGATTCTAATTCAATTAATTAGCAGAAAGTGGTGAGACAAAGATGGTCCAAATTACAGAAGTTTTTTTTTTTCTGCTAATTATTTTGCTTGTTGGAAAAAAAAAATATATATATTGATTAAAAATGCGATGATGATTAGTAATGTGTAAGTGGTCCATAACCCTTCCTTGATGATAAGGGTTGAATGATTTTAGAGAAAAGACAAATCAAAGTTCCTAAGTAGCTGGCAAAAAAAAAGTTGGAATCTCTTGTTCTGTGCAGTTCTACTAGCTATTATATAGCATGCTCAAGCCAGACCACCATTAATGGAAAACTTGGAACTAAGACATGGCAGACATAGATAAGGGGTCAAAAGTCTTGATGATGAAGCTCTGGCAAATAAATACTTATATTGGAAATACATCTCTGTCTATATTAGGAGGAACATAACATCTCAACTATAGGGCTTGCTTTCAACAGAGTTGTTACTTTTCTTTTACACTTGTCAGGAGATAATAAGAAGGTAAAGATGAAAAACAGGGATTAATTGAACTTTTGAGGTTAATAATGATTTTGGAAAAGCAGCCTCATTACATGCATGGATGGATCAATTTCATAAAGAAGAATATATATAATTATATACAAGTGATAAAGATTGTATCTTTATTCCAAGAACAATGCACAGAGGAAAAAGTAAATCATAGTTTCAAAGAATGGAAACCAACGAGCTTAAAAGGATTTTAGAATTCCATAAATGGTTTCTTAAAAGACTAATAATAAATGGTGGTGGTGGTGGTCGTGAGAATTTGAATCCTTGACTGAATGGGAAAAATAGTACGGGCGGTGAACATTATATATGAAGAATATTAAAGAATACTGGAAAAGATTCAGATTATATATATATATATATATATATATATATATATATTCTAAAGCATCTTTCTGCAACTGTAAAAAATACTCCTTTTCAAAAGAAAATGCCTTTGGAAAAGTTTGTAGCACATAAACCAGGAGTTTCAGAACATAAGAAAATAATCATGAATATTAGAAAAAGAAAGAAAGGTTAATCCATATACAGAATCAGAAGTCAATTCTAGCAGACATAAACATAATGCCTGTGATTTCATTCTGTAATGATTTACATTTTAGAATTTCCCTAAAACCTACCTAAGATTCAAAATTCAAAATTTAGAAGAAATAAAAAAGAATTTCAAAGGTCTGAAGCAAGAAAAGGCCCTAATGGCGACAGAAAATTTCAGAGATGCACCAAGGAGTTCCTCTGCATCTCATCTCATGACCTTTCACTCGGATAAAAAAGGTGGAGTCGTCCCTGTTTTTCTTCATTATTATTACCTTGTTCTGAGCAAGAAAACGCTGAGTTCTTGACCCAGGCCTTCATCCGGGTTGATCAGGTGAAAGGATTCTGAATCAGCACTTCCGATAACACACTCATAATTGGCTCTCATGTACATGAGTTCTTCAGATCCCGACCCGAATCCTGATGCGAACCCGGACGGTATTACGCCAGCACCCACTGTTATGGACTGCATGGTCTTCAACAGGAGGCGATTCTGTTGGTTTACTTTCTTTCGGAGGGCGAATCCGAGTTTCCGGCCGTTACAGTACAAGTTCCAAACTGGGACAGAGTGGAGAGGGCAACGACTCAGTTCTGACTCACCCGAATCGTCCTTGAACTCGAGGGCAATGCGAACTAGTCCGCAACTCATTTCCTGGATCAATGTGGTTGTTGGGATGGAAAGCTCGAGTAGCAGGGTAGGCTTGATGCTGAGACGATCGTGATGGACGCAGAACCATACATGGCCGCCGCGACGGTGGCCAAAAATGGTGCCGATAACCATTGTTTTCGAGGAACGAGGCGGAGCCAATAGGGAAGTAGCGGTTGGGGTTGGGGTTGGGGGCTCAGAAACGTCTTCTTCTCCTTGACTTCCTCTCTGTTGTTGAATTTGGTCGTCGATGTCGTCCCGGAGGGAAGTGCTGATGCGTTTCTTTTGGGTATGTCCGATAGTGGATGATGGATGGATTGGAGAGGTAGCGGTTGGATGAAGGCAAGGTAGCAAAAATCGACGGAGGGCATTGATCTTTGTCATTGTTCAGTTCACCGTCGTATTTTTCTTCTCTTGAAAATTCTCTGTAATTTCGAGTACAAGAAAAAAAGAAAGATGTTCCTTTTCTTTTGGAGGTTGTGGATTGAGATGTTAGCAAGTATTAAAAAGGGGGGGAGGAGGATTAAGAGAAAAGGCGGGAAAAAGAGATAAATATAGCCGTTACTTGTAAGTTACAACAGAGAGAGAGGAGAATTGGTGCGGAAGCGATAAACTTGAAAGTGAATTCAAGGAAGCAAAGATTCAGGTTTTTTACCATTGACCGAGGAATGGTACCATTGAGTTCAGAAGAGGGACACATGTAGAAAAGAAAGAAAGAAGAGGGACGGCAGCTGGGTTTCTGCCATTTCTGTTGTTGTTCTTCTTCTTTTCGATTCCTAAATATTTAAAAAAAAAATTAATTTTTTGGGGGGTGGTGTTGATTCTGTTCCAATCTGACCTGCTGCCTGGATAGATAAGGACAGAGGTAGTAGGAAGGAGGAGACTCTGGACTTCTCTTTCACTTGTATTGTTGCAGATGCTTCTGCTTCTTCATATGCGTTATTATTATGACTATTGACTGGATGCCTCGTCCAATGAGGGAATCTTCTTCTTTTCATAAAGCAGAAGGCTGAGCTGAGCTGAGCTGAGCTAAGGGAATTGTAAATTTGTAGTAGTGCTAAACCCAGCCCCCAAGGACTGAAAGATATACAGGGTGGTCTTCAAGAACAATACAGCCAGCCATATTTCCCTGGAAAGTGGAAACTTAAAATCAATACAAAAACATTTAAACAATATCCCTTTCCCCTTTTCTTTCTTTCTTTCTTTCTTTCTTTCTTTCTTTAACATCTGTGTTGGCTACAAACAAACAAACAGAAAAAAAAAAAAACAGCTTCTTTGCTTTTTCCTTTTAGTCCACCTTTATTTAGTAATGTGGTTGAATCAGCTAATACATGTAGGGAGGAGAAAAGAGGAGAGGCATGGTTGGTTGTCATCACCTTTTTTTTTTTTCATTTCTGGATAAAATATAACTATTTATTTCAACAACTTGGTCAATATTCAGCAACACCCTTCTTCTCAGCTTTAATAATTAATACAAGACAACAATATAGTACTATTCTTCACTAAGAAAAAACAGGAAAATGGAATAAAAACTTTGAATGATCAGAGAGGAGCGCGTACAGGAATTTATTGCACTCCGCTCCACCTAGCCCAATCTACAAATTGCATCCCACCGTATACATTATTCGCAAATCGCACCCCAACAGTAAACGCCATTGCAACCGGTGGAACTTTCTTTGCCATTGGTGAAGCTTCTACCAAACCTTCCAATCCATTTATAACCTGATAGCGAGTGTTGGAGGAAACTGCAAGAAACACCCCTGTAAAAGGACCAAAGAAGATCAATTTCTAAATACAAATATACAACATTCTATTATTATTCCATACTTTCCAACTTTCATAAAACCCTTGCTTGCTCTGCAAAAGCTAATGCCTTTCTGGGGAGGATCACTACTTTTGGGGTCCATATGTGTAAATTCAGTATTAATACAATCTCAATATTCTTATACAAGAAATTCAAAGCAATATGTTAAAATTCAGTAAGAAGGTCTACAGAATATTATTATTCTTTTTCATTGAAAACTGTATACCAACATAAAGGAAGCAGCAGGAATAGGATATAAAGAAATGCATACCCCAGAGAGCTGCGCTTTTTATCAGAGGTGGAACAGGTATGTCGTCTTCTGATTTTTTTATGTTTCTGAAAAATCAAAAGTAATATAGATAAGGATATACTTAAATCTCCTGCAATAAGTCTAGACAGTTCTTATTGAACTACTCAATGAAATGAATAATAAGAGTTCCATGCCAACCCCCACATCCTTCCTCAGTTTTATACACATCAAAAACAGGTAATAAGAGTTGTATTCTAATTAGAGTAAGCATAAAATTTGATGAAACCGCCTTCTCTGATATAAAATCAGTCCTAAAAAAACACTTTCTATTTGGTATTCAAATTTCTTAGAACACCAATAGTTTCAGAATAATGTTGCAGCACAAACATGAAACATTCAATTCCGGTTAACCTTTTCATGGCTTAAATGTACAAGGTTACTACAATCTTAAATTCATCATGGGAATGAAGCTTCTTCCCTTCCACTTTTTATTCCCCATATAAATTCTTAGTGAAGAAAGAGGAGTTGGGTAATGAATCCTTGATCAATTCTTTGAAATCCCTCGTAAAGATCCTTTCAAGTTCATTTAGTATACATAATAATAGTCAATTTAAAGATAGAAGCATTACCGCTTTGCAGTCATTATTCCATTTGCAATTCCTTGACCAATTATTCCACATCCAAATCCAACAAATCCATAGAGAATTCCCTGTGAATAACATGTACGTGTTAAAGTAGAAACTGATTATATAAGATGTCAGAAAGGCATTTCAAGGCCATATGCGGCAACTGCATACCGAGAATTCATAAATACCTTGTAGAAATATGTAGCAATCCTCTGTCTTATACTAAATCTACAACCAGGCCTTTCTGCTTCAAACACACTGCATCAGGCATTTAATCAAAACTAATTATAATGTGACTTAAAGCTTCAAACAAAAAAAAAAAAAGGGGTAGGAAGTAAACAACAGTTTTCCCAAACTAGCCACCGACAATGACTATATAGTGAATTTAGTAAACAAACATGTATTCATCAACATGGAAAGAACAGTTTACCTGCTAGGAAGAGCCCCATAAGCTCTTTGTAGACGACCAAGAACTCCTTGTGATGCAGGTAGTGATCCAATTCTAACATATGGTGCCAGCATACCAACTAAAGCTACATTAACAACCACACCAACTAAAAGATCTGCCGCATACAATTCAAATTCTGCCCAGAAGTCCTTGCCTCTCTTTTGTACTTCCGCAAAGGTTGCACAACAAGAATCAATAACTATCTACAAAATATCAATAGGACAAATATTAAGTAAAAAAGACACTCAAGAAGAAGGTTCAAAATTGATAAGGCAGGAAAACATCCAAGACCATCAGTTACAAACACAAGGATCACAAACTCATGAAAAACCAATTACTCTTCAATTAATAAGAAAGGATGATAAATGGTTTTCTGGAAAAATTGTGGCCAGCTTGATTACTATGTCCAGTCATGACCATCAGGAAGAACTGTAGCCAAAATGGCATTTGGGAATAAGTAAAATGGAGGTGGAATCTGAATCTGCATTTACTACTAGCAGAAACTTCTTGGGTCAAAAACAAAATCTGGAACTGCAAGTCCACGTTCATGTTATCAGTTTGGACAGATTTTGGTCAGAATTTCTTGGGAGTATGAGGTCCCAAGACTTTATTCAAATATTCGGCAATGGCTGCACTTGCTCTTTCTTCACCAAAAATGGCCAAAGCAAGTTCCTTTTGAGAGGGAAAAGCAAGACTCAATCTTTTCAGCTGCTTGAAACAGCAATCTAAAGGATGTAGCACCTAGAGCAATTTTTATCTGCCAGAAAGACTTTTCATAAACAATTGAAGCAAATTAACAATTAAACCTCTGTTCCAATTTTGAAAAGAAAGGAAGGATCAGCCAACATCCGGTTACGAAGCATTGGAAATGATTTCATAGCGAACCCTAAAGGCCATACTGAACCCTGCCATCACAAAATCCGGAACAACATCAAAATCAGGATAATCTAAGCAAAATAAAAGAAACACTAACAAAATTTCTGGAGAAACTATTAAACCTGCAGCTCCAAATATCTAAGTAACAATAGTTTCCTGATTCCCACACTCTTCGCCGCCTCTAACATATCAGAAGGAAGACTTGCCCCACGAGCCTCAGTCTCCCTCACAACCTCCTCAAACGTCAGTAACGGTCCAAACTCCTTTTCTTCCTCATCATTTCCCCCATTGTCACTACCGCCACCCCCTCCTCCCCTTCCACCCGAAAAATTCCCATCTCCTCCACCACCAAATAGCTCCCCACCACCTCCATTATCACTTTCAGTATTATTACTTGGTAAATGGTTGTTCTGGAGAATTTCTGCATCTTTTCCAATCGGACTTCTATGACTTTCTTTAGCCACAGTTCTCACTTTCCCTACGGAGTGTGGCTCTCCCTCTGGTTTCAACAAGCTCACTACCAAAAGACTCCTCTTTTTCTCATAACGGTACCCATATTGACAACCCACTCCACTCAAGCTTTGAATATCAGAAATCATCACATTGAACCGTGAAGCCTTAGGAATTACTACGTTCCGCAAATTTAAGAAATGGGTTTGTCCAAATACAGATGAACAACCCATCCCTTCAATTTTCAAGAATTGGTGATGTTCTGCCCACCGCCACTAGAAAAGTCGACAAATTAAAGAAGAAAAGTTACAGAGGAATCATCAAAAAAAGAAAAAAAAAAATCAAACGAGTTGTTACACAGAATATCCCAAAACCAAATGGAAGAAAGGGACTAATCAAATTGTGTAACGCGATGAAACCACTCGACGTCGTTTAGATATTGCGTGATAACTGAGAGTGTAATCAAATTGATTCATGCGAAAAGTGGCGGACACGTTGGTCTTTGATGGCACGCGCTTCGCACGTGGAGAATATCTGCGGTCCGATGGCGGCTAGGGTTTAGCGTTATGGTTATGGACAACGAACCGGCGACCACTGTCCGCGACCGATAAAAATAAATTAAGTAAATGTTTTATTTATGTATAGAAAATCATCCAAATTACATTAAAAAGCAGGTAATTAGGAAAAAACTATATACTAAAAAAAATTAACACTTAATCCGAGTGTTCTGATTCCGTATACAGAGGATGGATCGTATATGTATGTATTTCATTCCTCACATTCTAGCAGAGTTTGGACTACTGATGCCATTGTTGGCCGCTTGTTTCTGTCTTCCTCCACACACGATAAACCAATCTCTACCAATGTTGCCGCCTGATTCCTACTGAACTCCCCGTCCAGTCTTGGATCCACTACAGTCTCAACCCATGAGTTTTCTTCCCCCTGCCGGAATTTCCCTTTACATTTTCTTACGAATTTTTCTAGTGCCGCTTCTTCTTGCCCATCGGTATTACTCTCGTCCATGACCCAATTTGAAACCCTAATTCCTCTCACTATTTCCAGGATCACAACTCCATAGCTGTAGACGTCCACTTTTGCTGTAATCGGATGGTTTGAAGTCCATTCCGGAGCCATGTATCCCTTCGTTCCTCGAATTTTTGTCAAAACAGAGGTAGCTGGTCCGTTTCTCTGAGATAGCTTTGCCAGCCCAAAATCAGCTATCTTAGGTTGAAAATTTCCGTCTAGTAGTATATTTTCCGGCTTCACATCGCAGTGGATAACCCATTCTAAGCACTCGTGGTGCAGGTACGCCAGTCCTCTGGCTGTTCCTATCGCCACCGCGAATCTCTCTCTCCACCCGAGAAATTCCGACGAGAAGAGGTGTTTGTCGAGGGAGGAGTTTTCAACGTACTCGTACACCAAGAGTCGGTGTCTCGTTTCTGAGCAATATCCCCACATTCTTACTAGATTCATGTGATAGATTTTCCCTATAGTACTCGTTTCTGCCCAGAATTCTTGTTCCGCTTGAAGCAAATCTCCCAGTCTCTTGATTGCCACTGCCCTGCCGTCTGTTAACTCGCCCTTGTAAACAGCTCCCGAGCCTCCTCTTCCAAGCTCTTCCTTGAAGTTCTTTGTTGCCTTCTTAAGCTCGTCGTAGCTATATTTCCTAAAGTGATTCGCTATCATCTGATACCCGGCCTCAACTGAAGCTGGAATACCCCGTTTTCTGAACACAAAAAACCACCCCAGTGCAAAAAACAGAAATTCTAGTGCCCCAATGGCCGAGCAAAATGAGTAGAGATAAACCCATCTCGTGTTTTTAGGGGAGGAGATCTGATACAGGGAAGGAGAATTTACAAATTCTTGTCCTTGTCCAGATGCACATATGACATCGGAGCCTTGGAGCAAAACTGGTTCTGATTCTGATGCTTGCATACTCTCAGGAACTTTTAGGTACATTATTCCTGGGAAATCTGGAGAGTTATATCCATTGAAAAGTTCACTTTTTGCATAGCATTGTCCAGTTCCAATTAGCCTGTAGCTAAATGCTCTGCACCTGAAATCTCCCAGGCAGATTTCCCTACAAGCTTCAAAGGTAATGGGTGCAGAAAAATTAAGATCAAAACCATAATAATCAGTATGGGGAATCTCCAAGAATTTCACTCTCTGAGAATTAGAGCTCGTGAGATTGAACTGAGGTTTGCATCCTTTATTCCAATCACTTGGATCACTGACCACATGTCCAGGAGGACAGGAGCACTTAACTTCACGATTATAAACACAAATACCATTTCTTCCACACAATCCACGGACAGTACATGGTTCATCAACTGCTTGCCATGAAATGATCCACAAACCTGTCGCATTGATCAAACTATAGATTCTGAGATTTCCATCATAGTCAATTGTTAATCTTCTTTTGACCCCAAAACCCATGTCAGTCGTATTGAATTGCAACCTGTCACTTGACAGAAATCTACCCATCTCATCCAGAACACCGATTCTGCTACTGTTGTAGTTGGTTCTTCCATTTCGATAGAAATCAAAATCAGGGTTAGGCCAATATATACTTGAAATCTCGGGTCCATCATAGATCAAGCTCAAAACATTATTACTATCATAATATAAATTGAAATACCCTGATTCAAAACTCCCTTTTCTTAGCGGAGAAATTAACCTTTTATTCTTGGTGAAGGTTTGAGTAGGCAAAAGAGTATCGGTAGGATAATCAAAGCTCTGCCAGAGAATGTCATCCTCGGAGTTTTTCAGAACAAGATTACCGGAATTAAGCAGCTCTGCTTTGACAGCATCTGTAGAGGTAGAATTTGTAACCCACACAACTGTGCCGTCCAAATCAGTCAAAATCATGATTCCGTTTCGCCGGAGACTTACAACTGAACCTCGACCATTCACCGGCCTGTCTCTATTAGCCATCCAAACTACAGTTTTTTCCTTAGAATTTGTGAACCAAATTGCAAACCAATAAGCATTTTCTCCAAGCTCATAAAACCCGCATGCAAATGTATTGTCCGGAGATGTGATGTATCCTGAATCATCATCGTCATCTTCCACAGAAATTTTGGCACCTCTTCTCAATAAATGACGATTGTTTGAAGCTGAAGTATCATTGAAGAAAGAAAAGAGAAGAAAAACAACTAAAACTGAAACAGCTACTTTTCTCATTTTTAAATTCATTTCATCTACACAAAACTGATATTTCTTCAAAAATATATGTAGAGAACTGATCTTAGATATTTCCTCATCATTATTTGTTGGCATTGTTATGTAAGTATTTGTGCTGTACAGTATCTAGATATATATATGAAATTATTGAGAATACCGTTGAACAAAGGGAATTTATGGGTTTCCATCTTTGTCTGAAATCGGAAATCTTAATTTGACTTTTGCGGATGTGTTTGGATTGGGGCAAAATGGAAGGGGGAAATCATCAGGAGATAGTGATGGATTGCTTATTATAACATTTAAACAATTAATAAGCATGCAAAGAAAATGGATAGATTATTTTACATTTTTTTTTCATATTAATAAATTCTATGCAAGTTGATCCTTAAAATTATTTATTTTATTCTCCAAATCCAATTATTAGTTTATTTAGTAAACAATATCTATTTAATTATTTAAAATCTGTAAATCACAAATAATAACAATAATAAAACTAATAAACTAAATAAAATTATTAAAGACCTAGTTGACTATATATATATTACATTGTCTTTATGCATAGTCTTACATGAAAAAGAAAGGAAAAAATTAAAATAAAAACATACACATTTATATTAAATAGTTATGAGAACGCGAAGGAGATGGTCTTGGAAGAATATTTGATGTGAATGGAAACATCTACAGGAATGTAGACGGCAATTCAACAATAATTATTTATGGCGGCTTTTAAACGCTAGAAGCCCCATTTCTCAAGAGTTTCTCATTTTATTTTTATTTTTTTATTAAACAATCTCGTATTTAACTAAAATTCAACTTAAATTATTACATAAGCTTCATTTTAATTCTCAAGACTTCCCATTTTGATATTTGCAGGAAAGCTATGAAAGGAACAGCTAGGGTGAAATTCTGGTAAAAACTAATAGTCTTCGGTGGAAACCACCGGTGGAGGTTCCGTTTTAGAATTATATATATATTTTCCACATGGACCAATCTGGACTACTAAGTTCTATTTTGATGTCATTTTCTCCAAACGCAAGAGACAAAAGAGAAGACAGCAAAAATTCCATTTGCGGTCAGAAATGCCAACTGTCAAGACTCCCCCAGATCCAAGTAATCCCCGACCCGTCATGACCCACGGATCACGCATGACCATTCAAACTTTTTTTTTTTTGACGTATTCTTTCTCTATCTCATTTTTCCCAAAATCAAATTTGTCTAATACCTAAATTAGAATGAAACTCTTTAATAAGAAATAGTCCAAAACAATATCTTTCTTTAACGAACTGAGGTGGCATTTTAGACCAGAAGGCAAACATGACTAACAGAATAGTGTGTACAAAATATACATTTACTTTCTGAAACTAAAGAAATGTTTCCCACATACAAAAATGAGCAAATATCACTTTTTATCGCTCTAAAGAATTACTGTACACACAAAGAATCGTACAAAAGTAAAGCATGATGATGAGGTGGTGGGGTGCTATGCCAAAACAGTTAAAAATGAGTTATCTTTTCCAACTGTGTTCGTTCATTAAGGCAATGCCTGGCTCTCATCCTTTAGAAGAGCCATCTTTTGAGAGCTTGAGATACTCTGTCTGTTACTCAACACATCAATGTAAGTCTGAAGCCTGTAACGGTCTGAGTTTGTTAGTGAGAAGGGAGGATTCAGAATGAGGGAAGGTGCTTCCACTAAAAGAAACGCAAACAATTGTACAGCTTTTGAATACAATGCCACAGCGTTCTCTGTGTTGCTCATGTATTCATCAACCTGCCCAACAAATATAAGGCAAGAAAAGTCCACAAGAGCAAAAAAAAAAACAAAAACCTTCAGGATCACAAATCATTCATGGAATTGATTTGACATAGAAATTCGAACAAAGTAGCATGTGGAAGTGATTCATGATATAATCAAATAAACAAACAAATACATGAAAAGAAATAGAAGAACAATAAAATGCTTACAGCACCGCATCTTCCAAGAGCAAGGGCAGATTGGAATATCAACTCCATTGCATCGGGCATTTCTGTATTTCCTGAACATCAAGATAAAACACAGTATCCTCAGCTTATTACTCATAAAATCTTTGACTGATAGTCTAACTGCAGCAAAAACATCTCTTGTCTAACATGGGATATGGTACACAGGATGGAAGACATATTGCAGGGTAATGTGGTTCATGTTATCTTATTATATTCCAGGAAGAGAAGCTACGTGACAGCATACCGGGCTCTACAACTTTGGCAAGTTCTTCAGCATTCTCAACTTCAAGGAGGAATACTCTCTCAATGTGAGAGCATAAATCCTGTGAGACTTGATTATTAACAAAGTCAGGATGCTCTGCAAAATCAGGGCTACCTTGCTCCTTAGTCCCCTCTCTCAATCTATAATTATCAGGGGTTGGACTCCCTTCAATACCAGAAGCTGCTTGTGTATGGCAGATGTGCAATGCTTGCTTCCATACAGCAAGAATCACAAGCTGAATTGAAAATGCTTCTAGCTGTTTCCCTGCCTTAATCTTTGGACAGTAGTTATCATTAGCACCAAGAATATGTTTATAACGGAAACACTAAATGTATTAACACATAGATCAGTATGCATGCTTGATTATCTCATTGAATGGTAAGTAGCAACTCCATTGGTAAACAATTGACAGGAAATACAAAATGTCCTTCTTGACTTGGCACAACTATTTAGGGGAATATCTGAACATACAAAATTTAACACCTAAGTAGTTTGTGCCAAGGCCCGTGTGTCTTGAGTTATACCCCTATGTTAGTTAAAAAACTTTACGTGCACAAACAGAACATTCATTTCTGGATATCTAAATAGATTACCTATTCAAATTTGGACAGATGGATTATAAAATAATAATAACATAATTTATTCTGTGCATGTAAAGGATTCAACAAAGAAGTGGGGAAAAAAAAAAGAAAGAAAGAAGAGAAGCACAAACCTTTTCAGTCACTAACTCTGTAATGGCCAAGGCACATCGCTGCAATGATTTAATCCTGGTAATGCAGTCAGTTGATGGCTGCTCTAGAGCATCAACCATATCTGTAGATCCATGTGAAGTACCAGGAGCAGAGCTCTGGCTTTCAAAGCTATCAATACGACCTACTATGGCTGCAGATTCACTAATAATTGGTATAGGGGCACTTAAATTGGGATTTGAACTTCCCGCGGGTTGCAAGGGACTACCAGATTTTGATGGAAAATTAGAAACAGAAGCTGAAGAAGATGCATCTATTGGGGGGCTAGAAACAAGGACGTAGTCCTGTTCAATCAACTCCATCCGATCCACTACTGTAACAATCCACATAAAGAAAACAATGAATTGTTTAACTTTCAAGCAAACATGAGCAATATATGTATAGGAGATTTAGCTCTGAGAATATGCATCAAATAAAGAACCTTTGGGGCCACTTTTGGAATCGGAATCCAGAGAGTTAAGAGGTTCATTCAGGCTTCCTTTGAATCCACCAAGATTAAACATCTTTTCTTCTGATTTACGAATGCTGCTGCCATAATTAGAAGTTAAATCAACTCTATTTAAGAGATTAGAAACTTCAGTTTTCTTTGATTTTGAATCAACAGAAAATCCAAATGTAGATATTAATGGCCTCCTAGGTAAAGATGGACTCCCATCAGGACCACTGGAATCGTCATCTAAACTGAAAGGTAAGCAATCTTCTTGAGAAATTTGTTCTGCAGTCCTTACAGGATTGACTTTAGAAAGTGTACGACCATCTTTCACTCTTTCTGACCTTGAATTCCTGCACATAGATTAGCATTTGTTTATTTACCTGGTAAAAGAAGAAAAGGTATCTAACATTGATATCATTTACGTCAGAAGAGGACTGTGAAATTCATAATTCGTCTTACCGTGATAATTCACGAGGTAGTCTTTGAGAAAGAAATGGGTGGTTAAAGAATTCGTCAAATGTTAATCGTGCCACTGAAAGAAAATAACATAAATATAATTAGACCTTAACCTTAATATCCTTCAGAGCAGAAAAGTAAAATGATTGCGACCTAAAATTATATGTCTCATGCCATGTACAATAGAGCTACATTGGCTGTAGTACCTGGATCACGACGCAGCAGTTTCCAACATAAGTCAATGCAAGAAGGACTTAAATCTGTTATGTGCGAAGGAAAGTGCAATTCATTTTTCATAATGTTTTCAAGCAGCTGCATAGACACAAAGTAAAATTTGTTAAACTAAATAAAGCAGTCCTAAAGAGTTGAAAGCCACAATGTATTCATGTCTAGGAGGTAGCATGGTTAACCTGTAGTTCGTTAGCTCCTGTATATGGTGTTTTCCCGATCACTAGCTGGAAAAGAATAGTACCAACACTCCAAAGATCTGCCTGCGTTTTCTTCTCAAAGTTAATAGACTTAGATTGTTGACAGAATACATGAGTAGAATAGAGAATTTCACCTTAGCATCATACTTATGCCTTTGCATTACTTCAGGAGCCATGTAAAGGGGAGAACCACATACAGTGTCTGCAAGCCCTTTAGGTTGAAGAGATCTGACAAAAAAAAAAAAGACAGTTTCAGGGTTGTGAACCCTTGTGTGAGAAAAGAAGAAGAAGAAGAAGAAAAGAGATCTAAAATTACAGCCTCTTTAGTGCAATAAAATAACTTCATTGGATAGTCGTGGTGGAAATTAAAAAATTAAAAAATGTTACATTTGCAAAAAAAAAAAAAAAAAAAAAAAAGTTTTGTTCCCAAAAGAGTAACAATTCAAATTTCTTTTTGCTGCAATCTAAATAAAATAAAAGAAATAGAAATATGCCCAAAATTTGAAGAATATCAAGAAATGTATGACTGATAGAAAATTCAAATAACTCCTTCTATTCACAAAAAATAAAAAATAAAAAAATTGAAGGAATCCAAGAAATGTATGGCCAATAGAAAATTCATAACTCTTTTCATGTGAAAAGAGTTTTTTTGTTCAGTAAGCAGACTACTAGAAACATCAGTGATGCAATCATGTGTTAGAAACTCACTATAACAATTGTCATTGGACCTAACCTAGCTGATAGTTAACTCAAATTCAATCTAGCAAACTAGGAAAAACTAGATAGTTACAGGTTACAAGTCTTTTGTTTTTTTACCATTTTCATGCTTTTTTGGCATTTGATATTAGCACGTGAAAGTAAAACAAATATAGATCTAAAACACTATATTTGAAAATCATTTTCCATAACCTATTTGCAAGAGTCTCATTGTATATTCTAGCAAAAACAAAGTGATAGCATTTAAGAATAGCTACAGAGGGCTAAAGAACGAACAACAAAAACTGCTCTACATCCCATTCCATCAATAGGCATTTTCATTCATAGTTTTTCTTAACCTAAAGAAAAGAGGAAAATAGATGTATTATAACAACCCATTTCCTTCCACAACTATTGGCATTCAACTCTTCATATGTAAACTTGAAAAACCACAATTATACCCAAATTTAGAAAAGAAAACAGTAAGGCAAGAAATAAAGAAGACAAAACGAAAATAAAGTTATTAGATTTTTTAGCCAGAGATCGGATTATAAATGTACAGTTGGTCATATATAAAGAGGTTAAGAGATTAAACAACTAAGAATTGGAATTTTGAAAGGCTTTTAACTTGCATTATTTTATTTTATTTTTCCTTTTTAGAGAGAGAGATAACTTTGAGGATTAACTAAAGCACACATATATGACTCACAAATCATGCTAGTAGTAGGCAAAACATAATAAATGAGTCTAAGATAAATTTTACCTTGCAAATCCAAAATCAGCTATCTTCAGGACGGCTTTGTCATCATTTGACGAAAGAAGAAGATTCTATTACAGGATTCATACAAAATGAACATGTGAATAGAAAGTTCATTAACAACTAGACAACATAGTAATTTAGCTAGAAAGCACAAAATCCACTTCAACTTAGAGCAGTCATCTAGTTCTTCATTTATTAAAATTGCACAATTGATTTAACCAAAACAATTAAGAGGGAGAGATAGTACGGAAGCACACCTGGGGCTTTAGATCTCTGTGAATTAGATTGTGTTCACGAAGAACTTTTAGACCAGATGCTATATTACAGAAAGAAGACCACAATTACAATATCTTCAATCTTGAATAACAACTATTTTAATAAATTATGTAGGAGGAAAAAGATAGATACCTAGCTGCTGCATGAAATGCTTTGCAGTTGCTTCTGGAATTCTTCTTTGGCGTTTCTGTATGTAAACCGAAAGATCACCACCTTTGCAGAATTCTAGAATAATGAAAATCTTTCCAGAGTCCTGTACACCCATCCACAAGAGGCAGAATGTGAGGACACCAACAACATTAGTTTCTTCAGATGGATTTCAAATGTCTGTCATGCAAAATTTAGAGAAGCATGTAATAACAGAAATTTGCCCTTATTTTAAGACTTATCTTCCATCATCCAATGTATACAATGTTCTAGACTATAATAATAAGTCAATTCACAATAACTGATTATACAAAAGAATAAAAATACAAATAAAAACTGAAACAACAGAAAAGGTAAAAGAAGTAGCTTGCAGCAATATATCTTACTTTCAACAACCAGACTAAATTGTAACTGAAGTGTGCCTTATCCTACGTGAAAACATAAAGCTACAGATAGCTGGTCTTGGGTTTTTCACATTTTAGTTGCTTCCCAGAGAAAGACAATAATGAAAAATGAACGACCATATCTTACTGAATCAACTTTAAAGAAGTAAAATTTGTCAGCTTGAGCACCACAATTCAAACAATTTTGGGCTAATTACCCAAAGAATTCCAGAGATTCATCTTCTTTTTTTTCTCTAGGTCCGGCAAGATAAAAGATGCCACCTTCTACTGATTAGTAACATCTGTAATTTTTAAGAATGGTGCAGGTGTCCAAGAATCATAGTACTTGCACCAAACTTCTTCTCCTAAAGTCCAATAAGATCTAAAATTTCATTGTATTCCTTGATTTCTAAATGAATGAAGCAATAGTAAATAATTCAATCCAAGAAAAGATAAATAGTCAACCATTAACACAAGAAGAGATAAAAATACTTACCTCTATCATGTCTATAAAACTAATAATATTTGGATGATTGATTTTCTTCAAAATAACAATCTCAGATTTTAGAGATTCACGAAGTTTGGTATTTGAATTCAATCGCGAGGTAAAGATTTCTTTGATAGCTACTTCTGCTCCATTAACACGATGACGGGCATGCCACACATTCGAAAACGAACCTGATCCTATAAGTTTTTCAACAACATATTCTCCCACCATTATCTGATTGCTGCTCACTGTTTGAGCCATTTGATCGTCCAAAAATCTTGAAAACCCTAGCCGAAATTATTTAAATAAAAAGGCAAAATTCAAGAGCCTGAGCTTCCGAATTCTGAAAGCTTACTGTAAAACTGATTAATTTTTCTAGAATTTTTATTATTTATTTTTCATTTATATATTTTTCCTCTTCGCTGTGGCTGCGTCTCGTTATTGAGAAGCTGCACCTATTTGCAGAATAAATGATAGATTTTAATTATTATTTTTTTTTACTGCTCCGGCAAATCTCATTGGGTTTTTTTTTTTCCTTTTTTTTTATTATTATTATTATTTAAATACGGTGATAAAGTTGAACTTTAGTTTGATTTGAAGACAATTGCTTCCGGTTCAAGGGATCGGATATCGGAGGCTCCTGCAATGATCAAATTCTTCAATTTTAATTATTTATAAAATATAGAAATATAGAATTATATTCAAATTGATTATTAAATTATCAAAATTAATAATTATTATTATTAAAAATAAATTTTTAAAGTTTTTCTTTTTCCAAACAAAACCAAAAAAAAGAATTCAGTTTAAGAAATATCATAAATAAAACTGATTGATATTTTAACATGTCGTCTGGGTGGTGTAGTTGGTCATCACGCTAGTCTCACACACTAGAGGTCCCCGGTTCGAACCCGGGCTCAGACATTTTGTTTTGTTCAATTTTATTTTTTCTATTTAAATATTTACTTTTTTTAAAGTTTTAACTAATTAGTTTTATTTTCATTCCCATTTAAATAGTATATTCACCATTTCCCGGCGACAAATTCTTTTCTGTTCCTTGGTTCGGAGATATTCCTCTTAGCCATAACTTGCAGTTTCTAAGGAATTCACTTATTAAACTTCCGTGTCTTGTGCTCCACTTGTATTCCTATTTTCTTCCGGTGTTCTAGGGTTTCAGTACATTTTTTTTTTTGGGAGGGACTTTATTTTTAATCATTTCGATCGAAAAAGGAAATGGATTGGGGAAACGTTACCGCCGACGATCTGATCGAGGCTCTTCGCGAGGTCGACTGGTCTTCACCGCCGAGACCTCTATCTGAATTCTTTTCAAGGTTCACCGTCCCCCGATCGTACGCCAAATGGAATAGTCGCCTGAAATGCAACCTTTATTAGTACGATCCTTTCTCGTTAAGCTGTAGCATGAAATTTACTTTGATTCAAGTGGTTTCAAGGGATATAGGTTTATTAGTACTATTTACCTTGATTTTATAGAAAAGATAGTTTTCACTATTTATTTTGTTTCCTATTTTCTATGTACCATGATCTGTTTGGCAAATTAACCAGTATTTTGGCTGCATATAATCAATGTTTTACTCACATATTGTGCAATTTTTGCATTGCAGCTACCGGACAAATTACTTCATCATGATTATTTTCATACTTGGTAAAATTTTAAACTGCAGTTTTATATCAGTTATATCTTATCTTATGAAGCTGCTGAGCCATTTATACGATGTCATTTGTTTGATATGTTACTTGTATTGTTACAGGATTGGGCTTTCTTCGGAGGCCACTTGCCATTGTTGCTGCCCTTTTGACAGCTCTTAGTATTGCCTTTCTGAATGATAGGTATCATTTCTGAAGCATTTCATCTTTATATGATGTATTCTGCTATAGTTTGTATTGCATACACTAATATTTATGTTTCACTTCTGAGCCTCTGCATTAATATTTGCTTCTAAATTTTCAAGATCGCCTATAATACCTAGTTACACGTAACCTAATTGCTTTAGCAAGAATAGAAAAATTGAGAGTATATGCTGAAGAAACAAAAATGAATTCGATTAGTTTCATTAGTTTCTTCAAGCTGTCATTAGTTTGAACTTTGTGGGATTCAATTTATGTGGATATTCGTTTTCTCTCTTTGGATTGTCAAATGGTATGCTGCGTTAGGGTTGCAATATGTGAAGAATACACATATGTGACTCGAGTTACTTTTCAATTCAGTGATCTCTCTTATTCATCTTTTGGGGCTTGAGAAGCCCTTCTGGATCCCTAGTGGAGTCAGAGCTGAGAAAGTCCTCTTGATTGCCATTTTATTTTATTTTATTCTTTTCCAGTCCTTTTCATTTTTAAAATTGTATGTACAGTTTTGCAGGTACTTTTAGTGAAAAAGTTACAAGAACTGTCAGACAGTTTTCTCCCCATTTAGCTGCAAAAATGAGGCCTCACCTCACGTAAGTTTGCCTCAACTTTCTTGTTTACCTTTTCCTTTTTTTTTTTTTTTTTGGGGGGGGGGGGGGGGGGGGCAGGGGGTTCTCATCTGAAATTTAACCATTTTTACTCTCTTTCATGTCATATTTCTAGGCCTGTTATCCGTGGACGACCATCAGCTAAAAGAGCCATTCATATATGTGGGCGCCCTCGCTGGACCTTTGTCTTAGCATTTTCGGCTGGTATGGTAGTACTTATAGGGATTCTCCTATTTATTTTTATTTATTAGTTAGAATTTCATTAGTAATTTGAAAATAGTACTGATCTTGATTACCTTTATTATTTTCCACAGTAAGTCTCTTTTTGTGGTACATCTCGTGTGGAATTTTAACTTTGCTATGGGCATTTGCCTTTGCACATCTTTGTAAGCTCATGCTTCTTTTTCCTTTCTAAGTCCTTTAAGTTTTGGGTTCTCGTGGTCTCTTTGATGGAAATTAAATAATGTTCCCTATCTTTCAGTCACTCTCCTTCATGCAAGCTTTAGGACACCAAACCTGAAAGCTCGTCTAAACACATTCAGGGAAGAATTTCGTGCTGTTTGGCGCAACTACAGTGAACTTTAAGCCATTCTATCTGGTTAGTAGATCTGCTGTGCACCACGTGTTGTGAATTTTTTTCTTGTTCTTTTGATATTTAATGTAACCTTTTATCCGTTATATGTATCTTTTTAGTATTCCTGATGAAAATAAAAAGGACATACATTTTGATCATGATTTCCTTAGCTTGAAATTTTTTTTATTCTGGTATGGGTTTTTATAAATAAATAAATTTTAAATAGTATATACGTCTTGCTTCTTTGGTGGTGAGCGTTTATGTTTAATTGTACCTGTTCTTTTTCCAGCGATAACATATTTAGTATAAGCATATCCGACCAAGGAAAATATCCCTACTTCATCAACTTGGATCCTGCCTTTGTCAAGTTTTTTATTTTTGTGTGTGTGTGTGTGCTCGCACGTGTTCTGATGTGTGTCCTCATTGGTTTTAATCTGTCTGACACCTTAGGAACTGAACAAAAATGTGTAATATTGCAGTGAGTTTTGTGAATTCCTTATCCATGTTTATGGTTGAAAGAATTACTTCCAACATATTAGCCCTTGAACCTGTAAACATGCTTCTTCTTCATCATGAAGTATGATGATATTTTATAGGCTAGATTTCTTGTTGGATGGCTAATTGGAGGTGTTTGTAAGGATGCCATCCTCCACATGATTACTTCCTGTCAACATTTTCTAACCATGTGGTTTTTGGTTTCCTTTGTAGGGGCCTCATCTCTAAACATAATGCTCCTATGTTTCTTGGAGTTAGTTGGACATCCTGGAGCTAATATTTGATGATTCTCTTGATCTTGGCTTTTGGATTCTGAAGGAACTATTACAAATCAGATGTGAGCTTTATATTTGCTCTTCAAATTGTGGACTCATCTGATAGAACAACACCCACTGTCATTTTATGGGTGATATTGTGAAATCCCTGGAACTCTCATGTAAATTGTCTGCAAAATATCTTAGAACCCTTCAGTGGAATTGGTCTTACGAGCTTGCTATTTATTTCATCCAAATGTGAGATCAATCTATTTTTCTCTATTGAGCAAAATAGCTTACTCTTGTGCCTTGTATATCAATGTCTTTTGCTGTAGACTATGTCTGGATGCTGTTTGAATTGGTAGAAAATTCAACATGTGTAGTATGTCTAGGATCAACTCTAAAATGCATGCTTTTTCATCTTTTTGGTTACGGTGGCTGCTTGAAGCTGCATTTCTTATGTTGATGACTTCTTTATGTGCTTGATTTTGATAAATGAACTGAGAGATCTTACAATCCATACATATGATCATGATCAAAGATGATGTTCTAACACCAGTGGATCCATAATTTCCTTAGCTTATACCTGAAATGCCCCAGCCAATATTTTGAGAACTCGTTTCATTTGGTCTATTTTCTCTTACCAACGGCACAGCAATCTGACAGTTTATATTTAAATCATCATTATTTCTGATTGAATTTGAAGCTGCACAACTTAGATCTGTAACTTGTCTTGTAAAGGTTAGAATATGTACATGTGATGGATTAGACTAGGAAGACGAGTAAGCTGTATAGAAAGAGTTGGTCGACAGCTTCTACTATTCAAAAACAAAGCGTAATTGCCTGGAAAAGGCATTTACTTTTACTCCATCGGTGCCTTTTGTATGAGGAGCCAATAAACAATAGATTGGGGGACCTTATATTGTGCCAAAAGAAGTCAATATCTAAAATATTGTCACACAGAGTCCTCCACTTCCCACCTCATATGCGGGATTCTTGATGGCCAGAAATGGTAAAAGGAATATAAAAAGTAAAGAGTCATGAGCGCCTACACCTGTATCTTCCTCTTTCTTCACGAGGGACAGCTATTTTAAGCAAAACATTGCTAAATCGGTTGCCGAATTTTATAACTGAGAGTGAAGATCTCATTTCCGTGCCCGTGGTCCATTAAGTGCTCATATGAATTTTTGTGTGAGGAGGAATCATGGCCTGGGTTCATAGCCAAAGATCAAACCAAACTGAAAGGTGAAGACAACTTTCGATACTCGATAACAGAAAAGAACAAAGAAAGTAACTTTGGTGATCGTCATAATTGATTACTACGGTGGCGTAGGCTGACCCATGTTTTGTTGGCTTCTTTTCAAGCTCATACCACGTGGTGATGGTGCCTGGATAATTGGTGCTTCTCTTCTAATTACTATTAATTAATAGTAACAAACAACTCTTCTAATAATTCCTTCGACTATTTGTGTTCCCTTCTCTCAAAATTAACTGATATTACCCCTTCTGATGGTTCAAAACAAACAGTAGTGGGCGGGCGTGGGAGTGCTACGGAGCAAGCGATAGGCTCAAAGAAAGAGAAGAACATTAGTTAAGTAGATGGGATATTACTTGAGTTGGGTGCAAGCTTTAGCCTCTGCATGGGGTTTCATGATGTTGATAGGCCTGGCGTGCTGTTGTCTTAGCAGCAAACCTCGGGCACACGGAGACACTAGCAGCGGCACTGGCGGTTGTACTTGTGACGGTGGCTACGTGGGTGTCTAGACCCTTTAAGAGAAGAAGTTATAACTTCACTTCCCCAAGGATACATAGTGACTTTTTGTAGTAGAATGCTGTCTTGTTATTGCTGTTGCTATTTAGTTATTAGTTACCACCAATTCAAGAAAATTGTAGAAACTTTATACTTTTACGGATGATCACTGTTTCAATGAATTTATTCTGTAATAAATGCTTCTTCTGAAACCCTTTTCTTCATTCAATCATCTCTGCTACCTATCCCAATTTCTCTGTAATAAATGAATTTTTACAATGAGGCATACCATCCGAGGTTAGCTGCAAGTGCAAAGTTATTCTTTCTACCCATTTAATATGTAAGATAAATAATTTCATAATAAATTTTAGAAGCCTTCTACTTTGACTAAAATAATCACTTACGTTAGAAAATAGAATTTATTAATTAAATATTAAAAATTTAAAGAATGTCATAATTATTTTTTGCCTGAAGTTCAGAGAAGCCGTTTGTTCTTGACAAAATACAATTACAGAATGCTCTCTCTTCCTTTATTTTCTTTTTCCTAAAGAAAATCTCAAACAAACCATTCTTTTAATAATAATAATAATAATAATAAAGTTTAATTCTCTCAAATTTTCAGTTATTTTTATAAGCATAGAGGGTAAAAGAACTTTTTACTGCGAAAGCGCACGATGAATCAGAAATCGATCGTGCAAGATCAATTTTCCGCCTCTTCTTCTGGTAAAAAGGAAGAACCCTACCCTGAGTTGTGATTATTTATTGTTACTGTGATCTTTTCTTCACGCTTTTATTCTTAATACTCCATTCCAACTGAATTGAATTTATCTTTTATGAAAATACTTTGTGTCCCAATTAACTGAGTTTTAAATTGAATAATGAGACGCATCGTACTTTACCGTTGGTCGGTTTTATGATTGTTTTCTCATGTTAATCTTATTTCTAATGTGGAATTTTTGGGACTAAAATTAATTTGTACAGGGTGCACTTCTTTACTTACAGTGAGTATTGAATTTTGGATGGAGAGGATATTTGGAAATTTTTGACCTTATCTTTGTGCCGGGAAAACATTGTTCTCCTGGATTTTTGTTCAGTAGTATTTGGATTTCTTTTAATGCAGTGTCTCGGCATTGAGTTTCAGTGTTTTATAGGAACTCTCATATGAGTTTGAACATTTTTCTTTAAAAGAATGATGTTTAAATGCTTTCTTGTGTCCGGAATTCTTGAGATGAAGAACTTATTTTGGAGGTCTGGTAATTTTGTTTTGGCTAAAACTTTACTGTATGCTATCAAGAATATTTCTTACTTTCTTCATCTCATATGTGCCTTCTATTTTTTCTTTTCTTTTATTTTTTTTAATAAATTTTATGGTAATTATACCTTCTTTTTTCTTTAAGTTAGCCAAGGATGATCACCACTTGATATGATTCTTCAGAATCACCAATCTATAAGATGAAGGCAGTGGGTAACCTATCATGATGGCTATAACTAATTCTATCATTGTCTTATAACAAGATGAAGCAAATGAGCGCTTAGATTCTCCGCTCATTCTATGTAACATGTCCTATGCAAATCTGTTTTTACATATGTTTAATCGGTGAACATATTCATTATCATATCATAAAAGTGTATAAAACCTTGAACCCTGATCATATTCATTGTTAAACTGTTATGGCATTCCATGCATCATTGAGCTTCCCTTTAACCACAACGAAAATTCTGGAGTGTAACCAATGAGTTTGTAAATTTGGTGATACAATGCTCATCAATACTAGGATCTAATGGAGATGACAAGTGGTTGCAGCACCTGTATGCACATCTTCATTTAGGAATACCAATTAGAGGCTCCCTCAGAGAAAAGATTACTCTGGATGACACACCTGCAGAGCATCCACAGAAGAAAAAAGCAGAATTTACAGGTTCAGGTATTCTACCTACGTTGTTTTTTAGGCTGAGACTATATTCTCTGTTAATACTTTGAACTTACTTCAACTTGATTTATGCTCTTGCACTTAGTTATTAGTTTGATTTATAACTCTTGAAATTGACTGTTGGTGCATGAAGCAATTCTATCTTCTTTTCTTTGTTGTGAAGTTCACCCTAGTAATTGATATGTGGAGATGAGTGCTTGAGCTACTTTTATGCATGTACTGCAAATTTGTTTTTCCATATCTTTAATCAGTGAACATATTCATTATCATATCAGAAGAAGGTATAAAACCTTGAACATATTCATTGCAAAACTGTTATGGCATTTCATGCATCGTTGAGCTTCCTTTTAACCACAACGAAAATTCTGGAGTGTAACCAATGAGTTTGTAAATTTGGTGATAAATTCTCATCAGTACTAGGATCTGATGGAGATGACAAGTGGTTGCAGCACCTGTATGCGCATCTTCATTTAGGAATACCAATTAGAGGCTCCCTCAGAGAAAAGATAACTCTGGATGACACACCCAGGGAGCCAACTCCAGTTTTTCAGAATTTTCCTTGTCACCAGCAAGCAAAAAGAGGTAAGCAGAAAACAGCAGAATTTATAGGTTCAGGTTAATTCTGTATTCTACCTATGTTGTTTTTTAGGCTGAGACTGTATTCTGCTTCTGTTCATACTTTGAACTTACTTCAACTTGATTTATGCTGTTGCACTTAGTTATTAGTTTATTTTCTAATTCTTGAAATTGATTGTTGGTGTTACTTTCAAAGATTGCCTTTGTTGTTTGGCTAGTGTTTGAGAATCTTTTTCAGTCCCAAGAAATTTAAAATTAGAAAAGTTTTTAAAAAAATGAAAATATAAAAAGAGAGGAGAAAGTAGTTTAGATGGGCCAAACAGGGTTTCATGATATTGCACATAAATACGTCTTTAGAAAATAAAAAATAAAAAATTCTGAAGTTTATAATATGTTTTAAAATATTAAAAGGGAAAACAGTAACTAAAATAAGGATCAACAGTTAAAATGCCATTTGCAAGATTTGGGATTTGGGATTTTGGATTTTGGAAGTGAAACATATTCTTTTACTATTGGTGCTGTGTCTATACCTTTTTTTTTTTTTTTTTTTTCCTCTTGTTCATAAAGTAGTTTAATTTTTCAACTGTATTTTATTAGGGGATGAAAGTGAAAATAACATGCAAAAGCATCCTGGTGGAGCCTTTCAAAATAAACTTATAAAAAAGAAAAGAAGGAGCCGGGCTGAGTTACTTAAAAAGTATGCCCTACAGCAGCGTGCTCATGGGCAAAGAAGGAATCTGATCCATGGCAATAATTCAATCGGCCAGCAAGGGATGTTGAACTCAGAAATGTTTGACCTTTACTTTGAGTAAGTCTTGTGAATTCAAGATCTTTATTAAAATGTTTGCTTGCCCTGAACCATTATTTATGAAAGTAGCGGATTTTACAGAAACATCTGGAGCGTGATTTCTGAAGAGAAGAGAAACTCATTTGCATCTTTGGATTGTTTGTGGTTTAACTTGTATACGAAGAGTCATTATGAGCAAAGGGTCTTGAATTGGATTAAGAGGAAAAATATATTTGCCAAAAAATATGTTCTTGTTCCCATAGTTATGTGGTATGTATTTTAATTTGATAAAGATGGCCTGATTGCATGGTTTTTTTCTTTTTGTTGTAATCTTGTTACTGATCTACTTTCCAGGTCACATTGGAGTCTCCTGATCTTATGCCACTTTGGCGAAGAATCAAATTCTGACAGTTGTTGCATGGTTTTGTTAGACTCATTGCAATCAGCAAATCAAAACCTTGAACCTCGGATCCGAAAGTATATGCTTCTGAATTTATCCTATGTTTCCAGTAATGGTCTGGAAGAAGATAAAATCTTTTCTTATATCCTTTCTTAGTATTTAATCTCTTTCATGTGTAGGTTTGTATCAAATATACATAAAATGGAGGGTAGGCCTGCAAATATTAGAGAAATTCCTCTTCTGATTCCTAAGGCAAGAAATATCTCAAAGGCATTTCTTTACCCTCAATCAGACTTTTGAACTAATTAAAGGGAAAAAAAAAATTAATTCTTAGGTTCCGCAGCAGAGAAATGGGGAAGAATGTGGATTTTATGTCCTCTATTATGTTTGTTTGTTTTTACAAAATGCTCCCGAGAGTTTTAGCATTTCTAATGGCTACCCTTATTTTGTAAGTCCTATCAATTTACTTACCTTTTGCTTCAAAAGAAAGTTGGTTTTGTATTTCTAATTTCTAATCTTTCATGGAATGTATTCTTTTTAATGCATGGTAGATGAATGAAGATTGGTTCACTCTTGAGAGTATGGAGAACTTTCGTCGGCGACTAAGTTCAATTCCGGAAACTTGTTTCAGTTCAGTTGAATAACGATCTAAATCATGCTTAGTATTATCGCATGATGAAGGAATACATATGGTATTAAAGAAAAGCTACAAGTGCCATAAGTGATTGTTGAATAATCCAAATGAATTTGATACTTAGAAAATGCAAGTTTGTAGCTTATTGCCTATATAATAGATCATTCTGCAATTTATATTTTCCTTTATTTGATTTCAATAGTTGATGAAAGAACTTAGTTTTTCACCTACATTTTTACTAGAAATAAAAATAATATTTATCATGCTACTTTTTTTTATTATACCAAATCAAATTTCCACTTTAATATCTCATTTAATTTGTTTTTCTTTTCTTTTTTAAAAAGCAATAAGAAAATGGACGAAGTTAGAATGAGGACAAACACACTGTAATCCGGTGCCACCACACTTTTTCATCGGATCGAATAATCTGTAGAGAAGACCTCCGAATCACTCTATCTATTAGTATCATCAGCTAAACTTGTTACTCTCTTAGCTCCTACAATGGCCGCCCATATTTGTTACTGTTCTACTCCTCTCCGTCACCGGTTAGATTCCTACCCTTCCTCCACCACCTCCACCTCCTCCTCACCCTATGCTCAATTGCACCTCTCCGCACCCAATCATCTTTCCCTTTCTCTTCGTGGTTCCCTTAGTAATCTGAATCTTATTGATGCTAAAAAGGTATCATCACTGGCACACACTATGTTTCTCTTTTTGTTTTTGTTTTTTTTTTTGTTTTTATATTCTCATCCTTAAACGCTTAACCTTAGTAGACCTTAGGGTTATAATATAATAATCCTAGTTTTTTTTTTTGTTTTCTTTCTTTTTCTCAATTTTAGCAGACTGTTCCTATAAAACGACAACGGCAGAGGATTTTAACTATGAACTGCCAATCCACGATTGAACAAAAACCGATCTCGCAAGATAGAATGCTTGTATGTTTTTCTTGTCTTTGCTTATAGAATGTGGTTCAGAGAACGGAACAGCATCAATTATTTTTAATTTTTTAAAGTATAATTTTAATTTTAAATATATATAATTTAATTTGAATGTTGATCATAGATTTGATTAATGTATTAACTGTAGGTTTTTGTGCCTCCGCATCCGTTGATAAAGCATTGGGTGTCTGTTCTGCGGAATGAGGAGACGCCGACTCCCATTTTTAGTACGTAATCTCCTTCCTTTTCTTTGATAATTATTTGTTTTATTTCTAAATATATAAAATTTATTGACATACGAGTGATTTATCTATCTCTATATAGAGAGTGCAATGGCTGAGCTCGGAAGGTTGCTCATGTATGAAGCCTCAAGGGATTGGTTGGTGTGTGATGTTATTCAACTCGTTATTTTTACTTATATACTCTTAATGTCTGGATGGAAAATATATAATCAACAAACTCTGATCTAAATCGTACTTTGTTAGAGTATTTTGCAAAGATTACTGTAAAATTTACTTTTTGCCATCTGATGCAGCCAACCATCACTGGAGAGATTCAGTCTCCAATGGGTGTTGCCGCTGTAGAATTTATTGATCCTAGGGAGCCTGTAGCGGTTAGTATGCCAACTCCTATTTCTGCTGTACAACTTTTTTCTGTTGCTGATTTTCTTTAGATTGATTTTTAGTATCATAGGTCAATAAATGCGCTCTGGAAAACTTATATTGAGAAACTTCATGTCTTGTTTCTCATGTAAATGTTCCTGCATACATTCATCACAATGTTCTGTATTTTAATGTAATGGAAGGATATACTCTAATATTCATTATGCTTGGTAATGCTATTATAATTTTCTATTTATATTAACAAATTGGAATATGCTCTCTCTTTCCAGATTGTCCCAATTTTGAGGGCTGGTCTTGCCCTTGCCGAACATGCATCATCAATTTTGCCTGCAACCAAAACTTATCATCTAGGTACAAAGAATTATGATCCACATAACTTGCTTGTTTACGATAAGATAAACTCAATTGCTCTCTATAACCTTGCAGCGAGTATTTACCATGTGATTTTGTCAATTAACATTCACTTGTGCAACAAATGGTTCTATTTGATGATTTCAATTTTAAATTGTTCATGGTACTTTGTTCTGTTTTTTTCATGACCCTTTCTTTCAACTGAACCAAGGGGTTAGCAGAGACGAAGAAACACTTCAGCCAACTGTATATTTAAACAAGTAAGATTCTTCTAATGGAAATTAAGAGTACTTTTCTCCAATATTTTCACTCATTTTCCTTTTTTTTAAAGCTCAACAGCATGGTCTATTGAGGCATGTCATATTTCTGATCTCTTTTGTAAAATCTTTTTAGGACATTCTTTCCTTCTTCTGTTTTATTAATCACCACATGTCACCACATGGAGGCAGTTTTAGAGATGAATTTCTAATGAGTTTTGAATTACATAATAGGTTGCCCAACAAATTCCCTGAGGGTTCGCGAGTATTTGTTGTGGACCCTATGCTAGCAACAGGTATGTCTCTCTTATGCATGAAAACTAAGGCACTTCCGAATGATGTTGGTTCCCTAAATTATGCCATTAAGATATATTTAGGCCTGCTGATCGAAGATTGTTTCACTACAGTTGTGATGTGCACCATTTCCAATTTTTCTTACAATGAGTATATTCTTTTACATGGATCTGTTACTGTAACAATTAAGATTTTGAAAAATCATCCGACTGCTCTCTCCCCAAAACCTAGTTGTTCTTGATGTTGAGTTGACATTGAACTTTATCTCCACTTCATAGTTTTCCTGAAATGCTTTTGTTTTGTTCTCGAAGGATCCATAATGTTGAATGTACTATATTATGGCAGAATCTTAATTATTTAGCTGCTGAAGTAGTAAAATTGTCTACACACAATGGATTTTTTTATTATTATTATTATTTTTATACTTCTAACCTTGTTCAGTGGGAGTTGCATTTCTTTGGCATTTTTCTATTTATGTATCTCATTGCATCCCAAAATGGTGAAGCAATATTCAAAATCCTGTTATTACAAATGCATATTTTTTCTTCTGAGTGATTTTTCTTCCCTCTTATTCCTTCGTTTTCTGGATTTTCTTCTTTCTGAGTCTTATATAACTTTTATGATTAACAAAATCTGAACCTTTGAATTGGATATTTTACATTTTCTCTTTTGACTTTGGAAGTTGGAATTGAAAAGGGTTGTCCTTAATTCGTGAGCACCATAAACATGAACATATTGTGTAATGGTATTTACTACTTGAAAGACTTACTTCCAGAAGTACTACGTCTTGAATGTGAATGTACCAAACTCATACTTCACATAAAGACTTAACCTTACCGTAATTAGAGGTGGACATGCAGTACTAGGCTTCTTTATGCACTTTTGAATTTTGCGGCATTCCTATTAGATATAATAAATGCTCTCTAAAGATGTGTCATCTATGTACTTATTTTACTTCACTGGAATATGTTTAGGTGGCACAATAGTTGCAGCAATTAATTTAATAAAGGAGCGCGGGGTTGAGAATAAGCAAATTAAAGTGGTAAGTAGAGATTTCTACATTTCTTTTTTTGCGGTTGCATTGTAAGCCTATTCAGTTTTTGTGGCCAGGTATGCTAAGTGTGCATTTGCAGGTTTCAGCAGTTGCTGCTCCTCCTGCACTTCAAAAACTCAGTGAAAATTTTCCAGGGTAAAGGCATTTTGAAATCGATTTATTTGTGAAGAAAAAAGCTTTGAGTATTTCTCGCTGATTATGTTCTTAATGTGATTTTCAGGCTTCATGTTTACTCTGGAATCATTGATCCCACCGTCAACGACAAAGGGTAATTTTTTACTGAAAAACCTGAAGCATATTACGAATTGCCTTTCTCGATGTCTAAGTATTGATCATTTTTCAGGTTTATAATACCCGGACTTGGTGATGCCGGTGATCGTAGTTTTGGCACATAAATGAAGCGAAATTCTAAGCGTACCGGCAAGCGGAGCTGTTCCCATTCATTGCGTCTTCGAGATTCGAACTAGTTCGAAATGTGATTGGTGGTGGATTTTGTACCTGTTATTTAATTGTTGAGCATTGGTTGACCACTGCCATTGTAGAACCTTTAAATTAGCAAAAAAAAAATAAAAAAGTAAAAAAATATAACAGAATTTGTGGTTTTAAAACAAAAAGAAATATATGCTTAATCTGAGAAGTAATTCCACTCGTAAAATTATATAAAAATAATAAAATAAATAAGATAAAAAGTAATTGAGATATGTAAATAATAGAGAGAACAAAGAGAATATTATTATGTAATTTCTTATTGATTGTTAGTTTTATTGATTGTTGGTTGTATTTATAAAAGGGTACAAGGTTTTCTATTTACAGAGGTGAATAGGGGATAAGAATAAGCATTAAGAGGTGAATAGGAGATAAGAATAAGCATTAAGAGGTGAATAGAAGATAAAGATAAGTATTAAGGGTGATACGTCTCTCGGTATTATGTGTTAAGTGACATTTATTACCAAAGTCATTAATATTAAATATTATGTGAGGTGATATATGTCAAAATAGATATGAAATTATATTTTTTACCTTTTATTATTATTATTAAGTACGTAATTATTTTAGAATTAAATAGAATTTAGGATATATTTTTATTATTTTAAATTCATAATTTTTAAAAAATAATAATTTAAAATTGTAAAATTTAAAAAATATGTAATTAATTTAAAGTTAAATCCTCATTCAAATTTGATTTTATATAACAATCAAAATTTTTTATAATAACTACAGTATATATCACAAAAGATAAATAAAAATATATTACTAGAATTCAAATATTATTCACTTCCTAAAAAATAGATTAAAATTTGACAAAATCTCAACTATAACTCTTTAATATAGGTGAATATTTGTTATTTTTTATATTATAAATTAAATTATTTTTTTAAAAAATTATAAATTAAATAATATATATATATATATATCAGTTCTTTCAATTAAAAATAATTTTTTTATTTTGTATAAGAGCTAGAAAAAATATTAATTATATCATTGATTGAATTTTTAAAATTTATTGCTAATCCACATAATAATTTGTTCAATTAATATAACTTAGAGCCTATATTTTACTCCAAACTAATTAGAGATAATCCAAAAAATAAATAAATCTAAACATTCTTAATTTTGATACATGTTATATATATATATACACATTAAGAGTTAAAAAAAAAAATCAAAATAAGTAATTAGAAACTAACGAGTAAATATATATATTGTAATAGTTGCACAATTTTATTATTTCTCAAATTATAAATAATATTATTATTTAAATATTTTGAAAAAAATTAATATATATATATATACTCGAAATATAAGATTAATTCTTAATTTATTATAAAAAAATTATTTATGAAAGTGTTATTAATGATTTTAATAATAAAAGGATTGTATTATTTGTTTTATAAATTGTATATAAAATAGGAAGAATGAAAATCAACTCGATTTTCTTATCTTATTTTAGAATATATTATTTTAAATTAGAAATCATAAGAAAAAAAACAAAATTGACTTTCAAGAATAGTCTGTCACTAGAACTGACAATCAGACTCGTACATTTGTAACTATAGTTGCTGTCATATCATATCTACTTCTATTAGTGATTATAAGTTATTTTAAATTTAATGTGATAATTAACAATTTGTGTGTATAAATTTGAAGAATTTTTATATTTAAAAATTATTAAATTATTTTCCCTTTAAATTTTAATTATAGGATTTAATAAATTATTAATTTTTTTGAGAATAATTTTACAAATTTCCAGAAAAAAAAAAAAAAAAGAAAAATTTAACTATGATTTATCACAACTAACTTTTCGTAAGTCCAAAAGAAAAAAAACAAAAACGAAAAAAACCTTATCAGTAAACTAAAATGAAACATTATCAGTAATTTGGAGAGCCCATACCCGTTCCACCGCGTGCAAGAAGCTCGTTGCAAGTGAGATTATGTGGCGAAAGATCTTCTATTTTAGAATTTTTTCTCCAATCGTCACAATATTCCTCCGAGTTTCCCCTTAAAAAGTGACATTGATTAGAGTCGTGAGACACCTTCTCGCGCATGAGCGCTTCTGAGATAGCTTCATTCCCAGAACTTCGTTACCCCAGGTACCGCCGTATCCCCGACGTTATGGATCCTACCAGAAGTTTTGTCAAACAAGTCCGGCGTGTGGTTTTCAAGGTCGTGCAATACATTCCACCACAAACCGTGTTATTTATTTTCCTTCTGTTGGGTGAATATGATTCTGCATCTGTGATTTGATTTTCAGTAGTCCAATGGCGTCCGATTCTGCATGCAAAGGCGTACTCTGTTCGATATATGTCTTGTTTTTTTTTTCAGAATTTCACATATGCTATTTTTGCAGGCTGACTTGTGTATACTACTCCGCATATTTCCAAACATGTGACGTTCATGCATTTACAGCATTTGACCGATTAATGTATTTCTATGTTCAACTATACCATTTACTGATTTAATTAATCCTAAGTGAATATATGTCGTCGAATTTTAAACATCTAGATTTACTGGACGATTATTCAGATTCAATTATTGAAAAAGGACTGTATCTGTTACCTTATTTGCCGATTCAGTGAGTGAGGTTTTCATCTTTGATATGCAGTTCATGAAAAAGTAATGGCCATATTTTATTTTCCCCAGATTTTACGCGTATAAATGTGTATCTTTATGTTTGTACACATGTATTTAAATCTATACCGGAAAGATGGGAGCAGAGGCAATTTAATTGCAATCCAAGCCACGCCCAGATGTTTTGGTTCATCAGATGGTTTTTGCTGCATATCATTTTTTTTTTTCCTGTCTAGTTCTTTTTTGAGGTAAACCTAATAATTTGTAATTTGTGGCGTAGCGTGTACTACTTATGGCCTAAACCTTCCTTGAGCGTTTAATGTAACTTGGGCGTTTTAACTTTAACTTAACGTGAAGATGTAGTGAAGTTGTACTCTGTAAAATCCTTTCCAGGTCATCGCGTCGTCACTACTAGATCAGATTGACTAATAGTTTCATATTTCCTCCATGGCCTTTTTGTGCGGCATTCTTCCTGCCTTCCTGCTCCTCTAGCCTGACTAGAATTTTTTAGTGTGAAAAGGATTATTTAAACTGTAGTATTGATATTGTGTAAATCATTTTTATTTTATAGATAGGTACAGCTGTAGTTACACGAGATGATGGAAGATTGGCTGTCGGCAGGCTCGGAGCCATCTTTGAAGAGGTAATTTGAAAAGCTTTTTCTTCATTTAGATTCTCGACTATTATTTCCACTATCAGCAATTACTGTAGCCATTATCAAATTTTCAAAGAAGATTATCCTTATACAGCCTTTTTATTTCAGGATTTTTTTCCCCCGTTGTTTTGAAAGACATTTATTTGAGTTAGCAGAAAATTTCTTTATCCATCATTATCCTGACTGTTTATCTCTGTCCCCAATTACTCCTCTTAAGCTTCGGCTGTGTGTTCCAGCTAATTGACTTATTTTTAATTGAAACCATACAGCTTGAAGGATTGAATTCTCAAGGCTATGAAATTATATTAGTAACATCAGGTGCTGTTGGAGCTGGCCGTCAGAGGCTTAAATATCGGAGATTGATCAACAGCAGGTCTGACCACTTACTATGGGCTGATATCTGATTATACTTTAGATTTCTAATTCGAGAAGACATTAATTTCATGTATTGCATTGTCATGCTTTGCCTATGTTTATGCATTTCCTGAATGTCGTGATTTTTCAAAAACCATGCATGTCAAAATCATCATAATGTTTTGGCTCGTTCCTGACTATCATGATCTCTTTCAAGATTTATAGGTATGGTAATGTAGATTTTCTTGTAAAATCTTTGGCTTCTGCAAACAATTCAGCAATGTTGTTTACCGAGAGTTTTGTTTCAATTGTTCAAAAGTGGCTGTTGTGTTTTCAATCCCCATGTTCTTACTATCTTTAGGATGTAATATTGGCAAAAGCATTTCCCAATCATTTGATTCTGACTTGATTTTGACGAATTCAATGACTTGAGCCCTTAATGCTAAGCTGGAAAACAGAGGGATGCTATACTTTTTGGTGATATTTCACCTTTGATAGCAGGCAACTCTTACGGTAGCTCTAGAAGCTTCTCCTTTATAGAAGCACTGCAGTCCCTGTTGAAGTCTTTAGATAACAAAAATTCAGAACCACAGATGATAATTTCTCACTGAGGTCCTTGTGAAATATATTTATCATCCGCTCTCCCTCCCCACCACACATCCCTTTCCAAACTACATTGATTTTTTGCTGCTGTATGAGGGTAGAGGTTCTTGTTGCTTCAAGCTTAGAATTGATTTTGTGCGAGTTGTTGATAAACTAACAAAAGCTTTCCAACACTTCTCCCCTGTTGGGGTTGGCAACTAAACAGCCACAAAATTCATCCATGGATGACATTATTATTTAATTCTTTTTGGCCAGTTTTGCTGATCTGCAAAAGCCACAAGTTGAAATTAATGGAAAGGCTTGTGCTGCTGTTGGTCAGAATGGTCTTATGGCATTGTATGACAATTTATTCAGCCAGGTAAAAGCATTCTCTTCTATTCAGAAGTATCCTTTAAAAGATCTTTATGTTGAGATCCAAATAGCTTATTAATTTTCAGTAGTTTTTTTATAATTTATATACTTCTTCTGGTCCCCCAGACTCCATTTATGCATTATGCTTATATTGATGATCATTTCTTTTTTTCTGTTTCAGTTAGATGTGACCTCATCACAACTTCTTGTCACTGATAATGATTTCAAGAACCCAGACTTCAGATTACAACTGCGGGAAACAGTCAATACACTGTTAAATCTTCGAAGTATTCCTATCTTCAATGAAAATGATGCTATCAGTACCAGAGGGGCCCCATATGAGGTATTGACTAGCTTAATTCCTATTATTTCTCCTATCATGGCTAGTTTGCATGTTGGATTTTGAATGGAAGATCAATGTAAATTCTACTAAGAATTGAATAATTTATCTTTAGTTTGTTTGCAATTTGCAGATTCTTTTAGAAAATCCAACACATTATTAGTTATTTATTTATTTTTGTCTAGAAATAAAAATGCGGTGATGTATGATCCATAGATAGTAAAGGTAAAGAAAAGATTAAGGTTCCTGTGGTGGAGGTGGTTAATTGCATGCAGCCTTACCCCACAAACCTCTCCAGTAACAAGCTAGCATTATTGTTTTGCAGGATTCTTCAGGTATATTCTGGGATAATGACAGTTTGGCAGCTTTATTGGCACTTGAGCTAAAGGCAGACCTTCTTGTGTTGTTGAGTGATGTTGAGGGTCTTTACACTGGCCCTCCCACTGATCCACATTCAAGTCTTGTCCATACATATGTAAAAGAATGTCACCAAGGAGTAATATCTTTTGGAGATAAGTCTAGAGTTGGAAGAGGTGGAATGCATGCTAAAGTGAAAGCTTCTATTAATGCTGCTGAAGCTGGTACTCCAGTTATCATAACTAGGTAAAGTCATGCCATCTCCTTAAAGGAGTACAGAATATACGCTCCAACATCATTCTGAAAAATGATAATGATTTCTCCTTAGCTTAACTTTTCGCTTCATTTATTTGTTTATTTATTAATACTAGTTCCACGCATGTGTGATTAATCCAACCAATATAAATAGTTATATTTCTACTCCAAATGTTAATGTATGTTCTAAAAATTTTCATTTGCTATTTATATAGTCTAATTGGATGCTCGTTAATGTTTTAGATTTGACAAATTGTAGATAGTTCATTAAAAGAAAAACAAAATTAGAGTATGAAAGGTCACTAACCAAAAGAAAGGTGGGATGGCAGAAAACTGTTTTAGTGGACATAACACTTGCTCAGAAAACTGTTTTAGTGGACAGCAGTACTGTTAATGTTCATGAACTTAAATGTAGCCTTTTCTTCAATTGGCTGTCCATCTTCTAGTATTACCTTCATGAAGTCATATTTCCTATTAGGGATATCTCTACCTATTATATCCAGCTAACCTAATTTTTTAGTGAAGTATTTACAAACCCACTTTATATATGCTTGGAACAAAAATTTCTCATAAGGGTGCCAAAAATATAGTATTACATAAGGTGTAAATCATCCAAGTCTTATTCCCCATTTTATATAGTATTACATAAATATATGATTATATTAGATTAAATGTTTTCCATGATGAAATTTTAGCATTAGACATTGGATGGCCAACGAAAGATGTGTCTGTAATTTGATATTCCGGCATGTTGTAGGATTTCCTTAACGATACCATATTGTTTAATTGATAATTCCTAATCTCTGTTGGATGAAATTTTTGGAGGCAATAAGTGATATGACTTGCAGATATTGTGAATTAAATTGTTGAGAGATTTATACTAGATTGAAATTGGATGAGTAGGGGGATAGAATAAAGCTTCTTTTCTTTTTTTCCTCCTTTTCTTTTCCTGATTTTGTTATGCTAAAGAATTGACATGGTTATTTTCTGTACAGGAACAACTACTCTCTGTGATCTTCTCATGTTTTATATTATTTTCCAGAAAAGATATTGCTAGTTCTTTCTTTGCCTGTCAAAGATTGATATACTGATATCAGTATCCATTTTCATTGTAGTGGTTTTTCTGCAGACAATATCACAAAGGTTTTAAATGGACAACATATTGGTACTCTTTTCCATAAAGATGCATATTTGTGGGTCTCAAACAGTGATATTTCTGCGCAAGACATGGCAATTACAGCAAAAGAGTGTTCTAGAAGACTTCAGGTAAATAAATACCGTGATATTCACTCATGCAATTTGAATAACCTTATTATGTTTTTATGAAACTTGTATATTGAAATATGATCATCCGTATACTTTTCCATTAGAACATATCTTCAAATGAGAGGAGAAAAATATTGTTGGATATTGCTGCAGCACTAGAAAAACATGAATCTTTAATCAACTCAGAGAATGCCGCTGATGTTGCTGCAGCAACTAAGGCCGGTTATGCAGAATCATTAGTTTCACGTTTACAATTGAAGACGGGAAAGGTAAGTGGTCATCAATTTAGACAAAAACTCTCATCTGTCTCTGATCATTGTAGCATAAAATGTTGTTTCTCTATTCTTCAGTTTTTTTTTTTTTTTTTTTTTTTTTGTTTTTCCCCTCTCAGATCCTTGATCTTGCAAAATCAATTCGTAAAATTGCTGATATGAAAGAACCACTCGGTCGTGTCTTGAAGAGAACTGAGGTTAGCATAGTTCATATTGTCCATCTTTTTTGTCAATGTCTTAATTCCAAATGGTTGGATCTTGTAATGATAGATATAACTAACTGTCAATCTTTGCTATCACTATTTATCTTTCAAACTCTATTAATGAATAATGTTAAGTTTTCAAATGATCTTGGACTTCCAAGGAAGATGAACCTAATTAGCTTAATTAGCCTAACATAAAAAGCAGTGTTGGAAGAATATAAAAAGCAAGATACTTGAGCGCAATTATTAGAATCTGGTTTTGTAATGTTTGATGGTTTATGTCTATTTCTGTGTTTCATTCTAAACTTCTGAAGCTTTTGTATAGTGTTGATAAATTTATTTCTTGATACACCATGCGCAGCTGGCAGATGGACTTGTCTTAGATAAGATATCAAGTCCTTTGGGTGTTCTGCTGATTATTTTTGAATCTCGTCCTGATTCACTTGTCCAGGTAATTCCAGCACTTTAGTTAATCTGATCATTCTACTACTTGAATCTTATTGTATAAAGATAATATATCTGGATGGATTAGGCAGGTAATTGAAAGTCGCAATGCAGGGTATTGATTCTCAAACTTCATTATAACATGAACTGAAAACTCAGCGTTTCTTTTTTCTTTTTTTTTTTTTTTTTTTTTTTTTTTTTTTTTTTTTTTAAAAAAATTGAAAGCAAGTTATATTCTTGTGTTTAATGCTAGTGCGTGAGTGATCTCTGACTGGAAGTCAGAACTTTATGAACTGTTTAATAGTTCTAATTTGAAGTGTGTCCTCCATATACTGTTTTTGTAAGCGGGGATCAAACTACTTTGTGTATTAAGTAGAGTAACTTACAGCTCATGAAAGTCGGTAATTAACCTTCACTAATTTAATATAATAATCTCTGTTTATATTAGTACATAGATATTTCAAATATTATGAAATAATTGCACAGATCGCATCATTGGCAATTCGAACTGGGAATGGTCTTCTGCTGAAAGGAGGGAAGGAGGCTTACCACTCTAATGTTATACTGCATAAGGTTTGAGTTTATGATACTAAATCATAAACTTTATGAGTATTGCATCTTAAATGCGGAGTATTTCTTGCAGGTTGTTACCTCGGCCATTCCAGATTCTGTTGGTAAAGGACTCATTGGACTGGTGACTTCAAGAGAGGAGATACCTGACCTTCTCAAGGTGCGAATTCAGCATGTATGATTCAATGATTTCTTAGGCATTGATTTTAATTGTTCTGCTCCTTTCTTTTCTTTTTTTTCCCCCCTCTTTCCAGCTTGATGATGTTATAGACCTTGTGATTCCTAGAGGGAGCAATTATCTAGTATCTCAAATTAAGGACTCTACCAAAATTCCTGTTCTGGGTCATGCTGGTAGGTGAAAAATAAAAAATTGTGTTGTTTGTTTGCTGTATGAGTAAATGCAACTGACTCTCTCCCTATTAAATTTGGTTATTCCTTGTCAGATGGAATTTGCCATGTTTATGTTGACAAATCGGCCAATATGGATATGGCAAGACGTATTATTACTGATGCAAAGCTGGACTATCCAGCTGCTTGCAATGCGATGGTTGTTCCGGATTTTCAAGTTTTCTTTTATTCTTATCTTTTACTCTTTTTGGATTTATTATTATTATTATTAGTTTTCTGACTGCTTGATTACAACAGAAGCTAATAGCAACCTTTCTTGATTTTTCTTCAAAGGAAACAATTCTTTTGCACCAAGACATCAAAGGGATGCAAGATTTAATTTTAGATCTCAAACACGAAGGTATTACTTCTTCATGTACAAAAGTAACTAACATGGCATGTTCAGTCTCAATATTATTTGAACTGCAAACTAAATGAACTTCGGTAGAACCAAGTTCGTTTCTATTTTTTGAGCCAGAACTAAAATCTGGTCAAACTTGGCCATGATTTATCTGAGGTGGTCTATTAGCTTGGTGCAACTATTTATCATATGATATATATAAGCCTGACATTATTTGTATTTTTAAATAAAAGTATTATTTGCTAAGTTTTATTCAAGAATATGTTTGGCTATCTATTTTTTTTTAAAAAAATCACGTTAATTATTAATTCACCCTTATTTGTGAGTTACGTCAGGACATATAGAAGAGCTTGATTAACAATCTATAGAAGAGTTTGAATAGATAGCTATTGATAAATTAACTGTGAAAATAGTTCTGCAATTGATTTATAGTTAACGAGAAGTTGTTGAAGGACATTAAACTTTGAGTGTTTTGCTTAGATTACTGATGAAATCAGAGGGGGGAAAATGTACAAAACCATGGTCAAATCTACCAGGCGCATAATTAAATTAATTAAAATTTTGCAGATGACTTTGGTGAAAATATGAAACTTAATGTGACACAGGAAACCTGAGTTGGTATTTTGCTAACATTCTTGAGCAAACCTTTTCTAAGGTTGTAACTTCTGGTTAATTTATCCTTTCTTCCCATCTTTTTCTGTTAGCTAGCTGACTGCAGAGTGTCACCTTTGTTGTCGGAAGCCTCCTTTCTTTCCTACTTGGTCCAACTCAGAATTATTTTTTATTCCAAATACAATATCTCAACCGTCAAATGTCCCTAAAATTTAAACCATTATATCAGTGAACCTCAACCAATAGGATGAAGTTTCCTGTATAAATAAAGCAAATAAAATTCAGCAGAATGTAGGCAAACTTTTCACCACTATATTCTATTGCTGCAGGAGTTACTTTGCATGGTGGACCAAGAGCAAGTTCTTTGTTCAATATTTCTACAGTGAATTCTTTTCACCGTGAATACAGCTCAAAGGCTTGTACGATTGAAATTGTAGACAATGTAGAGGGTGCTATTGAACACATACATAAATTTGGAAGGTATTATTAAACTTTCTCATCTATCACACTCTTGTATTATCACATTCTAATGTTATTTTGATCCTTGCTGTAAGTGGCCATACTGAGTGCATTGTTGCGGAGGACCCAAAAGTGGCGGAGTATTTCCTTAATCAAGTTGACAGGTACTACTCCATTTTTTCTATTGGAGATGAAATGAATCATGGTCAAAGTGACAGTTATTAATGTTTTTCCCTTAAAATGTTTACTATTAATGTTTTTTAAATAACTTATTAATTGTTTTTGATAATAATGTAAAATTAGTCTTTTAAACTAAAAACTTCATTTTTTGTATTTTCATTAAAAGTTCTCTAAATTAACAGATGGAGTATGTGCTAGTGCATAAACAATTTTGTATGTTACACTACTAGTGTTAAACTATGCATCCTTTCATATTTTGTCTGCATGTTTGATATGGCTGATAGTTGAATACAATTTATTGCGCTTTCTACAGTGCTGCAGTTTTTCACAATGCAAGCACACGATTCTGTGATGGGGCACGATTTGGACTTGGGGCTGAGGTATTTATTAGATATTTATTGAAGATATATTAAATTATTTCAAATTAATGATTAACAAGAACTATTGTCATACGATTGTTTAAGGTTGGCATAAGTACAGGCAAAATTCATGCCCGAGGACCAGTTGGAGTTGAAGGATTGCTAACAACAAAATGGTATAATTTCATTTAGGTGCTTTATTTTATTTTATTATATTTTCCCTTTTGTTAGTAAATGTTTAATATTCTAAGAGCTTTGTTTCATTTGTGATTTCAGGATTCTGAGAGGTAATGGCCAAATTGTAAATGGCGATAAAGGAATTGATTACATTCACAGGGATGTGGACTATGAACAGCATTAAAATTGATCAAAATATCTACGTTCCAGTTAATGATTTTATTGTCCCTTTAAACGAAATATTATCCTATCATTTAAAGTTCTTACATATAGTTTTGAAGCAAACCTTTTAGTTGCTTTCAAGATTTTGTAACACACCCAAAGTTAGGCATGAATTTGTCCTTTAGTTTACATAAGTACAATTAATATTCATGATTTCGAAGGTATGATGTTGCATTTCAGCATATTTTGTAATCTTGGGGATTCCACGGATCCCTCTCCTGGATAAGTTAATGTTGCAAATTAGAAAAGAGAAAGCCAAATACAACCTACCTTAGTCTTGCCAGAAATGTTCAGTATTAGATCATCTTCTTGAGGGTCCTTAGCCATCGTAAATACTCCTCCGTGTCCTTGCACATCATGTATTCGTGCAAAAAGTAGGCCATGGCCGACGTGAGTCCTCTCTTCTCAAGATATTTCTCAAAAGCATTTCGCAAAAATTCATTTAATTTCCTGTAAGACCAGAGAAGTTAACACGGAACGAGGAAAAGTATTTTCTGCAGATTAGATAGAAATTAGCAAAAGCTACTTACAAGAAATTAGGCCCCGTATATGCAAGTCTGTTTTCTGAACTTCCAGACTTTTTCAGTGACAAGTGAAAAATTGAAAACCCATCTGGCAAACATCTGGCACCAAATTCTAAACACGAACCATCAGATTTCGACACAGTTACCACCACTGGTATGCTGGTTTGGATCTCATGCTTATCATCATCGTGGGAAGCACCACCTTTGCTCGGCATGTCAACTTCGATTCTTATACTTTCCCCTTCAGATTCCCTTGTGAGCACAATCGTTCTTCCTCCCGCATTATCTTCCACCTTAAAAGGGAACCCAGTAGGGACGTCCACAGCCTACCTTAACAACAAAATAATAATAATAATAATTAATAACAATAACAGCATTAATCTAGCTTCTGCTACTTAAATTACAACGGTAAAATCCATCGTATAGAGATTGATTTGATTCGAATACAGAAAACTTACGATAGTAAACAAATCGGAGTCGACGACGCACTTGATTTCGGAGTTAATTAAGCGAATGAGATTCCGATCGGATACATTAACATCATCGAATCTTAATATCTGCTTCTTCTTCTTCTTCTTCACGACTACTGTTGAGGCAGTAGAAAAACAGAGCAGTGAATTCATTTGGCAGCTCTCGAGGTTTGAATTAGGGCGGCAAATTTCGATAATTTTGGCGGTGCCAATCGAATAAATCTGAAAATTTGAAACTCCAGTGGCTCGGAAAGCCAGAGGTGCTATGTAGGTAGATGCTTTGCGAAGTATAGGATAAAAGGCCATCTTTTAGTACTCTGCTCTTTAGTCTTAGAATGGATTCTACAGCTCCTTTTATCGCCCGCCGGCATAGAGGGGAATAAGGCCCAAACTCTCTATTCGGACTTCCCAGTAAAGTAAGTGTTGTATCTGGATTATTATGGACAGTATTTGCATACATCAGCATGTGCATAGGCGATACATACATATCGACTCCTGAAAACATTAAATAAATTTTTTTATTATTATTATAGATATTAAAAGATAATGAAATATAAAAATACGGCTGTAAAATCATGTTTAAATGAATTTTGTTATGAATTTCGAATATTCATTAAATTAATAAATGTTTATCATTCTAAAAAATTACGTAAGGTGATAAATATCACATAATATTTATAACATGATGTATATATATATATATATAATAGTGGGTTGGTGGCCTATATAAATGTATATATTGTTATCTATATGTATTATATTGTTAGAGTGAATAAGTTGATGTATAGATTAATATATATATATATATGAGTGGTATGTTAGTTGATTAGGTAAAATGTGGCCTATATTTATGTTAGTAAATTCATCAATTTGATGTACTTGGAATTACATCAATTATTTTTCATCTTCAATCAATCTCCCGAGAAACCAATTCTCAATCTTCTCCTCTCTCTCCTCTCTCTCTCCCATCTATATATATTATATATATATATATATTATATTGATCTGGCAGAATTTGGTTGTATCGGAATCTTGAATGTCGTTGGACTGAACTAGACACCTGCAAAATATGAAGTCACACCACGGTGGGGTTCCGAAGATGACCCTCCGATGGTTTTGTTAGAATTTGTGTGTAAGAGATGATAAACATATGAAAATGTAATGTTCTGGAGGAGTGAATCGGAGTAAAAGCTATATGTTCTTCTAAAAGATCCCAAAGTCCTTTACTCCTTCTCTTTCCTCTTATTTATACTGATAAACTTACCTCTTTTACCAGGGGTAAACCAAACTTTTGGTCATAAGTTGGTGAGTCACGCGACAGCTGTCTATTTTCATCATTATATTATGAGTCATCGGACAGGTGTCTATTTTCATCATTATATTATGAGTCATCGGACAGGTGTCTAAAAACTCATCATAATCTGATGAGTCAGCGGACACCTGTCCTCTTACGTCAACAATTCTTTCACTCCACCATTTTATAAGTCGGTCAGACGAATCGGAGTATGACCTGATAAATGACTTACTTCGTTAGTGAAGATTATGTAGGGGAGTCGGAGTGCCATACATACAGTATGTAAGGGAGTCGGAGTGCCATACATACGGTAACCTTTCAGTGGCTCCCAAGACTATATAAGGGAGTCGGAGTGCCATATATACTTACTCCTTCTCACTCCGACACTTCCCAAATTCGATGCACTCCGATTATTATTAAACCCATTTAACGTATATATAGTCTGTCCCACTCCGTACAAATCTCAAATTTGCTTAACTCCGATTACAATTAAATCCTTTCAATATATATATATATATATATATATATATATATATACATTATATTATTATACATTATATATACATTATATATATAATCAATTTTATAACATGTTATCAGTACGAGTCTCTACCACCGGGTAAGGTATTTTTTGAAGTTTATTTGAAGAAAAATCAGGTACGTTTTTTTTATGGGTACGTTTTCTGTTATTATTATGTCAAATTTTATTAAACTCAAATTTGTGGCTCTTGATGTCACCGGAAAGAATTAATTGTTATGGACACTAGATGCCAGAATGCATCTTGCCACAACGGGTCCGGTAGACACCGTTGTATAAAATAAAGTGTCATCAACACAAGATCATGTTCATGAGGATTTGAAAAATGAATATCTTACCGTGACAGTTCCTCTTAGTTTGTGTGGAAATTTGAAAGAAAAATTCGACCACCAGAAGATGGTCGTTCTCCCAAAAGCACGATATGACTGGTTGCACCTGAGGTTGCAAGATTTCAAATTCATGAGTGAGTATAACTCCTCAATATTTAAAATAGTTTCATAGTTGAAACTATGTTAAGTTGATATAACGGATGATGATATGTTGGAGAAAACATACTTCACTTTTCATACCACGGATATTGTCCTGCAGTAACAATATCGTGAGAAAGATTTTAAGAAATACTCTGAATTGATTTTTGTCTTCTTGTTGTGGAACATAATAATGAATTATTGATGAAAAATCACGAGACTCGGCCTACTGGCCTACTCCATTCCCTGAAGCGAATACATGATCCCAGAAGAGATCGTGGTCATGGTAGTGGTCGTTACTGTGGTCATGGTCATGAACGTCGTGATAAATTTGGCCCTTATAATCGTGATAATAATTTAGGTGCCAAAATATTTATGACCACCTGAAGTGGACAAAACATAATGAGAAATGAAATGTTGTTCCGAAAAATTATGAAGACAAATGTTATTATTGTGGCATGAAAGGTCACTAGTCTCGTGCCTGTAGCACGATGAAATATCTTGTTGACTTACTTCTCAAAATTTGTCTCATGAAATAAATGATGACGATCTTGAAAATGTTGATGTTGATGTGACTCACCTGGATGTTGCTAATCTTTTCAAACATCCAAAAGAAATAATTGACCACTTGATTGGAAATTAAAGTGTCCAAAATAATTAGAATATTATTATTATGTGTTATATGTTTATATTACTTTTGTTGTGATATTATATGTTTAATTTTTATTTTTGTAAATATTTTCTTAACAAAACAGATGACTGTTATTCTATTTTCTGGTATGAATAACGATATCAAAAGTGTCTGTCTTATTGACAGTGGAACTACTCACACCATACTGAAATATGAGAAATATTTTTCTCATTTGAATATGGGAGAAACAAGTGTTTTTACAATAAATGGTAGTACAAGACTTATTGAAGGCTCCGGAAGAGCTAATATAATATTACCGGGAGGAACTATGATTGCTATTGATAAAGCATTATATTCTTCAAAGTCTCAAAGAAATTTATTGAGTTTTAAAAATATCCGACGGAATGGATATCATGTTGAGACTATGGAAGATAATGGTCATGAATATTTGGGTATCACAAAAATTACCTCCGATAATAAGGTTTTGTTGGAAAAACTACCATCTCTATCCTCTGACTATATTATGCAAAAATAAATGCTATTGAGGCGCATCATTTAGTAAACCAGAAGCTTACTAATCTCGTTACTTTTAAAGTTTAGCATGACCGTCTGGGTCATCCGGGATCAATTATGATGCGAAAAATTATTGAGACAACGCACGGTCATCCTTTGAAAAATCAGAGGATTTTGACTTCTGATAAACTTTCATGTGCTGCATGTTCCAAAGGAAAATTGATTATAAAACCAGCACCATTGAAAGTAGGAGCTGAAAGTTCTACATTTCTAGAACGGATTCATGGAGATATATGTGGACCGATTAGTCCACCATGTGGGCAATTTTGATATTTCATGGTCTTGATTGATGCATCGACTCGAGGGTCGCATGTTTGTTTATTATCAACTCGCAACCTGGCGTTTGCGAGATTACTTGCCCAAATAATTCGCTTAATTATCCTATTAAGCGAATCCGTCTAGACAATGCTGCTGAATTTTCTTCGCATGCATTTGATTCTTATTGCATGTCGATTGGAATAATTGTTGAACATCCTGTAGCTCATGTTCACACACAAAATGGTCTAGCTGAATCATTTATTAAAATGCTGCAATTAATTGCTAGACCATTATTGATGAAAACGAATCTCCCTACAGCAGCCTGGGGACATGCAATTTTGCATGCTATAGCACTTGTGCGTTTAAGGCCATCGAATTATCATAAATTTTCTCTCATACAATTGAATTTTGGTTCAGAGCCAAATATTTCTTATTTGAGAATTTTTGGGTGTGCTGTATATGTTCCAATTGAACCACCCCAACGGACAAAAATGGGTCCGCAGAGAAGATTGAGGATATATGTTGGGTATGACTCTCCGTCCATTATAAGGTATCTTGAACCTTTGACAGAAGATGTATTTACAGCAAGATTTGCTGATTGTCATTTTGATGAAAATTTGTTTCCCAAATTAGGGGGAGAGAATAAATGGCATAAGATTGAACTTACGTGGAAAACTTCTTTGTATCATTTAGATCCACGCACAAATATAAGTGAACTTGAAGTTCAAAAGATTATACATTTGCAACAAATTACAAATCAACTGCCAGATTCTTTTGCTGACTCCAGCAGAGTCACTAAATCGCATCTTCCAACTATAGATGCTCCTATACTGATAGAAGTTCCTGAATGACAGAAAGTTAATCCTATAGCTTTCGAATCAAAAACACGCCAGAAGCGTGGCCGACCTCTTGGTTCCAAAAATAAAAATCCTCGAAAGAAAAGAGGAACAAATGATCTAGAAGATCATATTGATGAAACAAAAAAAGAAAACCAAGGGACAACTGATGAAAAGATTCCAACTACAAATGATGAAGAGAATTCTGAAATCTCTATTAATTACACAAGTTCGAATCAAAGTTGGGATCGAAGAAATGTTGTTATTGATAATGCTTTTGCATACAACGTAACCCTTGATATTTTCAAGGATAATGAGGATTTAGATCCTTTATCAGTTGAAGACTGTCGGCATATAATTGATTGGCCTCAATGGAAAGATGTGATTTAATCGGAGTTAAATTCGCTTGCGAAGCGAGAAGTTTTTGGACCTGTAGTCCAAACGCCAAAGGATGTAAAACCTGTTGGCTATAAATGAGTGTTTGTGCGAAAATGAAATGAGAATAATGAAGTCGTAAAATATAAAGCACGACTCGTCGCATAATATTTTTTGCAAAAGCCAGGAATTGATTATGATCAAACTTATTCACCCGTTATTGATGCTATTACACTCCGATATCTTATAAGTATGGCAGTTCATGAAAAGGTGGACATGCGTCTAATGGATGTCATTACAGCTTATCTTTATGGAAGCCTTGAAAATAAGATTTATATGAAAATTCCTGAAGGATTCAAATTACCAAAGGCTTCTAAAGACCCTCATGAAAATTATTCTATCAAATTACAGAAGTCATTATATGAGCTTAAACAGTCTGGACGCATGTGATACAATCGCCTTATTGAATTCTTATTGAATTCAGAATATAAGAATGACCATATCTGTCCATGTGTTTTTATTAAGAAAACATATTTTAGTTTTGTGATTCTTGCTATATATGTTGACGATATCAATCTCATAGGAACTCCAGAAGAGCTTCGAGAAGCTATAGATTGTTTGAAACGAGAATTTGAAATTTAAAGATTTCGAGAAATCATCTCATCAGGGGGAGAAATCTACATATAAAGAATAGTGTACTCTTTTTCCTTCACTAGAGTTTTTTCCCACTGAGTTTTTATCTAGTAAGGTTTTAATGAGGCATATTCTTTATGTAATGGACATCCAAGGGGGAGTGTTATGAATCTCGAATATTCATTAAATTAATGGATGTCCATCATCCCAGAAAATTACGTAAGGTGATAAATATCACCTAATATTTATAACAACATGTATATATATATGTAATAGTGGTAAGGTGATAAATATCACATAATATATATAACAACATGTATATATATATGTAATAGTGGGTTGGTGGCCTATATAAATGTATATATTGTTATCTATATATATATCTATATGTATTATATTGTTAGAGTGGATGAGTGGATGTATAGATTAATATATATATACGAGTGGTATGTTAGTGGGTTAGGTAAAATGTGGCATATATATATATTAGTAAATTCATCAATTTGATGTACTTGGAATTACATCAATTATTTTCCATCTTCAATCAATCTCCCGAGAAACCAATTCTCAATCCTCTCCTCTCTCCTCTCTCTCTCCCCTTATATATATATATATATATATATATATATATACATTAATATATATTATACATTATATATACATTATATATAGGGTAAATTATCTCAGTAGCACTTGAACTTTTCAAAAATTCAACTTTTGCACCTCTATTTATTTTTGCTTTGAATTGACACTCGAACTACCAAATATCACCTGTTTTGCACTTCCGTTCAAAATTTCCGTCAACCTTTATTTTCTGTCTATTTATCAAGGGCATTTTCATCTTTTTAATTTTAAAAAAAAATTATTAAAAAATAAAAAAATTCCACCCATCACTCATTTTCCCTAAATATCTCTCTCTTCTTCTAAATCTCTCCCCCTTTCCCTATCTATTCTTCAACTCTTTTTTTCCAAATTATTTCGATTTAATCTCAGATTGTTCGTTTCTTTCAAATTAAATTACTTGTTTTTGTTCTTATCCGACAAATTCTGAACGGAAGCGGAAGAACATGAGAATAGTGAGGGAAACGGAAGCGGATGCAGCGGCGGCGACGTTAGCGGTGGTTACAGGAGTTTGAGCGATTGGCGCGAGGTTAATTCCGAGATATTGTACGCGGACGCATTGTAGGTCGAACTGTGGCTTTTTAGGTTTAACGGCTAAAACGATAACGAGGATTACAGAGACGGCGAGAAGTAAGAGGAAAGCGAATAGGAGGAAAAGACAGCAACAACAGCCTTTGAAAGAAGCAGAAGAAGAGGAAGATGATAAAGAAGAATGAGGTGGGTAATAGTGTGTTGGTGGATGGTTGCCATTGATGTTGTTTGAGATTCTGGTAGTCATTTTTCTTTTTTGGTTATTGAAGGATGGCGTAGGGTTAGGAGAAGAAAGGAAGGAAAGGAAGGCAAAAAAAGAGCAGCCCCACCTCAATGCCTCTCTTTTTCTTCTTTCTTCTTTCCTTTATCAGTTCTCTGTGTCTGTCTCTCACACACTCTCTCTCTCTTTCTTGCTTTTGTTGTTTTTTTTTCAAGAGAGAGAGAAGAAAGAGCTGGAGATTTTTATTTTATTATAAGGATAAGAACATATCAAATTATGATGTTCTTATCTGACAAATTCAACTTCAATAACAATATGGTAATGGCAAATCTTGCTCACTATGAATTTTGGGGAAAAAGTATGAAAAAATTTCAAACCAATCGACTATAATTTCGGGATAAAACAAAGCGTAACAACAACTCTTGCCTACTGGGTATTGGATATTCTACAAAAATAAGTAATTTAATTTGAAAGAAATGAATCATCTGAGATTAAATCGAAATAATTTGAAAAAAAGAGTTGAAGAATAGATAGGAAAAGGGGGAGAGATTTAGAAGAACAAAGAGATATTTAGGGAAAGTGAGTGATTGATGGAATTTTTTTTTTATAATTTATTTTTAAATTATAAAAATGAAAATACCCTTAATAAATAGACAGAAAATAAAGGTTGACGGGAATTTTGAATAAAAGTGCAAAACATGTGATATTTGGTAGTTTGAGTGTCAATTCAAAGCAAAAATAAATAGAAGTGCAAAAACTGAATTTTTGAAAAGTTCAAATGCTACTGGAATAATTTACCTTATATATATAATCAATTTCATAACAGATTTTGAATTAATTGGGGATAGGAAGATTAAGACAAATATATATAGATATATCTAACTTCTTTTTTGTTTTGGACCTTAAAAAATATCGAATGAATAATAATAGTTTAAGTTAAAGAAGGTAAATATATATATTCATATATAACTATGAAATATCTAAAATTAATACAGAAAAAAATGTATTATCATCTTATCTTTAAATTGCAAAAAGATTAAATCAATTAAATCATAAAAATAAAAAAATAAAAATAAAAACCTCAATCTTGAGCAAAAGCGTGAAAAAGACTCTTTATAAGTACAACGTAAATCAAATTTTATACTCCACCGACGGACTTCCGAAAAATTGATTGAACTACAAGAGACCACTAAAATAACTAACATAAATACTACCCACCCACCAAAAAAACTAAAACACTTCCATTATATGAGGGAATAAATACCAACAACTAGAAGAATTCATCATCAAATTAAAATAAAGAAGTTGTCAAGCATTTTTCAATTGAGAAATGAAAACTATTTGAAGAACCCAAGATTTATGTCAAACAAGCAAGAAATACAAATAGGGTGGTGTTACGACTAGCATTCCACTGCCCTTCACATCTCCCCATCCCAGAGCTCTTCCACAGTTTTGTAGTGGCCAAGGGTCTCGTGAACCATTGAAGAACCTTTCAGGAGTCTTTCCTGCAATGTAACCCCACCCCAACGCCCAAAAAAAAAAAACGGGTGAAGAAAACATTATAAAAGAAATCAGTAATACCATAAGCAATTCAGCAAAATTTCAAAATATATAAAATCTCGTATTATGCTAAACTTGCATAGATTTTCTAAAACCTTATTAATATCAACATGAAATAATACTACAATGTTATAGAATTAGGTTAATTACTACTTGGTCAAAGGGTTGTTTCAGTAAAACACACTGCAAAGTTTTTCCTTGCAGCCAATAGTCATTTAGGAGTAAGAAACAAAAAATAAGATCCCTGATTAAGCTGTCAAAAGAATATAAAGAGTAAGAGCAGATAACAAAATAACGTGCCTGGTCAATTTCAGAGAACTTTGCGAACAACTCATCAGGTATGGACCAGCCAAATACATCTAAGTTCTCTTTGATTCTTGCTTCATGAGTACTCTTGGGAAGCACACTATGACCCATCTGGAGACCCCAACGTAGTGCAATCTGAGCGGGAGTCTTTCCTAATTTATCTGCAACCAGAAGTACAACTGGATGCTGGAGTACATTACCCTTCAGCCATGATGTGCCAGGGGATCCTAATGGCGAATATCCCTGAAAAAAAAATAAGAAGCTTATCATCAGTTATTAAGACAAATTATTGCAACATTAGCTAATTTGACTAAGCAAGCAAAATTCCAAATCTGAGCATTTATCTTTCTGTCTTTGGTGCCCTGTTCCCACTTCCCAAAGGGTAAAAAGCCAAAAGGATGACTTGACATATAACATGATGGGGAACTAGCCTGAAAAACCTTTATTATGCTCCCTGTGACGCAGAGTTCATTTTAACTCTCATCTTTAGCATAAATTACAAGAAAACTGTCTGCAACTAAATTAAGAAAGGAAAATAGGATGTTAAGCTCAGACAAAAAATGACTGGTGAAAGACATGCAAAATTTCAATTATTATCTAGACTCTTCAACTTACAGAGAGGTGAACTCCTTTAGATTTGCAGAATTCTCGTAGTTTTGCCTGCTGCCATGAAGGATGACACTCAACTTGGTTGACAGCAGGAGGAACACGAGCTACATCCAACAAATCTCCCAATTTCTTCGTAGAGAAATTGCTAACTCCTATAGCTCGAGCTTTACCAGAATCAAATAGTGCTTCCATGGCCTTCCACGTGCTAGGTATATCTACAGGAACTAAGTTTTCGGGATCAAATCCAGTAGAACCCCTCTTCATCCGCACAGGCCAATGAACCTTCACAAAATATTTTCAAGATTGTTTTATAAATTTGTTGTTTCAAGATGGTACTACTCTAAAAGCACCTAAAAGATGACACAAAAGCCATTTTGTGATACACTAGTAGCATCACCTACAAATAATATTTATTTTCTAAACATAGTTTAGTTGTGTTGTTTCGTGGATAAGCATTCAAGTTTTCATCAAGTGGAAATTTTAACAGGTAGAAAATATGTCAGGCATAGGAGCTTTACATACAAGGTACAGGTCAACATAGTCAAGCTGCAAATCTTGCAAAGTTTTCTCCAATGCAGAAGGGACATCTTCCCAATATTGATCAGAATTCCTGAAACAGCAACAAGTATCTCAGTTTCTCTAGATAACTTGAATATAAATAAAATCATTATGCCTCATAAAGCACTCAAACAAAAAAGAAAGAATGCCACTCCAATAAAGTTCTTGTCATCTTTGACACAAGGCCATTGAAAAACAAAGCCAACGAAAGAAAGAATATGGAACATCATCTAAAGTAATTACCGCAGTTTGGAGGTAATAAACAAATCCTCCCTCTTCACAACACCATCTTCAAAGAGCTTCTTAAGAACCGAACCAATCTACAACAATAAAATTAGGTTAAGAACATGGACATAGAGCTAGAAATCCTAGAATAACCTTTCAAAAATTTAGAATTCGTTAAATCATCAAAGTTCACTTCACATCCATCTGTCTGACCTTATGTGCTTCAAAACCTTTCACCATTCACAGCATAAGGCTCATTAAGAGCACTGAACTTAGGACATGGGAGTAATGAATTTTTTTTTTTTTTTTTTCTTTTCAAAGAAAAAACAACTGTCAACACCACGATGCAAAGCTTGATAAGGTAACCAACCATTAGTACAAGAGAGGGTAGTGCGTGGAAAGAAATGTAGGTCCACTTTCACAAGCTATTTAATGCAGATTTGATTCGTAAGAATGCTGGAGAGACAAAGAAAATATACTTCGTACCTCCCTCCAAAAAAAATGTGTAATTATTTTAACCTTGCAATATATATATATATATATATATATATATATAACTTGATTAAAATTTATAAAAATAAATGTAATAATATATCTTAAAACTATTTAATAATTTATTAAAAATGTACCAAATAATAAATTAAAAAATATAACAAAAAGTACAGCTTATTGATTTTAAAAATAAACAAAAAATTATGACTCGCATCACTTACGGAGGGAGAGTAATTTTCCGAGCAGAAACTTTGGAACCAAAAAATCATGCACCAGTGTACTAGAATAAGGTTAAAAATACTTGGCTTTTTAAAGTTTGTGAACGCCCGCTGATCAGCTGATCACTGATGAGTAATTTCCATTCATTTATTCGGGTAGCGAACGTCCACGGTTAGTTAATCCAGGAATGCACTTCAACTCGAAAATTAATAAATTATCTTATTGTTGATAGAGCAGAATTCTTAAAAAATTAGAGTTGTGAATATTCACTTTATGAAATTCTAATATAAGCAACCAATCGTGACATTATAAACAGTAATACTAATAGATGAAGTAAAGTTCATATACCTCCTTTTCATTGCTGTAAGCTGCCGCACAGTCGATATGTCTGTAACCAACCTGCAACAGAGTGACACTCGATAAAATCATTAATGACAAACTGAGTCAAAGGACCAAATTCCATTCCTCATCTCAACGAATTAGTTTTACATGCAATCCACTGACAAGCAGGTAGAAGGGGAAAAAATTTAAAAGAAATGAGAGCACACAAATTCAGTTCATCAAATACTAACTGGCGACGTTAAAATCCATAAAAATCTGAAGACGATTGTATAAAATAAAAGACAGAGGAAGAAGGAGGGGACCTTAATAGCAATCTCAACTGCCTGGCTGACGACGCCGGGATCGGCTTGCCACGTTCCCAATGCTACAGATGGAATCTTCGCTCCCGTATTGAGTTGGAAAAATTCGATATCGTTCGCCATTGACAGAATTGGAGTTCTTCGGTTTCTCTACAAAAGGTAGGAATAAAAAACACCAAATAGATTAAACCAAAAAAAAAACACCAAATAGGGCGAAAACAACAATGTCAGAGGAAAATGACTTGGGGAACAGGGAGAGTTGAATATTATAATACTAAAAATGTCATTTAAGGCCCAATTATAACTCGGCCCAACATTTACGTGCAAGAATTTTTGTCCTGAAGGGAGTTTTTGTTTCATTTTCCATTTTCTAGTGAAATGAAAATATATACCTAAAGAAAATTCATTTATATGTGTTTATTGTTTCTAAATTATGTTATTTGTTTTTTAAAAATTTTAGTTTAGTCTCTTCTTTAATAAAATGTGAGAAATTTAATCCTTTAGTCTTGAATCATATTGAACTTTTTTAAAAAAAATAAATAAAAATGATATGGATTTATTTTTTATTTTAAAATAATAAATTTTCAACAACCGAGACTAAATGACGTGATTCAGAAAACTGAAGTCTTTTGTCTCACGCATCTTTCATGATTCCACATAATAGTACCTGCCCTGTAATCGTCCTTTCAAGTGAGCACTGTGTTCATGCGTTTTCCTTCTTTTCCAAACTGAGGCCGAAAATAGTCCAGAAATACATTGGATCAAACTGAGGAAAGTAAATGTTAGATACTAAGCATTTTCATTACATCTCTATTTTTATTTTAATCTCCCTGATTATTATCTTAAATATAAACCTTAAATAATTTAAATATACAAATTCTTCTATTAGTTATTAAATTTATATTATACATATTATATTTTGAATCACCAAAGGAGGTTCCGCTGGAATTTCACTTAAAAGCAAGTCATGAATAGCATCATGTAAGCTTAAAAAGAAGAAATCCCATCTTATTGAAGATTTTTTTTTTTTTTCTTTTTGGGATAAGAATCAGAGAGATTATTATTGCGGGAACAGAACAAGATGAACCATTTGGCAGGCGGTCAGTCACCATCATTCAAAAAGACATGCAATTCCACTGCCGCCTCATGTCTCGCCATCCCAAAGCTCATCAACAGTTTTGTAGTGACCTAAAGTCTCGTGGACAAAAAAATCGCCGCTAACAAGTCTTCTCTGCAAACTCAAAAATAATGAAGTTCGTAAACTAGAAAACTCGGGATGATAATTTCGAAGCCAAATAAGAGGACAACTGTTCTCTGATAAACTCTGAAATAATGTAGAGGAAAAAACGCACAATTTTTGAGGAAGCTTGAGGACAGAGTAGGAAGAGAATGTGGGAACCAGATAAAAGAAAAAAAACAATGAAAGAGAGAGAACTTGCCTGCTCAATTTTGGAGAACTCTGCAAACAAATCATCAGGTATGGCCCAGTCAAACACATCAAAGTTCTCTTTTATACGTGCTTCATGAATGCTCTTGGGGAGTACACTATGGCCAGATTGGAGACCCCAACGAAGCGCAACTTGTGCAGGAGTTTTGCCTAATTTCTCTGCAACTGTAAGTAAAATTGGATGCTTAAGGACATCACTCTTCAACCATGTAGTGCCAGGAGAACCAAAGGGTGAGTAGGCCTACAAGAGATATAAAAGAAACTAATCAGCAGAAGAAAACCTCCGTTACTAAACTCCAAGTATATTAACCACAAGTTACAAAAAGATTTTGAAGTTCCAATTGTTCAACTCACAGAGAGGTGAACTCCTTTGGTTTTGCAGCACTCATGCAGTTTCGGCTGCTGCCATAAAATATGACACTCAACCTGGTTGACAGCCGGAGGAATTCGAGCTATATCCAACAAATCTTCCATCTTCTTTGTGGAGAAATTGCTCACCCCTATAGCTCGAGCCTTACCAGAATCATACAGGGCTTCCATTGCTCTCCACGTGCTAGGTATATCTACTGGAGCAAGATTTTCAGGAGCGAAACCCACAGACCCCTTCTTCATCCGTACTGGCCAATGAATCTTCAAAAAAGCATCAAATGATTTTCACCTTAGAGGTAAATATTAAAATTCAAGATAAAGAGGTGAACCATATGTAGCTAGCATCTCAATTCATTCCAACACCAGGGTCTGACTACAAGATGGTGCCAATTTTTTAGTCCAAGTTTAACTTTTTGTCAGGGAAAAAGAGAGTATATTTTATTATTCCCAGTTGTAAAGGCAAGATTCAATAGCAAAAGAAGCCCACAGCTCAGTTCTCCCTATCCGATCAATTCACTTGATAGAAACTTCTAAAATAATTTTATTTTCAATGCTTAATTGATAAATTCAGATTTTCAAATACTGACAAAAAATAATCGCATAAAGAATTGCATACCAAGTATAAATCAATATAGTCGAGTTGCAAATCTTTTAGAGTGTTGTCTAAAGCCACAGGAACATCTTCAGGATCATGATCGGTACACCTAAAAAAATATAAAATGAAAATAATTCCAGTTACTTCATAAACAGCTTCATATTTCTTCGGGGAAAAAATTCTGATCCGCAACCAATTAAATGTATTATGATCTATAATAAAAGTTGAGCAAAATTAATAGTAATGAGAAAAGAGGAGCATCTTGTGAAGCAATTACCACAGTTTGGAAGAGATAAATAATTCCTCTCTCTTTACCACACCATCTTCAAAAAGCTTCTTTAGAACTGTACCAATCTACAGGAATGAGGGGGAAAACACAAGTCATAAATATAAATGCTCTGCCCTTTGTTGAGGTCATCTCAAGTATGGCATAACAGCTTAGAATCTTATAAAAACACGGCACGAATATAAATTCAAAATAACAGAGGTAAGTCCCGTTTTCAGGATATGTTATTGGACCTTTTTTGTTTTGTACTACAGGCTACGTGATAAGGAGCTTGCGGAGAAGAAATGAAAAATGAAAAAGTTAACTGATTCATGAATCAAAATCCCAAAATAGGGAATCAATCACCGTACTAGAGCAACAAAAGTATAATAAATATATTTTCAATACCTCTTTTTCGTTGTTGTAAGCTCGAGCACCATCAATGTGACGGTACCCAACCTGCAAGAGTGAGTGTATAATCATTAGCAAGCAACACATGCATTTCTAGAATAAGCCCCAGAGTCTCTATTTCCATTTCTCAGTTAGACAAAACACGTGTCTCCAAAATCACACAAAAAAACTTCCAGATCTATATCATAAAACAGTAGTAAAGGAAAGTGATGAACTACTTTCCTATACAAAAAACATGCCCCCATAATCACATAAAGTTCCAGATCTTCACAATAAACAGTAAATTAATACGTTGCTTTCCTGTCGTTACAAAATAAAGTTTCACATGAAAACCTTGCATTTTTATCACTTCGTAATGAAAGTAAAATAAAAGAACAAAAAGGAACAGAAATCCAGTTCATTGGACTGACCGCATAAGAATCCATCAAATTCCAAATAACACAAGCATATTGTGAATCAGTAAACGGCTAAAATGAATGGTCTCACAGCTTAGAGCATATTATACAGATTTTTTTTAAAAAATGTTGACCTTAACGGCGATATCAATCGCTTGGCCAACAACTCCAGGATCAGTTTGCCATGTGCCCAGTCCTACAGAAGGAATCTTGGCTCCAGTATTGAGTTGGAAAAATCGTAAATCTTTCGCCATGAATAACTCTCGCACTTCTTAGGAAAATCGTCAAAATATAGCTCTGAGAAAAAGAGTTTGGGAACGACAGTGCTCAGCTTCGAGAAATGTAAACAATATATTAATGTAAATTGGGCATAAATACTTTTCAAATTATTGAGATTTGGTAAAAAAAATATTTTTTTTTATTTTATTTTTATGGAATGGTCCATAATATTGGTCTTATTAAATTATTTATTAAATAAAAATAAAATTCAAAAAATATTTATACTATTATCTTATTTAAATATATTTAATAATAAATAATTTGAAAATCTCTAATTTATAAATAATAATAAATAAATTGAAAATCTCTAATTTATAAATAAATAAATTGAAAGATAGATTGAAAATAAAATAGTACATAAAAAGTTTTCTTTTTTTAACTTAAATTTAATACTTATTAATAATTATATTCAAAAGTATAAATTAACAAAAAAAGAAAAAGAAAACAAAAATTAATGTTTAAGAAATAAAAATAAAAATATATAGAGCTACTATTAAATCAATTATGAGTTTTTAGGGGAAAACAAGAAAAATCTAGATTATGGATTAAAGTCTAAATATTATATTATATTATATTATATTATATAGTTTAATTTTTCCACACCAACCATTTAAAAATCTTGCGGTCAAAGTGCTGACACTGAAATCGGATTCTGCGGTAAAGGCCGAAAAGATGAGGTCACCAATGAGGTGGAGAAACGTGGGAATGTGGTTTACAGCCGGCCGATTGACCATTTCGGAATAGCTTTTTGATGATCTGAGTTCCATGAGCCCAATTCACAATGGGCTTAACCCGATAAATTATTTACTATTTTTTAAAAAAATTAATTCATTAAATTATTCAAATTTATTATACTTTTGTTATGAATCCCCAATATTTATTAAATTGTGAATGTCCATCGTATAATTATTATTATCATTTAATTTTGGGATAATTATGTATTTAATGAAAAGTAATAAGTATAATATTTATCTCTAAAGTGACACATATCACCTAATATTTATGATTTTGATGACAAATATCACCTAGCAATTAATATCTGGTGACAAGTGTCACCCTTTGTTCTTATCCTTATCTCATATTCACTCCTATAAATAGATGATCTTTTACCCGTTTTTAAAAACAACCAACGATCAACGATAAATGATATAATAATATTCTCTATATTTTTTACTTTTCTCGCTTATTTTTTATATTATTTATTTTTATAGTTTTTATATAATTTCATAATAATTTTTATATATTTATAATGGAAGATGATACATTAAATAATTTACTTAGCAAAAGATATACAGCCCATTTTCAATAATTATTTTATAATTGTAGGGCAACTTTCAAATAGGAAAAAAGGGCTTTGGAACCTTTCCATTTATATAAGGTGGTTTCTTTAATTTGTTTTTATTTTATCTATTCTTGGAATTTAATTTTTCCAATTAAACAATTAAATTAACTTTTCACTAAATCATGTCAAATTGATGTAGATTTTCCTTTTCTATATATATATATATATATATATATATTAAATTTATATATTTTAGAAAATATACTAAATCATAATATTTAATTAAAAATTTTTAATTTTAATTAAAGTACCTTTATCAAAAGTAGACTTTCAAAAGAAAAATGATATACAGACTTAATAAATAAATTGTTTTTTTTTTTGAAAAATAAATAAATAAATTATTTAAAATAAAGTATTTATAATTAATGTCAATTAAATATAGTGAATGGAATTTTTTTTTTTTTTTTTTTTTTTTTATCAAAGACAAAATTGAATGGACATAACAGAGCTAGGTGATAGTAGGTGGGGACCGAACAAGGTTACTAGTAGATTCTGGGTACTGGATGACGACAACCACATCCTTCCGGCTAGTCAATTAGCATTGGTCAACAAAAGGAAAATATAAAGTTAAAGTTCTTGTCATCTTTGACACAAGGCCATTGAAAAACAAAGCCAACGAAAGAAAGAATATGGAACATCATCTAAAGTAATTACCGCAGTTTGGAGGTAATAAACAAATCCTCCCTCTTCACAACACCATCTTCAAAGAGCTTCTTAAGAACCGAACCAATCTACAACAATAAAATTAGGTTAAGAACATGGACATAGAGCTAGAAATCCTAGAATAACCTTTCAAAAATTTAGAATTCGTTAAATCATCAAAGTTCACTTCACATCCATCTGTCTGACCTTATGTGCTTCAAACCTTTCACCATTCACAGCATAATGTCACGGGCTCATGTTTTCAACGTGCCCGCGAGGCGTCTCTGTCTCAGAGGCCAGCCTTAGTCACCGAACAATGTACTGGTTTCGCCCTGCCTTGGGCTCCTCAGGGGATTGGCTCCAGATCCCGACCAGGTTTGGGATAGGGTTGGCCTAGTCCCCTCTTCACTGTCAATTCTTTGAACAGCGACAAGCTCCCCGCATTTAACCGGGTCGGCCTGCCTGAACTCTGAAGGGGATGTGGCCTTGGCTACATCCCAACCTTGTCTGGAGCCAATCTTGCACATTCAGATACATCCACCAGCAATTGTTCGTCTTCAAATACCGCTGTCACGCGGGGCATGACATTCTCCCCCACCCAATCCCGTGTACGCCCTCGTACACAGCCACTCGCCCCGAGGTTCCCGACTCTTTCGGCCCCGAATGGCTTCTTCATGGGTCTCATTGAGGGGATACCCAAGACCGTCCAGCAGTGCCCCGCCCCTTGCCAAACTCAACACTGTGATGTGGGTGCATTCCTCGCTACTCCAACATCACCTCCCGTTGTGTGAGTGCAGGACGTTACGACGCTACGTGCTGGTGCGGCTCTGATACCATTTGTCACGGGCTCATGTTTTCAACGTGACCGCGCGGCGCCTCTGCCTCAGAGGCCAGCCTTAGTCACCGAACAATGTACTGGTTTCGCCCTGCCTTGGGCTCCTCAGGGGATCGGCTCCAGATCCCGACCAGGTTTGGGATAGGGTTGGCCTAGTCCCCTCTTCACTGTCAATTCCATGAACAGCGACAAGCTCCCCGCATTTAACCGGGTCGGCCTGCCTTGAACTCTGAAAAGGATATGGCCTTGGCTACATCCCAACTTTGTCTGGAGCCAATCTTGCACATTCAGATGCATTCACCAGCAATTGTCTGTCTTCAAATACCGCTGTCACGCAGGGCGTGACAATAAGGCTCATTAAGAGCACTGAACTTAGGACATGGGAGTAATGAAATTTTTTTTTTTTTTTTCTTTTCAAAGAAAAAACAACTGTCAACACCACGATGCAAAGCTTGATAAGGTAACCAACCATTAGTACAAGAGAGGGTAGTGCGTGGAAAGAAAAGTAGGTCCACTTTCACAAGCTATTTAATGCAGATTTGATTCGTAAGAATGCTGGAGAGACAAAGAAAATATACTTCGTACCTCCCTCCAAAAAATATGTGTAATTATTTTAACCTTGCAAATATATATATATATATATATATATATTAACTTGATTAAAATTTATAAAAATAAATGTAATTAATATATCTTAAAACTATTTAATAATTTATTAAAAATGTACCAAATAATAAATTAAATAAATATAACCCAAAAAGTACAGCTTATTGATTTTATAAAATAAACAAAAATTATGACTCGCATCACTTACGGAGGGAGAGTAATTTTCCGAGCAGAAACTTTGGAACCAAAAAAATCATGCACCAGTGTACTAGAATAAGGTTAAAAAATACTTGGCTTTTTAAAGTTTGTGAACGCCCGCTGATCAGCTGATCACTGATGAGTAATTTCCATTCATTTATTCGGGTAGCGAACGTCCACGGTTAGTTAATCCAGGAATGCACTTCAACTCGAAAATTAATAAATTATCTTATTGTTGATAGAGCAGAATTCTTAAAAATTAGAGTTGTGAATATTCACTTTATGAAATTCTAATATAAGCAACCAATCGTGACATTATAAACAGTAATACTAATAGATGAAGTAAAGTTCATATACCTCCTTTTCATTGCTGTAAGCTGCCGCACAGTCGATATGTCTGTAACCAACCTGCAACAAAGTGACACTCGATAAAATCATTAATGACAAACTGAGTCAAAGGACCAAATTCCATTCCTCATCTCAACGAATTAGTTTTACATGCAATCCACTGACAAGCAGGTAGAAGGGGAAAAAATTTAAAAGAAATGAGAGCACACAAATTCAGTTCATCAAATACTAACTCGCGACGTTAAAATCCATAAAAATCTGAAGACGATTGTATAAAATAAAAGACAGAGGAAGAAGGAGGGGACCTTAATAGAAATCTCAACTGCCTGGCTGACGACGCCGGGATCGGCTTGCCACGTTCCCAATGCTACAGATGGAATCTTCGCTCCCGTATTGAGTTGGAAAAATTCGATATCGTTCGCCATTGACAGAATTGGAGTTCTTCGGTTTCTCTGCAAAAGGTAGGAATAAAAAACACCAAATAGGGCGAAAACAACAATGTCAGAGGAAAATGACTTGGGGAACAGGGAGAGTTGAATATTATAATACTAAAAATGTCATTTAAGGCCCAATTACAACTCGGCCCAACATTTACGTGCAAGAATCTTTGTCCTGAAGGGAGTTTTTGTTTCATTTTCCATTTTCTAGTGAAATGAAAATATATACCTAAAGAAAATTCATTTATATGCGTTTATTGTTTCTAAATTATGTTATTTGTTTTTTAAAAATTTTAGTTTAGTCTCTTCTTTAATAAAATGTGAGAAATTTAATCCTTTAGTCTTGAATCATATTGAACTTTTTTTAAAAAAATTAATAAAAATGATATGGATTTATTTTTTATTTTAAAATAATAAATTTTCAACAACCGAGACTAAATGACGTGATTCAGAAAACTAAAGTCTTTTGTCTCACGCATCTTTCATGATTCCTGCCCTGTAATCGTCCTTTCAAGTGAGCACTGTGTTCATGCGTTTTCCTTCTTTTCCAAACTGAGGCCGAAAATAGTCCAGAAATACATTGGATCAAACTGAGGCAAGTAAATGTTAGATACAAAACATTTTCATTACATCTCTATTTTTATTTTAATCTCCCTGATTATTATCTTAAATATAAACCTTAAATAATTTAAATATACAAATTCTTCTATTAGTTATTAAATTTATATTATACATATTATATTTTGAATCACCAAAGGAGGTTCCGCTGGAATTTCACTTAAAAGCAAGTCATGAATAGCATCATGTAAGCTTAAAAAGAAGAAATCCCATCTTATTGAAGATTTTTTTTTTTTTTCTTTTTGGGATAAGAATCAGAGAGATTATTATTGCGGGAACAGAACAAGATGAACCATTTGGCAGGCGGTCAGTCACCATCATTCAAAAAGACATGCAATTCCACTGCCGCCTCATGTCTCGCCATCCCAAAGCTCATCAACAGTTTTGTAGTGACCTAAAGTCTCGTGGACAAAAAAATCGCCGCTAACAAGTCTTCTCTGCAAACTCAAAAATAATGAAGTTCGTAAACTAGAAAACTCGGGATGATAATTTCGAAGCCAAATAAGAGGACAACTGTTCTCTGATAAACTCTGAAATAATGTAGAGACATAAAAATAGATAGCATTGCTTGAATTTGATGATACACTAAAAAGTGCTTTCTTTAATAGGAAAAAACGCACAATTTTTGAGGAAGCTTGAGGACAGAGTAGGAAGAGAATGTGGGAACCAGATAAAAGAAAAAAAACAATGAAAGAGAGAGAACTTGCCTGCTCAATTTTGGAGAACTCTGCAAACAAATCATCAGGTATGGCCCAGTCAAACACATCAAAGTTCTCTTTTATACGTGCTTCATGAATGCTCTTGGGGAGTACACTATGGCCAGATTGGAGACCCCAACGAAGCGCAACTTGTGCAGGAGTTTTGCCTAATTTCTCTGCAACTGTAAGTAAAATTGGATGCTTAAGGACATCACTCTTCAACCATGTAGTGCCAGGAGAACCAAAGGGTGAGTAGGCCTACAAGAGATATCAAAGAAACTAATCAGCAGAAGAAAACCTCCGTTACTAAACTCCAAGTATATTAACCACAAGTTACAAAAAGATTTTGAAGTTCCAATTGTTCAACTCACAGAGAGGTGAACTCCTTTGGTTTTGCAGCACTCATGCAGTTTCGGCTGCTGCCATAAAATATGACACTCAACCTGGTTGACAGCCGGAGGAATTCGAGCTATATCCAACAAATCTTCCATCTTCTTTGTAGAGAAATTGCTCACCCCTATAGCTCGAGCCTTACCAGAATTATACAGGGCTTCCATTGCTCTCCACGTGCTAGGTATATCTACTGGAGCAAGATTTTCAGGAGCGAAACCCACAGACCCCTTCTTCATCCGTACTGGCCAATGAATCTTCAAAAAAGCATCAAATGATTTTCACCTTAGAGGTAAATATTAAAATTCAAGATAAAGAGGTGAACCATATGTAGCTAGCATCTCAATTCATTCGAACACCAGGGTCTGACTACAAGATGGTGCCAATTTTTTAGTCCAAGTTTAACTTTTTGTCAGGGAAAAAGAGAGTATATTTTATTATTCCCAGTTGTAAAGGCAAGATTCAATAGCAAAAGAAGCCCACAGCTCAGTTCTCCCTATCCGATCAATTCACTTGATAGAAACTTCTAAAATAATTTTATTTTCAATGCTTAATTGATAAATTCAGATTTTCAAATACTGACAAAAAATAATCGCATAAAGAATTACATACCAAGTATAAATCAATATAGTCGAGTTGCAAATCTTTTAGAGTGTTGTCTAAAGCCACAGGAACATCTTCAGGATCATGATCGGCACACCTAAAAAAATATAAAATGAAAATAATTCCAGTTACTTCATAAACAGCTTCATATTTCTTCGGGGAAAAAATTCTGATCCGCAACCAATTAAATGTATTATGATCTATAATAAAAGTTGAGCAAAATTAATAGTAATGAGAAAAGAGGAGCATCTTGTGAAGCAATTACCAGAGTTTGGAAGAGATAAATAATTCCTCTCTCTTTACCACACCATCTTCAAAAAGCTTCTTTAGAACTGTACCAATCTACAGGAATGAGGGGGAAAACACAAGTCATAAATATAAATGCTCTGCCCTTTGTTGAGGTCATCTCAAGTATGGCATAACAGCTTAGAATCTTATAAAAACACGGCACGAATATAAATTCAAAATAACAGAGGTAAGTCCCGTTTTCAGGATATGTTATTGGACCTCTTTTCTTGTTTTGTACTACAGGCTACGTGATAAGGAGCTTGCGGAGAAGAAATGAAAAATGAAAAAGTTAACTGATTCATGAATCAAAATCCCAAAATAGGGAATCAATCACCGTACTAGAGCAACAAAAGTATAATAAATATATTTTCAATACCTCTTTTTCGTTGTTGTAAGCTCGAGCACCATCAATGTGACGGTACCCAACCTGCAAGAGTGAGTGTATAATCATTAGCAAGCAACACATGCATTTCTAGAATAAGCCCCAGAGTCTCTATTTCCATTTCTCAGTTAGACAAAACACGTGTCTCCAAAATCACACAAAAAAACTTCCAGATCTATATCATAAAACAGTAGTAAAGGAAAGTGATGAACTACTTTCCTATACAAAAAACATGCCCCCATAATCACATAAAGTTCCAGATCTTCACAATAAACAGTAAATTAATACGTTGCTTTCCTGTCGTTACAAAATAAAGTTTCACATGAAAACCTAGCATTTTTATCATTTCGTAATGAAAGTAAAATAAAAGAACAAAAAGGAACAGAAATCCAGTTCATTGGACTGACCGCATAAGAATCCATCAAATTCCAAATAACACAAGCATATTGTGAATCAGTAAACGGCTAAAATGAATGGTCTCACAGCTTAGAGCATATTATACAGATTTTTTTTAAAAAATGTTGACCTTAACGGCGATATCAATCGCTTGGCCAACAACTCCAGGATCAGTTTGCCATGTGCCCAGTCCTACAGAAGGAATCTTGGCTCCAGTATTGAGTTGGAAAAATCGTAAATCTTTCGCCATGAATAACTCTCGCACTTCTTAGGAAAATCGTCAAAATATAGCTCTGAGAAAAAGAGTTTAGGAACGCCAGTGCTCAGCTTCGAGAAATGTAAACAATATATTAATGTAAATTGGGCATAAATACTTTTCAAATTATTGAGATTTTGTAAAAAAAAAAAAATTTATTTTTTTATTTTTATGGAATGGTCCATAATATTGGTCTTATTAAATTATTTATTAAATAAAAATAAAATTCAAAAAATATTTATACTATTATCTTATTTAAATATATTTAATAATAAATAAATTGAAAATCTCTAATTTATAAATAAATAAATTGAAAGATAGATTGAAAATAAAATAGTACATAAAAAGTTTTCTTTTTTTAACTTAAATTTAATACTTATTAATAATTATATTCAAAAGTATAAATTAACAAAAAAAGAAAAAGAAAACAAAAATTAATGTTTAAGAAATAAAAATAAAAATATATAGAGCTACTATTAAATCAATTATGAGTTTTTAGGGGAAAACAAGAAAAATCTAGATTATGGATTAAAGTCTAAATATTATATTATATTATATTATATTATATAGTTTAATTTTTCCACACCAACCATTTAAAAATCATGCGGTCAAAGTGCTGACACTGAAATCGGATTCTGCGGTAAAGGCCGAAAAGATGAGGTCACCAATGAGGTGGAGAAACGTGGGAATGTGGTTTACAGCCGGCCGATTGACCATTTCGGAATAGCTTTTTGATGATCTGAGTTCCATGAGCCCAATTCACAATGGGCTTAACCCGATAAAATATTTACTATTTTTTTAAAAAGTTAATTCATTAAATTATTTAAATTTATTATATTTTTGTTATGAATCCCCAAAATTTATTAAATTGTGATATCGTATAATTATTATTATCCTTTAATCTTGGGATAATTATGTATTTAATGAAAGGTAATAAGTATAATGTTTATCTCTAAAGTGACATATATCACCTAATATTTATAATTTTGGTGACAAATGTCACCTAGCAATTAATATCGGGTGATAAGTGTCACCCTTTGTTATTATTCTTATCTCATATTCACTCTTATAAATAGAGAATTTTACCCATTTTTAAAAACAACTAACGATCAACGATAAATGATATAATAATATTGTCCATATTTTCTACTTTTCTCATTTACTTTTCATATTATTTATTTTTATAGTTTTTATATAATTTCACAATAATTTTTATATATTTATAATGGAAGATGATACATTAAATAATTTACTTAGCAAAAGATATACAGCCCATTTTCAATAATTATTTTATAATTGTAGGGCAACTTTCAAATAGGAAAAAAGGGCTTTGGAACCTTTCCATTTATATAAGGTGGTTTCTTTAATTTGTTTTTATTTTATCTATTCTTGGAATTTAATTTTTCCAATTAAACAATTAAAATAACTTTTCACTAAATCATGTCAAATTGATGTTGATTTTCCTTTTCTATATATATATATATATATATATAATATATATATATATATATATAATATATATATATTAAATTTATATTTTTTTTGAAAAAATACTAAATCATAATATTTAATTAAAAAAATTAAATTTTAATTAAAGTACCTTTATCAAAAGTAGACTTTCAAAAGAAAAATGATATACAGACTTAATAAATAAATTATTAATTTTTTTGAAAAATAAATAAATAAATTATTTAAAATAAAGTATTTATAATTAATGTCAATTAAATATAGTGAATGAAATTTTTTTTTTTTTATTATTATTTTTATCAAAGACAAAATTGAATGGACATAACAGAGCTAGGTGATAGTAGGTGGAGACCGAACAAGGTTACTAGTAGATTCTGGGTACTGGATGACGACAACCACAACCTTCCGGCTAGTCAATTAGCAGTGGTCAACAAAAGGAAAATATAAAGTTAAAAGTTCTTGTCATCTTTGACACAAGGCCATTGAAAAACAAAGCCAACGAAAGAAAGAATATGGAACATCATCTAAAGTAATTACCGCAGTTTGGAGGTAATAAACAAATCCTCCCTCTTCACAACACCATCTTCAAAGAGCTTCTTAAGAACCGAACCAATCTACAACAATAAAATTAGGTTAAGAACATGGACATAGAGCTAGAAATCCTAGAATAACCTTTCAAAAATTTAGAATTCGTTAAATCATCAAAGTTCACTTCACATCCATCTGTCTGACCTTACGTGGTTCAAAACCTTTCACTATTCACAGCGTAAGGCTCATTAAGAGCACTGAACTTAGGACATGGGAGTAATGAATTTTTTTTTTTTTTTTTCTTTTCAAAGAAAAAACAAATGTCAACACCACGATGCAAAGCTTGATAAGGTAACCAACCATTAGTACAAGAGAGGGTAGTGCGTGGAAAGAAAAGTAGGTCCACTTTCACAAGCTATTTAATGCAGATTTGATTCGTAAGAATGCTGGAGAGACAAAGAAAATATACTTCGTACCTCCCTCCAAAAAAAATGTGTAAATATTTTAACCTTGCAAATATATATATATATATATATATTAACTTGATTAAAATTTATAAAAATAAATGTAATTAATATATCTTAAAACTATTTAATAATTTATTAAAAATGTACCAAATAATAAATTAAATAAATATAACACAAAAAATACAGCTTATTGATTTTAAAAAATAAACAAAAAATATGACTCGCATCACTTACGGAGGGAGAGTAATTTTCCGAGCAGAAACTTTGGAACCAAAAAAATCATGCACCAGTGTACTAGAATAAGGTTAAAAAATACTTGGCTTTTTAAAGATTGTGAACGCCCGCTGATCAGCTGATCACTGATGGGTAATTTCCATTCATTTATTCGGGTAGCGAACGTCCACTGTTAGTTAATCCAGGAATGCACTTCAACTCGAAAATTAATAAATTATCTTATTGTTGATAGAGCAGAATTCTTAAAAATTAGAGTTGTGAATATTCACTTTATGAAATTCTAATATAAGCAACCAATCGTGACATTATAAACAGTAATACTAATAGATGAAGTAAAGTTCATGTACCTCCTTTTCATTGCTGTAAGCTGCCGCACAGTCGATATGTCTGTAACCAACCTGCAACAAAGTGACACGCGATAAAATCATTAATGACAAACTGAGTCAAAGGACCAAATTCCATTCCTCATCTCAACGAATTAGTTTTACATGCAATCCACTGACAAGCAGGTAGAAGGGGGGAAAATTTAAAAGAAATGAGAGCACACAAATTCAGTTCATCAAATACTAACTCGCGACGTTAAAATCCATAAAAATCTGAAGACGATTGTATAAAATAAAAGACAGAGGAAGAAGGAGGGGACCTTAATAGCAATCTCAACTGCCTGGCTGAAGACGCCGGGATCGGCTTGCCACGTTCCCAATGCTACAGATGGAATCTTCGCTCCCGTATTGAGTTGGAAAAATTCGATATCGTTCGCCATTGACAGAATTGTAGTTCTTCGGTTTCTCTGCAAAAGGTAGGAATAAAAAACACCAGATAGGGCGAAAACAACAATGTCAGAGGAAAATGACTTGGGGAACAGGGAGAGTTGAATATTATAATACTAAAAATGTCATTTAAGGCCCAATTATAACTCGGCCCAACATTTACGTGCAAGAATTTTTGTCCTGAAGGGAGTTTTTGTTTCATTTTCCATTTTCTAGTGAAATGAAAATATATACCTAAAGAAAATTCATTTATATGTGTTTATTGTTTCTAAATTATGTTATTTGTTTTTTAAAAATTTTAGTTTAGTCACTTCTTTAATAAAATGTGAGAAATTTAATCCTTTAGTCTTGAATCATATTGAACTTTTAAAAAATAAAATAAAATAAAAATGATATAGATTTATTTATTATTTTAAAATAATAAATTTTCAACAACTGAGACTAAATGACGTGATTCAGAAAATTAAAGTCTTTTGTCTCACGCATCTTTCATGATTCCACATAATAGTACCTGCCCTGTAATCGTCCTTTCAAGTGAGCACTGTGTTCATGCATTTTTCTTCTTTTCCAAACTGAGGTCGAAAATAGTCCAGAAATACATTGGATCAAACTGAGGCAAGTAAATGTTAGATGCTAAACATTTTCATTACATCTCTATTTTTATTTTAATCTCCCTGATTATTATCTTAAATATAAACCTTAAATAATTTAAATATACAAATTCTTCTATTAGTTATTAAATTTATATAATATATTATACATATCATATTTTGAATCACCAAAGGAGGTTCCGCTGGAATTTCACTTAAAAGCAAGTCATGAATAGCATCATGTAAGCTTAAAAAGAAGAAATCCCATCTTATTGAAATTTTTTTTTTCTTTTTTCTTTTTGGGACAAGTGATCTTATTGAAGAATCAGAGAGATTATTATTGCGGGAACAGAACAAGATGAACCATTTGGCAGGCGGTCAGTCACCATCATTCAAAAAGACATGCAATTCCACTGCCGCCTCATGTCTCGCCATCCCAAAGCTCATCAACAGTTTTGTAGTGACCTAAAGTCTCGTGGACAAAAATAACGCCGCTAACAAGTCTTCCCTGCAAACTCAAAAATAATGAAGTTCGTAAACTAGAAAACTCGGGATGATAATTTCGAAGCCAAATAAGAGGACAACTGTTCTCTGATAAACTCTGAAATAATGTAGAGACATAAAAATAGATAGCATTGCGTGAATCTGATGATACACTAAAAAGTGCTTTCTTTAATAGGAAAAAACGCACAATTTTTGAGGAAGCTTGAGGACAGAGTAGGAAGAGAATGTGGGAACCAGATAAAAGAAAAAAAATAATGAAAGAGAGAGAACTTGCCTGCTCAATTTTGGAGAACTCTGCAAACAAATCATCAGGTATGGCCCAGTCAAACACATCAAAGTTCTCTTTTATACGTGCTTCATGAATGCTCTTGGGGAGTACACTATGGCCAGATTGGAGACCCCAACGAAGCGCAACTTGTGCAGGAGTTTTGCCTAATTTCTCTGCAACTGTAAGTAAAATTGGATTCTTAAGGAGATCACTCTTCAACCATGTAGTGGCAGGAGAACCAAAGGGTGAGTAGGCCTACAAGAGATATGAAAGAAACTAATCAGCAGAAGAAAACCTCCGTTACTAAACTCCATGTATATTAACCACAAGTTACAAAAAGATTTTGAAGTTCCAATTGTTCAACTCACAGAGAGGTGAACTCCTTTGGTTTTGCAGCACTCATGCAGTTTCGGCTGCTGCCATAAAATATGACACTCAACCTGGTTGACAGCCGGAGGAATTCGAGCTATATCCAACAAATCTTCCATCTTCTTTGTAGAGAAATTGCTCACCCCTATAGCTCGAGCCTTACCAGAATCATACAGGGCTTCCATTGCTCTCCACGTGCTAGGTATATCTACTGGAGCAAGATTTTCATGAGCGAAACCCACAGACCCCTTCTTCATCCGTACTGGCCAATGAATCTTCAAAAAAGCATCAAATGATTTTCACCTTAGAGGTAAATATTAAAATTCAAGATAAAGATGTGAACCATATGTAGCTAGCATCTCAATTCATTCCAACACCAGGGTCTGACTACAAGATGGTGCCAATTTTTTTAGTCCAAGTTTAACTTTTTGTCAGGGGAAAAGAGAGTATATTTTATTATTCCCAGTTGTAAAGGCAAGATTCAATAGCAAAAGAAGCCCACAGCTCAGTTCTCCCTATCCGATCAATTCACTTGATAGAAACTTCTAAAATAATTTTATTTTCAATGCTTAATTGATAAATTCAGATTTTCAAATACTGACAAAAAATAATCGCATAAAGAATTACATACCAAGTATAAATCAATATAGTCGAGTTGCAAATCTTTTAGAGTGTTGTCTAAAGCCACAGGAACATCTTCAGGATCATGATCGGTACACCTAAAAAAATATAAAATGAAAATAATTCCAGTTACTTCATAAACAGCTTCATATTTCTTGGGGGAAAAAATTCTGATCCACAACCAATTAAATGTATTACAAACCGAATATCAGATAATTTGTATTTGTTTGATTATTATTCGAATACGTTTGAGTTCGCTCGTTTAATATTTCGAACAGAAAAAATTATTTGAATTTGTTTGACTTTTTTTTATTGTTCGAGTTCGAGCTCGAGTTCAAATTAAAATTTCTTTTTTTTCAAAATTTCAAATTTATAAAAAAAAATTAATATTTAACTATTTAATAATAATAATAATAATAATAAAAAGATTCTTTTAAATGATAAATTTAAATATAATAATTAAAATAATTAAATTTCAGATAAAACAATTTTTTCAAAAAATAAATTATCATCCTCTGTCTGCAAAAAAAAAAAAATATATATATATATATATAAAGAATATTAAAGAAAGTAAGAAAAAGATAAACTTATTTTTTCACATGAATCTTGATTTTGAAAAAGTAAGAAAAGTAGAACCGTTAACTTTTTAGAATTTGTATAGAAAGAGAGTTGGGTCAACTTTTTAGAATTTATATAGAAAGAGAATTGATTGAATTTAGTTAAAATTCAAAAATCTTTTTATAATTTTGTGAGAAACAAATTGCTTTAACATTTTAAAAAATATTGGAGAAGTTGAATCACCTTTGTAAATTAAGAAAAAAAATTAAAATTTTTTTTAATTTAAATATTAAATATTATTTTTAATAATATATATAAATATTTATAATTTATTCGCGAAATTAGTATATTCGCGAACGAATAAGCTTGAAATTTAATCGATTCTAATGTTTGTTTAATAAATAAACGAGCTCGAATGAGCTTTGTTTGCGAACCGTTTGATTCGTTTACAACTCTAGCCAAAATTAATAGTAATGAGAAAAGAGGAGCATTTTGTGAAGCAATTACCAGAGTTTGGAAGTGATAAATAATTCCTCTCTCTTTACCACACCATCTTCAAAAAGCTTCTTTAGAACTGTACCAATCTACAGGAATGGGGGGAAAACATAAGTCATAAATATAAATGCTCTGCCCTTAGTTTAGGTCATCTCAAGTATGGCATAACAGCTTAGAATCTTATAAAAACACGGCACGAATATAAATTCAAAATAACAGAGGTAAGTCCCGTTTTCAGGATATGTTATTGGACCTCTTTTCTTGTTTTGTACTACAGGCTACGTGATAAGGAGCTTGAGGAAAGGAAATAAAAAATGAAAAAGTTGACTGATTCATGAATCAAAATCCCAAAATAGGGAATCAATCACCGTACTAGAGCAACAAAAGTATAATAAAATATATTTTCAATACCTCTTTTTCGTTGCTGTAAGCTCGAGCACCATCAATGTGACGGTACCCAACCTGCAAGAGCGAGTTTATAATCATTAGCAAGCAACACATGCATTTCTAGAATAAGCCCCAGAGTCTCTATTTCCATTTCTCAGTTAGACAAAACACGTGTCTCCAAAATCACACAAAAAAACTTCCAGATCTATATCATAAAACAGTAGTAAAGGAAAGTGATGAACTACTTTCCTATACAAAAAACATGCCTCCATAATCACATAAAGTTCCAGATCTTCACCATAAACAGTAAATTAATACGTTGTCTTCCTGTCGTTACAAAATAAAGTTTCACATGAAAACCTAGCATTTTTATCACTTCGTAATGAAAGTAAAATAAAAGAACAAAAAGGAACAGAAATCCAGTTCATTGGACTGACCGCATAAGAATCCATCAAATTCCAAATAACACAAGCATATTGTGAATCAGTAAACTGCTAAAATGAATGGTCTCACAGCTTAGAGCATATTATACAGATTTTTTTTAAAAAAATGTTGACCTTAACGGCGATATCAATCGCTTGGCCAACAACTCCAGGATCAGCTTGCCATGTGCCCAGTCCTACAGAAGGAATCTTGGCTCCAGTATTGAGTTGGAAAAATCGTAAATCTTTCGCCATGAATAACTCTCGCACTTCTTAGGAAAATCGTCAAAATATAGCTCTGAGAAAAAGAGTTTAGCAAAGCCAGTGCTCAGCTTCGAGAGATGTGAACTTATAAATACTTTTCAAATTATTGAAATTTCGTAAATTATCGAGAGATGTGAATGGTCCATAATATTAGTCATATTAAATCATTTATTAAATAAAAATATATTTTAAAAAATATTTATATTATTATTTTATTTAAATATATTTAATAATAAATAAATTAAAAGTTTGTAATTTATACATAAATAAATAAATTGAGAGATATATTGAAAATAAAATAGTACTTAAAAAATTAATTTTTTTAAACATAAATTTAATACTTATTAATAATTTTATTCAAAAGTATAAATTAACAAAAAAAAAGAAAAAAGAAAAGAAAGATTAATGTTTAAGAAATAAAAATAAAAATATATAGAGCTACTATTAAATCAATTATGAGATTTTAGGGGAAAAAACAAGAAAAGTCTAAATATTATATTATATTATATTATATAGTTTAATTTTTCCACACCAACCATTTAAAAATCTTGCGGTCAAAGTGCTGACTTGAATTGCGTACTGTAATCGGATTCTGCGGTAAAGGGCGAAAAGATGAGGTCACCAATGAGATGGAGAAACGTGGGAATGTGGTTTACAGCCGGCGGATTGACCATTTTGGAATAGCTTTTTGATTATCTGAGTTCCATGAGCCCAATTCACAATGGGCTTAACCCGATAAATTATTTACTTATTTTTAAAAAATTTAATTCATTAACATTATTCAAATTTATTATATTTTTATATATTTATAATGGAAGATGATACATTAAATAATCTACTTAGCAAAAGATATACAGCCCATTTTCAATAATTATTTTATAATTGTAGGGCAATTTTCAAATAGGGAAAAAGGGCTTTGGAACATTTCCATTTATATAAGGTGTTTTCTTTAATTTGTTTTTATTTTATCTATTCTTGGAATTTAATTTTTCCAATTAAACAATTAAATTAACTTTTCGCTAAATCATGTCAAATTGATCTTGATTTTCCTTTTCTATATATATATATTAAATTTATATTTTTTTAGAAAAAAAACTAAAACATAATATTTAATTAAAAAATTTTATTTTTAATTCAATCGTAAAGTACCTTTATCAAAAGTAGACTTTGAAAAGAAAAATGATATACAGACTTAATAAATAAATTATTATTTTTTGAAAAATAAATAAATAAATTATTTAAAATAAAGTATTTATAATTAATGTCAATTAAATATAGTGAATGGAATTTTTTATTATTATTATTATTTTATCAAAGGCAATATTGAATGGACATAACAGAGCTAGGTGGCAAGTAGGTGGATTCTGGGTACTGGATGACGACAACCACAACCTTCCGGCTAGTCAATTAGCAGTGTCAACAAAAGGAAAATATAAAGTTAAAGTAATCAGAAAGCAAAAGAAAATCCACGTAGGATTGTCCCCCATCCGCCGACGATTGAAACTAATACTGTGCCATTTGTTAGAATCAATAATTGAGTAATGTATGTTATTATACAAAAATAATTCCAAATATTCTTTTAATAAAGTATTACAATTACAATGTAATTTATTAAAATAAATGACTTAATTAAAAAAATTCAGTTCAGTTATTAATATTTTTATTTATATTCATAAAATAAAAATTTTAATTAATAATATTCAATCAATTTTTTATGTGAGAAATATATTAGGTTATGATATATATATATATATATATAATAAACTCACAAATGAATTTATTTATTTATTTATTCTACCTTTGTAAGTACTTTGGCTGAAAATGGAGATTAGCCTACAACCTCTCCTCCAACTAATAATTTATGGGCTTTGCTTTTTCGATAACTAGAAAAATACGAGTAGTAACAAAAAGCTTAAACCATTAAAAGAAGTTATTATCAGTATTCATGGAGTAATAAACAATTAAAGCTTTAAATCTTGAAATGAATTTTCTGGTAATTTCAGATTCTCAAGAAACAAGGAAGCTAACGGTCCATCACTGGTAGAACACTTCCCATCTTGATTGATTGTTAACCCCGACCCACGAAATCGCATCAATCCATCTAATCTTGAAACGCACAGCTTGCGGAAAGAAAAACAAATTGGACAGGAAATGGGGGAGCTTGGAGAAATCTAGGGCTAGTGAGAAGGGCCCTTTTGATTTGTGGGGGAAGAAAGGGCCCTGCTGCTGAGTTTAGCTTAAAAATAATCTGGGCGTGAGTTTTGTGGGAGAAGAGATGAAGGAATTGTTAGGAAGCCCTGGGACCGTATGCGGGATGCTATTAAGGATTGGGCAATGTGTATTTGCAGCGGGGTCGATCGGAGTTATGGTTTCTGCTTATGGGTTTTCCAACTACACTGCATTCTGGTATATTTTTTTAGTATCTTTCGATTTGATGTTGTGAGTTGAGATTTGCATGTATTTCTATTTGTTGTCGATTGTTGTGAGTCAAATATCTCAGAAGATATTGTAGATTCAAGATTTGATTATGGAGGCTTTAATTTTTGCTGCTATTAGTGCTCTCAAGTTTTGTTGAATCTTTGTGTACTCAGTTCTTTAGCTATTTCTAGCATTAGTTTCCCTCTACCATTGTCCTTCCTTCTGGACAGTTTTGAATGCTTGCCCATTTTCGGCAATTTTTACATAGAAAATCATTGGATTATGTATGTACCACTACTAAAATGTTCTGTGATTTGATAAAAAAAAACTATTCTAAAATGTTTTTACTTACTCTTTCAGTGATTGAGTACAAATCTGTACTGGTATAACTTAGAAATTCTTATCTGAGTCACCTGAAGTGAAGGCTACATTTTTGCAAGTGTACTTTACTGTTGTACGGGAGCTTTTGTGCTCTTTTGCATATTCCTGAGACTAAATTATTGCCATCAACTGAAGCACCAAAAGTTCAAAATAGGGGGATTATTCATATGGATGAATTCTGTTGCTTTCCTGATATTTACTTTAAATGAGCTTTTCATATAACTGACCACATTGCATATTTTGTGGTCTTCATGAAATTCAGAAAAATGCATGGCATAGTATCTATCAACTTAGGTTAAGGTCTAAATATACAAAAAGTGAAACATTACCATGGAATTTGTTTGATTTTTGTGTAATATGTAATTTCAAGAGACACAAATGATAACTTGAGGATTTCAAGTAATGGAGCAGACAAGTTGCGACAAAGTTCATGAAAGAGATCTTTTGTTGGGGGATGTATGCAAAGAATAACTACTTTTTTTTCCAACTAAATCATGGTGTGGTTGCATTCCTCACAATTTGTGAAAGAGTTAATTTAAACCTTTCTTTGTGTGCGAATCATTCTTCCATGGTCATCCTTAAGTGTACTAGATTGTTCAATGGTTGTGCTCAATATCGATGGTTGATGATTCATGATAGTCTTTTCATTTATTCATCATTCTTTGTGTTGATTTCATATGCAAACTTGTGTTGGCTGAATCAACTGAACGCTTAGATGCAATACTTTTTTTCCTTGTGGAAGTTGTTGGATGGCACTGAAAGATTAGTAATTTCGGTTTAAAATCTTTCTTAAGATGAAATCTTTGTTCAAAATGTTCTTGACACGACTTTTGTATTCAGCTATTTGATTGCATCAATGGGGCTTCAAGTACTGTGGAGCTTTGGACTTGCATGTTTGGATCTCTTTGCCTTAAGGATAAAAAGAGACCTTCAAAATCCAGTACTAGTGAGCCTGTTTGTAGTGGGTGATTGGGTAACATATCAAAATCCCTACTTCTCTATTACTATTTCTTTTGTTTACTATTCTTGTTTTCTTCTGCTATTGCATGATCACAATTCACACCCTAAATCTCTGGTATGTGTTTCATGATTAGCCACTTCATGAAAAAAATGTTCCCTTTTTATATTATTTTCTCTCATCCTCTCTCTCTCTCTATCTCCATTATATAGTTTAAAACTACCTGATCCATTGCAGGTAACAGCCACCCTATCACTTGCTGCAGCCTGCTCATCAGCAGGGATTGCAGTCTTGTATGCAAAAGACTTGAAATATTGTAAGGGCCAAATGCAGCTCTCATGTAGCAGAGTTGAACTCTCCATTGTACTTGCTTTCATAAGTTGGTGCCTGGTTGCTATTTCTTCTCACGTAATGTTCTGGATCTTAGCCTCAATTTAGGTATCTTTTGCCCCTTATTCCCCCCTATCCAAAAAAAGGGGGGGGGGGGGGGGGTAGTTTTTTGAGCTCTTCTCTACATTTTTTTTCTTCACCTGCTAGACTACCCAAGTTACCAATTCTCTTGTAAAATGTAAATTGTAATTTTTATTAGCAATTTCACAAATGGGAAAAGTAAATCCCTTTGTAGTTTCTTTTGTCCTTTCTCTAGCATTTTTAGTCCAACGTTTGAATCGTCTGTGCATATTTACACCCATCAGATTCAAGAAAACGAGCCCCAGAAGACAAAATATGGTGCAATAAATATATGCTTTTTCCCCTTGAAAATCATAATATGTAAAAAAGATGTAGAATTAGTAGCCACTGGATACATATATATATATATATATAAATCTGTCTCTCGACACTCACATAGGAGTAGTACTAGTGAAGCTAAAGGTATAAAAAGGAAAAGAAAAGTATGAGAGAATCAACAGCCAGAAAAATTGGGCCAAGGTGAGGTGTTATCACATGGGAGCAGAACTTGTGGTGTCAACGACAGAAGGAAATCAATCATCAGTACCAAAAATTGAATTCTTCCCATTACAAACTAGGAACCAAGAACTACTTTCACATGACTATCTCAGGCTTCAAAATGCTGGATTTTATCTCCTTATGTGGCAAGACAACACCACCATTGCTATAAAGTTCATCACCAACATGAACATCTTCTCCTAAGATTGTCATGTTCTCTATCCTAGCCCATCTCCCAACAGTTGAGTGCCACCCAACAATGCTGTTAGAGACGCAAGCATGCTTCTTAACTCGAGCTCCCCTCATCACAGTACACCTCGAAAGACGGACCCCAGATTCAATCACACATCCAGGACCAATGGCAACATCTGGACCTATAAGGCATCCATCTCCAATTACAGCAGTTTTATCCACCAAAACATTTCCAACAATTTGAGGTCCATGAGTCAACTCAGATGCAGAAGATTTTTTTCTATGCAACGAATCCAGGTAAAGTCTCAAGCCAGAGATGTAGTCCTTTGGTTGTCCAATGTCCATCCAGAATCCTGGTAAAATCATCGCATAGAGCTTCTCTTCAGCAGCAATCTTTGGGAAAATCTCCTTTTCTATTGAAGTTGGCCTTAATTCAATCCGGTCAAGAACAGAAGGGTTTAACAAATAGATTCCAGCATTTATCTTGTTCCCAACAAATAACTTTGGTTTCTCAACAAATTTTTCAACTTTCCCTGTCTTTTCTTCATAAACTACCACACCATAGTTAGATGGCTCATTAACCTACCAAGCAAGTAGTAAGGAATACAGTCACTTCCTCATTCTGTAATTACCATGCCAAATGAAAATACAAAAGATTCCACACTTATATGCATTACCTTTGTTACCATAAGTGAAGCTTCCCCTCCATGGGACTTGTGAAATTCAATCATCTCACACAGAGGATATTCACAGATAACATCACTGTTGAGGACAAAGAAAGGATCACCAGATTTATCTGCTAATTTATCTCTAGCCAAAGCCAATGGCCCTGCTGTACCCAGAGGCTCAGTCTCCTGTGAGCATGTGATCTTGATACCCAGCTTCTTCTCAAACTCTTTTAGAAAGTTCAGCATTACCTGGAAAATGGGGATAAAAATGTTATATATACATGTTTTACAGTATAACAGTAATAATATCAGGGAATACTATGATTTCAACTTGAACCAAGGTTATTTTGGTATTACCTCAGGTTGGTAATTGATAGCCAGAACCACCTCCGTGACTCCTACATCTTTTAGTGCTTCTATCTGAACAGAAACTTAAACATTAAGCAACAAAAGAATTTTGGTGAAAGGAACTGCAATTCACTATTAAGTGGCAGCAATCGCTAACTCCAAGAACACACAGCCTTTTAAACATGCTGAAAGCAGTTATCAACTTTCATGCCAGGGGATCAAGTAAAGAATATATAAAATTTCAGATTTCAAACCCCCAATCATAAACAACAGGAAAACAGAATTAGAACAGGAATGTAGAGAAACCTCGTTTCAAATTGGAATAAAAAAATTAAAAAAAAAAAAAAGTTGTTGCGGAATAGAGTCAATAGAATAGACCTGATGAAGTATCATGGGCTTGTTAGCAAAGTCAACCAGTGGCTTTGGCATACTGAGGGTCAATGGCCTCAGTCGTGTCCCAAATCCACCGACAAGAATAAGGGCCTTCATTATCCCTACTGAAAATCTTTTACCTCTGCACGTCTAAATTGAGAGAAAAAAAAAATTTGATCGCCGTCCGAGACTATCAGAATCAAATATGAATCATAAAATTTTGAATAAGTCGTAATGTATTTCCAGTAGGCTTACAGTTTCCGGCAGGTGGGAAATAGAGGACGGCCGCCGGCTCTCGGGTGATCGATCTGTGAAACAAAGATTAAACCCTCCAGTCTCTAGTCAGTATATCCTCGTTGATCAATCAGTCACGACACTTGCGTGCTTGAACTGCGTTGAGTCCTGAGCACGCATCGGATTTATTCTGAAATTATATCAAAGTGGTTTTCTTTATAGAATCTAAATTAAACATTTATCAAACGGTCTCCTGTTTCTTTTTCACTTTTGATTCTCAGAGCTTCTTGGCTACCCTTTTTCTTTATTCTTTACCCTAAAGATTAAATAATAAATATAATATATCCATTTAGATATATTTAGTTATACTTAATTAAATTTCTTCATATAATTTAATTTTATTTGTAAAATAAATTTCTAAAAATTTTATTATTATCATAAAGATTTGTATGTTTATTTTATTTATTTCTTATTTATTATATTATTATCTAATTTAATAATTTCTTATTAACATCTCCATAGAAAAAAAAAAAAAAAAAAGGAAATCAAAGAAGACTTAATGAAGCGCTGTAAAATCCATTAGCTGTGCTATTACATACCGCCATAATTACTTGAAGTTGCAGGCCGTTTTCGATCTAACTACTTACTACTGATCATAAACAAATTCTCAATTCTTTGAGTTATTATTATTATTATTAGCAACGAGAATACCTATAATATAGTCGATCTCATCAGCAACTTCTTTCATGGAAGGCCGATTCTGTCTCTTGTCATCTAAACACCCTGCTGCCAAATTAGCAATTGCTTGCATCGTCTCCAGCTCTACTTTACTGGCACTGGCACCGGCACCGGCACCGGTACCGGCACGGTCTTTATTAATGAGAATTGGATCAATGGCTTCCATGAGTTTCTCTTCACTCATAATTCTTTTCATGTAAACCACGAGATTCACACTCTCTTCTTCTCTGTTAAAATCAATAGCTTTATTAGAAGTCAAGAGTTCAAGCAGAACAACCCCAAAGCTATAAACATCGCTTCTGTCAGTCAATTGGAAATTCAAGTAATATTCTGGATCCAAGTAACCTAAAGTTCCTTGTGCTGACGTGTAAATATGCGTTCTTTCGTCTCCACTCACTTCCACCAGCCTGGAAAGTCCGAAATCAGAAACTTTTGCATCCAGCTTTTCATCCAGCAAAATATTGCTCGATTTCACGTCCCGGTGATAAATTGGGGGAATTGCTGAAGAGTGAAGATACGCAAGACCGTCGGCAGTCTGGTGCGCAATTTTAAGGCGGCGGAGCCAATTTAGAGGAGACCAATTACGGAGACGAAATCCGTGAAGGTGATCAAACAGAGTACCGTTTGCAATGTACTCGAAGATTAACAGAGGATCTTCAAGTTCGACGCAGCAACCTAGTAATCTTACAAGACAACGGTGGTTGACTTGGCATAGGATTCGAACCTCGTTTAGTACTTGTTCGGTTCCCTTGGTGTTTCCTGGCTTGGCTCTTTTAATGGCTGTGATGCTTCCGTCGTCTAGAGTTCCTTTGAATACCTCACCGAAACCGCCGGATCCGAGTAAATTCTCCTTCGCGAAATTGTTTGTGGCTTTTTTTATCTCTTTGCCGTTGAAGATTTTAGCTGATTTTCCACTGCTATTGGCGTTTAAGATCTCTTCTCGCTTCTTCACTAATGTCTTTGTAGCTTTTCTCTGTGTTCGCCGACGTTGAATGTATACGATAATTGCGCTTAAGATTAGTAGCATTACTACTCCCGCAGCGGCTGTCACAGAAATATATATTAATCTTCACAAAGTTTCCAATTTAGAAAAACATGAATTTTCTTTCTTATAAAATACCTCCAATTGTAGGCATTTTCTTATTCTTGGGAATTTTGCATTGTCTTTTATGCCGACATTCTGCCAAAAACAAGATAAAACACTGCCATGTTAGCGGGAGGAAAAACATAAAAAAGATCAAGATAAAACAGTGCCATGTAATAAATTATGTATAATCTCTTAAATGTGTCCAATAAAAAAGATCAAGAAAGTACTGAAAAAAATCAGTAACTGATCATAAATATAAAGAAGGAAATTACAAAATTACTCACTTTGACAATATCCGGTAGCAGGGTCCCAAACGTGGCCGGTCTTACATAAGCACCTTTTCAGACCCAAATTAAAAGGGTCCGGCGAGCAACTTGAATCAGGCAACTGCCGACAATCAACTTGAGAAATACAAATTGGTTGTTGCGGCGTCATCCACATGATTTCCATCCCAGGTGGTGGCCATTTAGCCACAGGCAAAGTGGGGTCCAAATTCACAAAACTCTGGTAGGCTAAACAAGTATCCGGTTGAATGGGAAGGCCATACTGAAACTGAGAAGAACCGGCTTTAAACGCACAGCATAATTTCGCCCGATTGCATGCCGTCATTTCTGGTGTAACGGAAGTGTACGCATGACATATGCAAGTTTGTGAACAATTTAACGGTACGGTCAAGTGTAACATTGCATCCGTACAGTTGAGTAACAAAATGGTATTACTTCCTGTAACATTAAACGGAAGATTACTGTCGAGATGGATGCCTTGGCTAGGCAAATCATTGGAGAGACACGTGTCAGGTATAACGGATGATGGAAGGATTATCATTCTCTGGCCGTGGGGATCGATGGACGTGATCATGTACGATGACCCTTTTAAAGCATCAAACCACAGTGTATTTGCCGTACACCTGACTTTGTATGCTTGGTCACCGCAGTCTGGTCTGGTGCTTAGTGGGTACGGCACCGGAGTTTTCCCACAAAAACCGCAGTTTCTTGCACCGTTTGCGAGCTTAATAAGTAGCACTAACGAAATCAAAATAAACATTAAAGGAAAATTACAAATCTTCCCCATTGAATCAATAGAGAATTAATTCTTGAAATATTATGTATGAGTATACATAATATACACACAAATAAAATACTGGTATATATGTATGTATTTGATTTATGTCGCACATACCAAGTGGGTTCGACTGTGCATACCAATACCTTGAATCGGGCAGGCAGATTGATTTTAAAAACTACTGTACAACTCTTCAGCTGCATGGGTTGTGCACATTTCCAGTCAAAAGTGGTCAACTTATATATATAATTTTACTTGTTATACGAACAAAATTAAGATGTATTTAAGTGTTTTTTTTTATGTGAAATGAAAAAAATGAAAAAGAAAAGATTAATGCTAGCTATATTACCTAGGTTTCCGACAAAGTGAACAACAGTTTCTAAGAAAGATCTTATGATCAGAGAAAGTTATGGGTGATTCTATTAATTTTATGATTCTTGGAACACAATGGCTAGATTACTGAACAGAACAACGCATTAGTATGGTACGTAGTTGGAGATACGAGATCCGAAGTAAATTAAATGAACCTCCCAAAGAATTGGTCCATCTCCTCGGTTAACTGCAAATTTTCTATTCTGTTTGTTTTCCCAGGAGGATTAGACTTGTCCACTTCCAAATGGGAGGTTCCAGAAGCAAGCATTACCATATTTCCCCAAGTATTTCCCCCTCTTTGAAAATTAAAAGGCTTTCTAATCATCTCTATGGTATTCTGATATGATATTTTTGGAGGATTCAATTAAAAAGGACCTGATTATGGATATGTATAAGCTTACAATGATGAACTACTGTGATATATATATATATAAATTGTGAAATTTTTTCTTTCATGTTTCTAAACTTTAATCTGATCCTATCTTGAAATGACCATTTTGACATAATGATATTATTTTGATTGTCAAAAATTAATCCTAAAAGTTATCAAAGAAAGAAATAATAAATTTAAAATGTGAAAATTAATTAAATAATATAAGTTTATATTCTCTTAATGATAATTATTGTAAAACTTAATGTGGAGTTTGAGGGCTTAGGTGAAGGCAGTGAGTACCATTCATTCATCAAACCTTACTTTCCTAAGACTGCTCCTTTGCTTCTAAGGAAATCCATCTTTAAGATGCTAAAGATTTTATGTTCTGCAATTTTAAAATAAAGCTTCTCTTGCCTTTGTCTCAGTTAAATTCTATCCGCAATGTCTAGAAAAGTCTTGTTTCTTTTTCTTCTTCTTTTGAAAAAATAAATAAAACAAGGAAAAATTTACTATTAAAGCACGTAGAGAAAACATGAAAGAGAGATTCATAAAATATATAAACTGCAGGACCATTTTGTTTATTTCAGTAAATCTTACTAATATTTTGGCCCTTTGGCCTGGAAATACAATATATATAATATTTTTTTATTCTTACACGACCAAGACACATTCAATATGTACACTTGCAGTTTTCACACGATGATTAATGAAGCAATAACACAAATTCATGTCCGGTTGATCCCTTCGGATTTCCGGACAAAACGTACGAGGATCCATCCAAGAACCACGACGAAATATTACGACGCACTAAAAAGAAAAGATTCTTATCATCACATCACGATATACTGGTCTAAGTCACACGCCCTCCGGTTTTCCTTTTTAAGCCCAGTGAATTTGTATTCGTTGTTGAATAATCATTTGACAGTTGGACGAGAATTCAAGTGACTGCTTGCCGGTGATTGAACGCCGCCGGTGACCATTCTCTTAGTGGAAGAAGAAGAAGACGTCGAGGAGGTGTTTGAAGAGAACCCATATTCCGGCAGAAAAATCTGTAAATCGGACACTTGGAACCGTCCGGAGTCACCTGGCAACCTCATGTAGGAAGCGGAAGGTGAATCGCATTCGTTTAGCCATGTCCCAATCGGCCCTTGTTGACCCTGTTTGTACTGCATTATGGCTTTGTATACAAATGGAATTAGGCCCTCCATTCTTTTTCTTCTTCTTTTTCTGCAGCAATACTTTAAAAAAAAAAAACTCTATCAAATTAAGGTAACTTTTATACCCTTAGAGAAAGAAATTAAGAGATATAGAGAGAGAATTTCTAGTAACAATCTCCGATGAAGAGAGACAGAGGGTTAAGACTTGGGAGTGATTTAAAAGCAGGAGCAGGGGGAGAAGGTTATGACGTGGCGTAATGGGTTATAATTAGATAGTATTTGATTTGGCCAAGCATAGCTAGAAATGAGAGACAATTAATAGATCAAAGTTGATATATATATATATATATATATATTACATGAAAAAAGAATTAAATTGTTTATCGCTCAAATTAGTCAGGTTGTTGGTGATGATATATAGGTCATTATGGCATATAGTTGAGGGTAATTATGGAATTTCGTGTAATTGAATGATGATTGATGAGGAAGAAGAACTTGAAAGCAATATCTAAACTACATTCCCGTTACATCTCTCTCACCAAATCAGAATATCATATTGTAAGTATACACATCATACAAAGCCTACCTAGCTATATTAATAATAAGTATATATATATAATACACATATATATATACACGTAGAACCAATAAACTACAAAGACTTTGAGTTTTGGCCTTATTAATCAATCATAATATATTACTCGGTTTTATTGATCATGATGCTTATTCTGAACGCTTGACCAAAGACAGCATAATTTTTTATTTTAAATTAATGTCATGATCTTTCGTCCTTTCTAAGATCCTTTTTTTTTCCCTCCTTTTTTATGGTATTCCACTATCTTGATCCAAACTTTTTTTTCATATCTAATAAATTTATAATCCTGAGATGTGAAAATCGCCACCACATCTATATAAATATTCATTCATACCCATATATATTTGCATATACTATAAATTATAATTCAATTATGTAATCTCTTACGTATATGATTAATTTACATACAAATATATATATATAAACAAATTATTTGTTTATTTATTGTTTATTATTTATGTAATTCTCAATTGATCTCGTTTGGTAATCAATGAGGAAAGGGAAATAGAAACATTCTTATTCTAATGAGAAAGGTGGCCAGTCACTTAGGACTGCATAACTAGAGGGTTTTCTTTTTTTTTTTCAACTAATAGGTAATTTTTATAATTTAAATAATATTAAAAAATTAATTTCTAATTTATTTATATAATTATTTAAAATTTAGAGTAAGAAATGTAATGTATAATTGGAGAATGCATGGTTGAGGACAGCTGATCAAGAAGAAGCTTCTAAAACAAACTCTTTCTGTTCAGTCTTTTATGATTTTAAGGAAAATGTTGGTAATGCTAATTTCATTAATGTGAATGAATCTCTAAATTAATGGGGCGCAAGAGAAGATAAATGTTGTCTATCCAAAATAGGAACACATTTTGGGATGACTGCGAGTTTTCACCTACTAATTTATTTTTATCCTTCTCCTTTTTTTTTTCTTTTCCATTACCTAAATTGTTTTAGCATACGGGTTTTAGGGTTCCTTCCTATCTTTGTATCTCTCTATTTTTAGACACATTTTACTATCAAAAGTGTATACCTTCCACTCCCTCATTCTTTTTCCTTAACTTATTAAACATATTTATTACGTAATAATTCAAAATCGTAATCTTTTAATTATTATACTAATAAACATATTGAAAATGAAAAGATTATAGAGCTGGAATTAGTGCAAATGGGCAGAGAGTTGGTGGCTTCTGGAAGTTTCAATAGTTTATCATTAGCTGTGCTGTGTTGCTAGACTTAGTCTAAATCAGGATATGAATGTTTGTTGATAAGAATACATATACACATAATATACATACATACATACATACATATATATATATATATAATGTACGTATAGTTCTTGAGTGCATAGGCCTTAACCCAGAAGTTTGATTCAGCCAAAAAATTCAATATAGTAACATGTATTAATTAAATGGGATGTGCTTTTGACTTTCGAACAAATTGTAGTTTCCTGTCACTTTGATTATGTGAGACTTCTGAGTAATTATCATAGCTTATACTTTCATCTTATCTTCAAATTCAACAACTTTTCTTTATTAAATCCACTAGGCCAATTTACATAGTATTTTTTATATTTTAAATTAAAATAAATGGTCAAATTTTTAGAAAAAATTCAATGTTCGAATGGATATATTGTTTCTAGTATCATATCAAAAAAAAAAAAAAAACTTTCTTCGAATTTTAGGAAAAAGATTCTTAAAGTTGGAGTCTAGTAAAGCAGTTACGATAAGCAAGAGTTTTTCAATCCTTTGTCTGGAATTAGAAGAAATATGGATTAATTTGTAGACTTTGCCAACCACCATACATATAATACCTGAATCTTGAGTTTATTACCTAGAAAACAATCTCCGTCTCCAAACAAAAACGAATGAAGAAAACTATATAGGAAATGGAATTTAAAAAATTTCCATTTTCAAATCATTTTCAATTAGAAAAGGAAAATTTGTTCTTATCTATATATATTATCTCAAAAATTGTATTTTTAAAGTTTTACTAGAATTCATGAAATACTATTTTTTTAAATATGAAACATTACATGTTTTATATTATGTTTAGGGTTCCATTTTACTTGCTTAATCAAGAAAAACTCAGTTTTAAAAAAGTTTTCATTTTGTTTGGTCATTTCATCCATCATCAAAGGGGCCAAGGAGTGTGGTAATTGTCTTTTTCGACTTCCAATTGGAGTGTAAAACTTCAAAGCAGAGATCCAAATACATGATAGTCATAAGTAAAAGCAGAAACTGCGTGCGCCATTTGTGTTTTTGGTGTGTTAGGTGAAACAAATAAAACACAATTTTTATATTTTTATATATAAATAAATAAAAAGAAACAAATGGATAGAGTTGGTTTTGCTGTTGTTGTCCCAATGTCACGGTCCAACCTTCACATATTTCTTCCTTTGAAATTTAGTAAATACTAAAATATTTAAATATAACCTTTTTTATTTTTTATTTTTTATTTTTTTAAAAAAATATAAATTGGACCAAATCATTCGAGCGCATTACAACACGCAAAAAAGTAAGAAAGAATTACCCATAATTTTTATAATTAAAAATAAAATTATTATTAATTTTTTTAAAAAAATCATTTTTATCTTTATTATAATTCATTAAAATCGTAACCTTTTAAAATCATATTATTAATTTTAATTTTTTTGGGGCCAAATAAACAATCCAATTAAATTTGTGTAGTTTCTGGCTCCGGCAAGGGTGTCCAAGCCCGTAATAAAAGTCTACCCAAAATGTAGAAGTAGCCCAATTCAGACCCGACAAGAAAAAGCGGAAAGTTACAGTCCAACCCTTTTCTAATTGGATACGAAAACCTTCTTCGTCACTCTACCAAAAGGGGGTAAAATGGTATTTTAATAATAATACAAAGCATATATACTTAAATTAGAAAATAATCCAAAAATAGAATAAAGTAAATTTCAAAGCATGCGAATCTCAAAACCACACAATTTCCGTGTCCAAACTTGGGTGTAGTTCTCTAGTATTTCCTTTTCTAGATGTAATTTGACGATATATATTTTTTTTTCTCTTAAATTGCTAAAAATTATTACCAACGCATGCTTCTCCGTCATGTTTGTGAAAAATTCCCAGTATCTTCTGTTAGAAATAAGCCAGCATCGTGCATACATATTTTTTTCAGGTGGAGCCATAAGTTTTGCTCGTTCCTTTTACCGTATGGTCCCTAAAGCATGCAAGAGTAAACGTGCTGCCTCTTATCAATGGTATACAAAAAACCAAAAAGCTATTTTAACACTAAAGCTTAAATGAATTGGTTGAGAATTTGTATTAGAAGAGAATAAATTATGTTTTCAATGTGGGACTTTTTCTAAAGAACTGTTAATAACACAATCGCTAATTACTTACCTTGATACTAGCAACATTGTTGATTCCGTATGGATATATAGTTCACTAGATATATATCAAATTTGATAATTGTCCATTTCAACCGAACAAGGAAAGCACATTTGGGAGCTTTAAACAAGAATGGAGAGCAAAGAACATTAATGTCTATATCATGGATGCAAATAGGTGAAAGAAAAAAAGGTGTGTCTGTGTGTGTTTGTGTGTGAAGATAACCTTTAAACTTTAAAGCTCACAGCACCCACTGAGTAAGTATTATTTCTTTAGATTCAAAGTTACCCCATAAAAGCTGAAACAGTGACAATGATGCAGCTTTCCCTTTTGGTCGTTTCCCTTACATTACACTCCATTTACCTGTCCTATATATGTATTCCCCTCACCCACCCTCAAAGAAGAAAAACAAAAAGAAATTAAAAGAAAAAAGACAGAGAAGGTCCATTTGTTTTGGACCATGGACATTTGATTACTCCCAAGCTCTCTTTCTCTTTTTCCTGTTTCCATTGAAGATACGTATCTTCAAGTTCTGAACATCTACAAACTTTTAATTCAGTGGATTTATAAGGAATTTGATTTAAAAAAGTTTTTGTTTTATTTACTTTGTATATTTTTAAATATTGTGAACAAAAGATGATACATGACTTAAATAGGCAGTACAAGAAATATAAAATTAGAAACATAATAAAATGGTAGTCAAAATACATAGCTGTAAATGAGCAATCAAATATTTGATTGACAGAAAATAAGGAATTTAATTGAGAGAAAATAAGCAATTTCAACACTCCCCCTCAAGGTGGAGCATGTAGATTCCGCATGCCCATCTTGACTAGAAGAAACTCGAGTTGTTTTAGTCCCCAAAGCTTTTGTGAGAAGATCGGGTTATTAGCAATATGTCGTGCCGCATTATTATCACAGAAGAGAGGTGTAGGCCTATATTGTCTTGGTTCTAATCCCTCTAACAACCAACGCATCCACAGGATTTCACTAGTGACGTTGGCCATGATGCGATATTCCGCTTAGCCAATGAGCGAGAAACGACTGATTGCTTTTTTGATTTTCACGAGATAGGAGCTCCCTCCAAAAGAAAAATATATCTTGTCCTCGACCTCCGAGTGAGTGAGTATCTCATCCAGTCCGCATCACAACATGCTACCAAAACAATTCTTCCTTCTTTCGGGAACAAAATATCTTGTCCCGGAGTTGCTTTTAGGTAGCGAAGAATTCTCATGGCTGCGTTCATGTGTTCTTAGGACGTTTACCGAGTAGACTGGTCTCGTGGCTTGGAGGTAGAGCAATCGGCCAATTAGTCTTCGATATTTGCTAGCATCAACACGAACGTCCTCTTCTCCTTTATCCAACTTCACATGTTGTTCCATTGGAAAGGTGCATGGTCTACATCCTAGCATTCCTCTATCTTCAAGGATGTTAAGGGTGTATTTTCGTTGACTTATCACTATCCCGTCTTTGGTTCGAGCGACTTATATTCTGAGATCTTTGATGCGTTTTTTTTCTTTATAGATCACCTACTCTGATACCATAAAGAATTTGATTTAAAAAGGTTTTTGTTTTATTCACTGTGTATATTTTTTAATGTTGTGAATAAAGAGGATACATGCTTTTTAAATATAGACAATACATGAAATATAAAATTGAAAATATAATATATAATTGTCAAAATATAAAATTTGAAACATAATAAAATGATACTAAAAATACATGAATGTAAATGATTAATTAAATATTTGATTTATTGGGAGAAAACAAGGAATCTCACCCGTTTATCCATGAATGATTGTAAAGAATCATATATATATATATATATATATATATATGTTCACTTATCCTTATGTATGTATTATTATTAAATAAAAATTTTATTTTAAAGAAAACGCATTTAATTATGATAGATTGAACCTGTACATAAAAAGAATGGTGGAGAAATAACCAAAATAAAATAAATATTGACTGTGCCATGTGCAGGACACGACAATACAGAAAGGCCGTATTCTCGAGTGTTCGTATTTTGGCGCGTACCGTTATTCAATGGACAGCTGGATGAACCGCCTCACGTGTCCGTCTTGGAGATCAGTTCTGTGTCGGACCAACATCAACTGAACTGTTCAGCTTATGCTGTCGACTCGCGCCGACCGTCCAATCAGCTCTCACTTTCTTACGTGCAGAAACCCACCTGTCATCCTTACCGGCTTTCTTTATTTTTAAATTTATTTTTTTCTTCTCTTTTCCAACGTGGAATATTTCCTTCAACTTTTTGTAGGGGGTACATTATAATTTTAGGTATTTTAGGGGTATAGTATAATTTTCAACAATCTCCGTATTTCCTTGACTATATTTTTAATACTTAGTAATAAAAAATTTCAAATAAAAAATATATATGTTTACAAAAAGAAATTATTATAATTTTATTTGGTTAAAAATGACCTTTAGAGTAGACCTTAAAATAGTAGAATATATAATTAATTAATTACCTTAGCCACCCATGCAAATGATACCACAAGATTCTAAAGAAAAATAAAAAATATAGTCCTTCATTATTATACCACGCACTTGCAGTCCATTTTTTCAAACTTATTTTAGTTACGTTTCCCTTTAAGCTTTCTAAATATGTGCTCATTGAACCCACATCCATTACGTCCCTTTCCTACAATATCCAATCAAATAAAGCCAACGTTGCTATGATTATTATTATTTAAAGGACGATTAGATTTACTAACCTTTTTATTTTTCATTTATTTATCCTAATTAGTTGACCTAATGGAAATATTGCTTTCGTGGAACTCTCTCCGGGAAGAAGAAGAAGCCTTAATTGTTTAGATGTCAAATTTTTGGAGGCAGAAATCCTTTTTCTAATCTTATATTGCGTAAATTTATTAATATATATATATATATATATATATATATATATATATAAAGAAAGTCATCTTCAAAACACATAATTATATATAAATAAAATGCGATATAAATTTATATAATTAAATAATATAATATTGCGGTTTTAGAAGAATCATCGAGATGAGGTCACCGGTTTTAATGATTGGTAGATGTTATACCTGGCATAGGGTTTATACAATTGTCAAATTTTGAATGACATAATCACTAGGGCTTATTAATAAAGTTGACTTTTTTTTATTTAAAAGAAAAAACGTTCTTTTTCTTTTTTGAAAGTGAGTTGCTTTTTATGTTTTTAAAGAAACTAAAGAGTGTAGGCATTTAGTACTTCTAATTTTTATATTCAAGAAAACATGAAAATAAATGGACAAATTAATAATTTATGCTAATTCGAGGAAGCCATTGACATTTTTTGTCAGATAAATGTCAAATCATCAGAAGTCATCTTTAACTTAGTTTAAGAGTAGCCGGTGATTATTATTATTATTATATATATATATACAGTAATAAATATAATACTAATAATCTTTGAAAAAGTAAAGGAAAACAAAAAAACCCCAAAAGCCATATAATTAAGGCCAAATCCAGAGTTAACAAGCAGTTCTCTAATCCATCTCGAAGAAGCTCCGGTAACGCGCATGCTTTTCCTTACCTAATACGCAAGTTTAACAATTTTTATTATATATAAAAAAAATTAATAAATTTAATTTTAAATAAATTTATGTTCAATAAATTAAATTTTAAAATAATTTTTTTTTCATTCTTTTAAGATTTAAAGTTATTTTATTTAAAAATAAATTTATTATCCACGAATTTATTTAATTTTTTTTTGTAAAATACTGACTTCTGTTTTTTATTATTATTATTTTTTAAAATTATATTTCAGGTCAACTTATGAGATATGATGCTCTAACAAAGAACCACGAAGTTCCTGCGTGTTGACCCTTTCTTTTTGCCAAATAAATTTTGTACCAATTATACATATTCATTAAATATTTTCAATAATATATTAGTTATTTTAGATTGTATTTTAATTAATTTTAATATTTTTTCCTCAAAAGGGGAAAATAAAAAACAAAAAATCAGAACTCAGAAGCGAAAGTAACATAGGGACAATAGTTTGATTAAAACCAGCCTCCCCCCAGTTTCGTGGGGTCCGGAATCCACTTTCCCCGAAGGAATCATTAAATCCAACTCTGTAACAAAATTCGAATCCGAAAAAGCCAAAATTGCTAAAGTATGCAAAGGTGGGGCCAATTCTACAAATACACTTAAGAGTGGTGGGTGAGTAAGCACTCTACTTTCTGGTTAGTATTTATATTCATATTTCATGTTATTTCTACTCTCCAGGTATCTGTAAAATTCTCTAGCCTTCTCTGGTTCTCTGCAGTTTCCGGCTAGATTCCGTGAATCACAGTTCTCGGCTGAGGCAGCGCTGACATTTTCAGAATCACGTAGTAAAATGGAAGCAAACGAGTTTGACTTTTTCGGAATTCCAATCCTTTAGAAACAGGCATTCATATGTTTCGTAAGTACTCTGACGTCGGTCGAAATTCGAATTTTGCATATTCACTTTGTTCTGGAGTTGATGAAATTGTTTCCTTATGAGTTTTTTTAGGTTTTTATTTTTTATTTTTTTTGGAGTTTGATACTCCATGATTACTTCCTTTTATTTGTAGATGTTCATAATCGTACAGTTCGTGGTTTAAATTTCCTTTTCAAATTTGTCGATCAGTCTTATAATTTGTATTTTAAACTGGATTCGACATAGTGACCGATAAGTTAATTACTTTCAGTTATTGGATAATTTTAATCGTTTCTTATTTCATAATCGGCAAAGTCACAAAAGGTTTTGTATCTGGTGAAATCTTCAGGAAAAAAAAAAAAAAAAAAGTTCTGCAGCTGCTTTCGCCAGTCGCCACCTACCAATATTTTCTGTTACTAGCTTAATATAAGTCAAAATTTCTGCAAACTACTTTTCTATCTCCTTAATTCATATTGGAGAAACTGAGCTACCTGAAAACAGAAAAGGAGCTAATCGGTTTTTGTTTCGCTTACAGTCCTGACTCCTGTCTTGTGATATTTGCTTTTCCGTTTGAGTATTTGTCCTTATCATAAATAACTGGAAATTGGTACTTTTGTTTTCAGTTTCTAGTAAGTAGTCAATCAAATGGAAAGATTGTCAAGTTTCTCTGTGTGTGAAGTTGGTTTGTTCGACTTAGATGCACATGTTCTTTCTCGATCTATCAAGAGATTAATCTTTGTTTCTGGTTGATGAGTTTTGTTTCTGGATTGCATTGTTTCAATCTCTTTAGTGGAAAACCTGATTTTAAAAGTCAATTAAAAACCTACACTAACATTGTCTTTTTGCAGGCTTTTGTTTTCACCTGCATAAACTTTACCAACTGATCATCAAGGAAAGCCGTAAAAGGATGTATTCTTTATTACTAACTTCAATGGAGCCTCCAATGAAAAGAAGAGCTGGTTTATGGATTGTTCAAGCCGGACGAGGATCTTATCGCGGCAGTTAGGGAAAGTTTTGGAGATAATTAGACTTCTCATTAAACTAGTTTTGCGTTGTCAATTTTCTTGATACAAAAGATAATAAATGGTGTCGAATTCGCTAAGGCAGTTACTTCAAAGTCTTTGCTGCGACTCTCCATGGGACTATGCAGTGTTTTGGAGGCTACAGCAGCATCAAAACCAAATGTAAGTTATCATGTAAACCATTTCATCCAACTGCTTGTCTGAATTTGATGTAGTACTGCCAATGGGGAATTGAGAAGATTGATTGTAATACAGCTTTCTTTGATGTTGTTTACATACTTCTTCTTGAATGGAGCATAAATTGGTCCTGATGACTTTTGGGTATAGAGTAGTTTTCCTGAATCTTTTTCTACTTTGTTGTTTGTTCCTTGTTAAAGAGGAATTTCTTTTTGTAAGCTTTGATTCCGTAAAGTTGCTGATTATTTGGAAAACAAAGGCCCTTTCATAACTAGTGGAAGGAATATACTTTGGAGAACAGTGATACTTTTAGTTTTTGAGTCTCAACTGTTCTTTGGGAATCCTCTCCATGTAAAGTCTTTGTGAGCTTGTGGTGCTCCTCAACTTTGCATTTCAAAATGTTGGTAATTAATGGAATTGTTAATTCAGATTTGTGTTGATTTGTGAATGATTTATCGTATTGTCTAAAATGGACAGAAAATAATAGGATTCCCTTGTTCATTCCCTCTATGATTCAGAAGTTTTTTGGAACTGTTGTGTAAACATGCATGTTCAACTTATTATAGTTTATGATGGTTGCATAAATAACAATGCTTACCTTGTTAAATATTAGTCTGGACATGTTTAATGATCTCTATCAGTTCATGGTATATATTAAGCTACAAACAATTTAGTAAAATAACATTGTCATTGCTTACAGTTTTTTTCCTAATATAGTTTGACCTATTCTATGGAAGAATGCTTTCTTCATAAGCATGTTTTAATTGTACACGAACACTTGGTTACTCTGTTGTTGATTTTAGAAATGTAAAGCACCTTTTAGTCATTTTACTGTTAATTTACAGGCTTTTGACATGGGAAGATGGATCCTTCAACATTTCAAGACAGAGAGAACCAGTAATAGATGTAATAGATTCCTTTTACTGCAATTGGTCAAATAAGGGATTATTCTCTTGTCAATCAGATGATGAAACTGGAAATTTGGCTGATTCTCCTATTGGGGTCATGGTGGCTGAAATGTCAAGCATCTATTATGCAATAGGAAAGGGGTATGTACTTTTGCCTGCGCTACTATTTCCTATTTCCTATTTTAAGCAATTCCATTTGTTCTGGTTTTGAGTGAATTATGCTCATAGAGTATAGTTAACCCATGATATGTGCTTTACACTCATGATAGATTTCTCCAAGACCAACCTTCTAAAGTTTACTGGATAATGAACTTAAAATGGTAAACGCTCAGAATCTTCTGTGAACGGGACATTTTTTGGAGATAGTAAGTGCTTTGACCATCTTGATGTGGCCACTTGAGTGTTCTCATACGGACTTCCACTGTTCTCAGTTTCCTCCAAGAATAGTTATAGAAAGACAAACTTTACTGTTCCCATGCTGCATCAAATGTTAGTTTGATGCCCAAAAACCAGTAATAATGTCATTGCAAAATTTCTTGTAGTGATATGGTGATGTACCCTTTATCGATTTTATATCTTGTACCTCAGACTTTGCTGTCCATGAACTGGCTATCTACTAGTCCACTAGTCAATGCAAAATATATGTAGCATGAAACTTATATGTTTGTATGCGTGATTGACTTACATAAATTTATGGGCTAAACTTATCTACAAATTAGGATTGTTGGTGAAGTATTTCATTCAGAGAGTCCAAGCTGGATATTTGCAGATAGCATAATGGCTGGTGGACGTGACTTGACTTTAACTTCTGAGGTAAGGTTTGAGTGGCTTGTTTCTAATGTAGTTTTGTGTAAAGTTAAAAGTAACTCAGTTGTCCTATTGACAGTGTCCTGATGATCTGCTCCATCAGTTCGTTGCAGGCATAAAGGTAATCTTGAAAACTGAATAATGCTAAAAGGACTACGCAAATCCTGAAAATTTGTTTGGATATGCCTCTGCATTTTCCTGCTAATTAATACTAATACATACCTGCTTTTATATTGATATTGGTACAGAGCATATTGCTAGTGCCATTGGTTCCTTTTGGAGTTCTACAACTTGGATCAAGGGATAAGGTTTGTTCTCTGTCGACATTTTTGAATACAATCTATCTCATGTGCTACTTTGATTTGTATCAATTCTCAACGTTTTTGAATCCACCAATTGTTGTTGTTTTGTGCATGATAGTTATACTACTGTTATGTAGGAATGCATGTAGACATAGAAGACCAGAGTATCTTATTCATTTCTCTAACATAGCTGATGCCCTTTTCCTCCAATTCTAAAATCAGGTAGTTGAAGATGCTGGATTGGTCACTTGGGTCAAAAATAACTTCGAGGCCCATCAACTAGCAGGGGATTTCACTCCTTCTAGTTTGGACAGAAAACTTCTAGTCCTACCACCTGAAGTGGATTACAGTGGCATGAGGAGCTTAGATGAGTTGTCTGCCATTGCCATTAATACGATGGATGAAGATCTCGAAGTTCTAGGAAGCATTGATGTGCATATGCCAAACCCGGACCAGATGATGTCCATGGTTCAAGATCTATATGGGTTATGTCAAAGTGATATGTCAAGAGTTACTGATAATGGCATCGAAAGCAAGATCAATGTGCATTCGCTGGGAACATCTGGCGCTGCAGAGACCTTCATGTATCCCATGTTTGAAAGTAGTTCAGAAATAACAAGGAACATTCTAAGATCTTCATGCATAGATGACGAGTTGGGGTCCTTCATTAGTGACCATGAAATGGTACATCATAGTATGACTGGTCATGATATTACAGAGTCTTACTCAAATGAGGTGACAATGGAATGGTTGATGGAAAAAGAAGAATCTGAGAATATAATCCATAAAAGTGAGAGCCAAGTTTTGAGATTTCCGAGTGATTGTGAACTGCACAAAGCACTTGGGTCTGCTCTATGGGACCACATGGATCTTAATTTGTTGCAGCCAGCTAGCTCTGGGGAGAATTCTGCTAGTGGCTCAGAAAGAAAATGTGGTATAGTCCATTGTATTCAACCATATTGGAATTCTGGAGGACAGTCTACCCAGGAGAAGAAGGCAGAGCACCTATTGCAAGCTATTGTTGGCAATGGCAGCAGTATATCAGATGATAGCTCATCTCAAATATCCCATTCTACTACAACGTCACTAAAAGCATCACCAGAAAGATTGGCTTCCCCTCAAAATGCTCAAGGAGTCTTAGCAGGAGATGATCATGTTCCTTGGAGCTGTGTGACCTCTACATATACTGAAGACTCAACAATGCATGCATCTTCACTGGATTGCATGATTGATGCTTTGATTCAGCACCAGTTGCAGAGAGCTGACAACAAGAACATACGTCCATCAAAAGGATCAAAACCATCTAGTGCGAACAAAAGAAGGGCAAGACCTAGTGGTAATCATAAACCCAGGCCACGGGACAGACAATTGATCCAGGACAGGATCAAAGAGTTGAGGGAACTTGTTCCACATGGCTCAAAGGTGAGATTAATTGCTAAAGTGATGTTACACACACACTCAGTGAGATGCACCTGTCTTCTGTGCGGTTCTTATATGCATTGCTTTTTTTTTCTTTCTCTTCTTTAACTATTTCAGTGTAGCATTGATGGCCTCCTAGTTAGAGCCATAAAGCACATGCAATTCTTGAGAAGAGTGACTGAACAGGCTGGTAAAATACAACAGCATCTCCTGAAGAAGGTACACTTTATCTGATGACCTTAAGATTCATGATTTGGTGGTTGTAGCTCTCCCAATAGGTGTTTTAAGACATAATTCAACAGTCTGTTGTATGCTCCTCACCTACAAAGTTCTGTCCTGTATAGGATGATTATATGTATTGAATAAAAAAGGTAGAGATGGTGGAAGTCCCACCAAATCGTGATGCTTTGATCTTTTGAATAGTACATCTACAGAACTTTCACTAGAAGTAGTTGCGGAGACTCTTTTGACTTACCTACAACATGTCACAGCCTAAGTGGGTCACCTGCCGACCAATTGTTGCCACTCTTTTAGTGCTCCCCTTTCTGTTCCAGTGGTGGTAATCTGACTTGAATACAGTGCTTTCACTCACTCAAAAATTTAGTGTACAAATTCAATAGTTGACTCTAGAACGTCCTCGCATGTTTTTGCAAGTCACACTTCTAACTATAGATTTTCATGTTAAACACAATTTTCAGGTTCTGATGAAATGAGCTTAGCATCTAAATTAGTAGAATGCAAAATATTATATCGTCTGATGTTAATGGTTTCCTCAACCACTTAAATGGTTGTACTGCTAGCTTGAATAAACTTTTCTCTGAAGATTGTCACAAAGAATCTGTCCAATCCTGAATCCCGAAACAAACAAATTTTTACATCACTGCTAGTTGACTCTGTTTTTGTTTTCAAGTTATTGTTATTATATATTGCCGATACTTTTGTTAGCTGTCTATTGCCATTAGTCACCACTCCTGTTAAACTTTGTACCTATCTTTCACAGGGTTCTGATAAGAAGAGCCTAAAAGCTCATGCAATCAAGAGCAGTATTCAGAACGGAACGAGTTGGGCCTTGGAATTGGGTTGCGATCAACAAACTTGCCCAATAATCGTGAAAGACCTGGAATACCCTGGTCTCATGCTTATAGAGGTACATGTTCTCCTGGCCTGGCTCCCTTTGTTTTCACTATTTCTCTTAGTCTGGGTCTCAAAAAGTTAGATAACGCAGTAACCCATACATAAAAGTAAGGCTAGCCAAAATAAATTCCCCAGACTTATTGTCTCAATGTCTGTAACATATATAATGTATGTGTGAAATAGATGGCGTGCAATGACCATGGGCGCTTTCTTGAAATTGCCGATGTCATATATCGGTTGGAACTGACTATCTTAAAGGGTGTCATGGAAAGGCGATCTGACGACAGCACGTGGGCTCACTTTGTTGTCGAGGTAAGAAATTATTCCTATGCTGTTTACAAAATCCTGATTTATTATCCGACGTTTTACCCCATTTTAACAAAAATTATGCAAATGCAACACAGGCATCAGGAAACTTCCATCGACTAGATATATTCTGGCCGTTGATGCAGCTCCTACAGCAAAATCGAACTCAAATTTCTAGCAAAATTTAACTGATTCATATTGAAACTGAAGAACACTACTGTTTCCATCACGGACATGTATTCGTTGCAAAACATAGCCGTTATTTGCAAAAACCAATTTGAATTTTTTTTGTAGTTTTCTACAAATCATGTGGACCTATGGATGACACTGTAAAAACAATCGGAGGAATGCAATTGGCAAAATTCTGAGAATAATTGAAATACAGAAAAAGGACTGTAGCTAGTTCTAAACTTTACTGTGGTCTAAAACACTGGAAATATAGATAGAGGTGATGATGACTGCGAGAAAAAAATGAAAGTATAACAGTTCAAAAATGATAACACTGTACAATGCTAGTCGGGAAAGATGCCTACCAGAAATACATTTTCTTCAATATGTGCCACTGTCACAACTCTTAAGCCGGGTTTCAGCGAGTGACAGCGTGTGCCACCAGCCACAAGCTATTTTTCTAGGAAGGAAATCTTCAATTGGGACCTGGGAGGGAGTACTCCTATCGATAGTATCTCCTAAACCTAGCTGCATTGCATTTAGAAGGGAAAAACATTAGAAGTGTATTAATTTACAAACTAGCACCTAATGCCAGAAATAAACGAGACGTCAGCCGAAAGTAAAAGGTTGGATCGTATACCTGACCATACTTATTCCAACCCCAGCAATATATCTTTCCATCCTCTGGAATTTACGAAGTAAAATCTGTTAAACATTGTACTACTACGTCTACAAACCTTGAGAAAAAATACAAATAATTCAGATCTTCTTGATCTGATTTGGGGGCAAAAAAAAAAAAAAAAAAAAAAAATCAAAATATGAGGCAAGAAAAGGTGTTAGCAAACATGGTCAAACACTATGATCTCTAACTCTCGTAGCCTAAACCAACACTTTTCCGTCCCCAAATAAATTAGAATACATAATCTTGAAGTAATTTATGTGATACCTGTTTGAATCACACTATGTCGAGCTCCACAAGACACCATTTTTGCAATAACGTTCTCCAAGACAGGAGCATCCAAAAGCCTGGGTACTGTCTGAAAAAGAACAAGACCATATAATTAGATTTCCTACTTACATTTGAAATATAGGGGAAGAAACCGAGCAGAACGCAAAAACAGTTGCAACAGTTAAGTGAGGTTTGAATAAAATGCATGGAATCAGTTTGAGTATATGTACCTCGGGTTGCTCAGCACAAGTCCCCAGACCTAACTGCCCAAACTGGTTTCCACCAAAAGCTTGAACACGACCATCAGCACATATGCACACAGTATGCCAGAGTCCAGCAGCGACTGCTTCAATTTTTGTACCAGATACCGAATTAACACAAGTTGGCTTGAGAACATCATTTGTACTCCCTTGTCCACACTGCAACAGAAATTTTTTAAATAGTTTTATCCTACATAAGCAAGGTAGCATTCAGATAAATATATTAAACGGAATTTAATATCAATGTTATGATCCCGTCACCTGTCCATATAGCCCCCAGCCAAAGGTAAGCAGCATACCTGCATCTGGAAAACAAAATCACATCAGACAACAATTGCTAGTAACTCCACATGACAAGAAATGCAGTTGGAAACACAATGCTGCCTTGTATGTTACTTTCGATGTGTCCCAGCAAAGCTCCAACAAAGAGAGATCGACATAGAATTTGGCACCTAAATAACTGCAGTGTGATAAAAACCCTTCACTAACCTGTAATTACTGCACTATGCCGACCTCCACAAGCAATGGCCTTTACATAGCTTCCAAAACCTTTGTGTCCTTGGGTGGAAATTATGCTGCCTTGATGAAATGCCGAAGACCTCTCCTTACCATGGGAAGATATGTCAATGCAAGGTATGAGATGAGGAGAAGCCACCAATTTTATCCGAGAGCCCAAACCTAGCTGGCCTTCACCTCCGTAGCCCCAACCCCAAACCTGTCCCACATCTAAATCCGGTAAAAACATGATGCATCAGGTCTCTGTTTAGATTAAAGATCTTCCATAGCTTCGTACTTCATATGACCTACAAAACTATATGGCGTAACCACAAAGAGGTATCTAACCTAAGAATTTTGCTTATAGGTTTCAGTTTGCATAAATTAGTTGGATTTACCTGAAAGAGCCAATGTGTGACGGCCACCAGCAGCAACAGCAGTAATTTTCACCCCTGGACCCAGTGCTACAAGACTAGGAGGAGCTGAAAGTGACTCATCAGCAGGCATTGAGCTTTCAAATTCTTGTTTAGCAGCTGTTGTTTTTCTTCGCTTCACAGTTTCCTCTCCAGGTTTCTTATCTTCGGGCTGAGACACTGAGTTACCAGTTGATTTGGAGCTTGGAGATTGCGGGCTAACTATAGCAAAAAGTCATATCTTATTTTACTCAAGATAGGAACAAGAGATGTTACTGATGGATCAAAATTTGTGAAAATGTTCTGATGAGAAATACTCCATTACCTTGATCAGTCAATACCGAAACTTGTTTCCCAGGAGTATCTCCATCATCATTTGCTCCAGTAGCTGTATTGCGGGTTATCTTCCCAGAGGGGACACACTCCTTCCAACCCCATGTGTAAACATTGCCTTTATCTGTAGGTTTGTGATATTACTATTAGTTTAACAGATCTGCCTTTTATTTCATTATCATGAACAATTGATGAAAACTAAAGCATAAACTGAATTAGATTTACTTATCAATTGGAATATATTTCTTTGTGCCAAGAAGGAGACTACTTACTTGGACTCAGTGGTAGCTCGGGAAAGAAATACCAAAGACTAATTAACTCAATAATTTCTTAACAAGGCAAGAGCAAGGAGGACAAACAATAACAATGGCAATGGCAGACCTTTTCATACCTGTAATCGAAACACAATGTGCCCAACCAGCTGCAGCCTTTACAATAGGATCCTCAATTGAAAGTGAAAATTCCTCTGGACTCTCCTTGATAGGTGTAGAGACAAGATAAGTTGGAGAGTTAATTCATAGACACAGAAAAATGGTATAGAATTAGAGATTTGAGGCATTACCCCATGCTTGCCTGAAGTCAGATAGCTTTGACCTTGATCATCTGCTGAACCCCAAGTAATGAGTTTCCCTGACTCTGCAAGGAAGCAGCAAGATTGAGCAATAAAAGGATAGAATTGTAATAATGGAAAAGTATGAGTTAATAATCTCTTACTCATGACTTGAGACAAATACCAAATTGAATTAAAAAGGGAAGGGATGCTGAACTAAATATTGGCAATTAAGAAAACTTTTAGAAAAATTAACTTCAGGAAGAAAAGGCAAGCATTATCCCTTCAATAATCTCTTTGCAGCATTAATATAGCCCTTAAATATTGTATATAGCAGGTAAAAATGTTTACAAGTTCTTTTAAGGAAAGCATCAGAAAACAGGGGAAACACTAGAACCTCGTTTTCTTCTTAAAAGCAGGTTCCACATATGCCTAATATGAACTCAGTGCTGTGGTAAGTTCAACATTAGATGAACTTATAGAAGATTAGTGTGATGTCTTAGTTATCCAAGTCTCTTATTGTTCCTTTCGTATAAATGAGTACATCCTTGAGACATTAGATAGCCAAGTAAGATGTCAAAATGCATACCACTCTATTTTACAGGCAGAATGTTGTGCAGACAAAATATTATACACAATGTAGAGCATGGCGTAGCACCAAAATGCAACTATACATGAGGATACACATAAGGATACATGATCTACATATCTAGGTATGTCCTATGAAACCCTTACCGCATTTTTTCTTTCAATTAAAAGAGGATTCTGAAATTTTGACTTTTATGAAGCGAAATGAGCATGTAACAAGGAAGGGCACGAGAAACTGTGTCAGGTCTGATGTTGATTTCAGGATTGAATATGCTGAAACATTCAATGTAGATATTGAGCTTTTGTCAGTGGTAAAGACAGGATTTTCTTACATAGGTATGATAACGAAATCTTGAGGCAGGTTGATTTGAAGGCCAGATTTGCTGCATTGTTTTGCTTAGCTTCTCAAATCCTTTCATAAGGCACTTACAGATCATGGTCCAGCCTAGCATTTAAATGTTTTTTGCAAGGAACAGAGAATTTAGGAACAAAACCATAGCTTTGGAGAAGTTAAATCACATATCATTCTTCAGTCATTGTACATCTGATATATTATACATTGTCCTCTCTTCTGCTCAGATTTCTGTCTCTAATATTGTTTTTAAAGTTCTGTGCTTATATGATATATCAGTACAAGCATTACGCTCTCTTCTCTCGAGGAATGACAATCCTGCTAGTTATGTCATGTGACAGTAGTCCAGTCACAGGACACAACTTGCAGATAATGACAGATTCCTATAACTGTTTCTTCAAAGCATCTAATTAGTCCGGAGAGTTTAAGGAAATCAAATTGCAAGAAACTTATGAAAAGTTGGTCCCTAGGCTATTATGGAAGCTGATCATTTTCCTCCATATAGATCTAATAATTGTTCCTGTACTTCTGAGGATGTATTTAATACAATTGCATATCTATTTCTCACAGTTCTGTGCTTAAAATATTTCTACTTCAAGTTCATGATAGTAATGACTTGACTTCAATTGGCCAGGATTCTGAGTGTCTACAATGTGAAGAATAGTTCTCTACTGGACACAACTATGATGTGATACAGAATGTTATTGAATGTGCAAGGTTTTAAATTCTTCTAATTTTGGCTTCCCAGAAATTTCTATTCCTTCGAGTTCTGGTCAGATTCCTTTCTTCAATTGTGAAGTTAATTTGAGGCTGTTAAAAACTTTTAGTTTTTTGTTACTGTTCAAGCTTTAGTTACTAGCTTATTTCTATTACTTGACATTAGTATGATCTGAGGCAAGAGTTTTCCCTTGCAGCAAATTTTAGAAGATACTGTGAACAGAAAACGTGAGTACATCAAGCATATTCTCAATGTCAATACGCTCTTCTGCTTAATATGCAACTGCATTGACATTTGCATTATTGAGCTTTTTGTAGTGTAGACAATCATAATCGGTGTCCTATCAGTTCTAGTCTGCATAGTTCAGAAATGTATTACAGGAATCAAGCATATGTCACAATAAATGCTTATTAGCTTTTTTTCCTCACAGGGAGGGGATCTCTTCCAGCTCTCAACTGAGGTTTTTTTATTAATCGTTTTAAATTTATCTGAACTTTTACCTTCACATATATTTTAAAACCTCTTAAGAAGATCTACGCATATAAGACTTTGTTCTCTGCTAATTGTTTGGAAAAAATTGCTCGATATTTCTTAAGAAAAAAAAATTAAACTCAAGAGAAGAGGAAATAATTCTGAATTTTCTGAATCAACAATATAAAAATTGATACAAACCAACAAGCTTCCAATATATTTTACCTCATCATATATACAGAATAATTTGAGAAAGAGCGAGGAATTACCTGAAATAGCCAATGCGAAACCACAACCACCGCCAGAGACGTCCTTCCAGGAATCTCCGGCGTACGGAAACCGCACTGGAGAAGGCAAAAACAACGGAGAACGCTGCTGAGAAATTCCAGGTAGATACCCCCACATTAGCACCAGAGGCGGCGACTTCCTCTCGTAATTTTTGTCCATTGCTTCCTCAATCTCCAATTTCTGACATCCATCTTCCCTATTTCCACCGCCATTCATCTTTCTCCAAACTCTCGAATCGACAACAAACGCGCAGAAAACTAATCAGAGTTTGCAAAACAAACCCAAAATACGATCAAAAGCTTCGCACTCGATTCTAGAACTAAACAATAAATCCGAATCTGATGTTCTCTCTTCACTTTTAGTGATGAAATGCATTATGCTTTGGTTCGGGTCTTCCAGAAACTACCAGCAACTTTGAATAATAATTCGCGAAGAGTGAAATTTTAGATTAAAATATTAAGAGCGTATCATTAGCTGACCAACAATATGTGCCACGTAGATCCAAAGGGTCCCGGATGACACATGTCAAATGCAAGGCCTCTGTAAGGCTGGCCATTATCAATCTTATTGTGAACCACGAGTTCATTAGAAACTTCTGGAATATCAGGCGTGAGCGTTACTCTTTATGATCCAAATTCGCCTAGGTGCTTGCCACGTGGTGGGGACAGTCTACATATTTCCATTCCTTTAAAAATAAAAAGCATAGCATTTGTTTTTTTTCTTATTAATTTTTAAAATAAAATACAATATTTATAATATTTTTACATACAATTAAATGAGTTATTTTCAAATGTCATAAAACTTGGGTGTATTTAGAGATTATCTCCTAATAATAAAGAATATTAATAATATCTACGTGTCAAGTGGTATATGGCTAAATTACGAATTGGGTTTCACGCGATAGTGGCACTACCTCTGCAACCATCTTGATAATTAAAAAAATTAACATTCATAATTAAATTATCCTAAGTACATATTTAATTAATTTTCCAATTTCAATATATATAGCAGTTGTTGTGTAAAACTAAAAATGTGAATGGACAAATGATGTGGGAGGCAGAAATGGGAAAATAGCACATAATTTCATTAATATTAATGTTTGGTGTCCCATTATTTAGAAATAAACCAAACAAACATGTTTTCTTTGTGTGTGTGTTTCTGATGAGGATTTATGTGGATGGGGTTTGCTTTGCTTGTGTGTACTGCAAATTCTTGTGGGCGTTATCAAATATTTTTCATCAAAAAGTCAAGAAAATAAAAGGAAGCAGAATAAGTAATTAAAGTAACAAGGGTGGTAAATAAAACTTGTGGGCGTTATTATTCACTACAAGGAAGGCCATTAGAGCATCCCCGTCTGAAGTAGAAAAGCAAAAAGTTTCTGTGAGCCGGAAAAGTCTTTTTTTGCCGGAATTGAGTTGACAACTAATATTACTAGGCAGTACCGGAAGTATATCCTCCATCAACGTAAATAATCTGTCCGGTAATATATGAAGCAGCAGGAAGGCAGAGGAATGCCACTAGCGGTGAAATTTCATTTGCTTCTGCCATTGGACGGATTGGGGTTCGGACACTTAATTCCCCCAATGCTTTTAGTAAAGATTTATCAAGAACATCTTCCTGCACAATAATTAAATTAATTTGAAGTTACCTTTCTATTCTCAAAGAATGTCACATTAAAAAAAAAAGAGCTATTTTACAGTACCAGATTCAAGATTGTGGTTTTAACTCCCCATGGTGCAACATTGTTGACTCGAATATTATCCTTTGCCCATTCGCATGCTAAATTCTTTGTTAATTGATTTATAGCACCTAAGAAAATAATATATATAAGAGAAAGGATTAGAGAAGTGATGAATAAAAAAAAAAAAAAAAAAAGGTAAGTAGAATTGATTACCTTTAGTAGCTGAATAAATGGCAAGTCCAGGCAGGGCAGTGCCACCGGCAACGGAGGAAATGAATACAACATTTCCCATTTCTGATGCTTTTAAAAGAGGGTAAGAAAGTTGAGTTAGATGAAATGGGGATTCAAGATTTGTGTCCATTAAATGTGAGTAATCTTCAGAGGTACAATCATGAACTCGTTTTAACATTGTTGTTGCCGCATTGTTCACCTAATTTATTAAACAACCCATCATTATTACCCAATCAAAACAATATTATTATCGCAAATATATAAAAAATAAAATTACATAGATTAAATTTATTCTCGAAAAAAATTTGATGTGACTTACGAGGATATTCAATTTGCCATTAAACTGGGAAGAGACGGTGTTGATCAGTTCCTCTCTTTGTGTGCTTGATTTTAAGTCACAGACGGAGCCGCTTACTTTATATCCCTTACCTTCCCATTCCTTCAATCTTTCGTTGAGTTCAGTTTGGTTTCTTGAACATGTATGAATTGTGGCACCAAATCCTGCCAGTTCCTCCACTATGGCATACCTATAATACATGCACAGAAACAAATTAAACCATCGGAAACAAAACGAAGTCGGTTAAGAATCCTTATATATATATATATATATATAGCACAGTGTAATTAATTAGCGTACCCTATGCCTTTGGTGCCACCGGTAACCAAAGCGGTCATTCCGACGAGTGACCATCTCCGTTCTCTGGTTTCCGGAGTTCCCATTCTTGATCTTATCCACAGATTTTTTTAATTTTTTTTTCGTATATGATAAAAATCAAAGAATTTTTTTAAAAAAATTGAAGGGTCACTGAGACGTAGCGTTGTCGGGAGTTATTTATAGAAGAAGCTTAATATGCTATGAAAGATGCTCCGAAATGCTGCTAAATGCATAATTCTAATGCTTACTCATCAGTCAAGTTTCAGAAATTATACGTCATTTTCATATATATATATATATATATATATATATACAAGAAACAAAGAAAAAAATTATAGGTTTCTTCGAACGAATTGTCCGGCTGAGGAACTTAAGGTATATTATAAAAATAAATAAAAAAATTTTTTAAAAAAATTAAATCATTTTTAACATGATGTCTCACTTGTCATCGTAATTTCCAGCGTTATTTTTTACGTTTCGGATTAATCATATAATATATATATATATATATATATATATATATATATATATATATTAATCATGTATTTCCAGAACATTGATTTGGAGGACTTTGATGAAATTTTTATGGTTAATTATTTTAATGAGGGAGTTAATTTAGAACGAAAGGTAAAAACATCTTTCATATCAAATCAATTAAAATACTTTACTTATGAGCACCGAATTTTAATTAAGCCCAGATCGGAAAAGGAAAGCAATGGCCCACTCTTAACTAGTATTTGGGCTTTTGGTTCAGTTTAAGTGAGTCCAAATTACAATCTATTTAGTATGTTCTAAAAATTGGATCTGAATTTGAAGAAGATTCAGTTTCCAGCCCATCAGTCCCCTTAGTCTGGGCTTAGTCTGGGCTTAGTGTAAAAACAGAAAGGTATTTCCATTTCGAAAGTTTTTGCGTTACAACCTTTCTTTAACGCGTATATATATATATATATATTTTTTAGTGGCGTCTACTATTTTTACAAAATGAATTCTAATGTGAACGCATGGCCAACATTCGTTTCTTATACCCCTGTATATCATTTTCATCCTACATATTTAATCTTATTTATGAGTAAAATATGATTTATTACACAGAATACAACAATTAACAAGTGGTTTTTACTTACTTTCGGTGTTAGTTAACCTCTTGGAGGAGGGAAAAAATTGAATGATTTTAAAAATAGTGAATTGATTTTGATATGTAAATCAATCAGTGCAATGAAGGCGGACCATCGCTCTCTCATTCTCTCTATCTCCCAACATTAATTTATTAAACACTCAGACAACGAGAGAGATGTTTAACCAAATTCTTTGATATTTTTTCCCATCAATTTTTTTTAAAGGTTCATTTAATGATCATAATTACACGTAGGTACCTACATGCATATATAATAATCTTGATTGTCGATAATTAGTATCAAATCATGCATGGCTATGATTAAAGATGAAGAATTTCATAAAGGCAGTCAAAAGTGGTGAACCACAAAAGTCGTCGTTTATTGAATGGAGTAAAAAAGACGCGGATATACATCCTTGGTTTGGGGAACAAAAAGAATGAAAATTTTGGGAAGAAAAAGGGAAAAAACAGTTATCGTTTCACTGTGTCTGTCAACTGCACGGATTCTTCTATATACCTTACCCGGTCAATACTCATTCCATATATTGCTCGTAGACCACCTCTTCCATATATATATATATATATAATATATAATTATATATATATATATATTCGAAATTGCTACCAACTAATTTATACATTCTTCAAGTCAAATGCAATATTAATTAATATTCTATGCCGGTCCCTCCACTTTTAAATTTCTTCTTGTTTCAATTATCAATAATTGTTATATATATATATATATATATATATATTTGTGTGTGTGAATGAGAGAGGAGAGAGAGAGAGAGAGGGGGAAAGAAAACAAGAAGTAAAAGTAGGGAATACCTTTTGTATATAATCCATACAAGTTGAGGATGAAGACATGGGTGTTAAGTAGAGTCTGGTAAAGGAAGACAATCAACTTAGTGTATAAAATATGGGAAATAAATCTGACGTCCTCTCATTTTATGTCTCTTCTTTTGGAAACTGAGGATTTGACTACTGATGACGAAGCCCATAATTATATGAATGTTTGAAACTAATATACTATTCCCACACTTATAATATATATTTTTCTATTTAGTATTTCAATTGTGTTTCTTCCTCTTTTTTTTTTTTTTAAATTTCTATTTAGTGTACTTAGATTGTCTTTCTTGAGAAACTTTTATGAAAAATGTCCAAAGTGAAAAGGGATAGACCTAACCATACACCAAAGATCATTTACTATATATACATATTTAGATAAATGCATTAAAGAAATAGTGATCAATGAAGACTTCAAAGAGTAGTTCCAGTAAAAGGTGAAATATATATATATTATATCATAACGGGGAGGGCAGTTTAATAAACCTTATTCCAAACGTTTAAAGAGCTGAAAAGGTCTTCTTTGTTTTCCAGTACTTGTTGGATTGGATTGGATAGACTTCTAATGTTCAACCGTGAATACAATAAATCTTTTATTATTGTTTTGTTAAAGTTCAAATGTATTTTTTTTTTAAAACAAAGATTTTAAAAAGAAAATCAAATAAGCCACAAGCAGTGCTGCAATTAATTAAACCCTAAATAATTTGAAATATTTAAGGGTTTTTTTAGTGAAAAAAAGAAAAGAAAAGGAAAAATCAACATGTACGAATAAAAACAAATCTGCTTTATATATATATATATATATATTATATTATATATATATAAGTTATAAAACTGTTTTACGTGGGAAGATGCTCTGAGGTCAAAGCCAATGGGACACCTCTCCACTTGACTGTCTGGTTTTGGGGTTATTTATTTATTTTTAATGACTATATATAGACAAACTAAAAATTGCAGTGCGCCCGCTGGCTTTTATTTTTATTATTAAAAGAAAAAATAAAATAAAATCATAATGCGAAAAATTCGAAAAGGTTGTTAGAGATTTTCTTAACAGATTGTTTTTTATTATTATTATTTATTTTACGTTGTAACTTTCTCTGTACTTATCGTTTCCGTCATCTTTTTGCGTTACGCTTTCTTTTATTTTTTCTTTTTTTCTTTTTTATCAAATATATATTGTTGGATAAACAGTTGGAGTGATAATTAACCTAAATTGACAAGTGGTTGATTAGGATTCAAGACTTTCCTAAAGTTCTTAGAAGATCCGTTTTATTTTTAACCACAAAAAAGTTTTTATCTAACACTTTACGTAATGCGTCTATTACTTGAATTATTATTTTAATTAACATATCTTTTTATTTGCACTAATTAAACATAATTTATTTGAATTATTTTATTTTATATATTATGAAAAAAGGAAATTGAAATGACGATCCTTACATAAACCCAGGATACGTAAATACTGAATTTATGGGATCAAGAAAAATCCAAATATTTGCATGGATCTAAACTCAAGAATGTGAATTTTCCTTTTTCTTTAATTTATTATTAATTTTTTCTTTCCCCGAAAGTTTCTTGTTAAATTGTGATGCGTCCAAATATTTTTGCATTGTAAGTCTAAGAGTATCCGGATTAGCTGGGTTGTCTGAGTTTCGTAAATGTTGTTTAATATTTTATTATTATTATTATTATTTGCCTTTAAGCAAATTCCCCTTAGTTCGAGGAAAATAATAATAATAAAAAAGTAGTTTGATTTATTTTAGTGTGAGGAATCGATCATGATATTAGCTCACGTGAATTTTTTAATTATTTATGTATTTATTACAATAAACATTATATACATCCCAAAACTACGTTTAAATTAAAAATTGGAACACCTGAAATTATCTGATTATGATTTTTTCTTTTTATAAATTACAAAAAATATATTGTTGTTGTGTCTAAAAAAAAAAAGAAAGAAAACCCTAAAGAAATTGGAGTAAACAGAAATGAAGTATGAATTAAAGTTTTTCATTGTCCTTCTTTTCTGAAAGAGAATCAAAACTGAATCTCTATTCCAGTATGCTATATATACACACACACATTCTTCTCGAACTCAGAGCCAAAGCAACACACTCCTTCCATTTTATTGATGACAAAGTTATATATATATATATTGAATAAAAAGACTAAACTACCCCTTCGTATATATTTTTTCGCCTCCTATAAATTAAGTTTTATACAGGTAGAGTATGAATTTGTGAAGGTGTACATGAAATGAAATGGATGAAAATAGGAACTATTCTGAACAAAATTCAAAGTAAAGTCTTGGTTTGAGAACTTCAAGAATTAGCAAAAATGAGCAAAGTTCAGATTCTGACTGCTTTGGCATATTACTTAATTTCCTTGTATTATTTGGTTGTCATTCTTCTGTCTTTCACAGCTAGCCTTACCCTCTTTTGAATAATTGGCACGTGTAGGTTTTAACCTGTTTAACCAGTTTAGAATCAAAAAATTTCTTCCAATTTCAAAACCCTACTTTGGCTTTTATGCCAATTTACGAAACCCATTTTCACTGTGGCTCTTTATAGCTTCCTAGCTAGGTGCCTAATAAAGGGTTTAAGTTATATTTAAAGTCACGTATAATAGGTAACGACTAAAACTGAAATTTCTACTGTTCCTGGAAAAAAAAAAAAAACTCCCTTGAATATTTGTATTTTCTATAGACCAAAACTGAACATTCATTTTTCTTTATCAGGAAATATGATTTTGTATTTCAAATTCTACACTATTATGCTTCACTATAAATAAAACCTTTGAACATTAAATTAAATTAAATTTAAAAATTCTCTTCCCATTTAAAAAAAAAATATATATATATGTATCTATTTTGTAGAACAAATTATTGATAATTGTATAGCTTTAAAAGAAATTAAAGACAGATAATTAATACAAACTAATTAACTATTTGTAAAAACCCTAGTTTTTACATGGTCTAATTAGATTTCTATTTTTGCCATAGACAATAGAAAAGTTCAATTTGATAGATTAATTAGGTTGTGTAGCTGAGTGATCCATCCATAGCATACATACAATTCATACATATTTCTTTGTTCTTACTTGTACGCTTTGAAACAAATCGCCTATATATAGAGCCCTAATATTTTATATCTAGCTAGCTATACCAAAATTAACATTTCTTAATTTCGAAAATTAGTTTATACTAAAAAAATAAATAAGTTTTCTCTCAATACTATATCAAAAGAGATGTTTGAGTTATTGTATGCATGAATGCGTTCTTTAATTGGGACCCACAAATTGTAATTTTATTTTAAGTTTTTTCTAATATATTATTTCCACCTAAGGGAAGAAATGGCAGAAATGAATAATATAGGTTACTCTACAGAGTCTGCAGAGTCCCCAAGCCCAACTAAAAACCAAAAGAGTAGCTGCATGAATCTGCCAAACTAGTCTCCCCACCATTTTCCACCTTAATTCCACCCATATATTTTTCTGCTTAATTATTTTACCGGATCTTTCTATATACCTTATGTATATAGCTTTCTTTGATTCATGTCAGTGAGTGAGTTTGATAATTAATCAAGTTGTCGGTATCATCATCGTCATCATCAGTTTTTGAAACTGAAGATTCATTGATTGATTGATTGATTGATTGAAGTAATTAATTAATTAGATGGAGCAAGCAAGATATTGGATGTGGACGAAGAGGAAACACGATATGGGTACTGATTTTAATGATCATGTTATTTCATCATCGTCACATGTACATCCATCGGTAACGGTAGCAGCAGCAGCAGCAGCAACGGCGGCGTCGTTTGGAGATTCATGGGAAGAACAAGCTTTTGCAGAAGATGCAGCGGGTAGTCTCGGTGGTTGTATATGGCCACCGAGGTCTTATTCTTGCAGTTTTTGTCGGAGGGAATTTAAGTCAGCACAAGCTTTAGGTGGTCATATGAATGTCCACAGAAGAGATAGGGCTAGATTGAAACAATCTCCACCAAATCAAGAAAGAGAAAGAGAAAGAGAAGGAGAAAAAGTTCTTCTTCAAAATCATCATCATCATAATTTCTTGAATTATAATCCTCAGATATGTACATATTTGTACAAACGTAGTTCTGATGATTCTTCCTCTTCCCCACCCCCACTCCCACTCCCGCCGCCGCCTCCGCAGTCTATTAGGGTTTCGGCTCTCCCACCACCTGATCATGACAAGACAGCTCCTTTTCTTACATCAATCATTATTAATCCCGAAGATGATGATGATGATGATGATGATAGGAAAAAGCACGTGACACCGGAGCAATCATGGTCAAACTTTGTTTCGGACAAGAAGAAGATGAAAAAGAGTAGTAGTGGTAGTACAAAATCATCATCCGAGTCAAACTTGTCCGTGAGTTTGAACTTGCTTCTTTGTCGGGCACAAATAAGAAACGCGTCTGCTATCGACGGTGATAAAGAAACCACTTGTCAAACTAGTAAGAGACGGAGATTAATTGATGCATCTTCATTTACATTGTTTCCAAAATCATCAGAGATGGTGCTTAAAAATATCCCTTCAAGCTCCATGGAAGATTTAGATCTCGAGTTAAGGCTTGGTGATCCTCCAAAGGTGAAGTAAACTTAAATTAAATTATCAGCACACATACATATATATATATATATATAGTACAAGGTACAACCCTAATTTTTATCTTAATTATTATGTATGTCTTCTTGCCTTTTTCATTACTTTAATTTGCTCTCTCAAGTGTGATCGATCTCCTAATTGATTTCTCTCTTTTGGCGAGTGTAATGTAATGACTACTACGTACTATATATCAACACAATCAAAAGCTCAGTTTTTCTTTTTTCCCCCTTAAATGTTTCTCCTTTTTTTTTTTTTTCTTTTTTTCACTTTATTCGCCATATATACAAATATTATCAAGGTATATAAATAATATTGTTGATTTGAGGATTTCTCTTGGTATCAATTAAAATGATGATATGTTTAGTTCATATATATATTCTCTTTGTACATCATTGGATAGGTATCTTGAGAATTATGTGTGACCTCTATAAATGGCTCTGTATATCTCCAGGTAATCAATCTATGAGGTTGAATTTTCTGTAATAATATGAATCATGAGCATCAAATTTTCTGGTAGCATTTTCCCTAGCTAGAAAACATATATATATATTTAACAAGTTAAAATAGAAAGTGTGTGTATGTATATAATTCCAATGTTCTTCTGCAACTTAATTAAATTTTGATGTTTTAGGGTAGTATATATCTTAATTAGCTAGGTAGGTAGGTAGGTAGGATGAAATTGATCATCTTCTGGGGAAAAAAAAAAGAAGAAATTAGTACATATATTGTGATGGAGGTAACTAGGTTGAAATTGATCTTAGTAGCAAAACATGTAAGGAGAGTTGGAGTAAAGGGTGAGAATGCTTGGGACAAAATAATTACACAAATTCATGCAGAGTGAAGAATAATTTTGAATTTTGTAATAAGGCATTAATTTTTATCGTGTATAGAGATGATTAGCATGTGTGTTACTGAGTACAGGCTGCTGCATGGAATGCAGTGAGCTCCTTTTCCCATTCATCAGTATACCTCACTGACATTCTGTTTTTACATAACTAAATTAATATATATATATAAATAAAGGGTCACAGATGCAGGTAAGAGTTTGGTTTTTCTAAGGACATATAAGTCAGGTACACCACAACATGGATTCCCTTTTCCCTTAGGTATATAAAATATAGTATATATATATTATTACCATCATGATCATCTAGCTATCTTCCGATCGATGGATCGATCAGTTGCAGTAGAGTCTATCTTGTGTTCTCTTTCTTTATTACTTATATATATATATAAATAATCTCTCGATCGTTTCTCAATGCTTCCAAAATTGCCACCAACTACAATGGAATCATTTCATTTAAGTATTAGAAACATACCCTTTTTTATTCAGAAAGGGAATATTATTGCATCATGGGCATTAACTATGAGTATTTTTGTCCTCCTGTCTCTTTAATAATAATAATAATAATAATAATATTTGTTTATCTCTCTCATCTCCTAAGAATAAAGAAGGAAGAATGAGAATGGAAAATCTTGAAAAAAGGGAATATATATATATGTATATATGTACGTATACATCAATCTCTTAAAATTATCAAACCCTATACATATAGCTCTCTTTATTTCATGGCAAAGTTTCTTGCATTCTTCCGGCATACAAGGCACAATTCTGAATTTTAAAATATTACATGCATTAAAATATATGTTCTAGAAGGAAATTAACTTGTTTGAGTACTCTAGGTTTAGGTTGTAGAAGAAAAAAAAAACCCGGGAAAGGGGAATGTACTAGATACCCTATGTAAAGGGTAAGGTATATATATATTTAGGACTCCTAGCTATAGCCTCATCATCATGCATAGTCAACATATATCCATGGAAAGTTTAGATGGTTGCTTTGGTTCTTTCGAAGTTCTTACAATATATGTGAAAGCGAGAGGGAGGGATCGATATTAAGGTGATTGTACATACATACATACATACATACATATATATATATATATATATATATATATATATACACATATATTTATAGGGTTTGTCCTGATTATGGCATTTGAGTTGGAAAGGTCTGATCAGGGCGCGAAGTTGAAGAGAGGGGGACTGCCTGCAGAAGAGCACATGGGGGGTAATATTCCAAGGAGTTACTCTAATAGTACGTGGATTTAAGTGAAAAAATAATGGGGAAGTTATTCCATTGCTACCCTGTATTATTTTTTTTTTTCCTGAATAGAGAATTTTTTAATTCCAAGAAATGATTAAATTTTCAAGAAAATTTATACATGTGGTATGAAATTTACCATGATTTGTCTTTAAAGTTAGTATATATCGTAGAAAAATTACCTTCTGCATGGTATTACAGGAGGGCCGCAAGTTCTTCAGCACGAAAAAATTTACTATTTGTGACGTGGATGGATTTAGGGCTAATCAAGAAAGTAAAAAAAAAAAAAAAACTTATATTCAATTTTAACCCTTGCATGTTGGAGTTTTAATCTTGGAAAAAGAAGACATAAAAAATAAAATTAAAAAAGAAAAGAAAAAAGAATCCTTACAAGGGGATTTGGAGCCAAGACATGCTGCAATTTCACGAGCAAAATAAGTTTTTCAGAAATGATATATGATGGTACGCTGAGATTTGTGTCCCGACACCCAGTTGTCCGAAGTAGAACCAATTTTGTCCTCTTCTATATATATATATATATATATTTTTTTTTTGGTACAATTTGCAGATCACCTACAACAAGTCCTTCCCATTACCATGTCCTTTCCTTAATTATATAATATTTTTTAAGTGCAGCACAAATAATAGGAAACCCTAACGAAAATGGCCTTAATGAAGATTACCTTAAGATCTGTTTTAAATTTAAATCTTAAAATATATATTTACACCATATCAATTATATTATTTAAAAAAAAAATATATATATATATATATATATATTTTTTTTAATGAAGAGGATTCACAAATCGTTTACCTAAATAAGACAAAAATACTACAATTTGGGATTTATTTATTTACTAGAATTGGGCTAAGAACTGAATTGGGCCATAACGTAGTCTCGGCCTATTTTTGTTGCCCAATAATATAGTCCAACAGTGAATTTTTCCTTCCGAATATAGAATGACGAGAAGGAGAGATAGGGTTGGATTTTAATTTACCCAAAATAAGTTAGACCAAGAAAAAATGTCAAATTAATCAAATTACCAACATGTATAAATAAAAATTAATCTTATAATCTAATATTAATGCAACGTTTAATGTGTTTTTAAAGTAAAATCTAAAAATGATGAAAAATGATGATGAAATTGTCGGCCCATTCACCTCTTTTTATTTATTTATTTTATTTTTTAAAAGTTTAAATTTATGACTTTCTATTGTTACAAATTAACATTATAAATTACTTTTCCATTTTCAAGAAAGTCTTAGTTTGACCTTCTAAAATAATTATAATATTATATATTTAGAAATAATAATTATAATAAATTGAGTTTATTTTATTTGTTAATATATATATATATATATATTTTTTTTTTTTTTTTATTAAAACAAGATTTTTTTACTTTGATATCTAGGCAAAGTCGATGTCGTCACAAAGAACATGCGATTTCTGTCAGTAAAGTCACGCGCCAGCAAGTCATTACAAAGGATTAGGACATCTTAATTCACGAGAAAATGTCGTATTATCTGAAAACTATCGTATGATTTTATCGTAAACCGCAAAATTTAATCTTTTATTTTATTCTTTTTCTCTTCCCACCTACTAAAACAAAAAACTATATTTATATTTCATATTAAAGTTTAAAATATTTATTTTAAAGTAGTAATAATTATGGGAATACAAATACGATGAATAATTATCTTTAATAATGAGTCACGGTTTAGTTAGACCGGCAGACCGGGCACTGGAAAACTTAAGATAGATATTTGCTTAGTGCGTTCTTTCCGTGTATACAAGTACGTTAACGGTTGGACAATTTTAATGGAGCCACAATTCTTATTTCAACAACTTGTCAAAAGATTCTTATTATAATATTATTATGAAATTATATAAATATAAAGCAAATAAAAATATGTTAAAAAATATTATTAAAGTCTGTCTTTATAAAAAAAATTTAAATCCGAATTCTACTTTTGAAATCCGTGAGGAAAATATTAAAATTAATTTAACTGTGTGTAGAAGAAATATGACTTTAAATTCTTTATTTTCCAAGAAAGAGTATAGATACAGTTTCATTGCTACACTGCTTTGCTTGCGTCATTTTAAGTACCCATTAGATATTTGCTAAAAACTATTTTAGCTCTTACAAAAATTAATTAATAGTTTTATTTTAAAATTTCGAATTTAAATGTTATTAATATAAAAATACATACAGAGATAGAGAGTTTTTGTTTAAATAAAATTTGATTCACTGAATATAAATTTAATTTTTTTTTAAAAAATAAAATAATTAAAGCATTCCTCAGTGTACGCAATATAGAGTGAGCATGGACTTTAAATTTGGTCAGCAATTTACCCTTTATTTAATGTAAAAACAAATTTAAATTAACTTAAAACAAAACAAATAATTAACCTGAAATATATCATACTTTTTCTGGAAAAATAAGTAATTCAAGAACTGCTTGAATGTGACATATAATATAGTTAGGCCTGCTTATCGAAAAATTTTGTAGTTAGAGAATTATTTGTGTAAATGGAATGATATGTTCATTTACTATTCTGCCCTTATCAATAGTGTTTATAATAATTACTTAAATTTATATATCACATTCTTATATATTATATGATGATATAATCTGTATAAATATATACAAGCATGGGATAGAAGTAGGAATTACTGATGATTTTACAATTTGATATATATATATATATATATATATATATTATATGGTAGTTGAGTGGTCCACAACGAAGTACAAAAATCTTCTTAAATTGTACCTACCAAACATGCGAGCTACAGGCATGATCAAGTTCGCTGATCCAAGAGAAAATGAAAGAAGATTAAAACTTCATTTTTATTTTTATCAAGTATTAGTATTTCTTCCCTGTCCCCAGAAGGGGGTGCCATTTGTTACAGGCATCATCTTTTTTTAGTGCACAAAAAATAATTAGTAGTTTCAGTTGACATTAATTTATACGTCATATTCAGACGTACACGTGCTCCTCTTTATTTAGACTGTAATATTTAAACAAAAAAAAAATTAAAAAAAAAAAAAATATATATATATATGTACTAAATAATAAAGAGTTTAATTTGTATCGAAAACCAATTTATATGTTTAGAAGGACGTTTGTGTCATTTAATTTGTAATTTGTGGTGGTGTATTAGTATAAGTTGTGTAGACGAAATCATGCACGCTTTGGTATTGTTTTTATCAAATAAAACACTCATTCAGCCGACCATTAATTTGACCACCTCTTTTGTCCTCCCTAGATTGCTCTTCCTCCTTCCATCTTAATGGAGTTGGATCAGTCCACCGGATCATCAGAAAAGACGGCCGACCACCATCAAGTGGTGCATGTAACATGGAGTCCAACAACAACAACAACGACGACGACGTCGGATGATCAAGATTCTTCATCAGGGCATACGATTACTAGGTCTTATAAATGTTCTTTTTGTCAAAGGGGTTTTTCTAATGCTCAAGCACTCGGTGGTCACATGAACATTCACCGGAAAGATAGAGCTAGACTTAAAACCACCGCCCTTTCTATGGACACCACCACCACCACCAAGAACCAATTCTCTCCTCATCATCTTCAGGCGCAGGAATCTTCCTCCTGCAGCAGCGTGGACGAAAGAAGTAGCAGTCAGAAAAGACGACCTATTATTGAAACGGCTGATTCCGACAACAACAACAACAACAACGGGGAATTAAATTTGAGTTTGTGTATTGAGACATCATCGTCCAGCAACGAATTAAAAGATGAAAGTAATATTCGGCATGTAAAAAGAAGCATGCACCATCAGCAGCAGTTGAGCCCTGGTGCACCACAGAAGTCAGAGTTAGACCTAGAGCTTCGGCTAGGACCAGATCGAACAACAAATTAATTATATATATATATATATATATATATAAAAGTTACTTTAATTAATTAATTTTGGGATATGTATAATTAATTACTAGAAGAAACATATATATATATATAAGTATATAGGGTGAAGCAGGATGGGAGCAGACGCTGGTGGATGAATTGGGCATATCCTTACTATTATGGTTAGTTGATCCTTTGCCTGCCTTCTTTCCTTGATTTAATATTGTTTTCTGAAGTATAACCATATTGAAATTTATACGTATAAAATTCTTATGAAATATTAATGAAAATTGAGAAGTTTTGTACTTTATTTTCATGAAAACTAATGATTGGAAATTTCATTACGACAAGACTCTAGGATTAATCAAAAATAATTGTTAGAAAGTGACAATCTTAATTTAGCAGCACTTGTACATAGTAGTACTACAGCTGCTGGTCTTGCAGAATTCATCGGATATTAACAGTTTTGAGGGAAGCACGTTTTTGAACTTTTTTTTGAGTTTTTGTCCATTCATAAGATTGAAGCTATACAAAGCAGTAGAAAATGGAGAAATCTTTTAGAATTTGTCATTACTAGCTTTAGCTTAGTCATGCCCTGGACAATCACTTATCTTTCTCCCTCGTTCCATTCATTAGGGTATCCGAAAAGACCATACATAGAAAACCATGATTACTGTTTCAATCTAGGGTTCACTCCTTTTTTCTTGTATATGATCTTACCTTGTTATTAATTACATCTTTTGTTTCCCTCATTAAAAACTTCAAAATTTTCTCATAAATATGTACTAATTAAAGAACTATGTTTTCTCTCTCTTCTTTTTAATTGATTTCATGAAGGATTTGAAAAGGGTGGAAATAGATAAAATTTTCTTTGGTATTAAGTCTAGGGCATGACAAGACTGGTCCTTTGTTATTGTAACATTTTTAAGTGGTAGTAATTAAGGAAATTATATCCTTAAAAATATTAGAGCCCAATTTAATGTTTGGAGAATTTAAATTAGTGTGTATCTAATAATTATGAAATTAATTACATTTATTCTTCATGCATGCAAATGTATATTCTAATTGTCATTAGCCATTAGATTTTTTTTTTTTTTTTTTTTTTTTGTCTGAAACCGGAAGATTAGTCATTAAATTTAATTACATTCATATGATAGAAGAGAGAAAAAAGCCATCAGATTTTAACAATCTCCGACCCAATCCGACCCGACCCGGCCCTATTACTTCTTCATTGGTGGTATATTGGTAGAGGCCCAGTTCCATCTCAGCCACATAAAATATTTACCGAATAATATATCTCATTTCGTTGTTTTTACTTTTATTCAGAATCTTAAAGGTAAAAATTTAAATGTGTATATATATATATATATATATACATAGTTTTTTTTCTTTTCTACAAAAAACATACGAAAAATATTGCAAAGTAATGCCGATAATTATTTATGTTTATCATAAATATTAGTTTAAATCCAACAATTTCTCTTTTTTTTTTCTTTTACTTTTAAAATCTCAATTCTTTTTATTAGTGAAAAGTAGGATCTTCTATATTATATATATATATATATATATATATATATATATATATATATATATATATATATAATTTTTAAAAAAATTAACAGTCTACCTTATTTAATTAATTAAATAACAATTGAAAACGTTTTATAAATAAGAAAAAATAGTTAATTAAATAAAAAAAAGTAAAAATTTAATTATAAAAGTGAGAAGATAGGAAAAATTTCTAAGAAAAATTCAAAATATAAAATTTAGAATTCTGAAAATTGGAAAAAGAATGGGGTTAGATATATTTGTTTAAAGAGAAAATGAAAGAAGAAACAATGGTGATTTATAATTTTGTTTTTCTTTAAGGAAATCTTGTTAAACAAAAAACCTTAATTTTTTCTAATAAAAAAAATGTGAAAATTGAAAATTAAATTGACTAATTAATTTGTTATTATTATTTTAATCAACTTATGAAATGAGTGAATCTTAATGTTAGAAAAATGAGAAAGAAAAGAAAATTTTAAAAGCAAAAAGGTTTGAAAAAAAACGTGTCCGTTAATTCTAAAAAAGGTAAATAAATACTTTTTCAATTTATTATAATACAATGTACCTCCATAATTCAGCATACATACATAAATTTAGTCACAATTCTACATCACATCTTTTCCCCCTTTATTTTCTTTAACCATTCATGTGGTTATACTTTTACATCATTTCTTAGCTCAAAAACAAAATTTATTCCTTTAATAATTATAATTAAATTTCAGACAAACTTATTTATTGATTTAAGATTGTATCTCCATGATTACTCACATCTCCTAAGATTGATTGCATGGGTAGAAGATGTGGTGAGCAGCCAGAAATAAGATATTAATGAAATTAGGTCGTGAATTCACGACGGGAACAATTATTTTCCCCATTTCCCTCCTTCATTTAGAATCTTGATGTATGATATTTAATTATATGGTGGCCACTTTCCTTTCCTTAGGTTGGTAAACAATGACGAAGAAAGTCGTAGCTAGCTACTTAATTTCTCATGTCATCACATCTAACCTTTTAGTTAAGAAATTCAATGGACCAACATACCTAACATCATACCAAGAAAACAAATCAAATGTTGTCCATAATGGGACCATTCTAACTCGTTTCCTATCCACTATTTATTTACGTTAATATATTGATTCACCCCAGGTGGGAAAATGTCACTTCTTTTTTCCTTTTCTTTTTCTTTTAAACCACAATCAAATGCGAGATATATTACATAGCCTCCCCGCCCCCTACCTATATACGTGTTCTGTTCCCTCTTTCAAGATCCAATTTATAACAAGAAAAACCTTTTTTACTTATACCACTTTTCCACAAGATCAGCAACCGATGCTTTCACCATGTTCATCAAATGCGTTCTATTATTCTCTGCGGTTGCTTCCATGTCCCTCTTTTCCTACGCCTTCTTCTCCCACTGCATTCAACAGCATTCCTATCCAAGCTTGATCAAAACCGCTACTCTTCTGAGCACTGCCGATGATGAAAAACAACCCACCAACATATCCCACATTCACTTCGGTCTAGGAGGCTCCGCCAAGACATGGAACCAACGGCGTCGTTATTCCGAAATTTGGTGGAAGCCTAACGTCACCCGAGGGTATATGTGGCTTGACCGGGAACCGGGACATGAAGACGGCGTAAAGTCTAATAATTCTAATTTTCCGCAGTACAGAGTGTCGGAGGACACGTCAAGGTTTAAGTACACGTGTGATTACGGTTCCAGAGCGGCAGTACGGATTGCTCGTATTGTGAAAGAGAGTTTTGAACTGGGATTGGGTGACGTGAGATGGTTCGTTATGGGCGATGATGATACGGTGTTTTTTACCGAGAATTTAGTGACGGTGCTGTCCAAATATGATCATACTCAGATGTATTATATCGGCGGTATTTCTGAAAGTGTGGAACAAGATGTTATACATTCCTATACTATGGGTTTTGGCGGCGGCGGTTTCGCCGTTAGTTATCCTCTTGCCTCCCAACTCGTCAGGGTTTTGGACGGCTGCATTGATAGATATGCATCAACCTACGGCTCTGATCAAAAGATTGGTGGCTGCATGATGGAGATTGGTGTGCCTATTACCAGAGAACTTGGTTTTCATCAGGTTAGATTTCTCTTTCTATTTCAACTTCTTCCTTTTTTTTTTTTTTTTTAGTTCTAACTAAATATCAATCATTAATTAGTGCCCTTATTTTAAAAATATATATTTTTAGATAATTTTTTCTGTTCGAAAACGTTGTATATATTGTCCAATCCATACACACCTTAATGGTGGTCCCCCACAAACCCAGGAAAAAACTCAAAATAGTTATTTTATTATATGTGACAGCTGGACCTACGTGGAAGTCCATATGGATTACTTGCCGCGCATCCATTGGCGCCATTAGTGTCACTGCACCACCTGGGCTACATGCAGCCACTGTTTCCAGACACGGGCCGAGTTGACTCGGTGAAGCGCCTGGTTGAGTCATACAAGGCGGACCCGAGTCGGGCACTACAGCACAGCATCTGTTACGACTTAAAACGGAACTGGTCAATTTCCGTGGCGTGGGGTTACACGGCACAAGTTTATCCATTCTTGTTGACGGCGAAGGATTTGGCAACGCCGGTACAGACATTCTTGACGTGGAGATCATGGAGTCGGGAACCTTTCACGTTTAATACACGTGTCCAGAGCCTTGAACCCTGTGAGAGGCCTTTAGTATACTATTTTGACGACGTTAAGGTTCTTGATAACGGAACTCTAACGTCGTACAAGAGACCTGACGGTACGAGGAAACAGTGCGACAAGAATTTTTATTCCCAAGCTCTTTCTATTCAAAGAGTAAATGTCTCGGCGGCATTTCTGCATCCAGACGTATGGAAAAAGGTTGGTCCACATTTCCCCCTTTTTTAATATATTTTTCTATTTTTTATTAAATTATTAAAAATATATTTATGTGAACAAATAAAAATATACGTGATAAGTTAGAAAATGGGAAGTGAGGGTTGACCTAGGAATTAATTAATGGGCAGGCTCCTCGTAGACAGTGCTGTGAAGTAATGGACGGCGGAGATGTGGGCGGCGTTTTACAGGTAAGAATAAGAGGGTGCGGACAATGGGAATCAGTGACACCCCCGTAAGAAGACGATATTTGTGGTTTGACCTAATAACATGCATGGGCGTACGTGGCAAACCTACGTGTATACATATACATATACAAATATATATATTTATATATATTTATTATATGTATGTATGTTTTAGAAAAATTGTTGAGCTCAGTGATTCCCAAGCTTTGCGCCATGATTGTATATATAAATTCACCACTTACTTACCCATGTGATTTCGCTTGCATTTTCTTCCCCTTTTTCCCTCCTCTCTCACCACCTGGATAGATTTTTCATATGTTTTCTCTGTTATTTTCCACATTTAATTAGTGTTCAGTCTGACATGTATTTTCTATACTCCATCTAACCAATTAATAAAGCTAATTAATGAATTAATAATAAGTGCATACATAATTTATATATATACACGAAAAGCTCTGCATTTTTTTGTTAGTAGTTAATGGTGTTACAAAAAATAATCATTCGGCAATCTGATTAATTTGCATCAAATTGAAATTAAGAAAATTTATAGATTCTATAATACTTAAATGATAACTTAACTGATTGGTCGGACATGGGTCCAATTTTTAAAACTTTATTTAAAATTTTCACCACCAATCTTTAATTTGTGTAATAAAAGTCGAAGACTTTTTTTTATCACAATGCGAATGTGAGTAAAAAAATTATTTAATTTAAGTGAGATCATGTGGTAATTATTTAAAATTTAAATAAAAAATTAATTCTCAGCGAAAAATTAACTAATAATGCAAATATATTTCTCTCGATTAAGATGAAAATATCACTGACTGACTCTGTCTGCGTCCGGCCCGTGAAAGCAAAGTGAAGAATTCTCTGTTTTGAAAAAAAAAAAAAAACAAATATATTTTTATTATTAGTTTAAAAAATTTAGTCTAGCTTTCCATTATGTGCTCATCACAAAAGTCGCAAAGGATATATATGTGTATTTTCTTTATTTGACAATGTTGGGGATCTTAGGTGTTCATCCGGTTAAGGTTATATTTGTTTAATTTCAAGATTTGGTCATAAAAAGATTAAATTAAGGTTAAAAAAAAAGGACGTGAAAATGGCATCAGCCGACTACATTAGTTACCCGATTATCATCGTTGGAATAAGACACGTGGCGCATTAATTTGAGAAAATTAAGGTCATGAGAAGAAGGATAAGAAGAGTTGATCGTATCAACTCACACGGAATTGGAGATATTTTTCTATCAAATCTCCAATCTGAAACAATTGAAAATTCAAAATTGAAAATTCAAAATTAAAATAATAATTCAGTTTTAGTAGGAGTAATTAAATCCTTAATTAAACAAAAGTTAATATCTGGATCCAACTTTTTCGAACTGACTTAACAGATTCATGTGATGTGGCAAAACCTGCAGTTTGAGTCAAGTAGAGACATCCTCTCTCCTTCCTTACCCCCATTCCTTCCTTCCTTCCTTCCTTCCTTCCTTCCTTCCTTCTGTTTCTCATCTCTTCCCCCCCACCCCCACCCCCACCGTCTTCCCCACTTCCAAATACTCGTAAATATTTTCCCCATTTTTCTTCTCAGTGAAGCCAACTGTGAAACGCGTATTCCATTTTTCCACCACCATTGTTAGTCTCTGAAGTCCGCCCTAAATTTTTTAATTTTAATTTTTTTTTTGTAACCCCTTTTAAATCTCGGCTCGTCATCCTCTCCGCAGAACAACAACAACAACAACAACAACGTTGTCGTAGATCAAACGAAGGCATTGATTAAAAAGCAATTGAGATTTGTATCAATGGTTGTTGTTTTGAGAAACATGGGTTGGCTTGCAGAGATTAGCGGTCGTAAGAATAATAACAGGGGTGAAAATCTCAAGCGATATCTGGTGAAGGAGGAAACTAAGAAATCGTCAAATTTGGGGATCCTTTCGTTCGAGACGGCAAAGACAATGTCGATGTTAGTGTCGTTGTACAGATCCCTTTCCGATAACGAAATTTCTAGGGTTAAAAACGAGGTATTGGGATCTGAAGGGATCGCTTATTTGAATTCAACGGATGAGAAATTTCTTTGGAGCCTTGCTTGTGCAGAGAAGCTTGAGGATCTAGACAAAGCGGCGACGGTGGTGGCTCGCTTTAATCAAAAGTGCGGGGACTACAGTTTGAATCGTTATGATATTATTTATTCAGATCTTAAACTTGGGACTATTGATGTTCGGAAATTGGAATACGGGTCCAGGCACATTGAGAAGATGGTGGAGAAGATGGAGAAATTGATTGGGGCAACTTCGGCTTTGTACTCGGCGGTGGAGGGACTCACGGAATTGGAAGCTTCCGAGAAGAAGCTTAAGCAATGGAAACAACTCTCGCCGAAGCAATTTCAGAAAACAAATATGGATCTGTTTTATCACAAACTCGAGCAACAGAGGAAGGATGTTCGGCATTACCGAGAAATCTCATTGTGGAATCAGAGGTTCGATAAAAGCATTGCACTCATGGCACGCGCTGTGTGCGTCGTGTACGCTAGAATTTGTGCTGTTTTCGATTCTTATATGCCCGTTATTATTCCTTCAGTTTCGTCGCATCAGAATCAAAAAACCATTTCCGGATTTCAGCAGGAGTCTCGTAAAATTATTGAGAAAGTGATAAACGAACAAAAAAGCTTTTCTCGCTCAGGTCCGATTCCGATGACCACTAGTAAGTCTAATTTAGTCAGATTTCGTAGTCATAAAGTTCCCATCAATGGACAACGAGAAGAAGAAGAAGAAGAAGAAAAAGAAGAATGCCACGATTCTTTCGAAACTGGAGATAGTATAAAAAACAACAGGGTGTTTCACGCGGCAGGATCTTCCACGGTAGGTGGTTCGGGTCTTGCCTTACGTTACGCTAATCTCATAATATTCATGGAAAAGCACTTAAATTCTAACGAACCCATAGATTCCGATACGCGTTTAAATTTGTACCAAATGTTGCCGGAAAATCTGAAATCTTTGGTGAAATCAAAGCTAAGCAAGATAGTAAAAGAGTGTACAGGGCAGGATGAACTGCTTGCAGAAGGATGGAGGGATGCATTAAAGGAGATATTTAGATGGCTTGTACCGATAGCTCGCAACACTATTCAATGGCAAGTGGATAGAAATCCAGAGAAGATGAAATTTGATTTAAAACCTTCGATTTTGCTTTTTCAGACTTTGCATTTTTCGGATAAAGTGAAGACTGAAGCTGCCATTGTCGAAGTTTTGGTTGCTTTGAGCTGCATATTTAGGTACGAGAGTAATCGGTCTTGCTAATAATCATCAGTAGCCAGTGATACTTATACTATTAATTTGTATATATATAAGAAAGAAAGATGTGCAGTGATGAAAATAGTTGTAAGGATAAGTATCGCTTAGCTACAAATTTTGTGAAAAGTTAAGGAAGTTATTCTTAATTTTTTAAGTTAAAAAAAAAAAAAAAAGATCATTTTTTTGTTCAATGCAGATCTCTTTAAACTTTGGAAAGTTTCTCCCATCATAATTTGGTACCCAATTAATTTGGGCGCAAATGGGAATTTGTAGGCAGAAAAAGTAGCCCTAATTAATTATACATGATGTTGATTTTGAATTTCTTTAATTTACTAAACTCGATAAACAGATTGATTGATCAATAATTAGTGAAATTTGTTGGAGATTAATGAACCAATGATCAATTTTCTAAAATAATATTTATTACAAGTATTTAATTTTTAATAAATAATATAAAACGCTACTTACGATATTTTTGATGCAATCTAAAATACAATAATCATAAGAACATTATTGTAGAAGTTTCTTTGAAATAGATATTTGTGGGTTTAGTGGTCCTGAATACTGTCAGTGGGATTGACTAGTCATAGTAACCAACGGCGTCGTTTTTCCACTAGTCTTCTTTGTCCTATTAAAATGCATAATGGGATCATCCTCCTCTAGCAGCTTCTACTACTTTTTTTTTTCTTTCATTATTATTATTTCTTTTTCAAAATTAAAAGAAAATCTAAATCCTATATAAAATTACAAATTTATATTAATAAAAAAATAAATTTATTCATGATTTTTTTTTAATAATTTAAATATTTCCAGAGTACTATGTATATATATATATTTTTTTTATGGTTGAAACAAAAAGAAATATCCTTAAGAATATCCATAAAATTGTATGGGGCCATGTTATAATTTTATTTAAAAAAAAAAAAAAGAAGAAAAAAGAAAAAAGGTCTAATATTTATGGTGGAAAGAGAAGGTATAATGCGAACCTCAAGGCTAAAAGGCTTAAAGAGTTACCAGAAACCTCGATTTTGAAGGTTTGTAATCCACACATAACAAAAACAAAGCCCACATCATCCAATAACAAAACAAAACGTCCATCTCAACATACCCACGTAATAAAGCCAACCCATATCCTTTCTGTGGCCTTAAATATTTCTTATGCCAATCCACCAGATTTCCCATTTTTCTAGAATTTCATCACTCAATTCAGTAGCTCCATGATCAATCCCTTCCACCAACTGATATAAAAGAGACCCATCTTTGTACTTTCCCCCCAAATCATCATCAAAACTAACATTTTTTAACTTTTAATTTCCTCACTCACTACTTTCTACTCACATTTCTGATTGTTAGAATGGCTTCCTCTGTCTCAACAACTGTTGGTGCAGTTAAGGTAGGAGATTATGTTGTTTTCCCCGTCATCATCAGTGGTCTGGACTCTGGATGGGAAAAAAGATGCCATCTTGATTTCATCGAGTTTGCGAATTTCAGTGATTCTTCAAGAGTTCAATATATATATATATATATATTGGTCTTTTCTTTGTTTGGGTTAAAGAAACGAGAATTGGATTAGTGAAATTTAATGAGAATGTTTTCTGTGCAGTTGAATGTAGGAAGCTGCAAGTCTGGAACTTCAGTGCGGGCGAGCACACCCTTTTTTGGGAGAAGTGTTAAGAGAGTGACATCCAGAGGAATCGGCCCCAATATATCGTTCAGGAAATTTAAGGTTGTCGCGGAAATTGACGAGGAAAAACAGACCAGTGGCGACAAGTGGAAAGGCCTTGCTTATGATATCTCTGATGATCAACAGGACATTACTAGAGGAAAAGGGATGGTTGATACCCTTTTTCAAGCTCCCATGGGTACTGGAACTCACGATGCAGTCTTGAGTTCTTATGAATACGTTAGTCAAGGCCTTCGCCAGTAAGTACTAAACTAGTTCCTATGATCTTTTTGTTAAGATCTTCGATTTCGTTTTAGTAGTTTTTTTTTTCTTTCCCAGGTTTCAATTTGATAATAATATGGATGGTTATTATATAGCTCCTGCTTTCATGGACAAGCTTGTTGTTCACATTGTCAAAAACTTCATGAATCTCCCAAACATCAAGGTCTATCCATTGTCAAGCTTAGTTCCCCTGTTTTCCCATGAAAAAAATTCAATCTTTATTTTAAGTACTGTATTTTATATCTTGTCTCAAATCTATTCTTGCAGATTCCCTTAATTTTGGGCATTTGGGGTGGCAAAGGTCAGGGAAAGTCATTCCAGTGTGAGCTTGTCTTTTCCAAAATGGGCATCAAGTGAGTGAATTGTTTTCCATCCATCTATATGTTTCATTTAGCAGATAAATCTAACTTTCTTGAAATTCCTAATATAAATATTTCTTCTCTCAGCCCAATTATGATGAGTGCCGGAGAATTAGAAAGTGGAAATGCTGGAGAGCCTGCAAAATTGATTAGGCAGAGGTACCGTGAAGCAGCAGATAGGATTGCAAAAGGGAAAATGTGTGTCCTATTCATCAATGATCTTGACGCCGGTGCTGGTCGGATGGGAGGAACTACACAATATACAGTGAACAATCAGATGGTCAATGCAACTCTGATGAATATAGCTGATAATCCCACAAATGTCCAGCTTCCTGGTATGTACAATAAGCAGGAGAATGCTCGTGTGCCCATTATTGTGACAGGAAATGATTTCTCCACACTTTATGCTCCTCTAATTCGTGATGGTCGTATGGAGAAGTTTTACTGGGCACCTACTCGGGAAGATAGGATCGGTGTTTGCACTGGAATTTTCCGGGCTGATAATGTTTCCAAGGAAGACATTGTCAAGCTTGTTGATAGGTTCCCTGGACAATCTATTGGTAAGTCTGTGGTCAAATTTTGTTGAAAGATGAAAGATGAAAGTGAATGAATGCTCTTCTTTTTCTGCAGATTTCTTTGGTGCAATCAGGGCTAGAGTATATGATGACGAAGTAAGGAAGTGGATTTCCAGTGTTGGGGTAGAAACTATTGGGAAAAAGCTGGTGAATTCGAGGGAAGCGCCCCCAACTTTTGATAAACCACAAATGACAATTGAAAAACTGTTCGAGTACGGAGACATGCTTGTGCAAGAACAAGAGAATGTGAAGAGAGTTCAGTTATCTGACAAGTATTTGAAAGAGGCAGCTCTCGGTGATGCAAATGAGGATTCAATCAAGAGTGGAGATTTCTATGGTAAAGAACCCTTTATTCTAATAGGAATTTAGGATAGGAAAGTTTGTAACTTTGGCTTTTGGGATGAAGAATTTACTTTAAAAATTTTCCTTTGTTTTTCGTTTTCATATTTGTTTGAATGCAGGAAAAGCAGCACAGCAGATCAAAATTCCTGTTCCAGAAGGCTGCACCGATCCAAATGCATCAAACTACGATCCAACTGCCCGGAGTGACGATGGAAGCTGTGTGTATCAGTTGTGATTAAAGAATTTTCGATAAAACCTGCAAATTACCACAATTACATGTAGAATTTGTATGTGCATATTGTCTTCCAAATATGAGCGGTCATCCTCAAGTCTTAGAAAAGTAGGTCTGGTTTCTTGGAGAAGAAGGCTATTTTTAAAAAATCTCCCTATAGTCTTAGTATTAGTCCACTGTCATAGGATATGAAATCTGCGTGATGTTCCCTTGTTGTAAACTACAAGCCAGTTTAGAAAAAGAAAGGTTAAGACATAAGTTTCTCTGTTATTCCCCCTTTGTTACTGTCTTCCAAGCATGAAATTTAGTTTTCTTTTGCATGGTGATTTTGATCATATATATATATATATATATATATATATATATATTTTCATGATGCCAACTTCCAGGCAAAATTTTGAGCCACCCCCAAAAAATAGAGGAAAACTTGCAGCATTTTATAACTTGTCATTGCATTTGAGGAAATGCTGATTATTTGTGACTGTCAAAATTTCCAGGCTCAACCATGTATGAAGATGATATTCAGAAAGATGGAGTCCACAAAGAAGTTGAGGACTCTGAAGCTCTCAAATCAAAACAGTCTACACAAGTAGAATCAACCATGTCTGATATTCAGAAAGAACTCCAGGTAGTAGAATCACCCATATCTAGTAGTATTCAGAAAGAAGTTGAGGAATCAAAGTCCCTCAAATCTGAAATGTCTCCTTTACTAGAATCAACCATGTCTGAAAATGAATCCAAATCTGAGGAGACTCTAGTTATGGAATCAACCATGTCTGAAAATGAATCCAAATCTGAGGAGACTCTAGTTATGGAATCAACCATGTCTGAAAATGAATCCAAATCTGAGGCGACTCTAGTTATGGAATCAACCATGTCTGGTACTATTCAGGGAGAAGTTGAGGAATCCAAATCCCTCAAATCTGAAGAATCTCCAGGAGAAAAAGACTCAAATTCTTGGGAAGATTTGATTACATTATCCTATTTGCTGTTGAGGTATTTGACTGCTTTGGGGCTCAAATTGATACAAGGATGAACTGTGAGTATTATTAAGAACTCGACAATCAGTTCAATCATGGGATGAACTGTATTTATGAATCTATCCCTTCTATGTATGAAAAACTATTTTGCAATTGTTAATGCCATTATTATTATAACATTAAAAATGTAACCTTTTTTTTTTTTTTACAAGAAATTAAACTGCTTATGCCTGCCTCATCTGAGGAGGCGATTTCTTCTTGAGAAAAACTATTACAAAGTTCTAGCCAATTCTTGGTTCTTGTTCGACTTTTCCAGAGGAATCGGTGAAGATTCGTACTCGGTCTAGTCTGAAATCCATTGTAATAAAATGATTGGAAGGAATTACCTGAACATTAGCATTGGGCATCTCTTCTTTGATCTTTCTATGTGCTTCCTCACTGGACAGTCCGACCAACTCCGGCCATGATGTTTTCTTCGCAGATGCTGTCGGGATAAGTGATCCTGTAATGAATAATGATTATATATTTTTTTTAAGCCGTTATTTTCAAATCAGAGAATATATTTACCTGGACCGGCAAATCGCTGATGAGGAAGAACCGGGGGTTCTTGAGGAAGTTCCTTTGGGGGATTTTCTTTGTCGGCCATGGCTGAGATGGATTGACGGAGTGAAAATTTTCCTCTGACTAGAAATACGCTTGGAGAGAAAGTTTGTTGAATTGAAGAGGTTGCGGAACTAGGCCGGCAAGAAATCTTGAAAACGACAAATATCTTAAATAAGAAAACAATCGTAATTATCGAGATTTGGGAATCCCGATTATATCGAACGCCGCCACGTTGCCAAAATAAAGGGAATAATATATTGCATATGGTCCGCCGTTCCACCTGTGCGCCATTCATAAAATATTAATATATATAATTTAAGAATTGGAAAAAATGTCTTGATGTAAAAAATATGAGATAGGAACGGGAGTTGAAAAAATTAAGCCCGAAGACTATCACGTTGACTTTCATTGTGGCATTTCTTTATCCTACTCGTAAGAACCACAATTATTATTATTATTATTATTATTATTATTTGAAATAAAAAAGAATCGCCGCCTTTGTAGACTAGTAAGCAGTTAACAACGTCAGTCACGATAACGTAGTGTTCGAAATTTCAACGTTAGTTAATTATACAAGTCAACTTTGGAGACTATAATTTCCATCCACTATTACCTAATCTAACCAAAAAAAAAAGGAACAGTGTACACTCTTTTCTTTTATATTAATTAATTTAAAATGCAAAAATGGAATTCTTCGGTTTCACCCAAAGAATTGGACCGAAACAGTCCGAATCACAGCACTACGTTTAGTTGTTTGTCTCTTGCAAACAAATGGAAATTTGGTCGGTCACGTTCTAAAAAAACCGCTGAACTTCTAGTCGTTGAATGAGAAAAAAATGGAAAAAGAAGTGGGCGTAGATAAGTATTATCAGCTCCAACCATCCATTATGGTTCTCAAGATTCTTCCTTTCAGATTAATTATAAGGATCTGATAGTGATGCATTGGCTTTATTACCATAAAAATCCAACAACTTTATCTCGAAGGTCAGAGGAAAAAGAAAATTAAGGGTGATGAGAAATTTACAGGAACGTCATATTATTTCATGGATGGGAAGAAAAAGAAAAGTCATGGTGCTATAATTAGTTTCTCTTGTGGGAAAATTCATTCCAAGTTTTTAGAACAGAGCCATGTTGATTCTCAAGATTACCTTCGCGTTTTGTTTGTTCTTCATGATTAGTACTTGTGAATCCTCGGACGACAACTTTGGTTTCTCCTACAATGGATTTCGACCCTCGTCGTCTGCTAATCTGAGTCTCGACGGCATAGCTGAGTTCACAGCCAATGGGCTATTGAAGTTAACCAACTCCACCAAGCAACAAAAGGGTCACGCCTTCTATCCCAATCTCATCAGTTTCAAGAATTCAAGCAACGGTTCGGATGCTTTCTCCTTTTCCACTTCTTTCGTCTTCGCCATAGTTTCAGAGTACCCTGTTCTAAGTGGGCATGGGATTGTTTTCGTGATTTCTCCGACAAGAAGTTTTCCCACAGCTCTCCCTAGTCAATATCTCGGTCTCTTCAATGAAACGAGCAATGGGAAGCCCGAAAATCACGTGGCGGCGGTGGAACTAGACACAATCCAAAGCCGTGAGTTTGAAGATATAAATGACAACCACGTTGGAATTGATATCAACGGGCTGAAGTCGGAAAAGGCAGAACCAGCAGGCTACTATCCCGATTCCGATTCCGATTCCCAATTTCGTAATTTGACACTGCTAAGCGGTAAGCCAATGAGACTTTGGGTGGAATACAATGGTTTTACGAAGGAAATTGTTGTCACATTAGCTCCAATTAACGTTGCCAAACCCAAAAAACCTCTTTTGTCGGTTCCTTATGATCTTTCCCCAATACTGAATCAAAACATGTACGTTGGTTTTTCGTCCTCCACGGGTTCTGTATTGACATCCCATTACGTCTTGGGTTGGAGTTTCAAGATAAACGGTGTCGCTCCGGAGCTTGATTTATCTCAACTCCCTAAGCTCCCACGTGTCGGTCCGAAGGAAAAATCTAAACTTTTGACAATTGGTTTACCGCTGGTCTTGGCGGTGGCATTGTTGAGTATAGTTTCAAGCGTAATTTATTATGTGCAAAGGAAAAGAAAGTTTGCGGAAGTTGTTGAAGATTGGGAATTGGAATACGGGCCTCATAGATTCAAGTACAAGGATTTGTACGTTGCCACTAGAGGGTTTAAAGACAAGGAATTACTGGGAACCGGCGGTTTTGGAAGAGTATATCGGGGAGTGATACCGGAATCAAAATCCGAGATTGCGGTGAAGCGGGTGTCTCATGAATCAAGACAAGGGATGAAAGAATTTGTGGCGGAGATTGTCAGCATAGGACGGTTACGTCACCGGAATTTGGTTCCTCTTTTGGGATACTGCCGGAGGAAAGGTGAATTGCTTTTGGTGTACGAGTACATGCCCAACGGCAGCCTAGATAGACTTCTTTATGACCAACCAAAATATACCCTGAATTGGAATCAGAGATTTCATGTAATAAAAGGGGTGGCAAGAGGGCTATTTTATCTACACGAAGAATGGGAACAAATTGTAATTCACAGAGATGTAAAAGCTAGTAATGTTTTATTAGATGGGCAATTAAATGGAAGATTAGGGGATTTTGGGCTTGCGAGATTGTACGATCACGGAACCGACCCTCAAACTACTCACGTCGTCGGAACACTGGGATACCTTGCACCGGAGCACACTAGAACCGGGAAGGCTACGACGGCTACCGACGTATTTGCATTTGGAGCTTTCTTGCTTGAGGTTGCCACCGGAAGAAGGCCAATTGAACCAAGAGCGACGGCGGAAGATGTAGTTTTGGTGGATTGGGTTTTTTCGTATTGGAACAGAGGATCAGTTATTGAAGCTGTGGATCCAAATATGGGAGAAGATTATGTGAGATGGGAAGTGGAAATGGTGTTGAAGCTTGGATTGTTATGCTCTCATTCCGAGCCTACGGCTCGGCCTAGTATGAGACAAGTTATTCTGTACTTGGAAGGAGCTTTGACTTTGCCCAAGGAGTTACCGTTACTTGGGATTTCTGCCAGTGGTTTAACGTTTGCACATGGGGATCGGGGAGGGGGAGGGGGAGGATTTAGTGATTTTGCCTTGTCCTATCCTTCTTCCATGGAGAAGGCGTATTCACATACTTCCTCAGTTGCAGAATCCCTTTTGTCTGCAGGACGATGATTTTTGTTCAGTCATTTAATCATTTTGGCAATAAATAATTTTTTTTTGTTTTGTTTTTCATTATCCAATTCTAATGGTTGATTTAGTCTCAAACAAATTTATATTTGACAAGTTTATTTCTAAAATATTTTTTTAAGTTTTAAAGTATCAAACTTTTTTTTAATTAAACAATAAAATCTGCTTGGACGGAATTCTATCCAAAATTTTAAAAAATTTTAACTGTTTTTAAATTTAATTAATTAAAAATAAAGATAAAAAATTATTAAAAAAATAAAACTAAAAATAATATTTAAACAAAAAAATAAAATCATCTTTACATTTAAAATTTAAACTTTTAAAAATAAAAAATCTAATTAAATTCTTGTTAATCTTCACCTTCTTCGAATACAAATTAAATATTTATAGTTTTCTTATAATACAAATTAAATATTTATAGTTTTCTTATATTTTTAAAGAAAGAAATATTAAAAAAAAAAAAAAAGAAGAAGAGTATGAACATTTTTTTATAAATAATAAATATTTTTCTCTTAACAAAAATATTTTAATAGAAAACTTTTTTTTTTATAAAAATTTTCTTTTTCTTTTCTTTTCTTTTCTTTTTCTTTCCTAAGATATGTCAGAAAATGACAAAAATCTTATTTGTAGTTAGAGAAGAAAGAAATTTTGATATTCATTTTCTATTTTTAAAATTTAAAATATAAAAATATTTTTTATCTCTTTATTTAAATATTTTTTTTCTTTTTTTATATGTAATAACATTTTTACCCTTATTTTTAATTAATTAAATATAAAATCATTAAAGTTTTGGGGTTTTTGACAGAATCCGTCGAAAATGAGTTATTGTTCATTTAAAAAAATATTTGAGACATTAAAAGTTTAAAAAAATATTTTTAGATTAAACTTGACAGACATAAATTTATTTTGGATCAAATTTATCAATTTTCCTATCCAATTCTTCCATTACTGGATTAGTTCTATTATTTTGTTTTAGTGAGATGGCCCAAAAACTTGGATAACTGAACTCCAGTCAATGGGCTGGGCTTCTCTCATATTTTGTAGCCAAGAATTAGGGAAATAGCCCAATAATTCTTATGTATATTATAATTTTTCTACTTAAGGCCCATTTCGGATTGGAATTTTTTTTTCAAGAAAAGTCCATGAAGCCCATTTGAGATCAGAGACATTTTTAAATATCACAATATTGTTTTTATAATTTAAAGATAATAATAATAATAATAATAATAATAATAATAATAATAATAATTATTATTATTATTATTATTATTATTTTATTTTAAATAAATTATTTTAATAACCCTTAAATTTTTGTATTTTTATTTGAAATTGATTATTAAACTATTAAATAGCATTCAACCGTCCAAAATTTTATAATTTAAATACTATTAAATAGGAAAGTGATAATAAATACGTGAAGATAAGGTAAGAATCATTCTACCACTAAAAAAAATATATTTCTTGGTAGAGTATAGAAGAAATATAGAGAGAGAGAGAATTTTCTAACATGAATTTCAGAAAACTACTATTGCTACTACTACCAGTGCTAGCTTTTGTTGTTCTTGGCTGCGCGGCAGTAGTTTCAGATGATATTGGATTCACTCTCCATGGATTCCGGTCAGCAAACATGTCCCTCGGCGGCGTAGCTTCTCTCACTCCCAAAGGTCTACTACAGCTAAATAATTTCAGTAACGGACCAGTAAAAAGCAGCCATTCATTCTATCCAAATCCAATCAAATTCAAGAAAATCCCTAATAATAACGCTTCATCATCAGTTTTCTCCTTCTCCACCAATTTCATCTTCGCCATTGTCTCTCAGTACCCCAGAGTCGGCGGCCACGGTCTAACCCTCGTCATTTCACCGACAAACCGGCTTCCCCAAGGTGCCGAACCGGGTTACCTAGGTCTGTTCAACGACACCAACCACGGCAACAGCAGTAACCATATTTTCGCTGTGGAACTCGATACAATCATGAACAACGTGTTTAAAGATATCAACGGTAATCACGTGGGTATCGATATTAACGGCGTCGTTTCTGTTGTGTCACGCTCGGCCGGATATTATTCTAATAACGGTGCGTTTCAGAACTTAACACTCATGAGCGGTCAATTGATGCAACTCTGGGTTGAATACGACGCCGTTGAGAAGCTAGTCAACGTTACATTAGCTCCGTTAAACGTCGGTGGTAGTAATAATAATAATAATAATAAACCGAATATTCCACTTTTATCTTTACGACAAGACTTGTCTGAAATTCTTGAAGAAAATATGTACGTGGGTTTTTCTTCGTGCACCGGCTCGGCACCCACGGCGCACTACATATTGGGATGGAGCTTTAAAATTAATGGAGTAGCTCAACGGCTTGATTTCTCTCGGCTTCCTAAGCTACCTCGATTTGGGCCAAAAAAAGACGTCCGTACTGATTTTCTTAAAATTGGTTTACCTATTATTTGCATGTCGGCTTTGGTAATGTTGGCGGCAGCCGTGGCTTATTATTTCGCTAGGAAAAAAAAGTTTGCCGAAGAGTTTGAGGAATGGGAACTTGCTTATGGAACAACTCAAAGATTCAAGTACAAAGATTTGTACGCTGCCACTAAAGGTTTTAAAGAAAAACAACTTCTTGGCTCGGGCGGGTTCGGAAGAGTCTACAAAGGAATACTTCCGAAGTTGAAAACTGACGTGGCGGTCAAGAAAGTATCGCACGAATCGAAACAAGGGATTAAAGAATTTATAGCGGAGATTGTGAGCATGGGCCGTTTACGTCACCGGAATTTGGTACCACTTTTGGGTTATTGTCGGCGGAAAGGAGAATTACTTTTGGTCTACGAATACATGCCTAATGGAAGTCTTGACAAATATCTTCACGATAATCAAAACCCACCAAATTTGGTCCTCAATTGGGGCCAAAGATTTAAAATAATCAAAGGTGTGGCTTCCGGACTATTATACCTTCACGAAGAATGGGAACAAAGAGTGATTCATAGAGATGTAAAAGCTAGTAACGTTTTATTAGATGGTGAATTAAATGGAAGATTAGGTGATTTTGGGCTAGCGAGATTATACGATCACGGAAGTGCACCACAAAGTACCCACGTGGTTGGCACACTTGGTTACCTTGCTCCGGAACATAACGTGACCGGCAAGGCAACGACCAGCACCGACGTGTATGCATTCGGAGCTTTTCTTCTAGAAGTAGCGTGTGGTAGAAGACCTATAGAGCCACGAGCAACGTCGGAGGAAGAGACAATTTTAGTTCATTGGGTATTTTCTCATTGGCAAAAGGGAAATATTCTTGGTGCGATTGATCCCAAAATATTGGATTCTCGTGACTTTGTGAAATACGAGGTGGAATTAGTTCTAAAGCTTGGATTATTGTGCTCGCATTCGGAACCTGTGGTTAGACCCAGCATGCGACAAGTTGTAATGTATTTGGAAGGTTCTATAGCAATGCCTGAGTTATCGACGACGTCGTTCGGTATTTGTGCCGTTGGACTTTCTTTTGCACCTCCCGCGGGTTTTGATGATTTCTCGTCTTCCTCATTTCTATCTTCTAAGAAAAATGATGATTCTATACAAACTTCATTTGTCGCTGATTCTTTACTCTCCGGTGGCCGGTGATTAATTGTATAATTGGATTCCATGTCTTCTCCATTTCAATTTTTGCTAATAAATAACCTATACCATATACAGAGTAAATTAATTCTTGTATTTGATGGTTATCTTGTATTATGTAATAAAAAAATATATACATTCAATTTTTGTGTTTTAATTATTGTTGGAGAACCACAAACAAAAAATGCAGAAGCAATAAAGCTTTTTCTCCAAGCAATCATTAAGATAGACAATAAAACTAAATATAAACTCCACAAAGAACAGCACCACACCCAACAAATCACAATTACAATAAAATAGAGAACCCACTATTTACGTGGAAAACCCCAAATCGGGTAAAAATCACAAGACCGTATAACAACGGTACCAAAACTTCCACTAATCAACAATAACCAAGTGGGTACAACAAGTTCTCCTCTCTAGTAAGTACTAGAGTTAAATACAATCATCAAGGAATCTCTTGACACAACAACAATCAATAATTTCATCATAAATATAAATAAGTGACCAAAATAGGTCTGACAAAGCAGTCAAAAAAAAAAACCTTCTAGGCATTAAAATGAGAATCTAACAATGGGATTTGAAGAGGAGGATGTGGGGAACAACATACTAAAATTTGAGCATGATCGGACTTCGTTTGATCTTCAATCTAAACTGAAAATAATATGCTGCAATGTTGAATAAAGTATTTCACAACCTTTCTTTCTTCTCCTCTTTCTATTTTCCACACTCTCTTACCTTTTTTGCTGTTGAACAGACCCTAAAAACAAAAGAAAATTCTTTTTGAACCAAAATAAAAGTAATGCAGAAAAACTCATTACAAAAATATAAAAAGTATTGTCCAAATAAAATTTGGACACTTCCTTCATGTAGGAGGGATATTTCCCAACACTTATTACAAATGTTAAACTCAATCTTATCAAATTAAGAGATAATAATGTTCAAATAAATACACAAAATAAATGAAACACAAGAAGGTTGCATAGTTAGGGTACACTATTAATGTTGAAGGAAATTAGTTAATGTGGGCTTTGTTACGTTACTATCAAGATTTTATTTTTTGTGTGGTTGGAATTAGAATTGTGGCAAAACATAAATAAGATAAGAATAAGTGTACGAATAAGTTACAATTGGAATTCAATGTATATATAAATAAAGATGTTAATGAGCAAAAAAGTGTCCCATCGTTTTCGTAAGTATCGTCCAACAAGCGAGACCATAATTTGCCCACAAATCTGCTTAACCCTCCCCCGTAGGAAACATTTTCGACTATACATAAAAAAATATCTGCAATTATGGGGTCCCATCCACGTGAATCATTAATAGTTGAGGTAGACTTATTAAATTGACTCGAAGGGACTTTCAAACTTATACCATTCCGCACCTTTAATATATTATCTTAACAAATTCGTATTACAAAATTATGTACAAAGGGCCAGTCCAACATACGGGACTACTTTAACCACTGAGAAATTGGACCAGATTGAATTTGAAAAAAAATCCGTGATTTATTATTTTTACAGAGAACCGGTTTTTAACAATATATATATATGGACTGGATCTTTTGGGCCGGACCAACATACTTGAAACGGACTGGGCTATTTGGGCTAGACCAATATACAGCGAAATGGGCTGGACGACTTGAACACCTGGTAAATCATTATTTTTACACGTAAAATTATAATTATATTACGGTTGTGACTTTTATATAAAAGTTAAAATTATTTTTAGACATTAAATTAACTTTTGATATTGATAATCAAATAAAAAATAATAGATTTTTTCTTTCCGTAAGGTACTTCATTTAAATATGAAAGATTTTTAAAGATGTGGAAAAGAAAAGAAAAAAAATTAAAAATAAATAAATGAAAGAGGTTCGGGTCTATTTTGTGGTACTTCCGTTTCAGTTTCATTCTTTGTTTATTCAATTGACAAATCTTCTGCAGAAAAGTGGAAAGGAGAGAAGTGGTTCTTTCTTTTTGCTAAAGGTAGAAAACTTTTTTTAGCAGGTAACTGTAATTCCTTTTGAAGGTCAAGAAACTGCAAAGATAATGCCAGTGAGAGTGGCGGAATCTTCTATACCTGCCCAAGTTTCAGGTGACTGTGATTTTACTGCATTTTTTTTGGTTGATTATGATCCATTTATTTGACCCCAGAATAAAAATGATCAATTATTTCCGATGTACTCCTAAACCTAATTGGAGACTATTATAGCTTTTTTGTTTTATTTTTGGGGGTGGGGGGTTGAATTTTGCGGAGGAAGTAAATTTTGTTTACATGCTTACATGCTGTTTAGTTTCTACTTGTTCAAGAGAGAAGGAAAAACTTAATGAATGTTTCGTGATCTTTCTTTGAAGTGATTGTATGATGACTGTCTCGTCAAATGACAGGTGATAATTCAGTGAATGCAACACTTCCTGCCTGTACTCTTCTAAGTGTGGGAAAGGTAAATTTGAGCATTCCTTACTAATTTTACCAGAAATTTTGTGAAGGTAAAATTTATTGCTATCGAAAACTGCTATGTCCTGTATTTATAGAAGATGCAAATCCCACATTTACTATATAAAATGTCCGATTGATGAATTAGTCATCTCATCAGGCTGTCATTTAATAATTTCTTGGATCCTTAAAAAGGAAGTCTTTTGCACTCTACTACAACAATACATCAAGAAATTCATTATTTTGGGGAGCGTGCAATGTCGTATAGAGATGCTTCTACCTTTCAATTATGCCCTCTTAACACAATAATTAGTACTTTATATTCCTTCCCTCTACATTCCTTGTTATAATGCAGTGTAAGATAACTATGCCTCGGGTTTCAATGAAATTTTGAAAGCATTATCTGTAAAAGGTGGTAATGTTACCTTTGTTGCCTTCATAAAGCAGCTTAAGGGTCTGTGGTGAAGGGATCAGCAGAGAACAATTGTTAAACAAAGCTATTCAGTTCTACATGCTTCGATAACTTTAATGATTGGGAAGTTTTGCTTTTACAGGCTTTCTCAGGGACACAGAATGTTTCAAGTCTACAGAAGGATGAAGCCTGGAGAGTAAATGTGCGTATTCAAGGCTGCGATCTGGATCATGGATATTTATGTGGCACAATGGAGGCCCTAAATGTTCCAATGGCCGACACGCCAGTAAGAAGCGTTATTTTCCACAGACTTGGGACTATATTGATTATGATAATATATGCAATCAGATGCTCTATTACTATTGGATGTGGTATCTATCATCTTCTATTGTGACTGGAATTTTCTATCTAGTGTTTCTTTGGTAATTTTTTGGAATTAATTGGACTCCAGCAAGAAAAAATTCCATTTTATTCCCTTGAGATATTATTTCTTTCTATGTTCATAAAATGCAGGAGATATTCCAATGCACAATTTCATTTATGTTTTATTTGTGAGGAAATTTTACCCAACTCTGGAGCTACTTATATCCTCTTACAGCTATATATGCCAGTAATTCACTAATTAGTCTAGTACATCCCTTTTTATGCTCTCCTACGGTATTCTACTAAATTTTATCTCTTTGTTATAACCAATTATTTTGGCAGTTATGCTTTATCCTGTTAATTCATCAATTAATACTAGATATTCCTGTATTTGCCTCACAAAATTGTAAGTCTTGATATTTGTTTCTGTTGTACCTCAGGTAATTACTTTCTGGGAAGGAGAAATTGTTGACACAAAAAACTTCACATTTTTCACTGGCAAGTGGGGAGCAACGTATGTTTGAGTGCCACTGGGCACATCATCATAATAAATGCTTATCTCTTTGTTTGTTGAATAAGAGTTAGTGGTCATATCATGAATTTGAAATGCAATACTCAAAAGACTAAATTCATTAAACAATTTTGAACTTCTATATTATACTACCTCCTTAATCCTTTAATTGCATTTGTTTCTCCCTTGATCCTCTATATCAGCTTTTCTAACTTTTTCTTGTGTCAAGTTGTCTTATGTTGAGCAAAGCTTTTCACTTCTGATATTACCTCAATGAAAGTTGAAAAATTGGTTCTGGAGAAGCTAACTTGGTTTCTTTTTCCAAACAAATTTTGCAGATTGATGCATTTGAAAACCACTATTATTTTAATTTTAAAATTGAGGAGGCATATTATTTACCCAGCAAGTTCAAGGGTGTGTAATGAATTTATAATTCTTATTTTTTCCTGACCAAGATTTAAATCATCTGCAGGTCAGAAGATGACATAAAGCACTGGACAAAATTTCCCTCTTTTTCTCCACTACTTGTAAGTAGCTTATACCCTTTATAGATTTTGCTTGCTTGAGTAACATTCTTTTGACTTTCTGAGCCTTTACCAGAGCCAAGTGGAAATTGATGGTGGGAAATCATTGGACTTGACTAACTATCCATACATTTTTATGGTATAAATGATCTTTCGCTACTTCTATTCATTATTAAGAGAAGCCCAAGCCTCACTTTTTGGCTGATCTTCAGTTTCTGGACTTTGCTTTGCAGCGATGGAAGGAGCAGTATTTTGTGAATGTGGGAACTGATTGCGGGCTTACTATTGCTGGTTTCTATTATGTATGTTTCTCTTGTAGTGATGGTTCCATTAATGGCTTCTATTATGACCCTAATAGCAGGTACTTTTCCATTTTTTGTCACTTCCCCCATTACTGCTTGTTCTCGAATACTTCTATTTGGTTAAAGTGGTGTTAACCAGTTATGCAAGTTTGCAGTATGTTTCATATGGTCACAAAAAATACAAGAATGATCAATAATTCTATTCACTTTAAGATGTATGATCGTTTGTAAATATTTAGATGTTACAAGCACTTGGATTAGGTCCAACTGATTGACGAAAATGTGATTCACTTGTAATGGCAGCCCATTCCAGAAGTTGGAGTTAAAATCAACAAATGATGGGAGATCAGGTTTCAGCTTTTCATCGTATGAGTTGCAGTGAAGTTAACCACCTGAAAGGTTGGCTTGATGTTATGATTTGCCAGACATGTCTTAATGTGAAATTGATTTGAATTTTGAAGCCAATCAAATGTAGAAAGAATGGGAACTGAAAGCTGCATGCCACAAACTTAAGTAACACACTCAGCATCAGATTATTCAGTTTTATCTTTGGTCATATAATGGCAAAGTATAGTACCTATCTAGGGCTGTTGGTGGTTTGAGTTGTGATTCGTATATTAGCCAGCTGGGGGAACCCTCTGTAACTAAAACAAATTTCTAGTATACTTAACTGAACTAGTCCTGTTTGATATCAGAGTTTTGCTCAACTAGTCCAGCAATTATGAATTTGGGTCAACCCAACTAGAAAAGGCTGCAAAGACAGTTCAAGGTTGGTGCTGTTTTCTTTTTGTCTTACTACATGTTTTGTACTATGCCAAACAATCAAGTCTGTATTATGCTATTGCCCTTAATTAGGTATGTTTTCTTTATGGATTGATGTTGTTTTAAACCAAATGAATTGTGAACCATGTGGAGTTTATCCTGCATTGCACACACTTGTATTCACATTTGGAGCTCTGAAATGTGAATTTTATGTGATAATTAGAAATAAATACCTTCTTCATAATTACACCTTGAAATTTCTTCAAACATGAAAGAAGAGACTTGTTAATGGGGATTAATACATTTGTGGTCTTCATGTAAATATTAATAGGCACAAAAGTATTTAAGATCCTCACGAAGGTTGTGAAAGTGATGATCTTATTACACTGCTGGTATAGTTTTAAGGAAGGAATTTGCAGAGCTGGAGAGAGAGAGAGAGAGAGAGAGAGAGAGATGTGAGTGGTTGGTTGGTTGATTGATTGGGGACTTCTTCACTGAAAATTGCAAGTCATACTCCCAACTATTGTTTGGGGTCTCAGGAATCCATGCATGTAATATTAAATGCCGTTAAATATAGTTGTATATAATATTTTATATTTTATAGTTGTCATGACTAGGTCATAAATTCATAATCTCTTAATTAATTAAATTATATTTAATTGTCGGAAGCTAGAAGCAAGTATTGTTGTTGATTGACACCCAAGAGTGCAATAAATAGAAAGCAAACGGGGGGACTATCCTCGTGTAGTCACGAAATTGGTTACCGCAGTCAAAAAAATGGACCATAAATATCTTCAAAACAAGCATTTACCCCTTTTCATGAGGGACGTGCATGTCCTCTTTGTCTCCACCCACTATTTCATCTTTAACGACCCACCACAACCACAACCCCCCATTAACCGCCGTTTTTTTTTCTTTTCTTTTTTTATCATTATAATTATATTAACTCTATATATATATATATTTGATAAGAATTATATTATATAATATTAACTACATTGAAAAAAAAAATCTTGTAAAAATTTTTTTAACAAATTTTTTTTATTAAATAACTATAAATAGAAGCTTATATTTATATTTATAATAATTTTACTTATGATTCAAATATTTTATTTTGAAATCACATTAAAAAATCTCAAAATTTTTAATATATATAACACTAAAATAAATTAATTAGTATAGTAAAAAAGAAAAAAAAGTAAAAGATGTATACAGTATGAGAACGTGTAATATATGTATGTTTATATATTCCCTTACTGGTGTCCTCATTTGCATTGTGGTGCGAGTACACTGAGGATCGTGCATGTCCCATTATTACAGTATATATATATATATATATATATATATATATATATATTATGTTGTGATCATATCTTGATAATTTGGCAGTGATTTTGACCGCGTACCTCCCTCTCTCCATCTTTCTTTTTTCTTTTTTTTAGCTTTCTCCAATTGCATAAATTTTAATTCAGAATGGACAGTCTGCTATGCACTGAAGAATGGCTGAATAAGAGTCCTACTGTTGATCAGCACGAGAGTCATAAGTTCCAAAGAGATGACCTTTTTAGTGGTCACAATAGTTGTATTAATACCACCATGGAAGATCTCCAAGAAGCTTTCACAACCTTTCTGGGAAAAGAGGTTTCTTACATGCCCGAACCTGGTTATAACTTCAACCACGTTGAATCGGACAGGTTCAAATCAATTTGTTGGATCATCACAGTAAGTCTTTTTCTTTTTGTCCCCTTTATTTTTTTCTTTATCGTATAATGCATTATCTTTTTTCCCTTATTCTCAAGTGTCAAAGGCGGTTGAATCTCTCCCCGGAAACCGTCTTCTGTGCTGCAAATTACTTAGATCGCTTCATTTCCCTGAACCTGTGCCAAGTAAGTCTAGCCAATTCCTTTTTCTTTATCACTAATTTTTTTTTTCCCCCAATTATATATATAGGTCTAACATCATGTGTTGGACGCATTCGTGTAATGCGCAGAATTGGAAACCATGGGCGTTCCAATTACTTGCTGTTGCATGTCTTTCTGTTTCTTCCAAGTACAACGAAACCATTGTCCTTTCCTTCCGTGATATCATGCAGGTAATAATATATAAAAATTAATTTAAATACTTATATAAATAATTGATTGCGGTATGAACATTAATTGAATTGTATTGTAGATGAAAGATGTTGAGTATTACTTTGAATCAAGTCTCATCCAACGGATGGAATTAACGCTAATCAAAGCTTTGCAATGGCGACTCGGTCCAATTACACCATATTCTTACTTGGAGCTTCTGTGGAAGAGTGACATTCATTCCCTTCCTGAGGATTTCACCGCCACTGTTACTAAACTTCTTCTTACTCTCCTTTTAGGTAATATTTCTTCTTCTTCTTCGTCATTATACTTGATTGTAATTAGTAGTTTTCATGTATATAATGTTTCAGATGATAAGTTCGTGGAGTTCCGGCCAAGTGTCATTGCCATGTCAGCAATAGAATACATTTCCAAAGAAGTCCAATTGTCATCCACAAACAAAGCTTTTCTTAACACTTTCAATTCCCTTGTTCAGAAATACATAAAAGAGGTGACACAATTCAGATCAGAAAGAATTTTCCTTTTTCCTTTTTCCTTTTTCCTTTATATATATATATGAAAAAACAAACAGTATATAATTATATATATATATATATATTGTTTGTAGGATGATGTTATCAAGTGCTATAAGATGATGGACGAATACGATTTGGGAAGCATGAATTGTAGCTGTCCTTCAAGCCCTGTCACCGTTTTGGAAACTCATCAGTTTCAGCACTACCGTACCGATTTCCAGCTTTCCTTATTAAAGAGGAGAAAGAATATTATTGGATTCGATTTTGCGTCCGGAGGGAAAAGGAAGAGGTCCGATCAAGAACACGATGAATCTTGTTTTATCTGAGACCCGGCAAGGAGTTTCTGAATTCTAATTAATTAAAGACCATGAATGGAAGCTTTTTTTTTTTGTTTTCTCCTTATGTTTATTACATTCTGTAATGGTAAAAAATTGCAATTGTATGAAATTATTTTAATAAAAATCATCATCCCTTTCACTAAATTCTACTTACCAAATATTAGTATGTGACATTTTTCTTGTTAAATTTCACAATTAATTCAAAGGATACGAGAAAATTAGAAAAATTTACAAATTAATTGGAGTTATATAATATTGTTTTTTTAGTTTGGAAAAAAAAAAAGGAAGATAAAAAGAGAAATATGAGGGGGTGAATGTGACACGTGGCGTGTGTGAGATAGCCAATCATATACGGCGCTCCATCCAGCTATTCAATTCCCGTTTCTCCCAACCGGTCGAGTCTCGAGATAAAGTGGAAGAAGATCCGCCAAGTCTTAAAACATTTCGATGGCCACGTCACCAGCATTTTCACCTTCTTTCCTTCCGGCGGCGGCTGTAACTCCGGTTAACCATCAACAGCTTTTCTTCTTTCATAATCAAAATACAAGCAGCATCGGAAGAACCTCCAACAAACGGCTTGTTTTCAAAGTTCAAGCAGCAAAGCTTCCGGCTGGAGTATGTAAAATCCTTTTTTTTTTTTTTTTTCTCTTTTTGGCAGAATTTTGTGTTTTTCTTTTAAATTGTTGATGTATTTTTCTTTCGAACCTCAGTTGGAACTCCCAAAGCAACAGCCCAAATTTCAGCCTCCATTTCTGGGGTTCACAAGAACAGCTGAAATATGGAATTCTAGAGCTTGTATGATTGGTCTTATTGGGACATTCATTGTTGAGCTGGTTAGTATTCTGAGTTTTTTGTTACCTTTTTTGTCTGACTATTATTTATGTTAAGTAGTTTAGTTATTGTTGTTTTCTTGAATTTTCAGATTCTAAACCAAGGAATACTTCAGATAATCGGGATCGATATTGGGAAAGGTCTTGATCTCCCACTGTGATTCCCAAGTGCTGATGTACCAAAAAAGTTGTTTTTTTTTTTTTTTTTTTTGCAAGAAATTAATGTATCAAAGCATCCCATTACATTCCTTCTCTTATGATATTGAATTCACAAGCATTTGGGAATGTTGTTGAGAAATTACAGCAGCATATTTGGGAGGAATATTTGTAACACATAAACAACTCAAAACCGGAAGTGATATCTACAAAACCGGAAGATCAGTTAACTGGGACGCTAATTAATCTACTTTTACAAAGAAGATTAATTGCACATATGCACCCATGTATGTCCTCAAGCATCAATTTCTGGAGCCAAAATAAAGGAAATCTAGAGAGCTCTGCATGTTCTGGCATCAATCACCAGCACTTTGTCCTCAGAAGATTCCAGGACATCAGCTAGGGAAAACCGACGATTTTTCCATACAGATTCAGCCCACTGTTTCATTCTTTCACCTTCTGCTTTTCTATTATCTTGCACACACAGTGCCTCGGCATATCCACCTACAATAAAATTGCACAATTAGTACAACATTCCAGGAGAAGCACTAGAACCCTATATTTGAAGCAATTTTGTAAAACTACCTCTTGCAAGGGCCACTATATCGCTTCTACACACCTTTGATTCCGTACCTATGGGGGACAAAACTTATAATCAGACAGTATACACAAAAAGTAGAGTCGACTTTAACAACAGAGCATAGTGAAAAAACATACCTTTGGTTTCCAATGCTGGGGCTTTAAGCAGTTCTATGGCCCTCCTAAAGAGCCCCTGCAGAACATATAACAACTGTACCATTTACAAAGAATGGATCTAAAGAGAAACTAATTCATGAATTGTTGAAAATACTTGTAGGAAGAACAGGTAACCAACATTAGGCTCTCGAACATGCAACAAGTGCAAGAACCATTCCAAGACTACAAGGTACTAAATCCATTGATAACACAACTCTTCTCAAACAGAACAATAATTTTGAACTGCAGGAAATCAATATAACACGGGGCGTTGTCCCTAAGCCTCAATTGTTTCAATGATTCACTTTGTTAAGAATTCTCATTATTGAGCGAAAGTAGGCGTGTTCTTCCTATACAAGTAGAGGTGTATACAACATAGTCCTTTCTCAGGCTAAGGTACATAAGCTAATGTCTTTAGTTTATCTTGATCTTAAAATATTGTATAAAGAGCCTAAATATTGATGAACTTCAGAATTTAGGAATAGTAACCTCTGACCTCTTGAATCAAAAGAGAACTTGAGTGCTCGACTGTTGCCTTCATACGGAGCATCAGGGCTATGGAGGTTAAAATAACAGCAACCTTGGGATGATGGGATCCTAAAACGAGGGTTACACAGTTACTTTATCATACTTAGAGCATGACAAGAATCTCATGCATTATAAAGTTTCTAATAACATACCAAAATGATCTTCCGCCCTTCTCAAAGCTTCTGTAAGAATCTCCTCAGCATCAACAAAATTTCTGGAAAAGCATTTAAAATAATAATAATGTCAGAAGGAGGAGGAGAAGGGGGAGGAAACAAACAGGAATCATTTCAAGTAGCAGATCATATCTATCAGCAACTACACAAATAATCATGCGTGCATACCCGCTATGAGCTTCCAGTTGTCCTAAGCCACACATTGCTGCTAGCAAAACTTCATCTTTTGTCATGTTACAAGCTGCAATGGTTTCCAGATTACTGAAATCTTTATTTTCTGACGTCCCCTGAATCGCTTTCTGGTACAATTCCTTTGCAAATGTAAAAGACCCCAAGCCATGACAATATACAGCATGAGATAGTGCAGCATTGCCTATTTATGTCAGAAAATCAATAAAATGTACAATTAAACAACACCATCATGACTTGAAATAGGAAACCTTACCAGTGTAAGTATTATCATCGTGAATCCGAGGAAAAAATGATTTGGCTGCAGAAGAGCAACAAAGACAGAAGTGTACAAAATAAGCAACTAAAAGACGCACACACAAAAAAAAAAAAAAAAAAAAAAAAGAGGGGCGGGGGAATTTACACACACAAACATATATATTCTGGTAAGAACTACAACTACTTAAAACACACACCTGAGTCAAAGTTTCCCTGAACAAGTTTCACAAGGCCTTTAATAGCCTTAGCACGAGCTTCTATAGCAGGCAAGTTATTAATGCCTCCAAGTTCGAGTTTGATAGTTTCCATAAGTTGAAAGCATATCTCAGCAAGCACTGATGCAGAATCATCCTGCGAAAATCATGTACCATATAAAAAGAAGACCTCAAGTTACACCCCAGCTTAAAGATAATAAAATGAATCCAAATCCAACCACAAGAACAGATTGCAGAGTCACCTGACCCAATTCTAAGTTTAATCCTACTAGAGCTTCTGCAGCAGCAACTGCAGCAAATACTCACAAACAAACACATCAGGCGAACCATTTCACAACCAAATACAAATAAAAAGGAAGTGCAATTACTTCATTTCGAAATATCAGTTACCTTTAACAGCTATAGAAGACAAGCTTAAATCTTGAATTCTCTGGAGCTTCTCAATGGCGTCCATAAAATTTCCCCTAACGTTCAAAAGTGAAAAAGATGACACCCCAAAGAGGCAAGGGGTGACAGTCCATATGATAATTTGTTAATCACATGCATATACTCTTGAGTCTTGATTGTAGTAAAAGGAAAACAAAAATTTAAAACTGAAAAAAAAACTAAAAAAGATACCTCTCAGATAATAAGGTGGACATAGCCAGTAAAACCATCCCTTTCGAGTTGTCGTCTGAATGAGTGGAGTGGCACTGTTCCAAGACTAACAGACCTTGTGCGTAGGACTCGTCTACATAAAGACAAATAGCATAGAGTGGGGAAGACTATGTGACGAGAAAGAACAAGAGCGGTAAATGAGAAGAGAAAACAAGAATCAAGAAGGAAAGACCTGATTTTTGAGACCGGGCAAGATTAAGTGCATAATTTATCATCTGAACGGCAACGGGGTTCGAAGTGATAATACTATCAGTGTTATTGTTTCCGGAGAAAAATCTTAAAGGCGGCGACTGACGCCGTGGCTTGATCGGAGAGAATGATCGAGTGGCGATTCGTGCAGCTCCGGCGAGCTTTGCTGCCAAATGCATTATGTCACCAAAGAAAGAAAGCAAAAACCTTCAGGGGAGGAAAGGGTTTTAGGCTTATAGCGACGGAACAGATAGAGGAGATAAATATCGCCGACCAGCTTTGCGTTTCTCTTCCGGCGAATTTTGAGTTTCCAAGATTGCATTTTTGGCACCTTCAGTTTTTGACTTATTACAATATGACCCAATAAAAAATTGCATACGTTAGTTTTCCCCCATTTTTTCTTGATTTCTCATTCCCCCCTAATAATTTTTTCTCTGGTTTCTTGAAGGTTTTGTTTCGAAAAATGACTAGAAAAATAATCCTCGGTGCTCAACCAAATCACAAATTTCAACTTTAAATAATTTGAAGATATAAAACTATTTTTAATAACACTTGACGACGCCCTTCCACAAGAGAAGTGTAGAGTGCTCGAGTGACTCGTGATGTACAAGGAAGTTAACGACAGAATTATTACATTCGATGCAGTATAATATTCCTTTTCAATCTTTTGCCATGACTCTCTCTGATTGTTTTTGCTTTCTTCTTTGCATTTTCTTTTCTTTTTTTTCTTCCTTTTTCTGATTTCACTATAAGACAACATATCCAAAAGAAGATAAAAAGTATTGTTGAGTTAGTTCTATTCTAGATGCATTAGATATTTATGCATCACTTTTTCATCTTTTGTCCAAAATTCTAACATAGGAGATGCATGCACATAGGTATATAATTTTATGAATAAAGTAAAATGATCTAATTGCACTGAAAATTATGAGACACACTTGTAATGATTTATTTTGAACCCTTCAATTTCAAGGTTTTGAAATTTTACAAAGGGAAGGAGGACTAGTAAAGTTCAAAAGCACGTTCCCTAACCATGTGAAAGCTAAGTGATGGATGGAAATATAGGTTAAAGAATGAAAGATGCTTAAATCAGCTGAGATTAGACATATGCAAAGCAAATATTTGACTAAAGAACAACTAAAGTGTAAAAATTATCTAGGAAGGGGACTACAAATAACAAAGCCCATCCTTGAAGCAATGCATATATGCCCTTTGTTGAATTTAAATAATAAAAAGTAATAGCTTTAAAAAGAGAAGATAAAGTGTGTACCTCGAGCAGCAACAGAGAATATTGAGTCCTTTAAATCACCTATTTTCCCATGTCATCTCCTCCTCAAAATCATTTTTCATTAGTATTCAGTTTTTGAATCTTGAATTAGCAGTTGTACAATGTTAATTTCCTCGTATCTTTTATCCCTTCTTCTATGCATGTCAGTCTTCCTGGCACAGACAAGTATGCTTCTGTTTCTTTCTTCATTTTTTTTTTTCCCCTTTCTTCTTGTTTGTTTGCCGGGAACTAACTAAATCTTGTTTTTGTTGCAGATGGATCTCAATTAATACTAGTGAATAATTGTCAAGAAATCATATGGCCTGGAATTCTTGGAAGTGCTGGTCAGCCTACCCCAAAAAATGGTGGTTTCCAACTTAGCAGCGCTGAGGAAGTAGTCATTGATGTGCCAGACAAGTGGTCAGGTAGAATATGGGCGAGACAGAATTGCAACTTTGATCAGCACGGGAAAGGCTGCTGTGACACTGGAGATTGTGATGGCCAACTACATTGTCAGGGAATGGGAGGAAAACCACCTGCAACAGTAGTGGAAATGACACTGGGAACATCAACTTCACCATTACATTTCTATGATGTAAGTTTAGTTGATGGATTTAACTTACCTGTATCAATGAAGCCAGTGGGAGGAGGAATTGGATGCGGTATAGCAGAATGCCAAGTCGACCTCAACATATGTTGTCCTTCGGCCTTGGAAGTAAGGATTGGTGGCAAGGTGATGGGCTGCAAGAGTGCATGCTTGGCTATGCAATCAGCAAGGTATTGTTGCACAGGAGAATATTCAGATCCCAAGACATGTAAACCAACACTATTCGCTCACCTTTTTAAGGCCATTTGTCCCAAAGCATATAGCTATGCTTTTGATGACTCTACTAGTCTAAACAAATGCAGGGCTTCACGGTATGTTATCACTTTCTGCCCTCCAAAATGAGGACAGACTTTAGTAGAATAAAATTCACACATATATGCCTTGCCTTGTAACTAATGATCTAATGAAGAATTTAGATGTTTCTGTGATCTCATGAGCATCTCAGAATGCTCTGTTTAAAGTGCCAAATTGCAGTTACCAAGAACCAGTTGTCTACAGGTAAACCATAAGGAGGCATTCATGTACCCAAATAGTTAATTAAAAGAAACGGATCTGCTTAAAATTGACTGATAATTGTCATTTTCCAGTAAATAAATACTCTGTGCCGACCAAGGAATATTGCTTGTCCTTAATTTCTGGCTGCTATCTCATTGACAGAGACCAAATTTTATGATGCTGATCTCACTAGTAATCAAATAGGCAAGCAGACAGTTAACTAAGAAAAAGAATGCTTGGTAAAGGTACCTAACATCCAAAATAATGATGCCAAAATTTGAAAGGGACTACCTAAGGAATCCAAATTATACTTGGTTGAGCTTTGGAGTTCTTAGTAACGGGAATCAATTTATTATGATTCCTCTTGACAAAAACAAGGTCCGTTGAATTTTAGTATAAAATCATGACAGTAATCCAAATAATGAAGAGAAATGAGTACAGAATACAAAATGGAAATAAGTAGTAAAATAGATGAAATACCAGTATATGGGGGATCTCTGCCAGCTCCAAATGTTCAAGAAATGGTTAAGAACGACCCTTCAAGTGTTCCTGAAAGATATGTAAGAAGTCCAGAAGACATGCCAAACTGTATAAATACTATTCCATCCTCTGAAATTCCCCAAATTGATTTTTCACTGCTATTAAAAAGGCGTGATGACGAGCTCAAGAAGCTGGACAAGGCATGTGAGGAATGGGGTTTCTTTCATGTAAGATAGAAAATGTGTAAAAGTAAATACTCCAAATTATCAAGCTATTTTATTTAAGTATTTTCCAGGTGGTAAACCATGGCATGGAGAAAGAACTGCTCCAGAAGATGAAAGATGCTACAATGTCTTTTCTGAATCTTCCACTGGAAGAGAAGAATAAGTACGCAAAATCCCCAAATGATGTACAGGGTTATGGGCATTCATTTGTAGTTTCAGAAGAGCAGAAACTGGACTGGCAAGATGATTTCGGTCTGATCGTCTTTCCTCAGAAATTCCGCAGATATGAATACTGGCCTACTACACCAGAAGATTTCAAGTAGGAGATTCCTGCAACTTTTTCTTCTCCACAAAATATATATATATATCATCAACAATTTAATTTATTTCGTCTACACAGGGACACTTTGGAGAAATATTCATCTGAAATAAGAAGAATCGCCAAGGAGCTCATGAATTCAATATCATTAAACATGGGATTGGAGAAGGGTACTTTCCTCGATCTGCACGGGGACCTGCATCAGACTATGAGAGTGAATTACTATCCTCCTTGTGCTAAACCTGATCAGGTAATAGGGTTTAGCCCTCACTCAGATATAAGCACCATTACTGTACTATCCCAGGAGGAGGATATCACTGCCTTACTACTACGGCACAATGACCAATGGGTGCCTGTTGAACCAATTCCTGGTGCCCTAGTCGTCAACGTCGGTGATATTCTAGAGGTAAAATCCCATGAACTTCTTCTTCTATCCTCCTTTTTCAACATGATTGATTACCAAGCATTATTTAATCCTTATGATCTTATTCTCCTGACACATTACTACAGATTTGGAGTAATGGAAAGTACAGAAGCATTGAACACAGAGCAGTTACAAATAAGAACAAGGGAAGAACGTCCTTCGCGTCGTTCTTCTATCCACCAGACAATCTGGAAATCGAACCATTGGATAGTATGGTAGATTACCGAGGCGGGTTGAGAATGTATAGGAAAGTCACCTTTGGGGAGTACCTTAGGGAATTCATAACAGGCAAACTAGAAGGCAAAGCTCACACTGAAAAGGCAAAACTGCAGCATGAGGAATCTAGATGAAGCAGAACAGTAGAGAGATTCATGCAGTTAAATCTTAACGGATGTCAGTATATTTTCTTGTTTCCTTTGTCATTAGCAAGACTTAAATTCGGTTCGCAACTTTTCGACCATTATCCGAACGTTTTAGACACATTTCGCCCAGCTTGGGACCAAAAATTATTAAATAATCAAAAGGCCTTATATGAGTCTTCCTGATCCATCCATACAGATTCTGCACAATTGCCAAACAAGGCAAGAATCTCTATGTAATTGACAAATTTTGGAAAAAAATATGTATGCAATACTGATTTTCCAAGGTTTAGGTCCTGACCAGAACCACGGATCTGGAACAAACACAGGATTAGGGGTTGAAGTCTTTGCGGACAACAAAGCAGCTTGCTCTACTATATTTGTTTATAGCATCCAACTTCCACGGTAGAGAGCATTACAATAGAGCGCACAACAAATTCATTTAGAGTGCAGTGGCAGAAAGAATTTTAAGGGAAATAGGGGAAAAAATATAACATATATATATTGCAACTGAACGCAAGTGGTATATATGAATCCCCAGTAAATATGAAAAATTCGTTACATTTCTAGTTTCCTCGCTCCACATGAGCTCAAAACTAATGATGGAAACAGAATTCCATCACACAGAAGGATTATTGGGGTTATTCTGATTACTGGCATTATGAGCTGAAGGTCCCGCAGCTAGTAGCAAGGGCGGTCCTTTATTGTCAGAACTGGCTTTAACATCGGGATTCCTGTTGGCAGCCCAAGCCCTTAGAGGTGGTTCAAAATGCTTGCTAGCGACATCAGGCGCAGGTGCATCCTCACCTGGAAGATAAAGAAGTCCCTTCTCTTGGAGAGAAGAAGGTTCATCGTAGCGGGCCCTCCAAAGTGCATCCACAAGGTGCCTCTCCTCCATAGCAGCCCCAAGGTCTTCAGGTGACATTACATTGATCCCTTCAATGCGTTCCTGAAGAACTTCTTTTAGCTTCCCATCTTCTTCACTCGGGCAGCAGCCACCAGTCTGTTCCACCCTATTTTGCTCAAGCTCAAGAAGGCCACGGAGTGCAGCCTCCCGCACTTGACCATCTTTGCTGTTGGCAAGATGCATGATGATAGCAGGAAATCCTAGCTCCGTTACAATACTGCAGTCTGAGCGGTTCTCATGCAACAAGTACTGGACCAAATTAAGCGCCTTCCTGTTCAATATGGCATATTTTTATCAGAAGAGAATCAAAAGGTTGACTAAAACCAAGTGCAACTCTCTAAAATGTAATTTAGTAGATCCCATAGATATATATAGCATATGTTCTACACAGTTCAAGTTTGGGATAAAGGAGCAAACAGAAGTACCTTTGAAATCCTAAACTTTCAGAGCTCAAAGCATCTCTGAGAGCCGCATAACCATTTGCCAGTCGGAATGCAGCAACTCCAGGCTTGTTATGCTTGATCAAGGCTACAATGTGCCAAAAAAAAAATTAATATATATATATATATATATGTATTGTAACTCAAAATTTTGTTTACGAGAATAAATATTATGATAATTAAAAATGATCCTTCACTATCCAGCCTTTTTTCATAATATAAAATAAAACAACACATATAAAGAAAGGGAAAATTCTCAAGCACTCACATGAGATTGCACCAAGTGCTTTTGTCCGAACTGTAACATCAGGATCAGAAGTGAAATTGTAAAGGAGAGGTTCCATCCCATTAGCTTCCATGACCAATTGTTGACTTTTTGGATTGTTCTGCACAATTGTGTTCACTACTTCTGCAGCCTTTGCTCTAATATTAGGATGGGGATTCTTTAGATAACCAAGGAGAGGAACCAAGCCCCCTATAGCATGAAGATCTAGAAAATTCAAATAAAAAAGAAAAAGAGAGATGATTAAAACAACACTGTTTATAAAAAAACAGTAGTACACAATCAATCTAGAATGCGGCAGGATGACTAGGTGGTCAGAGCATTCACTAATTCATGTAACCTTAAACAATAGGATAAAAGCACCTTCCATATAAAGAAACTAATTAGCAGGCCTCAAATAGGTAGGCACACTAAAGAACAAGATTTTAGCATAACTAAAAACCCACAAGTGAGACTTCAGCATTCTCAGACCAAACAAGTAGGACTTCCTAGGATGATTCGCAAGTAACCAGATCTAAGAAAAGGCTGGCATAATTCATAACTCATGGCCACTCCCCTCACTGATTTAGAAAAGTATCAATTAAGCATCACAAAGATGGTCAGTTGCACAGAGCACTGAATTATCACATACCAAATCACTGAATTTTGTTCTCATAGTAAGTAAGTCGATAATTTCTAAACACTTGCAGTGAAATTCAGATGGATACAGTAACAACATTAAACAGAATTTTTAAGAGCCCATCAATGTCGATTACCACTTTCCATGTACATAAATACTTATTTATTTGGAGAAAATGAGATTTTAAGTTTCATGTTCAAGTTATCTCTTTCAGTTTATTTTATGAAACAAAGTGTAGCTCTGACTGCGACCGAATACTGCACAGCTTAATACAAATCACAAGGAGAAGACATGACTGATTCACGTAAAAAAATTATAGAACAAGGAAACTCACCATTGGCCATGTCAATTGGCTCAACATGCTCCTGCAATTCATCCAACATATCTACAGGAACAGAAGAATAGTGTAAGTTTTTTTTTCCCCCAAAACATAAAGATACGGACACAGTAATCTTAGTCAAAGAATACCTACCCTCCAGATCCTGAGGAGTGACTCCTTGCGATTCAAGAACTTGCTCGGGAGTTTGCAAAACCATAGTTATCTCCTTCAGTCTCCTGATAACGTCTACAGTTTGAGCCTGCATAGCCTCCATAAACCATTTTCGATCCTCCTCACTTTCGGAAAAAAAAAAAAAAAAAAAATCATTAGGGAGAATTTCCCATGTAGTACACATACTCAAGGATTTCTTAAACCAATAAACCTAACCCCTTTATAATCATATACACCCAAAAGAGAGAGATGGAACTCGAAAGGGTACCTTAAATTACGAGGAGGTTGAGTACCATCGGCATGAGAAAGACTCCATTTGAGCAAACCATCCCAGTTAGGTCCCTCTTTTGCCATTATAATCCGTAGTAGTAATAATCTCAGAAATCAATCAAGCCGAGAAAAGTTTAAAGGTATTATTTATCAGGATAAAAATAGAAATGAAACCTCACTAGCGATGAAGAGAAATCAATAAATAGGAATGAGAACGCGGGCAGACTGGGAGGGAGGGAACCTGCGGGAATAAATTCAAAGGCTTCAAGAAGTAACCTGAACCATCTAGAACTTACCAGAGGATTCTCCGACCGACACCTCTATAAACCGTAAACAACACCGAGCAACCCAACGCCACCACAAAGTTCCAATCTAGTGGGGAATACTCATTCTGCAATTTTATTTTATTAATTTTTTTTTTTTGGTAAAACAGGCCAGCCCAGATTTTCCATCCATTTTCTATAGCCCAACCCACAGATATTTAAAGCCCAAAACTGATCTAATCATAAAATAGGACCTTGGGCAATTTTGGCCCTATTTTAAGGAAAATTCTCTTTGGGTCCATACAAGTGGCATACATTTTTAGTCAAAATGTAAAGAGTTAAAGGAAAAATATTGCTCTGTGAAATATTAATTTTACAAGTTCCAGTTAAAAATCTTATATAATTTCAAGAGTCAGCTATATATATTCAAGCTGAAATAATAGTTTGATGTATATATATGTGTGTGTGTGTATATATGCATGGATATAAGTGGTTCTAATGTTGTTGATGGGACCGAGCCTTATCCAACATGAGATTTTAGAGTTCTGATGTGGCTATTTCTTATCCACTTCGCCACGAGACGCGTGGACTTTTTTATATGATATCTGATTACCTTGCAAAGTCTTCAAAATTCAGACCGAGAAAAGAATCCCCTCCCCTGAATCTTTCCAAACCCCAGTATCAGAAATGGCGTCGATGCCTTATTTACAGACTCTGCTATCAGCAAAACCAACTGCAACCGTTAACAGGTCATATTTCTCGTGCACTTCTTCTAATTGTGAATCGGCATTTCTGGGTTCCAAAATCTCAATGCGAAACAGAAGTGGGAATCAGAAACAGAGGCCGGCGACGGTGGTCGCAGCTTTTGGGGATGTATCATCGGACGGAACTACTTATTTGATTGCTGGTGCTGCTGCCGTAGCTTTACTAGGAACTGCATTCCCTGTACTCTTCTCCCGCAAGGACTTGTAATTACACTAAATTTAAACTTTTTTTTTATTTTTCTTCTTTGGATTTTATATATATTGGGGTTTTTTCTTTGTTATTATTATTTTTTTTTTTCTTGTGCTCAGGTGCCCTGAATGTGACGGAGCTGGTTTTGTGAGGAAGTCAGGGGCTACTTTGAGGGCAAATGCGGCAAGGAAAGACCAGGCTCAGATTGTTTGTCCTCGCTGCAATGGCCTGGGAAAGCTCAACCAAATTGACAAATAATCTTTTACATTGTTTTCTTCTTCAATACTTGTTAACGTTTTCTTTTTCTGCTATGTTTATAATATTCTTCTTAATTTACCATCTCTGGAGCCTTTTTTTTTTTTTTTCTTTTTTCTTTTTAAATGTATTTTTTTTCTTTTTTCTTTTTTCTTTTTAAATGTAGTTACGATTTTTAAATTGGATTTGTAAGATTGATATTCCTAATGAGGAAAAGAAGTTGATAAATTTTAAATGATGGGAATTCTTTATTTTTGTTACCCAAGTATACTTAATACAACAACCTATAGACAATTCATAAATTTAAAAGCATCAAAGATTTCATTACTTTTTCAAACAGGCGATGTGGGATTGTTAATTTATAATAATTAATTGCAAACCCGAAAAGAGTTAAGTATTATTGGTTTGATGGTAACAATAAAAAGGAAAAATATATATATATATTCCTGTAAATGAGGAAATTGACACAATTTGAACGTGCAAAGAAAAGAGGTTATATATATTCCACAATAGAGTCGCCGAATAAAATCTGTACTAGCAATTAAAATTCCAGTTTAGCAATTTCATTAATAGCTGCCTCAGTTTTTTTCTCTCTTTTTTTAAAAAAAAAAAAAAAATCAAACTCAAATGTATTTAAAAAATTTTTTTGAAATAAAATGTATTTTAAAATTTGAATACAGAATCCAAGTGGCAATCTAATTGTTTACTATATCTCAAATTCAGTTATGATATGATTTATTCTGTGTCTAACGTCGTCGTTGTCGAATTCTTCAACTCTTTCTCGCATCTCTCATATTTCAATTTCCGGTTACGATTAGTAACAGAGAAGGGGTAGGTGGATTTTGTTTCCCCTTTTACAGCAGATTATTGGATTACTAAACCAAGGGGAATGCAGCAGCTGGAAGATGAAACGCGATCTGACCGTGTAATTGGGATTGAAACCGATGATGAAAATTACGAAGCCGAATGGAGTTGTGAGAATGAAGAGGACGTTACTGATTCTGATGTCAATCCCCTGTCCAATGAACACTCTGCTAACCACGTTGATCAATATCCTTTTCCGTGGCCTCAAAGTTACAGGTATGCGATTTCCATGAAATCCAGAAAAAAGAAAAAAAAATTTGCATTAGATTATACCATGTATAATGTTGCTTTTGGATATTGGAATAAGATGTTCTCGAATTGATGATCATTTGATGAAACATGTTAAAATAATTGAAAACCTTGATTTGGTTTGATGATATGTTCTAGAGAATCAATGGACGTGTATACAAGTATCACTCCTCCGGTAAGCTTTTTAAAAGACAGCTCTTCCTTGATTTCAATAAGGATCAGAGGATCAGAGACCAATGGATTTGAATCCTCCCTTTCTACACCATTACTACTTGAGCCAAGTTTGGAGAAAGAAGATTTGCCCGTCTCAACACTTCCTGTAACTACATCCGTAACTACTGTATCAGGTTCACATATCAGCGAAGTGCCACAGCCAAAGCCAAAGCAATGCTCATATTTTCAATCACAGCTTAATGGTGAGAATTCAGATACTTTTAATTGCTTTAGTTTAAAAATTGTTTGGAGGTTGAGCAGGCAAAAGGGCTAAAACTCCCACCTGAACTATTTTGATAGAAATTTTTGCAAACTTCTAATTGCTTTAGGTTATTGATTTTATTGTCTATTTCTGACATATGTGTTTGGTCCTTTTTTTCTTATTATGCTGCAGCTATAAATGGTTTATGTGGCATAGGAATCCTTTCAACACCATATGCACTGAAAGAAGGAGGATGGTTTAGCCTCTTTATTCTTTTAAGCTTCGGGATAATTACTTGGCATACTGGAATTTTGTTAAAGAGATGTTTGGAAAGCTCTCCTGGACTCCGAACTTATCCAGATATTGGACAGGCTGCCTTTGGCATATTTGGTCGAATATGCATAGCAGTAAGTCTGATATATGACTATGAGTAGCAAATGTCTTCCTTTAAGCTTTAGCTCTCCTGTCATATTCTCTTTAAGAACAATAAATAAAAACTAATCAAGGTCCCTGTTCTTTATTTCACTGAATGCAGGTAGTCTTATATATGGAACTCTATGTAAGTGCAGGAATTTCTCCCTCTTCCTTCATCTTTTTAATCTTTGTCTTTCTGCAGCATCATTTTATCTGTAAAACTAATAGATATATTCTTGTGAATTAGTCATCTTGTGTGGAGCTCTTAATTATGATGAGTGACAACTTGTCATTAATGTTCCCGCATTTCAACTTGGATTTTGCTGGAATTCACCTCGGTTCCTATCAACTTTTTGCCATCATATCCACCATCATCATACTTCCAACAGTTTGCCTTCCAAACCTTAGACTGCTGTCCTATATTTCAGGTGTTGGATTAACTATCTATCTATAGCTCATTTTTTCTTTTCTTTTCTTTTTTTTTTCAAAAAAAAAAAAAAAAAACAAGATCTGTACTAACGTCTGCAGTTTTTTTGAGTTTGGATTTTCAGTCGGAGGAGTGATTATGTTAGCAGTAGTGATACTCTGCATGTTGTGGGTTGGATTTGTCAATGACATCGGATTTCACATGGGAGGAACAGCTCTAAGCTTTGCAAGACTGCCAGTTACAATTGGTATATACAGTTTCTGCTATGGTAGCCACTCAGTATTTCCAAATATATACTCCTCCATGGAAGAACCTTCACGATTTCCCTCTGTTCTTTTAGTCAGGTATTATACTTTCTCAATGCAGTCTACGTTTTGCCAATTCATAATTTTCAACGTACAAAAATCAACAAAGATTGCCAATTTTCATATCCACTGCAGCTTTTCTATAGCATGTTCTTTGTATGCCGGGGTCGCTATATGTGGCTTTTCAATGTTTGGTGATTCTATCAAAACTCAGTTCACTTTGAATATGCCCCAAAAATATTCTGCTTCAGTTGTTGCTGCTTGGATGGTGGTAAGAAAAGAAGAATCCCTTCGTAGTCACATTCAGTTGGAAAAATAAGTTCATTTTCTGCTGTACCTAATAAATACAATTACTGAATCTCATGCTGTAGGTTTTAATCCCTTTTACAAAGTATGCATTGACATTAACCCCTATTGCATGTGGACTGGAAGAACTGTTGCCCGCTTCTCAGGTTGGATCATACAAAGTCTCCCTAATCATCAGAATAATTTTGGCATTTTCAACCCTTGTCATAGCATTGGCAGTTCCTTATTTCGGTAAGAATTATTTAACCGAACAAATTTTGTTTTCTGTGTTTGGATTACATTTGATCTCCCTAATCACGATATGAACTTAGGTGTAGGAACAGAGAAAAAGATACAAATATACAGTGCCTCTTTTTGAGTTGTTTTGGCTGTCCGGAAGAAAATTAAGTCTTAAATTATATTTTCAACCGCATCAACAACAATCAGATGTTGATGCTTTAAATCATAAATGCAGTTAAAAGCAACAATTTTAACTAAGAAAAATAGATTATCAGCAACTGAGAACATGAAGACCCGGTAATAATCTATATTTCTCTTACATTTTGGCTGCAGGATCTTTGATGGCCTTAATTGGATCACTTCTTGTTATGCTTGTGGTAAGTTGCTGCACCGTGTAAATAAAGAATGTTGCAATAAAAATATATGACTCCAAATTTACTAACCCTGCTTCCTAATGACAGTCCGTAATCTTACCATGTGCTTGTTACATAAGAATACGCCGCGAAAATTTGACAATTTTCCAGGTAAAAAAGTAATCCGCTGTCTACTTATACTTTACTTATCTAATTAACTGAACCATAAATCTTTCTGTTTTGTTCTTATTCATTTCTCGCAGTGTGCAGTTTGCGGGCTCATAATAGTAGTAGGAGTAGTTTGCGCCATTTGTGGAACATTATCTGCCATTGCAAACATTACAAACAATACCTGATTACAATGGCGTCTAACAGTTAGTTTAGTTAGCTCCGTCCATCTCATGTGCTAGCAGAATGTGCTAGCAGAGGGGACGGCCACTATTATTACTACTAACTGCTGCCGTGTAAAAGTTGTATAAAAGGTTAATTGTGTGCAATGTGCTTGAAAGATGTTTAGAAAAAAATTAGAGTTAGAGAGAGGAGGTTTCCAATTCAAGTATCCTATGAAAACAATTGAAAAGGACCCCATTCACGGTTTTATGCCCATAAATAGTTCGGCATAACATGTGACGCCATTTCCATGGATTTTGTGATATTTATTGTCACTTTCTTTTCGGTAATGCTGTACTGCGGTTGCCCTATTAATTCAAAGTAACATGAATTACTTACAGAACTAAATTTTTTATTTATTTTTTAAAGTTGATTTTAAAATATATTTACAATGAAAACAATATTTTTGCATGCTTTTGTTGTTAAGTTGGAGTGTAAAGAGTACAATATAAATTTGCATGCTAGTCGAAATGTAAGAGGATGATGTCCTGGAAGGGAATCAGACAAGGGGTGAGGAAGTTAAATCAAAAAACACATGGCCATGTGCGGTGCAATTATGCTGTGTGGCCAACCAAAGCTATAAAAAGAAAAGTTACAAAAGCAAAAGAGAACTGAGGATATTCATTTTGCCTTTTGCAGAAGAAGAAGAACATGTTCCTCTATGCTCTACAATTCCCATCTACAAATATTTAAGGTTTAAAAAAAAGAGAGTAATAGCCCTTTGCATTTTCTTTTGAATGGAGTTATTTGGTTAGTATTTAGGGTGTCTAACAAAATAAAGTGAAAAAAAAAAAACACATAATACACACACAATAAAATAAATTGAGTTATAACATTTTAATCTTTATACAAAAATTCATACTTTGAATTTCTCACGGAAAAATCTTCTTTATAACCAAGACTATGATATCTCAAATTAGGAAGGGCAAAAAAGAGGAAAAAAAAAAGATATAGGGTCCATTTGGACTTTAAAAAAGGTCCCTTTCAAAGAATTTACTAATTCCTTCTTTTAAAGAAAAAAAAAACAAAGGATAAATGATAATGAATGTTCCAAATAAATCCATAAGCACTGGGACTGGTACCCAGCTCTGTCCGCCCACAAAAATGGCTACTAAAGGTAGTAAAATGGCAAAGAGGGAGAAGGGAGGGGAAAAAGAGATAATTATTTACTTCAACTAGAAAAGAGACAAGGGATGTAAGAGAATGGAAAGTAACATGATACAGTTACCAACCTGTCAGACACAGAAGATTCGAAACGATGTCGTTTAATCCTAGCCTTCCACTACCCAACGAATAACCAATAGAAGATCGTCGTCCTTGGATATCAGAATTTGCTGTTCAGTAAGTAGTCTTTTTTGCTCACACGCCTCTGTCTCCAAGAATCATAACATCCATCTCAGTCCTAATTCCCAACACCCAAAAAAGAATAAAAAACCTTTCTTTCTTATTCTTTATTCCAATTTCTTTTCAGTAATCTCTCCACTGTTACATTCTACCAAGAAATATAGAAAATGAGACTCCACACTCTCTTGGTCACTTACTTTCTTCTCTACCTACACACTATTTTCTTGCAGGTAATTATTCAAACCCAAATCCGGTTTTCCTTTGCTGAAACTTTAAACACTGAAAAAACCGGTTCGCCAATGCTCGTATTGCCACTGAAAACTCAAAATTTCACATCCGGCGGGTCATTTCCAAGAACTTCAAACGAACTTCCTTTTACTCACAATGTCACGCTCACTGTTTCTCTAGCCGTCGGAACGCCGCCGCAGAACGTCACAATGGTGCTGGACACTGGAAGTGAACTGTCTTGGTTACAGTGCAACGCTACCCAAATAAATAGACCCGTTTTCCGACCAAGTAGATCGTCTACCTACGCGCCCGTCACGTGCTCATCCCCAACTTGCACGATGCGGACCCAAGATTTTTCCATACCCGCTTCCTGCGACTCCAACAATCTCTGCCACGCTGTCTTATCCTACGCGGATTCGACGTCTTCCGAAGGAAATCTAGCATTGGATAGTTTTAACATTGGAGGTTCTGAGTTTTCGGACACAATTTTTGGGTGCATGTATTCAGGTTACAGTAGTAATTTGCAGGAAGATTCGAAGACAACCGGGTTAATAGGTATGAATCGTGGGTCACTTTCTTTTGTTTCTCAAATGGGTTTCAAGAAATTTTCCTACTGTATTTCAAGTTCGGATTTTTCCGGTGTTTTACTTCTCGGCGATGCAAATTTCACGTGGCTGTTACCGTTAAACTACACCCCTCTTGTTCAAATCTCAACTCCGTTACCGTATTTTAATCGGGTAGCTTATACGGTTCAGCTTGAAGGAATCAAAGTCTCGGATAAACTGCTCCAGTTGCCAAAATCAATATTCGAACCCGATCATACTGGAGCGGGTCAAACCATGGTGGATTCGGGCACTCAATTCACTTTCCTTCTCGGGCCGGCTTACACCGCTCTACGAAACGAGTTCCTGAACCAAACAAGTGGGATTTTACCGGTTCTAGATGACCCGAATTTCGTGTTTCAAGGTGCAATGGATTTATGCTTCCGGGTTCCTCTACACCATACCCGTTTACCGGCACTACCTCCGGTGAGTATGGTGTTCCGGGGAGCCGAAATAAAGGTATCCACGGATCGGTTACTGTACCGGGTCCCCGGTGAAGTCCGGGAGATGGATTCGGTTCATTGCTTCACATTTGGAAATTCGGATCTGTTAGGAATAGAAGCCTATGTAATCGGTCATCATCACCAACAAAACGTGTGGGTTGAATTTGATCTTGAAAATTCTAGAATCGGTTTTGCCCAATTACGATGTGACGTGGCAGGTCAAAGATTTGGTGCCTAACGTTAATTTTAGTATAGGTCTCGTGAATTCTCTCAAAACGTTGTAGTATAGTATTATTTTTCAAATTATATATAAAATACGTAAAAATATAATTTTAAAGTCCCATGATGGAGACTTTGTGTAGTAATTGTAGAATGCTTTTCTTTCTTAAGGTCATTTGCTTTTATTTTTATATTTAAGTCTTGTGAACAATATATATATCTTTATAATAATGTTGAGTTGCCATGTTTGGTCCATAAAGTTAACGTTGAAGAGTTAGTAGTAATGATTAGAAAAGTGATTGATGGATATATGCCTTAATTCACATCATTAAAGTGAAGTAAATCTACTTAGTTTAAAACTTTTTTGATGGATATATATATATATATATATATATATATATGCCTTAATAATATTTATAATGAAAATGGCAGTACAAAAAGACTTTGGGATTTTTGTTGGTTCGATAAAACTTAGTGGTTAGTTTGTACTGTTTTTGGTCAGATATTTAATTGGATTGGCCCTCTATAAGGTATGAGCCATAAAATTGAGTCACGGAGGTAGTTGAAATAAGGCCAAAAAAAGTTAGATATTATGAAGTGGGGGAGGAACTTCAATTGTTCTGGTGGAACTAAATTTGAATTAGTAGTACTATCTGCACCACTCCGCAATAATGAAAGCCTTTTTTTTTTTTTTAACCTTATTATTTTAATCACAATTGTGCCTAAAAAAGGTCTTATTGGCTTAAAATTTGCATGGAGTTTTTTAAGGGATAGAATTGAAAAAGGAAAAAGTAAGTATACAATTAAAAAGGGTCCCAAAAACATCCTTTCCTATATGGGATATTGATTGGTGATGGGCAAATATTTTATTTTGTTTAAATGATGACAAGTTCAAGATTCTTCTAACAATTACTAAAGGTGAAATGCTGTCGAAGAAAGTCTGAAAAGATTTCTTCCGCCACACATTAGATTAATTGTGTGACTTAATTTTTCTTCTTCTTTATTTTGGACACTACTCGAAAAAGACTTACCCAACATCCCTGTATTGGACAAAAAAATAATAATTGATTTCTTTATACCATTGCGTAAAAGGTTGTCGGTAGGGGAATTAATTTTTATTTATATTTTTTTTCTTGTTCATGACATTTTACCAAACCCCTGGATTTTTAACAAGAAAAACTTGTAAAAATGATAAAAAAAATTTGGTGTAATGAAAAGGATGAGGAGACTTTTGACCAGACAGACATACGTATGTCTGGGAATTCATCTCAGCTGGAAGTGGAAAAGAACTATTCATCAGCTCTCCCTTACATTCAAATCAACCTTTGTTTATTTTTTTTATTTATTTTCAGGAAGAGTCGAATTTAAAGAAATTCCATGCATGAAAACACTCATATATATATATAAATATTGCCTTATTTTTTCACATGAATGTGCTGTAAAACTGGTCCTACCTTCTTTGTTGTTCCTTCGATTTTTAGAAACTTAGAGGTTGATAACACTATTCTCACCAACTTCATGAATTATCCTTAGCTTTTTAATTTCAAATATTACATATATAGTTTAAGATTTTTATAAAATATGTGTGTTTTCAAAAGAACATGACATCGCGAGGAAGGAAAGTTTTGAGGAAATGAAAAGGAGGTCAAAGGAGAAGTAATTTTTATGATATTGCCTTTGTTAGCACTCCAAAGTTGTTTTCGTAAATTCGTCGTGGATCCAAAGCTTTTTTCTGTATGGTACTGTTAAACTCAATTACCTAATCAACCCAACACCTCTCTCTCTCTCTATATATATATATATCTGCAGATTCAATTCCATTTTTCCATCACCAATTTAAAAGAAAAGATATATTCAATGGCTGCCTCTTCCTCCACAACTGTTGAATCAATCTTCCTAACTTTGATGGCATTAATTATGTCTCTCCATTCTTATTACGCAGAAGCTGTTACAAGACATTATGAGTTTAATGTAGGTTTATATATATATATATATAGAAATCTTGATTTGTTTTTTTAGTAATATATATTTATTGCGCTGTTATTGCAGATTACCATGCAAAACGTAACACGATTGTGCCACACAAAGAGCATGGTGACAGTGAACGGCCAATTTCCTGGACCTCGTATTGTAGCTAGAGAGGGTGATCGTCTTCTCATCAAAGTCACAAACCATGTTTCCAACAATGTTACCATCCACTGGTACTATTTATATATATATATGATAAATATTGTTGGTATAATTGCTTTATATATATATATATATATATGTGTGTGTGTGTGATTTTATACAGGCACGGAATAAGGCAGCTTCGAAGTGGTTGGGCTGATGGACCAGCATATATAACACAATGCCCAATTCAAACTGGGCAGAGCTACGTGTACAATTACACCATTATTGGACAAAGAGGAACTTTGTTTTGGCATGCACATATTTCTTGGTTAAGATCAACAGTTTATGGACCTCTAATTATTCTTCCTAACAAAAATGTACCTTATCCATTCCCAAAGCCCTACAAGGAAGTTCCTATCATTTTTGGTAAATTAAATTACATTAATTCTTTCCCTTTCCCTTTAATTTCTGCACCTTTTATTCCTAATTTTTATTAATTTCCAATATATATATATATATATGTATATATTCATAGGCGAGTGGTTTAATACTGATACGGAGGCGATCATTAGCCAAGCTTTAAAGACAGGTGGAGGACCCAATGTCTCTGATGCCTATACCATTAATGGACTTCCCGGACTTTTATACAATTGTTCTGCAAAAGGTAAGTCCATTTATTTTATTTTATTTTATTTCGTTGCATATAAAATATTATACGTAAAATTGATTTATGCATGCAGACACATTTAAGCTGAGAGTAAAGCCAAGAAAGACTTATCTTCTTCGAATTATCAATGCTGCACTAAACGATGAGTTGTTCTTCAGTATAGCAAATCACACGTTGAAAGTTGTTGAAGCGGATGCAGTTTACGTCAAACCATTCGACACCGACACGATTCTAATTGCACCCGGACAAACAACAAACGTACTCCTCCACACAAAATTCTCGGCAGGTGGTGCAAATTTTCTCATGTCCGCACAACCTTACGTGACAGGACTAGGCACATTCGACAACTCTACAGTTGCCGGTATTCTCGAATATCACGACCACCAATTTGCAGGAAATAAGAAGAAGTTACCGATTTTCAAACCAGCTTTACCGGCATTAAACGATACTTCCTTTGCAACAAATTACACAAACAAATTACGTAGTTTAGCTAGTCCACAGTTCCCTGCTAATGTTCCACAGAATATCGACAGACAGTTATTTTTTACCGTTAGTTTAGGTACAACTCCGTGTGATCAAACCCAAGGTTGTCAAGGTCCTTCTAACGGAACTAAGTTTGCAGCATCAGTTAATAACGTTTCGTTTGTACAACCTACGACGGCGCTTCTCCAATCACATTACTTTGGACAATCGAATGGGGTATATAGTCCGGATTTTCCGTTTAGTCCGTCTCGTTGGTTCAATTTTACTGGAAATCCTCCAAATAATACCATGGTGGGTAGTAATGCAACGAAATTAATGGTACTTCCGTTTAACACTAGCGTGGAATTAGTCATGCAGGATACTAGCATTCTTGGAGCAGAAAGTCACCCACTTCATCTCCACGGTTTCAATTTCTTCGTGGTCGGCCAAGGGTTTGGAAATTATGATCCGAAAACGGATCCCAAGAACTTTAATCTCGTCGATCCCGTTGAAAGAAACACCATTGGTGTTCCTTCTGGTGGATGGGTTGCAATTCGTTTCTTGGCCGATAATCCAGGTGCAGATGATAGTTGTACTTCTTGATTAAAACTTTAGTACATCTGTACGTTAATTAACCTCGTACTATATGTTTTTTGGACAGGAGTTTGGTTCATGCACTGCCACCTGGAAGTTCATACGAGCTGGGGATTGAAAATGGCGTGGCTTGTCTTGGACGGAAAGCTTCCTAATCAAAAGCTACTTCCTCCCCCGGCAGATCTCCCCAAATGCTAATTCAAAAATTTCATTAATTTTTTGCAAATTTTGTGTTCAAATTGGATTTTTTTTTTCTTTTCTCGTCACTTTTGCTGACTGTCATTTTGTAACTGACTTCCAAGTCGTGGTTGCGTCTTTCTAAGTGTATTTGGCATTGACCGTTGACTTTTTCAAATTATGAACTGTTCCTATACGATACTGTATGGAGTCGATGAGTGGATAGAGTCCACCTTTTGTAATCCTCCTGAGAAGTATAAATAAATTTTCTGCCATTATGTTTTTTTTTTTTTTATATGTTTGAACAGAAATATATATATATATATATATATATATAGATAGATACAAAGAAATTATATCTATATAGTAAAAACAAACGTAGGCAATACTTTTTGTTTTGCTGAATAAACGTAGGCAATACTTAATCCAATTAAAATTAGCGAGAGGCCAATGCCGTACACATCCACGGTAGTTGAAATTGATATTACTTGAAAAACAAGCAAATTCTACTTCAACTAACGTCCGTTTTTTCTTTTCTTTATTTTTTTTTTAAATTATCGTATGACATACCACCAAAACTATTGTTTTTTTAAATTATTATTTTTAGGAAATTAGTTAATGTTGGGGTATCATAATCTTTTTATAAAAGAAAATTTTTAATTTTTTTTATCCTTTTATAATCTGTAGCTTTATTTAGAAATTTGAAATTTGTGTAGAATTACTGTTAATTTTAAACAATAATATAATAAATTTTTAAATTTAAACCATAACAACCATTTTATTATTAATACCAGTCATATATATTTGAAATAATTTAAATTTAAGTTATTTAAAACTAATAAAATATTTTTTATTCATAAATTCTTTAATTGGGGGAACGTGTAAAATATATATATATAATTTTTTTTATATAAATATAATATTTAGAGAATGATGTAATATATTTAATTTTATCCATTAAGTTCTTTTGAAAAAAATGTATTGGAATAATAAAGTATTTAGGAGTATTGTTAAGACAACTAAAATTATCGCGCAACTCGAATTGAATTGACGTAAATCGAGACTCGCCGACCCGATTCCGTCCCCACCGCGTTCTCTAGATCCCACCGAATGCTGTAATAGATACTTTTCTTTAGAAAGGAGAAACAGAAAAAACCACCGGAGACACCGTCGTAAAATTGCTTACGCCGGTGCCTCCGCTGAAAATTTGATCTTTCCATTTTTTTCTGAAGCTTCTGGGGTAAAAGAAATGTGGTTTAACTGCAACTTCTCGTTCCATATTAGCGTGGTTTTTGCGGTCATCGCTTACATCTATTTCTTGACGGTATTCGTTTCCATAGATCGGTGGTTCGGACTGAGCTCTTCTCCCGGATTGTTAAACTTCGCCGTTTTTACCTATTTTTCTCTCATGACTACCTTGACCTATGTTCTTTCTATCTTCACCGACCCGGGTCGGGTCCCGGTTTCGTTCTTGCCCGACATAGAGGACCCTGATTCCCTTCACGAGGTCAAGCGCAAGGTGACTTTTCTTTTTCTTTCTCTTTTTGAGTTTTGATATTTTTATTATTGTTATTATTCTTTTTATTCCTGTTCTCTATTCTAAGTGAATGAATTTGTCTGAATCATCCAAAAAATGTTGGAATAATGTGGTATTTCTGAATGAATGAATTTAAGTAGGTATTGAGCAATCTACTATAATTTTATTTCTCACTGTATTGCATGTTGAGCTAATACTGTCTTTCAGGAATTTAAATTGGTAATCAAGTAAGTTTCAATTTTCCTTCTAAAGATATATTGCATTACATGTGAATTTATATTTTGTAGATACTTCTCCGGAAGTCTGAACCATTTTCACTAATGACATTGCTTTGGATATAAATAAACCTAGTGCAAAACTCCTGTTGATACGAGTGCTGATACTCCCATACTTAAATCATCTCTAAGATTGATTGGTGTGGATACTGGCTCTTCTCTTAGCAATGAAGCTGCGAGTAAAAAAAAGGAGGAAAAGGTACACTGTGATGATCAATTGGAGTTGGCTGACATCTGATGAAACAATTGATCTTAGATTCTTTTCTGTTTATGAAAGTTTAGACTTCCAGATATGTTGCAATAAGTCTGGCCAGCACGTGTTGTAATTGTGCATGTAGTTTCACTAAGGAAACAATCTAGATTGGAAATAACCTTTCCAGGTAATACACAATTGTTTCAATGATGATATCACACAATACTGCAGCAGCAATTTATTCCAAACATGACATGAGATAAAATAAAGAATTCTGCACTAACACGGAACTATATTTCAGCCAACTAACACTTTAATCATTTTCCTCAATTTCATTACAGTATGATGATGTTCTTGCATTTCTATTGTTATGGACTTTAGTTCTTAGTATTGTGTTTGTGCTTGCATTGTACTTCTCTCTGGTCCCAATTTTTGTAACAGTGCATGATAAAGACTGCTTAATTAGTTCCAAACTTCTGAGGTATGATCCTTTGTCTCCAACGAGGGAAATCTATTTGCTAACTCACCTTAAATTTGTTTGTTTGGACAAATCTTGGATAGAGTTATTTTCAGACTTTCTATCTGATGAGAAGAGGAGTTCTTCATTGCACCATATTGTAAAAATATTTGTGTATGAAACCCTGTTAAATTGTTCTAGATTGTTTGATATGACATTCGCTGACAAAATATTGAGGATATGCTGAAGTTTTCAGAAGTTAATTTGTCATTTCTTAATTGGTAATTTATATTCCAACATGAAATTAGAATTTTGCAATCTAAATATTTTTAAACTGCTGCAGGGTGGGGATCTAAGATATTGCAAGAAGTGCTCTCTCTACAAACCACCTCGGGCACATCATTGTCGTGTATGTAATAGATGTGTGTTGCGAATGGTATGCATGGTCTACTTATTGTTCATGCCTTTATCAAATGTCCTAGATAGTGCCTTAAATTGCTGCCTTTTAAATTTAAGGATCACCATTGCGTTTGGTTGAATAATTGTGTGGGCCATGCAAACTACAAGCTGTTCTTCGTCTTTGTTATCTATGCCGTTGTTTCATGCATATATTCGCTGGTATGTCTTTTTCTCTTGCCAACTTTCTTGATTATTGGCTTTAATTATTCTATCAACTACTCATGCTTCTTCCATTCTTCTATTTGGTGCTGCATCACATAAATGTGAGTTCAGTCCCATGTTGGAGGAGATATACTTTGGAGCTCTATACAGTAATCTGAAGAGGATAAAATTTTGCATTCTGTTATTTCAGGTTTTGTTTATTGGTAGTTTTACTGCGGGCTCTTCAGAGGATGATCAGCAAGATAAAAGCTCATTCAGAACTATATTTGTAAGTTTTCTACACATCCAGTTTACAATGAATTATTATTTCTCAAATCAGATCATTCAATACAAGGAGTTGCATAACCAGGTCATCTCAATCCTTTTGCTGTTGCCGTTATGTGGAGTCCTGACTTTCCTGCTGCTTTGGCATATATATCTCATTTTGCAGAACAAGACTACCATAGAGGTTTGTGCCAGTGATGTTATTGTTATTTCCAGATTTGTTGCCACCTTTTTGGGCTGTTGACCACCTCCTATGTCTTATTTCTGATAGTATCATGAAGGTGTCAGAGATACATTGGTACAATTTTATAAAGGAGGTAATGCCTACCCTCATCCATACGACCTTGGAAGATATGAGAATCTGATATCTGTAAGAATTATATCCTTCCTCCTACTAGTCCTATGCACATCAGTTCCTCTTTGCCCTTGTTTAAACGTCATTCTAGTGTACTGCTGGGGGTTGATGGAGACATCATCACATTTTGAAGTTTAACTGCAAATACGAATTTGCTTAATCATAACTTGAAATTGTTCATTGAGATTGTTTTGATTGGTTAATATGGTTCAAAATTGCATGCATTGGTAGTTGCCTTTATGTATGGGATATTTCCAAGGTCTTCCATTTACTAATGAACTTGTAGTTGCTGGGGGAACATGTTATGAAGAATATCCAAACTTCCTGAATGGTATATTCGTATTGTTACTTCACTGGCAGGTTTTGGGTCCAAACGTCATTTGCTGGTTATGCCCCACCAGAGGCCATATTGGTTCAGGCCTTCTCTTCCGCAGACGGCATGATTACATACCTGACCCTCAACTATAAACTTACGATGCTTGGTGTAGACTGGGTATCATATACTGACCATACTGTGTGAAAGAAAAGTTACTACTTACTTGTTGGTGGGAATGGTATATAGAAAGAATGAAGATCCTGTGTATTTTACCACCAAGTTAGAAGAGACTCAAAGGCTCAGCAATTTGGATTTTCGTTTCCAGCTTGCTCTCTAAAGTAGTTAAAAGGTAACAAAAATTTCAGAATCACTTAATCGTAGGATATGTTTGTTGCTTGCTTAGTTTTATTATTTCTTTTTTCTTTTATGTTGATGATTTTGACATTGTAGAGCTTTCATACAAAGTATGTACAAAGAAATTCAGGCTTACTGACAAGAAGTTAATAGTAGGAAGTTTTAACTTAAAAGGATTTTGTAACATTTTTTTAACTCTCTGAAATGCTACTATCAATAAATTATTCCATTGCTGTTTTTTTTTTTGGATTTCAAGCGAGGAATTTGTCAATTATATATGGAAGAAAAACAACTGCTCTGTATTACATCACATTTTTTAACTCTCTGAAATGCTACTATCAATAAATGAGAAGGGTTCCAGGGCTACGGTTATTTGGGTTAATCCACATATCTAAGCATGGTTTTGCAGAATGTGCCAGAGCTTGTGAAAAAATGTACCATTTTTATGGGTTTGAGTGGAAGTATCAATTGCTCCGAATGTTTTTCTTTAATTTTCAAGTATTGTATTTTTATTATTATTTTCAATAATAAATGTTATTTAATTTATTTTTAAGTATTGTAATTTTATTATTTTCTATGAATTGTACCTTTAAAAGTTGCTTCTGGCCCAATAAACTATAAATTCAGGTCCAATAGGTATTACTAATGGGCCTATTAGTTCATTTTGGATTAAAAATAAAACCCAATATAAACAAATTTTAAGCCCATTAGATATTATGAATGGGCCTTTAAAAGTTTATTCAGGCCCATGAATAATTTATTTATGGGCTTGTTTGGGCCTTTTTTTATTTTAAATAGAAAATAAGGTCTAATAAAATATAAATTCAGGTCCAATAGGTATTATTAATGGGCCTATTATAAATTTTGTAGCCCATTACAGATTATTACTGGGCTTACTTGGGTATAAAATAATTCCCAATCAAAAGGATATCAAGGCCCATTACATATTGCTGATGGACCTTTAAAAGTTGCTCAAGGCCCATTACGGAATATTACTAGACCTTTTAAAAGTTCATTGAAGCCCACTTTTTATTATTAATGGGCTTACCTGGGCCTGTTATTAGTTCATTTTGGATTAAAAATAAAGCCCAATAAAAACGAATTTTAGGCCCATTAGATATTGCCAATGAGACTTTAAAAGCTGCTTCTGGCCATGACTAATTAGTAATGGGCTTACTTGGGCCTGTTATTTTATTTTGGACTGAAAATTACGTCCAATAAAATATAAATTTAGGTCCAATTGGTATTACTAATGGGCCTTTTAAAAGTTTTTTGCCCATTACAGATTATTACTGGGCTTACTTGGGCCTTTTATTTTATTTTGGTTATAAAATTATGCCGAATAAAATGGAAATCCAGGCCCATTAGTAAAACTAAAAAATTATGGCCCATTAGTGGATGACAGCTCAATAAATATCCAGTTATAATCATTACATATTTCCCATCAAAATTAATCACTAGGACGTACTGCGATTATTAAAAACAAACCACTCAACGTGATCCGCTTATTTGAGCTACACTTAGTGGACTGGAAATGGTCGTACAACGAAAAAGCCTGCCACTCTCCTCGCTTAGAGCGTGGAATACACGACATAAATAAAAAAAAGATATAATATTTTATATAAATATTTGAAACTTTCCAACCTCCTTTATATGCTTATATCATTTTTTTATTAAAACATGGTATATTTTTAGTTGGTAGTAACTCAATAAACTAAAAAATTAATTTTTTTTATGGTAATATACAGTAAAATCGTTAAAAAATTTATAATAATTAGACATATAAGTAAAAATAAAACACGAGTTTAAATGATTAAATTTTTTAAAAAATGAAAATTTAGAGGCAAGCGCCAGGTGATGCGGGTGGGGTTGGACTTTGTTGTTTTACAGAGGATAAAAAAGGGGGCTTGAAATAGATAATTTCTCGGGCATGGACACGATCATGGGTTCACGTTCCTCTCCTAGGATAAACTGAGGCTGTTTAACTCTGCCAAACCAGCAAACAGCCAAAACCACGGCCATCCCACTCTCCTCAGCCCGTTTTATGTCCCAAATCTCAGCGTTTTTTCCCACTGCATATAACTAGTACCCGTCTTTTACTTTTGGGTTTAGGTGCATCTTCAGACGACCATGGAGGAGGAACATACTGAAATTCCAGCTGGCATCGACAGGTTTGTTGTTTCCGAGAATCTGGGCTTTCATTTCATTATATGATTGGTTCTTTAAATTTTTTTTTTCTTTTTTTTCTGCCTTTTTCTTTTTATGTTTCTTTTCAGAATGAATCTTCTTTTGGAAGCGTTGAGTTTAGGTTATTATGCATGATTAGAAGAAGGAGCAGTTACTCTATGTAGTTGATGATGACTACAGTTTAGTTCTAAGTATTGATTAAGTTTTATATCCTTATTGATTCAAATAGTGAAAAAGGATTTGATCTTTGTGATCCTAAGTTGATCTGCGTTTTACAACTGGTTTCCTCCGAGATAGAGCCTACAACTGAATCAATTCCCATCTTGTATTGGTTAATTTTTTATTTTTTTTTGGTTTCAGAGGATCAGCCCTCTTAGGTTACATGGAGCATATGAAGGCAGTAAATTGAAAAGGGTTACCAGGGCTATGGTTATTTGGGTTAATCCACAGATCTAAGCATGGTTTTGAATGGAAGTTGGGAACCTATTTAATCATGAAGTGTAAGAAACGAAAAGATTGATTAAAATTTATGCTGCTTCCCCTGTTCATAGGAAGAAGAAAAGAAAAGATTACATGAAACTCAGGACTATATAACCAGTTTCTGCAAGAGAAGGCAGAAAAAGCTTTACCTCATGTGTAGTTGCTAATTCTTTTGTGTCTTGTGAAAATTCATTCTATTATTTTGCATATTTCTTACTTGGATATTTCCATCTTTTTTAGCCTTTACGTAGCGGAGGCACTGCAGGCAAGGCTTTCTTACTTGGATAGGAAAAGGAAGTTTCAAGGAGAACAGCTGGGCATTCCTTCACCAAAGCATGTTTGTTCTGATCAAACGTATACTTTAAAGTATGATTTCTCATCTATTCCCAACCCAGAGGATCAACCGTTGTATGGACTTATTTTGAAACCAGAATGGACTAGAATGACTGAATCTGAAGAGTTTGAAGAAGAGTCTGCAAAAGATAGCATTAGTGTTTGTACTGATTCAATGATTGCTGTCTCCGGCAGAGCTGCTGAATATCAGTGTCATTCCGAGGAATATTCATTTGACCAGCCTTCTACTTCATCTGTCAATATCTCTAAGAACCCTATACATTATTCAGAAACCACATCTGCCAACAAATTATCTGATAAAATAGAAACAGAATCGCATGACCTGAATTATCCTGTTTCTGGATTGCATTCATCTATGAATGATGAGGATTATCTCCAAGAATTCGGAAGCCATATGGATTTTAGTTGTTCCAAAGACAGAACAAGCTTTGAGGATTGTACAGATGAGGGGCTTGAAGATATACTTCATTCCAATGGAGCTGCTCCAAATTATGTTCTTTCTTCTGGAAGATGGACTGTTAATCAAGGTAACTTCTATTTAACCTATAAGAATTAGGGCACCAGTAGTTGTTTTAGTGCTTGGTGAAAAATCTCTCTCTGACATGTACTTTTTGATTATCTGAATGCAGATACTCAGCAATGCCCTGAGAAACTAACCATTGATAAAGAGTTCGAGCAATACTTTTCTACACTTATGCTATGATGAGAAAAGCCTAAGCCTTAGCCTATTCAAGTTCCAAAACTGTATATAATTGTTTAAACAATGATTTTATGTGGTAATTGTGTCAAAACCAGGTAGTAAAATCTTTTCTGGACTTCCCCTGCCCCTTCACCTTGGATATGTTTCACTTTTTATTGTATCCTTATCTCGAGTCTTTTTGTAGTGGTTGTGTCTGAATCATCTGGCAGTGGCAGGATATAATAATGTATTGATTGTATGGTATATAGCAATGGCAATGGCAGAGGTCCAAATCCCCTTAGATATGGAAAAAGATGCATAAACAAACAAAATACATGGAAGGGAAATTATAGAGGATCAAAGCTGATAGCAGGCTTTTATAGAATGATTCTAAGACATTCATTACATGAAGTGGATATGTGTGTTCCCAGACCACCCTTGATAAATAAGACTCTTTCTCTCACTTATATACAAAAAATTCTTGATATTAATCAAATAAAAAACCTGACAGGTCTGCAGAATTCTTCTTTTGGAGTTGGATTTCTCACTTTATCTCACCAGCCCAACATACAATTGACAGATAAAAATCCTTTCTTTAAATTAAACACTCAAGAAAGAAATTACAGTAAAGGAGACAGAGAACAGAGTAAGAGGATTTAATCAACCGGATCAGCACTTAGGAAGATCTGAAGGCGGTGGAGGCAATTTTTGGTTTGGCAAAGTTCCATCCAACACAATCCATGACATCCTTAAACCCCAACTCGTATGCACATCGAAATGACAGTGCATAAACCAAACTCCTGTTCGTTATATAAAACAGTGATCAATGATAAAGCAACAAGATCGAGTTTCTTGAGAAAAGAATTAATTCATTGGCCAAGTCGGAAGAGTACCTGGATTGTCTGCCAAGAAACGAATGGCAACCCAGCCAGCTGTTGGAACGCCAACGGTGTTCCTTTCAACAGGATCCACTAGATTGAAATTGGGCGGGTCATTGTTCGGGTCAAAGTTACCAAATCCCTCTCCGACCACAAAGAAATTGAAACCGTGTAAATGAAGAGGATGATTCTCTGCTCCAAGAATGCTCGTTCCTTGCAACACTAGCTCCACGCTCGTATTGAACGGTAATACCACCACTTTGGTTGAATTCGTTACCAATGTATTATTTGGCGGCGTTCCTGTGTAATTGAATGGATTTATTGGTTTGATCGGAAAATCAGTCGCGAAGATTCCGTTAGATTTTTTGAGAAAGTAGGATTGCAGAAGAGCTGATGAGGATGGAAGGGCGAAAGAAACATTATTGAGTGAAGCTGCAAATTTTGTGCCATTAGGGCCTTGGCAAGTCATGTTTGCGGGGCAAGGAGCTGATCCAATTCCCACTGTGAAGAAAAACCGTTCTTGAACCGTCTGCGGCACGTTTGCCGGGAATTTGGCATTAGCCAAACTGCGGAACCTTTTGGTGAAGTTAGCAACAATGGTGGTTGCATTTATTGGTGGGAAAGATGGCTCGAAAACAGTTTGTGATTTATTAGTAGAAGAAGAGTGATTAATTTGTGATGGGTGCAAATATTCAAGAATTCCAGCAACAGTTGAATTATCAAATGTGCCCTGTCCTGTGAAATAAGGCCTGGCAGCCATGAAGAAGGTAGCATTTGGATGGGAAGACTTGGTTTTGAGTAGAACATTGGTAGTTTGTCCTGGTGTGATGAAAACGACGTCGGTCTCAAATGGTTTGATGTAAGTAGCATCAGCTTCAACTATGGTAACTGTATGGTTTGCAATGCTGAAAAATAGTTCATCGTTCATTGCAGCATTTATCAAACGAAGCATGTAAGTTTTCCCTGGCTCAACTCTTAATTTGAACGTATCTGCAAAAATAAACACACCACACTGTTAATTAGTTAATTAACTTGTACGTAGCTTTTTCACCTTTAAATTAATCATGGTAGGACTGTGAAGGAAACGTTGAATGATTATATATATAATATACCTTTAGAGGAGGAACAATTATATAAGGGCCCTGGAAAACCATTGATTGTGTACGCATCTGATACATTTGGACCACCTCCTGTCTGAAGAGCCTGGCTAATTACGGCCTCTGGATCTGCATTCCACCATTCGCCTGTGCAAGAAAGAATTCATCATCTTCAGAGAAGAAGAAGAAGAAGAAGAAGAAGTTTGAAGTTAAATTTGAGACTTACCAAAAATAATGGGAACTTCCTTGTAAGGTTTCTTGAAAGGGTAAGTTTGGTTGCGCCTGGGAAGAATGATTATAGGTCCATGGATTGTTGCCCGTAGCCATGAAATGTGAGCATGCCAGAAGAGTGTGCCTCGCTGCCCAGTGGTTGTGAAGTTGTAGGTGTAGCTCTGTCCTGTCTGTATCGGACATTGTGTAACATATGCCGGTCCGTCTGCCCAACCGCTCCTCAGCTGCCGAATCCCATGCCTGTTGACAACATTGTTTAAAAGTAGTAAGTCATGCATTATTACGCTTACACTGTTTCTTGAATGATTTAGAAATGTGATCATTCCCATACCAGTGAATGCTTATATTGTTGGCTACTTTGTTAACCACTTTGATAATGAGTCGATCCCCTTCTCTTGCAACAACACGAGGCCCTGGAAACTTCCCATTAACACTTAAAATGCTCTTTGTTTTGCACAGACGGGTCACATTCTGTGGCACAATCTGCCAAAGAAAGACAAAGAAAAAAATGCAACATTTCAAGTTAATTATAGACAATTGGAGAGGCAAAATTTTAGACGTACATTGAAAGTGTAGTGTCTTGTGGTGCAGAGCACAGGAGGAGCAGGCAATAAAGCCAGAGCAAGGAGTAATGCTGCCAAGACATTGTGTGGAGAAAGCTGATAATTGGAAACCATTTCTTCTCCGGAGAGAGTTGAAAATGACAGGAATTTGTGTGTAGAAACTTGGATACTGGACTTAAAGCTCGTTATATTTATAGTGGAGAATTAAACTAGGATGATTAGGGAACATGTTTAAGGTAAGTGCAAAGGGAAAACATAGACTAAGGACGTTTTTTTTGTTGTTGAGATGGTTTCACCTTGTCTAATGCAGGTTCAAGATTTGGTCAAGTAGAATTTTCGAGTGTTCACGAAGTAAGTTACATACATATGTGTCTGATCTTTAGTGTTTTAGCTTCTGTATTTCCTCATTACCAAGATTATCATCCCTTAATACCACTCTTAATTCTTAAGATCATATGATTAAAGTCTTCAAAAGAAAACGAGGGATTACCCAAATGTTATCATTTGTCGTCAAAGCTAATCTAATATTTTCTTCCTTCCTTGTGTCCCTGTTGAACAAAAAATAAAACTTACTGATTTTGCATGGAAGAATGAATATATATGTAATCTAATAAAAAAAATAAAATAAAAAATTGGAAGTTTCATTTAAAAGTATGGTGGTAGCTAGAATGGTACCGATGATCACAACTAGGAAAGGTCACAGAAAAAAGAAAATAGAGAGAGAAGCACTATTATTATTATTATTATAAACGAAGAAAAGGAATATAGTGGTCCGGTTCTTGAAATTTCCTCTTTATTTTAAACTAATTATGGTATATAAAGTGATAGGGTGCCATTTGAGTTTTTTCACCTTTCTTTCATTTGCCTTGACGCCCAAAACAGAAACCAAAAAAAAAATTGAGCACAAAAACAAATAAAATGTAGATATGTAATTAAAAATCTCGAATAGAGAGGGACATAACATAAAAGTACATACACTACTAAAAACTTGAGCACATGATGATGAGTCAGATGTTACCACAACTGTGTACAGTTTTAAACGTCTAGAAGCTTGTCCGACCTGGACTAATCAATATGAATTTTTTGCTATATTCAAAAGAAACCGGAGAAATAGACCATTAACTCCCAAGGCAAGCTCCATATATATTCATTCACCACAACTCTACCATTGAGTAACAAGTAAAAATGTACACCAATATATATATCTCATCTAGAATAAGACTTTAAATCTTTTCCATATATATACTACTAATTATGTTTTGGACCTTCTTCTTGGCCACACACTCATTCTGCTTTAGCTTTGCAATTAAGGTAAGTCATTATTATAAACTCCTAAATTTGCAAGAAAATTATGAGTTAAAAAAAACAAGATAATTTAATGAAAAAAAAAAGGAACAAGAAAAAGGAAAAGTTGGTAAACTGGAGGAAGAAGGAAATATTGGATATGTACCATGCAGCAGCAATGCTTTGAAACTTTTCAAAGGAATTGTTGACGAGATTTTAGACCATAAATCAAATCCTTACACTGAAAGTTATATATATTATTCAGTTCGTACGGTATTTGATTATTCTCTGTCCTTAAACCTACTTCATTTCTTCAGTTTTTCTTATTCAATTTCAAACATGTTTGGTGAAAGAACCTCATCATCTGTTCATCTGCTACCATCACCAATATATATACATATATATACACATCTATGTAAAATACAAATTAAAAAAAAAAATCGAGAGAACAGTTCATGAACTGTTGAAGTTAATATTAGGATTTTTTTTTTTGGGTTTTGTTTTCTGCCCAATAAAGGTAATCCTTGAAGAGCAAGTTTGAATAAAAATAAGGTCTCATGGGGAAAGGCAGAGAGCAAAATCAAACAACAATTATCCTAATAAAATTTTTTTTAAATAAAAAATATTATAGTAATATTTGCATCAAGTATACAATTGCACACATAAGGAACTAAAAAGTATTAAGAATTTTGCTATTCCTAACCCTAGAGAAGAAGGTAGAACTAAGATCAGCTAACTAATATTTTTAACTACAAACTACAACAGAGATAACAGAGGAAAGGAAAAAGGTTAAGCACAAGCTTCTCTTGTTGTTCTCTGCCCCATGGCGAAGATGTTCTCGAGATCAGGTGGCTGAAAGTAATCGTTCTTCGGAGTTTCGAGCTTGCTCCGCCTTTCTGCCGGTTTCTTCCTCGGAGCCGGCGGGCATTCGGAGAGCTCCGGTATTCTAAATTCCGGATTTTTGGGAGTAGTACACTCTTCTGGAATCTCCATTTCGGATCGGTAGGAAAGTATATATTAATTAGTTTCCTTGTGAATTGTGATCGAATTTTGATTCGGAATTGACGAATTATGTGATCTGAAAAATGACTTAGAAAAGCTGAGGAGGAAATTAATTTTTGGTGAAAAAAAGAGAAAAAAAAGGTGGAAATATATAAATGGGACAGTTAAGTATGGGGTGGCACCGACTAGCTTCCCTGAATGAATCCTGAGAACTGCGACGGACTACGTGTACGTGGGCCCACGTAAGACCGCGTCTTTGTGGAATTTCAAATAAGGCGGCGCCCACGTATCATGTTTTAATCCCAATTTGGGCGGGAAAATTGTTTTTTTTTTCTTTTTCTTTTTTTCATTTCAAATAATATATAATAAATTGAATCTTCTTAATTTTCATGCATTTATTGTTTTCCATTACATTTTTCTGTACTAATAATTGATGTCAATGTGATCTACTGAGATATGACCAATACGTACCGTTTTGAGATAAGGGATGGACCAAGCCCTCTTAAATAGATTTAATAATTTATTAGCCCTAACAATATTTTATTTAATAATACATTTAAATTACAAAAAGATTAGTTTAGATATTAAAATATATTAATCTAGAATACAAAAAATTACGAGGCAATTGAATCTACCAACCATTCACCATGATTAAAATTTTATTTATTTTCTTTTACCTTTATATATATATATATATATATATATTTCCTTTTCCTTTGCAGACAGGCAGCCTTTATGGACAGCGTGGAGGAAACGTATTGGTTCACCAATAAGTTTTTAGGCCCAAAATATTATAAAACCATAACAGCGACTCATAAATGGACTTCAGTTAAAGGCTTGACCCAATCCAAAAGGTAATGCTCAATAATACTTCCTTTTTTTTCTTTTTTCTTTTTTTCTTTTTTTGCTTTTCTGCTATTACTGATTAGAACGCACTTAGAATTCATGATATAATAGGTGAAATTATTTCCCAGATTCTTACATATAATTAGTTTAATTTAGTTTCAATAATCGAATGCTGAATTTTACATGTTAGATTTACAATATAAGGCTATATTGATTTGTAAAGAAATTTTTTCGTATGTGAAGTAAAAATTCGGACATAATTTGATATTTGCATTTAAAAAAGAAAAGAAAGTGAAAAAAAAAGTCAAAAGGCGATAGGAACAGATCGCCCCCCTCAGGGACCTTCTTCCAAATTTTGTCACCATTCTAAGATTCCGATTGGGCTAAATGTCCCTTAACTTAATCATAATTTCCCAAAGGCTTCCATTCTTCACATGTGATTTGCCAACAGGCCCAGCACCTGTGGGCCCAACCTCTTACATATCGTCCACAATCCTCAATCTCGAAATTAATAAAAAGAAAAAAAAAATGGGGGGGGAGGGGTGGGGGGTTGACTTTTTGAAACACAGATAGACAAGGATTTGGTCACTGTCTCTTTCTCTAGGTCAGTGGGGGGTGGTGTTCTTGAATTGAAAAAATTGGACTGTGGTTGGGGCGGCCGTTAGTCCTCTGATCTCCCCCACATCGCTAGCTGACACCCTTTGCAGCTGCTAAACCTAAACCCACTCTGCCAGTCAAACTTTTGTTGCCTTCCGGAGAGGGTTCATTACTCTCATCTTTGTCCTGCTTGGTACCATCTTATCAAATTGGTCAACGCTAGAGCAAACAAAAACTCTTGTCAAATTGTTTTTCCTACGTAGTAGATCTAACTATAGCAGTTACCTCGTCCCAACAAAATTGAACTCAATCAACTAAATATTTTGATATGTACAAAGTGGTAAATACTTGAAATGAATAATGTATTATTACTAAGTAGAGTAAAAGATGGCAGCAACTACTAACAAAGAAGGAAGAAATGCAAGTGAATTCGTTGAAGACTTTTCTTTTGATGAATTTCATAATTTTACATGTTTTTTAGTAACATCTAAATAAGATATTATATATTTCCCCCATCTGGGGTGGCAAGAATTTGGCGGAATCAGAAAATCCAAGAAGTACCTATCTCTCGAATTCAATTCCATCTTTAGTGGTTGACCTTTGCACAAAATTATAAGCAGAGGTAATGGTTTTATGGTTCAGGTACGCTTGGTCCACCTTCTACCTCTCTATCCATCCGTGGCATCACTGCAAGACAAAAATACAAAAAAAGAAGAAAAGAAAACAGAGACATAGAAATAGAAGTAGGAAAAAAAAGGAAAACTAACAGAGAGACGAGAAGAGAAACGTTGCCAGAGGACAATCACACAATTGGATTCCTTGTAATAAACTTTTACCTATAAGATTTCTTTGTAAATATTTTGCCGCAATTAATTTTACTTATGAATCGCTGTTATACTATTTTGTCAACTTCTATCCTTACTACTATAGCATGCATTATCTTGTCTGCAAAGTCCATATATATATATATATATATATATATATATGCATGTTAATTCCTAACAAGAAATCAAGTACCAACCCTATAGTCTTAGAAAGGCAAACTACAGAAAAAAACATCAAACTTGCTCCTCCATCTGCTCCACTCTCACCCACCCTTTTTCTTTTTTCATAAGCTTTTGTTCTATGCTACTTAGTTTAAGTTCTTAATTAACACCTGGCTCAACAATATATATATGTATATGTATGTATAGATAGATAATTAGATAGACAGATACATATAATGCTGCACGGTTAAGTTCACCAGAAAAGACTCATATAAAAGATGCAAGAACTTGAGAGTACTAATTGCTCCCGTGGATGTGCAGATGAAATGGTCAGACGGCTTCTGGACAACAATTACTCGAGGCCAGAATTTGTGACCGAATCAAGCTCCGGGTATCCAAATGATTCACCAATTAATCAGCACATATATGAAATCTGCTCAGGGCCAACAATAGAAGACACTGAAGGTGCTGTATCACTGATACATTGCAATTCAAAAAATCAACTTGGAGAAGTATCAAAAACCAGGTTTGTTATCTTTAATTTGCTCACTCTCATTTGGTACTGAATGCTGTAGGAATGTTTAACAAAAAACCTGACGTTGAGTTTGGTTGTCAACTGATTCAGAGACTTGATGAGCAGCAGCAGGAGTCATGATCATAACTATAGGTATACTTTGAGAATCAAGAGCTGTGATAATATAATGGCGGATGATGGATACAAATGGCGGAAATATGGTCAGAAATCTATCAAGAATAGCCCCAATCCAAGGTAATTAAAAAAAAAAAAAAGAAACCTAGACAATCTAAACTTTAAATTCAAATTCCAAGACCCTAGAAGACCTAATTATATGTATCAAATGCATACGCAGGAGTTATTATAGGTGTACAAATCCAAAGTGTGCTGCTAAAAAGCAAGTGGAGAGATCAAGGGATGACCCGGACACATTCATCATCACTTACGAAGGTCTTCACCTCCATTTTGCTTATCCATTTTTCCAGGTCGACCAGCACCAAAAGGAAATGGACGATTCATCAGGATCATCAGGACCCCTTAAGAAAAAACAGAAGAAGATGATTTCTTCTTCAGAAGGACAAGATGCAGTCTATGAGACGATGAATGAATCAGATCCCGATTCCTGCCAATTAATCGGAACAACTGGAGAATTTGATTCTGAACAAGAATTACCGGAAAAAGGAACAGATAATAATTATTCCCAAATCCAATCCCAGGGCTTACTTGAAGATATTGTTCCGTTGCTAATCCGAAAACCGTTCATTGTCTCCTCTTCCAGTTCTCATTTATCTTCTTCACCTCCAACCTCACCTTCTACCATTTCCTGGTCTCCAGAGGATTCTTCCGATTGCTCTCTCGCTATTGGAAATTTCAAATATACTAATATTAGTATTAATTAACATTATTTAAAAAAAAAAAACGAAGTTAAAGTTCCACTTTTGTTTATTGAAATATTATCTTGTTTGAATTTTTATTATACATATAAAACTCTATAGTAATAAATAATAATTGTATTTTTTTTTTGTCACCTGTTTATCTACGCGTTACTTAATTATTCTTTATAATAAAAATACCTCAATGAAAAACTATGACCTCTAAAGTCGATACTGCCAATATTTTATTATTAGTTTAAGTGTTAATTAATTTAAAATTAAATTAACTTTTTTAAATACAAAATTTAAACTTTTTTTTTTCTATTAAAAAATCCATTTGAACCAAATTTAGAAATTAGAAATAAATAATAATTTAAGACCAAGTAAAAAAAGGCCCACTGAAAATTGGACCAATTCTTTAAGAACGGCGGGAAGAAGCCCAATTTCTAGAAGAGGGAAAGTCCGGTTTTATTTCTTGATTACGGGTCTGAAATTCAAGTTGTGGCTTATCCTTGAGCCACAGAACTAGTCTTGAAATGACAAAATTAACCCTCACCTAAAGGGGAATGCATCTGGTTAAATATATAAACGGATAGCCTTAATCTGTATTAGGTTTTACCTTCAATTTCCATTTCTGTATTCATTTCCCTTGTTACCGGTTTTCTTGACAACTACGATTTGCGTTTGAATACTTTTGATTGGTCATTTTATCCTCAATTTTCTCTGTAATCTGTCATTAGAAAAGGATTAATTTTTCATTTTTTTTAAATAAAATTTTTAATTTAAATATATGATTATATATTATAACGAATACTTGACCTGAGTTTTCATTTTAGAATTGGATTTTTGTTCTGTGATTATTTAATTTATTTAGAAACCTAAATTATAGATTCGATCACGTTCTGAAGGAGGTCGGGATTTCGCCAAATTCCATGCTTCAATCACCGGAACTATGATGTTTACACGAATTCATCGCGCTGTTTCGGGTTCCTCTCGTAACGCATTCAACAAAGTAAGCTCACGGAAATGAATATTTTCTCCTCGTTTTTCACCGAATTATTTTTATTTTATTTTATTTTTTGTGTGGAGTTTCTATTTATGTATTGTGGGCATTTGTGCTTTTGGGTGTGCAGACGTACGTGTTCAGTACTAGTTGTAATGGGGCGAGGTCAGCGATTTCCAGAGAATTGGGGTCACCGGCGTGCATTGCACGCGGTGATGGCGGCGGGCTAGGGTTTCTCAGAACCTATTTAACATCCCTCAGACCAGGAAAACAGATTCCCAACCGTGACTTTTCGTTGCCGTTTAATTCAGTTCTTTTAAATCCTAGGCTTCGAAGGCTTTTCTGTAATGAAGCACCCAAAAGGAGAAGTAAGTTATCTTATGCCCAAAGTAATATCGTTTCCTTAAAGTTGATTATAACTGCTTGTGGAAATGCTTCACTTGATTATTATGCTTTCCTATTGAGTTTGATGAATTTTCAGTTATTAATTCCCCTCAAATTTGGTGTTTTAGAGTACGAGAACTATTATCCCAAGAACAAAAAGGACACTCCAGAAAGGAATAACCAAAAGGCAGAGGCTAAAGGTACGCGAATAGTACTTAATAATGGAAACAAACAAAGATCATTATTATTCAGGCTAATAATCCCTGAGACCTTTGGATTTCATTTCTTTTATATAAAGTAGTTTTTGTGCTAAGTGTCTGAAGGTGCTTATGAATAATTATTCAACCATTTTGTCTGATCAACTCATTGCATTCTAGTTCACTAGATAAGTTGGACAAGTGGTTGATTTGGGAGAGCTTTGGGTGCTTCTTGTAATCAGAGTTTAGTGGATTTTAAACTTGGTGAGGGAGGGTCTGCAGGCTAGACACAGTTGAATTAACAAATGTTTCATATGTTCTCTATCTTCTTTCTTTTCATTTTTGTCAAGTATATGTTATGACATCCCCATGTTACTACACATAAGGCATAGGCTAATCATGCAATTCTGACAGCTTTCCTTATCTTGTTTCTTCGTAAGCTTGTCCCGACTAATAATTCATTCTATTGTTTCATGATCTTCATAGATGAATCCAGTGCTGGTGAGCGAGGCAACTCCCAAGATAATTTGCCTAAGACATTCCAAGTGAATATGCTTGGACCGCTCTTGTTTCTATCTTTTGTACTTTCATCAACATTCTTGACTCCTCGGGAGCAGAAGCAGGTAGATATTTTATTCCTTTATCTGTAATTAAAAAAAGTGCAATTTCATAAACTTTTTTGTTTTCTTGAATGACAATTTAAGCCACACATTCTTGTGAAAATGGAGCATTTCTTCTACAATATATATATATATATATATATATATATATATATATGAAATAAGGAAATGAAAAATAACATGTACTGTTTCAGTCATCTTAATCGCCTTTAGCCCTGTGCAATTTACTTTTGGAGACTGAACCAAGCATTTTTCATTATGAATCTGGTTGCTGGATTTGATGTTATAGCTCCAATTATGTGAAGTATTCCTGTCCACTATTATTTGCAGGCCTTTAATAATTTGCTAGATTTTACAAATGTATCTTCTTACATGTTAAATTTTAGTGGTGATCATTTTGCTACCTAAATTAGATCTCAGTGACATTAAATGAGACATGCTTGCTGGTTTCGATGAGCAGAATTAAAGTATACTTTAACTTGTCTGTCATTATTATTGTACACAAATTCATAGATAGCTGTACTCTGAGGTATTGTTAGTTTGGGGATGCAACCTTAAGTTAATTTTTGAACTCCTTGAATACTGGTCTCAATTCACAGGATAGGTCAAAGAGCTAATTAATGGAAGTGTAGAGTCTTGTAGTCATGTGTTTTTCAGTTGCCGATTGTTCTTTTCCATTAACTTTTATTGTGAGGTAACTGAACATGGGGAGGTTCATGTTTATCCACTGTTGCTGTCCAGTTTCAGCTTTATTTTGCATACTGGTCATGTAATTCGAATTACTCAAATAATTTTTTTTACACAATTGATCCTATACTGTTGCCAAGAAATTTCTAAGGTTTGAGGCTTCTTTCATAGTTTTTTATTTTTCCTTTTGGTATTGTTCTAATGATTTCTCTGTTCTCCTTGTAATTTGTTAAAACAATTCCAGATTAGCTTCCAAGAATTCAAGACCAAGCTTCTTGAACCTGGTCTTGTTGATCGAGTTGTTGTCTCGAACAAATCTGTGGCCAAAGTCTATGTGAAGGAATCCCCTAACATAAATCAGATTGGTAGCGATGCTCCCCAGGATCTGGTTCTTGATGCTCCCCGGGATACAGTTAATGGCAATTCAAGAAGAAATGTGAGCCAGTATAAATACTACTTTACTATTGGGAGTGCTGATACCTTTGAGAAGAAACTGGAGGAAACACAGGATGCACTGGGCATTGATCCCCATAATTATGTTCCTGTGATTTATATTAGTGAGATGAACTGGGTCCAGGAATTGTTGAAGTTTGGACCAACAATATTGCTTCTGGGATCCCTTTTCTACATGGGGAGGAAAATGCAGGGTGGGCTAGGTGTCGGAGGTCCTGGTGGAAAAGGTGGGCGTGGCATTTTTAGCATTGGGAAAGCACATGTCACAAAGATGGACAAGAATTCAAAGAATAAGGTGGAGTTGTTTTTTATTTGATCTGCTTCAATTTTGCTTTTTTTTAATGTTAACCATCATATTTAGTCTGAGCAAAATGTTTGTTTGAATGCATAGATTTATTTTAAAGATGTGGCTGGATGTGATGAGGCAAAGCAAGAAATCATGGAGTTTGTGCACTTCCTCAAGAATCCAAAGAAATATGAGGAGTTGGGAGCCAAAATACCCAAAGGTGCTCTTCTTGTAGGTCCTCCCGGAACTGGAAAGACCCTTCTAGCTAAAGCAACTGCAGGTGAATCAGAGGTGCCTTTTCTATCTATATCTGGATCTGATTTTATGGAGATGTTTGTTGGAGTTGGGCCAGCAAGAGTCAGAAGCTTATTTCAGGAGGCTAGACAGTGTGCACCTAGTATTATCTTTATTGATGAGATAGATGCTATTGGTCGAGCTAGAGGACGCGGGGGCTTTTCTGGAGGCAATGATGAGCGTGAAAGCACATTAAATCAGTTGCTTGTAGAAATGGATGGATTCGGAACTACTGCTGGTGTTGTTGTGCTTGCCGGAACCAACAGGCCTGATATTCTGGACAAAGCCCTCTTGAGGCCTGGTCGGTTTGATCGTCAGATAACAATTGATAAACCTGACATTAAGGGAAGGGACCAGATATTTAGAATCTACCTGAACAAATTAAAACTTGATCAGAATTCATCATTTTATTCCCAAAGGCTTGCTGCTCTTACTCCTGGATTTGCTGGTGCTGATATTGCAAATGTATGCAATGAAGCGGCTCTAATTGCTGCCAGGTCTGATAGTAAATTGATTACAATGCAACATTTTGAATCAGCCATCGATAGAGTTATTGGTGGTCTGGAGAAGAAGAATAAGGTATGCTGTGTATCGTATTTCATATTTTGTTTTCTTTTTCATCGTGTTAGATGCTTTATGTGAGTAGCACAAACACTTTATTTGAACATCTATCCTGGGTATCAGTACTCAGCCCCATGATCAGCTGGTTTGTAGTACTATATTATTTCTGTTCACTTTGGGATAGGAAAGAAAATGATATCTTAACCATATAAGTATATATTTTCTGCAGGTTATCAGCAAGTTAGAACGACGTACTGTTGCATATCACGAATCTGGTCATGCTGTTGTTGGTTGGTTTCTGGAACATGCTGAGCCTTTGCTTAAAGTGACAATTGTTCCTCGTGGTACTGCAGCTCTTGGATTTGCTCAATATGTTCCTAATGAGAACCTTTTAATGACCAAAGAACAACTGTTTGATATGACTTGCATGACACTTGGTGGTAGAGCAGCCGAGCAGGTTAGTTTATGTAACAAATTCCTATTGTTATTGTTATTATTATAATTTTAATTCTAGGTAAACCGTCTTTTGATATTTCAATTAATAACTGTAATGGACGACAATCATGTTTGAAATGCTTGTTGAGTGTTGGTGTAGGTTTTACTGGGGAAGATCTCAACTGGAGCTCAAAATGATCTGGAGAAAGTCACCAAAATGACTTACGCTCAAGTGGCTGTTTATGGTTTCAGTGATAAGGTTGGTCTTCTTTCCTTTCCCCAGAGGGACGATACTATGGAAATAAGTAAACCATACAGCAACAAAACTGCCACAATTATTGACAATGAAGTCAGAGAATGGGTGGGAAAGGCATATGAGCTTACAGTAAAACTGATAGAGGATCACAAGGAACATGTTGCTCAGGTCGCAGAATTATTGCTGGAGAAGGAGGTCTTGCATCAAGAAGACTTGGTCCGGGTACTTGGTGAACGTCCATTTAAGTCTAGCGAGCCCACAAATTACGATCTGTTCAAGGAAGGGTTTATGGAAGATAAAGAAAATAAAGACAAGAAGGATACTGCTGAAAAGCCTGTACAGAATAAGGATGAGGGCTCAGCGCCACTAGCTCCAGATGTTGTTCCAGCATAGTCAGTTAGAAGTTGTATGGTTTCTTCGAAGGATAACAGTTTGGCACTGCCTGTCCTCTTTAAATTTGCATTCATTCTCCCATAAAATTGTAAAGATCCTATAATATAATCACCCACTCCCCAAAAATACGATAAAAGGTAAAAAAGAAAAAGAAAAAAAAGCCATAAGTGTTGAAATTCCCGTTAATTTTCTAACATGTCTTGAAAAGCCATTTAAGATTGTAGAAATTTTCCTTTAGGTATGAGAGCAGAAGCATCTACGAAATGCTGGTGCTTGTCACTTGTGGTTTTTTTCCCCCTCTTTTCTTGCCTCCAGGGGCGCTGCTTCATTTTTTTTTTTTTGTTCTATGCGGCTTTTTAGAATGAAGTTAACCCCCCATTCCTCCCGTCTGTTGTAGCTTTCAAATGAGGATTATGAATGGCAGATTTATACTGTTTTATTTTTTAATTTCAAACTGGATGTGTTGTAATAGGCCAGAAAACCCATGTTTAACAATCTACAAATTTATTTTTCTCTGTATTGTGAATCCATGTAATAGTTTCTTTTCTTTTTCTTTTTTTTGGCCTATCTAAAAAGTTCCCTGCTCTGCTTTTAAAATCTGGGTAAAGATTTTATTTTATTTTATTTTTAAAATGTTAAAAAAAAAATTAAAAGACTAAAAAAAAGAAAAGGGAAGGCGTCGTTTGCTTTCTATTAGAGTTGTTCATTCCAAATATTAGAGTTGTAATCGAATCTAGATGAATACAAATAGTTTTCTACAAATATTGGAATGAACTTAAGAAACTATTTGTTTTCTAGATAAATTAAAGTAAATAGTTATATATTATCCATTTTTGAAATCCCCTTCTTTTGGTTCTAAAAAAAAGGTTATCCATTTTTCAAAATCCTTTTTTAAAGCTGCACGTGAAAAATAAAATTTGAATAAATTTATAAAATAATAAAATTTCAAAAGATTTACTATTAAATATAATCTTATCTTGATTAAGTTCTGATATTGTTTATCTTCTAGTTTTGTTTTAGGGTATATATAAAAAGGGGTTTTCAGTGGTTTTTCTTGTAATCTGAGTATCGTGAATTTCAAACTGGGAAGGAGGTCACACTCATTCCCTTGCACTTATCAATTTTCTGTGTTTTACTTTATATTCATAGTTATTACGACAATCTCCTTTTTTTTCTTTTTTTCTTTTTTCAAATTTATTTAGGTTGTTGTTTGGAATGGGAATGGGAATGGGAATGGGATGTCTTTTCTTATTCTTACCCCTTCTTAAATTTGTACAGTTTAATGATATATTCTATTGTTTAATGATGATCTAATCATATAATATTCTATTGTTTCAGCATTGGTGCAAGAAGCATAGCTATCGCTAAACACCATGCGTAATATATATTCTGCTCTTCTTTTACTTTTATCATTGGGTTCGTTGACAGAATTTGCAGAAAAGGTAGAGAAATATAAAATTCCTTGTATATGCAATTTTAAATTTTTTATCTCTTGTTTTCTGACTATTTAAATAAATTGTATGTAGTAGAATTTTAGTTTATTTATTTGATAGCAGTAGCAGTAGCAGTCTTATGAATTTGGATATGAATTTTGCAGAATTGAATTGATAGTTTGTGCTTTTGGCAATAGATTTCTAATAGGCATTTCTTGTTTTTCCTCTTCAGCAATGAATGAATGAATGAATAAATAAATTTATTAATTAAATGATCTGATGTCAATTGGTTGGTTTCTGAGCAGATTAGTTTTCAAGAGTTAAAGACTAAGCATCTTGGAACTGGTCTTGTTGATAGAGTTCATATTACTAAGGACAAATCTCAACATTTCGTAGGAGTTTATATGAAGGAATTATCAGCTGTTGACAATTCAACTATCACAAAGTATAAATATTATTTTTATATTAGTAATGCTGATGCTTTTGAGGCGAAGCTAGAGGAAGCACAGAAGGAACTCTACATTCATCCCCGTGATTTTGTTCCTGTGATTTATAATACTGAGTTTCCTATTAGGTTATTTGAATTTGTAAATGTATTGTTTATGGCCATCTCTATTTACCTTTACCTCCTGTTTAAGGGGGAGACTGGCATTTTTGGCTTTTTAAAGCCACGCATCACGACAATGGATAAGAAATCAAAGAATAAGGTGGTTATCTCATCTGCTTCCATATAGTTGTGTTTATTTATGTCTGTTTTATTTAAAATTCAATACATATGCTGCAGGTTTACTTCAAAGATGTGGCTGGATGTGATGAGGCAAAGCAAGAAATCATGGAGTTTGTTCACTTCCTCAAGGACCCAAAGAAATACGAGGAGGTGGGAGCTAAAATGCCCAAAGGTGCTCTTCTTGTTGGTCCTCCTGGAACTGGAAAGACACTTCTAGCTAAAGCAACAGCAGGAGAGTCAAATGTCCCTTTCCTATCTGTTTCTGGATCTGAGTTTGTGGAGATGTTTGGTGGAGTTGGGCCAGCAAGAGTCAGGAACTTATTTAAGATGGCTAGAAAATGTGCACCTAGTATAGTCTTTATTGATGAGATAGATGCTATTGGTCATGCTAGAGGAGGTGGGGGCGCTTCTGCCGACAGTAATGAGCGTGAAAGCACATTAAATCAGTTGCTTGTAGAAATGGATGGATTTGCAACTACTTCTGGTGTTGTCGTGTTTGCTGCAACAAACATGGCTGAAGTTTTAGACCAGGCCCTCTTGAGGCCTGGTCGTTTTGATCGTCGGATAACTGTTGATAAACCTGACATTAAGGGGAGGGACCAGATCTTTAAAATCTATTTGGACAAATTAAAACTGGAAGAGCAGGATGTATCTTGTTATTCCCAAACTCTTGCTGCTCGCACTCCTGGATTTGCTGGTGGTGACATTGCAAATGTCTGCAATGAAGCTGCTCTAATTGCTGTTAGATCTGACTGTAAATTGATTAAAATGCAGCATTTTGAGGCTGCCGTTGATCGAGTAATTGGTGGTCTTGAGAAGAAAAATATGGTATATGCCATATTCTTTTAGTTTCTTCTTCATCACATTATATATAATGTCTTATTATATATTGTGCAGGTCATTAGCCAGTTGGAACGACGTACTGTTGCATATCATGAATCAGGACACGCTGTTGCTGGTTGGTTTCTGGAACATGCTGAACCTTTGCTCAAAGTGTCAATTGTTCCTCGTGGTAGTGCTGCTCTTGGTTTTACTCAGTTTCTTCCTAATGACAAGCTTTTAAAGACCAAAGAACAGATGTTCCATACGACTTGCATGACACTTGGTGGTAGAGCAGCTGAGGAGGTTAGTGAGTCTGACTCTGTTTCATCATTTTTAAAAATCATTAATTTGTTATCTTTGTTACAGATAACGAAATGATAATTGGTTGTTGTTGTATAGGTATTGTTAGGGAGAATTTCAACTGGAGCTCAAGATGATCTTGAAAAAGTAACCAAAATAACATATGATCAAGTGGCTGTTTATGGTTTCAGTAAGAAAATAGGTCTTGTTTCCTTTCCCCAGAAGAAATTGCAGAATGATAACAACAGTAAACCCTACAGCAGCGAGACTGCAGCCATCATTGATAATGAAGTGAGAGAGTGGGTGGATAAGGCATATGCGTTTACTCTAAAACTGATAATGGATCATAAGGACCATGTTATTCAGATAGCTGAATTATTGCTCCAGAAAGAAGTTTTGCACAGAGAAGATTTTGTCAGGGTTTTGGGTGAATCTTCTTTTAAGAATAATACCAGCGATGGCCCAGAAACTACAATTCCTTCAGTAAATTAACACCACAAAGGTAGTCTTCCTCACCATAACATCCTTAAAACAGTATTAGGATAATTTTTCTTTCTTTTCTAGTTAATTCGCTGGATCCAAAAAATGTCCTAGATTTATTACATTGATTTTTTTATTTATTTTTTTCAAAATTTAATAAAAGCAGGAGAGGGGTCGTGTCTGATGTGGCAATGTCTGTATTCCTCCATAGCAATTCTTTAACATCTAACATTCTATTTCACTATATAGGTATACGTTTACATCCTGTTAAATTTAAATAATAATTTTAAATATATGAGTAATAATAGTAATTATAAAGTACACCTGGGCTTGTTCTTATCCATTCCAAATTGATCAAATAATGGTGTTATAAATGACGTGTTAGTGGTTGGATACGATTGAAGTTTGTTTGTATTCATCATTTGGCTATATATATTTTCAAGATAAAAAAAAAAAAAAAAATTTATTCAAAGTTAAATATAATTTTGAGGAGAGAAAAAGAGAAAGAGAAAGAGGGATTAGAAATGGATGGTGGTGCTATATTTGTTAACATCAACCAAGTAAATTGCTTTCGTTACAGGACTTATATAATTTGCTTGGTCCGACGGGACTCCATTACATTTTTGACTGCTTTCTCAAACACAAAATAATATATATATATATATATATATATATGTGGTTTCCGAGTTGTAAAGCGAACCATTCTTTTTTCTTTTCTTTTCTTTTGAATAATTTTTGGTGTTTATTAGTGGGTTTTTTTCATTCATAAGAGACTCGATTTTTAATGCATGCACAAAGGCAGGAATGGAGATAAAGTGGTGGTGGCTGTGGAGAAACATAGCTGGAGTTGTTGAGAGATCTTAAATATATATATATATATATATATTTCTCTTCGTCTGTATTTAGGAAAGTTTAGTGCCTAATTGTATTTGTTTATTATTTCAAAATTTGCACTTTTTAGAAAGTGTGGAACATTGCCAAACCTGAGTAAATATGTGGGCAGAAACCTAACTAGAAGTGCTGCCCTTTTTTCACTGGATCATCACAAACGTCAATAATTATTTTAGATCAAATAATTTTTAGTATAAAAATTAAAAATTAGTTATCTAAATTTAACAAAGAGAAAAAAAAAAGGTTACTAAAAAGAATTGCAGTTTAATTCTTTGTCATGCTATCACATCTTAGTATATCCTACTTTTCTTTAACTTCCACCAAGACTTTAAGGTTTCGACAAAGTAATAATAATAATAATTCAGTTAAATGTACCTTTTTTTTATAAATGTTATCAATAATTTGATAATTATCCGAATCAATCATAGAGCTTTTTAAGTTCATCCGAGATGATAATTAATTAATTAATTAAGGATAATAATATAAGAAACGAAGAAATAATCGAAAACTCATCCACCATAGTTCCACGTGCAAAGACAACAAGGACAATAACAGAAGCTAAAATGTGGATCATCCCATTATATATATATATATATATCTTCTCATCATGCATTGAATCTTCTAACATCTGAAAATATGGGAACGCAACCAGACCCCCCTTCCTACCCCATCATCCGTAAGTGTGATCTTCACGCAAATATACATATATATATATATATATATGTATATATGATTGAAAAGCCTTTGCAATTATTCCGAAATATATCATCATTATAGAATATGTATGTATAGGTCCACCATTATTTAATTTACTACTAATATATTTTATGTGCTACGATATATTCTATTACATGTCATGAATGAAGAGCATTATTGGTCGCTTGGTTCCAAAATTTTATCTTGGGTTGACGTACGCACAAACTACAAAACCATGATAAGATCCCAAAATCTACAAGTAATTTATTTATTTCACACCACCCCCATATTATTAAATATTAATCCACTGCATGTCAGCATTTTTGCCCTTCTTATTTCTTTCTCCTCTTTGTTTTTTCTCTCTCAATCTCTCCAAACAATTGGATCTCATACATACATATACATATATATATATATATATATATATATATATTATTATATATAATATATTATATATATATATGTATGTATGGTAAATATGAATATGAGTTGTTGTTTGGGGGGAGCAATGAGGGTCGTATGTATATATATATATATATAGATTGAGCTCTCATAATTTAACTCCTCATTAGTATGATATTGTTTGTTTTGAGTCTAAACTCTCACGATTTTGTTCTTGAATAATCATCCAAGAGGCCTGAAATTAGTGGTCCACTTATAAACAAATCACCCTAATATTATCTTTAGATGTGGGACATAGATTGACACCAGATATATAGATGTATGTATGTATGTATATTTGTCACAGTCAAAGCCAGCCAGGTGGTGGAAATAATAATTGGGGGAGAAGAAGATATCAATTGAAAGAGTTAGAAGTAGCTCTTTCAAAAATTACTAGGATCAAAAAAGAAATTAAAAATAAAAGACTTTGTGCACTAAATACCACCACCCAAGAGAATAATATATATAAACGTCAATTACGTAATCATTTTTTGGTTTAGTATACGTATAGTTATAGAAAGAGGATATATATATATATATATATATATATATATATATTATGTTGTAGCCTACCACTGTTTTGGACTTTAATTTAGAGTAAAAACAATTTAGGGATCCAATTATTGTCCTCTATTAAACAAAAATTATAAATAATTAGTCATAAAGGGTTGGTCGTTTTCACCCTTGACTTAAAAACAAACCAAAAGTTTCCACTCTTTAGAATCTTTGTATTAGGTGTTTATCTTGGAATATTATGCACAAGAATTACCAAGAAATTCATTAGCCCACCAAAAACAAATACATGATGAGCTTCTGTAAGTAAAGGAAGTCGTATAAAATAAAGCCAGCCATGATATATAATATGATATGTGTATTTTTTTAAAACTAAATTAGTTTAAAAGAACGTACAATTGTTTCCAAGTTTCCTAACAAATTTACCACAAATACAACATTGATTTAGTGGGCGGTTTCTTTTTTCTTTTTTTTTTCATTTTTTCTCTACCAATCAAAGTTTACTTGTACGCAACTCTTGGAAACAACGTCTACTCAGTATTTTCTTCCTTTTTTCTTTTTTTTTTTTTTTTTGTTTCCTTGGTATAAAATTAGTTTTAAAATATTATATTGTAGAAGATGAATTAATGATATTTTATTATGGATAGGAAGTGTGGTGTATTTGCCAATCATAGGACAAAAGTGCATATTGTAAAAGACAGTATCTTTTTTCCTCAATAGTTTCAAAGAAGAATCCACGGCGACGATAAGAGAAGAGAAGCGAATCCGACGAATGTCGTCCACGGAATTTCCAGAAAAAGAAATTACACAAATTTTATTTTTATTTTATATAAAAAAGAAAAAAGAAAATTAAATAAGAGAAAACAAAACTAGAATAGAACACCTCAAAAGAAGGTAGGTGTTGATCTGGCAAACAAATTATTATGCACGCCAATTCATTAGCAAAAGCAATGCACTTTCAGGTATGTCGGATTTGCATCCAAAACTAGCTTTTGACAACTGTTTATATCGTCTTCTTCCTAATTACCACTTTTTTTAATTTTTTTTTTAAAAAGGGTAATATTGTAATTTCCTTTCATTTTAATCTTCAAAAATATCACAAATTACCCTCCCTTCTTCCTTTATTATTTTGGTAGGGTCTCTAACTAATTCCATTACCACTTTTTCTTTCTTTCCTTCCTTTTTCTATTATAATTAAATTTATTTATTAATACAAAAATAACAAAAAAGGGGTGAATGTACAATATCGTAGTTTTTCAACTAATATAGAAAGAGGGAGATGATGACTTTTTAGCTGGAAAGCAGTAATGAATGAATCTTGAAAGTACACTTTTAGAAACTAACAGCTAAGACTAAGGGCCAAAATATTAAAAATAATGTTTTCTAGGTACTGCAATTTTTTATTTTAATTTTATTTCTATAAAGTAAAAACACATTAATCCCGTGAACGTAGTACAAATCAATAGTCCTTTCATTACTAATGTCACGTTTTTCATAAGTTTGATTACTTAAAATATATATATAATTAAAGAGAAAAAAAATCAACAAATCTAATGTGAACGCGTGGTCTTCCTAACACTATGACCAGGAATTTTATATTATTTTAAATCTTATTGTGGGATTATGTAATTGGTAAATATTTAGGAGAAATAAGTGGCATTATAAATAAATGAATATGAAAATTAAAAATAATTGCATGCTTTATTGGGGAAGGTTTAATTAAATTTGGACGGTATAAAATGATTGAATAAGTATTCGGTAAGCCTATATAACCTACCCTGATTACGATAGATGAGTCCATATTTTATTTATTTATATATTTTTTTTTCTTCTTAACTTCACGACGCAATAGAAAAAATTTGTGGCATCTGACCATATTGCTTCTTTGCGCATATTCCTAATCCGCTAACACCGGATTTTTTGGTATAGAAAAAATACATAAAAATAATTTTTAAAACATTTATTTAATTTCAATAACAATAATATTGTAATAATTTATGTATTTTGTTTGGTTTTCCTTTTAATTTTTTAAATTTTATGCAAAAAAAGAAATTCTGCAACTTTATTGTTTTATTTCCTTTTTCCTGCATAAATGGAAGAGTCTCTCAATGTTGATGGCAAACTGGAAGTTTCTCGACTTTTTAAAGGATCCAGAAGCCACAAACACAGCTGTCATTTTATGATTTTTAAAATAATATATAAATGAAAAATCAAATTTGTCTTATGCTATTTTATTTGTTTTTCTTGCTTCGAAGATTTAATTTTTAAAACAATTATTACTGCTACTACAAATAATTTTTCTTTTATTCGGAAAAAAAAAATAATAAAAAAAATGGGGCGGTTTGCCTATTTAAGCGCAAGGCATGCCTCCTCTATTCCTCCCCCTTTCTCCCTTCGCGTCCTTCTGATATCTCTCTACAGAAATAGACGCAGTTCCTGAGTTCCTCTCTTCTTCTTCTTCTTCTTCGTCTCTAAGCTTTTGCTTTTCTTCTTTATTTTTCTTTTGGTCCTCATTGTGATTCTGGTATGTTCGCTTCTCAGCTCTTAGCTATTTTATCTCCTTTGTCATGCAATTTCGTTTTCTTATGCCTTACCCAAAAATTCACGTACAATTCCATTAATACAAACTAGATTTTGAATTTCTCTCTCTTACTGAGAAAAGAAGTTTCATCACTTTGTGCTTATTATGAATCAACCAAACAGAGAAAAGAAGAAATGGCGAAAACGAAAGAAAAAAAAATGTTTATCTTATGGCATCTTAATTCATAATTTAATCTCTGTTTTTTTTTTTTCTCATTTCTTAACAACTATGCTCTGCGGTAATGAAATTGGCGTTTTTCGTCGATAATTAGTTACCATAAAGAGCACAGAATTGATAGGAACTTAAAGCAAACGATACTGCCAGCCTCTGGCCTTTCCTGTGTTAGCTATCTAGAAATGGCGGTGAATTTTCTTCTTTCATGTGAAAGGCGGAGATCTCATGAAAACTAAATTTTTTTTATAAAAAAAAAAAAATATATATATATATATATATATATATAATATAAAAAATAAGGAAGAAAAAGTTGTGAGTGGTCCACGTGTTGTGGTGACCAAAGGACTTAAATGAAAATTGAGAGGACTCTATTTACAGTTTTTTTCCCTTTCTGATAATTTTATGAAGAAATGAACAAGTATAGATTAAGGATGAAACTGAATTTTAAGCTTAACTTTGGTGGATTCGGATTATCCTTGCACGTAATGCTAACATATTTTTCTTCTCTGTTCAACTTGTTTTAGATCAAAGATGGAATTTGAGGGCCGATATGGGCAGGTTCAGAGGCAAAAGTACGACTGTCTTTTGTTTGGTGAGTTTATTATGCCTTCTTTTTATATTATATAATTTTTCATTTACTTCTTTTTGTCGGGGAAACTAAATGACTCATGGTTAATTTGTCATTTCAGACCTAGATGATACTCTGTACCCTCTTAGTTCTGGTTTGGCTTCAGCATGTCGCAAGAACATCGAAGGTATTTTCATATATCTATATATATATATATATATATATATATATATATTGTGTGTTTTTGTGATTCATACGAGTTCTTTTATGATGTTAACATAACATTGTTGGGATCCTATTTTTCTTCAGATTACATGGTTGAAAAGCTCGGGATAGACAGGAGCAAAATCAATGATTTAGGCAACCTTTTGTACAAGAATTATGGCACCACAATGGCTGGACTCAGAGTAAGTGCTTTGGCATTTGCTAGTTTTCATCCTTGTTCTGTTAATATAAAATGTCTTTTACAACAACTGTTGGTAAATAAATAATTGTGAATCTCGTGGTTTTGCAGGCAATTGGCTATGACTTTGACTACGATGAATATCATAGGTAAGAAATGTGGTAGTCATCAATTTGTTCTTTTCCTTCTTCTTCTTCTTCATTTTTTGGCAGCATGTTTATTAGTTTGATATATTTGCAGCTTTGTCCATGGGAGACTACCTTATGAAAATCTGAAGCCTGATCCTGTTTTGAGAAGTCTTCTGCTAAACTTGCCTTTCAGAAAAGTGGTGAGTCATGTCCTTTTTTTTTTTTTTTTCTTTTACCAGAAGAGCCTTATCTAAAAATGGTTTATTTTTTCTTTCATTTTTAAATGGATGGAATCTGCAGATCTTCACAAATGCTGACAAGATTCATGCAACCAAAGTTCTCAGCAGACTAGGATTAGAAGGTTGTTTTGAAGGGATCATATGCTTTGAGACCCTCAATCCCATCCACAAGAACACTGCTTCTGATGATGAGGATGAAATTGAGTTCTTGCAAGGCTCACAAAAATCTTCCACCACTAAACCAACAAAGCAAGAAATATTTGACATCATTGCACATTTTGCTCAACCTAATCCTACTTTAACTTCATTGCCAAAGACCCCAATTGTCTGCAAACCATCTGAATCAGCCATTGAAAAGGCTCTCAAAATAGCCAATATTAATCCTCATAGAACAGTAAGATTCCCTTTACATCACGACACACCTCTTTTTTTCTCATTCCTTCAAATTAAAAACACTGACCCACAATTCTTCATGTTTCAGCTATTCTTTGAAGACAGCGTCAGAAACATTCAATCCGGGAAGCGTGTTGGACTGGATACCGTGCGGGTAAGTTTCATAAACTAAAAAAAAAAAAAAAAAACCCAAATTTGCAGGTCTTTTTTGGAAAATGAAACTCACATAGTCAATTTGGTGGTTGCAGGTAGGCACTTCCCAAAGAGTGATAGGTGCAGATTATGCATTAGAAAGTATCCACAACATAAGAGAAGCAATTCCAGAGCTCTGTGAAAATGACAAGATGGCTGAAGTTAACTACTCCGGTGTCGCTGTAGAGACACCTGTAACAGCTTAGATTCATACAATTGTTTGTTGATTCCACCCTCTCAAAGAAAAGAAAAAAAAAATTAAAAAAATCTCTGGTTTCATGGGATCCATGCTGCTGTCTCGTTGATTAAGATGATGTAGATGTTTTGTTCTTATGTCATGAGTTAGTATATATATATATAAATATATATAAATATATAATATCCCTTTGTTCATCTTTTTAACAATCCAAAGTCCATCAGGGACCATGTAAATATCCCCAAATTTATTACTTTTCAATGCACATTATTAATTTTAATCTGTTTCTAATTAATCATGCTTACCAACATCACATCATGCTGATTTGTACGGGAACTGGAATCGGGCTACAATATATATATATAATATATTTTTTCAGCCTCATAATGAAGACATAATTCTGGCTAAGATTGGAGATTGACAGCAATAAAAATGACAAAAAATATTAAGTAGGCTACTTTATTAGATGGGTTCCAATAACCAACCTTTGTTAGTGTGTCTCCACTTACGCAAAATCACATATATCACATCATTTTCCTTTTTCATATATAAATATTAGTTTTATATTGTTGCCGTAATATTGGAGCAGGACAATTGATGCAAATTCTCACGTCAGCTTTTAATCATTTCTCCAATTCTCTTTTTTTTTATTTGGGTACCTACAAATATTATAATTAAAATATAAATATCTAATGTATGAGCCCAAATCTATAGTCCAAATGAAAACCTTATTGGGCTTACGTCAGCTGAAGGCCCAAAAATTAAATTAATATTAGTTCTAAAGCGTATAGTATTGGGCCATGTTGAGCAATTTCTTGTTTGCCAGAAAATAAAAGGGTAAAACAGTAAAAATAAGAGTGCCACGTTGGAAGAAAAAGATAAGATAAGAAAATCAGACGATCTGGGATTTACAAATGTAATCCGAACTAGTAAAACGTTAACGGTCCGCCGTTAAGATTATTGAATAAATATATTACCACAATAAAGTGAACGAACTACTCGATTTTTCCTACTTTTGGGTCGTCGAGCTCGAATCATTTTCCGCGAATGGCTTTGCTGACACGTGTCCCGTTCACGCCTACCTTTAACTGCCATAAATTACGTTTCTTTAACGCTCTCGGCGATACCAGACTTCCAGAATTCTCTAGTGTCTCGTCCGTTTCAGTTTCGAACAACCGACATCGGAGGAGGAAAGGTTTTGCAGTACTAGCAATGGCTGATTCTGGAAAAAGCACTGTTCTTGTCACCGGAGCTGGTGGTAGAACCGGTATAGATCATTACTATCTACTGACAATTTTATCTTTTTATCTCCATTTTAATTTTCTTTAATACAACGCACGACCCGGCGGTAGCCCCTGAATTTCGCTCCATTTCTCTTGATTTTGTTTTTAATTGTTAAAATTTGAATCGGAAGGGGAAGGGTTTAAAGGGTTAGACAAAATTTTATGACTTGGCCTAGGATAATGCAGATGATAATTGTTTGGCTTAGTCATGCTGATTTTGATTGAGACAAATTTTTGGTTGTTTAATGCCTGTAGGCCAGATTGTTTACAAGAAATTGAAAGAGGGTTCCGACAAATATGTTGCTAGAGGTTTGGTTAGGACAGAGGAGAGCAAGCAGAAGATCGGTGGAGCAGATGATCTTTATGTTGGGGATATTAGGAATTTTGAGAGCATTGTTCCTGCAATACAGGGAATTGATGCTCTTATTATTTTAACCAGTGCTGTTCCTAAAATGAAACCTGGCACTGATCCCAGTGGAAGGCCAGAGTTCTATTTTGAAGAAGGATCATATCCTGAACAGGTGAGATTAGTTTGCTCTACTGGTAACCAAATTATTCATCTTTCAGTTGCCTCTCTTTATTTCTTCTACTTTCCTAACACAGATTTTGTATTCTTAGGTTGACTGGATTGGGCAAAAGAATCAAATTGATGCAGGTTAGAATTAGATTTCTTCCACACTTGCTCAAGTTTTAATTCCCAATAAATATGTGTTTCACTGAAATATGATTTTATTTGGCTCACAGCTAAAGCTGCCGGTGTGAAGCAAATTGTTCTTGTTGGATCAATGGGAGGGACTAACCTCAATCACCCGTTGAACAAATTGGGAAACGGGAATATACTGGTTCGAAAACTGCTCTCTCCTAAAATTTCTCTTCACTCTGATGTGATATAATATTGATATGTAAAGATTTCATTTTTTAAGGGAGAAAAAAGGTTTGAGTTTCCAGTAAGACTGCTGCATAAATCTGTATCTAACATTTTGCCCACAATAGTTACCTAACAGGGTTGGGTTATTTCTTCAACCAAGTAAATTAAGTGCTGGGTATTTTTGGTTGTTGTTGCTATAGATTTGGAAAAGAAAGGCAGAACAGTACTTGGCTGATTCTGGTCTCCCATACACAATCATAAGGTATGGCTCTTTCTCTCTGATCCTTCAGTTTGTTATTATCTTTCTCCCATTGTGTATGTATGTTCTTTTTCTGATTTGACCCTGAAATCAAATTGTTACTTTACATCTCCCTGGTGGATGTAGAGCTGGAGGTTTACAAGATAAAGATGGCGGTATAAGGGAGCTACTTATCGGAAAAGACGACGAGCTACTTCAGACAGAGACAAAAACCATTGCTAGGGCTGATGTTGCTGAAGTATGCATTCAGGTATTGATTTTGTTTGTAGTAGTGGTTGTTGGATATGTTTCTTGTTAGTTTTCCTTAGTTAATTTGTGTCTGAACTTGACTGGCATAACAAATTCTACAACAGGCACTGCAATTTGAGGAGGCAAAATTTAAGGCATTTGATTTGGCCTCAAAGCCTGAAGGAACTGGCACCCCAACAAAGGATTTCAAGGCTCTGTTTTCTCAAATAACTACTCGCTTTTGATGCACAGCTGTGGGAAATATTTTTGGTTTCTTACTTTTTTATCTATCCTTAAATATTCTCTATGGGAACATCTTTCTTTTTTTCTCTTCTGGAAAGAAGAAAGGTGTGATGATTATGATACATACATATAATATTCAGACATTTGTGTGGCATTGTAATGAGCGGAACTGATGGAGTTGCTTCTTGATTTGAGATAATATTGATCTGCAATCTACTTTTGTTCTCTCCTTATTACTCCTAAAACATATATATATATATATATATATATATAAATATTGTTTTCCAATTTAAAAGAAAATATATATAAATATTATGAAAGATCCAAATTCCTGAAAGGGCAAAACTTGAATTATCAATGCGAATCAGTAAAGAAACCGCCACGAGTTCGCTTCTAACCAGAAATGGCGCTGCCCTTCTCCCTCAATTTCCACCATAAGCCGCCCTTGTTTATCAAATCTCCCGAATTCTCCTACGACCTAAAAGCCTGCAACTTTATTCGATGTTCCCCCGGGCAGAAGCGACTTTCTTTGCCAAGAAATCGATTTCGAGTACTTGGTCAAGAAATTGTTTATCAAATCTCCATGCTTCTCTGCCATGAAATTGTTAACTTACTCCTTTTTTTTTTCTTTTTCTTCTTCTAGAAAAGATGGAGACAGCAACGGGTTCCCTGGGTTGTGAATTGTTCGGGGGAAGAATCTTGTCAGAGCAGCCAAGAAGGTATGCAAGTAATATGGTTACCTTTAATTAACGATTCATGACAGCGAAAATAAGTGATTATTTTATCTGGGCTATGTATGATTCAGATCAAGAAGTGGATAATGTTGGAGTCAAAGCTGCCCTATCTATGCTCAGATTCTACAAAAGTTTGTGTTTTTCTTTCCACCCACATTTCAATAGGAAATTATGCAATGAATTTTCTTTCAGTTTCTGCTTCACTAGAAACGAACGGCGATAATGATCTTGTTATTTATTTTTTACAGGGGAAATCTCTCCCTTGTTGCCCAACAGTTGTCGCTTTGTTCCTACCTGCAGTGAATATTCCATGATTGCTTACAAGAAATATGGAGTTGTTAAAGGAACTGTCTTGACTGCTTGGCGACTTTGTCGGTGTAATCCTCTTGGTAAAATAAAATAAAAAAAAACGCTGCTTTTCTTGTTTCCAAACAAGCTTTATTAAATTTTCTGAGCATTTGTTAGGGTTAGGGTTTAGTTTAAGAGAATTTTGTTGCTTCTTCTTCAGTTTCAGTTTCAGTTTCTTGCATATTTTTTACAGGAGACTCTGGCTTTGATCCCCCAAGATGGTTTGGTGAAAGCAGACCAGAAGATTGAATTTTGTTTTAAAGGTTTGATTGTGAATTGGAGTGTACACTTTCAAGATCTTTATTTCAATGCATACAATTACAATTACAATTACAATTACAGACAGATTTAGCCATTCAAAATGTTCATCAATGACACATCCAATCATATAATGATGCAGAATTGTAATATCCCAAAAGATCTTCACTAGAACAGAATTCTCCTGATATTTATTATAAACGAAGAGCAAAGAAGGGTGGTCAGATACTGAGGGTAACAATGCTCACAGAAAAACTAGCATTGAATTCCTCTCGAGTTTTTTACTACTTTGTTAGAGCTCTGCTCTGAGGTGAAGAAAAGCTTTGCTAAACAGGTTGCCAACAAGAGAGGGCATAGATTATTCTTCCTTTCCATCCCAACAACAGCCAGTGATTATCTTCATCAATCACAAAATCTTTATGGTAGTTCATAGTCACCTTTTCTACTGCCCTACTCTTGATTTCCTTCTCAAATGGGATTAATCTGAATCCTGCCCTCATATTACGAACTTGCCACTGCTTATACGTTTCTGGTCTTTCAACTCTCTCCCATCCTTCACAAGCTATCACATTCAAAGCTTCCCTACCAAAAATTTCTTTCTCAATTAACATTCTTTCAGGAATCTCTCTAGGTACTATCGTTTCAAGCATATCAAACAGAGCTGAGAAGTGAAATAGTGCTTCCCGGAACCTAGTAACGAAAAATGGAGCATTGTAAGCTCCATTGACAATTCCATGGATGAAGATATTCGGCTTTATCTTCTGAATCAGGTTTAGAACCAGAGTTCTTGAACTCTCTACTGACACTGTCTCGTCCTGTAAGTTCTTGAAACGATATATACTGATGACAACAATGAATTCATCCTCTTCCATCTTAAGGTCTTCCAGAGTTATTGTTTCCCATTTCTTTGCCACGGGATTGTAATCAAACGGCACATTGAACATCTTAGCATATTCAGCCAGACGACGACCTGTCTCCTCAATTTGCTCAGCAGGACGGAAGCCAGGTTTTGGGAACTCTATGCCTGTTATTCGAAGCTTTGGTGGTCCACCCTTTCTACCTGCAATACGTTGAATGAGGGTAGGCCATTGAAAACCATAGAGGATACCAAAATCTATAACATGGACCCTCGTGGCATGTTCTGTTTTGTTCATAATTGTCTTATTTGATGCAAAACTGGACATCTTCCTGAACGGACACGATGCAAGATATAGATGATAAGCTTTCAAGAAATCAGAAGCAGATGTTCTTTTATTCACAAGGGACTTGTAAATTTGGCTACCGGTGCCAGCCAAGCGTGCTTCCAGGCCATCAGCAAAGCAATCACATAATCTCTGATTTCCATCACCAAAAGGAGAAGAATGTTGCCTCATCTGTTTCAGCAATGCATTTGCATTTCTTCGGTCATCTGCTGCAACAGCCTGTGCACACTGAATCAAAAGGGTTCTTAAATCTACCACCTCCTTCTTCTTCCCATTTTGTTTCTTGCCTCGACCTTTTCCACCGCTACATCCTTTTGTTGCTCGTCCATTCTGCTGCACTTTTTTGCTTTTTGCACTATGCAGATTTTCGCGGAAAGCTTCTAATGCAGCTTGACCTTTTCCCATGCTATGGAGCAAGATAATATCAAACTCCTCTGACCTCACAGGTGATTCAGTATACACTGCTGCTTGTTTACTACTTCTTCCCTCCTGTACTTCTATGTCCCCTTGGGCAGGATTCTTCCTACCTCTTGATCCTGTTGACAAAATCTCACCTTGATTTTTGACAGCTATTCCATTAGTTCCTCCACTGTGCTTCTGAGGTAAGATTGTACTAAAATTTAATAATTTATTGCCATCGGGAAGGAACTTACTAGCTTCTTCAACCCCCCTGTTGAAATTCCAGACAGATTGGCTCTCTTCAGGAATTTGGAGAGAACTTATAGGAGAGTCCAAGAATCCATCCACGAGATTGTTTATGCTATTCGATGAGCTAACCGAAGAGTTTGAAGGATTGTGAGCACAAGTCCATCGAACAAGACAGGATGCATCTGTTACACAACTCCTACTGTTATCCGGACCATTTTGGCCAAGAAATGTTGTGTCTTGGACAGGGGATGGTGGGTATTTCTTGCCAAGGGCTTCATAGAATGACTTCTCCTTTGCTTGGAGATCCAAAGATTCTTGAAGCATATATGTCTTTTCTTCCATATCTTCTTCCATAAGCATCTGATTTATGTATCTCAAAACTGCATCAGAAAAATCAAGGTCTTCACTATAATCATCCTCCACACCTAAACTTGAGGTTGATGTTATGTTACTGGTTGAGGGATCACTGGGAAAGAATTGCTGCATCCCTCCAAAATTATGTTCAAATCTAGGTGATCCATTGGCTAGGTTTTGGTCCGGATGAACAACCGTCTCACATCTAGGTCCCTTCAGATTCCGATCAGGAAATGTGGATACAGATTGATTCCTCAGTTCAATTCCATTCGAAGAACCAGAGAACCCACTAAATCCTGGATCCATTCCGTTTTTTTTTGTTAAGCTTTTTGTAGGGTGAAATTCTTATTCCCCAAACGGGGATGATAGAACAAAAGACCCTACTGCCTCTAACAACATATACAATAGCAAGATTTCTGAGTCTTGAAAAAAACAACAATGAGGTCTTAAAATATATGATCAAAGAAGCCGGAACAGCCTCAGAGAGTCAACAAGATTGAATCTTTACGTGTTCCCAGAATAACACTCGGAATAAATTGATTCTTGAAATTATGGAAACCAAAAACCACTCCATTTTTTACCAGCACAAAACAAAAGGAACCATCTTTCATTCAATTATACGAAGAAAATTCACTGAAACTGCCAAGAAATATATGTGTGTGTATGCATATAGGGAGACAACAGCGTACCTTAAACAAGAAAGTTCAATAACAGAGAACGGTAGTACCAGGAGGAAGTAGTGTAGTGAGAGAATAAAAGTTGAATCGAAGGAAGTGGAGGTTCTGAAGAGACAGTCAAAGGTTTGAGAGCTTTTAAGGATTCTTTTCTTTTCTTTCTTTTTCTGGGGGGTATTAATCAAAAAATAAAAAAATTGAAAGGCCACCCAGAAGAAAGAGTGGAGGTGTTCTGTTGAAAATGAATTAAAATAAAGAGTTGTAAAGGTCAGCAGCTGAGCACAGCGAAGGGTTCACTTCATTTTCAAGAAAATCACGGCTAAACCTTTGTCCTCCTTTCAATTAAAGCAAGCAGTCACCACCACCCTCATCATATAAAGACACCAGCTTGGCCACACCTTTCCTTTCCGATATATATATATATATATATATATATATATATATATATATCCAAAGAGAATATAAAAAGAGACCCTGTTCCACACCACCAAATTGGAGACGTGTCAGCTGGGAAAGAGATACACGTGGATGCACGTGATGATTATAAAGATGTCTTCTAGGTCCGTGGTTAGTGGGAAGAGAGCCCGAATGACATTACCACGTTCCGTTGACGTTCCCCATTTCAAATTAATGAAAAATATCTCCAGTCTTAGGATTCTGTTGTTGTTTTACTTTTGCTGGTAAGTTGACCCACTGTTTCGCCAGTTGTCACTTCTTTAACCTGAGAAAATAACGGTTCTTCGTAATTTAAAATTACAGTAGAGAAAGCACGTGCTATCCACTGGGAGACAAGGAACCTATTTTAGTAATCCTAAGTCACTGTTTCCAATGGGATTCAACCAATCATAGCACCACCACCACTATGCTTTTTACATTATTTAGTGTTATATGGTAAGTGGCGCATTCAAGAACCAAGAAAAAAAAACGCATATTGAGATATAGACATTAAATAGACAAGAAAGAATAATTTGATATATATATTAAAAAACACCATTTTAGAAATAATTATGAACCCTACAAGCATATTTCTATATCGATTACAAAGAAAAAGGACTTGTGGACATCGTGCTAGCTAAAGTGTTTGAAAAACCAAGTAATGTAATAATATGTAGTGGCAGGGTAGTTCTTCTGTCTGAGTACTTCTTGTAATATCATGGTAATGGAACTCAGTATTGCCATGGGTTGAATTCTGTCTTTGCTACATCGTTTGTCTCTTCAATATTGTCTGAATTATCAATAGCAGCACGATGTTCCGCATACTTGCCATTGTACTTGTAAACTTCCAAATCGCCCCATGGCGTTGGGGAGATTTCAGTTGTTAAATCGAACCATTTTGGCTTGAAAACATCACCTTTCTCCTCTCGGGTTTTCTTTTCTGCTCTCTGCTTCTCTTCCAAACTGCGGGTAAACAGTTAAGTATAAATCATCAATTTTACTGATGATTTTACTAGCAGAAATCTAGTTCTTGAACAAAAATAAGCTATGATGAAGGAGCTGGAACCAAAGAAAAAAAAATGGTACACAGAGAGATAGATGGAGAGAGATACCTGCTCTTTTCTGAACCAGATTTCATTAGGTCACCTGCCTCTAGTGCTAATCGATCTGGTCGCAATCTAGAATCAGATGCCAATAACTTCTTTGGTGCAGTTTCAAAACTGTTTATCTTATGTCCAAAGAATGTGTACTGGAATTTATCATTTTCAGGTGCATTAGCAACTGTCCACACCTGCAGTCAGATAGTAGAACATATAATAGTGAGTTTAACTGTTTAAGGCATTCTGAGGTTCTTTCTTCTTGATCAATTCAACTGAATCATTCTAAACTATGCATCCACAAGAAACAGCTCAACATGTGGTTCAAGCATAAGTGTCTTCTACAATCACAACATCTAGTAACTAAAAGTAGCTTAAAAGAGAATCTTTGACATATTTCCATAAATATCCATTCACATGTCATAGATGGACAGACTTTCAAATGAGCTTGTGCCTAATCCTCTACAATTAGTTTTTAAACAAATTGCACTACTAATAATAAGACTTGACCTGATAAAGGAATGGGTTTCATCAGAAATAACTACTCATGTAATTCATTCAGTGGACAACAGACAAACATCAAAGTCTAATGAGTTAGTCCCAAGAAAAGGCACCTAAAGAGTGAAAATAACTGACCTTTTCTAGTTCAGTGCCGGCAAGAGGTTCTCCATCTGCATCGCAAGGTTGATAACTCATAAACTCATTCCACTTTCCAGTGATCAACATCTTAGGAATTTCATCCTTGTCATATACATATCCATCCACTTCATAGCGACCAGCACTGCTCATAAAAGGAGAATCAATGTGTGAATCCTTGTTAAACTAGATATAACAGCACAAACAAGTATACAAATAGTACCACAATCAAAGAATTTTAATCAAGTTGGAAAACTCAATGTGTACTTTGACAACAATTTTAGATGAAATTACATTTAAATTTGAAATTTCTATACTTGGTTATTAAAATATAATTTGTACACTTAAAATTTTACTTTTGAAATAAGTAACACAGTTGATAATTTTTTTCCTGGAAAGCTGTTTGATAAAAGCATGATGTTCATTGTTTTTAATTTTCAAATGAAAAGTAATAACATCCAACAATCTTTCTATGCACAAAATATTGGAAGAATAATTTTCACTTCCAAGAAAATGGATTGTTTTAGGTAGTCAACAGGAAGACTCACTTTTCAGGCAAGATAAAACTCTTTCTGCATGAGAAGTATTTACTGGGGACTTATAATAGTTAACATAAAATGCACTGAAAAAGGGATATATAGCAATAAGAAATCCATACCCAAACCAGCCACAAGGTTGAAAATATAGAACAACTTTGTCCCCTGTCGTCAAGTTTGTCAAGGTCGCCTCCCCAGGTGAATCAATCCAGGTGCGTCCAAATATAAGATTGTTAACTTTAGTAGGGGGAGGAACAAAATCAAGCACCACACCAGCTTTTTTAAGTGTCAGCCGTGACCTGCTCATTCAGTGCATGTAAATGACTATAAATACATGGTCATAATATCCACCAAACACAGTTCAGTACATTATTTGACATGAAATTATCTAACAATGATGTGTTTAAGAATCAAATAGCAACTAATACCTTCCCAGAGGATAGATTTCAACTGAATTCCCCAAAAATTTGGTCTTAACCTTTGAGGTTATGTCATAAGCAAAATGATCATTCTCTGCATGTGCTGCACTCATAGGAGGGTGATGACTGACCTGATATCACAAAATTTGTGAATGACTGCACTAACACCTTAATTGAAATATAAGATGCTAATAACAAGAGAAAGCAGCATTGTAGAAATTAAATAACTAATGTTTTCAAAGCACTTCCTGCTAAGAGTTTACAAGAAACGAATCCTTTAAAAAAAATAAATAAAAAGAAAAAGAATAAGACCCATTAAATCAAAATCCAAAGACAATCTGATGCTCATAAGTCACCTGTTCTGCTATAAATGTTATGCCACAGTGGTTCACCATTTCATAAGTTTCACCAAGGATTGGATTAAATGGCTTCCAAGTTCGCTGATAAGCGTAATACAAGGATATAAACCATGCAACTGCAAGAAGTAGTTTCAAACCATTATATAATGTACATTCGTTAAGAACATAATGACATCCGCCAACCTCATTAATAGAAGATCTGAGCTAACACAAATATAAAAAAAAGAAAAATGAGGAAGAAGAATACTTTACCAACATAAACTAGTCTCTTGTGAGGGTCCTCGCATTCATCAGCCAATTCCAAAAGGTAAGAGTATTCCGTTATCTGCCATGGAACGTCAAGTGTCAAAACATTCACAGAGGAGAGAAAATTGAATAATTATTTAAGAGCATCATAAACTGTTACTCATGTTGAACACAAACCTCGGCCATTCTCTGAAGCATTGTCATAGGCTCAAAAATGAGAACTGGTAGTGTCACCATTGATGTGACATCAGATCCTATGTACTTTTGCATCGTGCTCCAATAATTGTCACGATCCTGTAGTAGGTTAAAATACAAGAAACTAAAATAAGCATAATGGATAGCAAAAACAGTATCCATCCAGTTCCAGAGTTCCACTGGTAAGATCAGTTAAAAGTCTTCACCCCATAATAACATTCAAACAATAATAATTTTAGACATTAATGAAGAAGAATAAGAAGCGGAAAAAACAAATATACACCTCCTTCTTCCATCTTCCTCTTTGGGCTTCGGCTTCAGCATCTCCACTGTCCCCTTCAGGATTTATCACCTCTAGCCCTTCATATCCAAGCATCCTTAAGGGAAAAATAGTAAACAAATTTGAATACAAGTCAAAAGGAAAGCAAACAAAGCATCAAAAGATCTTATACAAATGTCCATAAATAGTAGCAAGTAGTCAGAATTACAAGATTTAGGCACAAGTTAAGTTGGTTTTAAGGGAATCAAAGATTCAAGAGTAAAGACAATAGCAATCATACCCAGATAAAGCAAATTTACTAACTCTAATTCATAGTATCTACAGAAAGTCAACAGAAGTATGTTTCAGGGGAATAGAGGAAGATTTTACATCCAACAACTAACTTAAAAACGAAAAAGTTAATCCTACACGAATCTATAAAACCCAAAATTATAAAGGAATAAAATTGAGAAAGAGATAAAAAGAAATTCTGTTCTGAGACAATACCCGTTTACAGATTTGGTCACAGCAGAACCGATATTTGACAAACCCATAGCTAAGGAGGCAAAGAACCCTCCACCACTACTACTACCATTTTGTTTCTGATCCTTGTTCTGAGACATCTCTTCTCTCTCCGTAGACCTCTTACTCAAATCCAAAAATTGGATCTTGAATTAATATGAAAAGAAACTAAAGAAAATACGCTTTTGTAATATACAAAGAAATTTTACTCGTTTTCTAGAATTTGAAGATAAAGCAACAAAACCATAACAAAGAGGAAAAGGAGATGCTGCTGCAAGTTGGCGGGGTTTTGGTTTGAAGTCAAAAATGACTGTCAAAATTCAACCCAAAATTGCATCTGATTCAAAGAACTTTCCTCCTCCCTTTTCTTTTCTGTCGTTAGGGTATTCTTATTAACAGATATTTCTCGTCATTCCCTTCTGGAATTTGGGGTTGACAGCGACGGCTTCGCTGGTGCTTGATGACGTGGCCACGCATAATTGCCACGTCATCCCGGAAAATTTTTGATTTTCAAATTATATTTGGGTTCCGTCCAGTCCAATAACAATTTACAACGTATTGGGCTATTTTAATCTTCAGTAGGCCCATATCTCAATAAATGAAAAAAAGCCCTTCTAATTGGGCTGTTTCTAGGCCCATATCTGAAAAATAAAAGGCCCAGTTACGTTCCGTTAGGTCTATGTTTTGTTTGGCCCTCCAAAAAATGATTACTTTTATTGAAAATGGCAAAGCAGTTGGGGGAAGAAGAATATGAACACAAAATGGAAAACCAGACGGCAATTTCGTTTCAATTTAGCAGAGATGTCGCTATTGTGATGACGAGAAGGAAAAGATTTAGTCCAACAAACATTTTCCTTACCCGAAATTGGTCACCCACTCTCTCCATTAAACAAATACGAACAAGAACTGAAGAAGAAGAAGTCGGGACAAAGCAAGCTGTAACTCATTTCGTGGATCCAACCGTATGAAGATCATCGTACACGTGGCTAAAGCATTCTAGTTAAGGAAAGAAACGTCAGAAAATGGTTGGGCTAGTGTTTCTCATCCTACGTAGCGTATTTCGCGCGTAAATCGTTGACTAAACCCTCTCTTGCAAGCCATCCTGAACCCAGTATCTAAACTTTCTTCCCCTTTCCGAAATTGACCCGAAAGCCAATCCCCAATTTTCATCCATTAAAGAATTAACTTTGGCTGATTTTGCTAAAACTGGTGTTTTTTTAGGGGGGTTTTGGACTGTAGTGTTTTCTTGCAATGTCCGGAGGGATACCGCCGCCATCAGAAGTGCAAATCAATGTTCCTCAACGCCGGGGTGGTAACAGTGTCTATCCACTCGGCGGTGGATCAACCCAACGTGTTCCTTCATCTTCTTCTACTCCGGTTATGCACGGAGAAATTAAGCAATTCAAGAACTGGTTTCCCTGGCTAGTGCCTTCCTTCGTGGTGGTTAATGTGGTGATGTTTATCATCACCATGTATGTGAACAATTGTCCCAAGAACTCCGTTTCTTGCGTTGCTGGGTTTCTAGGGCGGTTTTCTTTTCAGCCCTTTAAGGAAAATCTTCTTCTGGGACCTTCTTCCACTACGTAAGGAGTGCAAAAAATAACATGCTTTTATCTAAGTATTTCCTTGGTTGAAGTTTATAGTTGTGTAGTTGTAGCCTTTATCTGAAAGATGCATATCTTGATTCATGTTTATATTTTATTTTATAAAAACGTAGTTCTTTGAGCTGTTGTTCATTCTAGGCTCTGGAAAGTGAAGGAAGCTTAGGAAGGGTGATCAGACTGTTCTAACTAGGGGTGCATATATGCTGGATTGAAGTGTAGCTAACAATTGAGTCACGACTCAAATGTCACATTTTAACCCGGGTTGGAAAGTTGTGAATTATGTGCAGAAGTATTGCTGTAGAATTTTATTGGATATAAATGCGCATTTATTTAGGAGTGGCTGCCGTAAAATGAAATCAAAGAAAATAATGTGATGGGGAAAGGAATTTATAATCTTAAGAATGAATAGGAATCTGTGGGATGACCCTTTCATGAATTGATCCTCGGTTACAATGTATCAAATGGACTGAAGTAAGCACAAATCTAGCTAGGCTACATATCTTTACTTTTATAAATTTTGAGAATGAGGTACATAGTTGTTTTATAATGTTTTCCAGAAGCAAGAACAAATTTGACCCTCATCATCTTCTTCCTTGATCTTAAATGAGTAACTCATGTTTTGGTTTTTGCTTATTGACCTTGTTTGTAATTTCATAGGGACAACTTACAAAGTGTATCTCACTTTTTTTCCCTTTTAGGCTAGACAAGATGGGTGCTTTAGATGTGGGTAAAGTGGTCAATGAACATCAAGGATGGCGCCTTATCACATGCATTTGGTTACATGGTGGTGTTTTTCATTTGCTAGCCAACATGTTGAGTCTTTTAGTAATCGGCATTCGGCTTGAGCAAGAATTTGGATTTGGTATGTGCACTAACGTGGTTTCTTTGCTGTGTATATATATTTATATTTAATCTATCTCCATATTTACATAACTACAGTTGGTCAAAGTGACTTGCAACTGTTCTTTAGTCTAGATAGCTGTAATTATTTGTTTGTTTGGTTAACATGTTATTGTATCTCTCTGCAGTAACATGATATTTCATGTTCATCTATTGGAGTTTAATGATAGATCAGTTAACTGGTGATCTCTTGTGCGTAATGTCCTTTTGCATCACTTTTCAACTTCATCTGATTCGCTTCTGACGACATTATTGAATTGTGAAATCCTCCGCTATCATATTTAGTACATATTGAATCGTTGATAACCTTTCTTTCTATTTAGCTCCAGATTATCGAGGGGACATTTTACAGGTCCCTGGTTAATTTAATATGTAATTAGGGATTGTTTAAGCATCTAAGATTAGTGGCCTCAATTTGCTGTCTAAGTGTACTGACATAGTCCTTTAGGCTCTTCCTTTCCCCTCCCCCATCCCTCTCTCAGAGACTGATCTATTTTGATATTTTTATAGTACGCATTGGATTCCTGTACATTATCTCTGGTTTTGGTGGGAGCATATTATCGGCTCTTTTTATTCAGTCAAATATATCTGTTGGGGCGTCTGGTGCACTTTTTGGATTACTGGGCAGCATGCTTTCTGAACTGATCACTAACTGGACTATATATTCCAATAAGGTACTTACCAAACTCTTCCTGAACAGTGAAGCTACTCGTTACCTTTGCCTTCATTCTCATATATAGTAATATAAAATCACTATATTTTCTCTTTAGGTAGCATCTTTAGTGACTCTTGTGGTCATAATTGCGGTCAATCTGGCAGTGGGTATCCTCCCACATGTAGACAACTTTGCTCACATAGGAGGTTTTTTATCTGGTTTTCTTCTTGGGTTCGTGTTTCTGATACGTCCCCACTTCGGATGGATCAGCCAGAGATATGCTTCTCACGGACATCCTTCTACATCACCTAAATCTAAATTCAAGGCATATCAATGCGTATTATGGGTCATATCTTTGATTCTTCTAGTTGTGGGGTAAGATTCTCCAAGCTTGTTCCTATATCTTATTTTTTTTAAATCCACCAATCGATCTCTTTGTCCCTCTGTGGAAATTTTGCATTTCAGCATTTGTATACTCATCTACTCTCAGGTATGCTTTACACTGTTAAAGCTAGCAAACAGTCATTTTCTCATGATCATCATACCATGGTACCTTCGATAACCCTACTTACTATAAACTTCTGATGTATTTTCAAAACTTCACAGGTTCAGTGCCGGACTGGTTTTTCTGTTTAAAGGAGAAGACTTAAATAATCATTGCTCTTGGTGTCATTACCTGAGCTGTGTTCCTACATCAAAGTGGAACTGCAATACACAGGCTGCTTCATGTCTTGTAAGTAAAGATTATTCTTTTACTTCTGATTCTTGCATGAAAATAATAAAAGTATGCTGTTCGAAAGGAAATCTCTTACTTTACCCGTAAAGATAACAAAATGAGCTCAATATCATTTATCAGGTTCTTAGCTTGGTAATATATCCTTGTAGATAAAGTCTAACTTCATTAATTGTTTCAACAAAACTACCATTAAAACTAAAAAAATAGCAGCCTTACCATTAGTGATTTTTCCTGCATCTATTGAATATTTCTGCTCTTAATCAAGATAGTATATAAGTCTGTGTTTCTTTATGTGATTCTTGCAGTCTGAGCAAACGGGAAACCAGCTTACATTAACATGTTCCAGTAGTGGCAAGACGAAGGTGTTCTGGTTGCAGAATCCAAGTGCATCCAAGATTCAAGGCCTTTGTACTCAGCTTTGCAGATGATATGCACAGATTAAAACTTGGTGGATCTATAACATAATTGGCTGTATCTAGAAAATATACCCCCAACCCCAGGGGGGTTTAAGAATCATTTGATCACATGCCATTCTTTTTTTTTTTTTTTTTTTTTTTTGTACATGTAAATGAATCTTATATATTTGTGCAGAAAAATTACATTTTGTTCAATATTAATCAATTCTTTTGGTAGAAACATTCAAAAAAAGAAAATCCCTTTTTCCCCTTATGATTTACATTGTTGTGAGAAATGATAATATCATTATACAAATGATGGTGCTTACAAACAGTTATATTATTGAAAAATAAGACATATTTGATCCTCAATCTATTTTAGAGAGAGAAAATAAATAAATAAATTAAATAAAGAAAGAGGGGAATTGTAAATTGAAGGGCTAATAAAAATCGTCCTGCGCAAATATCTGTTACGCAGTTCTCTCTCCCTATCAACGGAGAGGAAGCAAAGAAACCGCACTTTGAACAACGCCAACGCACTCCGGCGCGGTAATTTCTACATGTATTCTCAGACAAGCGAGCTTTAGCGTTTACTGATAAAACTATGACAATAATGGCCGCCCGGGCTATAAACAGCTGCACGTTCTTTCGCTCCACTGCGTCGCCACAGCTCGCAGTTGTGCGAAGTTGTTTTTGTCAATTCCGGGCTGTACAGAAACTGAGGTACTCCAAATTGGGGTTTCATTTCAATGTTTCCCCTTCCTCGTATAGAAATGGTGGAAGTATCCGTAGTTACTCGGTGGAAAGTCTTTTCGACACTGTCGTGCTGGAACTCGCCGCAATGCGCAAAAATAGTAGAGTCCGCGTTTCTAACAAGTATTTTCTTTTCCTCCTGATTTCTAATTGCATATGTATACTTTTAGCTAAGCATGCACGTTGCTTACATATTTTGCTTAAATAATAGCAATAGTTTGGAAGAACTGTGTGTTTTTATGCTAGTTGTCTTGAAATTCTACACTTATTTCTCCTAATTTGATTACATAAGAAGGACTAAAGCTGAGAGCTTTTAGTTAAGGTTACTGGTAATGGAACTACGGAATCAATTTAGAGCGTGGATTAGACATTCTAAATCTACTGATGGATGAAGTCGTCTTATGCTCACTTCTTTGCACTTATACACTGAACTCCAGGTTGGTAATACTCATAATAATCAAACAAAAAATTGGCCTGCAATCAGAAAGATATCTAACTTTCTAAGATACAAGCTTGGTAAATTAATTTATGTAATAGACCATGGCTTTCTGGAAATTTTATCGACAACTGTAGATATAGATATTTAATGAGAAAAATGAAGACCTTACTTGCTGATTGAAATCTGACCAGATACCCCCAGGAGAAAATAAAAGGGAAAAAAAAATCATCTTTTTTTAATGTCCAATTTGACTTGGTATAATAGGAGAACATATGACCACCCTTTTACCAAATTAATTATTCGTAGACTTATATTGCTTTAAAACACTTAGTGGCAGGACCTATATGTGAAATTCATATCCACTGAATTAAATGGAAGATATTTGAGGAATGTTAAATTGGAAAGTGCAAATATTTTAGAATATAACTGTATTTGTTTATGGACATATCAAATTTGGATTGAAGTCATTAACATATGGATATCGGGAGTGGTGGTATATTAGAGAATAAATACGCTGCCTGTAATTAGCATATTAAGATGTTCTTGATGCTGAGAGAGAGCTGACTCAGATGCTGGCTTTGTCTCTAGAACTAAGAACTTGTATTAGAATCCATGCTATTTTTTGCATTTCTGAAATACATCATGTTTGATCATAATGAAAATAAGACCATTAACATTTGATTCCCCAAAACAAAACTGGTTTGGCAAGGAATCATACTAATTCGCCTGCATGTGTTCTGTGCACATGGATGATTGTCTCAATCAATAATCTTTTCTACCCTTATGACTTGCCTTCTTTTCCATATAACTTTTGCAGACTATCAACTGGTGGGGAAGTTCTCCAGGATAAACCGGAAAAGACTACATTGCAGAAAGGACTGCTGCTAGAGTTCAAGAAAGATTCAGAGAGGGTATTGCTGGCAGTAGCTCAGAAACCTGATGGCAAGAAGAATTGGATGGTCTTTGATCAGGTCTGTTAAAAACCAATTCCAGCATGTTAGATGCCTGCCATGCATCAGAATGTTGTTTTTACCAACTTTATTTAATGGTTTGTTTCGTCTTTTGATCATACTGTGGGTTCTTCATCATGCAGAATGGTTCAACTACCTCGATAAAACCACAACAAATCACATTTATCGTTCCTGGTATCGAGGATTTTGACCATGCAGAGATATCAGATTTTATACAAAGGGCAGAAACTAACTTGGTTGGTTCATCTGATAGTTAATATTCATATGATGCTACTTTAATTATTATTATTATTATTTTTTTTTTTATGAGTTTGTATTATTATTCTTCATTGCAGGATCCGACTCTCCTTGAGTTTGCATGGGTTGAACTTCTTGAAAAGAACAAATCAGTAACAGTTCAGGAATTGGCGGAGGTATAACTTTTAACTGGGTAATTGTTTATATCTTGTTGTTCTTCTAATGACCACAGTCCATTATAACAGATGATTTTTGGTTGTGCGGAGCCCCTAGAAAGCTATTGTGCCCATATATTGCTATCAAAAGATGACATTTACTTCACTGTTCAGGAGACAAAAGGCCCTTTTTCTATTATTTATGGGCCTCGACCTGCTGTTCAGGTTTGTGTATTATAGCAGACTATTTTCTGTTAAAGTTTGTTGATACATATGTGATGTGAAAACGCTCTCCTCTTAAAAGCTTCAATAAAACGTTTATTTGAAGTCATATATTCCACTGCTTTAGGCTTATTAGTTTTCTGTGGTTATTTACCTTTTGTTTTTAATGTGAGTGGTACCAGGGCCATGCTTTTACCTTTAGGAGATGGGTGAGTGGGAATAAAGGAGAGGGTCAATCTATGAGGTTTCTCATTTTAGCCCACAAAAGTTGAAGTACAGGCTGAGGGTTGCTTCCAGCTCTGAGTCATTCATCTTATGTCAATTTTTCCAAATCCTCACTTTAATGTTCTATTAGACTAAGTCCACAACTTCGAAAACTAGGTTGAACAACTTCTACAAAAGAAGCTTGCTGTAGAAGCTGCAGAAAAAGAGTTTCAGGGCTTCATTCATTTGTTGCGATCTGCTAAAGGAATGCCTCAACACTCTAAACCCCCGAAGTCTTCTTGGAGGACCGAAGAGAAATTTTGGCACAGGATCAAATCTCTTGAATCTTATGCAATTGATGATTGCAGAAATGATGACCAAAAGAAAACAGCTGGAATGGTAATTTCATGTATAATTTCTATCTTCAGTTAGTTATAGCATCATTCAATTGCTAATCTACACAGATCTAAATTATAACGCAGAGAGATGTTTCTTTGGGAATGTCAATTCTGCAAGTGCTGACATACAACCTCTCCCTATTGGTGGTGGCTTGCTATTGAGCATGATAATAACAAAAAGTACTAATATACCTTTCCTCCATTTCATGTTTTCCAGATCCTGAAGGCGATGGGGCTAGCCAAAACAGCATCTGCAGCTTTCAATCTTCTTATAGATATTGGATATTTCCCAGTACATGTAAATCTTGATTTGCTAAAGTACAATATCCGCACTGATTTTTCAGCTGATTTATTATCAGCTGCTGAAAGTTTGTTAGCAGAACCATCTGATCAGGATGAGGTACATTTCTTTGCCATGTACACTATTATATATTTCAATTGTTCTCTTCAGAATGGGATATTTAACAAAGGAGATGATGGTCTTTTTCCTTGGGCTTTGCTTTAAATTTAATATCAAATGTTCAACCTTATGCTTCTTACAATTTGCTAATTGATAACAAAGCTTTTGATACTGCTGACAACTTGACAGATTTGTACTTTTTGGCTTGGTTTCTTAGATTAAGGAATTGAATGATGAGCATTTGATATCTGAACATGAAAATTTTATTCCATCTTCCTCCCTTTTGCAGTAGCTGTTACTTCTTTAGATAATGGAAAAGGATCCTTAGCTTGAGCATTTCCCAACTAACTTTCTAAATCTTGACCATGCAAAATTTTTTGGTTTCTATGATCCTTGTTGTATACGTATATTTGCTAAAATGTGTAGGGTACTAACATTTTAAATATTGAAAGGACATCTAACTTATTTTTCAGATGGGAGGATCTAATGGGGAACACAGAAAAGAGTAATTTAATTGACCTTTATTTTCATCTCATCAAAACATGTAAAGAAGTTCTGTATATGTCCAATGATTGTTAGCCCATCCCTTGGCAGGCATTTTGTTGGTAAAGGTTATGGAGCAAGCTGTTTACAATTTGCTTTTCCAATTTCTGAGCACCACCTTTGGAATAACTATAATTTTCTTTGTTAACTCTTAGGATAATTGCGATACCAGCATACTGTTTTTGCCTGTGTATGTTTGTAATTATTTGATTATGTTTGTGTCCAGAAAGACAGAATAGATCTGACCCACTTGAAAGTCTATGCAATTGATGTTGATGAAGCTGATGAGGTAATTGTTCAGTTGAGAATTTTGGCCTGGTATCATTTTGTTGTTTGATAATTGGTAGTAATTCCTTCCAAATGGTTGTGTAGCTTGATGATGCTCTAAGTGCTACTAAGCTGCAAGATGGCCGTATTAAAGTGTGGATACACGTTGCAGATCCAACAAGCTTGATTCAACCTGGAAGCATATTAGACAAGTAATTGATTATCATGATGAATTTTCGATGTTGCTTGTGTTTTGGACAGTTTTGATGATGTTCTTATTATGTAGAGAGGCAATGAAGAGAGGAACTTCTGTATTTCTACCCACTGCAACATACCCGATGTTTCCTGAGAAATTGGCCATGGAAGGCATGAGCCTAAAGCAAGGAGAGCTCTGCAATGCTGTCACAGTTTCTGTTGTTTTGAGTTCTGATGGCAGGTAAACTTCTGATGTCTAATTTCATAGAAATTGTAAGTTTTACGTGATCCCAGCATTTTTCTTTCTCTTCCAACCTTTTTTTTTTTTTTTTTTTTTTTTTTTTTGTGTAGAAGAGTGTTATATGATAATTCTATCCCATTTAATTTATTTCTCTACTGGACAAGTGAACATAGAAGTTAAGCCATTATTCCTTACCATGGATTTCTTTAAGATGCATTTTAGCTTTGGAATTTAAATGAACCATATCTGCATTTTTTGGACTGGATGTGTATGCAAATTGCATGGACACTTGTTTTAAGATTTGATACACTTGAATGAAAACATCATTAATTATTATTGGGAAGTTCTCGATGTTATCTTTCTATCAAAGCTAGTCGAAATAATATGAGTTTTATAATTGATTCTTCCATCTGAATTATTCAAGTATTTGAGTAGGAAACCATCCTCTTTGCAATTTTCTTGAAAGGCAATCAAACTGTAGTAAAACATTGAAGCATTCAAGGAAAGTTATTTCTGGATACCATCCTATTTCTTTTGGTATATAGCATTGCAGAATACTCGGTGGAAAATTCTATCATCAAACCAACATATATGCTGACTTATGAGAGTGCATCAGAGCTTCTCTATATGAATCTGGAAGAAGAAGCTGAATTAAGAATTCTATCTGAGGCTGCTAATCTCCGCTTATGGTGGCGTCGGCACCAGGTTGACTTATTCTCTCTGATTGGTTGCATTTGGTCCTATTATTTCATATTTAAAGATAGTTATGAAAGTAAGCATAAGTAGTGATATGCTTTTGTAGGGTTAGTAGCCCAAATCCCAAATTTCATTTCAATCCTGTACACAAGTTAGGAGGGTTTTGTCTGACAAGAATAAAATATGGAGCCTATTGGAGAGAGTTTCAGGGTCCCAATTCATGGATTGGCATGACTGGGATTTCCATAGGTTGAAACACTTCTCTGCACATTCCTCAACTGCAAATATAGGGTTAGAATAATTGTATTTCCTGTATGCCTGAGTTTGATTTCTAATTGAGCAAATTAACAAGTATCATTGCCTTTGTACACATCTCATCTATTGAAATAATATATATAGTCTGTTGCATATATTTGGAGTCAAGTTTTCCTTTAAATTGAAATATAGCACAAATATGCCATGCAGGGTGCAGTAGATACATCCACGATAGAAACACGAATCAAAGTGGCAAACCCAGATGATCCAGAACCCTCTATCAATCTATATGTTGAAAACCAGGCGGATCCTGCTATGAGGCTTGTCTCTGAGATGATGATTCTCTGTGGGGAAGTTATTGCTACCTATGGTTCCCGTAACAACATTCCTTTGCCTTTTCGAGGGCAACCTCAATCCAATATTGATACATCAGCTTTTGCTCATCTTCCTGAAGGGCCTGTGAGAAGTTCTGCAATTGTCAAAGTCATGCGTGCTGCTGAATTGGATTTCAGAACGCCCATGCGACATGGGGTTTTAGGCCTTCCTGGCTATGTTCAGTTTACATCTCCCATTCGTAGATACATGGATCTCCTCGCTCACTATCAGGTAAGGTTCTTGGGTTCCTGCAGGGCAATAGTTTTGACTTTGAATCGAATACATAATAGTCTACTTATTTTTTGGACTTAGACATTGGAATCAGCATATCTTTTTTGCTTGGTGTGCATTATATCCTTGGATGGCACAGTGAGTTTTGTGATGGCAATTTGTTTATTCTTGTCACGATAGAGAGAACTGTACATTTCCATCCGTTCCTGAGGTGTTTAATGCATGTAATTCTACGAGGGTTTAACATGTAATTTATAATTTAGTTGGGTAATGCAGGTGAAAGCATTTCTCAGAGGGGATCCACTTCCTTTCTCATGTGGTCAGCTGGAAGGAATTGCATCCATGGTGAACATGACTACCAGAGTAATCAGAAGGTTGAGTGGGAATAGTCTACGGTATTGGATATTGGAGTATTTGAGAAGGCAACCAAAAGATAAAAGATTCTCTGCATTAGTACTCAGATTTATAAAAGATAGAACAGCTGCTATACTCTTGGTGGAGGTAATTAATTATCTTGCACTGTCACTTCATAGATCTTTTATTTGATGCATTCTTTGGTACCTTACTTGATACTCATTCCAGGTTGGATTGCAAGCTTCTGCCTGGGTATCTGTTGGCGTAAATATTGGCGATCAAGTGGAAGTTAAAGTTGAAGAGTCCCATCCACGGGACGATGTTCTTTCTTTCAAGGAGGTTCTAAGGACATAGTTGGATCATTTTGAGTTTGTTGGAGAACCACAGTGCCATTGAGAAGATGATACAGTTAAGAAAAATGGACTTCAGTTTTGGTCAGACCCTTTTCATTGTTTCTTGAACCATTTAATGTGACAAGACATGCAACCAACCGTCTGGCTCTGGCTCCACCCAACATCTCCAGCGAAGGTTTTGGGAAATTCATTATAGAGAAAATTGTAAGCCAGCGAGATTAGATTCCCTTGTATTGAGATGTGTGTACATAATAGAAGTATTCATCTGCTTATAATTTATAGCATTTGTTGCAGTATTCTGTATTTGGCTTGGGCCTAAAATGAACCTTCTGGAACCCCCCTCCCCCTGCTCCAGATTATTGGGTTGGGCTTCAGTACGTTATCAGGCTTTCACCGACAAAATCAGTATAGATTCTGAAAGCAGAAAAAACCACTCCGGAAATACAGATTAAGTAAAAAAAAAACACATCGGTAGTTTGTTGCTGAACAATTTTAACCAAAATTGAATTGAGGGTTTCTCGTAATTATAATGCATGTGGCCATTTGGTCATGTTAGATGAACATTGAATTAATGGACAGTGACTACTCGGATCCTCATTGATCCAATCCAAGATCCTCCGTCCCCACCGCCGGTAGCTACTTTGCTTGAAATTAAGCGACATTACTTACTCCCAATCCCTTTTCTAATAATAATTAGTTTATATTATGGAATCATAACAGCAATAAATGTAATAATAAATAGAAATAAAAGTTTTTATTTGTTGAATTAATTCGTAAAGTTTTTTTTTTTTTTTTTTTTTTGAGGGTTTTAAACAAGGAAGGTGTATGAGAAAATTAAGTGGTTCCCCCTTATTGGAAGGGCCTCATCACATGGGGAAGGAATGGTAGCTCAAAATCTGTCTCCAGCATAGTCCCATGAAGTGCTGTTTCTTGTTTGCGTGACATTTCCTTATCCTTTTGTATATATATGTATGTATATATGGTTGGTGAGTTGAGCTTTCAAACCCTAGACTACAAAATTAATCGGGGTTGATTAAGCTTCGTTTTGACGTTGTTGAATTTAATTAATTAGTAGCATTATAACCGCTGCTGTTTCTTGCTTAATTTTTAGCCAAAATGAAAACTTTAAATATGATGGTTTTCTCTGAGAGAATTAATGGATTTTTTTTTTAATTATTCTTTCTTCTCATTGACAATTATTATTAACAGCGTACGTAGTGCTGAATACGTATTTCATATTTTGCGTAAACAGCTTGCAACTTAGTTCAATTAATGATTCACTCACTCTATTTTTAAATATAATTAATTAATTTTTTTGATGGTGATCACCGACAAAGCAAACCCAAAGGTTATGATAATATAGAATTCAGTCATTTTTATTTAAATTTTTTTATAAAAAAAATGGTAATGAAGTGGTACGTACGGAGGAGAGAAGACGTACTGTCCTTAATTTCTCCAATGTTTTCCTCAAAGACTCGGAAAAAAAATTAGAAAGTGTCGGTTTCTTCTAATTAATTAATTAATTAATCAACCACATTATATAATTTCTTTATATATATATATATATGGTATGTAAGAATTTAATTTAATTTAATTTAATTTATGCGCACATGACATACGAATTAAATTAATACTAAAAACTCTTAATTTTGTTTTTTTTGTTAAGACTCCAAATTACATGTGAATTTTGAATCCCCATAAGCGAACGTACAGACACAAAGTCAAAACCGTATGCTTAGTTAGCATCATTTTTAAATCTTAAAATTTTCAGTCCAATCTGACTTTATTATTATAATTTATATATATATATATTAAGTAAATAAAAAGTAAAATAATAATTTAGTGTCTCACAAATTAAAAAAAAAAAAAGAGAGAAAAAGTGTTAGTTAAAGAAACAGTTGTATTTATTTAATGTGCAATCTGTTTTGTTTATGTTGGTCAACTACTTATAAATTGTATTAATTAATTAACTTAATCTCTAAGTTTAGCCAATATTTTACTTATATTTATATTCCTTGAAGCTTCTAATTTGTTTTCTTATTAACTTTCTTAATCTAAATTATCATAATCTCATTTATACTTTGAAATTAAATTGAAGTGAGGGAAAAAGAGAGCATTAAATTGAGAAGGAAGAGTTGGTGAAAGGAAGGAAGGGGTTGGAAGGGAGTTCACATGGATACACGTGTCGGCGAGAAGGAGCGATCTTGGTGGCAGCTTCACATGGGTTGGCATGACGAAATTGCAAAGAGAAGGAAGAAGGGGGTGAGTGGGCAGATCTCCATAGATCGAGTTGGTCGATTCTTGTTTTTCCATCGCCCCTCTTAACCTATTTTCATTATTTCTTCTTCTTCTTTTTCTACCTGCATCTACACAATAAACAATACCAATCTACTTTTTTAACTCATTTTATAATTATACTAATTACTTGTCAATTTTTCTTTGAATATTCGTGCATGCATGCATGCATCGATTCACTTTTTTGCCGCTCTTTCATTATTGCTTCTCCACTCTCTTTTTTCCTTTTTCTTGTAGCATTTTGGAGAATTTTGCCTCATCTTCTATTTTTCTTATTTTGCTCTCATTTAATAATTCAATCATTTTCATTTCAATAAAATAAATGTATGTAGATGACCTTAAATACGCATTTTCTACATACACAATTGATATAGTTATAATAAGTTTGGAATGGAATTAAAAGGAAACAAAATAGGTAAAAGCACATGTTAGAGTAAATTAATGCATAAACATTTATATTTAATAATTGATTCAGAGGCACATGGGCAGGCAGGTGCCTCTTCTGTTCCGTTACGTGCCGTTCTTTTCTGTTGTGTGCATAAATATATATATACGAGCCATGCACCTTAGTAATATATATAATAGAAAATGTTAAATGTGAAAAGAAATGGTAGAAAATGAAGAGCGAAAAAGAATTGGATTCTATTTTTGTTGGTTTTGATATAAGCAGGAGTAATGTGTGGTGTGCTTAGTTGGTTATTTGGACGGAATTTTGGCCGGAATTTGAAGAGCGTGTAGTCATAAATAGATAAAAAAGACGAATACAAATATTTTCTGAAAATAAAATAAGAGACAGAGACACGAATTTAATGGAATATTTACCTTTTATTTTGAGAAAGAAGACAAGTAATCTGGGTTAATATTAAATGGAGGGAAGGAGTAAGTGAAACATTAAATAATGCTTTTCTTCATTCAAGAAAACAAACAGCTGGGATTGGTGAAAGTTAATGTTGCCTGGATTTATTTCTCTTTTTATTTTCTTTTTTTTTATAGTAAGAGAAAATTCTGAAATATTATTTTTTTAAAAAAACGATTATTTTCATTACAATTTTGTGTGAAAATATCTTGTGTACATTAGGATTACATTTTGCAACCAACTTGCGAAACTGGAAATATATGCTATCCCACACCGGAAATATATGTTATCCCACTGCATCATCACAATATTCTTATACGATTTTTTGTGAATATTATGTAAAGGTAAGTTTTTTTTTTTTTTTTTTGATGATAAAATTTAAAGTATATAGGGTTACAATCAATCTCAATCATCCTAAATGCTTGGAATCAATTCAATGTTTGAATGGTAAGACACACAACATTTTTCTCAACTTTTTACTAATTTAAAAATGAGGAGCCAAAGAAATTAATAAATCCATGAACTATGTTTACCCATTACTATAAATAAATAAATATTACATTAATTTTTTAAAATTTATTTATATTTAGTGAAGAAAAAGAAAAAGAAAAAGATGGAGTAAATAAATTAAAAACAACCTTTTGACTTTACAAGTATCAACATTTAACAAATTATATTTAATTGCATCATAAATGAATAAAAGAGAGCGGATATAAATGACATTTCATAATCAATTATACATATAAATAATTATGAAAAAGGAAATGTTTAAAACATCTCCACAATACATTTTTCCTTATTTAGGGAAATTTATTTATTTTTTTAAATTAAAATTTATCAGATTAGGCTTGTATAAAATATCACGTAAGATATTTAAGTAAAGCAAATCAAAATTAATTAGTATATTATTATTTTAATGTGATGGAAGTATTTTAAAGGAATAAGAATTGAGAGAAAGAGTAATAGGCACTAGTAATTAGCATTAAATTGAAGAGAGAGAGAGGGCACATAATTTAATTTCAAAATGAAAGGCCTTGGGATTCCTATACCATTTTTAGCCCTCTGTTTTCACCCTTTAAGTACCCTATCTTCCTCCCGCTTCCCATTCGCCCCACTGCATCACCCTTTCCTTTCCTTTCCTTTCCTCTTCCATTTGCATTGTTGTACGACAACCGCCGGAGAATCTCATTTGACTCAAGTGGGAGAGCAGAAACTGATTGGAAATGGCTAATAACTTCTTCTTCCTCTGCATTGTTACTGCTCTCTGTTTCTTCACAGTTATCGACGCCAGAATCCCCGGTATTTATACCGGCGGTGCCTGGCAAACCGCCCATGCCACCTTCTATGGCGGTAGTGACGCCTCTGGTACCATGGGTATGCCTCATTTCCACTCTCTTTCCATCTACTGTCTTTTGTTAAGGCTTTTCTCTCTCTCTCTCTCTCTTGTGTGTTTGTGTGTGATTTTTTTCCCTCTGTTTCTGAGTTTTATTTTGAAAGCAAAATCAACAACAAAAAGAGGCATGTTCTATTTTCTAATCCAACTGCTAAATCTGTGCACTGTGTTCTCTAAGTCCTTAAGAGATCCTCTGTTTCATCCTGTTACGAAATCAGAGGGACTATTAGCTTCGAGCATGTAAACTGAATTAGTTTAGTAAGCTGATTTTAACGGCTTTGTTTTGCAATTGATTGGGACAGGTGGTGCTTGTGGGTATGGGAATTTATACAGCCAAGGCTACGGCGTGAACACGGCAGCTCTCAGCACTGCACTCTTCAATAACGGTTTAAGCTGCGGGGCCTGTTTCGAAATCAAGTGTGGTGATGATCCCAAATGGTGTAATTCTGGGAATCCTTCCATCTTCATTACCGCAACAAACTTCTGTCCACCAAACTTTGCCTTGCCCAGTGACAATGGTGGATGGTGCAACCCTCCACGCCCCCACTTTGATCTGGCCATGCCTATGTTCCTCAAAATTGCCCAATACCGTGCCGGCATCGTCCCCGTCAACTTCCGCCGGTGAGTCTCACAATTACATTTAGAAGATCCCTAAACCCCCTTAAATTTTAGTTCCCTTTTCCCCACATGCCATGCCTTTGTCTTAATGACTTCCCATCATTCATAGGCCATAACTAACTGGTTAGTGGGGTATATTAATGGGTGCATTCTGGTAAGAGTATTTACTTTGCCCAAAAACTCACGGGAATAGCCTCTCTCACACGCGTAATCTTCTCATTTCCATCTAATTGATAAGAAATAAAATAAAATTAAAAAAAGGGGGGGGGGGGGGTGAGAAAAAGAGAATACGTACTTTGCTAGCTAGACTCCTCTACTCTGCTCCCCATACCCCTAACTCACTCCCATTTGTATGAATCACCTTTAACGTGGTAAGGTGATACTAGGTCATAGGTTAACTGGTGTGATACGACTTTATTTCCTTACTCTCTAGTAGAGAAACTATGTAATAGGAGTGTACCATATAATATTGACACCAAACAATTGGTTCGGTGGTAGGGTATGGCCAGATTTTTGGGCTCTCACGGTCTGTCTTTTGCGCTAATGGGGACCGGAGTCTGGTTCTCAACTATTTACTGCACCTAACTGTATTACTTTCTGGGCTGCGGTCCCCGTAGCTATTTTCGTGAAACTTGTCTTCTCTTTTTTCCTCTAAAAAAGAAATTTAAACAAGAACCAATTTCTTGAATGTTTCTATACTTAGAAATTCTCTCCTATTCAAATGCATAATTATGTTTTAGATAAAATAATTCAGGGAAATCTTGATATGGGAATCAGGATTTGGCCGTGCTTGGAATTCACGAAATCAGGAACAATATTATGTCAGGGATCACGGTTGTTTAGTTTAGGAGTACTAGTTTTATTTTATTTTTATTTAAAAAAAAAAAGAAAAGAAAGAAAAAAGGGTCTGAGGAAAGAATGAAAAAGGGCAGCAGTAGTTTTTGGTGGGGAGGTGGGCCAATGGTACCGGAAATACCGGTCAATCTAGGGTCTAAAAGTAATTAAATGGAGACGTGTCAAAAATCTGAGCATCCTGTGACTTGGTTTTTTTTATTTTTAAATTTGGGAATTCCAGGGTTCCCTGCAGAAAGCAAGGCGGAATCAGATTCACCGTAAACGGGTTCAGTTACTTCAACTTGGTTCTGGTAACAAACGTGGCCGGTGCAGGAGATGTCATTCGTGTCAGCGTCAAGGGCACAAAAACCAACTGGATGCCACTCAGCCGCAATTGGGGTCAAAATTGGCAATCCAATGCCCTTCTAGTTGGCCAGGCCTTGTCCTTCCGAGTCACCACCAGCGATCGTCGCTCCTCCACTTCCTGGAACGTTGCCCCCGCTAACTGGCAGTTCGGTCAGACTTTCATGGGAAAAAATTTCCGAGTTTGAATCATAACAAAACGGAAATTCGAAATATATATAATATACTTTTACTGCTAAGTATCTACTTTTTTTTTTTGGGTGTTACTGAAATTAACCTTTGTTGACGATTTTCCGCCTTCAGTTTTCTCTTTTTTCTTGGGAAAACTGAAATGTCGCCGGGAATTCAGAAATAGAATAGGAATTATAGTAATAGTAGCAGGATAGCAGTGCAGTAAGTGTGATGATGTTACTTACTTACCAGGTTTGTTTTTTGTTTGTTGGGAGCTGGTAAAATATAGTGAAGAAGCTGGAAAGAAGGATTGGGTGCTGAAGCGGCTGCAGGAAAAGAAAAAGTAAAAAGAATGTAGCCCGCAGCTCCAGTTGTGGAATTGTTACTGCAAACTAGTATTAATTACTATATATATGAAATGAATGATTTTATTGAAGTAGTGTGTTCAATTTACAATGCTTGGGTGGTGAACGTGATCGATCTTGAGCTTGTGTTTTTTGTATTTTTTCATGTGATGCATTGATGAATGTTAGGTTCTTGTTTCATATTTATTATGTATGTATATCCCCTCCTTGTGGGTGGTGGGGTTTCTACATATTTGATATATACTCTTCCACTCGTCCTTAAATTTACGCTTTATTATACATACATTTATAATCACGAATTAAATTTAATTAAAGAAAGAAAGAAGTACAAATTCAGTAAATGTAGGCTTTTTACACAAAAGAAAAGGGAAGACAGAAAAAGACAGTAATTTCAAAAGTAGGAGATTTAAGAGATGAGGAGGGATATATGCCTGCCTGCCTACCTGCCTTATCTTTTCTTCTCTTCTCTTCTTTAGTAAGAAAGACCTTTCAGGTAAGAAAAAAATAGTAGCAAAGAAGGACCACTCTTTTCTTCTCCTCCTTCCTTTTTTTTTTTTTTCTTCTCTTTTCTAAAAATTTCTTACCCTAATAATCTTCTACATCTACAAATTCCCATATTCAGTAGCCTCTAATCTAATGGACCAAAGTTATTCTCCCTTTTGAGCGTGTATTTTTCAAATTACTCAATTTTTTTAATTTTTTTTTTATATATTTTCTTCTAAAGTTAGGACGATTTATTATTAATTAAAATACTATGAGGATGGAGGAGAAATACCACTTGTCTTTTGACACACCCAATAAGCTGAAGTTCATAAACACCACATTTAATGAAATACTATTTCAAGAAGGAAAAAAAAAAGTCTTCTACTTTTTTTAATATAAATTTCAAATTTGTGCAAGTTGAGGTTTTAACCAAAAATAAAATAAAAAAGAAGTCTTTTGATGCTATAATAATATAAATTAAGGGTTGGCCCAAAAGGAAAAAGAGAATAAAAAAAAAAAAGTAAAAACGCCGTCTGTGGGAATCGAACCCACGACCACGTGGTTAAAAGCCACGCGCTCTACCAGCTGAGCTAAGACGGCTTTGTTAATTTAGAGATAACTTTTCCATAATACCTAAAACAAGTTATTTATTTAATTTTTGAATTAAAGGAAAATTAACCGGTAATACATTTTATTTGTTGTCTAATAATTTTTAACATTGAGAAGTCTCGTCCGGCAAATCTTCTGGTTCTTCTCCTTTTCCTTCTTCCACCTGGAAAACATGGAGCATTTCTAAAATGAGACAGAAGCTATTATTTTCATTCTAAGTGAACAACAATAACTTCATAAAAATTGAAAATCAATAACACAAATAATTTGATCAGTAATCTTTCTTTTTTAAAGTTAATTGTAGATAGTTTGAGTTAAGAAATAAATATATAATTTGAGTAGTTCTTGATATAAAATAACCTTGAAGAAGGCCACGGAAATGGAGATTTCTCCACTGTAGGTCTTGTCCGACTGAACCACTCTGTACTGCCGAGGTTCCACTTGAAACTTCCCCTTCTCCACCCCCAGTGAAATTATTTCCTTTACGTATATCCTGCACCATCCACAACTTAATCAATTAATTGTTCATCTTTCAAGACTTCATATATATATATATATATATATATATATATATATATTTCAAACTCTAATCCATAAATATAATTATTTAAAATTTCTAATTCAATAGATATGAATTGATTTAAATAGGTAAGATTGCTTCGGTCATTAGTTCTTTTTATATTGAATAATACTGTAAAGTTTCACTTTTAGTTAAAGAGAGTAGGAGTTGGTGGTGGATTTGGTAGGGAATTTGGAGGTTCTAAATTTTATGTTCAATTTGTGAGTAATATAAAAAAAGAAATTATTAGATTTGGATAGATTTTTTAATCGAGAGTATGACGTGTTCTTACGTAGTTTCGCCGACAAACTGATGGTCGGAAAACTTATGTTTGTCCATAAGACGAATTACGATCTTGTACATATGATCTTCTTCTCCTTCTTCTCCGGCTGGATACTTCACGTCAAACACGAACTTCTGATTCCAAGCTCGTTTCTTTCCTTTCCCTGAATGCAGAAACCAAGTATCTATATATTGTAACATGTTTAATTTGGGAAAGGCAACCGGACATATGTACCTTTTTACCCACGCTGCTTGTGTGCTCTTGATTTCCATATACTATGTGTGCATAAGGTTTTGATACACGCTTCCATGGGTTTATGACATTTAAGCAACCTGCAAGTAGATATACATACATACATGTATACATAGAGGATGATGATTATGATAAAGGGTGCATATATATATATATACACAATTACGAAGAATACATTTGTCTCTGTCTTTAAGACCTTGTGCTTCCACCAGCAAAATCTCCAATGTACCAGTACTGGCCATCTCTCTCTTTAACTGCAGCCTGAAACTAAACATATATAGCAGAGAATTTTTTAGGAGGAGAAATTCGAATTTATTTTAGAGTTTATAATCATGATGAGGAAGATGGCGGCTGTTTCTCTCCTAATTAATTATTTAACTTATCAAAGTTGTAGATACATATATATTTTAAAGGTCAGAAGAGCCAAATGTTTTTTACCTAACCTGCTCAACTTGAACATCTCTAACCCATGGGGAGACTGCTAGCATATTTACTCTCTGTTTTCCATGATGCACAGTTTCTTTATTAATGAATCAATAATGATGGAGAAAAAACCACTGGACATGAAGTTTGTATACAACAATACATATAATACATAGTGATTACACCTATATTGGCGTGTCACTGGAAGCTGGAATTAAGACGCTTGTTGAATCGGGGTAGTATTTTCACCGACATTTGGATCATTTTGTTGGTTTAGCTGCTCCAGAACTGTTACAACTTCAGCCATTGTTGGTCTGAGCTTGGGATCAGATTCCAGGCAGCTAAGGGCAAGTTTACCTAACTTCAGTGCTTGAATTAATGAGCATTGGCCTTCAAGTCGAGGATCCACAACTCGTAAAATTCCCCGTTTATTAGAAATGTAAGGTTTTGCCCATTCCACAAGATTCATCTCATTGTTAGGCCTTTTCCCATCCATCACCCTTCTGCCGGCCAAGATTTCCATGACAACAATTCCAAAGCTGAATACATCACTCTTCTCAGACAAATGACCTTTTTGTATCAAATGTAAAATGTTAGACAGCAGAAAACTATACAAGTAAGGTTGTTTAATGGATTCCCAAGACAAAACCATACCTGTCATCATATATTCAGGGGCTAAATACCCCATAGTTCCCGCAACCATTGTAGTTACATGGGATCGATCTCCCATTGGCCCATCTTTGGCCAATCCAAAATCTGAGAGTTTGGCATTATAGTTCTGCAATTACAAAGGAAATAGTTTAGGTAAATCATTTATAAGTAATGTTCAAACACAAACACAAACACAAACACCCGACTGGAGGGATATTATCCGCATACCATGTCCAGGAGGATGTTTGAAGTCTTGACGTCCCTGTGTATGATTTTGGGTTTACAACCGTGAAGAAAAGCAAGTCCCTTTGCAGCGCCAAGAACAATCTTGATGCGTAGATCCATAGAAATTGGCTCTGACCGACCTGTTACCCAGATATTATTATCTCAGAAACATCTTCTTCCAAACACAAACACATTCTTTGTAATAAAGCAAAATTATATAAGAAACTAACCGCGGAATATATAATTTTCCAGACTACCCTTGGATAGGAATTCATAAACCAAGAGCATGTGATCACCCTTGAAGCAGTAACCAATGAGCTGGACAAGATTAACGTGACGCACTCGCGCAAGAACACTTAACTCTGTCTGAAAATCAAAGAATCAGCAGATTCAGGGATAAAGATTATGATCCTTCAATAATCATGCATCCCTTTAGAGGAAACTCTACAGAACATTCATTGTCAAATTTTAAGATTAAACTTACCACCCATTCCCTGAGCCCCTGAGCTGAATATCGACTCCGCATCTTCACAGCCACTTCTATTCCAAACCCAACCTTTGATGGCTTAAGTGATTTCTCCATCATCCAACCCTTATAAACAGAACCAAAGCCTCCTTCCCCTATTTTACTGTCACCTCGGAAGTTCCTGGTGGCTGCTTTCAGTTCCGCAAAAGTGAACTCTTTCAACTTGAAGAACGGCAAAATCACACCCTCACTTGAAGGAGTATTAGGTATTGTTTCTGACTTGGTGCTCACCTGGTTCCCACTCTGTCTTACAGGGTTCACCTCTGTACAAAAGAAAAACAATCAGTGTAACAAACCAAAACCAGCAGGAAAATGTTGTTCTCAGCATCTCAATACCTGAATTCAGGCCGTATTTCTCTCTTGCATGCTTTCCTCTGATCCGAAATGGCCAACCCCATGACGCTTTTTGGCCAGAACGGGAGGAATCAGGTGGGAGTTGCCTAGTGAATAGTTTCTGTTCACCAAAGGTGAAGAATTTCTTCACGTTCCGTGACTTCATAATCTCACCTTCGCTCCCCTGAGTCTTAGCTATTCTAGCTGATGACACATACAAGTTTCCCAAAAAGTTTTTAAGTAAAAGACGTGAAGATATTCGTGATAATATGCATTTTTTACTGAAAAACATTGCTCATTACCTGAAAATAACTTGCTTTTATTTGTTCCCCCAATCTTAAGGAATAACCAAACCCATAATGGTTTTTTGTCGAAAGTATCTTCCTTTTCTCCCGACTGAGAAACTTCTCTGGTATAAGTATTTACCATTTCCCCTGTCTTGGAAACTTCTAAAGTTGTTAGCTCAACCGTGTGAATTTCATCTTCTTCACCTATGATTCTTTCATCTAAAGGGGATGTACCAGTAACAGTAACACTTTCCTCCTCATCTATAACAGATGGAGGTTGCAAGTTTTCAACCTCAGAAGATTCTTGATCACCGGGAGGAACTGCTGCTCCTTCTGAGATGGAAGGCGGCGGTGGTGGTACATTTTGCTGCAGCTCCAATGCCCGCTCAAGCCTTGCTACAATTTGAGCCATTGTAGAACGTTTTTTGGGGTGATATTGCAAGCAGCTCTCTATACATGTCAGAAATTCACTGAAACATTCAGATGAAATTGTTCCTCGCAGACACGGATCAATAATATCTTCAGCTTTTCCTTTCTCAATACCTTCACGAAAGGATGATACAAGAGTCCTTGTTTCACCTGGAATACTTCTATCCACTGCAGGTTTTCCGCATAAAACCACCAATAAAACTACACCAAAGGAATAAATGTCGCTCTTCCTTGTCAACCTCTGAGTAATAAGGTAATCTGGATCCAAATACCCAAATGTACCTTTAACTTTTGTGCTAACATAGTATTGGGATTCAGTTATTTTTTCCAGTTTCGACAGCCCAAAATCAGATATTTTAGCCACTAGATTATCATCCAGTAGGATGTTTGTATCCTTCACATCCCGGTGTATGATTCCGTGTTCAATGCCAGTGTGAAGATAGTCAAGTGCACGAGCAGTACCAATGCAGATTCTAAGCCTTTGCACCCAAGTGAGAGGAGTATTACTACTACTATCTCTCCCATTTGTACCAAACTTGTAGATGTTATCAGCGAGCGTGCCACGGGCGATGTACTCGTAGACTAGGATCATTTCTCCATAATCATTACAGTAACCAATCAGAGGTAGAAGATGAATATGTTTGATCTTGGAAAGTGATTCAATCTCTGCCCAGAATTCTTGAGCCCCTTGCTTTGAGTTGGACTTAAGACGTTTCACAGCAACAATCTTTGACCCCCCAAATGT